>CM076990.1:124157630-125407630 GCA_039090855.1 Macrothele yani
TAACAGATAGTGCCACTGGGATGAAATAGCTGACACACACAGAACTAAGCAGGACCAAAAGTAAAGCAGTCTGAGAACCCTTTTATGTGACCTCTTATCTCATTACATCAGCCAAGTAAGAAGGATGAAGTGTAGATGATCAGAATAAGGTATATACCATTACAAAAACAGGAGTTAGTAGCAGATACCACTGATGATGAGTAATACACTTTCTTACGTACCATGGAACAAATGAAGACATAAATTACTGTAATTAATTATTTAGAACAACAACTGTAACAAGTATAACAAACCCAGGATCAAACTTTTGGAGTTTTTGTTGTGGACGATATGTCTGAAAACCAGCAAACAACTTTAAAAGCATCGAATGAATATTTGAATTATGTGGTTTGTGAACAGCAGAATTAAACAAGGCTTTATTTCATTTAGCATTTCAACATAATTTCTAGTGGATAAAAAGAGCATTACATCAAACTTGAACAACAAAGACAGCAACAAAAACAAATAAAATGTATCAAAAGAAGAAGTTAAACACACATACAGAACAAATTTGATTTACAGTAGAAGCCTACATACATTTTTATAAATTTTTGATGGTGTCTTTAAATTATTTATATCAATATATTTATGGGGAAAATCCAATACCAAAAAAAAAAAAAAGAAAAAAAAAGTTTCAATGTTATCAATGAAGCAAAATATATTAAAAAAGAATTATTCAGATATTTTTCAACAAGAACAGGAAACAATAATCAGAAGTGAGAGCAAAATGATACACAATGACAAATACATAAAAACATCCCAAGGAAAAATCTAAATGATCTTTATCTGCATTTTAACAAAAAGGTGTGTGTGTGTGTGTGTGTGTGTGTGTGTGTGTGTGTGTGTGTGTGTATATTCTGCATCTTACCAAAAATATGAATGAGAACATATTTGACAGCTTTAGTAAATTTGATTTCCACAGATCGATGTAAAAAATTTCATATCATATTCATATAAAATTTTTCATGTTATTAAAATAGCTCAACAAATGGTGGGAACACCAAAGAAAAGTAACACTGCACACTTTACATGAACTTCATGTATGAGTGATGATAATTAAAGTTCTAGTGCCAGAACAATATACAAATAATAAAAAACTTGAAACTCTCAAGCTGTAGTCAAAAACAAATTAACAAATGATCTTCCAAAAAATTGGCCTTTAGTTTTTGTTAACTTATTTAAACTATATACTATCATGAAGCTCTATCAATGTATCATGAAACTACACCCCAAATGAAAGGAAGTTAATTAAGTTAAAGGAGAAATTTCTGTTAATTCCTTTTGATTAAAGTGTGCTCATGTTTTGTTGACACGGCATGCAAAATTAACTGCAGTTATGTACAACCACTAGACTTAGGGTTATATGATATCTAGATATTTGTATCTTATTGGCTATATCAACAGGTAAAGGGCAATAACAAAGAGAGCTTTTATGTCACAGGGACATTGAGCAGGGTTACGTTTTTGCTTCTTTCTAGAGGTAATAATGGTAAAATTCTTTTTATGTGAAAAAATAGAAAGCACTTCTATTGTTTTTTGCTCTATCTGTAGACTGCTTGTTTAGAGTGAAGTGCAAAATCTTTTTTGAGCCAGATAAAGGAAAGTATACTGAAGATTTTTTATTTATTTTTCAGCTATTTGTTACCAAGACACATTAATGTACCAAAGCACTGATGACAAAATTTCTACTTCTAAATGACAGACTAAAAAAAACCTATTTTCTGAATTATGTAAAGGACACCAACATTACCCAAGTGAAAACCATAGTTTATAAGAGACCCCAGAAATAATCAAGCTGCTCTTCGCAACCATACTACAGCAGTCATAAAGCACCCTGCAATGTATAAAATTGTCCTTCTTCTGAATCATGTGCGACATACCACTGCAGAATTTTATCTTCCCAGACATAATCTATTTGAGATGAAGGTAGATTCATTTAAACTCGCCCTCCAAACCCACTAAAAATAAATATTAAAAGGCACAAAGAAAGTGTCAAGTATGGACATTGAGTGTCAAATATGGACATTGAGCATTGACATGCAATTGCAATAAACTGAAAGTCTTATCTGCACATGCTAACAAATATATGCAATTATATTCTTTTTTGCTAAAGGTCTGAACAAAATGTCATAATTGTTATGCCTTCATATATTAAAAAGTACTAAATCTGAGTCTTTTTTTTTTTTTCAAGAAGTGCACATTTTAACCAACAGTCAGCTGGCATTACTTTTGTTAAAAGAATAACTTCACAAAATAGGTAGAAAATTTATTTTGATGACATGGTGCAAAAAAATTAAAAGTTTTTGCCAAGCCCAAGTAGCAAATCATATAACATCTATGTTAAGCAGCATTTTAATATTACAAATGTTAAAATCATGCTCTGCACGATACAGAAGAGGTTGACATGGATACCGAAAGGTTGATATTCTTCTAATATATGAATAGTAAATGTTAAATCAGTGATAAATTCAATATATAAAAATGGAATGATAATTACACATTTTGTGCATTTTAATAAAACCTGCCATTATAGATGAAAACTGAAACTATCAATAAATAAATTTCCAAATTATTTTGTTCTATTAAATATTCCTAAATAACTATAACATTGTGGGGCATATTTAACAGCTCCTGTAACTTATATATATATATATATATATATATATGATATATACATTGAAATACACAAGAAAAAAAATTTTGAACTCCATTTAACAATTAGTGGACTGAAAATCTTTATATATGCTGCAATTGCTCCATATTACAGGCTGAAGAATTTATTCTCTGCATTTGGAAGCTAGAGCTTTTCTTGGCCAGTAATTCTGTCCGTAAAGTCAAATCAGCACTGAAATCCTGGTCATCTGTAATTACTTCCTGTGAATTTTCAAAGTGGCTCTCATTGAATTCAGCAACAGGAACACTGCTCTTCTGCTCACTTCCACCACTCTCTGTCACTGGAGCACAAATAATGGATGCATCAGCAGCAATTTCACCACCAAAGTGTTGCTTTGATTCTTCAAGAAACTCTTCATCATCTGAATTGGTTTGCGAGCTTCCTGCAACCCACAGTTTCAATGGGCTAGCACAGGAATGAGAGTTTTCAGAGGATGAATGAAATTTGTCATCTATCTCAACAGTGTGTAAGCTGGAATTCAAATTTGGATAACTAGAATGATGTACACCTTGACCTAGTGCTTTGAGTCTTGACACTGCTTTGGCAGGTTGCTCGCGATGTTTGGACTGAAGACCCTGAAATGATTTTTCAAGAACTTTGAAGTCATTTAAACCCTTGTCTAAGGAACAGCTTAGATTGTTAGGAATATCACTCAGCTTACTCCGTGTCACCACATCACCTTTGGCAGAGCTGACACTAGGCATCATTTCTTCCATTTCTTTTTTCAGATATTCCAGTTCAGAGCTGACCACTGCATTCACCAGGACTTGAGAACTATCAATATTCACAGCACCCGGAGACTGAACTGAAACACACTGAAGAGGTTTATTAGACTCAAGTACATATTTTGTGGGATCTGATGACTGTCTTTGATTTGGCAAATTAGGTGCATTACGTACTGCTGCATAGGGATCACTGTAAAAATATATCACCCATAAACATAAGGAAATCACTATTTAAAAAATGCAGAATAAAATCCACTTTGTTTTAAAAAATATATATGGTATGAACTTGGTTTTAGTTTTTAAAGAAACACAATACATTTCACATAAAGAACAAGCAATGATGAATAAAGTATGAACATGAGGTGTGTTCAAAAAGTGCCATGACTATATTTATAACTCACATAACAAAATACTTGGAAGCTAACTGAATGTTATTTACTTCAAAATATTATGCTGAGATAATGCAGTGGTCCCAGCAGCATTTCTGCCACCTCATAAAGAACATTTTGTGTAGCATTCTTGGTGATGCTATCTACACTTTCAAACCTTCATCCCCTATGACATATATATATTTTAATTCTGGAAACAAAAAGAAGTTTTGCTCAGCCAAACCAGTGAGTAATAAGGTAGGTGTGGTACTACTGCAATTTGATGTTTGGTCAGGAACTCACAAACTGACAGTGCTGAATGTGCATGTGAATCATCATGAAGAAGCAGTCAGGACTGAGACTTACACTGCATGGCCATTTGTGTTGCACTCTTTTTCCTTTAGTCTTTTCAAAATCACTTTGTAATATGTCAGATTTACAATCTGCCCATTTGGAGCAAATTCAAAATGCATCATATCTTCAACATCAAAGAAAACAATTAACACCACTTTCACATTTGCTTTGGTGGTCTTTTTTCAGCTGAGAACAGATTTTTGCCTTTTACTTGGGAAACTGGTATTTTGTTTTAAGGTCATAGCCATAGAGCCCAGTGTTTACCACCTATGATAATATTATGTATAAAGTGTGGGTCCATTGCTGCACAATTTTTAAGGGCCTCGCAAACTGCAACACTGTGCTTGTTTTGATCATGTGTGAGAAGTCAGGTACAAACTTGGCTGTCACTCTTCTCATTTTCAAATCTACTGTCAAAATTGCATGACATGACTCCATTGTGGTGCCAGTTTCACTGGATACCTCTCTAACAGACAATTATCTGTCACTAAGCAGTGTATTCACACTGGACGTAGAATCATCTGTTCTGAAGTCAATGGGCAGCCAGGGCAAGGGTATCTTCAATTGTTGTTTAACGCAACTTAAATCTGCCATTCAAAAACTTTTGAATAGCTTAGAGCTCTTTCCATAAATGCTGTTTGCAACACTTCACATTTTTCTTCGATGCATACTCACTGCTCATTTACATCAGCCATTGTAAAATTAGCAAACTACTAAAAACACAACAAAACTCAACAGAGTAATAGATCAAGATGAAAGCAGATGCAGACCTGAAACTGTGCATAATCCTGACCCCCTCTTCCACCCTATCTTGTAAAGAACTCTAGCATTTCACCCTCAGCACAATAACTACAGCTGTAGTCCTGGTATTTTTGAACACACCTTATATACATGTATGTCGCACAAAAACCACACTAGAAATGACATACAGATTGGCATAAATGCCTAATATAATAAATATACACTATATTTCAGGAGACACATCAAACACACCACACCTCTCAGCACAGTAGTGTGCAGAATTATCAAATTCCATGCATTTGCTTTCAAAACAAGAAAACCAGATGTACTTAAGATTTTTCAATTGAAAAAATAATGCTTAAGATAAGGCATCAATCACTTTAAGCTTTTATGCTCTTGAAATGGCAGCAAGGATTGTCTGAGAGCATTTGCAGTGTTTGGCAGTTTACATCTTAACAGCAGAGTTACTCTGACAGCTCCTCCGCTTGTACTGGATCACACAATTTACAGTAACACAAATTATAATGTCTTCTTTGTGAAAAGACAGAACAAGTTACAATGTGCTATTAGGAACCACTGGAGCTGAGCTCTTTTCTAATGTTCATTGATAATTAATTTCAATTAACTAATTTTTAGCACATCTTTTGTAAAAAAAGATAATGCTCATGTTATCGGTTTGTCCCTCCGTCTGTAGACACCATATTTCAACAACTATTAGTCGGAATTGGAAAATTATTTTTGCATTGGGAAGCTTGAAATATGTAAATGATGATCCTTTATTTCGTTTATTTTGTTTACGATGTGCAATTTCGCAGTTAGAGGGCATAAATGCAGATGATGTCGAATTCAAAATATATTTTATTCCATATATTTGCTTCTAAACATCCGATTGAAAAAAATATTTTATCTTTTGATTCCACTTATATCGAAGAGTATTTCAGGTATATAGTTACTTTTCCAAGTTACGCATAGATTTTCCGCTAGGGAGCGTAAAAGTAAATTACGTTTTTCCCCGATATCTCTTCTTCTAAAACTCTGATTTGAATTTTTTTTTCTTCAACGAATACAGCTCCTGATGGAAAATCTTTTGCATATAATTTCTAATTTTTGGTAAAGAATACTTTGGCCACCAGGGGGCGTAAGTGTTAATTTTTGCTTCAGATGTATTTGCCATAAAATTTGAGCTTCAAAAATCTTGATTGAAAAAATTATTTCGTGAACCGATGGCACTTACGTTGATAAACCTTTTCGGAATATTTTATTCATAAAATATTGCATGGCTTCTTCTCCAGGGGCATAGATATGTATATCTTATTTTTTTCAATATCTCTGCTTCTAATGATCCGATTTGAAAAAATATTTATTTGTTAGATACAGTTTGCGGTGTGACATGGTTTTCATATAATTTCAAAATTTTCAAGTAATTCATAGACTTTCCACTGGGGCGTAAAGGTAAATTGCATTTCCCCCGATATCTCTGCTTCTAAAACTCCGATTTGAAAAATTCTTTCTGAACCGGTTACAGCTCCTGATGGGGAAACCCTTTGCATATAATTTCTAATTTTGGTAAAAAATGGTTTCGGCACCAGGGGGCATAAGTCTTAATTTACGCTTCTGATGTATTTGCAGCAAAATCTGAGCTTCTAAAATCTCAATTGAAAAAATTTCGTTTGTGAACCGATACTACTCACATCGACAAACCTTTTAGGAATATTCGCTTCTTAAAATAATGCAGAGTTTCTATGCCAGGGGGTGTAGATGTATATCTTATTTTTGTCAATATCTCTACTTCTAGGAGTCAGATTTGAAAAATTCTTCTATGTTGGATAGTGTTTCTGATGTGAAATGTTTTCTGTATAAATTCAAAATTTTCAACTAAATCATAACTTTCCGCTAGAAGGCGCAAAGGTAAATTGCGTTTTCTGCGTTATTTCTGCTTCTAAAACTCCGATTTGAAAAATTCTTCCTGTATCGCATACAGCTCCTGACGGAAAATGCTTTTCATATAATTTCAAATATTTGGTAAAGAATGGTTTGGCCACCAGGGGCATAAGTGTTAGTTTCTGCTTCTGGTGTATTTGCAGCAAAATCTGAGTTCCTGAAAACTTGACTAAAATTTTTTTCTTGGACAGATACTGCTCTCATCAAAAAACCTTTTGAGAATACTTTCTTCCTAAATTAATGCATGGTTTTACCACCAGGGGCGTAGATGCAAATTTTACATTTGTCCATATCTCTACTTCGAAGAGTCTGATTTGAAAAATTCTTTCTTTGTTGGAGAGCATTTCCACTGCGAAATGTTTCTCATATAAATTCAAATTTTTCTAACACACGTCTGCAACCAGAGGGTGTAAGTTCACGATTACATTTACAGCAATGATAAATTTAATTTGCGACAGAACAGATTCAAAAGACGTGCTCATTACACCCGAAAATTCGGTGTCATCTTTCTTGTTGAGTCTAGCAGGAGAATTCTCCCCAAACAGGTTGCAGTAAATTTCCTTCAATTGTGAAGCCCAGATAGGCTGAACTATGTGGTGCTGACCCATAGTCCCACAACAGGACCACAAAGCAATTACACGATGTAGCTGATCTTTATTCAGCATCATCAAACCACCACAAAGAAACTTTACCAAAATTTTTTAAATTACTTTACATTGTTCTCACAACTCCTGTGTTCACAGCAGTCTAAATGTATTGCTTTTTTATTCATGCTTTTTGTTCGCACACAGCTGTAGTTTTTGAAATCCACCAGAACAAAATAAAAGTTAATGAAAAACAGAAGAAGAAATTAAAGCTTTTTCTTTTTTTTGTAACATATGTCACATTTTAACCAAAAAATAAATAAAAATGAAACACTTTGGAGGCGGGCAAGGCCCCTTGGGCTGCCCTTTAAATATGCCCTTGGCTGTACTGCTCTTAAGTGATGAATGATATCATGTACTAAAAGTCAGACCAAAATAAGCACAATTGCTGTTCTTAGTATACACAGAATGACATTTCTGATATTTCTCAATGTTATCAGAAAGTAACTAACTTGTTTATGAAGCATAAGACTGGACAGGAAGAATTTTTCCACAAGTAAAGCAACTGTTACTGAAAATGCATCATCATCATTTATCATTTATTAAGAGTTTTAAGCCACTTGTAATGATTTGCGTGATGTTGGCTTTACTAGCAAAACTGATAGTATAACTACCTTCAGTAACAGAGGTCTGCATGTTTGAAACCTACAATATTCTTAGCGAATGAAAATTCAAAATGGTGCCTTCCTTTGAATTGGAAGTAAAATGTATGGTCACCCTCCTTTGTATGTTTAAGAATACAACTAAGATTTCACTGTAGATCGGAAAAAAAGTTGAGCAAGAATGTTGTCTATTAATGAAGAATGGTTTTGATATGAAATCATACTACACCAACAAAATCATTTTTGTTGTATTAACATATTATTACTATTGAGAAAAACAATGTGTATTAATGCCTTAATAAAACATTAAAATAATAAATGAAGACCATGCAAAGAAAACAATGAAATAGTAGGCTGTATAATATGCTCCAAACAGATTACACAACAAAACTACTGCAATGCTGCAATGTATCATATGCAGAGGATATGATTTACAACTTTGTGCAAGAAATTGGTGGGAGCATGAACTTGAGAACATTGTGGAAAATCCTGACGCAAAAATTTACAGGATCTTAAAATTAAAACAGATAAAAAATTAAAATACAATATACCTGATCTAACTGTGGTTAAAAAAATCAGATACAATTATAAATGTAGTTATATCAGGAGATTTTAAAGTTGAAGGAAAAGAATCAGAAAGTATTTACAAAATATTGAGAATCCCAAACCAAATTGAAATTTAACTTTTGACAAAGCAGCAGTCACTGGTGCTTATCGATTCTTTCTTATATTTCTCAAAGCATATCTAATAAGATATATTTATTATGGTGCACCCAGCAGGAAACTGGAGAATGACCAGTAGAACAATCTTTTGTTCACACACTGTTAATGTTTCAGCAATTTTCACTATTTTTGCATTTCGGGAAAACACGAAGCATTTTAGTAGTTGTAGTAAGTTGATAATCTAAGAATGCATCACTTCAATGAATGTGTTCTCACCTTGTTTCCTCGAAAGCGTACACCAAATGATATACAGAGCAAACAAGAACACAACAGACCAATTCCAGCTTTTTTGCAGATGATACAGGCTCTCAGTTCCTTTTTACAGGTTTTCAATCCAACTGAGTTCTGAGAATTTTCTTGAAGGCATACAAACAGTCATCAAACCCAGTCTTCATTAACATCTATTTCAATGCACTTTTTTTAACCAACTGAACAGGTGCAAAATATTATGACAAGCTAGGAAGCAAGTCACTCTGTTAACAAAAATATTTCCTTTTGCTTCTACAGAATTTCCAAAATCCACAAGCACAAAAAGTATAGTGGTTTCCTATACTGTGGATTTCAAATCATGAGACTCTGCCAGAAGCTTAAACTAATGAAATGGACATTTTTAATAATGACAATAATAGTGAATCTATGAACTGACAATCAGTAACTTAATATCTTGATGAAATGACGAAACACACATGAAATTTTCACCTCTATCTTTGCTAACATGATTTATGACTGCTATGGAGTAAATGAAGTATTTGTGTGGATACAGAAAGGCTGTGTTAAATGCATTTTGAATACCAAGAACAATTCATAACTGATCAAGTAATTCTAAAGCATACACAAATAAAGTAAAAAAATCTTAGCACCTGCTACACAGAGTATCATGAAATACACAATTCTGTTCTGCATGGTTGGCCTATTGAAGGTCTGAATGTCTTCAAAATTCATCTTAAGCTTATGATCTTTCAAGTTTTCATGGAAAACCAGAAAAATAGCATAGTCCTGCTTGAGATGGAAATTAAAAAATCTCCACAATCCATGACAATTCTGCTGAATTACATTCTAAGTGTTTCGGTTTTTTGACTTGTTTTTATAAATAAATCTCCATTCACTTGTACTGAACCAAATCCCAGATGGACATGGCACAACACACGCACACGTGCACACAACAATTCATAATTGATCAAGTAATTCTGAAGTACAGATATTAAGTCACACACATGCTGAGTGGACAGAAATCATAGGATACCTGCCTAGTAATGGGTAGGCCCACATTTCACCAAGATTAAGGCAATAAAATTGTGAGGAATTGAGTTCACCAAGTCACAAAAGCGTTCAACAGATACCTCCACCCGTACTCACTACAACACTTGCTATCCATAATTATGTCGTATTCCTGGGTGGAGGATCAAAAGCTTGAACAACAGACCTTTCCATATCATCCCAAAGATTTTCCATAGGGGTCATGTCCAGTGATCTGGGAGGATATTCTCGTGTCAGAACATTAGCAGAATGCTCTTCTAACCACATTCTAGTCACCACGACTCTGCGAGGCAGAGCATTGTCTTGCCGAAAGAGCTCATTGCGCTGTGGGTGCACAATGACTATGAATGGAAGCTGATGGTCTGTAAGAATGGACACATAACATAGCATGGGCCATTCAGAGGTGCATGTAGACACACCAGAGGTCCCAATATGTGCCAGCTGAACATGTCCCAGACTATATCTGAGCCTCCACCAGCCTGAATAGTTCCTTGTTGACATGCCTGGTTCATTGCCTCATGCAGTTTCCACCAGATCCACACTCTCCCACTGCATGAAATAACAGGAAACGGGACTCATTGGACCAGGAAACTTGTCCCCAATCATCCAAGGTTCAGTGCTGATGCCCTTTAGCCTAAATGAGGCATACAGTTCTGTGATGTGACATTAGCAATAGGACTCTGGTGGGTTGGCAGCTCCCATAACTTATTGTGATAAATGACCTGAATAGTCTTGGTGGAAACATTTCTGGCATTTTCCTCATTGAAATCAGCAGTAATTTGTGCCATTGGCACTCTCCAGTTGGTTGCAACTATGCGAGACAGACATCGATGGCCATGTTCATCCACCACCTTTCTCTGCCCATGGTGCTGTTCATGATGCAATGTTATTCTGGAAATGGCACATTCCTGATACACTCTTGATACTGTTGAATAGGGATACAGCAAATCCTGTATCACCTCCATGACAGAGTGACCGATGCATCAGGCACTCACTATCATTCCTCTTTTAAACTCTGTAACTCACAACATTTATCCATATCCATACTGACATCAAATTACCGTCTACGTGAATGCAGTGATGTTCTCTTTTATATATACCTGCCAAGTGGTGGGTTCATCCACTAGTGAGAGGGGTGACAGTGTTGCATTACACAAGAACCAGGCATCCCATGATTTCTGTCCTCTCTGTGTATATATTGTGGAATCATCACTTTGGGATGAACGTAATTTGTTAACAATAGCTGGATGATAACACTAATGGATGAAATAAAATTTCAAAAGTTACACTGATATATACTGACAATGGATCACACATGTATTGCCTGAAAGCTCAAAAACAAAAAATTGTGCGTTTGTAGAAAAAATAAAAAAAACAACAATTAAAACAATAATTAGGCAAATTCATTTATAGTTGACTGCCCATAATACCTTCATGCTGTTTACAGAACTCATCTGATTTCTGTTGTGCTCAAAATTGCAAAATTCAAAGTACGGCTCTCTTTTCAGCATTTGTTAACTCTCCACTCAGATCTCCCTACTGCACAGAAAGTCTGTGTGCGCACGTTAGTAAGAAAAGGCATCAAGTTAAACTCATAATGTGCATGTTTATGTAATTTAACTCCATGAGGCATAGAAAATGCTTCCGTTAAAACACAAGAAAGAATTGTTAGGGAAAGGCTTATTTTGGGTGCATTTTTGTCCTTAAAGTCCTTGCTATGGTATAATTAAATCAAAGTCAGCTGTGAAAAAAAGATGGTGCTGAAAAAAGACCTACTATATGGGTGTCTACTATCTATCTAACCAACTGTGTACTTATCTGGATTCTCTGGTACTTCTAAAGAATATTGTGAATGCTTTAAACATTTGTCACATTTTGAATGGTGAGAGTGAGATATGCCAATTAACCTGCCTTATTTTATGAAATGGCATGGTTTATTCAATTAAAGAATTCAGCTAATCCTCCTTCTCTGAGATTCTTCTTTCCTCTCTCTTGAAGATATTTCTGGTCTTTTGGTGGCTATCAAGGTGTTCTAAATGTTTAACTTCACTTCAGGCTTGCTGACATTGAATGCACTGATTAAAAATTGTTACAAGATTCCACATTATTATTTTGCTACTATTTAAAAAAATACAGTAGAACCCGCTTATAATGAGGAGCTCGGGACTGATAGAAAACCTTGTTAAATCCAGGCTCTAACTAAATCCATTTCAGGGTGAAAAAATCCACCAAGTAAACATATGCATACATAATAATATGCATAACGTTTACATTATATATCCATAACAGTTGGATATACTTGAAACTTTTACTTTTTAACTACAGTAGCACCAGTTAAGATGAAATAAGCGCTTACATGAATACATAGTAGCAGCAAATCCTGAAGCAGGCATCACCTCAAAACATTTTGAAAAAATAAACTAATGTTGTTTTATACAGGGAGTTCCACTTGCTACTTTACCCAAGTTTTTATGAATAACACCGTGAATAATTACAGTAACTGAATGATATTTTGTAAGAAAATTTTTCATCCTGGAAAACAGAACCATATCATAAGTGATGTTGAAAGCATCTGCCCTGGGCACCGAGACAGGCCTGAACACAAGACTACATATTTTGAAAAGTTCGTGCCATTTGCTCACAGATATTGTTTTTCAATGCCTCAAAGGTTGCCGGCTTGATTTGAAACACCACTGATCTGAGATACCCCCAGAGAAAGAAATCAGGGGGTGTTGGGTCACGAGATAGAGATGACCACATTCCTTTAGAGATCATGTGATCTCCAAAGAATGACTCAATTTCAGCCATACTCATATGTGACGTTTGGCAAGTTGCCCCATCTTGTTGAAAATATCCAGTAGTCAGCTCTTCATGGTGTAGTTAGTTAATGAATGCCTGAAAAATTTCCATGTAGATGGTTGCTGTCACCATATCCTGAAAGAAGGTTGGCTGATGTGACCATCACCTTCTTTCATATCCTGAAAAAAGTAGATTCTTCGCTGCTCTATGACACGTGCTCTTTAACCTACTGGTTTTCTAGGCAAGTCTACACAAAGATTTCCAAGGTGATGGAAGAAGTCTTTGCTGGACATCATGCACTACTGTTTCTGACATTTTGGAACAGCCTCCTCCATGCAAATTGTGTAATATTCCATGGGTCTCCAGCTTCTTAACCAGTTGCAGAATACATAGTTTACTTGGTACGACATCTGAATTTCCTATGAAATTCAAACGGACACTTCTTTATCGACTTAATCTCCCAATAAATATGGACAAGAAATACACGCTCAGGTATGGTTAACTAGGAGGGCATTGTTAATGCACACAATCAGCCTCATGATAAAAAAACTGAACAATATCCCAAGGCATAGTCCCTTGGAGTGGGTGATGGACAGTCTCTCTTGCACAATTCATTTGTTCAGCATTTTGATGTACTCCCACTCCACTGCTTTTCTATCAATATTCTTCCGCTAGCACACCAAGATTTCCCTGCGCTGTTGGAATTTCATCCTGAATGACACATTTCTATATTTCCATTCTTGGTCAATGTGCAGTATATTTTCTCTGTCTTGTTGCATATGGAATTTTATTAAATTTTGTTACTTTGCTTGCTAAAGGTGACATAGCTTCTCTCTCTCTCTCTCTCTCTCTCTCTCTCTCTCTCTCTCTCTCTCTCTCTCTCTCTCTCTCGTTAAATCAAGGCACTTCATTAAATTTTGTTCATTAAAATCGACCAAATTAGCTTTGAATCAACATTATACAAAACAAAAGTTCTTGTTTTGCTCCTTAAATACAGGATCTTACAAAATATGGGCTCGTTATAAGTGGGTTCTACTGTATAACAAAGAGTACTTCCTGAATCTACTTGCTGCCATCACAAAAGCCAATGAAGGTAAGACTTTTATGTAGTAGGTTGTTCCAATAAGTCAACTAATATGATGTGTTGATAATCCATGATCTGATTTTTTATCCCACAATGGCTTGCATTTGCATCTTTTGATGTATTTTATTAATGTACTTTTCTGGTCTCTTTTCTCAACAGCTGTTTTATCCTCTTTAATCATCTGCATTAATTTTTGTGCTATTTGTACAACAAAATAGCACAAAAATTAACAAATCCAGAGGTATTTGTTAACTAACATTCCTTTTTTTTTTCATGTAGTCCTTTGTGGGGGATGAATTTTTTTCTATTTGTCAATTTTGCTATTTTATTCTGAGCTCTGGTTGCTGTCTTTATTGGTGATGTTTATAAGTGCTTGCTAATACCATTGTTTAATTTTTTTATATAAGAATTGTCATTTGGGAGATGAAATAAAAAAAATATAATTTTGAACCAAGTTTGATGTTGAGAGAGGAAGTTGTCTTTTCTAATAGCAGATCTCAGTGCTAGACGTGTGTTCAGAACAGGGTTGGGTTTTTGACATCAAAAACTGGTTGAGCGTCTAAAACCGGTTTTAACTGTCATAAACTGGTTTAAACCATCAAAAACAGGCAAAAACTGTCAAAAACTCATAACTAACGCTTTTAAACAATTTGTAAGCATTAATAACTAAATAGTAAGAAACTTTCTTACCTTCAAGCAAACTGCAGTGTTAGTCTCTATCTTTATAATTATTATTTTATTACAATCATTAACAGCAAAAAAGTAAAAATTTTTATTCTTTAAAATTTCTGATCTGTACAGAATCAATTTCATCGATCTAAAATTATGCAACTGCCAATGAATTGCAAAACTAGTAGTCTGGTTCATTTTTACCTTTTAGCATCCAACAGCAAATAACTAATTTTGCACATTTGTTGACACCTAAACGATTCCTGAGCTTACCCAGAGTGTATAAATCCATAATTAGAAATACTCTTTCAATTGAAGCTGAACTGGCAGGATTTAACAGCAAGAGCATTGCTAGTTCAGCAAGTTTAGAGGCTGGTTCAGTTATAAAGTTATTATATTTAGAAATTCCTTTCCACCAAATCATGGGATTCATATTCCTTCCAGTAGCACTGAAATAAGAAGGGAGGGAAGGTATTTCATCAGCTACATATGCAATCGGCAAAGGCAAACACTCGTATGGATGAATAAAGTCTGGATCCCTTTTCAGGATGCTAGAACTTGTGTTTTATTTTCAAATTGACAGTCTGTTTCCACACTAGTGAGTTATAGTTACAGTGGCAAACTAATCCTGGATTTATTGTGGATACAAACTTGGAATGTTATTTTGTTTGGCTAACAAAATACATTCTATGTTAAAACAAACACAAATTTTGGTCCAGAAAATATGGGTTGACTCATAATATGCTTGAATTTACTGTATCGTTTAACAAGAGAAATTTTATCATATTGCGTGCTTATATATAAAATACTTAGTAAGTAGAAAATTTTATTATTTAATAATCTTATACTAGTTATTTATTACTCACATATTATTGATATTTTAAACATTACAAGCAATGTATGTTTGTTATTTTCAAAAGGTATTTTTATATTGAAATGCAGTTTTTGACGTGACGGTTTAAACCGTCACATGCCAAAAACGTGTCAACCCTGATTCAGAATAAGATATCTGAGAATATTCTGGGTAAGTTGTATAGAAATTTGTGCTGGGAATGGTCTGGGTGTACTTAACATATTTTTCAGTTATAAGTCAGTCACTCAGTCACTCACTAACTCACTCACTCACTCTCACTCTCTCCTCTCTGTTTAGATGGAAGAATTTACTTCAGGGCAAAAAACAAAAAACAAAAAAATGCATGTGAAGGATGCAATAGGAATAGAATAGGAGATGCATTCTCAGAGAGCATAAATATATAATCATTCCAGTGCATTTTTGCTTTAATTAATTGAACATTTTTAATTATTTTAAGCACAATAAAGAAATAAATAATAAATGTTATATTTTAAAGATAATTTCATTAATTAGTATAGAGTACTTACTACGTAGAAAAAAAAATTGGTAAAATTGAGCACACCAGATTTTTTTTTTCAGCCGTAACTTTTGAGAAACCTTTGCCCCCCCCCCAATTTGAATCTTCAATGATGGGGGGTAGCATAGCCACAAAAAAATCTAAAATATATCAAAACCTTTTCACAATAAAGGGTCATACTAAATACTAAAAATGATGTAATATATGCTTAAAAACTTCCACAAATCATGAAATGGATATGAATTTAACCAAAGTTTTAATGCAAAGAGAATTCAACAAGAACACATTCATTTTTTAAAATGCAGAATATTTTCAGAAATATCTCAATGACAGAGACAATGGCTAAATGCAGGTTACTTCTAACTTTAAGCTGAAATGTTTTAGTACATACATACAAAAGAAAAAAATACACATAATTATTTTTTCAAAGATATTTAGATGTTGAATTCAGTTTTATCACCTTCAAGAACCAATGTGAAGCAGCAGATTTTAAATTCATAGTTAAACAAAATTATATGACATAATAAAAAAAGTCATTATAATTTATAAACACAGCTAACCTGTTCAATGACAATCTAAGTTCAATCAAACTACTCAAGTTGGGGAGGGTAGCACTTAAATCTCTGGTAACAAGGCCACAATATATTCGTAGCTAAATGACAAAATAAATTTAATGCAAAATAATTTCAAAAATTCGCAAACAACATATTAAAAAAATTACATACACAAGATTAATAAAATATGAATCTGTTGCAAAACTTTCAGTATCAATAGCATATTTAGTATTTGAAAAAAAAATCTTAACCATTATAAATAATAAGCAAATTTCAGCATATATATATATACATAGTTAAAAAGGAGGATACCATCAAATTCTCATGTGCAATCACTGCATTTTTTTTTTAAGTTTAACAAACTCTGTATTTTTAAAAGTATGAAGCATTTTTTAATATATGATTTTCAAAACTTGAAGATTTCCAAGATGGCCTTTGGGCTACGGATAAACTCAACCATTATGTTTCTATACAAGGTGAGAAAAAAAAGTGAAATAACTTGCAGTAGAAGAGATATCATGTTCAATACAAATCAAGATGTACACCACCAATTGGGAAATTTTGCTTCAGAAAATGCTGAAAAATTCATGGAATATCTTTGTTTATCCACAGTTATCTGACTGAATTTTTTTGTCAATCTGCCACACATAAATACACCACAACACTACCTACATGAAACGTATATGTAGATATGAAACCAGAAAATATGTTAAAAATATATCCTGCTCATAGGTGCAGTTAGCCACAGTTAAAAAATTAAAAAGTCAAAAAATCTTTCTCATCTGAGAACAAGAAGTGGAGATATTATTGAACTAAAATCTTAATTTCAGCCACCTAGTTACACAATTGTCAATCAGAACAGATAAAAATGTAAGAAAAATGCCAGTTGTTGTTTCTGCACTTAGATGCAAAAACAATGTTTTTAAACTGGACTTTCAGATAAAATATATAGTACCAAATACTCTTTATCTCTGGGAAAATTGCATTTTTGCATTCTATTCTTTTGTATTGCTAATTTGCATAGCTTCAATGGATAGGTTGTTGATCATACAAAAGCTTGATAAGTGGGAATACATTTTTAAACAAACATTAAACATTTGTTGCATTGTACAAAATGGCCACAGAGTTGAAAATCTTGGTTCTGTTGAACCATTACTGGAAGAAAAGGTTTAAAGTGGCTGAAGCTGTCCAAAAACTACAGTAAACCTGGCTATAACAAATCACTGGGGAGGAGGGGGCATGGTGTCCATTATAACTGGTTATAGCCGATAAACATGCACCAAACAAGACACTCACTAAATAAAAAAATGCACATAAAATACTGTTAAACACATTCCCACAAATAAAAAATGTTAATTAAATTTCATTTACATTTTGCAGACAACAGAAGAGCTCATTGTGTTGTGATTCTTGATATGGTAACTGTTTATTCTGAGCCAATGGAGTCACAATGCTGCACTGAAAGCAGTGGCACACTCAGTGGGCGTGACCCAGGAGCCTGGGTCCTTATTACATGGTATTTTGTTCTTTGTTTAATGGTTGCTTATTTTCAAATATATTTGCATATGTTTCTAAATATATATTTTACAAATAATTGGAAACACATTTTAATATGGCAAAGATGTTATCACTTCTAAATATTTTGGAAGTCTCCTGGGTATCTATGTTTGTAACTTTAATATTTTGTTCCACTCCATAAAGAAATCCTGGGTACACCACTGACTGAAAGTGACACTCCACTTGTAGAAGGCAGAAATAAAAAAAAAAATAAAAATAAAAATTAGTCAGCTTGTCTTTTGTATTATATATGTCTTATAGTGTTTTTCTCTTCACACCATATGCTTCACATGCACACACCATTGTAGCACCAGTTTCTAACTTCTTTATTAATGCTAACTTTTTTTTTTTTTGATTTGAGGTTTAACGACCACCGTGAGCAACTCAATGGGCTATAAGCAGTCGCCCGTCCCTAATTTAGGGTCACTGGTTCCAGGGAAGGGAGAGAGCCAGTGCTGTAAGACAAACACAACATCCATGCCTCACCGGGATTCGAACCCGGACCCCGTTCGGACGAATGATCAGAGGCCATCGCTTAGACCACTGCACCACCGGGGCGGCTAATGCTAACTTCATCTAACAGTTAAGCTGATACACTTTCGTTTTACACAACCACTCCCTCTGAAAGCTATGGGTAATCACTGATGAAAAATACAATACAAAAAATGAGTAAACACTGTGTAAATAGGGTGTATGTACAACAAAGACTAAACAAAATACTGAGGAGAGACTTATGGTGTCAGCCACCTAGCAGGGTCATTCCACGCCAAATCGTCATATGCTATCCACCACACCATCTCCGATTCTTACGACTTTTTTTTTCACGAATAGATCACCCCAAGATATGAAAATCCTGAAAGTTTCATTTTTTTATTTCCCGTCGATTAGGAGATATTAATTTTTAAATTCTGGTGCATGGCGGGCCTTAATCGCGTAAAAACGCAAATATCTCCATTGTTTGGATAAAAAAAGTACCAAATTCACCACTCCTTCGTAATTTCCTCCAAAGAATCGATTGATGCATTGCACGAATTTCTATCTTCTTTAGTTTTTGAGTTATGTGTAACGGGAGAGCCTTTTTTCAAAACATAAAAAAGCAATGTAGTACAGCACTTAGAAGATCGCAATTGTTTTTCGTTTTTAAAGGAAAGTTTAGTCTAACAAATGAAGAAAACAAAAAACTTGGGCTTTCGCGTGCGCGCTGAGAAAAGAATTTTTAAATATGGTGCACGGCTCGTATTTTGCCACTATGGAACCGTGCGCGGCGAATAGCGTTGGCAGCCAGCCAACGGCAGCGGGAGTGCATGTTTGCCTTCGGACGGGCTGGAGATCAAGATACGCGTTAGTCAGATCGCACAGTAATTTGATGTGATGCTTGAAGGATAGTGAATTAATGTTATGTTTAAAGGCATTTCAAATAATATAACTGTAAAATATTACTAAAGGGTCATTTCACGCCAAATCGTCAGATGCTATCCACCACATTCTTAGCCATTCGACGACAAGGAAAACTAATATAAACCATTTTCTTCGTACAGCTTACCAATATGAGCTACACAGTGAAAAAGGTTAGACACAAATAACGCATAAAATTTATGCGACAGACGTCGGAAATATATTGGTATTCTTACCAATCAAAGACGAGAAGAACTAATATAAACTTTTTTCTCCCCATATAGCTTAACAATATACAGTACTGATGCTTATAAATTATACAATTGACGTTGAAAACAGTTTTTGGAATATTGACTAATGATTTCTACAGCTCACGCAATATCCGACATAATTTTTAGACATGAAATAGTTCTATTTCAGGAATTAATAAATTGTCTAGTTGTCCACGCCTGCCGTAAGAGAAAATGATTAAGGAATGACAGCTTGCGAAATAAAGTAATCGGGGATATACAGTATATCTCGGTGCCTATTCTTGTGAGGTAGAGGAGACATATATTGCGTTTTAGTTAACGTCAGATACTTGACGATCACAGATGATGGCGTTAGCAAGGCTCAGCGTCGGGTTAGAAAAAATGTTATCGATTATTTTCTGGTAGATCTGGTATTTAAATGAATGAGTATATCTCGCAGTTGTCATCTTGCCTGTTTTTTATTTATTTATTTCAGTTGCTTATTTAAAGATTACGCGTCAGGTGGTAGCTCACGAAACTCTCAAATGCTCACATGAAACAAAACGCACGACAGCACCCTAAAATAAGAAAAACACAGTTTAACTGTTCGTGGTGTAGCCCCAAAATAAGAAAATACAGTTTGACAGTTACACTGAACGAAAAATTTTATGCCTCCTATAATCACATGCCGGTGTCAGAGTGGTAGCAATTGGATTTATTTCAGTCATTATTATTTTTATTAATCATGCCAATAAATTTAGAAATAATCAGAAACATTAACAGACCTCGAACGTATGAGTACGTTTTCGTTAACGTAATACCCAATGTATCGCAATTATTGATTACGAATTTATGAAAAACAAGAATGGAACTCGAGTTACTATTTAGCGATCGTAATTTGTCCGCTCTGTTTTATGAGCTTCTGTTTCTCTTTATCAGTAGCAACGCAGTTATCGTTTTCATATTGACAAGTTACTTTAACTGTCTCTTGAATTAAGAATTAGTTTTTTTTTGTTTAACGCATTACGCCACAATAATAATGGCTCAAAGACGCTGAAAAACTAGGCAGCAACTTTCAAATCACAAGAGAATAAAAGAGATCTGAGAAAATACACTATGGAGCTTTTCCACTTGCGGTGCTCTCTCTTAGAAATTCGTTCTCTGTTTGCCAGAGGTCGTAAATTAGGATCTGAGGGATTCGAGGTCTCGGGCTATCCTGTCTTTAAAAGAGAGAGAAAAAAACTAGAAGCAAGCGTGTCGGCCATAGCACGGATAAAAAGAGTAAATCTTCTCTAAGAAAAATAAACAGTTCTACATCTGTGGTGAACAGAAAACGTCATACATAATGGCAAATAAGTTAACAAACACAGGGCAGTGGTGACGCTAGCTGCTCAGAACTGGGTGGGTCATTAAGGAAGGGGAGGGGGCTAAACGTGATGGGAGAGGAGGCACACACTTTGAAGTGTTTGGCAGAAATTCTGGCAAAAATTTCCGTTCCTGTGCACTTTACTCGACGCTTATAATGTTATCCCTAGTCAAAAAAAGTTTTCAAGTAACTACTGTACGTAGTATTTATTCAACGTATGTAGTATGGGAACCATGGATACGAATCTCTATGCCAAGTTACTATTCGCAATTTTAGCTTACTTAGGTCTTCTCTCTCTCTCTCTCTATCATAAGGCTATTTATGAAGTACAGTTTGTAACCTGACAAGGAATCTCTCTCTATGATCGTTTTCAACTATAATTCCAAAACGCGTGTGTTCTGCTGCTCTCTTAGAAATTCGCTCAGAGGACTCCCCTCCCCCATTACCCTCCCATAAGCACAAAAAGTAACAGCCATGTGGAATGCCATTTTGCTTTTTTATTTAAGAGGCTACAATTCATAAACTTCCAAAAGCCGAAAGTTTACAACCGATTGGTTTACATCGGTGACACGAACGTTAACTTTTCTCGCTGGCTATATTTAGTTTCCACACTACAGAAAAAGTACATTACCTTCACAGAAAATAATCGGAGATTTTGCGTGCGCATATAAAATCTTCCTAACACTTTTTTGTCAACATCATTTTTCATCCTGCGGCCAATGGCAAGTTTATACTTTTTTTAATTTTTTTATTGGAGGTTTAACGACCACCGTGAGAGCAACTCAGTGGGCTGTAAGAAGTCGCCCGTCCCTAGTTTGGGGCTACTGGTTCCAGGGAAAGGAGAGAGCCAGCGTCGTAAGACAAACACAACATTCATGCCTCCTCGGGATTCGAATCCGGACCCAATTTGGACGAATGATCATATTCATAAGCCATCGCTTAGACCACTGTGACACCGGGGTGGCAAGTTTATACTTAAGGATATCTTTACGAGGAACAATAAATTTGCGAGATGTTGATCAGACAAAGTGCGCAAAAGGTCTGGAGCGTCAGGTCATTTGCAGTAACCCTCTACAAACAACATCTAAAAAGGAGAGAGGCTTCATTTCATCGTTGGCATGATAAATCTGAAAACTAAGCACGACGGAACTTTTTATCCATGTATACATACATACATACTTGCCAGAATAAAAAAAAAAAAGCTGATTAAAAAAAAATACAAGACGATTCCCAAAATTAGCCGAAGAAATTTTACTACGATCTCTCGTCTAGAGCGAAAGCATTGGCAGCAATCACCCCCCCCAATAATTTTGGTTTTGCATTGATTTCAAGAAATGATTCAGATGATGACACAAAACGCGGGGAAAAAAATCTCGTGAACACTGTAAAACCTGTAGATGTTAAATTTTATGATAATCGCCAAATTCATTATCGGAAAAAAAAAAAATGCGTTCCACGGAAGCTCAACTTCCTCTTGTCTGATTTGATTAAATATAATCAAAAACTGACATGGAAGTTGATCACAGCATTGTGTGACATCGAAATATAAACATCGTTCATGAACTAATCATGCTTTTTTAAAATAAAGAATTCCTTTCCTTCAAAACATGAGTTCAACAATACATGCATCCGCACGATGGGGGTGATGGGTGGAATCGCTTCTTGTGTGCGGGAGGAATGCCGTTCTTCTTCCGGTACCAAGTCTCCGCACAGCTGCGGCCACGAGGCAGCGTGCTTCACCGATTGCGCTGTCATCGTGGCAATGCACTGGCCATACACCATGTTTAAAAATTCTTTTCTCGGCGCTCAGGCAAAAGCCCAAGGTTTTTTTTTCTTCATTTGATAGATTAAACCTTTCTTTGCAAAGAATAATAACTGCAGCTTTCTAAGTGCTGTACTACATTGCCTTTTTAAGCATTGAAGAAAGGCTCTCTCACACTCATAACTCAAAAACTAAAGCAGATAGAAACCCGTGCATTGCAACAATGGATTCCTTGGTAAAAATTAATAAAGAATGATGATTTACGTATTTCTTTTTATTCTAAATCTAAATAACGGAGATATTTGCGTTTTTACGCAAAATATGTCCGCCATGCACCAAAATTCAAAAAATTATATCTTCTAACTTATCGGAAATAAAAAATTGAAACTTTCAGGGTTTTTATAATTGGGAGTAGCTACCCATTAAAAAAAATCGTAAGAATCGGAGATGTGTTGGTGGAAAATTAATTCAAAATCTGGCGATTTCGCGTGGAATGACCCAGCAGCTACTCAATGCAACAAAATAGCCTCAGTCCTGTATCCCTGATGTGGTAAGATGCTTCAGTACATAAAGAAAGTATTAAAACTTTTTTCTCTACTCACCCCCTCTTCACTGATATAATCTATATGGACTTCCTAAAGAAACCTAAAACCTCAATTCTTTGCAATTTTCTAGTTTTAGACTGTTGCCTCCAAAACAAGAAGTTCTCCATGGATTTTGGGGGTGGAAAATAATGATCTACGAAACTACTAAAACATATATTAATTAATTAATTCCAGTGGCATTTATCACTAAGATAAATGATCTGTACAATTTAAAATCTCTCTTCATTTGTATCTAATTGCATGCTACCAACATTGAAAACTGTTTTCACTTCAAAAAATTTTTAAATGTTGACTAGAAGCAGCAACATATCTAGATGTTACTTTGTAATGAGAAAAATTGAAAGTATTAAAAGCATTTAATAAAACAACAACAATCTGATTTTAGAATTCATGTATAAAAAACACACCTTACCTGTGCTATGTTTTTATTTAATAAATAAACACCATAATCAAAATACTTGCGGTCTTTCCCTTTAGTAAACAGAGGAAATCTAGACAGAGAGAGAAAAGGAACCTTTAATTAAAGTAAACAAGAATTATACCATTATCTCTTTGAAAACAATCGATGAATATACACTCTTGTGTTACTGAAATTGCAACACACAGAAATGGTATGGCACTATAGATGTGATTTGTTGACACAACAGCTTAGAAGGTGAATACACAACAACATATTCAAAGCAAATGAACAACTTTAATATGACAAACTGATGTAAAGCATGTGACAGAGATAGAATAAGAACTAAACTGAAAAATGAAAATAGAAGATCCTCTGATAAAATGGCATACAGGTGTCACAATGTTAAATGCAACACACAGGGTGAACAGGAGTCATCAAAGATGGAATGGGTAGTGTTCTAAAATGTGACTGGTTTTGGCAAGCGTTTTTTAATTGCTTTTGACATCAGTCATCATTTAAATTAGTCCTACTAAAAAGGGATCTACAAAAACACACTGTAAGTAAAGAAACCTTTCAGAAAAGAACAAGAGCTGTCTTGGCATGTTGATAGTATATTAGAAGACAAGTTCTGACAGAATATGGTAATAGTTGAAGAATAAGTGCAGAAATAGCAATATTTCCTTAAAAATAATTAAATATATATTTCATTTAATTTGAAAATCTATTTCACTGGGATAATTAAAAGCACTGTTGAGATGGAGAAATCCATAGGATATTTATCAAAATAATTTAAATAGAATAAAATTTTCAGTAGTTGATAGTCAATTTTTGTTACTAGTTAACATGAGTGTTTGTTGCAGTATAGGTAAAATCAGGAAAGTTATAAAGTTCAGGATCTCCCCCACCCCCATCTCACACACAGTATTGACACTTTTCTAATTTGAACTATAATCAATCTAGGATGGATAAAGGTACCAATACCTGAACACAAGTATTTCCTAAGTTTGAAAAGACTACTATACTTCTCGATGGGATAAGAATCACTTACAAATTATCAGATTGCTACTAGAAAGACGTAAACTTTGCAGGCATTAATTCACACAAAAATCAGTATGATTACTTGCAGCTTTGTCAAACTGCATTAACGTAAATAAAGACACCAAACACTGTTAAAAAGGAGGTGAGGGATGAGAGTCCTCACTTTTACCTGAGTATAAGGTAGTCTTTTGTTTATGTTCACCACAAGTAGGTGGGTATGGAATTAATTTTGCAATAAGGAACTACTGTGGCATCTGTATTGGTATTTATGAGATGCTGTTCCAAACCAAATATATAAAATACAATGCACAAGACAATAAAAGGTGCATACATAAAACTGTATACAAAAAATTGGATGCTACAGCATGTAAATTATACACAATAATTAGTGTGTATGGGTACATAAAATTGACAGTATGTTAAGTAAAAGAAAGCACTTATGTGCTGAATAATGCACATACCTAGTCTTATCATAAATACTATTACAAAGTATTCAATGAAATAATAAAAGAATTTTAAATATTTTAATATACCTGTTATATGATGTAAGTAGTAGACTTGTGAATATATGGCAGCAATCACTTTTCAAAATGGCTTCCTTTGACCATCACAGTCCTTCAGTCTCTATGGCCACTCGTCAATAGCATTACGCAGTCTCCACAGGGAAAGTTGCTACTACCTGCACCAAAGAGCATTTCAGACTGCCAATACTGGGGTTTCGCTTTCTGCAAGCCATGTTCTCCAGCATAGCCCACAACTTGTAGTCCAATGAGTTGAGGTCGGAGCTGCTGGAAGCTCTACCGGATGTGTTTGAACCGGTCTGGTTCATTTGCCCGACGTTTACTTCACCGAAGAGTCACTTGACCAAAAATCACTTCACTGAAAAGATTGCTTCACTGAAAGATCATTTGATCGAAAAGTTCATTTCATCGAAAGGTACATTTCACCAAAGGGTCACTTGATCGAAAAGTTCATTTCACCAAATGGTCTCTTTACCTAAAAGGTCATTTCACCGAAGGGTCAGTTTATCGAAAACTTTAGATTTCACTACAGAATCTGTTGAAGCATGGTGCAAGTTCGGCAGATAGACCATCGAAACGTTAGGGGATTATACTCAAATTGCACTTTTGATTTCTCCGTGTCACAGAGAATGCAAAGATTTAGTTCTAAGACAAATCTTTCTTTTTAAGACAATAGGCCTCGGCTTAGGCCTTTTTAGCAAATTTGAATCATGTTCATAAGGTTTACATAAAAGTCATGTTCAGTGCTCATGTTCATAAGGTTTACATAAAAAGTAAAATTAATAATGTTGCACATTTTTTCAGGCAAAAAGAATCAATTTTAGGTCCATGGCCTTGGCTTAGGCCATTTTACCCAATTTTAATCGTGCATGCTCATAAGGTTTACATAAAAAGTTACTTTACATTTTATGTAATGTTTATCTAAAGAATATGAGTAGGGTTAAAATGTCAAAAAATTAATGTTTTGTGGTTGAGTAAAAGTGGAACATTACTTACTTGATTTGCTATGTAACCCTTATGAATATGAGCTCAGAGGATTAAAATTTGACAAAAAGGCACAGATCTAGGCCTTATAATTAATGTTATAATTCGGAAAACCTACTCATGGGGAGGTGTTTCATAGAAATTAAAAGTGTATTTTTTATACAATCCGATAATGTTTAGGTGGCCAGTTTTTCAGAAACCCGCATCGTACTCCAACAAATCTCTAACAACAAAATTCTAAGTTTTCCCTAAACTGACCATTCAGTGAAATGATCTTTCGATATAATGAACTTTCAGGTAAAGTAATCCTTTGGTGAAATGAACTTTTCGATCAAATGTCCTTTCGATGAAATGAACTTTTAGGTGAAGTGACCTTTCGGTGAAATGAACTTTTCGGTCAGGTGACCCTTCAGTGAAATGTACCTTTCGATCCAGTGATTTTCGGTCAAGTGACCTTTTGATCAAGTGAACAATACCCGTTTGAACAGGATATCACTCACATTCTTGCCCACTAACTCTAAAACCATGTCTTGGCAGATTCTAGTGGATGTTTTCTTGACTTTTTTACAGAAATGGAGCTCCATGGTACCCTCATAGGAGACTCCCGACTAAACCATGACAGAAGCAGGATGATGGGCCCACATGATCCCTGGAGTTTTCTCCTGAGCTTCTAGTGAGGTTGATACATACACCCTGTTATTTTGGCAGTTCAAAGACTCTTCAATAGTGAAAAGAATCTTTCTGTGGTGACTGTCTGCTTAACCCTGCAGCAGACGTTTTGCACTTACCTCTCTCTGCTGCTTCAGTTGTGGGGTGAAGAAATGACCTGTAACCGCAGATAAGCTCTCATCCCTAGGTCACTCTATAGCATGCATGGCATCGACATCCTGGAAATGTTCATCTCACAAGCCATCAGTGATTGTTTTCTGACAGGATTCCATTGAATACGAGATGTCACTGTGTACACCACACAAGCGATCGTCAAAGTATGCGCCCGACCTTCTCTGGGGTGGTCAGCTATGGCCCCAGTCTCAAGGAACCTTTTGATGGCCCGGTAGATGAACATTCGGCTCATTTTCAACTTCTTAAGCATGTTGAAAATCTCAGAAGCTGATTACAGCCACACGATTCTCATAATCACCCCACTCCCTGGCAAGAGAAATGAAACACGTTATCTCCTGTGGCCGAATGCACAATGACTCTCTAGCTGCTTCACACCTCATGGATGGTCAGCTATATTGCACACTGGTTGTGCACTATCTGTCAATCGTTTGCAACAGTATTTATTGGGTTGTCGGAAAAGTCATGACATATTTTAGCCATGTTTTGCAAAGGTCATTTATTGATAGAAAGAACAAAGATCAATCAAGGATATAATGCCCCTTTTGTTCAATAACCTTTTGCCATCTTTCAGTGAGCTGCAGAATGCCTCGTTCATAGAAGGACCTGTCTTTCGTGGTAAAAAACTGTACAAGGTGCTAATTTACAGCCTCATCTGAACTGAACTTTATACCATGCAAGGACTGTTGAAGAGAGCGAAACAAGTGGAAGTCTGATGGCGCAAGGTCAGGCGAGTATGCTGGCTGAGGCAACCATCCCACCCAAGCTCCAATAATTTTTGGCGGGTGATCAAACTTGTGTGTGGTCTCGCGTTGTCGCAATGGAACACAATACCTTTACGATTAACAAGCTCTAGACGTTTCTGAATGATGGATTCGTTCAAACTGTCCAATTGCTGACAGTACACATTCGAATTGATTGTTTGGTTCCGTGGTAGGAGCTCAAAAAACACGACACCTTTCCTACTGCATTGACACCAGAACCTTCCGCTGATGAATGTCTGCTTTGGATGTCGTTTGAGGCGAAGCAGCACGGCGGGACCAAGACCGTTTGCGCAGCACATTGTTGTACACAATCCACTTTTGGTCACCAGTTATCAGTTGCTTCAAATAAGGATCGTTTTCCTCACGTTTAATGAGCATATCGCAGATATTTATACGCACCGTCAATTGAGCTTCTTTGAGTTCATGAGGAACCCACACATCGAGCTTGCTTATGTATCCCAGCTTCTTCAGGTGGCCGTGAACGCTTGAATGATGGATGTGCAATGTGTCTGCAATCTCTGGTGTTGTATAATGTTGGTTTGACTGGATCAATGCCTTGATTTGGTCGTCATCAATCTCGGTAGGCCTCCCGGACCGAGGAGCATCGTTGAGGTCAAAATCAACAGCATGGAATTTTGCGAACCATTGCTGGCACTGACGTTCTTGTCGAGCATTATCACCGTACACTTTATGCAACTTTTCACAAGCTTGATGCACGTTCTTCCCTTTACAGAAGCAAAACAGTAAAATATGGCGAAAATGCACAGTTTGGTCTTCCATCTTCAACTTGATGTCAAATCTCCGCAAATCAACCAAATCGCTCACTATTCCTTTTAGACTGCAGTTACAACTGGCACCTGTCAAATGCCATGGCGGTAACAGAGCTGTGCATGCCTCTAGTACTTTCAAAACCGCACAACCACCATTGGGTGCCAAAATACGTCACAACTTTTCCGACAACCCAATATGTTAAGATTGGTACGAGCGAAACTTAATGTTGGTTGGAGGAAAAGGAATAGGAAGAGACCCAGGATAGAAAGAATAAAGGTTGATAGGCTCCTTGAAGATCATCAGCGGTATTCTGACTGACTCAGAGAACGACTGAAGGATCTGAAATCTTGTGAGAGGGATGTAGAAAAGCAGTGGGAATGTTTTAAGAACTGTGTTGTTACTGCTGCTAAAAAGGTCTGTGGCACCACAATAGTAGGTAACAATAGAGGTGATGCTTGGTGGATTAGTGAGATTGATGAGGCAGTAAAGAAAAAGAAGGAAGCCTATTTGGGGATGTTGCAAGGTAGAGTCTCTGTGGATGAATATCGCTGTAAGAAGTGTGAAGCTGCTAAGCTGGTTCGCCACAGTAAGGCAAAAAATAGGAAGGAGAAAGTGGAAAGGCAGGAACTGGCTTTTTGGAAAGATAGAAAGTCCTTTTGGAAGTACACGAGACACAGGAAAAATAGCGGAAACAAAGTTGTAAGTTGTGTGAAGAATGAGATTGGGGAAATGATATGGGAGCTCAATGAGTTAAGTGACAGATGGGGCGAATACTTCTGTGAGTTATTAGATCAGGAAAGCAAATATGATTCTGAGACAGATGCAGATAATGTCACAATGAGGGATGAAAGCACAGGAGGGATCTCAAGAGAAGAAGTGTGTAAAGCTCTAAAATCTCTTCAGAATGGTAAGGCTCCAGGAGTTGATGGCATAACTGCAGAGATGTTGAAGTATGGTGGCGACTCTATAATTGACTGGTTACTGAAATTTGCCAGTTGTGCTGGGAGTTAGGAATGGTTCCTCGGGATTGGAAGGATGCTATCATTGTTCCCTTGCATAAGGGAAAAGGTGATCAGACTGAATGCAAGAACTATCGTGGTATTAGCCTACTGAGTGTGCCAGGGAAAGTGTTTGGTAAGGTTGTTATTGAAAAAGTACGGGTTCTTACATCAGAGAAAGTGTGCGATGTTCAGAGCGGTTTTATGCCTGGTAAAGGCTGCACTAACCAGATTTTTGCATTACGCATGATGATTGAAAAGTATCTGGCTGTTGGGAAGAAAGTTTTTACTGCCTTCATAGATTTAGAGAAAGCTTACGACCGAGTCAACAGGACACTTTTGTGGAAGGTATTGAATGAATATGGTGTTACTGGGAATCTACTTAATAGTATAAAAGCCATGTATGCTGGTAGTAGAGCTTGCGTACGAGTGAATGGTGTTTTATCAAAATGGTTTTCCATTGGTGCAGGAGTTAGACAAGGTTGTGTAATGTCACCATGGCTGTTTAATATATTTATGGATGCATGCATGCATGAGGCCAAAATAGATAATAGTGGTTTATGTCTTGGTGATATCAGTGTGTGCAGATTGCTGTATGCTGATGACACTGTCCTGTTGGCAGAGAGCAAAAGTGAGTTGCAGAGTATGTTGACTCGGATGCACGAAGTTTGCATGAAATTCAAACTGAGTATAAATAAGGGAAAACCCAAAGTTATGGTGTTTGAGAGAGGAATGGGTAGCACTGACTGTAATGTAAGTATAAATGGCACTGTGATTGACCAGGTGAGTGAGTTTGTGTATTTAGGAAGCATGTTTGACAGAGAGAACAAGTTGGATGGTGAAATCAGTAGGCGAGTGAGTTCTTCTTTGAAAGTCATAGCTGCTCTGGGAGGTTTTCACAGGAATGATGGGTTCTCTAGAGAGTCCCGCATGGCTGTTTATGAAACAGTAATTGTTCCTACTCTGATGTATGGCAGTGAAACCTGGGTACTGCAGAAGAAACATAGGAGTCATTTGTGAGCTGGAGAAATGCGTTACTTACGTGGGGTTTGTGGCAAGACACGATATGATTGTGTGAGGAATGAAGATGTATTGCAGTTGTGTGATGTGAAGCAAAATGTTGTTAGCAAGGTGGAAACCAATATGCTTCGGTAGTTTGGCCATGTTGAAAGAATGAGTGATGAAATGCTTACTAAGAAAATATTTTCAGCCCAAGTGGCAGGAAGGAAAGGCAGAGGAAAGCCAAGGAAGACATGGGTGGATCAGATTCAGGAGTGTCTGCATGAGAAAAAGATTATCAGTATGAAGTATAAAAGATCTTGTGTACGGCGTGTAATGGATATCAGTGAAGCACGAGTTGTATGTCAAGATCGCTGTAAATGGCGAAGTTTGATACGACAACAATAAGTAAAAATATCTGGAAGTTTGTATTTCTTTTTGGAGCTAACCTCTGAATCTCAGAGAACAGCTTAGTGATATGTATGTATGTATGTATGTATGTATGTATGTATGTATGTATGTATGTATATATCAAGGGTGATTGTGAGTTCTAATGAAATTTTCTGAACCTGATGATGAATTTTCTGAAATAATGTGTAAGACAAATTTTACAAGAACATTGATGTTCTACGCGTAACCCAATAATTTTATTACTGAGTTCTTAAGTCTTCTTTTTATTTGACATACATAACAAAATTCAGCATAACTTTTAAACTATTAAAGAAAATTAGTAAGTCAAAACATTTAATACATACATACATATCACTAAGCTGTTCTCTGAGATTCAGAGGTTAGCTCCAAAAAGAAATACAAACTACCAGATATTTTTACTTATTGCTGTCGTATCAAACTTCTCCATTTACAGCGATTTTGACATACAACTCGTGCTTCACTAATATCCATTACACGCCATACACAAGATCTTTTATACTTCATACACAAACTTTTTCTCATGCAGACACTCCTGAATCTGATCCAATCATGTCTTCCTTGGCCTTCCTCTGCCTTTCCTTCCTGCCACTTGGGCTGAAAAGATTTTCTTAGTAAGCATTTCATCACTCATTCTTTCAACATGGCCAAACCACCAAAGCATATTGGTCTCCACCTTGCTAACAACATTTTGCTTCACATCACACAACTGCAATACATCTTCATTTTTCACACAATCATATCGTGTCTTGCCACAAACCCCACGTAAGTAACGCATTTCTCCAGCACACAAATGACTCCTATGTTTATTCTGCAGTACCCAGGTTTCACTACCATACATCAGAGTAGGAACAATTACTGTTTGATAAACAGCCATGCGGGACTCTCTAGAGAACCCATCATTCCTGTGAAAACCTCCCAGAGCAGCTATGACTTTCAAAGAAGAATTCACTCGCCTACTGATTTCACCATCCAACTTGTTCTCTCTGTCAAACATGCTTCCTAAATACACAAACTCACTCACCTGGTCAATCACAGTGACATTTATACTTACATTACATTCAGTGCTACCTGTTCTTCTCTCAAACACCATAACTTTGGTTTTTCCCTTATTTATACTCAGTTTGAATTTCATGCAAACTTCGTGCATCCGAGTCAACATACTCTGCAACTCACTTTTGCTCTCTGCCAACAGGACAGTGTCATCAGCATACAGCAATCTGCACACACGGATATCACCAAGACATAAACCACTATTATCTATTTTGGCATCATGCATGCATGCATCCATAAATATATTAAACAGCCATGGTGACATTACACAACCTTGTCTAACTCCTGCACCAATGGAAAACCATTTTGATAAAACACCATTCACTCGTACACAAGCTCTACTACCAGCACACATGGCTTTTACACTATTAAGTAGATTCCCAGTAACACCATATTCATTCAATACCTTCCACAAAAGTGTCCTATTCACTCGGTCAGAAGCTTTCTCTAAATCTATGAAGGCAGTAAAAACTTTCTTCCCAACAGCCAGATACTTTTCAATCATCGTGCATAATGCAAAAATCTGGTTAGTGCAGCCTTAACCAGGCATAAAACCACTCTGAACATCCCACACTTTCAATGATGTAAGAACCCGTACTTTTTCAATAACAACCTTACCAAACACTTTCCATGGCACACTCAGTAGGCTAATAACACGATAGTTCTTGCATTCAGTCTGATCACCTTTTCCCTTATACAAGGGAACAATGATAGCATCCTTCCAATCCCGAGGGACCATTCCTAACTCCCAGCACAACTGGCAAATTTCAGTTAACCAGTCAATTATAGAGTCACCACCGTATTTCAACATCTCTGCAGTTATGCCATCAACTCCTGGAGCCTTACCATTCTGAAGAGATTTTAGAGCTTTACAAATTTCTTCTCTTGAGATCCCTCCTGTGCTTTCATCCCTCATTGTGACATCATCTGCATCTGTCTCAGAATCATCTTTGCTTTCCTGATCTAATAACTCACAGAAGTATTCACCCCATCTGTCACTTAACTCATTGGGCTCCCATAACATTTCCCCAATCTCATTCTTCACACAACTTAGTTTCCCTATTTTTCCTGAGTCTCATGTACTTCCAGAAGGACTTTCTATCTTTCCAAAAAGCCAGTTCATGCCTTTCCACTTTCTCCTTCCTATCTTTTGCCTTATTGTGGCGAACCAGCTTAGCAGCTTCACGCTTCTTACAGCGATATTCATCCACAGAGACTCTACCTTGCAACATCCCCAAATAGGCTTCCTTCTTTCTCTTTACTGCCTCTTCAATCTCACTATTCCACCAAGCATCACCTCTATTGTTACCCACTCTTGTGGTGCCACGTACCTCTTTAGCAGCAGTGACAACACAGTTCTTAAAACATTCCCACTTCTTTTCTACATCCCTCTCACCAGACTTTAGCTCCTTCAGTCGTTCTCCGAGTAAGTCAGAATACCGCTGATGATCTTCAAGGAGCCTATCAACCTTTATTCTTTCTATCCTGGGTCTCTTCCTATTCCTTTTCCTCCAACCAACATTAAGTTTCACTCGTGACACTACCAAGTAATGATCAGAACCAACATCCGCACCTCTCATCACACGGGTGTCAACAACTAAGTGTTTCAAACGCTGATCGTAGACAACAAAATCTATCACACTCTTTTGACCAAGAGTACGATTTTCCCAAGTATATGTGTGGATATACTTGTGGTTGAAAAATGTTTTAGATACACACAAACCATTCTCAATGCAGAGTTCAATTAATCTTTCACCATTATCATCCACACAAGGATCATTAAACTTACCCAGAACATTGTCAGAAATTGCATTCTGCACACCTACTCTAGCATTGAAATCCTCTGCTATTATAACTTTTTCTTTAGCACCAAACTGGCACAAAACAGCTTTTAGCTTATTCCAGAAATCTTCTTTCTTATCAGGTTATCAGAAGGTTCCGAGTCACAAGGAGCATACACTACAACAATTACAATTCTCTGAAGTTTCACTTTCAAACGAATCCAGAGAATTCTCTCACTTACGCAACTATAGTAAATCAAGTTGTTCTTCATCTTTTCACTTAAAATCACACCTACACCCGCCTGTCCTCTCATATTTTCCAATACTCCAGACTACACACTCACCGTGGCATTCACTTCTTCTACCCCAATTTCCTTCTTTTTGGTTTCACTTACACACAGCACATCCAGTCTATACTTATTCATCTCCTCAATCACCTCACTCATCTTGCCATTTATACCTCTAGTATTCCATACACCAATCTTACATTCCCTCAGGCGAGATGTCTTTCTCATACGCCGTTTAGAAAGTCCAGGTCGATTCCGTTGTGGACTGTCCTCAAGTGTGGTAGGTCCACCATATTCCACACTTGAGTCATTCTTAATATTTCTTTTTGTCTTTTTAATCAGGTAAGTACATCAGTGTGGGAGATTAGCCCACAGCTGAGGGTTCCAGTTGGTCATTCAACCTAAGGATTCTGGAACAAAATCCAGTGAGTTGGGGTCTTTTCGCCAATGTCACACAAAACTAGCTTGCACCTCTCCAAGATTCACAGAGGCCCTAGTTGCTGTTGTGTGTGCCATTGTTACCACGGAGCGCCCCGAGGAGGCAAACCCATCGCTCACTACAACCGCAATCATCGCTCACTACGACCGAATCAATAATAAAGTAAAATATTAATACCTTAAGCTACTTGAGTTCATATGCATAAGCTTTCTAAATATGCAACACAGTTCAGTTTCTCCTACTTTTGTTGCAAAACACAATCATTGGCTTTTGCTAATTTTTAAAATTTCCGCATTTTGCACATTTTTATTTTTAATTAGCGGCAAAATTTTAATGTTTTACCCCTGGAGTACAAGAGTTCAAATTTTTGGAATGGATTGCATCAAATTTTCGGAAATTTCAGAACACAATCACCCCTGATATATGTAACAAAATGCAAATATTAAAATGTGGAAATTATGGAAGAAATATTTCTTATAAATACATGGGGAATTCATACAATTATTCAAGCAGGAAGCAATATAAATAACTGTTCATTGTCTTGGGTGGTATAAAAGATAGCATGCTTGAACAGAAATCGGGAGATGCAGGTTTGATTACCACTCCAAGGTGATGTAATTTTCAAGTTTTCTGATATAAAGTAACATGGTGACAGTAAACAAGAGCAATTCAGAGTTATACTCTGATTGCTGCTTGAATAATTATGCAAATATCTGACTTAGTCACATGTTGCAGGATTAATGCCTCAAACTCATCATAAGGTGAAAGCACTAATATTAACGGACAACTGTCAAATATTACAAAGCAGCAATCATGCTGGAACAGACAATGCAAGAAAAAATGCTACCCATTTTCAGACATTCTAGGCTAACATCATATTAGGGGGATGCAAAAGTTTCTGCCATTTTAAGGAGAAAGGAGACAGAAACAATCAGGAAACCAGTACACATTTATTCAATGAAATATTGGCTGTTAGCATCAATGACCTTTTGCCATTTTTCAGGCAACAAATGAATGCCCCTGAGATAGGTGGACTCGGGTTTTGAGCTGAAGAACGCAGTGACAAAATTTTCCACCTCTGGAACTGTGGTGAACCACTGTTGGGCTAGGACATGTTGCATAGAGCAAAACAGATGTAAGTCTGAGGGTGCAATGTCCGGGAAATAAGCCTGGTGCAGTAAAACCTCCCAGTATAACTGTTCAAGGGTTGATTAAGTGGTGGCACTGACATGTGGTCTGGCATTATTGTGTAACAGGATGACTAGGCAGCATCCTTTACCTGTCCATGGGTGTTTTTTCTTGATTGTGGTGCTCAGTTTCATCAACTGATCGCTCTATCGTTGTGCAGCGATCGTTTCGCTCGGTTTCAACAGTTCGAAGCACAGCACTCCATGCATGTCTCACCACACACACAACAGCACCTATTTCCCATGGATATCCTGTTTTGCAGTGGATGTTGATGGCTGGCCTGCATCGACTAAGGATCGCTTGCATATGGGGTTGTCACAATAGACCCATTTTTCATCCCCGGTGGCAACCTTCCACAAGAAAATTTCCCCTTGAAACCTCTTCAGCAACGACATGCAGATGCCCAATCGTTGACCAATATTACGCTCCGTTAAAGTATGTAGAACCCACTTACCAATCTTCAGGATCTTCTCAAAGGCCTGTAGATGTAGTACCATCATCGATTGAGACACTTTCAAATGTTTTGCCAGTTGTGTGGTCCATTGTGTGGCATCCTCTTGCAACAGCGATTCCAGTTCCTCGTCTGCGAGTTCCTGCGGTCTCCCTGCACGTGGCTTGTCTTCCAAGCTTAGATCGCCTTTCTTAAACCGGGCAAACCATTCTCGATACGTCTGCTCACTGATAACCATTTTGTCATACGCCTGACATATTGAACCATATGCTTCACTCACACTTTTCCCTAAATTAAACATAAATAACAAACAGTCCCGCAAATTAACTTTATTGACCGCCATGCTTGGCTTCATGTGCAAACTGACAGCATGAGTCACCAGCTGGTTAGACCCCTAGAGCGCCCACTAGTGGGGGCGGCAGAAACTTTTGCATACCCCTAATATTTGAAAGACTATTACTCTGATTACATTTTTATTGCTTCTATTGACAGAGAGGAAACTTGCATATTTTTAAAGCTTTGCTACTACTGTATTTTATTGGTCATTCTATAACAATGGCATTTAAAATTGACATTTTATTCTTCCTTAATCATACCAGTAAACAGAAAAGATATCAGATTTGCACAATCTTTCGAGATTTTTATAATGTTTTCCCTTTGAGAACTGAAATACAGACCATTCTGTTCACATCCAGTGAAAAGAACAAAGGAAAGAAGAATGAAAAAATTCAAACAATCAAAAAAAGTGAAGGACATTAAATTTTCACCCAATGTGTTTGTCTCACAGCTTGTGTAAGTAGCATTGGTTGGCCTACAAGCCACATTTTCTCAAAACCTAAGAAATTCTGCTGAGAGGACAGCAGGTAGACAGCATGAAAGTGAGTTGCCTCAGACATGACCCCACCATTTTTGTGCCCTTAAAGTGGCAAGAAGAAGAAAGAGATAGGATTTTTAGCATTACACTGAAGTGGCATTGAATTAGAGATAGCAGAAGCTATGCAAATGCTTGGCTGCTACTCCCATATTATTGCACAAGTCTGTCCAAAACTGTGGTTAAATACAGTTGGCATCCACAGCTTACCCAATAGAGATCAATTATAGGTGCGGTGGGTAAGATGCATTATTAGGATGCTTCTGACAGAGGGCAAATTGTAGGTGCCCACAAGATGGGTCATACCATCTTAGAAGTCATCAACACACGGGTCTTCCCATGGTGTAGTGTCCAGAGCGTTTTGGGAATACAAAAATTGAATGTTTTGGATTGCAATGAGAACTAGGACCGAGAACTCACTGCCCTTTGTACCTAGAAATGTTCTTCCATTTTCAAGCTGAAACACAAAGATTTATGGAAAAAAGTATATTTAACAACACCACAGAACAGAGGGAACATCGCTAAAAAAAAATAATAATAACGATTATGACAGAAATCTTCGCACCACCCAACTTCCATTTTCGGAATAACTTTTTCCTATTTTCAATCTTAAGTACAAACACTTATGTAATTAAATTATGTTCAAACCATAATACAGTGAAGAGAAATCACCAGTGGGGAAAAAGTATGGAAGAAATCTTCGCTACCTTTAGCTTCTGTTGTTGAACATTTTTGCTTCCATTTTACGAATAGGGGAGAAACTTTCGCGCTATACAACTTTCATTCTCAGAAAAATTTCATCCATTTTCAGGCTGAAATACGAATATTTATAAAATGAAATTACATTTAAAAATCATGCGAGGGAACAGGGATCATCGCAAGAAAAACAAAAGTACGATTACAGGGATCCGTCTAACTTCAGCTTTCGGAAACTGTTGCTTCCATTTTCAAACTAAAAAACAAAAATTTATGCAATAATATGAAATTTAACAACACCGGACAGAGGGAACATCACAAGGAAAAAAATTACAATTACGGGAGGAACCTTTACTCTGTATAATTTCTATTTTCGCAAAGTTTTGAAAGATGGAAAACCTGCATCCATGATTGGGAGTCCACAAGAAAGGATTTAACAGGGTTCTGGCGATATCATTTTTGTCTGAAGGACCAAATTAAAATCTGGGACATACATCGCCCGTTGCCACGGTTCTGCTACAGGGATGTATAACTACAAGCACTCAGTACGTTTTCACTAGCTCTGTCATCTACAGAAGAACTAAACTCAAACCTAATATCTCCATTATCAATCCCACATGCCACTGAATCCATCTATTTTTCCTTGGTATTCATTCCTCTTACCACTCTAAAACTGTTTCAACCATCTTTACTTTTTTACACCCAACTCAAACTTCCACAGAAAAGGGTAGGTCTGAATACTATTATAATGTATGCTGTCCCTTTTGCTCTCACCAATCTTCTTCTGGAGAATTAAAAAAAATAATTATATTACCATATGCTATGAAATTTAATTTTACATTAAGCACTCAATCCAGAGGTCGATCTAAGTTTTTAAAGATGGTAACCATTTTTGTAAAATTCTGTCTATTTTTGTGTTCACAGAAATTTTGCGAAAAACATTGTTAAACTCTCAAGAGTACACAAAGGTTCAAAGTGCTGTGAATTCATAGATAGAATAATCATTATCAGGTCAGGACTTGCAAAATGTCACTGCCTAGATTCAAGGGTCATCAAAATTATTGGTGTAGGCACGAAAATAAGAAATCCAGTTGCTTGGCAGGGTATATAAAGAAATATAATAATAAAAACTTTCTACACCAACTGCATATTTAGAGCAAAATAAACAATCTGAGAACAAAAAAATCATGTTAGTTAAACACGACAATATTATGATGCCTCTTAAGCTAAAATATTTGTTTAATGAAATTTTACTGAAAATATTTCATGAAGATACTACTAGAATTCAAAATATTTTTGTGAAGGTACCATTACAATTCAAAATATTTTTGTGAAAATACCATTTGAGCTAAAATTATTTTAGTGAATCTACTGTTCAATGGTATGAAATAATCACGGGTTATTTAAGGAGTCCTAGATTGACCCTGCAATCACAACAATTAAAAAAAAAAAAAAAAAAAAAGGAGGGACTACAGAAATCAGCATACTTACTCTCTGACTTTATCTGGTATCATAACTGATATATGGTCTATTATGAATGAGCGAGAACCACTGAATTTAACAGCATATCTCAAAGGAACATTAAGAAAGAGGGATATCATCAGAATAACATGGCATACATAACCCAAAGCTACAGATATCATTGTTTCATCATGACCTAAAAACAAATTTGAAAAACATTGCAAATGAGTAATTTTTTTGCAGCAAATTATTTTTGAACTTATCAGAAGAAATTATATATACCATCGATCAGAGACACATGACATATTATAGGAAACAACTGTCAGTTTTAATCATTAACAATCTTTTTGAAATTTAGAATGCATTACTTTAAATAATAATAATAATAATAATAATAATAATTTCTTATGCAAAACAGATCAAAATTTTCTTCTTTACATCATGCAAACCTTTCAAGAACTATCTCTTTATTTGTTCTTTCTCTAAACATTTCTTCCATGAAATATGGGAAGTTAGTAAGTAAAAACATACACAAAATTTGCCCTAGACACCAATTCCTTATTTTCACTATTTGAACAACAACAGCATCAAGCTCAACAAAACAGAAATTAATACATAACAAAAGGCTCACAGAAGTGAAAATTACAGAGTAAATAGGTTTTATCAAGAGCAATGAGAGTGAACTTACCCTTATCAGTAGGTCTGTTCTCTCCGAAAAGCATACATTTCTTTGCACGTTAACTTCCATTTTAATATCCACGGATTGTTTTTGGCCGTTGGTGCGGTGGTTTTTATGTTGTCTTCAACATGTTCGAACATGTTGAAGACAACATAAAAAAACCACCGCACCAACGGCCAAAAACAATCCGTGGATATTAAAATGGAAGTTAACGTGCAAAGAAATGTATGCTTTTCGGAGAGAACAGACCTACTGATAAGGGTAAGTTCACTCTCATTGCTCTTATTAAAGTAATTGTAAGCACATACATTTTTTGAATAGTTATAGTGATACTGTGACTTGTCAAACAAGGAATTACATAGGTTTTATCATATTGCATTTCTAGTAGCAGTAATATATTTCCCTTCTATAAAAAATTCACTATGAAAAAAGGTTCAATGGGAATCACTGCTTTTTTTTTTTTTTTTTTTACCAGGTACAAAAATTATGCAATATGTGGAGAAACAGGGTCTTAAGATCTGCTTTGCAGATGATAGATCGATCTTCATGAAACACTGTCCCTACCAGGGATGTTTGCGAGACCAGATAAAATCCCCTGAAAATCTGCGGGCTTACTATAGGGTTTTATGACTTTTAATTCAATGAGTATTTTAAAACCAATTATTATGCCTTATATTATAATAACCCAATTGTATTATAATAATTCAAAAATTAATTTACATTTACCTTCTTTTAGCAATTTTTAACGATTTTAAATATTTAAATCACAGAATATATTATGAAGAAAAATACAATAAACCAGTTTTAAAACAGCTGAATTATTTAAAAAAAAAAAAAGCATCCAGTTTCTTTTGTTTCCTAGGAATAAGCTCTGAATTTGCCTTTCTTTTGTATTGAATTACACAATAACTGTTGGAATGGGAAAGGTTCTTTTTTCCTCCTTCACATACAGAACTGGAAGGTTCCTCAACACACAGGGATTTGGAAGATCCCTGTTCACATATGGAACTACGAATTTCTTTTTGACATGAAATGGAAGGGATTTCATGAGTTTCTATATTTGAAATAAGCACATCAGAACTAGATTTTTCAGCATTTAAGTCCTCCTGATATGCTCTCCAACTTCTGTTGATATTTACAAGTGAATCCTTATTAATTGGACCAGTCACAGGATTTTTCGAGCCATATTTTTGACAAGTTGTTCTTTGGAAGACATTAAGTCATATTTAACAGTTTGCACTGCATCCAATGAATCAATTTTAAGAGATGTTCTACTGTCAGTTAGAATATCATCCATTGAGTTGAAAGCACTTTCAACTAGTTGGCCGTGGAAGCAGGTAAGGCATTCCTTGACTAATTTTCCTAACATAGAATACTTTTTTTCATTTGTAACTTCATCTTTTAAGTAAAAATTTTTAGACCAATATTTGTCTATTGCACATTTAATTTTCTTTTTTTTTATTGGTATCACAACTGTAGAGCATTTCATCAGTAATATCAATGTCAGTTTGGTATAATCTTAATTCTGCACACAGTTGTGGTTTTTCAGCCTCAGAAAATATGAGACAGATAAAAAGATAATTTTTCAAATGCTAACATAGTACTAGTTTTAACCCTTAGCTCTAGGTCCAATACTGTAAAACTAATAAGAAATGAATTTCTAACAGGTAATTTTTGTATCATATACTGTGCTGTGTAGGCTTTGACCAAAGAGGTTTTGAATTCTTTTGCTGTCACATGGTCTTTTGATAATTTTTTCATAATGGTGCAAGCTTCTGATCCAATACACAGCAACTTGCTGGGTAAGTGGAAATTAGTTACTAACATCAAGCTTTAACAAATCCTTGTAAAACATGCACTTTGAAATAACTTCTGGCTTTATGAAAAAAGTAACAAATTTTAACATCAATTTATAAATGCTGGTATGTAACATAAGAAGCATTGGTTTTTTGGTTTCAAATAATTTTATGTACACATCAAATTCTGGTAGCACTGCTATATATAATGCTATTTGCAATAAAGTTTTTTTCTGCAAAACAAATAATCAGTTGACTATTTTTTTTTTTTTCCGAGCTACAGCATCCTTTGTAAGTTTTGGGGAATGTAAAGAGGAATGTACTCCATCTACAAGCTCTTTTTGATAAGATGAAATATTTCTATTATCATACACAGCTTCGACATCAGAAAAATAACACTCTTTATCTTTTTTATCTACATAACAAAAATAAAATACTATAAGAGCATCCCACAACTCTTTAAATCTATTTAAGACAGTTAAAATATACACCCACCTGTGATCTAGCCTATTCAAGGGCTTCAGTTTTTTAATTCCAAGCACTGCACACATTTTGAAAAAAATCTCCCTTTTGCTACAGCTTTTCATGTCAAAATAAATATCATAAAAAAATCTTCCAAGTAACTTTCGAAAAACGATGAAAATTTTTTGGCACAGTTATTTGCTATATGACAAGTGTCACCATCAATATCTAATAAATGAGGTGCTTTATTTCTTCTTATTCTAGTTTCGACATCACTTTTCCCCCACGCATAGTGTTACACGAATCCATTAAAATACTAGTTAAAATTTTCCATGGAATCTGATTTTCTTCAATGGTACTGACAATTGCTGTATAAACAGCTTGCGCATTGCAAGATTCCAGTTTTAAAGAAGCAAGATGATAAACCACAACCTCACTGTGATCGTCATCGTAAAACTGCACTAGCATTACAAGTATGCTCTCTTGTGCATTGCTGGTACTTTCATCCACATTTAAAGAAAACGTTGTGGTTCTTAAAGTTCTAATTATATTTTCTTTAACTGTTCTGCCAATTCCGTATTTTAACTTGTAACATATGGTAGTTCTGTTCATGGACAGAGATTTCAGCGCAGTTTGGTTCCGGCTTAATTCTTGACACAGCTCAATCAAATTTGGTGCCAAACTAAAAGAAAGAGAATTTTCAGTGATGAAGGATGATACTAATACTTCTTGATGAGCTTTTCTTGTCATTATATCAAGTGGTTGATTATCGCTCTCCATTGGATCATCTGCATTCTTCGCACTTGCATAATGACTCAGGGTCTTGAACTTCTAACACATTTTGAACTTTTAATATGTGTCATAGTTTTTGCATGGTTCATTACGGCTTTATAACCTTCTCCGCCATAATTTAGTAATGAGTTGCAAAACACACAATAAGCTTGTCCCACACAATCTATTTTCTTGCACCACGTGCTGACGGTATCGTCATTACTATCCGTGCATTCAAGCCAATCCCATCGAAAAGCATTCCGAACAGATTCTTCTAATTTGGTTATATCACTGCTAATATCAAGAAATTTCATACTGAAATTCTCTAAGCCGCTACTTGATTATCAGCGTCGAACGGAAAGGAGACAAATTCACTTCTCACCCAAACATCTGAACTCTTAACACAGGTCCCTATGGGAGTTCTACTGTGCATACTCAGACTTCTCACCCACCACAACCGGAAAACATATGACACGAAGGCACGAATCTAGCAATTCGTGCTGCAGACATATGACTTATAGGTTCTCGCATTCAAAACCCTATTACAATAGAAGGCGGTGATTCAGGATCGCGGAAAAAAATAAAATAAAATAAAATAAACGCTGCTCTTACCTTTAGGCCTGCTTATTTCACCTTTAGTGAATGGGAAGATCGTTTAAATCAGAGGAGTAAATGCCACCGTCAATGACGGAGGAGGGGACGGTACCGGAAGTGTCACACAAAGAGCATCGGATAAACAACCCAGACAGCCGCCGTCAACGGCGAAGGGGTGTGCATGATTCTTAATGGTTGGAGGCCGGTGGTCTTGCTCCCCTTGGCACTGTTTATAATGGCTTTTCCCTCTCACGTGTGGCCGGCTTTCACAGAAAAGAGGTGCATGTGCTAAGCCGCCAAGTATTCTTCCCCCCCCATTTCGCCCAAGGAGCTGAACGCTGATCACCTGGTAATGTTTCATCCATGAATGGCATGCTTTTCTAAATACCCAGAATTTCAGGGGCGCCTTGTTCAAATTCCCAGAATTCCGGGGTTTCCCCGGAGCACAAACAGGCCTGCCAGCATATGAAACACTTTATATGAAATGCACCTAACACTACTGTTGATTATAAAACCTTCCATTGGGCATAAAAACAATGAACAACTATTATTTCACTACCTTTTGCTTACAAAAAACAATACTGAAACATAAAGTTTACAAAAATCTACTTATTCATCATTCCTAATCACCCCTGAGACTAAAAAGTAAGCAACGTTAGAAGTTTTCCCAAGAAAGCCTTTAATCACAGTGATAACAATAAACACAGACAAAAAGAAATCACATGAATCAAGGAAATAACCTTTAGACTGACACAAGTTTAAAATTATTACTTCATTATATAGTATTAACTTTGGTATCAAACTGACAATGTAGAGCGATATTATTCTAAAATCAAAACACAAAACACACTATTTCACATGTAAACTTGACATTTATGTTATACTGGGAAAGGAAAACAATAAGAAAGTTGTTAACTATATGTAAAAAGTACCAAAAACATAGTAAAGACTACAAAACTAAACAATGGAAAATAAACTCTCAATGAGAAAAAACAGCACTTAATCAGCATTATAAACAACAAATTAAATTTTACCAAGTTCAAAGTATACTCTCAACATAAAAAGAAAATGATATCTGATGTATGTGTGATATCATCATTGGGTTAACGATGCAAATGTTAACAGAGCTACACTCGTTTTTGGATATTATTCACAGGACATGAAGATAATGCCCAAAAATATATGAATTTTTACACTTGATAATTTTGCAATAGATGAGACCTGAAAACAACTGATACTGCATTGAAAGACAACTGCCATTACCATCTTACAGAAAGTAAAGCTAATTTAGCAAATAATTCTACAGAACTGGAAATCATAATCCCAGAATTTGCAGAATGAAGCAAAAGTGTTATCATAGATTGTTACCACTTTACTTGAAGAAAAAAAGTAGTCAAATAAACAATAAGGGAAAAATATTTACTGTGGCAAACAAAAATTTTGCTTTAAAGAACAACACTAAATTTTTCTGCAATTCCTAACTTTTTAAGAGTGCAGCATGATGAGCATTCAAATTATATGGTCTCCATATTATTTCTCACACAAATTATAGGGTATCTATATTTATTTCTCACACAAGTTATATGGTCTCCATATTTATCTCTCACACAAATAATATAGCCTCCATATTTATGTCTCACACAAGTTATAGAGTCTTCATATTTATTTCTCATTGTGACTGTTTCTAAGACATTTGCCAACTCTTTGTGATTGTTCTCAAAAGGTGGCAACATGATACAATGTTATGACTCACATCAATTGCAGAGCACAAGATAGTGTTATTATGTTTGGAATACTCAATATGGAGTTCTTCATGCATCCAGAATAAATTGCGTGGTTATGTATGATATTTACATCTCACTGAGAAGAATCCTACAGAAATTTTCCAGGCAATGTCAGAAGTACATTCTGAAGGTTTCATGATGTGAAAATATGTTTACCTGGGTACATCAATTTCATGAGGAATGAGAGTCTTGCAAAAACAAAGCATGTGATCCACGAAACTGAACCTGTCATCCTAAAGACAACATCTGCCAGGCAAAAAAAAAAAAATGGTTTGGGGTGACAGGAGATCAACAGTGAATGAAAGTGCAAATATTGTAAGTACTTCTATTAGTTCCACACATACAATTCTTCATAAGCATCACAAAATAACCAAGGTTTTAGTGAGGTGGGTTCCAGGGCTACTTTCACAGGAATCAAAAGATGTTCACACATACAGAAAATAAATCATAACATCTTTCATGCTTATAAATTATTATATATAATTTTAATACTATATTTTTTTAGTAATTATTATATATAATTTTAATACTATATTTTTTTTAGTAATTATTATATATAATTTTAATACTATATATTTTTAGTAAGATCTTTTGGCTGCACATCAGCCAGGGTCACACTGATCGCAAAATTACATGTGGTAGATATTATTTACATTTCTATTATCAGTAGATATTTCCAAACAACTGAAATGTTGAACAGTGTGCTCATTGCAAGAGTTTATTTTTAGTTAAAATTTTCAACTAAAGTTCTACTAGATACAAACTCACTGTTCAATATACCAATTATTTGGAAATCTCTACTGGTAACAGATTTGTAAATAAGATCTGTCACGTGTAATCTTGCAATTAGTGTAACCATGACTATTGTGATGCCAAAAGATCTTACCAAAAACATATTATTAACCTGTCATTGGTCGCTACATGTTGAACAATGCCAGTGGTTGCAGTTGAGAGTTTTTCTCACATTACCTTTTTCAGCTGTTTTAAGCAGTCTACTCAGTAATAAACTTTAGAATTCTTTCTCTGCAAGAAATAGTTAATATATACATAGTTACAAATCAAATTAGGCAAAAAATGCACTCGTGTCATTGCGTTATCTATAAAAACACAAAGCACAAACACCGGTTGTTGCTTGATGAGAAAAGCTCTCATGTGATGAAATACCAGCAGTCACTTGACGAGAGAAATGTGGATGAGAAAAGCTCTCACATGACACAAATGCCAGTGGTCGCTTGATGAGAGAAATGCTCACACAAAGCACATGGGACCAAAGAGCGGTTAAGAAGATTCTATAAGTCAAAGCTTGAGCAGGGGTGGTGCCCCAAGGTCACTTCTAAATAAATGGGCCTCTTTACATGCGAAGCGTGAGAGAAATGCTCATAGCATGACCAACGATGACTTAAAATTATACTTACAGTAAACAATTATTGGAGTGAAAGATATATCACAATTAATTTTCTGTTTGTAATTATTACGCAAAGTATCGCTAATTTATGATGTTCACATATTCTTATATGAATCAGTGATAACTACAGATCATTTCAGTGAATGGTTTTCAATTTAGAAAATAAACAAATTTGAAAAATCAGTCTGCTAAATGGAAATATGCTGGAAAAGAAAAACTCCATATTACCCAAGCACAGAGAAAATATTGTTTCCTGTAAATAAATAAATACATCGCTCTTTCCACGTTCCAGGAACACATAGCAACCGAAAAATTGTTTACAGCCACCGCCGCTGAAAACAATTTTTCGGTTGCTATGTGTTTCTGGAACGTGGAAAGAGCGATGTATTTATTTAATTACTGACGCCACGTATTTGGAGGATTTTCACATTGTTTCCTGTTTTTGTGGATTGCAATGAAATAATCCTTACCCATTGTGTTTTCAAGGGCACTATGGTAACAGGGAATGCATATGAAAATGTGCTAAGGGAGAAGTTACTCCCCTGGCATTGCATGTGAAATGGCCAGGCTGAATGAAGCATGGTGAAGAGCATCAAGACAATGCTCTTCACCATTCACGTTATGAATGGGCAAATTTTTTTTTGAAGAACACGAAATTAGGTTACCTCCATATCCTTTATACTGACCTGACCTTGCACCTAGTAACTCTTGATTGTTTTCAGCAGTCATGGGTGCCTCTCATGTCAGAAAACTTCTCACCTAACAAGCAACTAGCAGCTTTTACTATTCACCAATGGTCTCATTATAATTCCATAGTAACCTTCACAATAGAGCATTTTCAGCTTACAAAAAAAATGGTATGAAAAATATGAGTGGCTTCCAGAATTTATATTTTAAAATGAGATAAATTACATGCCTGTCTGTTGCACTATTTTGTGCGAAATACATACAGAGACCTCTCTTACACTTGAATACATCTCATACAGCAGACTTTAATAACTGAAAATTTTCTAAACAACATTATTTTGATTATTGGAATTACTCAACCCATTCCCCTGTAAAAAATGTAAACATGCAAGGGGATACTAAAATGAGGGCAGAAACACAGGCTACATGCAGCTGGAGTTGCCAATTTCCATGATGTGAGGAAGGTCAGAAAAGCATGTGATATGCAACTTACCTGTGATTTAATTAAACTCAGAAAAGACTGTGCAAATAATCAGAACTTGATGACACAGACCACATACCTACAAGCAACCATTTCTAAATTAAAAGAACAAAAATCCTAGAAGAGATTTCTTTTTTAATCTTTATGTGTGATATCGTATCTCACACACTTCATTAACCTCATTTATGGCCTTTTGGTTAATTCTGTGATATAGCTTTGCAAGGTTTTTTTACCATTTATTTAATATTTGATGCAATATCAATGTCTAAAATTAAATAAACAAAACAGTTTGGCAAACTATTGGAAAACAAAAGGAAAATACTTTTTATCAAAGCTTTTTCATATTCCTCTATTACATACAGATGCTTAAAGAAAAGTAATAGAAATATCAGCATTTCAAATAGTATTTTTTCACAAATCTTCAGTCACAATGGCTCTAAATGACATAACAAAAACTTGTTTAAAACATTTAAAATAAAAAATACATTTATTTGAAACATAGCAATCCATTTTTTTAAATTTATAATACAAAAAATTAAAATGAAAGAATGAAACAAAAATCAAACAAGAGAAACAAAAAGAAAAATCCTAGAGTGTAATTGTGTTTGCAAAACTAAATACATTATGATTATTGAAAGCATACAAATTGTGTGTGCTTCTTCCTGTAGTATAAAGCTGTCTTGCAACACTATAGTTCATGCTGAACTCATTAACAAAGACAACTAAAGGTTTAATTTGTAAAGTTGACTTCAACATGCTGCTTTTCCTGGTAAAGATACAAATGGCTGATAAATAATAACATAGCCTACACAATTGTTTGTCATTATGGAATCTGACACAGTTATACATTTAATGATCAGTAACAGTTCATATTTTCATGGACATGTTTTATGCAGTCATTCCAAAATACAAATGAAAGTACATTTTAAGTACCAGTAAAATTTATAACAATTAAAAATGTCTGCAGCCCCTATTTTATTTTAACAAACTAACCTGAGAATTTTTCAGAGTTTGGTAAGTGAGCATGGTGTATACTAAATCCTTTTTGATCAGGAAACTGAAATGAAGAAAGAAAAACTTAACTGATGAAAAGCACACATCCTTATAATGTCAAAACTGAAACAATGGAAAAACTAATGAGTATACAGTTCAAAGTACATGGAGAAAAAAAGGTGGGGGTGGGTGATGGAGAGAATGTGAAGTTGCAGTAGTAGTGATATAGTAATACCAGGTTTATGATGCATATTCAGCCCAGAAATGACATAAATCAAGACTGTTGTAAATCAAAACATTAAAACTTTTATGGCAAATAACAGTGGTAGGTTCTAACACTGATTTCTGAAGTGTATGTCAGCAACACTGATAAAAAAAAAATTAACAATTTTTTAAGATACTGGTTTACAAAATATGTCTGCTTTGCCTGTTTGTGCACCAGTTATTCTTGAACTTTTTTTGCATGTTTGTGCACCACTTATTCTTGGACTTTTTTGTTTGTTTGATGAGCATGTATTAAACTTGCACTGCACATTAATGTAAATAAATAAAATAATTCTTCATTATTTATCCCACCATTATAATGTTTCTGCAGCCTTCAGCACTAAGCCAATATTAGTACAAAATTAATGTGGATGCGATATTCATTTGATCACAATGAAAAATGGGAGCACAGGATTTTCTTCCTGCCTTACCATCAATTCAACATTGATATACAGTAAATTCCTGTTAGAATAAACTTGACAGGACCACCTAATGTTCGTTATAACAAAATTTTGTAATAATGGGATATTGTTTTTCTCCAAGAAATTTTAAACTAACAACAAATTTAGAAATTAGAAATGTTGACATTAAATTTTTGCTTACAAACTTTCCACTTTCAGTTATGCTTATAAAACTAAAAAGAAATAACTAAAAAAACACTTCGAAACAAACCTTTGCTTGTATGTATGTACATACCAGTGGCAAATATTCAGGGTGTGCTAGGTGTGCAGTGGACACCCACACAGAGTCACAATTTAACCTATACATAGATAATACATTTTCGGAATTATTTCTAATAAAACTCACCAGAGTGTGTCCTAAGGTTTCGAGTGGTGGCTAAAATTAATTCCCCCACACAATGTTTTCGTTAAGTGGAGAAGGTTCATTCAGTAAGTATAGTATCACACTTGCACTAAGATCCTCGGGGTGTGTAATTTCGTGACAGGACATCCGACAATGTTCAAGGAACTGTGGTACAAGCACTCCCTAGATGGTCCCATTTTTTGCAGCTGATCTCTCAGGGTGTGCTAGCCAAATAGAGCACCGATTGCAATCCCATGGAGCAACACATTTCAAAGTTGTGATAAGAGTTGCTGTTATATTATGTTTTTGGATAACAAAACTTGCCAAAGTTTGTCCTAAGGCTTTGTGTGGTGGCTAAAATTAATTCCCTTATACAATGTTTTCGTAAAGTGGAGAAGGCTCGTTGCTTCGTTGAGTAAACAAAACATAGTAATCTTTGCATCCGCAGTTGTGCTGTTTAACCAGCGGACACCCCAGGTGTGTAAAGCAACTGTGATACAAGTATCTCCAAATGGTGCTGCGTGTAATGTTTTTATTTCCTTGTAGTTCCAACACAGATGCTAAACTTTCCAGGGTGTGCGCGCCTAAAAAAGCACTACTGGTCATACTTGTTTGCATCTGAAATAGTGTGGAGTCATAAGTACAATTCAACGTTCTGCGACGAGTTGCAGTTTTTATGTCTTTTCATCACAGTGCGATTCGACATGTTTATGAGCACAGATTTAGAAACAGAATTTGAATTTTTGTTATCCATATAGGATGGGATAGCAAAAATTTATTCATTTTTTTATTAAATGATCACCAAATAAAAAAATGCTTTTGTACGTTCAAAATCATTGCACGAGTTTTTTAGCTTGGGTTGCCTAATAAAATTTTCGTTTGTTTTTTCCCCTGTAACAGTGTACTAAAGGGGAACATGTCGCCACTGGTATACAGTATGTATACATATTTACACCTCCTCTGTGTTTTTTTGTATTTTTTTTCTACAAATCCTTTTGTGGCTTTAGAAATCAGAAATTTTTGCAGGGAATGCATACTTGAAAAAATATCCTGAGAAACATTTCTCTGATAAGAAATGAAATTTTTTGAAGCATGGAAGTGCCTCCGATGCATTGATGTTTGGCAACGGAGTTATGGCATTGTCATCACTACTTTCCTGAACAGCTCCATCATTTTGTTTGTCCGTAATTTAGGCGACAATTGACTGACAGGGACATCATAATTACATCATCATTTCAGTTTATGTGTCTGGCCATGTCTCTAAACTGCTTTTGAAACGGAAAACCGGAAATGACACACATGTAATTCTCTTAAGAAGAGAACCAAGAAGCAGATATCTGAGCTGAAAATTTTTTGCAGAGGTTGCTACCTTCCTTTTGAAATGGGAAAAATGTATTCATTGTAATGGACAGTTCTAAAATTTAATTTCATTATAATGATATCAAAAATACATTACTTCAAAGAAATGTTTGCAAAGGATTTGCAATAATTTTGTTATATCGGATTTCGTTCAAAAGGGATTCTACTGTATTAATTAATGGGCTTATTTTTGCATTGAGGATGCTGATAGTTTTGGGGTCAGAACTGTGTAGCCCATAATGGAACTAATTAGTTCTCTGTAGTTTACATCAGTAAATTTTATGTTAACTTTCTATGCGGCACAAATTCCAACCCACCTTACTGTAATACCCATAAATGAAATCCAGTTGTTTGATGCAATGAATAATGCTATCTTGCTTACTGCCAACACCCTTAGGACCTTTAACCTGAAAGCTGACTGTTCTTCCTCTTAGCCTTTTTTTTTCTTCGTCTCTGTCTGTCCATCTCTCTCTCCCTCCACACATATATCTTTGTTCTACTAAACTCTGCTACTTTGCATGCCACCTTTCCGCAACAGTGAGAAGCTAACATGCCTTCTCACATCCTTAGATTTAAAACATCCTGTACTTGCCACAGAAATGCAATATTTTCAAAACTTAAGATACAATTTCAGCAGCAAATTGCCCCATAGCTCATTCATGAAATTGGAATTTGTTTATACAATGCACAGTCAGTATTCCCAATACTATGCAAGTTATTAAATTAAAATACTATGTCATACATACATACATATCACTAAGCTGTTCTCTGAGATTCAGAGGTTAGCTCCAAAACGAAATACAAACTTCCAGATATTTTTACTTATTGTTGTTGTATCAAACTTCGCCATTTACAGCGATCTTGACATACAACTCGTGCTTCACTGATATCCATTACACGCCGTACACAAGATCTTTTATACTTCATACTCATAATCTTTTTCTCATGCACTCCTGAATCTGATCCACCCATGTCTTCCTTGGCCTTCCTCTGCCTTTCCTTCCTGCCACTTGGGCTGAAAAGATTTTCTTAGTAAGCATTTCATCACTCATTCTTTCAACATGGCCAAACCACCGAAGCATATTGGTCTCCACCTTGCTAACAACATTTTGCTTTACATCACACAACTGCAATACATCTTCATTTTTCACACAATCAGATCGTGTCTTGCCACAAACCCCACATAAGTAACGCATTTCTCCAGCACACAAACGACTCCTATGTTTCTTCTGCAGTACCCAGGTTTCACTGCCATACATCAGAGTAGGAACAATTACTGCTTCATACACAGCCATGCGGGACTCTCTAGAGAACCCATCACTCCTGTGAAAACCTTCCAGAGCAGCTATTACTTTCAAAGAAGAATTCACTTGCCTACTGATTTCGCCATCCAACTTGTTCTCTCTGTCAAACATGCTTCCTAAATACACAAACTCACTCACCTGGTCAATCACAGTGCCATTTATACTTACATTACATTCAGTGCTCCCAGTTCCTCTCTCAAACACCATAACTTTGGTTTTTCCCTTATTTATACTCAGTTTGAATTTCATGCAAACTTCGTGCATCCGAGTCAACATACTCTGCAACTCACATTTGCTCTCTGCCAACAGGACAGTGTCATCAGCATACAGCAATCTGCACACACGGATATCACCCAGACATAAACCACTATTATCTATTTTGGCCTCACGCATGCATGCATCCATAAATATATTAAACAGCCATGGTGACATTACACAACCTTGTCTAACTCCTGCACCAATGGAAAACCATTTTGATAAAACACCATTCACTCGTACACAAGCTCTACTACCAGCATACATGGCTTTTACACTATTAAGTAGATTCCCAGTAACACCATATTCATTTAACACCTTCCACAAAAGTGTCCTATTCACTCGGTCGTAAGCTTTCTTTAAATCTATGAAGGCAGTAAAAGCTTTCTTCCCAACAGCCAGATACTTTTCAATCATCATGGGTAATGCAAAAATCTGGTTAGAGCAGCCTTTACCAGGCATAAAACCACTCTGAACATCCCACACTTTCAATGATGTAAGAACCCGTACTTTTTCAATAACAACCTTACCAAACACTTTCCATGGCACACTCAGTAGGCTAATACTACGATAGTTCTTGCATTCAGTCTGATCACCTTTTCCCTTATACAAGGGAACAATAATAGCATCCTTCCAATCCCGAGGGACCATTCCTAACTCCCAGCACAACTGGCAAATTTCAGTTAACCAGTCAATTATAGAATCACCACCATACTTCAACATCTCTGCAGTTATGCCATCAACTCCTGGAGCCTTACCATTCTGAAGATATTTTAGAGCTTTACACACTTCTTCTCTTGAGATCCCTCCTGTGCTTTCATCCCTCATTGTGACATCATCTGCATCTGTCTCAGAATCATTTTTGCTCTCCTGATCTAATAACTCACAGAAGTATTCGCCCCATCTGTCACTTAACTCATTGGGCTCCCATATCATTTCCCCAATCTCATTCTTCACACAACTTACAACTTTGTTTCCCCTATTTTTCCTGAGTCTCATGTACTTCCAGAAGGACTTTCTATCTTTCCAAAAAGCCAGTTCATGCCTTTCCACTTTCTCTTTCCTATCTTTTGCCTTACTGTGGCGAACCAGCTTAGCAGCTTCACGCTTCTTACAGCGATATTCATCCACAGAGACTCTACCTTGCAACATCCCCAAATAGGCTTCCTTCTTTTTCTTTACTGCCTCATCAATCTCACTATTCCACCATGCATCACCTCTATTGTTACCCACTATTGTGGTGCCACAGACCTCTTTAGCAGCAGTAACAACACAGTTCTTAAAACATTCCCACTTCTTTTCTACATCCCTCTCACAAGATTTCAGATCCGTCAGTCGTTCTCTGAGTAAGTCAGAATACCGCTGATGATCTTCAAGGAGCCTATCAACCTTTATTCTTTCTATCCTGGGTCTCTTCCTATTCCTTTTCCTCCAACCAACATTAAGTTTCACTCGTGACACTACCAAGTAATGATCAGAACCAACATCCACACCTCTCATCACGCGGGTGTCAACAACTAAGTGTTTCAAACGCTGATCGTAAACAACAAAATCTATCACACTCTTTTGACCAAGAGTACGATTTTCCCAAGTATATGTGTGTATATACTTGTGGTTGAAAAATGTATTAAATACACACAAATGATTCTCAATGCAGAGTTCAATTAATCTTTCACCATTATCATTCACGCAAGGATCATTAAACTTACCCAGAACATTGTCAGAAATTGCATTCTGCACACCTACTCTAGCATTGAAATCCCCTGCTATTATAACTTTTTCTTTAGCACCAAACTGGCTCAAAACAGCTTTTAGCTTATTCCAGAAATCTTCTTTCTTATCAGAAGGTTATCAGAAGGTTCCGAGTCACAAGGAGCATACACTACAACAATTACAATTCTCTGAAGTTTCACTTTCAAACGAATCCAGAGAATTCTCTCACTTATGCAACTATAGTGAACCAAGTTGTTCATCTTTTCGCTTAAAATCACACCTACACCAGCTTGTCCTCTCATATTATCCAATACTCCAGACCACACACTCACCGTGCCATTCACTTCTTCTACCCCAATTTCCTTCTTTTTGGTTTCACTTACACACAGCACATCTAGTCTATACTTATTCATTTCTTCAATCACCTCACTCATCTTGCCATTTATACCTCTAGTATTCCATACACCAATCTTACATTCACTCAGCCGAGATCGCTTTCTCATACGCCGTTTAAAAAGTCCAGGTCGATTCCGTGGTAGAACGTCCTTCTCAAGTGTGGTAGGTCCACCATATCCCACACTTGAGTACTATGTCATTATATTAAAATACTATACTATGTCATTATATTAAAATACTATACTATTTCATTATGTTAAAATACTAGACTTAATTAAAATACTATGCAAGTTACTAAATTCCATCAGTTAAACATTAATCTGGCTGATGGACTTTCTTTGAGGAGCTGAACTGTGAATTACAGAGAGCAGCTTAATGATATGTATGTGTGCAAGTCATAAATAACTCAAAATCTGGGAATTTATTTATTACCCACACCAGCATTCTGGAGTGTATACCACGGTGCATTCTGAAATAATAAACTGTATAAACTAAGCACCACTTCCACATCCACAGTCTTAAATTATTTGTTTTTCTATGACAATATCCTCTTGTGGGAGATCAAACTAATCAGAGCTCCAAACTTGAATGAATGTTACATTCCTGGGTGAAGAATCCGACGTAAACTACAGAGAAGTTCTCTGTAGTTTATGTCAGTACACTAATCAATGTATCAGACTCGAATGATTTCCTTATAGAAGAAAGCTGTTCTTTAATTTTTTCCCACAACAGCAACAAGCTTGGTGCATTTTTTAGTGTCCATGAATTCTTGCTGCTATAACTTAACAATGCTTATACAGCTTCTAACAGTGTTCTCACAACTGATGCTACATCACTTTGGGAATATTTTATTACCATGCTTCCACATTACAGAGATTCGTTGCCCTTAATCCCTGTCATTTAATTTATCACTCAGAATCATAACTTTAACTAGAGTGAAGGGCACATGGGCACATATGATGCTGAGTGTTCCCAAACAGTTCAATTTTCTGACGGCCATGATGAATCTGGCAAACTGATTCACTGCTTTCATTATTTACTTTGTGCTTAGGTGATAACATAGGAAGCAGTGAAAAATGCATTGAAATATTTTGCATCCTGCTTTTTTGTGTTAGTATCAATATTAAGTGGCTTGGAAATAGAAGTTCTGCCACAAATTATTTCAGCTTTATGAAGTTCCAGTTGAACTGTTCTGCTAGATAATGGGTTTGCTGATTCTCCCACTGATTTCTACAGTTATTTTTATGGCAGTAGTTTATGTGTTTGGGCTACAATCTGCTTCCTTGACCAGAAATCTCTTTCAATCAGCTTTGATTTCCTGCCCAATCTCTCTTATTGGACATAGTTCTCCCAGGCTCAGTGATTGCAGTCATGACTTTTGATACAGTTGTTCTGAATGCATTCAAGAAATCTGCACTCTCAGTGACCAATGCTCCTGATAAATGATGACCAAAAATTTGCTCTTTTTGTGGTTAACAATTCATTACCCAAACAGTGTTTTCCTACTTTTTTTTATTTTTTTTGCTACACAGCTTCTCTTTAATTTGTCTATTACACTGAGTGGCAGAAATCACGATACTTACCTAGTAATGGGTAGAAACACATTTCGCCCGGATTAGGGCAGTCACATGGTAAGGCACTGAGTCCACTAGGTCACAAAAGTGTTCCACGGGTATCTCTGTTCATGATTGGTGCACTGCTGTCCATAAAATTACATTCCTGGGTGAAGAATCCAAAGCTCAAACCCCAAAGATTTTCCACAGGGGTTACGTCCAGTGAACTGGGAGGCCATTCCAGGATGGGAACTTCCACAGAATGCCCTTCTAACCATATTCTAGCCACTAAATCTCTGTGGGGAGGTGTATTATCCTGCTGGAAGAGTTCATTGCCCTGTGGGTGCATGATGACCATAAATACATGCAGAAGGTCTGCAAGGAATGGTACGTAGCATTGAACATTCAGAGATGCATCTAGACATTACCAGAGATTTAAATATGTGCCAGCTGAAGATGCCCCAGACTATATCAGAGTTTCCAACAGCCTGAATAGTTCCTTGTTTATATGACTTGTCTAATGATTTTGTGTGGTTTCCACCAGATTCACACCCTCCTGTCTGTGTGAAATAACTGGAAATGGGACTTATCGGACCAAGAGAACTGTCTTCAATCATCCAAGGCCAGTGCCAATGTGCAGTGATCTGGTGTTAGCAATGGGACTCTGGAAGGTTAGTGGCTCCATAACCTACTGCAGGTCATGATCGCCTGGTGGTCTTGGTGGAGACATTTCTGGCACCTCCCTTGTTGAAGTCAGGGGTGATTTGTGCCACTGTCACTCTCTGGTTCGTTGCAACTATAGAATGTGGGTGAGCCATTGATGGACACATTCACCCACCACCTTTTCTCTGCCCACAGAACTGTCCACAATGAGATGTTATTCAGGAAATGGCGTATTCCCAATGCACTCTTAATACTTCTCTGTATCAACTGCCATTTACTGCTATCTGGAGGTTACCATTGTTGGGTGGTGTCTGTTAATGGAGATTTCACTGTATGTTTATGTACAGTATATATAATTCTTTCAAATGAATGGATGAGAGCAATATTATTAATTGAAGTTCATCTTTTTGAAATCAAGAAAAAGAGAAATGTACAAAACTTTTCTCACCATTGCAATGGGATAAATGAAAGATAATTCAGATATAAGCTGTTTTCTGCGGAATGAGAGCAGAGCTTCTGTTTTCAGCAAGGTCTCCCTAAATTCACAATAAGATTTCCCACTTTCAATTAATTTTGCTTTATGTCTCTTCAACTCTTCACGCTTTTTAATGAGTTCATTTCCTAAGATACATGAAATCAAAGCAAACAATAATTTAAACACAAACAACAACTACATTTAATGCATTCAAATGCAAAATAATAAAAAGAGAATGTCACAAGATTATCATTGTACAGTTCAAATGAAATAATAAATCCATTTAAGAACAGTCTCTGCTGAATAACAGTCTTATTAACTATGTGACTGACTGTTTGGACATCTGATTTTCTTTAATTATTAAAGTATTATATATAAATAAAAAAAAAACTTAACATGCATGTACCTGCTATATTTGAAAGAATTCTTCGGATAACAAAGTGGCCGATTACCTGGAAAAAACCAATTGCATAAGACTCAAGGCTGACAACACTGAAAAACTATGTAAAGCTGTTACTGAGCTTTCTAAAAAATCTTCTTTGAACCCAGACTTCTCACTTGGCCTGTCTGTTTGCAGGAAACCTTCTGCCACCCATAATATCATCCCTGACCATTCTTGCACCTTTGAAAAATACAAATTGTCTGCTCTAAAGTCGTACATTCACCGAGCCAACCTTATTTGCAACAGCCATTCTGCTGTTCAAAAAGAATATCAGAGCATCATCAACATTGGCATATTGCATGGCTTTCCACCCTCTTAGTACATAGACTAATTAAGAATTTTGAATCACAGAATAAATCTAGTTTACTGCCTGAACCTTCCAATACCCATCAGTTTCTTGGCACTTTGCCCTTTAGTCTGTCCTTCACTCATAGAGTTAGCTCTATTTTCAAGTCTTTTGGCTACAGGATTTCAGTCAAGCCACCTCTTCATCTTTTCAACCACATCCTTAAATTAAAGACAGAGATCCCAATAAACCCCTTGAGTTACAAGGTGTCTACTCCATCCCTATCAACACTTCCACAGGCATTACCCACTATATTGGTAGCACTTACCGCAGCATATACCGGCGATTGATGGAACACATATCGCTGATGTTAAGAAAGGCAGCCCTTCCACCTCCCTTTCAATTTTAACCATCAGCGACGTGTCCGCGATTCCCGATTGGCAAAATGTTAAGCGGATCGCCCCGTTCAGCAATTGGCGTGCCCTCAGGTACCACGGAAGCATTGAAATCTACCTTACCCCTAACACCTGCAATACTGATGCACCTTTCAACATTCCAATTATTTGGAAAGTGATTTTGAAATCAGGCAACAACTGATGCTTTTACCACGTGTCTCATTCCATGGCTGATGAAGGTAGAAGTCACTACCGAAACGTCCCCGATTGTAATTTTCAACGTAATTTACACGTGATACGACAATTTCAATAATTCTTCTTACCTTAGAAGTGTTCTTTCAACTATGCTGAAGACTCCTGCATAACCAATAAATATTGATTTATCCAAATAAGTTAAAATGAAAGCATGGAACTTAACATCACTGTCATATGGAGAACTGCTTCTGAAAACTTTGCCACTGCTTCCATTTATCTAAACTGGTGCATACTTTTACAGTAAAGGCATCTGATTTCAACATTTGACACCATAGTGCAATAATTTTAAAACATGCCACAGAATTTCCTTCTTGGAGCTCTATTAAAAGATATTTCAAAACTCTATAAACATACACAATTTCCTTACCACACCACGAAAATTTTTACTGCAGTATTGCAAGACAATTGTGTAGCCATGACAGATGTTTTCATATTCATAATGTTCTTCACCCAACCAATGTTGAACCACGTTTCCAAACTTTTTACTTGTATACTTGCATGAATACTGCAAGCAAAATTTACTACAGAAATGTCATTTGGCTACCAAAGCTTATTTTGTTTGCTTCCATTAAAGGAAACATGGTATTCCACTGCACATAACAATTCTCAAATGGCTTTACAAAAACCAGCAGCTTGGCCCCTTTTTAAGAAGTCAGCAACTCATCTTACTTTGTGAACATATATAGTTACATATTTTATTACCTAAATCAGTGCCGCCGCAAGCTTATGCGAGGCCCTGTGCGAACTCTCCCTGCAAGGCCTTCTGGCTAACTAACAATTTTTGCTAAATATATATATATATCATCATCATTGTCAACCATTATCAATCCACTGCTGGACGAAGGTCTCCCCAAGTTTCCTCCACAACGGTCTGTCTTGTGCCAGTCTCCTCCATGTCACTCCCGCATATTTTCAAATTTCATCCACCCATCTCCCATGTGGTCTTCTTATGGGTCTTTTCTGTCCCTTGGAATCCAATCTAAAATTTCGGCTGTCCATCGATGGTCTGTCCTTCTGGCAGTATGTCCAGCCCATTGCCATTTCAGGGATTTAACTCTGATCATGATGTCTTCCACTCTCGTCATTTTTCGGATCCACGAGTTCCTCTTCTTATCTCTCCTGGTTACACCAAGCACGCACCTCTCCATGCTTCTTTGAGTTGTCTGCAGCCTTTGTATGTCCCTTTTAGCTAAGGTCCACGTCTCTGCACCATACGTAAGCACTGGAAGGATGCATTGATCAAACACTTTTCTTTTAAGACATAATGGCATATTGCTCTTGAAAATTATGCTGTTTCTTCCAAAAGCTCTCCAGGCAAGTTTTGTACGCCGATTAATTTCTTCATCAATGTGACCCTCACTTGATATCTGCTGTCCAAGATAAACGTACGTGTCTGTTATCTCCAGCTTTTCTCCATCAATCGATAAATCTTCATTTCTTGTAAAAGCACTGAACATCTCTTTTGTCTTCTGAAAGTTCATTTTTAATCTCACTTCTTTACTCTTGTCAGCAAGTTCCTGGATCATACTCTGCAGCTCTGGTGGGGTAGTTGCGAAAATGACTACGTCATCAGCAAAACAAAGGTGGGTTAGATAATCTCCATTAATCTTTATCCCTTTGTTTTCCCAGTTCAGTGATTGAAAGACATTTTCCAATGTGGCATTAAAGAGCTTCGGAGATATGCTGTCACCTTGTCTCACTCCCTTTCCAATTTTTACGTGTGTTGTATTTTCAAACAACCGAATCTTTGCACTTGCATTTTCATAGATGTTATTAATAATATTAATGTATGCATCTTCAATACCGCAGGATTTCAGAGCCATTGTAACTGCTGATGGTTTCACAGAATCAAAAGCTTTTTCATAATCGATAAAAGCCATGCAGAATGGAAGTTCATATTCCCTCGCTCTTTCAATTAGTTCTCTCAGTACTTGGAGATGATCTATTGTGCTGTAGCCACTCCTGAATCCAGCTTGTTCTCTCGGTTGAGCCATGTCCAGTGTTACCTTCAAACGGTGTGAAAGAACTTTAGTGAAGATTTTATAAACCACTGATAGGAGGCTGATAGGTCTGTAGTCCCTGAGATCCTCAATGTCACCTTTTTTATGTAGCAGGATCATTGTAGCGTTGTTCCAATCCTCAGGAATCTTCCCTTCATTAAGGCATCGAGTGAAAATTTGGGCGAGTACTGTTTCGATTTCTCCACTTGTTTCTTGTATGATGTCTACAATAATTCCATCTTCTCCTGGAGCTTTCCCCGCTTCATGTTCTTGATTGCATGTGCAACTTCCGCTGGGAGAACTGGAAGAACTCTGGTACTGGTACCTTTCATGATGTCTGGAGTACATGTATCATCCCTTTCATATAATTTGGAGTAGAAATCTTTCACTCTTGTCAAAATTTTGCCTCTATTTCTTGTTACAGAACCATCTTCTTTTCTCAGTGCCATAATCTGTTTTCTTCCCTTACTGAGATGTCCCTTTGCTATCTTTAGGCTTTGGTTGTTTTCAATTGCTTTCCTCACTAGCTCACAGTTGAATTTCCTTACATCTTCAGTGATACTTTTTCGTACTGTCTTGCATAGCTCTATATATTCCACTTTGGAAGTCACATCTTCTTTAGTTGTCCTCATCTCTCTTCTTTTTTTGCATCAACATTTTGGTTTTTCCTGATAATTTGTTCACATGCAACTTGTTCTTAGACCCAGCTAATTTTGTTGCTGTTTCCATAAGAGCTTTGGTTACTTTTCTGTTAACTTTCAAAATATCCACTTCTTCTGATGTTAGGCCTTCTAAAGCACAGAATCTGTTCTTCAGTTCCAACTTGAAAGTATTATGGTGTTTTTTAAGGTTGATTATGTCAATACATTTTGTTTGTCTTATGAGCTTGCCACGTTCGAGTTTATTGTTGAGGTGCATCTTACATCTCACCAATCTATGGTCACTACCTGTGTTGAACTTGTTCAGCACACTGCAGTCTTGGATGACGAATTTTTTGTTACACATAATAAAATCAATTTCACTTGTCGTCCCAATTGGATGTCTCCATGTCCATTTCCTGTGTGGCTTTTTCTTGAAGGAGTTCAAGATGAAAAATCCTTCTGCCTCTGCAAACTCAACGAGAGTATTTCCATGCTGGTTTCTGTTGCCGTGACCGAATTTACCTACTGAAGTTTCATTCTGTTGCTGTTGCCCTATTTTTGCATTGAAATCTCCCATAATTATCTTCAAGTGCTGCTTACCTTTATTATTTAGATCCCAAATTTCCTCATAAAATTCTTCAATTTCTTCTTCAGGATGACTTGTGGTGGGTGCATAAGTTTGAATAATCTGAGCCTGGTATCTTCTCGAGAGTTGGATAACGAGTCGTGCAGCTCTGTCAGAGGAACTTTCAACTTCTACCACTTTATCCTTCAGTTTCTTGTTTATTATAAATTCAACACCACTAGTTCTGCCAGTATCTGTCCCACAATAGTAGAAGAGATGTCCACTTTTCAGTTCAATGAGATCTTCTCCTTTTCTCCTTACCTCACTTAGCCCGACGATGTCCCACTTGATCCTTTGTAGTTCCTCTTCCAATTTAAGAAGCCTTGAATCAGAAGATAGGGAGCGTCCATTATACGTAGCCAAGGTCAGCATCAGATGGCAGCCTAGTCCGGTCCTCCGTGGATTCTTAGCACCCTCTGCCTTCATGTCACTGCCTTGGCCAGGTACATTCCAGCTGCCGGAGACTGAGGACCAAGATTTAAGTTGTAGAGTCATTTTGGAGGTGTTTGGCCATAACTCACCACGCTGGCCAAGTGGGTTGGTGAGTGTGAGATAGCATTTCCTCTGATCCCGATGGTATAGTTATACCGCTATTGGTGGTCGTCAGAGCCCCTTTAGTGGGAACAGGATGCACCACGAGAAGACGGGGTTGACATTTGTCAAGGAGAGGCTGTGATGTTACGCATCACCTGACCTTACATCCCATATATATATATTTATTTATTTTTTTTATAAGGTGATGATAAACTTTTCCCTCGTTTATTTGTTACAGAAGGAACTGATATTTTTCTTAAATTTGTAACTGTTATTATTATTAAGCTCAACCATCGTTCTCTTTTGCAAAATAAAAAAAGAAGGTAATGTTAGTAATACTAGGCACTATGCAGTATGAATTTTTAAAATCTGTTTTACTATAGCTGTGTATTTTAAAAATGAAACCTCTGTGGAACAAAAAGAAAAATGTTTTAAATAAGTACATCAATTTCCTAGTGAATTGCAACACATTAAAAAAAATGTCCTTTAAAAGTTAGAGAAACAGTTATCATATTTCATGAATATACTGGTATATAAAAGGAAAACTTCATGTTTTACCTGTCATGCAAAGGAGACCTTTCTCGCCTTTTGTCCAGCAAAATCTTTAATAATATCATCGTAATTTAGTTTTGATGCCACATCGTGTTCTACTGACAATGTAGCGAGTGCAGTTTACCTTTCTTGAGACATGCTTTTCCTCAGATACGATTAATGAATTTCAAGCGAGAGAAACTTCTTTCCTCACTTGCGACGGTTATCGGCACAGTTAACATGATTCTGTATGTGATAGCTACGTTAGGAAAGGGATTTTGCATTCTGTTTAAAAACTGCAATACTTAGATGGCAGTATTGAAATCGTCCAGAACTAGTTCTCTGACTATTTTCAATTCTGTGAATAGCTCCTCTTCGCATATATCGCAGGAATTTCCTGAACGAAGGGTCAAATCCAGGTTTTGGCAATATTTCATTAGATCTTCGTCATTCATTTGCTTCATTTTCAGTAGAGAATACAAAAATCCAAACTTGTCATTGAACAAGGGTAAGTTGTATGTCACTGCTCTTTTGTTGTATTTTATCTTATTTATCCATCAGCGAAAGGCCATGTGCGGTCGCACGCACCGCACACCCTTAACGGCGGCCCTCACCTAAATCCATATAGTCAATGATCCACTTACATCCACATATCCAATATGCACTAAAAAAGACATATAAAGATTATCTATACATATCCTCTGGAAGCTGTCATCCTTGTAAAACAAACCATATCTAATTTCAAACACATTAACCTGGTAATTACAGAACTGTTTTCTTTGGGTTTTTTTTTTTTTTTTCCAATAAAATTGTGCTCAGGAATTATGAAACAGTTCTTTAAATAACATACAAAAAAGAAAAAAGAAAAAAACTTACTTCTATTATCAATTTCTTCTTGCTGGCGTGATGCTTCTTCTTCTAGGATATGTGCTGTGTGTCGATGTTTGTGGAGCTCAGTAAGAAGCATGTCAATTTTTATTTTAATCTTTTCTCTTTCAGCATAAGTGTCATGTAGTTTCTCTGCACCACGTAGCTTACTTTCTATGCTTATTTTGTTCCTAAGAACAGCAGCTTGAGTCTGTTTTATAGCAGTTTCAATGGTTTTAATTCTACAGAAGAAAAGCAATATAAAAATTCAGAGTCAAAGAAATGTTTTAGACATTTGCAATTACTAATACATCAGCTCATCTTTTAGATAATGTTTTTACGTAATAGTAAAATACATTAAACATACAGTAAATCTGAAATCTAGTTGAGTCAATGAAATACTATCTTGTCCTGTGACAGGCCTATAGAAATTAATCAGCAGTAAACTTTGTTAGCATGCTATGTAATGTGACACGGCACAGCTGTCACTGCTAAATGCAAGAATCTAGTCATGCAAAGAATTTGTAAAAAGTGGCAGTTTTTACAACAGCAAAAAGACAATAGTGAGCAGGCATGGTACCAATTTCAAATGAGATGACAACAGTGCAGTGTGTGCATGTAAATTTACTATAAACATTTTTGTTTGTTACACTTATAAAATTATATTTAATTACAACTACTGCCTCAAACAAAGCAAAAGAGAAGTCATTTCAATTATTTTAACTATCACATAATATATATTAACATGGTTCATACAGTTTTTTAATCATAGAATTCCAGGACTTTTCCAGGACTTTTTCCCAGGACATATGATCCAACCCCTCCTACTTAAAACATAGTGAAACCATAGTTCTGTTCAACCTGTAACCTACAACAAACAACTCCCTACATGCTTGAGCATATTTAAAACAGAATGCAGAATGTTGAAAATGATGTCTGCTACAGCTAATAAGAAGCTTAGAATCACAGCTAATAAGAAGCTTAGAATCACAGCTAAATACTGAAATACCAAAACTGTCACTGAAAATGCAACCAGGTATAATTTCTACAAAACTTTTATATACATTACACTATACTGATTGAGAAAATTTATTTTTCTACTTTAGTTTCAGTTCAATTATTGAAGGAAATTATAGAATAAAAACAACATAAAACTCAAAAATATATAGGTATAAAATCTATAGTTAGAACAAAAACGTGGCATTACTCTTGAGATGCTTTCATATACCACACAATCAATACAGGGCGTCCGAGAATTATTGGACACATTACAAAATTATATAAAACAAAACATTAAACAGGTAGAAAGAAACTGACTGTACTAACTTACAATGTAACTACACAAGTTAATAAATTTCGATGCAAGATCCCTTGGTTGTTCGTTGTACGTCCAAGCGATATTCAATTTCATGCCGTGTGTACTAGCAAGCATCTGAGAAGTTATGGTGCGCTGCTTCAGTTCCTGAAAATCAGTACAAGGCGTCTGATAGACACGATCCTTCACATAACCCCACATGAAATAATCCAATGGAGTTAGATCCGGAGAGCGAGGAGGCCATGGAATGGGACCACCACGCCCAATCCATCTGTTGGGGAAATGCTCATTTAGGCACTTACCTACACACGTTGACCAATGCGGAGGCTCGCCGTCTTGTTGGAAAACGACGTTGTCATATCTTTTGCTCTGGGCTATAGCAAAATTTTCTAGCACATCCAAGTAAATGTTAACATTTATGGTTTTTTTTTTGCAGAAGAAGAAAGGGCCAATCACTTCTCTTTTTGATAGAGTGCACCACACATTAACCTTTGGAGAACCACGTTCCAGTTCAATAGTAGCATGAGGCGGTTCACTGTCCCATATCCTACAGTTGTTACGATTCACAATACCTGATACATGAAATGTGAATTCATCACTAAACATTACAGTACTGAGAAAGTTTTTGTTGTTTTCCACTCAATTCAGCATATCCACAGCGAAATTGTATCGCAGAGTGTGATCATTTACATGCATCTTTTGCACTATTTGAATTTTATAAGCATGAAACTTTAATTTCTTGTGCAAGATATCATGAACTGTCGATTTTGGAATGCACAGTTCTCTGCTTGCTTTACGAATGGATTTCCTGGGGCTTCGTCGGAAACTTTCATTAACTTGGTCAACCGTCTCACCGCTGACACTAGGCCTGCCGGCTCCTCCACAATGCTCCACATTGCCAGTTTCTTTAAACTGTTTCACCCACCGCTTAATTGAATTTGCTGATGGAGGATTACAACCATACTCTACTCTAAACAGTACCATCTTTTAACTTTAAAGACAGACTTTAATTCCGCAAGCCATAACACACACATCACCTTCTGCTGTACGGATGACATGACTACTGATTGCGCATTTCTCATACATTCCTCATCAAGCCACACCTAGCGCCATCTATTAGATTCTGGGAATAACAATTCTGCAAAGCAAAAATATAGAAACCGTGTTAGTAATACGTGACATAGAAAAACAGACAATGCTCATAGGGTTTTTTTTTTACATAATTTTGTAATGTGTCCAATAATTTTCAGACACCCTGCATATAATTATTTTGAAATAATGCTTACATTGGAAATTTAAGGATAAGGAAAGGTGAAATATTTGAAACTTTTTCAAAGAGGAACAAAGGGATTATTATTTCTTAAATATTCATGGGAGCAAGGATTTGTGTTACATTTAGATTTGGCAAAGGAATTTTCAACATAATATTAATGCTCAATCAAGCTTCTGATATTGATGCTCTAGCTATATTTTTTTTAGCACATCTTTTGAAAAAAAAAAGATTGTGCTTATGTTATCGGTGTGTCTGTCCGTCAGTCTGTAGACACTATATCTCTGCAACTATTAGTCCGATTTAAAAAATTCTTTTTGCATTGGGAAGCCTGAAATATGCGAATGATCCTTCATTTCGTGTTGTTGTTTTTTTTTAAGATGTACAATTTCGCCGCTAGAGGGCGTAAATGCAGATGATGTCAAATTCAAAAATACCTTTTATTCCACATATTTGCTTCTAAACATCCGATTCAAAAAATTATTTTGTCTTTCGATTCCATTTATGTCAAAGAGTATTTTAGATATAGTTACTTTTAAAAATTATGCATAGATTTTCTGCTAGGGGGCGTAAAAGTAAATTGCATTTTCCCCGATAACTCTTCTTATAAAACTCAGATTTGAAAAAAATTTCTTCAGCGGATACAGCTCCTGATGGAAAATCTTTTGCATATAATTTCTAATTTTTGGTAAAGAATACTTTGGCCACCAGGGGCGTAAGTGTTAATTTTTGCTTCTGATGTATTTGCCATAAAATCTGAACTTCTCAAATATCGATTGAAAAAATTCTTTCGTGGACTGATGCCACTCATGTCGATAAACTTTTTCGGAATATTTTCTTCTTAAAATATTCCATGGTTTCTCCGCCAGGGAGCGTACATGTATATCTTATTTTTGTCAATATCTGTACTTCTAGGAGTCCGATTTGAAAAACTCCTTTTTTGTTGGATAGTGTTTTCAGTGTGACATGTTTTTCATATAATTTCAAAATTTTCAAGTAATTCATAGACTTGCCGCTAGGGGGCGTAAAGGTAAATTGCGCTCCCCCCTATATCTGTTTCTAAAGCTCCGATTTGAAAAATTCTTTCTGCACCGGATACAGCTCCTGATGGGAAATCGTTTGCACATAATTTATAATTTTTGTAAAAAAAAATGGTTTGGCCACCACGGGGCGTAGGTCTTAATTTCCGCTTCTGGTGCATTTGCAGCAAAATATGAGCTTCTAAATTCTCGATTGAAAAAAGTCGTTTGTAGACCGATACTACTCATGTTGACAAACCTTTTAGGAACATTTTCTTCTTAAAATAATGCATGGTTTCTACGCCAAGGGGCACAGATTTATATTTTATTTTAGTCAATATCTCTCCTTCTAGGTGTCCGATTTGAAAAATTCCTTCTTTGTTGGATAGTGTTTCCGATGCGAAATGTTTTTCCTATAAATTCAAAATTTTCAAGTAAATCATAGACTTTCCACTAGGGGTACAAAGGTAAATTGCGTTTTCAGCATTATTTCTGCCTCTTAAACTCCGAGTTGAAAAATTCTTCCTGTATCGCATACAACACCTAAATGGAAAATATTTTTCCTATAATTTCTAATGTTGAGTAAAGAATGGCTTGGCTACCAGGGGGTATAAGTGTTAATTTCTGCTTCTGATGTATTTGTAACAAAATCTGGGCTCCTGAAAACTCTACTGAATTTTTTTTTTTTTTTTTTGGGACCGTTACCGCTCATATGGAAAAACCTTTTGAGAATACTTTCTTCCTAAAATAACGCATGGTTTTCGCACCAGGGGACGTAAAGTCACATCTTATTTTTGTCTATATTTCTGTTTCTAAGAGTACGATTTGAAAATTCTTTCTGTGTTGGAGAGCGTTTCCGGTGCTAAATGTTTCTCATATAAATTCATGTTTTTCTTAATGCACAAGTCTGCAATCAGAGGGCATAAGCTCACGATTCCGTTTACAGCAATATCTGAGGGATTAGAAACCTGATTGAAAAACTTCTTTCTTCCGTCAGATACTATTGTTTTCCATACCGGTTCCATTGACTTTGGATAGTTTTGATAAATTTTATTTGTGTCAGAACAGATTCAAAAGACATGCTTATTACACCCAAAAATTCGGTGTCATCTTTCTTGTTAAATTTGTATTTTCCAGCAAACAAAGTATGCACAAAAATTTCCAAAATTAAATGAAAGAAAATAACAAGAAAACTTTAAATCCAAGGGCTATGTGCACAGCTGCATTCATCAGTAATCTAGGCAATTAACTGGATATGATTAGAAAACTAAAATTTTACAGCAGATCAAATTTGATTAGTTAGCTGAGAAAATACTAAGAAACAACTAAATTTCAGTTTATGACATTACAAAGGAATCTGATTTTACGGCAAATTTTTACATAAAATATTCATTACCAAATTTCAGTAAAGATCAAAATAACCCACAAAAAAAAAAAAAAAAAAAAAAAAATCAGCAATTTTATAAAACATCAGCTACTTACTTCCACCAGTGGCTAAAAAGTAATTTACAACACTTAACAAATGGCACAAAGTTTCTCATAGAAGGAAGGTATAACAGAAATTTCCAAATTGAACAGTTAAAAGAAGAGATATAGAAGGAAACACGACATAAATCTATGAATTCCAACGGAAAAATTTTGCATAACGGAAAATTTGAAAATAGGCGAAAAGTATTCTCCATGGCCAAAAGCTATGCTAAGGAAAAAGAACAACTTTTCAAATATGTCTCCCGGAAACAGAGATAGCAAGAAAAAGGTTTAAACTATTACGCCCTCTAGTGGGAAAGTTATGCATTATTTAAAGAGAATATTTTGTATTGTAGCAAAAATCTCATTCGCTCCACATTTTACTGTAGCAAATGGCATACGGTAAAAAAAGAAATATCAATAGGGTTTTTAGAAAAGGAGATACAACTGCAAACGGAAGTACACAAACACCACCTAGCAGCAGAACTGTGAACTACAAACCTCCTCAAATACAAACCTAAAATGTTTAATAAGGTAAATGGCATCCAGAATTAAAAGAATTTTTTTAATTGGACATTTATTTATAAGTACAGATATTGAGAAAAATAAATTAAATATTTGTGCCTCCTAGCAGTGAAATTGTGCATTGTTTTCGGGGAAATGCACACAAGAAATTTTCTTAGTAGTATCTGATCAAAAAATTTATTTTTTTTTAATCGGGTTGGTCCCGCAAATATTGCTGTAAACGGAAACATGAACTTACACCCTCTAGTGGCACGCTTGTGCATTAAGAAAAATTTGAAATTACATGAGAAATGTTTCACACCAAAAATGCTCCCCAACAAAGAAAGAATTTTTCAAATCAGACTCATAGAAACAGAGATATCGGCAAAAATAAGATATGCATCTATGCCCCTGGTGGAAAAACTATGTACTATTTTAAGCAGGAAGTATTCTCAAAAGAGGTTATATGAGGCCAGTGGTATCACTTTACGAAATAATTTTTTCAATCGAGTCTCCAAAAGCTCAGAATTTGTTGCAATAACATCAGAAGCAGGAAAAAACATGATGGGCAAACCATTCTTTACCAAAAATGAGAAATTAGAAATTATATCCAAAACATTTCCCATCAAGAGCTGCATCCAAAGCAGGAAGAATTTTTCAAATCAGACTTTTAGAAGCGGGGATGTCAGGTAAAAGGCAATTTATCTGTATGTTGCCTAGTGTAAAATCTATGCATAACTTGAAAATGAGACTAACTGAAATAGTCTTCAATCTAAATGGCATCAAAAGGGAAAAGTATTTTTCAATTGGATATCTAGAAGCAAATATATGAAATAAAATGTATTTTGAATTCGATAGGATCTGCATTTATGCCTTCTAGTGGCAAAGTTGTGCATCGGAAAAAAAAAACGGAATTAAATGATCATCATCAGCACATTTCAAGCTTTACAACACAAAAAGAATCCTGCAAATCGAACTAATGGTTGCAGATATATGGTGTCTCTGGCCGGACAGCCAAAGTGATAACATACACACGATCTTTTTTTTTTTTTTTTTTTTTTAATTTTCTACAAAAGACATGCTTTAATTTTCTACATAGACATCTTTTTTTTTTTTTTTTTTTTTTTCCAACAAAGACCTGCATTTAGTACTGCTAACAGACAAAATAACCAACAATCCCTGAATTTTACAGTAGGTGGGGAGGGAAATTTGTCAGGCATAAGTTATATCAGTAGAAAAATCCTTAACCACAAAACATCGGGCAGGGACAAAAAGGCAGGAATGGATAAAATTCCAGGACATGTAACAGAATTTTATGACATTTCCAGGAATTCCAGGACACATATGAATAATGTATTAATATATTCATTTTTGTACAAATGCCAAAATTTACAGTGTGACATCTACCAAAGAATTTTTACAAAAGTTTAAGTACAATTTACGTTTTACTGAGCATCACAGCAAATAATTTATTTACAACTAAGTTCATGGAAAAGGAAAAATGTCAAAACTTCAAAAACAGTACAAAAAAATCTTAAATTTAATACTTTTTTTCTCAAAAGTTTGTTATGAATGTTGAATCATTCTGCTGCTGTTTATCCATTTTTATGAATTTCTGCTTTGTCTTAATCCATACAAATGCTTTCAAATTCCAAATATTACTAATTAAAAAAAATGCAGCACATCTCAATTAAAAAAAAAAAAAGCTTCTCTTCACCAGAGTGTCTCATTTGATCTTATATTAAATTCTTTCAATAAGCTTTTTAACTTTTTGCAAACTTTTGTATGATATCGATATCTTCTTTCCCACAAACAATAACAACTGACTCCCATGGAATTTTAATATTCTGCCTTCTTTTCCAATTTGTTTTCTTCTCAATTTTCTATTCATTATGCAATCTTTACTTCCTTTACTTTCCTTTTTAAATTCACTGTCTTGCTTTTATTATCTGTTCTTCTAGAAAGTCTTCACACCTTATGTTTGTTATCTGAGCAAGTTTTACAATGCATCTCATAACATTACGAAATCAATTCATGGATTCACTCCCAAAATGCTGTAAGACACAATCACGCAAAGGAAAAAGAATTTTTTCAGTCAGTTGTTAGAAGCAAATATATGAGATAAAATGTATTTTGAATTCAATAGGATCTGCATTTATGCCCTCTAGTGGTGAAGTTGTACATCAGAGAAAAACCGGAATGCAAGGATCATCATTCTCACAATTCAAGCTCCCCAATACAAGAAGAATTTTATAAATCGAATGAATAGTTGCAGAGATATGGTATCCTTGGCCGGACAAAATGATAACATAAGCACAATCTTCTTTTTTACAAAAGATGTGCTAATAATAATAATGCAGAGCTCTTCAGTATTGCTAATGGACAAGAAAACCAAAGCACCCCACATTTTACAGGGGGTGGGGATGAAATTTTGTCAGATATAAGTTATATCAGTAGAAAAATCTCAACATCAAAAACATCGTGCAGGGCCAAAAAGGCAGGAATGGATAAAATTCCAGGACATGTAACAGAATTTTAAGACATTTCCAGGACAACATAGAATTCCAGGACTTTTCCAGAATTTCCAGGACATGTACAAACCATGCAAAGGAGGTTACAGTAAAATTATAACCTTGAAGGCTGAAAGCACTGAAGCTGGATGAGATTAGTATAGGAGATGGGTTATTGAAACTGCAAAGAAAGCATATGGTGCAGCAGAATGTAAGAACATGAAAGTCAGAGCTATTGAGGTAATATTTAAGCTCTTTTTCAGAGGCTGAAAAGAATTACAAAAGGGTTAGTTGAAAGGTAAAACAATTTGCAAAAATAAAAATAAAAAATAAAAAGGTGGAGGGGAGGCATATGTCCAATTGAGGAATTATATGAAAAAAATGTCACAAATTCTTCTATAAGTGTTCAGATGTCTAGTTAAATGCATGTAAAAGGGTGGAAACTCTGGATTAGTTAAAAAAGATGGGCCAGTTCTTACATTGATTAATGATTTATTGAATAGGTGGAGTGAATATATTGAAGTCTGGATGAATGGCAATCTAGATACAAGAAGATAAGTCACCATTAATTACAATGATGTTGAAAAAAATGAAGATGTCAAGGAGGAATGAAGGACCATATGATCATGAAGTAAAAGATGCTATTCTCTGATCATAGAGAATAGCATATTTTACTTCATGATCATATGGTCCTTGATGCTATTTTCTATGGTCTCTGATTATAGAAAATAGCGTTATATTTTACTTCATGATCTCTGATGAAAGTTAATCAATATTTGATTAAGCAGAGTGGATGGACAGCTGTCCTTTGGCTGCATACTGTACAATCATTAAAGTGGCATGGCAAATGGTCTGGTTCCTGAGTACTGAACAAAAGTCACTCACTGTGCAAATGTGTAAGAAAGAAAATAAGACAGTGTAATAACTATCAGAACACCACTTTCATAAGCGTTCCTTTCAAGGCTTACTCATAAATTTTGAGTAACTAACTTAGAAAGCTGGTGGAAAACCTGTTGAGTGATGAACAGCATGGCTGCAGGAGTGATTTGGGAAGCCACGATACTACATCTGTAGTCAAGATAGCTTTCTTTTAAAGTTTAACGAAATGAATGACAATTTATTATACAAGGTGTTACCTGATTTTGAAAAGGATTTCATCTTAATATCTACGAACAAATTATTTGGTGTGCTACAAAAAATTGTGCAGTGAAAAGTAGGCTATCAAAATCAATCACAGGCCTGAAAACCAAGTGCTTTGCAATAGTCAGAACAGAAAGAAATACTAGTAAGTTGGTTGGAAAACTCTAGTAGAGTCAGACAGAGATGTAGAATGTCACTAGTATAATTTGTGATCTGCATCAACATGATGCTCAAAGAATGTACGTCAGTTTATGATGTTGAAGTAAGTGGCTCTAACATCAGCACTTTGATGTATGCAGCCAACTTTACTACTAATTTCTAAGAGAGTAAACAAGTTACAACATAATCTCAATCAGCTGAGTAAAATGTATGAAAATCAATATTTGATAAGTCAAAATCAGTGACTCTTAGCTGCACTACAAAAATTTTTAATTTTGAATGATGATCTAATGAATGAATGAATGTCTTTGGACGTCATTTGTAGTAGGCATCAAAAATAAAACTAATACATATGAACATACCTGCTGAGGGTACTCAAGGTATAAGATGTACGTACAATACTACTTTCTGCACTTATTGAGTCTTTTAACTGTTCTGTACCATCCATTACAACCTATAACAAAAAATATGTATATATATAATGCATCATTAAAATAATTTAGCAAGCATAACTTACATCTAGTTTTAACTGCTGAATACAAAATAAACAGCACACCTGCTTTTAAACTAATGTGTGCAACTGATTTACCTACATTGATCAGCAACAAATGTGGAAAAATCTACACAAATGATGAAATAACTTAACTTCAAAACCTATGCTTCCATACTTAACTTCAATGCCTATGCTTCCATATTTGTCTTAGAAACTGCCACCCACTCATGCTAACATATTTCATTTCACTTTGGCAAGTAACCTGTCATTCTACAACTTCTTAACACTCACTAGCTTACTTAAACCCAAAGAGAAACAAAAATTGTACATAACTTTTTTTTTCAAAACACAGATGGCAAATTTATTGTTTCTAACACACTCGCTGATTTCTATTACCACAATGATCTTGATCCAACTAGTTTCCCCATCAGATTTCTGTGTTTCTTAAATAGTGAACTTATGCAAACTGTGCATGGCTCACAGAATGAAAACAAAAATGCTGCACCAGTCATTACAATTCTTCAACACTTTTAGTTCATTATCTTGCATACAGCAAACAACTGAATTTGTTGACAAAAAGAAAATAACTGGTTCCAACGTCAATCCAATACTTCTTAACAGCAAAAAAAAAAAAAAAAACTAATGCCTACATCAGTTCACAAAACAGTAACTCAAGTACACTAAAATCATGACTGTCATTCTGTCATTTGAACAAAGCAAAAAATATATAAATGTACTTCTCAAAAATTTATTCTACTATAGAGAAAAATAAGAATTGTTTTTAAAAATTTTACATATTTTCATATCAAAATTATTGAAATAAAGACATGAAAGACACTAAGCACAGAAACTGGAGGCTTTGGCTTCTTGAAAATGCAGGTGTAATTGCTTTAAATTTGAATAAAGTTGAACAATAAGACTATACTCAAAACTCCCACTAATGAATGAGGATTTTAATGGTTTTTAAAGTACATTGATTGCATAAAATTTAATATCTACTTCAAATGACAAAATATGTTATTTGTTGTAATAAACTATAATTTGTAGCTCTTAGAACAACTTTCTTTCTTTCTTTTGCTATCATGGCTTTTGACTCTGAAGAGGTTTCTGATCTCAGAACAAAAATGTGACATTCGGATGTTCCTTCCATCCCAGTCTATAACCATGTGAAAAGCTGAATACACGTTTTTCATTTTACAGAAATATATAACCAACACTTCATCGCTAAAATTCAATGTATATAAATCGCGGAAATATGAGTGTGCAGAACATACCTGCTGACAACTGTTACAACTGTAGTAACCTTCATGCATCCCAAATATCATTGTGTTTGGCTTAAAATTCTTTCCTTCTTTTGGGATCTAAAAAAGAAACAAAACTTATGTCAAACATATAATATTAGATAACATATGCACATGACACAAAAATTATTTTTAGTTAAATCCATTCAATAGTGGTTTAACTGTTGGAACTTTTTACATGTTATAGTTCCTTTGTGTGAAATACAATTTCTCAGTTGGAAGTTATTAGTATTTACTGCAAAGAAACATCTCGGTAATCAAATGTAATTCAAGAAAAAATCTTTCACATACCTCTCAGTTGCAAGTGGTTGAGGCACATGAAGACAAAGGAGTTATGAAATTACGCTGAAGAACTATGTCGAGAGACTAAAAGAACCATGAAAACTTTAAAATCTTGACAAAAGAGATTATAAAATGTAACAACATTGAAATATCTTGGATTAAGATGTACAAGATGCCATGAGATAACCCAGAAACAAAGGAAATACGAAAAACGTCAAATACCTTGAAAAACGTAAGTGTGGATTACTCGAAAAATTCTTCGCATGAGAAAATGCAATCACCAAAAAACTTCGTCGGACCTCTTGGTTGTACTGTTCAATGCATTTTGGCAGATCTGTCTGCCATCTTCTGGGACCTCTGGTCGTCCGTTCTCTCTGCAGTCCACATTGATTATGCCACATACTCAGTCTGGGAATCTTTGTTTGTACATGTTATATGTCATTGAATGTGTTGGATTGCCACCTTTGGGATTTGAAGACTCAGTAATCTTTTCTTATCAATTTAGGTCTGTCTGTTTGCATTGTTTCTGTTTCGTTTGCCTTCCTAGTTTTTGGGCTCTTCTTCCATTATTATTTCCCATGGAATTGGCATTTCCACTCCACTACTAATGTTGCAGTTTTTTTTTTTTTTTTCAATTACTAATTGCCTCGACAAAATGGATGGTCTGTTTGGTTGGTTGTTTGCAGACAATTTCGATATCTTCAAACTCTGGCATTGTGTTATTTTTTATGCAATAATGTGTAAGTGCCTTTTTTTTCTTCGTTTTTTTCCCAGTTCTTCATATGTTGTGTTAATCTTGTTTGTAATTTGTTTCTCGTGCTTCCTATGTATTTCACTCTATTGCTGTTGCTAGTTGGCATAATTGGAATGCTATATGCTCCTGCACTGTCCAATAGTTTAGTTTTTTCTCTGTTATTGATTATTATATTCTTGTAGTTTTTTACTGAAATTCCAGTATCTAGATGTTGTTTTTTGCATTCCTTTTTTATTACATTTGTAACTTGTTTTATACATTGAAATTTACCACAATATCTTATATTTTGTTTGGTTTTATTTTTAGGATATTTATACATGTAAATCACTTTTTTGACATCTGAGGTGGTATATCTGAATTTTTTGGCTGTTGTTGTTAGCCACTGTAGTTCTTTTTCCTTGAAAAAGTTATTGCTGGAATGTGTAAAAGCTCTATGCATAAACTTCTGATTGCCGATATTTTATATGCCTTTGGATGGTACAAGTTTGCAGGTATAAGTATTGGCACATGAGTGGATTTTCTATAAAAATGGTATTTGCAGAATGTTTGAGTTTTTATTATTGTAATATCCAAGAAATTAATTGTAATTTCATTTTCTGATTCCATTGTAAAGTTGATACTTGGATATATAAAAAAAAAAAAAAAAAACTGCAACATGCTGAAAAAAGATTTCTGTGAAAAATATCCAAGTATCAACTTTACAATGGAATCAGAAAATGAAAATCCAATTAATTTCTTGGATATTACAATAATAAAAACTCAAACATCCTGCAAATAACATGTTTATAGAAAACCTACTCACGTGCCAATACTTAATACCTGCAAACTCGTACCATCCAAAGGCATATAAAATATCGGCAATCAGAAGTTTTAGCATGTTTACATGTATAAACATGCTAAAAATAAAACCAAACAAAATATAAAATATTGTGGTAAATTTCAATATATAAAACAAGTTACAAATGTAATCAAAAAGGAATGCAAAAAACAACATCTAGATATTGGAATTTCAGTAAAAGACTACAAGAATATAATAATCAATAACAGAGAAAAAACTAAACTATTGGACAGCGCAGGAGTATATATAACATTCCAATTAAGCCAACTAGCAACAACAATAGAGTGAAATACATAGGAAGCACGAGAAACAAATTACAAACAAGATTAACACAACATATGAAGAACTGGGAAAAAAACGAAGAAAAAAAAGGCACTTACACATTATTGCATAAAAAATAACACAATGCCAGAGCTTGAAGATATCGAAATTGTCTGCAAACAACCAACCGAAAAATCATCCGCTTTGCCGAGGCAATAGTGATTGAAAAAAAAAAAAAAAAAAACTGCAACATTAGTAGTGGAGTGGAAATGCCAATTCCATGGAAGATAATAATGGAAGAAGAGACCAAAAAATGGGAAGGCAAACGAAACAGGAACAATGCAAACAGACAGACCTAAAGTGATAAGAAAAGATTACTGAGTCTTCAAATCCCGAAGGTGGCAATCCAACACATTCGATGACATATAACACATAAAAACAAAGATTCGCAGACTGAGTATGTAGCATAATCAATGTGGACTGCAGAGAGAATGGATGACCAGAGGTCCCAGAAGATGGTAGACAGATCTGCCGAAATACATCGGACAGTACAACCAAGAGGTCCGACAAAGTTTTTGGGTGATTGCATTTTCTCATGCGAAGAATTTTTTCGAGTAATCCAGACTTACGTTTTTCAAGGTATTTGATGACATTTTTCGTATTTCTTTTGTTCCTGGGTCATGGCATCTTGTACATCTTAATCCAAGATAGTTCAATGTTGTTACATTTTATAATCTCTTTTGTCAAGATTTTAAGGTTTTCATGGTTCTTTTAAGTCTTGTATTATGATATTTTTAACCTTTAATAATTCTGTTAGTCTCTCGACGTAGTTTTTCAGGTTAATTTCATAACTCCTTTGCCTTCATGTGCCTCTTGTATTTTAACTAAAATATATCCTGGTCAAGTAATAGTCTTGAAAATTCCTCGAATACATTAATTTGTCTTTCCAATTTTGGTACCCCGTGAAGAAAATGTGCCGACTAATTTCTTAAAAGTCTAAACTCAGGAGCCTGACAAGAAGAACCATACAAACGATTCGAACATCGACCACTTGCAACTGAGAGGTACGTGAAAGAATTTCCTTGAATTACATTTGATTACTGAGATGTTTCTTTGCAGTAAATACTAATAACTTCCAACTGAGAAATTGCATTTCACACAAAGGAAGTATATAACATGTAAAAGTTCCAACAGTTAAACCACTATTGAATGGATTTAACTAAAAAGAATAACATTAATAAAACATGATTTTTAAATCTCGATATGTCGAGAAATACGCGCGTGTGACACAAACATTTCATTTGCATGGTAACAAACTGTTATTATATAATCTTCAATAATGAAACAAAACACTTGAGCAAGTCTGATCTACTTGCCTCCTGCATGTGTGTGTGTGTGTGTGTGTGTGTGTGTGTGTGTGTGTGTGTGTGTGTGTGTGTGTGTGTGTGTGTGTTCAGCAAAACTTACTTTTTTGCACAGCGTGGAGAAAAGTTGCAGTTGTTGAAATTAGCTTTGTCTGTTGGAATAATATCATCACTTCTCACCAGCAAATCATAGTGAGGCTCATGCATATACTACTGGCACTGACTATCAAAACAAAAATTTGTAGATGAGTGCATGTACACTGGCGTGCAAAAATTAAGGACGAGGCGGTTTTTCGAATGTAACGTTGTATCATACCATAAGATCTCCAAGATGTAAGAATATGGGACAAGTGAGCAAAACTGTCCAAACAAGGAATCCAAAGAATACAAAGGCACTTTATTGAAAAGGTAGCTTCGAGCACAACTGGACAGAAGACAGAAATGTCCATGTGACAGGCGGCTGCCAAGAAAAATCCAGTCTTTAGTAGGGGATATGATCACCCCTGACTGCGTTGCAGGATTTACAACATCTGTCTATGCTGAGGACGAGGTTGTCAAGGAGCTGTTGAGGCATCGCGGCCCATTCCTCTTGTAGCGCCTATCGCAGCTGCAGAATTGTTGCTGGTGGCTGGTGACGTGCTGCCAAGCGTCTCCCGAGAAGGTCCCACACGTGTTCGATTGGATTTAGGTCTGAGGACCTTGCAGGCCAATCCATGGATTGAATATTTTCACTCTCCAACAGCTCTACGACAGCCGCTGTACGATGAGGTGTAGCTTTGTCGTCCATGAAGAGGAACTCAGGACCCACAGCACCTCTAAACAGACACACGTGAGGCAGAACCTCAGTACAATAGCGGAGGACACCAGTGATTGAACCTCCTTGGAAGATGTGGAGGTCAGTACGGCTACCAAGCATGATACCGCCCCAAACGAGAACTCTGCCACCTCCAAACCGGTCCCTTTCGATGATGTTGGAGGTGTGATTGCGTGTTCCCTGCTCTCTCCAGATGTGTATACGTCCAGAACCGCGTCAGACTAAATCGGCTCTCATCCGTAAAGAGAACTCGACCCCATTGCTGATGTGTCCAGTTCTTGTGCTCCTGGCACCACAGAAACCGCCGTCTCTGATGAGCAGGCGTTAATGGCACACGCCGTACTGGTCATCCTGCAAATAGACCACCTTTGTGCAGCCTCCTGGCCACGGTAAAACACGATAATGGACGTCCAGTTGTCTGTTGCATGTGCCTTGCGATTTCTCCCGCTGTCTGCCGTCTCTCTCTTCTTGCCTGTAGGACAATATACCGGTCGTCCGCTGCCGTGGTTGCTCGTGGACGTCCACTGCTAATCTCTCGGACAGCTGTTCCTGTCATTTGAAATGCTCTCCAAGCTCGTGAAATTATGCTGTGAGCGATCCCGAACTCCTCGGCCACACTAGTCACACTTCGACCTTCTTCCAACTTCCCAATGATGCGACCTCGGGTAAAGTCATCCAGATATCATCTACTGGATTGCCTGTTGGCCATATCACACGGTGGCAGCAACTCCACGTCGTTCAAACCGATGTACACCGTGCAATAGCTTTCACCGAATTGCTGAGCGTACACCGCCCGTGTGCTTTATACCCTCCCCCCACGTCATGCTGCATATATGCGCATGCCCTACCGTACCGGACCCTAGTCTATCTCCTGAGTGGTCTTTCGGTCCGTTCTGCCTGCTCGTTCCGCTGTTATGCTAATTTCTCCTCTTCATCCTTAATTTTTGCCCACCAGTGTATATTAATGTTGGTTTGTAATAAACCTCTCCACTGATTTCTACCAACTGCAAGGGTTTTGTGCCTCTAATATATTGCTGCTTCAATTATTAAAAATGCTGATTTTACAGTTTCAGAATAACTTGTATCACTATTATAAATATTTAACGGGAATTATCGAGGATAAATTTATTAGGTACATTACCTCTCAAATTTTCGATCTAAACACTAGATCTTCATCAGGAGTTCTTGCTTCCTTCTACTTCCACAGGTTGTATCACTTCTAGCTCATGATCTACTGCAGCAGTTCTCAAACTTTTTGATCTCCCGACCCACCCCCCACCCCCCATCCCCTTTACACTCTTAAACATTATTCAGGACCCAAAGAGTTTTTGTTTATGTGGGCTATATCTATCAATATTTATCATATTAGCAATTAAAACTGAATTTTTTTATAAAAATATTTATTTATTAATTCATTCATTTAAAAACGACAATAATAAACCCAGTACATGTTAACATAAATATAACATACTTTTTATGAAAAATAACTACATTTTACAAAGCAAAAACAATACAAAATTATCAAAAAGAGTGGCATTGCTTTACATTTTTTTTTCAAATCTCTTTAATGTCTGGCTTAATAAAAGGCAGCTGTACTTTAAGATCTACTTTTCCAATCAATCTGTTACGATATACTGAAGCATATGAAGAAATTTCAGACTCACACAGATATGTATTTAGCTATACCCTAAACCTACTACTACCTTAGAAAATTCTAGAAAACACAAGAATACACAAGCACATATTCCATTAGCTGTCAGAGTGATGACATCATTACACATCATGTAGCCTATGGAAAATTCCACTGTACAACTGTGAGAATGAGAGTGAAAAAATGCAATTAACGTCTTAGTATTATTATGAAAATAAGTAGAGTTTTGACCTTGCAGATACCCTAAAAGAGTCTTGGGGACCCCCAGGGGTTTACGGACTATGTTTTGTGAACTGCTGGTCTATGGAGTCACATTACAAAATGTGGTATTTCTGCCTATGCGACCTTAAGTTCCAAGGCAACACACATGTTCAAACTCCCTCACCATGTTCTCACTAAATCTTTTTTTAGTGGAAGCGGTACCCGACCCAGTTCTAATTGTTCTATTACTCCTTCTGTTCCAACATTGAATCTGGTTATTTCTTTTCTTGATATTCTTCTTACTATTTACACATGACCCCTTAAAACCTCCTAGAGAGTCATTCGCATCAAACTCTTGCTGCCATAATAGAAAGTTGGTACCAATACTGTGTCGCAAACAGGTAGTTATATTCTGTGGCTTTGATTTTTATTTCAGTGGATTTTTTTTTATATTGCACATAGAAGACTTCTTTGCATTGCTGATCCTGTTGTCTAACAACTTATCAAGATTTCTTATACAGTGGTGTGCATCACCTGCAAAAACCATAAATTTTTAAGTTTAACTCTTTTACTAATTTTCATAGTCATTTCATTCTTTATATGCCAACAAACTAATTTTTATAGTCATTTCATTCTTTATATGTCATTTGATGTGAAATTTAATGGAGATTTCAAAAAATGTCTTAGTTTTTCCTATAGCTACTTCTGTTCTTAAGATATGACATAAAATATGGGGTTTGACAATCACATTGAAATTTACGTTATCTGCGTATCAGTTGTTACAGCCAATCATAGACATTCTTTTACCTGACTGGATGCTTTCTAATGCTATCCTAATCCTACTCCAGCCTTTATTAAGGGTTGGCGCACAGCTAATTAGAGCATTGTAGTGGTCACTTTTTGTTATTAGGGTATAATTTGTGTATATTCTCAATAATGGTTAAAACTGCGGAATAGTTCACAGAGGACAGTAAAAATAGTTGTTCTGCATGAAGAGGGATATTATTCAAGGCAAATCGCTGAAAGAGCGGGTTGTAATCAAACTACACTTATTATTATAAATATTTAACAGGAATTATCGAGGATAAATTTATTAAGGTACATTACCTCTCAAATTTTCGATCTAAACACTAGATCTTCGTCAGGAGTTCTTGCTTCCTTCTACTTCCACAGGTCTGGTGACCAAGCCTGATGGATTTTACATCCAGCGTGGTCATTGATGTTGCCACCTTGTGTCTTGTAAATTTCCAGGGATTCCTCTAATTTCCGGATAATTGCATGGGATTGATGTTTGATCACTTTTAAGGAGTCCCAGTCCACCTTAATAAATTTATCCTCGATAATTCCCGTTAAATATTTATAATACTGAAAGTAATAAGAGGAAGCCATGAAGTCATTAATTACTACACTTATTAGTCTACTGAAGAAAGTAAAAGACACTGGTGATGTTAAAAATATGGGTCACAGTGGAAGAAGGCCCAGATCCACTACTACCAGACAGGAGAGAGTGCTCAGAAAGCTAAGCTTGGCAGACAGGAGGCTCAATTCACCTGAATTGCTTCAAAGATGATCTGAAGTGACTGATATTACTGTTAGTACATCTACTGTTAGGAGGAGGCTGCTTCACTATGACTTACATAGCTGCAAAGGCAGGCATAAACCACTGTTAACTGCAGATCAAAGGCAGTGTAGACTTCAGTGGGCAAAACAGCATGTCTCATGGGCAATCAAGCAATAGGAAAATATTCTCTTCAGTGATGAATCAGAATGTTGCCTTAATGGGAATCAGAGTAGTGCCCATGTAAGGAGATTTAAGCATGAAAAATTCCATCCAAGTTGCTTAGTGACTACTGCTAAGCATCCGGTGAAGGGGCGTGGTTTGGAGCTGCATGTGTGCACATGGCATTGGGAACTTCCATATTGTTGATGGTACGGTAAATGCCCAGAAATACATCTGGATATTGGAAAACAAGATGCTACCATCATCTAGAAGACTTTATGGCAGTAATTTTATTTTTCAAGATGACAAAGCTCCCTGCAATCGTGCTAAAGTAGTGAAAAAGTGGTTTCAGGGAAAAAAACGTTCAGCACCTTGATTGGCCACTACAATCACTGGACTTAAAACCCGATCAAAAACTTGTGGTTCAAACTGTCGTATGAACTATCAAAAAAAGAAGCCATCAACCAAAATTCAACTCATTGAAAACTCAAATTTGGAATCGTATTGTTCAACCCAATCTTTTACAAAACCTTATTCACAGTATGCCATCAAGATGCAAAGCTGTGATTAAAGCTAGAAGCTGGGCAACAAAATATTAGGTACATTTTATAATTTTGCTTCATTAATTTCTGTATTTAAATGTTATTTCACTCCTTATGAATTACACATACACGAGATTCTTCCGCAGATTAGCGGAATTCCGCTTTTTCGTCATCATCTGGGTCATTCTTGAGATCGATCAATGCAAAACTGAAGAGAATTGGGGGTGGGGGAGCAGGTCATCTTCCATCTGGCGATGTTATTTCATCTTTGGAAACTTTCGAAAACTAAAGTTAAACGTAGTGAAGATTTTCCCCATAATCCTAATTTTTTTATATCATGATAGTTCCTCTGCCCAGTATTATTGTTAAATATCCTTTTTCCATAAATATTTGTATTTCAGCTTGAAAATGGAGAAAAGTTTTCCTGAAACGGAAATTAGATACAGCATGAAATTTTCCCTGTAATCTTCAGGCATGAGGTTCTTCTATTTGTGTGGCTTTTGAGATCGATGCATGACTGAGCAGATTTTTTGGGGGGGGGTCGTGTTTCGTCTGCAGACAAAATTACGACTATCAAAACTTTCGAAAGCGGAAGTTAGATAAAGCGAAGATTTACCGTATTGTTATTAAAAACATGTATTATTTTATTTCATAAAAATTTGCATTTTAGCTTGAAAATGGAGGGAAAATTCCCCAAAACAGAAGTAGCAAAGGTTTCGCCTGTAATCATAATTTTTCCCCGCGATGTTCCCTCTATTCTGTATTGTTGTTAAATGTCAATAATTTTATATTTTGAATGCAGGAATGTGTTCCAGTTTAATATTTACATAAATAAATTACAGTGAACTATTCCATCTTGCCCATGCTACATCATGTTCACACTGTTTTGCCACGCATTATGATGTTTCACCCGGCTAAAAACTCAGCTTCTTTTATTCTTCATAAGTCTTATGTAAGATTACAAAAACGATTTATTGCTGTAAACCTAAGTATTGGAATGACCCTTTTCATAATAATTTCGACTTGGTCATGATTTTTGTAATGTACATCTTAAGAACAAAAGTAGCTACAGGAAAAATACATTTTTGAAATCTCCATTAAATGACACATCTAATGACTTATAAATTATGAAACAACTATGAAAATTAGTTAGTTAAAACAAAGTGTTAAACTTAAAAATTCATGGTTTTTGCAGGTGATAAAATACTTTTTTACATACCACTGTATAATCAAAATAATTACACCAAGTAATTAAAATATGTTCCTGTTGTAGCCTTCCTCTCTACCACACAATTGACAATATTCTAGGACTCCACTTAGAATCAATAATTTAAATTTTATGAACATTTGCATTCATCCCAAATGTTTTGGAACACATGCTCAGCTTATACTGCAATTTGTTTACATTCTCAGAAATTAGAATAAAGTCAACATATTAATGAAAATGTATTAAAAATGTTACCTTACAAAAAATATTAATGGAATAAATCTTTTATTAATGATATGAAAAATTGAACGCATAGAATAGAAAATATACGACCCATCTTTACAACAATGTAACACATGTAACAGGGGAGGGGAGCTGCATATCAATGAAAAAAGTAGTCACTTACCTGCTCTCCAATGAAAATAAGGCCTGAGAAATAGACCAACCATTCTACAAGTGGCTCGCAATTTGTACTGGATGTGTTCCATATTTTTACAGTAACATCTTTAAAAAATTAAAGAACTTTCCTTTTTAAAAGTATATGATTTAAACTTCATACAACAATTTCAAAAATTTTGTTTTTAGAGAAATAAGTATTGGGAGGTAGACTAATAGCTGAATATTCATTCAGCTGGAATCACATGAATGGTACTGCGTGATTGAATATTGCAAGTTCTGGAACACCAACTGATCACTCATGGCAATTTGGAACAGAGAATGAAAGCATGCAGCAATACAGTAAATTTATATAGATGCATCACACATTTGTCATAGTTGGGTTACTTCAAAAGGGCAAAGTTATTCTTAATTCTTATACTGCATTGAGAAGGATTTCAGTGCACTATTCAAAAGTTTTCCCACAGTGTGCCAAATGTAATGGCAGACTTGGGATTCATCAGAGACCAGAGATATGCAACTGTCATCAAACTTATAAAAAAGAGAGAAAGAAAGAATCCCATAGTAACGTCGATTTTGAAATTGAAATAATGATATGGCGGGATAAATTTTCAGACCCAGAATACATATATAAATCAAGGTTGTATCTGGAAAAAAGAAAGAAAAAAAAACACCAGGAAAATTTGAATTTTTTGTACAGACTGAATAGTGCAAGAATTACACTGCACAATGTTACTTTCATCACAAAACCATACATAACAATTTCTAACATACCCCCCCCTACACACAGTGCTTCAGCACACTCCTGCGCTGCTACACAATGCGTAATTCATATTATCTGTAAAAAGACACTGTCTTTCTACAAATTTCTTCAAGCAGCAAATCAACATGTATAAGCCTGCTGCACTGACCCATTAACAACTGCAGAAACAGCATATTACATTCATTCTCCCCTTCACCAATACAATGCCCCAACTTTTTCCAATATTGACCATCAAAAGGGGGGGGGAGAAAAAAGGCTCTACCAAGATTTTTTTAAAAAATGAAAAAAAAGGGTAAAAGCTCTACACAGGGTTCTTCGTATGGGTATTTTGCAAACTGTGGTGAAGTTTACTATGCATTTAAAATACATCAACTGAAAACAGAAGACATTTTAATTAATCAAAAACTTAAGATGCTTGCTTTTCTACAACAATCAAAGCAAAATGCATGCATGATATTGATAACTTCACTCCTCTGAAATACATTTTTTATATATCATGTCTATATAATATAGCACAGTGCAAGCACTGAGCTAAAGTAAAGATCCCAAGTCTTCAAAAATTATCAATCATGCACAACCTCAGGACCAGATCAGAGAGGAAAGCATGCTCACGCATTTCCTGCAGGAAAATTAGATGGTGGGAGCAAATCTTGCAATGATCTTATGTGGCAACACCTATAGGAATCTGCCATTACAAGCAAGATCGTCCACCCTAAAAATATGTATTGCACACGAACAATGAGGGGAGTCAACACTTTTTGAATACAGATGCTTTCAACAACACATAAACACTTTCATCAATAAAACTGCGATGTTATAGAGTGATGGGAAATTCTTATGAAGTCCTATGGGTCTCAAGTTTCACATGTGTTACATCTTCAATGAAGTGGAAAGAGATCTCCCCACATAAAAACTGCTCTGTATAAAATATATGTGAAGCAATCTGAAACTAAACACATTAATAATAATATGGAACAATTTTGCTATGGTATTGAAGATGTAATAAATGTGCAAGGACACACAATATCAGTAGAAGTAGAGGAACCATACAACTTTGGACAAGCTCCGAGACGTTTCAGACATGCAAATAAAAACGTGTTGTTTTTTTCTTTCCCAGAACACTTACAGCACTTTATCACTTTTTGCCATAAATTTATACAATCATCGTGAAGTGATGCATCCGACTGACACAGCTGTATATAAAAAACGAAGCTGCATACACAACAATCAAAACAAAAAACTTGCTGTAAACCCACTAAGTGCAAAAACCATAACAACAGAATAATGTAATTTAAAGAAAGATTAATAAAATGATCGATGATTATTAGAACAATATCCACCTATTATTAGAACATTATAAATTCCACCTATGACAAATGAAGTATGTTATGTAGCAATGAAATGATTGAGTCATATTTTATCTTCTACTGCAAAGGAAGCTGTCAGACAAAATTTCATTTAATTTAAAATGCATGTTTCTCCCTTGTTAGTTCATTTCTTGCTATATGGAGAAATAGAAAAAGCAAAAAACAAAATTTCTTTATTTGAAAAGAAGTTCAAAACTGGAACTCTCAATCGCCATGTCTCATTACCCGTAAAGTTGTTTTCTTTGCAAATTGGCCAAGCGGTACCATATTTTGAACTTTAATTTCATTTTGAACAGAAGGTAAAATGCTTACTCTCTTCCTTGATATAGCAAGAAGGGACTTAGAAATGGAAAAACATACATTTATGCAAACTAAATTTAAAAATAATTACTGCAGTTGCTCACTCTGCCGTGAAAACAATTTTACGGGTCACAGAAATAGTGAGAACAATTATGGACAGATTAAGTACCGATTTTTTTATTTAATTTTGCTTTAAAAAGGGAAAAACATGTTTCTTGCTCTGTTGATTGATTTTGAAGATACTGTGGGTAACAGGAAAACAAGGTTCGTACTCATTTTTAAGGATCAAAATTAAGGAGTTATTAAGCACTTTTTAAGGACCGTTATTTAAATTTTAAGCACCCTAAAAAATACCAACATTACAGATATTTAAACTACCAATACATTTACAAGTGTAGCAAACATTTAAATTAATAATTTGTAACATTTTTGACAAGACTGCTCTAAATACTAAAATAACCAAATTTAACAAAAATGAGAATCATCTTCTAAATCGTGATTCAACCTGTGCTCACATTATGAACAATTCTGTTATACATAGGAATTACCATTTTTATCAATTTTATGTATAATTAAGGTGGCATACATGTTCATTTTCTTATACCAAAAAGTGTGCCATAAATTCAGTTATTAAAATTGTTAATAAATCCTAAAAACACTTACAAATGCATCTACTGAGATGGATAACAAAAAAGCTTTCTTTCTCTGTTCCACTAACCTTTGAAACTCAAATACCTTACAGTTCAGAATTTATATAAATTTTAGCTAAAATTAAAAAAAAAAAAAAAAAAGCTGGAATACTGGAAAAAAAAAAAAGGCATTTTAATTAAAATTTATCAATTGACTTTTGCACACTGGAAACTGTAACAGATTTTAAGCATATTTTCTTAAATCTAAAAATACTGGAGATATGATCAAATTTCCTTATTAATTTATTTTTAATGTTTGAAAACTTAAAACTTATTTTTAAGTTCTGTTATTTTTTTCTGAAATGACTATGTATTTTCAATTGCCAATTCTTTTTCCTTGGCTGATTTTCTCAAACTATTTGATTTTAACACAATGTAATGTTCCTTTCTTGTTCAGCCTGTAAAGAAAGTTCATCTGCAGATTTTTTTAACTCAGCAACATTATTTTCAATATCTGTTTTCTTCTTTAACTGCCCAAGTTCTCCCATTAATTTCAATTGTGGATGGTTTCGTGCATCAATATTTTTTCGTTTTTTTCTGTTAATCGAAATATATCATGTGCTTCTGCCTTGCCGCAGCTGCTGAAAAGCAATTCCTTGGTGGCGGTAATATTCAAAATTCCTCCACAGTAATTTATGTGATCTTGAACCATTCTCACGGACACATACAACTCCTGTTTCAGATTTTTGACCTCCATGTTTTTATTGCTGGAAAATCCATGCTCTATGGTTGCTTGTCCATGGGACAAAATGAGTAAAACCTTAGTGACACTCTGCAAACATTTTACAAAAATTTTGTACTCCAGTAAAACTGGTTCACAGTTTTCTTTTGCCACAAGGTTGCAATCAAACAAATATCAGGGGTAGGAGCGAGATAAAAAAAAAAAATCAGGACACAACTTTTCTTAAATTTCAGGACATATTTTGCCAGACCTGGCCGGTAAATTAAACCAAATATTGGGACAAATGCAAAAATGTTATTCCATTACTAAAAAAGATATCTAAATTATGGCCCAATTGTTAGCAGAAATTTTTCACTTTTAAAGCACACTTAACATTTCTAAAGTTTTGGTGGCTAGGTTTGGCCTGAATTCTGTTTGACTCTTACGGACAACGAAAGACATCCTTTCCGCAGTTGCATTACTGCGTGGCACAACAAGAATAACATGTATCAGGTGTGGTAAAACCTCATACTTTTTAGCAACAATTGCACCAGTTATTTTCAAAATGTTTGACCATACAGTATCAATTGTAGAACTATTCGAAACACCTTCTCCCAATTTTTGATATAAAGCAAACTCCAATTCCAACTTGTCCAGATCACTGTCACTAACAACAGCAGCTGGGAAAATATTTGCCAAGTGCATTACTGAAGAAAAGGAAGCTTTTTTCATCTTAATTCCTATATCAACAACTTCTGCGTGCAGCAGAAATTCACTTTTCAGTCAGAATTTCTTCAAAATATAGTCACATGTAACACTTAACAACAATACAGGATAGTCAGAACATAGCAAGAAGAAAAAATTATGATTATAAGAGAAATCTTCGATTCAAACATCTTCTGTTTTGGGAAACTCTTTCCTCCATTTTTAAGCTGAAATGTAAGTACTTATGGAATAAATGGATATTTAAGAAAAATACTGGGCAGAAGGAACATCGCAAAAAAATTATTACGATTACGGGAGAAATCTTCACCCAACTAACTTCCATTTTCAGAAGATGGAATTACATCCTCAAATGGAAAACGACCCCCCCTCCAGGTACATTATCAAAGGAGTGGGAGGGTGGGCTTTAGCTCACCCTGAAAATTATCTTGTCCACCCTGCCCATATTTTAAATTCTTTTCTAACTTTGAAATACACTGCCGGACAATTGCTAAGGACGGATGACAATAGCAACGATAGCAACCATAAAATGGAAGACAGGAAAATGTGGAAATTAGCATAAGTGCGGGATACAGTAAGACGTGTTCTGCGTATGCAAATTTTGGATTGCCGAACTTGTTTGTGACGTCATAGCACTGATAAGAGATATAAAGGATTCGACGTGTATTGACCGTTGTTGTTCAAACGCAAAGTTGAAAGGGAAAGAATCAATTGACGAACTTGCAAGTTTCAGTATGTCTTCCCGACATCACCTAGATGATTTTACGCGTGGCCGTATTATTGGCAAGATTGAAAAAGGGCGAAAAATAACAGATGTTGCTAGGGAGTTCGACGTCAGCCACAGTGTTGTTTCAAGGCTTTGGAAATCATTTCAAACAAATGGAGACTGTAGCAAACGTCACGGGGGAGGTCGTGTTCGCAGTACGACACCTGCAGAAGATCGGTACATAGTGCTATCAACAAAAAGACACCGGCGCAGCACAGCTAGTGAGGTAGCAAATCAGTTAATGGCTGCTACTGGCAAGCGGATCTCCCGAAAAACTGTTGCCAGACGTTTGCATGAAGGAGGACTATACGCCCGCCGTCCTGTTGTGTGCATCCCATTGTCCAGACGTCACCGTACCACCCATTTGCAATGGTGCCATCAACATCGCAATTGGACTGATAACGACTGGTCTGCTGTCCTCTTCTCAGATGAGAGTGGATACAGTCTATCGTCTGATTGTCGACGACAACTGATCTGGCGTGTAGTGGTACTGCATATTGTCCAGCAAACATACAGGAAAGGGACCGATATCCGACATGTAGTGTCATGGTATGGGCTGGCATCATGATCAATGGCCGTACGTCCCTCTATGTGCTTCCAACTGGGACTATGACTGGCCAACGATACATTAATGATGTTCTGCTACCTCATGTTCGCATGTTCCGTGGTGCTGTCGGTGATAGATTCATTTTCATGGACGACAACGCAACATGTCATCGAACAGTCGCTGTCCAGGAGTGTCTTGAGAGCGAGGATATTCAACGCCTCGTATGGCCAGCACGTTCTCCAGATCTGAATCCCATTGAAAATGTGTGGGATGCTTTGGGGAGGAGTCTTGCTGGTCGCCAATGCCCTCCAATAAACAAGGACACCCTCATCCGTGCACTGACAGAGGAATGGGATAAATTACCCCAACAGCTGCTTGATAATGTTGTGCAAAGCATGACACGACGTGTGGAATCTTGCATCGCCCTCCATGGTGGCCATATCCCGTATTGACATCTTACGCTGGAACGCCTGCGGACGGTAATTGCATTTTTTTCACGTTTACGTATTCTGCACAAAATGGCCTGTTTGTCCCTTGAACACGTTCCAAAGCCTTCTGGATTTCAGAGCACAATAAATTGTCTTTCTTGTAATGTCCTGGCATTCTGACATTATTTTATTTCACTTGGCATCCAACCACACTTACTTTTTTATGCGCTATATAGCCGTTTATGATCCGTCCTTAGCAATTGTCCAGCAGTGTATAATCTGGACTTTGCCAGGAAATATTGACTCACATGCTTTTGTCATATTGACCTACATATTTCACCTTAGGAAGTGCGGTTTTTCTTCTCCACAGAAGGTTATCCAAATAGCATCCACAGGGCAATGAAAAAATTCGGTTGTTCTTCACTCTACCAAATCCTCAATTTTTTTATTTTTTTTTCAAGCAGGGACAAATAAAGAGGGTAAACTGGAATTCACTGAATCATTAGTCATCGTTTGTTAGAGGTCATCAGTAATTGCCCTGCTGCTTGTTTGTGCGACTAAGTCGGGGATTCCAACACGGAATGTGGAGTCTAAAGCAATACCAGAGCTGTTAAACCTGCCTTACAGAAATGAGGGAGTAGGTCATGGCTGACGACTACTTTGGAAGAGATGAGCGCAAGACAAGGCTGCTGGCTTGAATGAAAGGAGTTAAGGAGGGGAAATGTGTTGTTTGCGCCTTCTTATTTCTCTTCAATCCTAACCCACAAAAACATCTGCTTTAAGACACTTCTCCTAGGCATGAAATTTTCTTTTAATGAAGGCATGTTACTGGTGCTGATGGCAGTGTGTCATGTTCATTATACAGGAATGTAACTCTTTAGGTTTTACTAATTTTATTAAAAATGGGGACGAAATATTAGCAAAAAAATTCCAAACGATGCATTCTTTTGTATTCCAGAAAACAGAAAGACTTTAAGACAGTTCCAAAATTAATGAGTATTCATCCAGGAGACTGGAGGGGGGAGGGGGGTTGCACGAATACTTTTGCAGCCTGTAGTAAAAAGCATTACAAATTCTTTCTTTCAGTGTTTCATAAATTAAGTTGCTATCACACTTGCCCTAGTAAAAATAATACTCGCCCACCCTGACATAGAAGTATAGCGATATCCCTGCCCCCCCCTCCCCCAAGATTTCTGCTCAGTTTGTGCATCTATCACGAGAAAGCCCCAAATGATAATGGCTGATGTAATCCCAGAGCCAGGCGCTGTGCCTTCTTTCCACTTAGCTTTCAAACATGCAAAACACATTCTTCCTCCCCAGAAAAAAAAAAAAAAAATAGAAAAGAAATAAAGAGTTGTGTCACAAACTTTGTTCAGAGGCTTCGAGCCGATGCAGTACTGGCCCGAAGCCGTGCTTTCTTTTCAACTAGCTTTCAAACACGCAAAACACATTCTTCTTACTCGGGTAAAAAAATAAAAAAATAAAGAAACAGTTGTGTCACGAACTTCATTCAGAAGCTTCGGGCCGATGTAATACTGGCCCGAAGCCGTGCTTTCTTTCCACTTAGCTTTCAAACACGCAAAACACATTCAAAGAGTTGCATCACGAACTTTGTTCAGAGGCTTCGGGTCGGCGTTATCCTGGCCCGAAGCCGTGCTTTCTTTCCACTTAGCTTTCAAACTAGCAAAACACATTCCTCCTACTCAGAAAAAAACAAAGTAGAAAAGAAACAAAGAGGTGCATCATGAACTTGGTTCAAAGGCATCAGGCCGACACAATCCTGGGCCACAGTGAAAGAAGCACATCCAGGCCACGGCAAAAGAAGTATGCCAGGCCAACGTAATCCTGGGTCACGGTGAGAGAAGCACGCCGGGCCTACGTAATCCCGGCTGGGTGCCAAACTTTCAAACAAGCAAAAAAAATTTCTTCTCCTTGGTAAAAAAAAAAAAGGAAAAAAGAAAGAAAAGAAACAAACAGCTGCGTCACGAACTTTATTCAGAGGCTTCGGGAAGACATAATCCTGGGCCATGGCGAAAGAAGCAAAAAATAGATGCGTAGAAATCTGCAAATTCTCCCATGCATCCAATCTCTATATCCTTTGCTCAAATTTTGCAAGCTTTCCTTTTATCTGTATTAACTAAGGATATTTAGTCCTTATAATCCCTTTTTTGAATCCACAGTGGATTAAAAATACATTTTCCCCCAGGCATTGTATATCAAAAGCAAAACCAACTTAATACAATCGAATATTTAACTTATCATCAAACGTTAGAGGAAGCACTCACTAACAAAGCACACGCTGCACACAAAAACAAAATGTCTAGCGTGCCCTCCACGTAAAAGTCGGCGACCAGGCCAAACGTTCATGTGACCAACTGCTGACAGCGAGGGCCATAGATCGCGGTGTTCGAAGGATTCGGTCGGTAATCAACTTTGCGTCGAATGGCCAAATCACGCTACCTAAGCTCCACCTATGGCCATAGAACAAACACACACGCCTGCCTTCATTACCAAGAAAACGGAGGACAGGAAGGAGTTACAGAGTTTTGTGGCAGTTAGCTAAAATTCCATGATGTTTTTCCAGTTCAGGGTGGACAATATCGGTGAAAAACATAAAAAATAAGCACTTTTAAGCATCCAAAGCTAAAACTAAGCACTATTAAGGGCCCTTAATACTTTTTTTTTTTGCAAAATTCAGCACCTTTAAGCATTTTTAAGCACCTGTACAAACCATGGAAAATATGCATTTCATTAGGAAAAGTTCCAAAAATATATATGAAGCTGCTCTTTTTCGGCATTATCAAAGATATTAAAAACAAGGAATATGATAAAAAACAATAACATAAAAATAAGAATATAATCAGGAAAAGATATGGGGTAAGAATATAATCAGGAAAAGATATGGGGTAGGGGGGAATGCAGCTTGGTCGGAAAAATCCAAAATTCCAAAAATCACAGAACAATCGGCCGACAAATGGCATTATCCAAAAAATATCACAAATACCTAGAAGAAATGTCACGATTTTAAAAACATCTAATAAACAATTCCAAAAATGTTTCATAAATGTAAGAATCTTGAAAATATGGATTACTTACTATACACAGGTATTGAACATAATTTTGCTAAGATGTTTGATGTTTTCGGAACTCCGTAACTGACCACTGATTTCTGTAGTGATTATGGTGAATCCATAGTACTTGTAGTGTCTGAATCTGTACAACTGCGGCTGTAAAAATGCATGAGCACCTGACTGAATTACAATGAGACTGAAGTCAGCTTTTCCCATGCACACTGGCTGTAGAAAGGAGTGCATGGGAGGAGCAGTTATCTTGGACTCTCTGGAAAGTTTCTACATGGTGCTGCAACTCCAATGACACACAACTACTATACCTCAAACCATGGTCACTAGAATATGGAATTCAAACAACTTGTACTGTAGTGCCACACGTAATGAAAGAAAATGACATCACGAGCAGTTGTGGTACTAGAGCAAAGTGACCAGTGGCATGGCCTACATTCGAAGCTAGCTGTGAAGCCCAGAGAATGCAGAAATAAAAGTCAATTAGATATACACAAATAAAAGCCAATTATCAACAGTATTAAGACATGTCAATGCTTTTGCTGAAAAAAAAATGTATGTTTTTGTTTCTTTTAACTAAGAGAGTCAGTCTGGTGAGCAAACACCAGCAGGGCTCCTAGTGGAGGGTGACACAAGCAGCTTTACTAGTCTTCACTGTGTGATTCGAAGACTTTCCATATGATCGCCGGCTAGCATTTCCATGACAACATGAAGGAGCGGGTGAAGGGTGAATGAGCCATTGTTTTGGGCAAGGATTCACTCAGAAAAAAGATGGCTTAAGACTATTATTAGTCACTCACATGTTCACGCCCGTAACAGCATGTGTTTCACAAGAGTTGTTTCAGTTGTGCGAAGTGTCAATGAATTAAAATCAATATTATTATATCTTAAATTTGTGGCTTTGTTGAATTCGAACTGTTTTGATAAATTTTGTGAAAGCTTTCCGGAACATCTACTGTCAGAACTTAAAGAACCCTATGCTTCAAATTTTGAAGCATAGGGTTCTTTAAGTTAGTTCGACTAAAAAATTAACTGAAGGTGTTTTATTCCCTTGATGAATCCACATAGAAATCAGTAAGAGACATTACTTGTTACATAAAATTAAATAAATTGGACATTGCATTTAGTGAGGTGTACAAATTGGCAGACCTAATATTAAAGTTCCCGTCAGCAACTGTGGAAAGAAGTTTTCTGCATTAAAAAGAATCAAGACATACCTTAGAGCCACACAAGGACATGTACACTTGAGCAACTTGGTTGAGAAAAACATTCTTTTTAAATATGAAAAAGTGCTCATAGAAGAAACTTTTTATGAAAACGTAACACTCAAGTTAACACAAAAGGAAAGAAGAATGGAGTTTTTGTACAAATAAGGTATTCCAGTGATGCAAAGATTTGTTTTCAAATAGATCAAAAAATTTGTAACCATAGCAGGATTCTATTATTATTAATCATTTATTTGACAAAAATGTTTAATTTTTTGCTGCTTTTCTCAATATTTAATTGCTCACTTCTATTTTTTTCTAATTTTTTAAGACAGTTATAGCAATGTTTTGTTTTGCTTCTTTTAATAGTACTTTCTATTGCACTCATGTCTCTCTCTTTTTTTTTTTTTATGCCACGTTCAATGTTCATTTCAGCATTGTTTATCATGTTCTGAGAGGAATCCAACTGCTGCAAAAGTTCAGCTTCTTCCCGTTTCAAATCACCTTGTGAACATTCAATTTCTTCTTTTCTTTTTCGCTTATTTTGCTGCATTTTTCCAGCACTAATCCGCTCTTTATATTTTTTTCAGGATTCTTTATAAGCTATCAGAAGTTTTTTAGTTACATTAATTTTACTCACATCACCATTTAGTCTCTTGACATGATCTTTGTGCTTCTTGCTTTCCGTATGACATTTACAATCATCGCGGCTGCCATGCGCTACGCTAAAATGCTAAAATCGCAGCCACATGGCTTACAAAACGCAAATCGGCAAAACTATATATGCTTCATAAAAAGGCCATTCTTTACTACATACATCGCGATGGACTTCACGATAAGTTTTATCTGACTTCGTTCTTTTTGTTGTCACAGCTATTTCACTGCTACGTTACATTTCGTTTTTATCTAAATTAACCCTTTCCACTCGAATAACTTTTCACCCATACTCACCCAGCACTAGTTTTTTTGTTTGTTTTTTCCTGCAGTAGAGGCCACAACTTAGCAGTGAAAGCTCAGCTTTGGCTTGCCAGCCCCAACATACAAGCTATAGAGGCATCATCGGCGTAGCGAGTGGCACCCGACACACAAGCTATTTGGCAAAAAAGAAAAATATTGCGAGCGTCGACATGCGCATTATACAGGCGTCATCGGCATGGAAGGTGACACCCGAGAAATTCGACGAAAAAGAAATGTCTTGCAAGCCCCAACAAACGAGTTATAGAGGTGTCATAGGCATGGTGGATGACACGCGACCTATTCAGTGAAAAAGATATTCCTTGCAAGCACCAACATGCGAGCTATAGAGGCATCACGGCGTGGTGAGTGACACCCTACCTATTCGACAAAAAGAAATGTCTCAGGAGCGCCGACATGCAAACTATAGAGGCGTCATCGGCATGGAGGGTTATACCTGCCATGTGAGCTATTCGGTGATTTCGTAAACTCAAGTATAACCTGACAGTCAAGCGAAAAGAGTTAAAACGTTTGCGTCGAAATTTTCATAAGCACAAAGCCACATGTAATCAATGTAAAAAGTTTGCAAAAGGCACTGAGCTGAGCTCCCTCTCGGCTTTTGTGCATGGCCCTCTCAAATGGCTGTACGGGGAATCACCTGACGAACAGCGTACGAGAAGAAGCTCTGCCTCAGTTGGCGGGAGAAGTCAGAACGTTGAAGACGTATAAGGGCTATATGTAAAGTGCATTGTTTCGACCAAAAGACGGTAAAAAATAGAAAATTGTGTGCAGTGATCTTGCGTGGGCTTTTCCGTATTTTTTTTTTTTTTTTTTTTTTTTTTTTTTGGGGTGACCTGTAAAATCGTAAAATGAAGTGAAAATCTGTACAAACTACGGAAAATCCATAAAAGTTGGCATCTCTGAATCCACAGAACCATCGTATCCTGCCATGGGAGAGCCATTTTCCTTGTCAACGAAATAGCTAACAACTGACCTTACGCTGTATTTACGTAATCGTGCACCTGGCCCAGAACGAAATAACTGCGCCATCCCAAAGAGCAAGGAATGACATATAAACGATCTCAATTGCACAACACTCCAAAAGACCTCCAAAACCATCTGTAAACAATCTTCATCAGGATTTCATAACGTACAGCATCGTTTCTCCTACATACCACGTGATTACAACAAAACTCCTTCTCAATAAGCTCCACCTACATCGCAAAACCTATTTGTCACTTATGCCGAAAAAAACAGCAAATTAGAAGGTAGGTGAAAAACATTCCAAAATGTTGGGATCAGCAGTACGTGTTGATTAAGTATCGTTCTACGTTTAACCAAGTTACGGGTAGACCTTAAAAAAGCGTTATTCGATTTACCGTGAAAATATCTTTTTCACTGGGAAGTTTTTGCTGTAGATTGCCGTTTTGGCACAGTTGGGCGCAAATATTAACATTTTTCGTAATTTGTAGCAGTTTGGCACAAGATAATGGAAATTGGCGCAGTTTGGCGTAATTTGCGCAAACTTGCCATCACTGGGTATTCAGAAGAAGAATGCAGTTCATGTACAAATAAGTGTTGAAATCTTAATCTTCATAATTATTTGGTATCATGTTACCAATAGCATGTACCTAAAATTTAGAAAGTTACTTTTACTACTTAACAACTGAAAAAAAAAAAAAAAAAAAAAAAACAGTACTTTTATTGGGGGGAGAGGCCACTGAAAGTGCAACAATCAATAAAAACTTTTCAAACAGATTTTTTCGGTGCAGGAAAGAATTTCAGGTCCTTCCACGAAAATAAGAAAAATCAATGACTTTTCAGGCCTGAAAAAGAGAAAAATCAAATTTCATGACTTCTCCAGGGGCATGCAAATTCTGTCTACCACTACCCAAGAGTAAAATAGTTGAAATACCTTTATTTTGATATTATACAACAAATGATGTTATTTAAATTACAACAGATTTATCAGATATAAATTATTCAAAAGAATCAGTCATGAATACACACAGGCATTAAAAAAAAAAAAAAAAAAACAGACACCAATCCAGGGAATGCACTGAAATCATGTAAATATATACTGAGTGTTGTTCACTGAATTATAACTACCCTATGCAAATTGAGTTGCACCCAATACTAGCATAATGAAGAAAAAAGTGTGGCCTGTAGGCTATAATGGTGTATATAAGACACTGGTTGTTCAGCTCAGGGCAATATTATGGATGTGATGGGTAAAACCAATAATTCTGAGAGTTTACAAAAGGCCAAATTGTGGGCACATGAAGAGTGGATACATCTATTTCAGAAACACCAACAGTTGTGTTGTTTAAAGGTTCCACAGTTAAAGTGTATCAGGAGTGGTGCCAAAATGATGAAACAACTGGTGACACAATTGTAAAGGGTGACAAAAGGTGGATTTCAGAGTATGAACAATAGGTGCATCACCTTGTACAGGGCAATTGGCACAGCAAAGTTTCACAGCTGACTGGCCAATATAATAGTGTCAACCAGAAGTAATATCTCCCATAACTATGCATCACATGCTGGCACAGATGGAGTACAAGAGCAGGTACCCTACACACAACAACAGTCCATCAACAAAAATGACTCTTCTGGTGTCAACAGCATGCAGATTGGACGATAGCATCAAGGAAGCAGGTGTGCTGGCCTGATGAATCATGATATGCACACCATTCTGCTGATAGTCAAGTTCAACAACATGAGGTTATGAATCCCTCAATCATGGTATCAACTATCCAGGTTGGTGGGGTTGGTTGTACATGGAGCTTGTTTAGCTGGCATGAACCAGGACTCCTGGTGCATGTGGTCAAAAGTATGTATGCCAGCTATTATAAGAGGCAGATTCTGGACCACATATACCCCAAAATGTTGCAACACCATCTAGAGGGAGATGAATTCTTCTAGGATGATGAAAATACCCCATGTCATTGGGCATGCCTAGTGCAGGAATGGTTCACCAATCACAGTAATGATATGAGACATCTTGAATGGCCCCCAAAATGTCCTGACTTCAACCCAACTGAGCATCAGTGCAATGTTGTGGACTGCCAGGGAAGGCAGTTGGACACACCATCCTACTCCATACCAGAACTGTGGACCACAATGCAAAAAGCTTGGTTGTTGATCCACACGTAACTCCACAAGGACACCTTGTGGAGCCATAACAGGTGGTGGCCATCTACTGGGCTAAAGGAGGCCTGACAAAGTATAGGTAGATGGTCACAATTTAGTGAGTATTCAGTGTATTACATAATAAATGGTACTGACATATACATATACTAAATCTGCTTATTTTTTTAAATGAAAACAGAATTTATTAAGGCATCTGAATGTACTATAACAGCCTTTATTATCTGATCAAGAGAAGTCCATTGCTCTTGTTAGCCAACAATACGAAATCATCATCAACATACTCTGGTTGAAAAAGATGTTACAAAAAACCAAGGTAGGCATCTACGAATCCAAGTAGATACTGTGATTTTGTGTTCACTTATATTTAATATTATTGCACTCTGTGACAGTAAAGTTTTTTACTGAATTCAACAGATTTTGTCAGAAGTATTTTTGGAAATGTCAGGTGAAACAATATTTTCTGATTAATCATACCACTACAAGGGTCAAAAATTATTTTTTTGCCCATTTAGCCTCATACTAACTGGAGTGAGAATTCACTAGCCAGAACTTACTTTGATCTAATCCCCAGCAAATTAGAATAAAGAATGGCTCAAATTTAGAAAATGTTGATTATACAAGTTATGACATGCAGACAAAACACTGTTTACCAGCCTTCTCAAATGAGCCCACCCACATCTAACCTTAACAAATCTTAGGAGCTTTTTTTTTTTGTTCCCCTGCTTCACCAACAGCAGAAAGCACACAACCTTGATTTGTTTTTTTACTCCTGAATCCCTTCATCCCTTTCTCCCCCACAACAAGCACAGAAAAATATTCAGAGATACTTTGAACTTTGAAACATGTTGAGCAAACAAATCAGGAGGTGCTGACTAAAAGTATTTATTGTGTGGAAGTGATTGCACAGAATAATAAAGGAACATCAAGGAAATCCAGAAAGGATCAGACTAAGAATGATACAGAAACATCAAGACAATCTAGGGAGGATCAGACAAAGAAATACCTGGAAAAGATAATGAGCAAAAAGTCATGTATCAAGCATATGGTGGATATGTATGAAGCACAAGTTGTGTGTCAATATAGTTTAGAATGGAGATGCTTGATACATCAGCAGTAATTAAAATTTGATAGAAACTTGGCTGGGAGAAGTGATTATATCTAAATTTTCAGTCAGAGAACAACTTAATGATATGTGCATATCTTAGCAAAATATCTCAAACTGTTTCTACAGCAAAGTAATGTCCTGCAATAGGAACTGGAAAGCATTGATTTAAACAGATAAGAATTTTGAACCTGTAAAAGACAATGCTCTGAACATTATGCTCTGCTTTTACAGATAAGTATTCAGAAATAAACAATAAACATTGACCATTTTATGGTGAAATAGAAATTATTCAATGGCATCAAACTTATCATATATGCTTTTTGTATAAATTTAATTCAGATACTGAAGGTATCTATCATCAAAGGTCAGATACCCATGGCTTGCAGGAAGTCACTCTTTCAAAAAGGTTTGAACTAAAGATGCCACCAAAACTCTTGATTAATATAGGGTCATTCCATGTCAGTTCAACCACACCATGACACCCATGATCTCAGATTTTGATGAAATTTGGCATGTTTGTTCCTTTTATGGATTTAAGTAAGCGTATAAAATATTTTTGCTCTATCTCAAACGGTTTAGGTTTTACAGCCTGTTAAAGTTTTTGGAATTTCACGTTTTTTATCGATCAGGCGGAGGAAACGCAATTTATTCTTTTATAGAAAATAAATTATATCTTCCTTATTTATCAACCAATGTTGATGAAAATTTTTTATGAGTATACGTTAATATGTAAGGAATTCAGAAAAATATTAATTAAACCAGCAAGTACCTACACATGGTCAAACAAAATCCTGAAATGTTAATTTGAAAATTTTTGAAATGAAATACGGTATTCCACGCTAAGTGGAATATCATCGAAAGGGAAAAGGAAAATCAAAAAAACATTTTTTAATTCTTGTTCTAAAAGATATGCTCTACCACATGAAAAAATAAAATGAATGTTTTTTTTTACTCCTTCATTATTTTTTCTGACTTCTTCAAAAATAGAAATCACTTGACTCACTCATTTTCTTGAAATCATTAAATTAAAATTATAATTTTAGTAAAATTATATAAAAATGTGAACTAAAAATGTCACATGTCAACCAATTTCAAATTAAAAAGAGCTTTAAAATGAAACACAAAAAATTACACAAAAACATTTGGTGGTACATGATTAAAATAATAGTAGATTTAATAATGTTAATTAGGCTTAGAAAAATACATAAAATGTTATAAAATAAGTTATCCAAAATTATATCTAAATTGAGATTTAGAAATAAGATAACTGATTTCCTTGTTTTCAACAATTAGGCCTAATTAATAGAAAATTACATTACAACTTAATTTAGTTTTAAAAACGAGTTCTAAACTCTGATAGTCAACTTACTAGTAATTGCTATTTCAAGAAATCTTATTATAAGCAATCAAACCATTCAAGCTGTAACAAGACCATTAAGTGGTGCTCTGTCTACTGAGCAGGCACACTTGTTTAGACATGTCCAAACAAGTCAAGTCATGTTCATCATGTCTACACAAGTGAGCCTGCTCAGCAGCTAGTCAGTCAGTCACAGGCTATTGCCAGTGTAACATGCATGATTGGTGGTAATGCTTTACAGTTTTTTATCTGATTTAGTTTTTTACTGAACTGTGCTGGATTTTGTTGTACTGTAACTGTTTGGTTAACAACTAAGTGTGTGCAATTTTGCTTAGTACCTAATATTAATGATATTTTGAAAAGAATCTATTGTTAATAAGTATTTTTTGACTGTTGGAAAAATGGAGAAGTGCAGTGTGGGGGAAGTTACTCACAGCGATTGTCATTTGTTGAACTGTCAAGAAAAAAGCCATACAAACTATTGAAAAACTGTCTGAAACTGATTTAACTCTTAAAATTGAGAACGGAATCCAGTTATGAGTTAAAAACTATTTGTCTTCATCATCAAAGTGTGCTTTTGAAAAAGTATGAATTTTTACAAAAGGTATGTTGTGACCCTTTTAAAAAACATAAAACTTCAATTAAAAAAACACTTCGTGTTGTAACTATAGAACAGAGTAGGATAATTTTATCAAAGGGCTACAAAGTGAAACCAGGACAAAAACTTTGTGCATTTTGCAGGAACAAGCTACTTAAAATCAAACAAATTGATGACAGTAATGTTGAAAGTAGCTTACGTGCACAAGATGAGGAAGTTGATGATGTAGGATTAACTCCTGGTGAGCTACTCCAATTACAAAACAGAAATGTGACTGATCAACTATATTCTTCATTCCATGAAATCGGATGTTCCCCAATGAAATTACATGCACTTGGTGAACATAGCAGATCATCTTACGGTAAAGAAAAAATACAAAGAGTACATGAAAACGTAAAAAGAAAAATTCAAACTGTTCTTGGAGTTGATTTGCCTCTGGCAAAAAATGAGGAAAAAAATGACCTGGAAAAAAGTGTGATAAAAAAATCTGAAGATCTAGACAAGCTTGTAGATATAATTAAAAATGAATTAAGTGGTACATCAAGAAACAAACAAATTCAAATGCTGACAATTCCAGCTTCATTAATGTGGTCCAGAAGAAAAATAAAAGAGACTTTTAACGCATCTGATTATTCTGTTCATAAGTCTCAAAAACTGTTCAAAGACAAGGGTTTTTTAGCAGAACCAGATCGTAGATGTGGGAAAAAGTTGAGTCCTGAAACTATTGAATTGGTAAAAGTTTTATCAGAGTGATGAACAGTCTAGAATTTTGCCAGGGATGAAGGATGTGGTGAGTATAGGAAAAAAGTATACAAGAGAAAACGTTTGATTTTATGTAATCTTAGTGAGCTATACTCAAATTTTAAATGGGAATACCCTGACTTGAAAATAAGTTTTTCAAAATGTTCTCTGAGACCTACATGAATCTGTGTCTGCATGAGAAGGACTTTCAACTCAAAGCCCAGTGGTCATTTTTTTGCAACCAGTCACAGTAAAACAGAATGTGACAGAATAGGGGTACTGTAAAACGTTTAGCTAGGAAGGAAAGTCTTCAACGGCATCTGGACAGACAAATTATAACAACTAATAAACTTTTCGAGTTTTGCAAAATGAACATTACAAATATTAACTTCCAACTTATTTCTAAAGAAGCAGTTGATTCAACTCGCCTGACTTTGAAAAGTCGCATCAAAGCTGTTCAAACTCTTCCAGGAAAAAAATCGTTCCACAGCTTTCAGCCAATAGATGACTTGGGAATGATTGAGGCTAGAAGAATCAGCAGTGACAAAAAACCAGCTCTCACTTTCAACTTATGTAACAAGCAGCAGACTTTATTTGTGAAAATAGAAGATTTATATCTTCGATGTTTTATCGCTTGTATATATGACAACTTATGGTATTTTGGTATGGTGAGTGAGGTGAATGCAGAAGAAGAAGATGTCACTGTAAAGTTTTTACATCCTCATGGACCATCACAATCATTTTCCTGGCCCAAGAGGGAAGATGCATGTGCGGTACCCATCCCTCATGTCATTGCAATCGTAGAACCTTCAAAAACAATGACTGGAAGAACTTACCAATTGTCTCAAGAATGCATGATACATGTTAATCAAGTTTTGAAAACACTGGAGGAAATTAAATAAACAATGACATACAATTTGAAATATTTTTAATGATGAGTTTTGTAACAATACATTTTCCATTCCAACAAACATTGTAAATATGTGCCTAACTTTGTAATTAAAATTTTTACTTTATTAGTTATTTGTTTTGAAATCCCGTTTCTTCAAGCCAAGTTTGTAGTCTTGGCTGTATTACAAAATAGTGGTTACTTTTCATAGTTTTTAAAGCAAAATGGCTGTATTTAAACAAAAGAAATTTAAATTTAATGCACTGCAAGCAAACACATGAATTTTAAAATTATTTTTGTTTATAAAGTAAAAAATAATGAAGGAGTGAAAAACCCATTCATTTTATTTTTTCATGTGGTGGAGCATATCTTCAAAAATTAATTTTATTATTATTATTATTATTATTATTATTATTAACCTTTTTCTTTTCAATGATATTCTACTTAGCATGGAACCCTGTATCTCATTTCAAAAAATTTCAAAATAACATTTCAGGATTTTTTCTTGACCATGTGTAGGTACTTGCTGGTTTTATTTATTTTTTTCTGAATTCCTTACATATTAACGCATACTCATAAATATTTTCATCAACATAGGTTGGTAAATAAGGAAGATATAATTTATTTTCTGTAAAAGAACAAATTGTGTTTCCTCCGTCCGATCGATAAAAAACGTGAAATTCCAAAAACTTTAACAGGCTGTAAATCCCAAACCGTTTGAGATAGAGCAAAAATATTTTGTATGCTTACTTAAATCAATAAAAGGAACAAATATGCCAAGTTACATCAAAATCTGAGATCATGGGTGTCAAATCATATTTTTTTTTTGGTTGATTTGACATGGAATGACCCAATAATAAGTTCTAATAAGTTTATATTTTGATGAAGTCTTAAATTCATGATCCTAAAAATATTTCAAAATGCGTAAAAATAGTTATATAAAACTTGAAGATCTCGCAGTTACCTTTCTATTTCATGTTTGTGTATCACATTAAGTCCAACACAAATGCATGTTTGCACAACCAAATACGAAATTCATGCATTACAAAAATAAAATATATACGAATAATCTCAGTTACGATTATTCTATGCTACAAAAATGTAAACAAAATTCCAAGAAGCAGATATACGATGCCAAATACAAATATACATTTATACCTCTTAATAGAGGAAAATGTGCATTGGTGAAATCATAAATGCATAAACTCTCTCTCTCTCTCTCTCTCTCTCTCTCATGAAAAATAAAACAAAAACGCATTTTTCGAGTCTTGAGAGATGTAAATATGCCACAGCATATCTGTTTCACTAAAGACATACTATCAAAAATGGGGGAGCGGCATGGTTTCTTTTGCTGTATAATATATATTTGTTACTTATTACTTGAAACACCAGGTCTGGTACAATTTTGAACTAAAAAAAGTAAAAAGAGGAGTAAAACCCAAACAACAAAAGATGAAAATGAAAAGATAAACAGAATCTTATGAAGACAATTTTCACAAATACGTGGCAGGCATTTAGAGCACACTATTTTTTTTTATATAGAAATGCCATCTTTAACTGTTACCATGCAGCAAACCCCTCAGAAAACTTCAGAAGTGTATTGTTCAGGAGCTGAAGTTGAGCATGCATCTCCTTATTCTGTCCAAGTATGCTAGCCACTACTCCACACAGGACAATCCATCGTCAAGTAACAGAAGTGCAAGAACCAGAACAAACATCAGATTGCTGTGCTTTAGACATCCAATGCCTGCACACAGCAACAAACATTGCAATCCAGAAACTGATCCAAAACAGGAATCATCAGCTTTTTAGACAGTATCATAGAAATTAATGTAGAACAAATTCTTTACAAATACATTGCAGGGAAATATGCATATCAAATTTTGACCAAGAAATGCCATATTCAGCTTTTTTTATCAGAAGAAAGCTACATGGTAAAAGCTGAGAATACAGCATTTCTATACCAAAAATTAAAAACATCAAAAGTTTACAATTACCAAATGCAGATGCATATGTTTTTACGTGAAACTGTCCATTTCCAACTGATGATGTGAAACTCCATAAATCATGTTCTTTGGTAAAATGTAGTAATGTAAAACATTGAATGTGTGATTTCTGTACCAAAAAGTACAAACATCAAAAGTTTAAAATTAACAAGTGCAGATTTATATATGTCTATACATAAAACTGTCCACTAATTGATGTTGCATAACCGAAAAATCATTTTCTTGGGTAAAAACCAACAGAAACATCAAATGTTCACACATTTAACAGCTATTAAAATATCACAGCAGTACCTTCATGAATGTTTGTATAAAATGAGTGTGTGTGTGTGCATAAAAGAAGATAATTACAGACAATGTTTAAAGGATACAAGGTGATGCCAAATTTGCATTTGGAGGGAAACTGCAGGTCTCAAAACTTTTCCAGGATGGATTCTGGTTTAAAGAAAGAAAAAATAATTACACCTAAAAAATACTAAGAAGTAAATCAATAAACAAATAGAAATAACTGTGCCTTTTAGTACTCTAAAATGGATGCAAGAATTTACACACAGAAATTCCCTGAAACTCCAGTTCAAATATAAAATGTACAAAATATATTTTGCAACATGAACAAAAATAAAAGAAATAAAGTGTGAATAGTACTAAACACAGTAGGAAGTTCTTGATTAACATTGAAATCCCACAAACTGTATTATTATTAGAAAATATTTTAAAAGATGACCAAAACAGAAGTATGTCACACGTGTAAAACACAATGTACATATTGTAATATATCAGTTCAGATTATACAACAGTCACTTTTTTTCCACTGCTGCTTACAATGCCAATGTTACTTCTATTTTTACTGAATGTTGTAATAATTTTTCTCTTTCTAGATGAAGGTATTTACAATCTGCAGTTTACAGTTCAGTGCAATTCTGTTTCTTTTACTTTTGCAAACACTGTAATATCACTAAATATACACTGCCGGACAATTGCTAAGGACGGATGACAATAGCAACGATAGCAACCATAAAATGGAAGGCAGGAAAATGTGGAAATTAGCATAAGTGCGAGATACAATAAGACGTGTTGTGCGTATGCAAATTTTGGATTGCCGAACTTGTTCGTGACGTCATAGCACTGATAAGAGAAATAAAGGATCTGACGCGTATTGACCGTTGTTGTTCAAACGCAAAGTTGAAAGGGAAAGAATCAATTGACGAACTTGCAATTTTCAGTATGTCTTCCCGACATCACCTAGATGATTTTACGCGTGGCCGTATTATTGGCAAGATTAAAGAGGGGCGAAAAATAACAGATGTTGCCAGGGAGTTCGACGTCAGCCACAGTGTTGTTTCAAGACTTTGGAAATCATTTCAAACAAATGGAGAGTGTAGCAAACGTCACGGGGAGGTCGTGTTTGCAGTACGACACCTGCAGAAGATCGGTACATAGTGCTATCAACAAAAAGACACCGGCGCAGCACAGCTAGTGAGGTAGCAAATCAGTTTATGGCTGCTACTGGCAAGCGGATCTCCCGAAAAACTGTTGCCAGACGTTTGCATGAAGGAGGACTACACGCCCGCCATCCTGTTGTGTGCATCCCATTGTCCAGAAGTCACCGTACTGCCCGTTTGCAATGGTGCCATCAACATCGCAATTGGACTGATAACAACTGGTCTGCTGTCCTCTTCTCAGATGAGAGTAGATACAGTCTATCGTCTGATTGTCGACGACAACTGATCTGGCGTAATAGTGGTACTGCATATTGTCCAGCAAACATACAGGAAAGGGACCGATATCCGACATGTAGTGTCATGGTATGGGCTGGCATCATGGTCAATGGCCGTACGTCCCTCTATGTGCTTCCAACTGGGACTATGACTGGCCAACGATACATTAATGATGTTCTGCTACCTCATGTTCGTATGTTCCGTGGTGCTGTCGGTAATAGATTCATTTTCATGGACGACAACGCAACATGTCATCGAACAGTCGCTGTCCAGGAGTGTCTTGTGAGCGAGGATATTCAACGCCTCGTATGGCCAGCACGTTCTCCAGATCTGAATCCCATTGAAAATGTGTGGGATGCTTTGGGGAGGAGTCTTGCTGGTCGCCAATGCCCTCCAATAAACAAGGACACCCTCATCCGTGCACTGACAGAGGAATGGGATAAATTACCCCAACAGCTGCTTGATAATGTTGTGCAAAGCATGACACGACGTGTGGAATCTTGCATCGCCTTCCATGGTGGCCATATCCCGTATGGACATCTTACGCCAGAACGCCTGCGGACGGTAATTGCATTTTTTTCACGTTTACGTATTCTGCACAAAATGGCCTGTTTGTCCCTTGAACACGTTCCAAAGCCTTCTGGATTTCAGAGCACAATAAATTGTCTTTCTTGTAATGTCCTGGCATTCTGACATTATTTTATTTCACTTGGTATCCAACCACACTTACTTTTTTATGCGCTATATAGCCGTTTATGATCCGTCCTTAGCAATTGTCCAGCAGTGTATCTGTAATATCACTTAGTGCATACACTGGCGTGCAAAAATTAAGGATGAAGGGGAGAAATTAGCATAAAAGCAGAACAAGCAGGCAGAACAGACCGAAAGACCACTCAGGAGATAGACTAGGGTCCGGTACGGTAGGGCATGCGCATATATGCAGCATGACATTGGGGGGGGGGGGTGCAGTGTCGGAAGGGTATAAAGTACACGGCGGTGTACGTTCAGCAATTCGGTGAAAGCTATTGCACGGTGTACATTGGTTTGAATGACGTCAAGTTGCTGCCACCATGTGATATGGCCAACAGGCAATCCAGTAGATGACATCTGGATGACTTTACCCGAGGTCGCGTCATTCGGAAATTGGAAGAAGGTCGAAGTGGGACTAGTGTGGCCGAGGAGTTGGGGATCGCTCACAGCATCGTTTCACGAGCTTGGAGAGCATTTCAAATGACAGGAACAGCTGTCCGAGAGATTAGCAGTGGTCGTCCACGAGCAACCACGGCAGCGGACAACCGGTATATTGTCCTACAGGCGAGAAGAGACAGCTGGCAAACAGCGGGAGAAATTGCAAGGCACATGCAACAGATAACTGGACGTCCGTTATTGCGTTTTACCATGGCCAGGAGGCTGCACAAAGGTGGTCTATTTGCACGACGACCAGTACGGCGTGTGCCATTAACGCCTGCTTGTTGGAGACAGCGGTTTCTGTGGTGCCAGGAACACAAGACCTGGACACATCAGCAATGGGGTCGAGTTCTCTTTACGGATGAGAGCAGATTTAGTCTGACGAGCGATTCTGGACGTATACACATCTAGAGAGCAGGGAACACACAATCACACCTCCAACATCATCAAAAGGGACCGGTTTGGAGGTGGCAGAGTTCTCGTTTGGGGCGGTATCATGCTTGGTAGCCGTACTGACCTCCACATCTTCCAAGGAGGTTTTTTTTTTTTTTTTAATTGAAGGTTTAACGACCACCGTGAGCAACTCAATGGGCTATAAGTAGTCGCCCGTCCCTAATTTAGGGTCACTGGTTCCAGGGAAGGGAGAGAGCCAGTGCCGTAAGACAAACACAACATCCATGCCTCACCGCGATTCGAACCCGGACCCCTTTCGGACGAATGATCAGAGGCCATCGCCTTAGACCACTGCGCCACCAGGGCGACCCAAGGAGGTTTAGTCTCTGGTGTCCGCTATTGTACCAAGGTTTTCCTGCCTCGTGTGTGTCTGTTTAGAGGTGCTGTGGGTCCTGAGTTCCTCTTCATGCACGACAACGCTACACCTCATCGTACAGTGGCTGTCTCAGAGCTGTTGGAGAGTGAAGATATTCAACGCATGTATTGTCCCACAAGGTCCTCGGACCTAAATCCAATCGAATTCGTGTGTGACCTTCTTGGGAGACGCTTGGCAGCATGTCACCAGCCACCAGCAACGATTCTGCAGCTGCGATTGGCACTACAAGAGGAATGGGCCGCGATGCCTCAACAGCTCCTTGACAACCTCGTCCTTAGCATGGACAGCCGTTGTAAATCCTGCAACGCAGTCAGGGGTGATCATATCCCCTACTAAAGACTGGATTTTTCTTGGCAGCCGCCTGTCACATGGACGTTTCTGTTTTCTGTCTAGTTGTGCTTGAAGCTACCTTTTCAATAAAGTGCCTTTATATCCTTTGGATTCCTTGTTTGGACGGTTTTGCTCACTTGTCCCATATTCTTACATCTTGGGGATCTTATGGTATGATTTGAGTCGATGTGGAGCACTTCTGCACGTTACATTCGAAAAACTGTCTCGTCCTTAATTTTTGCACGCCAGTTGCATTCTTTGTTGGAAGTATTGCAAAAGAAAATTTACATCTTCAAATGGATGAGACAGAACATTTCCATCACCAACTTCAGAGTTACAGTTTCCTAAAAAATTTTTAACTTTCTCACCTTTGTATTACCTTCTTGCAGGAAGGGAGGAGGCGAAAGGTTGTAAATGCTTCACAGCAGGGAATTTCTGATCAAAACTGGGTTAACCAGTTAGGGATCAGGAGGAGAATGTTTTGTTTAGCCTGGTTGTGACACCTAAAGAACAGTTTATGTTTAAAATTATCAAAGACTCTACACCATTTATAAACTAAAACACTTCCCTTTAATGGCATAAAACTAATACACAATTTAAGCCGAGCTTCCACGCTCCATCAGCAGGCTTCGTCTGGGCTAAGCTTTCAAAGCCTTCTTAGAGATAGCAACTCTAAGAAGGCTTTGAAAGCTTAGCCCAGACGAAGCCTCCTGGTGGGGCATGAAAGCTTGGCTTAAATTGTGTATTAGTTTTATGCCATTAAAAGGAAGTGTTTTAGTTTAACAGTTAGAAAGAGAGATACGTCTCTTTAATTTCATGTGTGAAGATGATTCTTACTGTTACATGCTTATCAGCTGTATTATGAGCAAGTTGGGGAGGGAGGGGGGCACATTTTTTTCTCCCTGGAACAGGAGGGAAATTGCCCATTGGTGGCAGTATAATTTCACAACCCATCACACAGGTGCTGCAAAATTCAGGTGCTGCTATGTGTTTTTTTTTAGAGGGAAGGGGGATTTTTTAAAGATTTTTTTTTAAAGTTGTTTACTTATTCTGCAACTCAGTTTATTTGAGTTTTTTTACAGACGTTTCTGGCCGCTGGATTTTAGTCAAGGCCTGTCTTCAATGTACAGAAGGATTATCAAAAGTTTTGTTTACTCCTGAAGAATTCAAATTTTGTTGCCAGGTTCTTCATACTGTTGGCAGTTACTAAACTGAAATGTTTTCATTGTGTATTTTTTAATTCTGTTGTTGTAATTAAGTTGTTTAAAACACCACTTATTAATTTTGAAGGCTCACTGATGGCTCTGTTTTATTTTTATTTTTTGGATGTAATAAATTTGTTTAATTAGTCTCTTGTTTTTATTTTCTCCACCTGGAACAGGAGCTCGTAGGAAAGGAAGATTAACTAAAAATTCTTTAAGTGCAACTAGAATTAAATAAATATATTTGGGTAAAGCTTTGGGTAAATGATTCATTCTGCAAATTTGCTATTATGAATTTGGTTATTCAAAAAAACATTTAAATATTTGCAGCTATGCCCTTTTTTTCAATCTCAAAATTAAAATTTTCATTACCGGATAAGTTTATAAAAATGGTCGTACTCCTTTTTGCCACAAATGACAAAATGTTGTGGTGAGTTTTTGCAAAATTTACTAATGAAAAAAATTACACTGGGTACTCCCAAATTACCTAGTCATGTATAAGCATGTAGGTTTCTAGACTTCATCGGTTAGCACTCTACTTTTGTAGCTCAACATGCACCACAAACAACTTATGAAGTGGCTTTTTATATACAGTAAACAACAGTTGGAATTAATAAAGTTATTGAAAATGGTTATAAAATGCACCAATTGATACCTCTGACCATGTGATGAATGCAGATGTGTAATGTGAGGCAAAATGTTGTTAGTAAGGTGGAGACTAATATTCTTCGGTGGTCTGGCCATGTTGAAATAATGAATGAAGAGGGGCTTACTAAGAGAATTTATTCAGCCCAAGTGGCAGGAAAGAAAGATAGAGAAGGCCAAAGAAATCATGGGAGGACCAGAGTCAGGAATGTCTGCATGAGAAAAAGATTATGAGTATGAAGTACAAAAGGTCTTGTGTTCGGCGTGTGATTAATGTTAATAAAGTTCAAGCTGTGTGCCGAAATCATTGTAAATGGAGACATTTGATACACCAACTTTAAGTAAATTTTAGTTCCATCAGATAAATGTTTACTTGGCAGATGGTCTTTCTTTGAAGAGCTAACCTCTGAATCTCAGAGAACAGATTAATGACATATATGTATGTATATATTTACCGCCACATTTTACAGCAGCATGTTTATAAAATCAATATTAGTGCAGCAGCATTATAATTGAAAAAATATGATAATTAATTGACAATCAAACATGTTATGAGCAGATAGATGCCAAACCAATCACGCAAGCAGACATGCTTCCGAAAACATGAAAGTTGCATAAGTGAGAGAATTCTCTGGATTCGCTTGAAAGTGAAACTTCAGAGAATTGTAATTGTTGTAGTGTATGCTCCTTGTGACTCGGAACCTTCTGATAAGAAAGAAGATTTCTGGAATGAGCTAAAAGCTGTTTTGAGCCAGTTTGGTGCTAAAGAAAAAGTTATAATAGCAAGGGATTTCAATGCTAGAGTAGGTGTGCAGAATGCAATTTCTGACAATGTTCTGGGTAAGTTTAATGATCCTTGTGTGAATGATAATGGTGAAAGATTAATTGAACTCTGCATTGAGAATGATTTGTGTGTATCTAATACATTTTTCAACCACAAGTATATCCACACATATACTTGGGAAAATCGTACTCTTGGTCAAAAGAGTGTGATAGATTTTGTTGTTTACGATCAGCGTTTGAAACACTTAGTTGTTGACACCCGTGTGATGAGAGGTGCGGATGTTGGTTCTGATCATTACTTGGTAGTGTCACGAGTGAAACTTAATGTTGGTTGGAGGAAAAGGAATAGGAAGAGACCCAGGATAGAAAGAATAAAGGTTGATAGGCTCCTTGAAGATCATCAGCAGTATTCTGACTTACTCAGAGAACGACTGAAGGATCTGAAATTTTGTGAGAGGGATGTAGAAAAGAAGTGGGAATGTTTTAAGAGCTGTGTTGTCACTGCTGCTAAAGAGGTCTGTGGCACCACAATAGTGGGTAACAATAGAGGTGATGCTTGGTGAAATAGTGAGATTGAAGAGGCAGTAAAGAAAAAGAAGGAAGCCTATTTGGGGATGTTGCAAGGTAGAGTCTCTGTGGACGAATATCGCAGCATGAAGCTGCTAAGCTGGTTCGCCACAGTAAGGCAAAAAATTGGAAGAAGAAAGTGGAAAGGCATGAACTGGCTTTTTGGAAAGATAGAAAGTCCTTCTGGATGTACATGAGACTCAGGAAAAATAGGGGAAACAAAGTTGTAAGTTGTGTGAAGAATGAGATTGGGGAAATGATATGGGAGCCCAATGAGTTAAGTGACAGATGGGGCAAATACTTCTGTGAGTTATTAGATCAGGAGAGCAAAAATGATTCTGAGACAGATGCAGATGATGTCACAATGAGGGATGAAATCACAGGAGGGATCTCAAGAGAAGAAGTGTGTAAAGCTCTAAAATCTCTTCAGAATGGTAAGGGTGCAGGAGTTGATGGCATAACTGCAGAGATGTTGAAGTATGGTGGTGACTCTATAATTCACTGGTTAACTGAAATTTGCCAGTTGTGCTGGGAGTTAGGAATGGTCCCTCGGGATTGGAAGGATGCTATCATTGTTCCCTTGTATAAGGGAAAAGGTGATCAGACTGAGTGCAAGAACTATCGTGGTATTAGCCTACTGAGTGTGCCAGGGAAAGTGTTTGGTAAGGTTGTTATTGAAAAAGTACGGGGTCTTACATCATTGAAAGTGTGGGATGTTCAGAGTGGTTTTATGCCTGGTAAAGGCTGCACTAATCAGATTTTTGCATTACGCATGATGATTGAAAAGTATCTGGCTGTTGGGAAGAAAGTTTTTACTGCCTTCATAGATTTAAAGAAAGCTTACGACCGAGTGAATAGGACACTTTTGTGGAAAGTATTGAATGAATATGGTGTTACTGGGAATCTACTTAATAGTGTAAAAGCCGTGTATGCTGGTAGTAGAGCTTGTGTACGAGTGAATGGTGTTTTATCAAAATGGTTTTCCATTGGTGCAGGAGTTAGACAAGGTTGTGTAATGTCACCATGGCTGTTTAATATATTTATGAATGCATGCATGCTTGAGGCCAAAATAGATAATAGTGGTTTATGTCTTGGTGATATCCGTGTGTGCAGATTGCTGTATGCTGATGACACTGTCCTGTTGGCAGAGAGCAAAAGTGAGTTGCAGAGTATGTTGACTCGGATGCATGAAGTTTGCATGAAATTCAAACTGAGTATAAATAAGGGAAAAACCAAAGTTATGGTGTTTGAGAGAGGAATGGGTAGCACTGAATGTAATGTAAGTATAAATGGCACTGTGATTGACCAGGTGAGTGAGTTTGTGTATTTAGGAAGCATGTTTGACAGAGAGAACAAGTTGGATGGTGAAATCAGTAGGTGAGTGAATTCTTCTTTGAAAGTCATAGCTGCTCTGGGAGGTTTTCACAGGAATGATGGGTTCTCTAGAGAGTCCCACATGGCTGTGTATGAAACAGTAATTGTTCCTACTCTGATGTATGGCAGTGAAACCTGGGTACTGCAGAAGAAGCATAAGAGTCGTTTGTGTGCTGGAGAAATGCGTTACTTACGTGGGGTGTGTGGCAGGACACGATCTGATTGTGTGAGGAATGAAGATGTATTGCAGTTGTGTGATGTGAAGCAAAATGTTGTTAGCAAGGTGGAGACCAATATGCTTCGGTGGTTTGGCCATGTTGAAAGAATGAGTGATGAAATGCTTACTAAGAAAATATTTTCAACCCAAGTGGCAGGAAGGAAAGGCAGAGGAAGGTCAAGGAAGACATGGGTGGATCAGATTCAGGAGTGTCTGCATGAGAAAAAGATTATGAGTATGAAGTATAAAAGATCTTGTGCACGGCATGTAATGGATATCAGTGAAGCACGAGTTGTATGTCAAGATCGTTGTAAATGGCGAAGTTTGATACAACAACAATAAGTAAAATTATCTGGAAGTTTGTATTTCTTTTTGGAGCTAACCTCTGAATCTCAGAGAACAGCTTAGTGATATGTATGATGTATGTATGATAAATTTCATTTTTCACAAATATACCCCTTTTAGAGACCGTGTCATTTCTCAACACAATAAGGTATTTTCAAACGATACTAGTTTCAAAAGTTGTATCCTGTTTTTTTTTTTTTCTTTCAGTTAATTAAGGCAGCAACATTTTTTTGGAATTTCAAAAACGACTGAGTCGATTGGACACGACGACAAAATTAATTTTATATCTACAAAATTACCTTTATTTTCCCTAAAGGGTTTCTTCGGTGTCGTCGTCCCCCCCCCCCCCCCCCCCCAGAAGGCTCATAAGACGTCGGTTCGGGAGTACAATTCACACGGTGGTTTCATTCTCGCTTTGGACACGACGACAAAATTAATTTTATATCTACAAAATTACCTTTATTTTCCCTAAAGGGTTTCTTCGGTGTCGTTGTCCCCCCCCCCCCCAGAAGGCTCATAAGACGTCGGTTCGGGAGTACAATTCACACGGTGGTTTCATTCTCGCTTCCAGGCTTTCTCTTCGTGACTTCGGAGGGGATAGAGGTAAACCACGTTGTCTGGGGAAGACATCCAAGTACTCAAGCGTCTAAGAGGAGAGTTGCCTCGGGGCTTTCTTTCGTTATTTTCTTCTTCCCTCCTTCAAGATGTCTGCCACAATGGGTTCCACAGGCATCGTCAATCGTGGGTGTTCACCTTCAGGACGGGGAACAAGATGGCTGGTAGTCGCAATCGTACGATAGTCCACAATCTGGTCAAGGCATTGGAGACTCTATAGCGCTTGGCCATGAAATTTGCTGCTATTATTTTTGCAGGTCAGCGGTTGCAGACCTTAAGTCCAACACGAAGCAAGTGAGGCGTTACCCTCTGAAAAACTCAGGAGCAAGTGAGTGAGTTAAGGCTGAAGAGAAAGAAAATCTCGCCTTGGCTCAAACTTTTACCAAGCTCTGGCGCGCAGGCGCCGAAAGAACGCTATGGCTTTCAGCTACGCTATTGGCTGAAAGTACCGTAATTTTCGGACTAAGAGCCGCAGGTTAAAAATTTTGCAATCTTGGAAGCAAAAGTTGCCGTAAGGGCCGCACCGGCATAAGGGCCGCACCTGTGAAGTCGTGGTGCTGCTCAGAAAACTAAATTATCTTCCTCATTTTCATGAATTAACTCACACCCAGCGTGATTATATGTATACTTCAAAGGCTAATCTGCAATTCAGTTTTGATCTGCTTTATGCACTTATTTTTTCATACTGGCAAAAATTTTTATTTATACATTTTTTATTAATCATGTTAATGATGTTATTTGTTTGCCTTTATTAAATGCTCAAAACCATTTATGTAATCAATATAAATCACGGTTAATCTTAAGACTGCCGTTAGAATATAGCATTGCTCATAAAACCGCACAATTGTCTAAATTCCATTCAATGTGGATGTCTGCTACAGGATGGTTCTCTGTTCACCGCAATAGAATCCGTCTTAGAAGTAATTAACTTATAAATTATCACTTGTAATGCTTTCGATTTATGTTTTCTTTAATAATATGTTCCTTCTATGTTATGCTTTTTTTTCTTTATCAGCTGCCTCGCACGTGTTCGCGGATCTGGCCGCCAACACTTCTAATAACAGCGGTGCCGCTCTCTTTCAAGTGCTTTGACCTACTTTCATTTACTGCACACTGAGTCTTCACGTTGGGCTCCGCTTATATATGAATCCCTTCTTTTTTTTTCTTTTCCAGCCAAAGCCTTCAACTTCCACTATCGTCAGTCAATAAAAAAAAAAATCAAAACTGAAGCAAAACTCAGGAGCACGCGCCAAGAAACACCTGTATCGCATGTCAGATTAACCAAGAATAGTGGACAGAATTTGTCTTTCCGTCCAGCCAGTATTGTTTGGAATAGGTCACTGCTAATGGAATCATCCTGGGGCAGGCTTTTGCATTGTTCATGTTTCTAAGCTTTTGTTCAGGAAAGTGCCCATCAAACCGGTCTCACCCATCCCACTGAAAATCATCGCACCTTCCTGCATGATGTATGCTGCAGCCAACGAAAGAGATACGCTAGGCGCGATATCCACAGAAGCCTCGGACATCACGCTACTCATCTGTGTGTTTATGTCCCCTTCCATCCCCCATTCCTCCATACAAAGGGCATTTGAGTCACGCATTCCTGTCCTCCCCCACTTTCCCTCCTAAACCAACATCAGGACAGCGGAGTTATCATGTCTAACGTATGAGTAGAAAGCGAGGGAAACTTGATCACAGTCGAGTTTGTGAAAAAAAAAGATGTGGTTTGAAAAAATTTACTAAGCATCAGCATGAAAAAAAAAAAAAAAAAGGGAGGGAAGAAACAGTCTTATCGAAAACAAATTCGGCATAAGGGCCGCACACCCGAAAAATTTCACTTTTAGTAACGTAAGAGCCACGGCTCTTAGCTCAAAAATTACGGTAATCTTTTCATGCAACTCTGTAACTTGAGGGAAAAAAACGTGTTCAAGAGGGGGTGAGTTGGGGGTGTGAAGAATCTGTTAGCCCTCCCCCCATCCACACACACACACACGCATGGCCCTTGACCACGACTTTGCAAAAAATTCTTGAAATTCCACCTGCTATGCCCTGGGGATTCTATTGTATTCAAGTTTTGCAAGGTGACCTCTTCCAAAGGAATTTCTGGGCTTACAGGAAGGGAAATTCTTATCTCTGAAGTGAGGTAAGGAGAAAAGGAGAAGATCTCATTGAACTGAAAAGTGGACAACTCTTCCACTACCGTGGGACAGATACTGGCAGAACTAGTGGTGTTGGATTTATAATAAACAAGAAACTGAAGGATAAAGTGGTAGAAGTTGAAAGTTCCTCTGACATAGCTGCATGACTCCTTATCCAACTCTCGAGAAGATACCAGGCTCAGATTTTTCAAACTTATGCACCCACCACAAGTCATCCTGAAGAAGAAATTTAAGAATTTTATGAAGAAATTCATCATCTAAATAATAAAGGTAAGCAGCACTTGAAGATAATTATGGGAGGTTTCAACGCAAAAATAGGGCAACAGCAACAGAATGAAACTTCAGTAGGTAAATTCGGTCATGGTAACAGAAACCAGCGTAGAAATACTCTCGTTGAGTTTGCAGAGGCAGAAGGGTTTTTCATCATGAACTCCTTTTTCAAGAAAAAGCCACACAGGAAATGGACATGGAGACATCTAAATGGGAAGACAAGTGAAATTGATTTTATTATGTGTAACAAAAAATTCGTCATAGAAGACTGCAGTGTGCTAAACAAGTTCAACACAGGTAGTGACCATAGATTAGTGAGATGTAAGATGCACCTCAACACTAAACTCGAACGTGGCAAGCTCATAAGACAAACAAAATACGTATATTGACATAACCAACCTTAAAAAAGACCATAATACCTTCAAGTTGGAACTGAAGAACAGATTCTCTGCTTTAGAAGGCCTAACATCAGAAGAAGTGGATATTTCTGAAGTTAACAGAAAAGTAACCAAAGCTCTTATGGAAACAGCAACAAAATTAGCTGGGTCAAAGAACAAGTTGCATGTGAACAAACTATCAGGAAACCCCAAAATGTTGATGCAAAAAAGAAGAGAGATGAGGACAACTAAAGAAGATGTGACTTCCAAAGTGGAATATATAGAGCTATGCAAGACAGTACGAAAAAGTATCACTGAAGACGTAAGGAAATTCAACTGTGAACTAGTGAGGAAAGCAATTGAAAACAACCAAAGCCTAAAGATAGCAAAGGGACATCTCAGTAAGGGAAGAAAACAGATTATGGCACTGAGAAAAGAAGATGGTTCTGTAACAAGAAATAGAGGCGAAATTTTGACAAGAGTGAAAGATTTCTACTCCAAATTATATGAAAGGGATGATGCATGTACTCCAGACATCATGAAAGGTACAAGTACTAGAGTTCTTCCAGTCCTCCCAGCAGAAGTTGCACATGCAATCAAGAACTTGAAGCGGGGAAAAGCTCCAGGAGAAGATGGCATTACTGTACACATCATACAAGAAGCAAGTGGAGAAATAGAAACACTACTCACCCAAATTTTCACTCAATGCCTTAATGAAGGGAAGATTCCTGAGGATTGGAACAACGCCACAATGATCTTGCTACATAAAAAAGGTGACCTTGAGGATCTCAGGGACTACAGACCTATCAGCCTCCTATCAGTGGTTTATAAAATCTTCACTAAAGTTCTTTCACACAGTTTGAAGGTAACACTGGACATGGCTCAACCGAGAGAACAAGCTGGATTCAGGAGTGGCTACAGCACAATAGATCATATCCACGTACTGAGAGAACTAATTGAAAGAGCGAGGGAATATGAACTTCCATTGTGCATGGTTTTTATCGATTATGAAAAAGCCTTTGATTCGGTGAAACCATCAGCAGTTACAATGGCTCTGAAATCCCGCAGTATTGAAGATGCATACATTAATATTATTAATAACATCTATGAAAATGCAAGTGCAAAGATTCGGCTATTTGAAAATACAACACACATAAAAATTGGAAAGGGAGTGAGACAAGGTGACACCATATCTCCGAAGCTCTTTAATGCCACATTGGAAAATGTCTTTCAATCACTGAACTGGGAAAACAAAGGGATAAAGATTAATGGAGATTATCTAACCCACCTTCGTTTTGCTGATGACATAGTCATTTTTGCAACTACCCCATCAGAGCTGCAGAGTATGATCCAGGAACTTGCTGACAAGAGTAAAGAAGTGAGATTAAAAATGAACTTTCAGAAGACAAAAGGGATGTTCAATGCTTTTACAAGAAATGAAGATTTATCGATTGATGGAGAAAAGCTGGAGATAACAGACAGGTACGTTTATCTTGGACAGCAGATATCAAGTGAGGGTCACATTGATGAAGAAATTAATCGGCGTACAAAACTTGCCTGGAGAGCTTTTGGAATAAACAGCATAATTTTCAAGAGCAATATGCCATTATGTCTCAAAAGAAAAATGTTTGATCAATGCATCCTTCCAGTGCTTACGTATGGTGCAGAGACGTGGACCTTAACTAAAAGAGACATACAAAGGCTGCAGACAACTCAAAGTAGCATGGAGAGGTAAAGTAGCATGGAGAGGTGCATGCTTGGTGTAGCCAGGAGAGATAAGAAGAGGAACTCGTGGATCCGAAAAATGACAAGAGTGGATGACATCATGATCAGAGTTAAATCCCTGAAATGGCAATGGGCTGGGCATACTGCCAGAAGGACAGACCATCGATGGACAGCCGAAATTTTAGATTGGATTCCAAGGGACAGGAAAAGACCCAGAAGAAGACCACTTGGGAGATGGGTGGATGAAATTCGAAAGTATGCGGGAGCGACATGGAGGAGACTGGCACAAGACAGACCGTTGTGGAGGAAACTTGGGGAGACCTTCGTCCAGCAGTGGATTGATAATGGTTGACAATGATGATGATTATGATATATATATATTTAAGTTTTAAAATGAAGTGAATAATTTAGTTCACACATGTTTTAGTTTCACTCATAGACTAAAAGTAATTTTAAGCCATTTATATATGTTCAAATTCTTTCTAGCTCTCGTTCCAAAGACACATACATATACAGTACACGTACAAAAACTATAGCTACACAATTTCCACTAAAATCCGTGAACGAATGTTTAAGAAAGTGGGGAAAAAAATGTTTTTCATGTCGCTCAGTTCGCCTTAAAGAATGAAATTCAGAAAAAGATTAATGAGAGGAAAATTTTAAAGGATCATTCTTGGAGACAAGAATGCGTAGATGTGTTTTTTTTTTCTTTTGCATTGTGGAACCGAAGACTGGGCCCTAGTCATCGACACCACTAATAGAAAAACAACAACACATCAGGGCGATGTAATGTTCAGAGTTTCTGAGGAATGTCTGTTTGCATGATGGTAATTAATTTCCGAATTGAGCCATTTTTAACTCCAAAACAATGTGCCCGAAATTTGAAGGATTTTCTTAGGAATACTTGCATTTTGCATCAACAGCCCCTCTCATACAGGTACGTTGTGTTCCACATCACCACTGCAGTTAGTTACCCTTGACACATAGAATAACTCCACACACTGATGCAGAACTTAAAATCATCCTACCATAAAAAAAACAACATTTTAGTGGTTAGAGTCATACTGCTTACATGGTCCCAAACAGCAATGCAAATCTTTTATTCTTTTTCATTTAATTGTATGGCATTGCTTCACAACTTGAGTTATAAGTGATCTAACGGTGATACCAACATGTTACACAGTTAATTACAGTTGTTTTCCTTTATAAGTGGCATAAGCTCTGGAGTTGCTGCACATTTCAGTTTTATTCTAAGCTTTTGAGGAACTGATATCAATGACTAATTCCAATGCTCTAACTTTATTTTTTTAGTCATTTACTTCACCTTAGAAACTCAGTGGTAACAAAATGGTACAGATGTTACAAATTTCAGAAGTCTGTTACTTTTTGCATTCTATGTCATAATGTTACAACATTTTGGAACACATTAATATTGTTTGTGTGTACTTTTTGGAACACATTCGTGCATGTGGAATTTCAGATATCCATGATTATCAGTTATATTTATGATCTATTCATATTCAAATTCCATATTACCACCTTTATTTAAATTCAACAAAAACCTCTTACTTTTCCCTCCTTGAAAATCTCTGGATTCAAATATCTCTCTCTCTCTTTTTCCATAAATTAATAACATCAAGTAATCATATTGGGCAATTTGACTATTTTCGACACATATCCATTGAAATTTCAAACACACATTTTTAAAATGAGTTACTAGTAATATAATTCAAAAGATTTTGGTTGAAGCTCTATGTGTATGATTTCCACACCCAGTTAACATTTCTTTCCTAACATTCTCCATAGGACAGCAGATGATTAAAAACTTGCCACATCAAGTATAATACCAACAAAAAAATTATGTTACAATGTGTGATAGTTTCCTTACCATGCAATATTGTTTGAGAATGTGAAACAGTTGCTATTTTTAAGTGCTTATTTCAATGCAGCTATGTGCCCATCTTTTCAATCCAAATCATTCTAAGTGTTGTTGTTTTAAGCGGGACACAACACAGAAAATTATCAAGCTGTTAAAAAATCTGTACACACAGATACATACAGCCAAGTAAAAAGAGACTACTTTTCAGATCAAAACCATATGTTCAGCAGTGGCTGGCTCACTGGCTAATGCATTCTCCAAGCACTGCACAAAAGGTATGCTAAATTTATGGGCCATGTTTCATCTCTTAATAAAAAAACTCAGGTTTACACAGAACTTTGAATGATAATTCAATATTAACAGCATAAAATCTTACCATAGTTTCACACAGAACTTCACTTGTGTAGAAAGCTAAAAGCAAGTAATAACATATCAGATAAACTGAAAAATATAGTAATAGGAATATCAAACAGTTAACAAAGTGCATGCAACACAAAAGACCAATGACATTTTGACAACGTACTGAAATGTGGTAACTGAAAATTATAAAATAATGATGCAAATTATTTATAAGAATCTTATGGTAACAGGCATAAATTATTAATATTTCAGTTTAATGTGTCTATCTTAGAAATTCTTGGAAAAAATGAAGTTCTTAAAGCTATGGCATTTATAAGTGTTACTTTGACATAATATTATAAGGCAAGCGGTGTATCATATGAAATAAAAAGTACCAATTTGCTTTTGATGAACTACAAAACGAAACTACTTTTACAACAAACTAGAACTGTTCCTAGCTCTTCACTTTAAGGTAAATCAAATTCTTAAATAATTTGTGCACACACTTAAATAAAAAAAAAACTAAAAAAAACTTTTTAAATATCTGTTTTCATACGAGTTCACGAAAAAAAAAAAAAAAAAGACTTTTCAAACATCTGTTTTCATTGCAAGAGTTCACGATTCCAGCAGATTAAATGTCAATGCTCATTTTCCTCTCGTCTTCTTTTGGTAAAATAAAACCATCCTAATGGCCATTTAAGTTGAATTTTTAGGCTAGCAATTTTGGTCATTTATTTTTGTATAAATTAAATCACTTTAAATCTCTAATTTATCTGATGAAAAACCTGTTGCAATGCTGGCCTGATCGCATCAGTGGCGTCCAACTTAAATGTATTTGGTAAAATTCAGATTTTAACATAGATGCAATAAAAATTACTTAAAGCAGTTAATTACAAAACTAATTCAAATGTCACAGAAATTAAGGATGAATAAATCCTTAAATACATGGCAGGCATAATACATTAATTGAAATGTGTAAATAAAAGAAAGTCTCTTCAAAATAGTAGGGCATCAGAAGTAGATGGCATAACTACTGAGATGTTAAAACAGGGAGGCCATTTAAAAATCATTTCAGAATTCAATGACTTTTCCCTAATATTTCCTTGAAATCTCCTCATTTTCCCTGATGATAATAAGCGAGAACAACCAAACCTTATTGCAAAATTCCCATATACTTAACGATGGTCGTTATTTCACATGCACAACTGAGTGTGAAGCCACACAATAACAAAACTATTTTTATCATAATACAGAAATATTTTCACAAACTGGTACATTTCATTTTACTAAGTAATTAGAATAAATTATGAAATAAATAACAAATAACTTCTATTTACCAGGACATAAATTTCTTGAAGGATGCTGTGTTGAAATGACTGGTTACAGAAGAAAACAACCTGTCATTCAATTACTACATTACAAAATTCATTTCTGAAATCATTAGCATGCTGACTAGTCTGGAACAGTAGGAATTACTTTCTTCCTGTTTTACTTCTTTTTATTTTCATGAATACTACTAGAATGCAAGTATATCACCTCTCTGTTTTCATAACCTACTGCAAATATTTAATCATTCTGTATTTAAAAGAAACTTGTGGCTCAAAGATTTTTTTTTTTTCTTTTTCAACAAATTCAAACCAGTATTGTCAAAAACTCTTTTCTGACAATAGATATCCTCCAGGTGATCTGTTTTTCATGCACAACACCTGAAGTAACAAATATTATTAACTCACAAAGCACTCTGGAAAGATGCAATCAAGCAGGTTCCTTGAAACATTAACTTCCGGCTTTGGCTGCACGTGTACGATGGAGCTGATCGCACGCAAGCTGGATGACCCCAGCCACTGTTCGTAACTAACTGCTCTCCTTTGCAGTTCTAATAACGTTTGCTGCTACCATAAAAATCATTGAATGAATTCATAAAATTATGTAAAGGAAAATTTTTCTACACTTTGATTGGCCTAATGGGCTCATAATATAGCTCGCAGATGTCTACAACAGATACATACATGAGACCGATGAAGGAAAAAAAAAAAAAAAAGCTGAACTTTTTAATTGGGTGAGAAGTCAAAATGCATGGCAAGAATGCAGACTACTTTCAGTTAGCCTTTTGTAGACTTCTTGAGCTGCACAGCATCCATTGCTAAATTTTTCTTTCTGCTGATATCCTTTTATCCCTATTTTACTTTTTTTCTTTCTTTTCTTTATTTTCATGGCTTCTGATGACAATAATTTCATCCGTCATGCTGAAAGAACTTTCAGCATGAAGACCAGGATATCAAAGCTTTAACTATTTAAGAAAAATGGTGTAACATTGAGTATATTAATGCTTTAGAACTATGCATCAACATTTATGGGGGAAATAACATTTAACAACAACTCAGGAGAGTGGGAACATCACAAGGGAAAAAATTGAGATTACGGGAGAAATTTTTGCTTCATCCGACTTCAGGTTTGGAAAAGTTTTCCCCAATTTTCAAGCTGAAATACTAACATTTATGGAACACAATTATCTTTAACACAATACTGGGCATAAGGAACATTGCAAGAAAAACAAGAAAAAAAAATACCATTACGGAAAAAATCTTAGCCCCGCTGACCTTCTGTTTTTTAAAGTTTCACAAAGGTGGAATTTTGTCCTTTGATGAACCCCATCCTTTATCACCACCAACTGCCAACATTTTTTTGTTCAGTTTGGCATTGACTTTTGAATGACCAAAATGATAATGGCTGCCCCAGTGGAGCACTGGTCTAAGCAATGGCCTCTGATCATTCGTCCAAAAGGGATCCGGGTTAGAATCCCTGTGAGGTGGCATGGATGTTGTGTTTGTCTTCTGGCACTGGCTCTCTTCCTTCCCTGGAGCCAGTGACCCTAAATTAGGGACGAGCGACTGCTTATAGCCCATTGAGTTGCTCACGGTGGTCGTTAAACCTTGAACCAAAAGAAAAAAAAGAATGGAAATGGCGGAATTCTGCACAAAATGATAACGAAAAGGGCAGAATCCCTCAAATTCACAGAAGAATCTCATACCTAAAGATTACAGGGAAATTTTTACGCCACTAACTTCCGTTTTTGCAAATTGCTGCCTATGATTTCAAAATTACGTACTGAAATAAGTTTTAAAGCATTATTTAAAACTTATTTGTACAAATAAGTTTTAAAGCATTTTTTGTGTGACATATACCACTAATTTACATATCCGTCATTCCCTCGCATTGTTTTCATGTGACCATAACTGGTCCAGAGTATAAAATGTGTCACAAAAGTTTGCCCAACAGTCAAACACACTTGCACATCGGTAGGTGAAAGATGGCAAGCGATACTGCATTTGTTACGAATTTCATCATGGAAAAAGTGCTGCAAAAGCATGTCCATCGATCTGTTCTGTTCTGGGGAAGAATATTGTACCGAAAAGCACGTGTGAGTTTTGGTTTAGACGGTTTAACCCTTTAACGACCATGACCCAAAAATCTTGTATCACTCTAAATACCATAAAACCTGAAACTGTCTGTTGGTTCACTTCTTTGTTTAGTAACAACAATAGTGACTGAGGGTGACACCTGCTGATCTCTCATAGGTTGTGCAAATTTGAAAAGCAGGTAAGGGCAGGAAATCAGACTCACTCTAGACAGGCAGTTTGGGCAGCTATGGTCATTTGTATGTATGGGCGTTTTGGGTGTTATGGTCATTAAAGCAGGTGATTTTGATGTTAGCGATCAAAAATATAGCGATGCCCCGCAGAAGGTTGCACATGAGGAACTGCAAGCATTGCTAGATGAAGATTCGCCTCAAACACAAAAAGAACTAGCTGAACAACTGGGGGTAATTTAACAAACCATTTCCAATCGTTTACGTGCAATGGGAAAGATTCAGAAGGAAGGAAAATGGATGCCACACGACCTGAGCCAGAGGAACAAGGATGAGCGTGTCATCAAGTGTTTGAATCTGTTGAATAAACAACACAGAAAGTTTTTCCTGTGGAAAATCATCATGGGTGATGAAAAGTGGATATGGCACAACAATCCCAAAGGCAAAAAACAAATGGCACAACAATCCCAAAGGTAAACCCCGGTGAAACAACGAGTTCAACACTGAAACGTAATATTCACTGCAAGAAAGCTCTGCTGTGTATCTGGTGGGATATGAAGGGTGTGCTCTATTATGAACTATTGGAATGGGGTCAAACTGTTACAGCTGATCGCTACAAGCAACAATTGCTGCGATTGAACCAGGAAATATGTTGGAAACGTCCATTCACAGGCAAAGGATTGTGTCCCATGAAATTACTGCATAACAACGCCAGGCTTTAAGGAAACGTTATTGATGCTTGGCTGGGAAGTTTCGGAGCACTCGGCGTATAGTCCCGACATAGCCCCTTCAGACTATCATTTGTTCGAATTGATGCAGCATGGTTTGTCTGCTGCATGGTTCCGGACATGTGATAAAGTGAAAAAATGGGTTGACGACTTCTTCGCTTCACACGACGAAGTATTCTTCATGGCTGGAATCCGTTAGCCGCCCAACCGATGGCGGAAGGTGATAGAAAATGACGGCACATATTTTGATTTGCAAAAGTATTGTTGTTTTCTTTCAAATTATAAGTAGTGTTGTCTTAAAATGATTTAAAACTTATTTGTACACCTAATACAAATATTTATGCAATAAAATATTCAGTGATACTGGACTGAGGCAACATCATGAAAAAAATTACCATTATGGCAAAATTTTTCACTCTGTTTTTCCATTTTCAAAAGTTTTGAAACACAAAATACTGTCACTAGACGGACCCCCCCCCCCCCTGAAAAAATATTTTCATTTTTGCATCAATCATAAGAATAATCTAAATGATGGAAAAAGAGAAAAAACGGAATTCCGCGAATTCGCGGAAGACTTATGTATGCAGATATTTCAAACCCAAAAAACTTTTGGCTGGTGGAGGGTCAGATCAACACCTTCCCTGACTTTTCCTGGATTTTGCAGCCACTGGTCACCCTGTAAAATATGGTGGTGACACTGTAATTGACAGTTTAACTGAAATCTATCTGTCACTTGTGCTGAGAGTTAGGAATGATCCCTCAGATTAGACAGAGTGTCAGCATGCTGAGTGTGCCAGGGAAAGTGTTTGGAAAGGTCATTGTTGATAAGGTACAAGCTTTACATCAGAGAAGGTTTGAATGTATGGAGTGGTTTTATGCCTACTAGAAGCTGCACTATTCAAACTTTAGATTTCATATGGCGATTGAAAAGTATGTCTGTTGGTAAGATGGTTTTTGTTGCTTTTGTAGATCTTAAGAAAGCTTATGGCCTAGTGAGCATGGTATTTTTGTGGATTTTTAATTCTTATGGTATAACTGAAAATCTGTTCAATGTGTGAAAGCTATGATTGCTGGTAGCAGAACTTGTGCATGAGTGAATAGTGTTGTATTGAAATGGTTTATTGGTGCAAGAGTCAGCCGAGGTTGTATAATGTCACCATGACTGTTCAGTATACTTATGGATGCATGCATGTGTGATGCTAAAATGGACAGTATTAGTTTATATCTTGGAAATTCCATATGTGCAAATAGCTGTATGATGATGACACAGTCCCGTTGGCACAGAGCAAAAGTTATTTGTAGAGTTCGTTGTCCCAGATGTACAAATTTTTTTATAAAATTCAAACTGAGTATAAATAAGGGAAAAACCAAAATTATGGCTTCTGAGCAAGGAACTATTAGCACTAAATGAAGACCAGTCTACACAACACAGAGTAAGACCAGGTGAATGCATTTCTGTATTTAGGGGGCATGTTTGATAAAGAAAACAAATTAGCTGGTGAAATTATAGGTGAGTGAATTCAATTTTGAAAGACATGGCTGCCTTAAGAGAATTTTACAGGACTTATGGGTTCTCTAAAAGGTCTCAAATGGCTGCGCATAAAAGCGTAATTGTTCCTACTCGAGTGTGTGGTAGTGAAACCTTTGAAATGCAGAAAAGACACAGCCAGGGTAAGGAGCCAAGGCGACCTTTGAAAAAGGTGAGAACGGTGAAATTTTTTTTTAGAAAGGACTCTAAAAGGTGATTAAAAGAGACTTCTTGCCAACAGCACAAAACCACAAATAGTCTCCTACCAAAAAAGGCCAGGTATTAAATTTCTTTATTATGGTCCTGGATGGGGTATGGCCATTTTATTGTCATTATATAATTTTACAGAAAAAAATTACACAAAATTACATGAAATTCTGAAAATCTAATGACGTACTTAATGTTCTAGAAAAACAGTTATGAAGAAAAAAACTGCTTGGCTTACTGTTTTCCAGGCATCTTAACAAAAAAAAATGATGTACTCATACGTGATTTTCTTTTTCAAGATTCTTCTAAATGATTTCCACTTCCTTTTCTCCCACCCTTTCTTCCGTTTGCATACATTTTACTCTCTCGAACATGCCTTCAAGCTAATTTTGCTCCCTTTAAATAATTTTTTTTTTTTTTGAGTGATTTCTTCAGTTTAGTGGAAGCTTCCAAAAAGAGTTCTTTTCTTGCCTCCTTAGTTCATAGGTGTTCTTTTTTCCTTTTCATTCAGAGCAGCAGCCTCACATTCGATTGACTTTATCTTTTCCATCTTTTTCATATCTTCTTCCTAATCCGTTCTTTTTTGTTCTTCTTTTTGCTTTTCTTCTAATTTGATTTTCTTTTTCCTCTTACATTCTTCCATAAAGGCAGTGTACTTAATGAGTTTTGGATTAATAGGTACAAAAAGAAAATTAGGATATTGTTTCAAGGCATCCCTCACAGTCAGTACACTGTTGAAATTTTTTTCGGTCATTCCTGATTTATCTTCTCCTAATATATGCTTAGAAATGGAAAATAATCTCTCTATGTCAGCATTTCCATGTGACAAAGTAAGAGCTGCCTTTATGACTTTTGCAACGTTTGGAAATTTTATACCTTTTGATAATGAGTCCCTTTTTGAGATGTGTTGTTGCCAGTAATCATCAATAGTTTTGTTTTCAAATACTGTATCATCTTTTACCAGTTGCAAAATTTCTCACTCATCTAACAAATAATCCAGTTGAACATGAAATGGCATAATTTTTTCAACTTTTAAAATGTCTCTGCAGCTTCTATCATTCACTCTTTCTTTGGAGTCTAAAAATCTAAAATTTTTATTTGATAAACAAGTCTTTTCTATCACATGCTTACAAGCAATAATATAGTACTTTTGAGCTTCCTTCAGAAACAACAACCTGTCACTTCCAGTTTAGAAAGCTTGTCTGTGACCTTTCCATTAATGACAAGTTCTTCAAGCGGTAGCAATTACCAACTGTAAACTGTTCATCTGTTATTATTTTACACCATTAAAACGGATTTAGAATTCATTTTTGTGATAATTTTTATCTTTAACATTAGTTGTTTCGTGATAACTCAATGTGTAGTACGGTGAACACATGCTTCCTCTAACATCAGTTCCTGGAAATAACAAGCCAGTCCATCAGTGATAAAAGTATCGCATTTTCTTAGAGGAAAGAGAAAAATGTTAAGGGACACTGTCAGGAAACATTTTTTTTAAAAACATCATGGATATCTTGTGATGAATCTATTGAATAATTATTACACACTGCTTTCATCGTCCAAATCAATTCAGTAATAGTAGAACTTTCCTTGGCACTATAAATGCAAAGTGTTGGTGCGCAAGTTGAACTTGAAGGTTGTGAGTGGTCTAAGCATGCAGGAGGAGGTACAAGTTCTAAGCATAGTTGGTTTAGTTCAAATTTGGATTAAAAGTTTGATTTATGTTTTGATGTAAGCAAGTGATTAAAAATTGCCTGAAAACTTTTCGTTTCCAAGTTTATAGTGCAACAACATACAGTACAAAATAGTTCACTTTCACTATACTTTCTACCCCATGCAGAAACTTTAAGCTTTAAATTATTCATCTTTTCCAGCCAATCACTACGGAATTTACATTTTCTCATTTTGAAATTTTTAGCAGAAGTATTGGGTTAGATGAAACTTCAATGGCAGTTGTTTATAACAAAAATATCAAAACCTACAAGAAGAAAAAGACATAATCGGGGGGTGGGGGGTGATATTGTGCAATTATCGTAGTAAAATAAACACAAATGTATATATATTAAAAAACAGTAAAAAATACTCCTGCTCTATAAGAAAATAAAAAAAGCCCTTTCATAAGGTAAGTTTTTAAATACAGTAAAACCTGAGTAAGTTGGCCACTCATGGTTCCAAACTATTGTGCTTCTTAAGTTTAACCATTATTTCCTAGCTGACTGCTAATTGCTCACTTACATAACAGCTGACACTTAGTAATATCAACATTATTTTTCTTACTGGGAATTCATTTCCAAACTCATGTGGATGGGCCCAGTGTTTTTCAATTTCTGGATAAACTCCCATGAGTTTTTCTAGTAAAGCAGGATGTTTTGCAGATGCATAGTGTTGTAAATATGACACTAAATCCAGCGCTTCTTGGAAAGTATGAGGGTTTTTTTCCGACAGTTTGGTGTTCATTCACATTATCATCAGTTTCTTCTTCATTCTGTAGCTCTAGAATAGGATTTTTAATGTTTGCAGCTCATCAGAAAAAATATCCTCTTCTGTGTCTGCCACGTTTTTGTGCACTATGATATTACAATCTATTGCTGGGAACTGATCTTCACTTAGCAGGTCATTTTTTATGTCTTCACGCAATGTTCCTAGTAGGTTGTTGGTGGTACTGTCAACTTCAGTTTCATCATTCATCTCTATCTCTATGTTTTGCAGAAATCCAGCTTTCCAAAAACATTTAACTGTTGTTGAAATCTGTAAATTTTGCCAAGCATGCACCCAACGAATACAATCAAAAACAATGACTGCTTTCAAAAATTCTACCACATGAACGAAAATATTTTGAAGACAGCCCGTAAGATTTAACTTTTAAAAATGGAGTTCCTCAGAGGATGAAAGGATAAAATGTTATTGGCTTTATATAAAATGTTATTGGCTTAGATGCTCCTCAGCTCATCTTCATTCATCATTAGGGTTTAACACATTTGCGGCCAGTAATAAAAATGCAGACATTTATGGAAAATTCATGTTTTCAGCAGGACAGTAAACTTAAAGTAACTGGAACCCCCATACAATTTTGTCAGCATTTGCCACTTTGTACTTACAGTGTGAAGTAAAGTTGGATGGCATATAACGTCATGTCACTGGATGTGCAGTGGCATATGCTGCCTTGCCAGTGAACATGTTCATTATGAGGCCTTCCTACAATTATAAGGGGAGGTATAGGAATACAGAAATAACTACATTCACATAGTTGTACACATACTTACAATAATAATCTTACAACTTCCAGCATCTTCTTTTGAAACTATATTGTTAAATTGTACATTTCCCCCAATATGGTCAAAAAAGGTTTGAAAAGGTGACTAATTTTAAAAAAGGTGAGAAAGGTGACTGGCTCTTCACCCTGAACAGCAGTCTTCTGTGTGCTGAGAGAGATGTGCTACTTATGGGGAGTTTGCAGCTGATAATGATAGGAACAAAAATTTGTTGCAGATGTGCAGTGTGAAGCAAAATGTTTTTGTTAGGGTAGAAACAACCCTAACAAAAACATTTATATTTTGAGGTGATCTAGCCATGTTGAAAGAATCAGTGATGAGTTACTGAGAATTTCAGTCCAAGTGGCAGGAAAGAAAGGTAGAGGAAAACCAAGGAAATCGTGGGAGGATCATATTCACAAATGCTTGCAAGACAAAAAGTTGATGGCTAGAGTTGTGTGCCAAGATCACTGTAAATGGAATATCAGTAAATGAAATATAGTAACTTTGATATGTAATGGAATATAGTAACTTTGATAAGGCAGATGATTTTGTTTTGGAGGGCTAACTTCTGAATCTCAGAGAACAGCTACTATGTACACAATAAAACGGACTTTGAATAAAAAAAAAAGGAGCTGCTCCAAAATCCAAAATGGCTTCAGTACTTCATAAGATTTTTTTATGAAGCAAAAGAAGACAGAAGCAGAATAGTTTGGTGCAGAAAGAAAGTTACAAGCATGTTAACAGCTGAAATCATTTAATTAGTTGAAAATCTAGAAAAGATACAAGGGGTCTAAGAAAGAAATATCATATGGAAGAATATTTTGTAATCTATAACATTTCTTGCACTATGGTTGCTATATCATTTGAAAAACTTCTTTCTTGAATGCTGATAAAGTTCTTCATATGACCCAGTAATGATGTTGACAAGCATGATATTTAATTATACCCAGGAATGCCTTGAAGTCTTGTGATGACAGGCCAAATAATACATGGGGAAAAAAATAAAAAAATAGTTATTTGGAAATGGATTATCCAAATGAAGTAGAAGTGTTTGCTGTAACATGTGATGAGAAGTAAAAAAAAAAATAGTGTATGATACTGCTGCTTCAATGTATAAAAACTACTGTGTTTAATATTATTTTTCTTTTTCAGTGTTATATATATATAACTAAAAACTATGCTCTTATTTGTTCAGAACATTTCATCAGTGGGTACCCTCTAGAAATATACCTGATACATGAGAGTTTATTGTATAAATCTGAATAAATAAATATATAAATAAATAAATAAATAATAAAGGCTACCTTCCACTTATATTTACTTACACTTGAACATACTTTCCAATCTCAGTTCATGCACACCTTTATTTTTAATTTTGGATAAATGAATAAAAATTTACTTTGGTTTATATTAAAAACAAAATGTTCTTGTTAACACATCTTGTTTCTAATATAAGCACCCCTTCCCCCTCAACCTCCAAGTCTGTGTGATTGTGATGTCTTAAGTACTACTCATGAGTTTATACCTATAACAAGTATTCATTCAGTCTTCCCTTTTGGAAAAAACATTTAAAATAACATACAATTTGTATTAAAGCCATTGAGAAAATATTGCCTTTTTTTTTCTGTTAAATAAGATGTTGAAAAATTCCTTTTATAACAAAACACCATTATCTAATATATATTAACCATTTTAAAACTAACATTTAAACAGAAGTCTAACAATACTTACAAGGACTATTAGGGCGGTCATGAAGACTGAAGTATAAGCTAACACCTGAATTGGAATCTGGATCAGAAACAGTAACATTTCTGGCAGACACACTTCGAAGGTGGCGCAGTCGATGCTGAAATTATTTAAAAGTGATATTATATTAAGAGTCAGTATCATAAATGTTATCTAAATTAAAGAAAATGTATTTAACTGGATGTATTTAAAAAAGTAGCTTTAGAAAAAATTTGCAAACTGTATAAACTGGATAGAAGTTTTATAGTATACAGATAGAGGAGAGAAAAATGAGCCACACTTCTCATTAAGTTTTCATTTTTTCATAATATTTAGTTTGACAAATAAAGGTAAGTTGATCACACTAGTTACGTTAAGAGAATAGAACTTTAACAAGAAAGTTCGTAAGCTGGGAGCTTTCGACCTTGTCTCAGGTCTTCATCACACCAATGGATTGGAGTTGGTTCATCACGTCAATATTTAGTTTGGCTAAATTAAATCACTATCTCTAAATATCAGCACATGTTCCAGAGATTCAGTGGAAAAGAGTTCCATGGTAAAAGGTGAATAAAAACTAGATTGTACTATGATTCAATTAAACACTAAATCATGATTCCTTATAGGTATTACTAAGATTTTTTAAAATTTCAAATGCAAATTTTCAGATAAAACTCTTCTCCTCTTCATGCTGTTACTTATTGTTACTTTGTTTATCTCACCATTACTATTGCAGTTACAATTAACCTCAACAGTTGCAGTTATTTTTCACAATATCTTGCCAGATGTTAGGCAGTGACAAACCTCTGAAGTCATTGGTGATGGAATTCTGATTATTCTCAATTTCAAATCCTTCTTTTAATTTTCTTTTTAGGAAGCTATTTTGTAGGCTGATGACCTTTAGGAATTTCCAGTCCATGTAGTGACCAATTTCTCTAACATGCCTATCTAAACTTCTTTTGTTGGAGCAATTTCTTACAGCTGCTTTACATTCTGCTCTATTCAAGTTTCTAGTCAGCAACCTGTCTCTCCTATGTAAGATAGTCCACAACAACATTTTACTTCATAGATTATTCCTTGCATAAAACATTATCTTCTCTTTGAACTATCCTAGGGAAAAAATTTGTAACATTTTCTAAACTTGGAGCTAGCCTTTTGTTATACTTCTTGTAAATCCTCCTTGATGACTCAAACAAACCTTTGTGATTATTAATTTTTATAATGAATTTTATTTCTTACTGTTGAATGTTCTTCTTGACTGAACTGAATATTTTCAATTTCAGTTTTTGGGTAGTTATTTTCTTCACGTTTTTCTTTGTGGGCTTTTTTCATCTCTGTTGTGGAGACTGCAGTAGATTCCAGTTAACTGGGCCATTGGTTAATCAGGATAGCTGTTTATTTGGGGCAAATCTTGAAAAATATCCCAAATTAGCTTGTTGGGATAAAGCTTCACATAAATGGGTGAGCTGCTTAACTGGGCCAAAGTGTACCAGCCTCAATGTGTCCCAATTAACTGGAATCTACTGCATTTATTGTTTTCCAAAACCGATTAGCCACATTTTTGTTAATAGAATATGGATGATAGGAATTAAAATCTAGCAATTTATTTGTATTCAAAGGGCCTTTTTTTTTTTTTTTGTACAATTTTGTAAGGAATTTTACTCCTTCATAATATACTGTAATATCTAAGAAGTTAATTTTCTTTCTTTTTCAATTTCTAAACTGAACCTGAGGGAATCATTTAATTCATTGAAAGAGTCAAGAATTTTTTCTGGAAAATTATTAACTGTGCCATCTATTATAAATAAAATGCCATCCATATATCTACTATATAACCATAAATATGTGGGTTGTGTTAGTTTTGTATTAGTTGCATTAGTATTTTTTCTTCTAGTTTTCTCACATAATAATTTGCTGAGAGAGAAGACAGTAGGGAGCCCATAGTTAGTCCAGACTTTTGAAAGAGAAACTTCTCAAATTGAAAGTAGTCTTGTTATGAGAAGATAAGCATTTCAAAAATTTCCACTAAGAATCTTATCTTTGTTATGTAAAACTATTAGGTCTGCAAGGTCTTAAATCAATTAGATCAGCTTATAGAAATCTCATCAATTTAGATCAGCTTATAGAGTTTATAGCAATGTGCTTTATAAACTCTATAAGCTGATCTAAATTGATGCAAGTATACACAGAAACAATATCTAAACTACCCATAATAGAAAAATCTAGCATACGAATAATATCTAATTTTTCTTTCAGTTCCAATCGTTTTTTTAATTAAGGAAGGAAATTCTTTTAACAATTTTTGAAGATGTTAAAATAGTTTAGATTAGAAGGAATTAAGCATTTTGAGCCTATTATTGGTCTAATTGGTTGGTGTTCTTTATGTAACTTGACTATTCCATAGATTTGAGGAAACAGTAATTGATTTGAGAACTATTATTCTATAGATTTGAGGGAAAAGTAACTGCAATTTTGAGAACTGTTCATAATTTTCTGGGAGTTAGATGATACAGCCAAAAGCCTTTGCTCAAACACTGGACCTGGTCAAAAAGTTGGTACTACAGTGAATGGTCATCAAGTAACCTTTGCACTGGCCTCTTAGAGGAATTATGTAGGTGCCCAATTCATCAGCTCATAGTAAGTGCCTTCATCCCTCTGTGCAGAAAAAATTATGGGACACCTGCTCTTCTTCAGTTGGATGCTCTATAGACAAATATGTGTCTTATTATCTTACAGAAATCTGACATTCACTTTTATTGAAGAACTGATCCTATTTACTTGGACCAAACCCCAACTTTTTTTTTTTTTTTCAAACTTGGTATATTGCACTATAAAAATTTACACTGATCAAACAAAAATACAGAAAAATTATATCCAAAATTTAACAGGCTAATGTAAAAAGTTATGCTTCCATACCTGCCAACATGTCAATTTTGGAAATCTTACAATTTTCGCGTGCTCACGCAGTGACACAAGAAATATATATAGTTCCAGTAAAACCTAACTAGAATTAAATAATACCACAATTTAAGAACAATTTGGGCTAATGAAAGCCACGTAATGCATACATTTTAGGATTTTGTGGCCTGCAACATTATACAGCAACAGCAATTCCTTAAACTTTTCTATAATAAAACATATGCACTATAAACATAAATTATTCCAAATTTTTGTAAAAGTTAATGTGAATAGAACACTATTAGGGCTATAAATAAGAGAAAATGAGAATAATAAAAGTTCCTTGCTCACTACACAGATATATTACATAATATACATGAATGAAATCCCAAAAATACTGATAATTAATTTGCTTTTTAACATTTTAAGTGTTGATAAGATGTTGATTCAGCCATTATCAAAAACGTTTTACTAAATTTTTGTTCATAGCAATGTCCTTTTTGAGAGTACTCTGTCCGCATAAGGTTTTTTGTTCAATATTTTAAGTTTCTGAATTAAATATTAAGCTTGTCAGAAACAATGTGAAATTACATATCATTTTGCATATTTGTTTATAAACCTAGGTAGAAATTTTTGAAGTACTGGCTTAGTATACCATGGAAAAAAATCAAGCCCAAAGAGCCTATTTTTAATCATACTTAGGCCTGATTCAAATGTAACATTTACAAGCATATCTACTGCATGTGCAGTGCAGTAGATATGTACCAATGTACCAATTTCCATTACAATACATATATATAAATTTCAAAATGTTAGATTTTTTGTCTGTCTACATCATGTGCTGTGCATTTGAACTGATTGCCATGGCGAAATACCATCCCAAAATGACTGATCCTGCAGTTAGGCCCTTTCACAGCCTATCCTAGGCCTGATTAAAACTCTGGAGAATGTAGCATTTTTGGGTCTATTTACTGTACACTTAAAACATTTGTATCAATTTTCAGGGCAAAATTTCACTGGGAAGTAAGTATCCAAGCCTGCTGTTAGCCCTTTTTTTTTTTTTTTTTTTTTTTTTTTTTTTTTGTGCCTAGCCTACGCTTGATTGCAAAATTTTGAAAATGTAATGTTTTTGTGTCTGTTTACTCAATGTGTAGTGCATTTTTATCGATTTTCCAGGCAAAATTCCTTAGGGAAGTACCCAAACCTGCTATTAGATTACTTTAGTGCCTGGCCTAGGCCTGACTATAACTTTTGAGAATGTGATGCTATTGTGTCTGTTCACTTCACGCTTAGTACAGGGCTGGGAAAATAAGCTCCAGATCTAGGAGCCAGGTGAAACGAAAACAAATTTCAAAGTATCATGCACAAACGTAATGCATGGTGATGATGTGTTAATAAAGAGTAATAATATAAGTGTATTAAGCACTGCCTACTACTCAAACTTCTTACTGCTAAATGAAATTCAAATTCAGTCTATAAATCTCAGGGTTCTATAGTTTTCATAAAAATGTAATCATAAAAAAGAATGTGAAAAAAACAACAACTTTTAACCTCATCAATCTGAGATGAAACTATTTGGAAGAAAATAATAGCTAAAAAAAATTGCGACCATCAGCTTCCGGAGTACCGAGTAATACATCTTTGGAAACGAAGCAAGGGGCGTTAAACAATACGTAAAGATGTGATTTTAGGGGGAAAAAATCTGAGATAAAGCCATCCTGTAAATAAGAAAGATACATAAAATAAAATGCGACCGTCAACTTCCAAAATGCTGCATGGCCGCAGAAACGAAAGGGAATGTTGCAAACGCTTAAAAAAAAACAAAAAAAAACAGCAACAATCTAACTGAAATGAAGCTATCTGAAGCCAAAAAATGTGAAACCTGCGATTAACTTCCAGAATGCCTTGTAATGCAACCGTGAAAAACAGAAAACAGACGATAAAAATGTGTAAAAATATGGTTTTCAAAAAAATAAAGAGGAAGAACAAAAAACAGACACCTTGTCAATCTGTCTGAATACTGAAGTGATGCTATCTGGAAGCAAAAGGGGGAAAAAATTGCGACGTCAACTTACTGAAAGCCGAAGGCCGCAGAAACAGAGAAAACGCTTTTAAAATATAATATAGCTTTTGTAATAAAAAAAAGGGGGGGGGAGGAATTGCAACTATTAGCTTCCCGAAATGTTTTTATGCCCTTTTAACCACCATGCACATCACATGTGCATGGTGCGTTAAAAGTGCATAAAAATATCGCTTCCGAGATTCAAAGCTAAAAAACGTAATTATATCTTATCAAGTTTAAGTTATCTGTTTGAAAAATATGGAAGAACGAAAGCTTAAATAAAATGAGGGGGCGGGGAGCATCTATTGATGATAGTGATCTATCGATTACAGCTTTACATCTTAAACGGGAGCCAACGTGAAAAATGCATGAAAATTTCCCTTCCTTTGTTTTAAAATTTAAAGGAATCTTAAAAACAATTAATGTTAAGAAAATAGAAAAACAGTCTGTAAACCTTTCCGAGAATCTGCGACGGGCGTCGCCACGTCTCACTGTTTCTGCTCCGGGCCAACAGCTTAAACCAAATAGTGTGCAACAGTTTAAACCAAATAGTGTGATCTTCAATTGCTTCTACGATCTGACAGGTTAGTCACATGACCGGGGGTTTACATCACATTTCTCTGTTTGAAACACAAGTTTCAGGATAAAAGCTGACAGAACTTATAAATGCGATCAAAGTAAAAAATTTTAGAATTTAATTTCATTAAATTACAATTTGTTGAAGTTACATTTTGCATCTATGAACTCAAAGTACTTAATGACTGCATATTATGAAATTTGAAGTAAAAAAGTTGGGCGCCAGGACCAAATTTCTAGGCATCCAGCAGTGGCGGCTTTTGGGAGGAGGCAAGGGAGGCAGTGCCTCCTCAGAATTTTAAGACTCTTAGTCAGAATTATTCGTTTTGTTCATTCAGTACTTTTGGGTATAGGAGAGCAAACGTTTATGCTAGTTAACTCTTTTGAATTAAATGTCGTCTATGCGTTCATTCAGTTTTTTTAAATTGACAGTTTTCGAAAACAATCGGTAGCGCGTAGTTGCGAATTGTCCTCAGCTGGCATTCTCCGTCCTTGAGGCAGGAAGCAAACTGCCTCTCGTACATTTTGCGCCAAACCTGTTTACTCCCACTGAATCAGTAGATACGAAGGTAGGCGGTGGAACTGCCAACACAAAGAGCGCACGCGCACCGTGGACTTCCCGTGAGGCAGATGTTATCTTGCCTCATGGGAACAGCTGTTTCCCTGTAGCAGCAGCTCCACTGTGTTAACTCCTCATTCAGACAGCTTCGAGCATCATTACATAGCGTCTTCTTCCTAGTTGCTTTTCTTTCACACTAATGTTTGTGTAACTAATTTTATTTATGTTTTACGAAGAGTTGTTTATCAGACCATGGCCTCTGCTTCAAACATATTTAATATGGTGGATAGCTTACTGAAAAAGCCTTTCAGTAGAAGAGATTTTGAAGAAAAGAATCAAATTAAAAATGATGGTATGCCAACACCTGAAATGAAAAAGATGACTTCAAAGGGTAAAACTTCAAACAGAGGTTTTAATATTGACTGGTACAGAAAATAACAATGGCTAACTGGTAGTGAATCAACGAACAAACTATATTGTTGGCCATGTTTCCTGTGAGTGGCAATGAAGTCTGGCAAGAGAAATGCTTCAATGATTTGAAAAATTTACCACATGCTTTGGACAGGCACATAAAGTGTAAAGATCATATTCTGGCAGTTGTTAAATTACAGTTGCTAGGCTTAACGAAGCGAAGAGAACTCTCTTAACGAAGCGAAGAGAACAAGTGACTTACGTCATAATGAAAAAGTAAAAAAGAATCGTGATGTAATGAAGAAGTTGGTTGATATTACAACACTACTGGCACGGCAAGAGCTCCCATTTTGTGAACACGATGAGAGTGAAGTCTTTGAAAATAAGGGAAATTACCTCGAGATGATTGATTTACCCTCCAAGAGTGACGAAACATTGAGAGTATTTATGGAGAATAGTACATTTTCAGGAACTTCAAAAACAGTACAGAATGATTTAATCGAATCAGTTGCTCATACATAATTAGGAATGAAATCAATGCAGATATTGAAAATACCCAGTTTTTTCTTGGCAGATTGATGAAGCGACAGACATTAGCTCCCATGCACAAGTATCAATTATAGTTTGATTTGTGAAAGAGGGAGTACCAGTAGAAAGATTTTTGGGATTTTTTGACATAAGTTCTGATCGGTGTGCTACTTCGCTTAAAGAATTACTGGATCGTGAGCTGGAAAGATTTAGCTACAAAGAAAAACTAGTTGCACAAACATATGATGGCGCAGCAGTGATGGCATCAGAGCTGAATGGATTGCAAGAAAAAGTGAAGTGTGATGCCCCTCAAGCATTATTTGTTCACTGCTACGCACACAGGCTGAACTTAGTTTTGAGCAGAGCAGCGTCAGGGTTGAAGGAATCACGTTTTTTTTTTTTTGTTGTTTTTTTCAAATTTAAATGCAATTTGTGCATTATTTTCCAAATCGACAAAGCGTGTTCATTTACTAGAATCTGTTGGTGGACCCAGACCACCTCGTGTATCTCAGACCAGGTGGAACTTCAAATCTTGTTTAGTGTCTACCATAGCTGACCACAGGTGCCTGCTAATTGAAGTATTTGAAAAAATTGGGGATGATTCCAACTATGATGATGAGATAATTCACGAAGCAGCAGGACTAAAACGGTACGGTGGCTCCAAGATTTTAATTTCGTTTTTCTTTTCTCATATAAAAAAATATTTGATTTAACTGAGGTTACTTTCTCTGTACTGCAATAAAATAGTTCCGATGTTACATTTTGTAACAAACGAATTACTGGCTTATGTGAAAAATTGTTGTACTTTCAAGATCAGAGACAGTTTGATGATCTCTATCATAACGTGTGCAGTGAGGTTGGTTCTCCAAATAAAAGATTTAAAGGAAGCAATGATATTTCAGCCAACGTGCAATACAGAAGACTGTATTATGAGGTAATAGACAATGTCACAACTCAGTTAAAATGCCGGTTTTCTGACATTGAGAAATTAAAATTTCTTCAGCTGGTCGATGTACACTGCTCTGAAGCTCATTCTAGAATTTTTCCTGAACACTGTTTTAAAGCTCTGCTTCAAACTTATGAAAAATACTTTGACAGCACCAAACTGCATAGTGAGCTGCAGGTTCTGTATTCAGACAGAGATCTGTGGAACAATGCCAAAAGTACAACAGAACTTCTATCTGCCATATACAATAATAATCTAGCACAGGCACTGCCAGAGCTATTTAGACTTCTTCCCCTCGTAACAATTCCTGCAACATCGGCCTCTGTGAAACACAGTTTCTCGTGCCTGAAGAGGATAAAAAACTACAAGAGAAACTCCATTGGGCAAGAAAGGTTGTCAAGTTTATCATTTCTGTCCATCGAGAAGGCGCTTGTGAAGAGGATGGAAGCAGAACAGACATGGTATGACCATATAATAAATCACTTTGCCAAACAGAAAGAACGAAAGATAGATCTCATATACAAGACAATATAAGCGCAAGGTAAGCTTTCTCTCTTGCTGTGTAGGTAAACGCTGTGTTCAGAAGTCTTCAAGACTTTTTTTCTTTTGGCGTCAGTGAAGGCAGAGGCGTACATGCAATAGAATTTCATTTATGAAAAAGATGTATAGTTCAGTCTTGTTTTTTATCTTCTGTTGATCTCTTTTATAAAAATCTATTTCAATGCAATATATTTCATATTCAAACTGGCTTAACAGTTCCCAAATAGTCCAAGAGGGCAATTCAGACTGAAAAAAATATATTTAGGCAAAGGGCCGGAGCCTTACATAAACAGGTTTTGTGTTGGCAAGTCATGTAAAACGTGCGTTTCCGGTAAAAAATTTATAAATCTTTTCACGTTCAGCCGAAATCCGTACATTGTATGGCCAAACTGTACTAGTTGGCAGGTATGTGCTTCCATTTCAATCAGAATTTTTCATTTACCACTTACCTGTTGAGTGACAAGAGGAATGCGACTTCTACGTACCCTGGTGTCAAGCCGATATTCTGCTCCAGCCATTTTATAGGACTTACTTTACCTGCATGTCATGAACTCACCTCCATGGTTTATTAATCTTTTGGCAGACTATTAGAAACAAAGACAAAACAATGTACAAAGAATGTTAAAGCACAAATTTCAGGAAGATAATGAAAAACATAGCATGTCGTAAAATGTCTCTCTCACACACACACACACACACACACACACACACACACACACACAAATGAAAAGAAAATGTAGCTATTATCATGCAGTTTCAGCTACAAACAGTGTAAAAATAAGAACTTTTCTATTGTTCCTAACAAATAACACTGGTCCCAAGCAAGCATGTGATGTGCAATGTTCATTTGGAAACACTGTTGTTCATACATATTACCAGACACTTATGTTCAAGATATGATTCACTGAGCACAACAACAGCAAAGGCACACAGAAATTTTACCAAAATATATTATTTTGCATATCATTAACACAAGAATAGCTGATCGGATGCCCGCAAAAGTAGTACTGATCAGTGACCACAGAAAACGGAACTTAAGCATGGCTTTTTCCCCCAATAAAAATCCAAAAACTTTCAAGTGCAACACCCTTTTTTTAACTTAAAAATGTTGGATTATCACAAAATGTAGCATATTCTTAATGAATATTACTCTCACATATTTACTGTGTGAGTCTGAGCAGTGTTTCTAATTAAACATAATTTTCTGTGAAAACAGCTTGTTCATCTCAGTTAAAAGTCATGAACTGTTTAGCATTTTTAACAATTCTGTATCACTTTGGTGTTAAACCACAAATTCCTAAATGTCTGAAACAATGTAGAGCTCTGACATAAGATTTTACAGATAGTTTTTTTTTTCTACATTTTTTCCATTAGCAGATAAATATTTCATCATCAGTGCAGCTGTTTGATGCCCCTAAATAATGCATTCTAAACTCCCTGTGGGAGTTTCTGTTGCTACATGTGCACCTACATCCACAAATTCTTTTACACTTATGCCAATATGTTTGGCTAGATCTAATACACTATTTGTAAGCTGTCAGTTTTATACCCATCTGAGTCTCTATCACAACAGCTTCCTCTGTGGAATTTTGTTTTTTGGAAGCATAACTTCATTCTCTCTGGCTTTGTTTCACACTATGCCCTTGAGAGCCATATTGCAGTACCAACAGCAGTTATAGATTTTGCTAATTTAGTAGTATTTGGAGTACTTTTCATGCCTGGCTAGTAATGACTGCACATCACTCATTTTTTGGCAATTCATTTCACTTTGAGAATGATTCTTTGATCTACTGGCTAGGCAAAAAAGTAGTGGTTGCTGGCAGCCATGCTAGTTTAACATCTGCAACTCAATATGCAGATGGCAAGTGGCATTATCAAAAAATAATAATAATAACATGCCTCTTTTGCTGTTTCATTCCTGATTGAAAAGCTAAACCATTCTCCCAAAATTACTAGTCATCCATGAATTCTTATTTGCTTCACACTTAACTGGCAGAGTTTTCTTAAAACAATGATGGTTTACAGACTTGCCAATAACCGAAAGCTTCTGTCTCTCTAGTCATAAAAGCAGGGGTGCAGAATATGTCCGAACACGCGAACGAGGTTCGGGGAAAATTAAGGCAGCTCTGGGGAAATTTTTGCCCGGGGGTAAAATAATAATAGTAATAACAACAATTACAGAACGAAAAAGTGACTTATTAACAACGAATATAACGTGAACATCCAGTTCTATACCCATTTTGATGAAGTCTTCATTTCTTGGAATGGATCCCTGTTCATAAGGCTTTACAACTTTTAAAAGAATCCTTGGACAGGCATTTCCATGGTAGAAGATACCATTTCACATGGTTTTCTTCAGCATCTCGTCTCAAGGAGTATAAGACATCATTGACAGCCATTACAAAGAGACAGGAAGGTTGTCATTTCTTGGTGACAATTGCCGTCGCCGATTAATGTAAAATTGTTTTTTATTTATTCATTGGAATAAATATTAGTTGTTGTTGTTTCTTCAATTTTTTAAGTAATAGGCTTTAAGGATAATTCTTAATCATCAATTATACTCTAATAATCGCTTAGACTTCTATGAAAATCTGTTACAGTTTGGGGGAAATTTTGGATAAAAAAATTGTGTTCTGGGGAAATATTTCGCCATGAAAATTTTCTTCACCCCTGCATAAAAGTACACAGGAACAAAATCAAGTGCACTTCCCAATATTTTCTTTCCTTACATTTTTGGCTCTTCATGCAGAGAGTTTTACGAAGTAGTGCATTTAAAAATAATGCAGTTTTAATCCAGTTTACTAAATTTTGAAGCTCACATCCTTGACTCAATTTTTAAAGTTTTTCCATCCACTTATTGACTGTTTCAAAGGGACACATACTCAGCTTCAACAGAAATTTTCGTTGAAACTGGTGACACTGACATATCTGTTTTTAAAACTTTCAAGTCATCTGTTAGACACACAAAGATCACCCTTTCAAGTTCATCAGGAATTATTTTGATGAGTGTTTGAAATAGCTCCAGATACCTGCACATACTTTGGAACTATTTATCAACAAACCATTCCAAAACAATTTCATTCATTACCAGTCATATGCATCTTTCTTTTAATTTAACCTTTCCCATTCAACTACTTATCCATTACACTCCTTTCTTTTTCATAATAATATAAAAATGCAGAGTCACAAATGGATTCAGTGATATATGAAACACAGCCTCTCCCAACCAAATAACAACTCCATCATCACATATACATTGTTACACATGTAATTATGTTCAAATAAATTGTAGAGTTGGAGAGAGGTAGACCTGGAATTATGATAGTAAAAAAAGAAATACTGGAAGGGCAAATATGCTTATTGGAATTAAAGATTTTCAGAAATAAGGATGAAAAAATAAAATGCTATTTAAAGGAGTCTACAGTCTATGGTACCAGTAAAGGAAAAGGTGGAAGAAAATGAAAATTTTCGTGAGTTTCAAAACATCTTCAATAACATAAAGCCAGATTTATTTATTTATTTTTTGTAACATGAGACCAGACTGCACACACACCAAAGAACTAAAACTTTATGACAGCACGTCTTTATACAAATCGAAGCAACTGCATGTAAACAATGTGTGTGAAGGTCATGAAATGGTAAATAACACCTGATACTAAGCTCTGTTAATCAGTGTTATTTTTGTTTTTCAAATGGGAGAGAAAAGCAACAGACTTAAGCAAGTTTGACAAAGCCCAAACTGTAATGGCCTGACAACTAAGTTAGAGCATTTCTGATATGGAAATGCTTGTAGGGGAGCTCACAGTTATCCATGGTTAGAACCTTTAAAAAGTGGTCCAAGGAGAGAAACCATGAACCGACGACAAGGCGGGGTCCAACCACTACTCACTGATGCTGGAGATGAACGAAGACTATCCCGTATGGTGCAAGCCAACAAAAGGGGCACTGTGGTGCAGCTCGCAAGTAATTTGAATGCTGATGACAGAAGTAACGTATCACAACTCACAGTACATTGAACTCTGCTGAAATTGGAGTTGCATAGCCAGAGGCCGTTCCGAGTAGCTATGCTAACCTCTGTTCATTTGTCATCAAAAGCACTTAGAATGGGCATTAGGGTGGTTCAAAAAAAAAAAAAAAAAATTACTAAAGACAAAGATACCCCCTATTTTTTTACATTTATCCATAGTATCACTCTGCTAAAATTTCAGCTTTCTACTCCTACAGGAAGATGGTTCCTCAGAATCCCAACGAAAATGAGAACTTGAGTTCATGAATGCGTTAAACGCCATTTTTGATATTGCCCATGCTGATGCTTTGAATAGAATAAAAATCAAAGAAGATTGTGATTTTCTAATAGATTAATGAATTAAGCGTAAAATGTGTTTGGTAATGAAGACATAGAACTTATGAAAAAGCAGAACAGAATCCTTGAAAGAAAGAAAAAGGAAGAATGAAATAGAAAAGCCACAGGGGTGGCCGCTTCAACATCAGCTGTTTATTCAATCAGCTATTCAGAAACCTCAATTTCCCAATCAGATAGTGATGATGACTTCTTAGCCAATGAAAAGAAGAGTCCAGGTCAGAATGTTGAAAAGAAAAATATCTGTCTACAACACAACTATTTACATCTCATGTTACTGGTGCTTTAGGTTGTAACAAAACATCTGATTATGAAGCACTTCGTTTGATTGTTCCAGTTGTAGCAGCTTTGGGGCATGATCCTATACTCCGAGTCAACCTAAGAGTGAACCATTATGAAGGGAACGAAAGAGCTACCTCCGCTACGAAAAATAGTTCCTAGCGTTTAGAGCGAAAAGCATCAGAATTATTGCTTAGAATCCATTTTTGTTTGCTCAACAGTTTATCAGACAAAATTGCTACCTAAAAAAAAAATTCCAGAAGTTAGAGCACTTTTAGAAATAAATTTGTTGTGAGAAGTTGCTGAATCCAGAGCTTCACACTTTTGGCTATTTCTGACCACTTGGGATACAACTCGGACAGGGGGAAGGGGTGGAAGACCTCTCCCAAAATTAACAACGCAGAGACAATAAATTACCATCGGGAAAACTCGAAGGGTGCGTTACTTAAACAGGCAGTAGGGAAAGTATTTCGGCCTTCACCAGACCCCCACTCACAATCCCCACTGCTTGTGAGATGTGTGGGTGGGTGGGGGGATCAGAAAGGAAACAGTAGAAGAGCACATTAACGCGGATGGATACCATTCTTGCGTTCCACGACGAGATGTGATAAGGCTCTCCCCCTTTCCCAGAAGTACACTTTTAGGGTGAATTGGAGTATAGTACACTTCCTCTTTCACGAAGTACCATTGAAAGATCAAGAAAAAAGCTAGAAAAGAATTACTAATCTAAAACAACTATTATGGGAATTTTACTAGGAAATTTTTTCATTTAATTGCAAATTTTCGGAGAAAACTCTTCTTCTTCAGGCTGTCTTTTTGTTGTCACTTATTCTTGTCAATATTGCGGTTACAGTAAACCTTGAAGGTTACGGTTAAACTTGACGGTTTAGGCTATTTTTCAACAAATCCTGCCAGATGTTAGGCAGGGGAAATCCTTTGCAGTCATTGATGATGGAATTTTGATTTTTCTCAATTTCTATTCCTTCTTTCAGCTTTCTTTTTTGAAAATTGCTTTGGAAACTGATGATTTTAAGGGAATTCCAATCCATGCTGTGACTAGTTTCTCTAACATGCCTATCTAATCCAGTCTTGTTGGAGATTGAGAAACTAGGAAGCCATTTCTCAACATGAGCTTTATTCATAGAAAAGAATGTTGAGTCAGCAATGAGTGAATTCTAACCTGACTGTTCTCTTGCCCTTCATTGGGACGGCAAACTTCTGCCTGAATGCATTGGATTAGGAAAGGTTGATCGGTTGCATGTATATGTTTTGGGAGATGGTATTGAAAAACTTCTTGGGGTGCCAAAGTTGTGTGGTGGAGGTACAGCGCAAACTCTATTTTTATCCTATTAAGGCATTGAGCGGTCGAGAAAAACATTCAGGCTTTAAGTTTTGATATGATGAGTGTAAACACTGGTTGTGCAAAAGGGGCATGCATTGAGTAGGAGAAAAAAAATTGGCCGTGAACTATTGTGGCTACCCTGCCATCACCATGCCATGGTATTAATCTTGGCAAAGGTATTTACCTTGTGCTTCGGACCGTTGTGTTCCCCAGAAATTCCACTCTTCCACAGATTTAAAAATGTTTAGCAAGGAATTGAACAAATAAACTATCGAGGGATAGAACTGAGAACGGACACTAAAGAGCTTAAAGATTCAACCTTAGCCTTTCTTTTATCAGTATATAAATCTATGATCATTAGAGGTGATTATAAAGAGGTAATTGAGTTGACATTAGTCATTTGGGATAATCCACCTGAGAAAATCCATTGGAGAGCACCGGGTGCTATTCATCATGCTCGGTGGATGGGTAAACTGCTATAAATATATATGCTTTCAAAATCTTTTTGTTCTGAAATCAGCAAGAGGTTTTTCATATAACTAAAATGGAAGAAATGTAACTCCAATGATTTGTACAGTTCAGTGCTCTTTTGTACAGTAAATCCTGGATAGAAGCTCCACTTGCTGCTGAAGCTTCTGGAGGTGACCTGAACTTATAAAAAGACCTTAAAAAATATGAGATAATTGATTCTGAAATTGGAATAGCAGCAAGGAAAGTTTTAGAAAATCGCTTGTGGTATCTTTCAGATGAATTGGTTGGTTTGGCCCTATTTTCAGATAGTGTGCCAGTAAACGAAAAAGCAAAAATTATTGCAGGAATGAACGCAAAAGGCTCACGAAATGTAAGAGGGCCAGGGCAATTAAAAATATTGAAAGATGATGCCTGTCTTGGAGACTTTGCAACAGAAAGAACTGTTGAGGTCTTTTCTCGTTTGAATATTAGTGACTCTTTTCTAACATTTTCACCTGAAGAATGGAATGATAACATCAACTATAAGAATGGGAGAAAAAAAGTGAAAGAACTAAGAGTGGTGAACGATACTGCTGAGAAAGGTGTTCAGCAGATTCAAGAATTCAACAAACTTCTAACAAATGATGAGGACGAAAAGCAGTTTCTTTTGCAAGTTGTAGAAGCAAATCGTAAGATCATTCCTACAGAGACAACAAAAAAAATCTCTTGTTGATAGTCTTTCAAAAAAAGAAATAAAAGAAAGCTGAAAATATTTATTATTTTATAAAACTTTTATGCTTTTATTTATAAATTTACAATATTAGTAATGTGTTTAATTTGGTTTTACCTAAACCCATAACCAAACTTTTGTGTTTAATTTGGTTTTATCGAAAACACTCAAAATGCAACAAGTTGAAATTTGACAGCTCATTGAGCACCATCTTTTATTTGGAGTAAAAGGTTGAAATTTTGCCAGAATAATAGTATGGGTAGATGTAAAAAAATGAGGGGGTGTCCTGGTCTGTATGTAAAAGTTTATTTCTTTCCATATGTTTGTGAACCACCTTAATGGGCATGCAATCAGCCCTTGTGAATGTCGGTAGCCAGTGGTCAAATGACAACCAGATATTTTGTTATTTTGTAGTGGCTAGTAAATTGTTTAATATAGTAGCTAACAATAGCCAGTAGATTTCTTTCCCCAAGCGAGAAACTACTTTGATCAACTTTTCCCCCACTTGTGAATTAATATCGAGTTCAGTTTTCTCGCCCGTGTTCTTGCAGCTGCTTGGAAAATGAATGGAAGTGAAGGTGGGATTCAAGAGAAACTTAATATGCTGACGGATTAGCCTGGAGCGACCAAAGGTTACTAAAGCAAACTTTGCCATGGTATATTTGATTTTTGCCATGGTATATGTATCTTTTGCCATTTCAGGGATTTAACTCTGATCATGATGTCTTCCACTCTCGTCATTTTTCGGATCCACGAGTTCCTCTTCTTATCTCTCCTGGTTATACCAAGCATGCACCTCTCCATGCTTCTTTGAGTTATCTGCAGCCTTTGTATGTCTCTTTTAGTTAAGGTCCACGTCTCTGCACCATACGTAAGCACTGGAAGGATGCATTGATCAAACACTTTTCTTTTAAGACATAATGGCATATTGCTCTTGAAAATTATGCTGTTTCTTCCAAAAGCTCTCCAGGCAAGTTTTGTACGCCAATTAATTTCTGGCAATGGGCTGGACATACTGCCAGAAGGACAGACCATAGATGGACAGCCGAAATTTTAGATTGGATTCCAAGGGACAGGAAAAGACCCAGAAAAAGACCACATGGGAGATGGGTGGATGAAATTCGAAAATATGCGGGAGTGACATGGAGGAGACTGGCACAAGACAGACCGTTGTGGAGGAAACTTGGGGAGACCTTCGTCCAGCAGTGGATTGATAATGGTTGACAATGATGATGATATGTATCTTTGACATGCCAACCTTTGCCATGGTATACCTTACAAAGTATAATGTCATCTACAGGTAAAAGAATTATCTTTGAATCTCAATTTAGCCGCATATATGCTGAACAAAAAGAAACAGGCTGTAACAGCAATGTTTTTAAGATGATGCTGCTGCTACATCTAATGCCATGTAGTGCTCCTAGTGAGCGTGGCTTTCAGAAATGAACCTCATAAAAACGAGTAATCGGGCATGACCGAATAGTGACACTTTAATGACTTAATGAATAAGATGCAATGGCCCTTCAATTGAAGATTTTGATCCTCAAAATGCTATTCAATTGTGATGGGCAGATACTTCTGATGGGAAGATCAGACACAGTACATATCAGTGGTAAACTGTATCAACATTATTAATGCCACTTTATGTATATATATCCTAGGTTTTGTCCTTTTGTTTTAAATATTATTAAAGAAATTAGACATCTAACTTCAATGGCCTCTCAAAAATAAATTATGTATGTGTAAATTAAGATAGAGTAATGATATTACAGCACTGAAAATAAATTGTCAAACAATCAATAATTTTGGAGCAAAAGCATATGGAATATTAGTAGTCAATCTAATGATCCTATGCGGTAAATGTTCTGCATCTGTTTTTATTAAGTTAATGAGGTAGGGGTCTCTCATTAGAAAAAACATTCACCCATTTAATTTCATAGAAATGTAAATAGAAAAGTTACTGAATTATTATTTTTTTAACTTTGCATGGCCAGTAGATTTTGTCATTTGGCTAGTAAAATTTTTATTCCACTAGCCACATTGGTAGTAGAAATTTCAGCAGTTTTGCAAGGCCTGCATGCAATCATCAAAACTGGTCCTTGAAGTATTGGATGAAGGTTGTCTGGTTTAATGAACCTCCTTTTCTGTAGCGCCATATGGACGGCTGGGTACATTGTGTCATTTACCTACGAAAGTGTTGGCACTAGGATGCACTGTGGGACAAAAACAAGCCAGTGGATGAAGTGTAATGCTTTGGGCAATGTTCTGCTGGGAAACATCGAGTCCAGTGATTCGCGTGCAGAAAACTATGATCACCACTACCTACCTAAACATCATTGCAGACTAGGTAAATTCTTTCATGGCAACAGTATTTCCCTCTGGTAGTGCCGCCTTCTTTCAGAAAGATAATGCGCCATGCCACACTACCTGGATTATTTGAGAATGGTTGGTGGAACATGAGGAAGACTTCCAAGCATTCCCCCTCGCCTCCAAATTCTCCAGACATCAATCCAATCAAGCATCTGTGTGTTGGAACAGCAAATCCTACCTGCAATGGCTCAACCATGTAACATATAAGAATTAAAGGATCTGCTGGTAATGTGTTGGTGGCATGTGGAGGACCAACATCATATTAGGCAGGTGGTCATAACGTTTTCTCTTAGGTGTACTACTGAAGAACCAATCCAATTTGTAATGGGCAATTATGGAGACTACCTCACTGAAAATGGGAGTTTATTTCATAGACTTCACATACTACAATAAACTAAAAATAATGAATAGCTTTTACAGACACAAGTTTACCAGCTCAGCTACAGATAAAAAATCTAACATTGATGATCAGGTGATCAACAAACTAGCAAAATTGGTAACCGATATAAGAGTATATACAGGTTAAACTACATACTCCGACCATTATTTATTAATAACAGGAAATGTTTCATAATACCTCTAAACCCCGTAGCAGAATCGTGGCGACATACACCACAGATTTTATTTTGTTCCTGCAGATAAAACTGATACCCCAAAACTTTTATTGTGATCCTACAGAAAAAAAACAAAAAAAAAAAACATCCCCAGAACCCTTAATTCCTTTCACAGACTTACAGTCATGAGTGCAAGTCTTCTATCTGGGGATGAATAAGTCTTTCAAAACTTTCTAACAATGGAAATTAGGCGAAGTAAAGATTTCTCCCATAATCAGTTTTCTTTTTTTTTTTCTCATGTTTGTTCTGTCCATGTATTGTTAAATATTTTATTGCATAAATGACGAAGGCAACAATTTTTGAAAACGGAAATTTGACTGAATGCTGTAATCTTAAATTTGTTTTTTCCACGATGTTCCCTCTACTCTGTATAGTTGTTAAATGTTTTATTCCATAAATATTTGTATTTAAGCTTGATAAAGGAGGGAAATTTTCTGAAAACAGAAGTTAAGTGGAGCGCTGTAATCTTAAATACCCCCTTTTTTTCTGCAATGTTCTATCTGCTTAATGTATTGTTGCTAAATGTTTTATTCCATAAATATTTGTATTAAAGCTTGAAAATGGAGGAAAATTTTCCAAAATCAGAAGCTGGACAGAACAAAAATTAATCCCGTAATCGTAATTTGTTTTCCTGCGATGTTCCCTCTGTCCAAATATTGTTGCTAAATATCAATATCCTTTTGTTCAAGAAGCATTTGTGTTTCAGCGTAAAAATAAAGGCAAACATTTCCAACAACAGAAGCTACAGGGAGCAAAGATTTATTTCTCCACGAGCACAATTTTTTTTCACTGTGTTCCCCTTGTCCTATACCTGTTGTTAAATACCATCTAGTTACATAAAAGCTTGCATTTAAGATTGAAACTGAAGGGCAATTTTTTCATAAATGGAAATTGATGGAACAAAGATTTATAACCGTTTTTTTTTTTTTTCTCACGATGATTTTTCTGACCAGTGTTGTTGTTAAACATCATTTTATTCTATAAATAAATCTTTGTGTTTCAGCTTGAAAATAGAGGCAGTAATTTCCAACAAGGAGGTTCCATGGAAATTATTGGAATCCCCCCTCTCTCCCCCCATTTTATTTCTACCTGTGCAAATTTTTGTACCCAGTGGTTGTGTTGCCCAGTGACCTCCCAGCACATAATCTTGTGGCACCACAATACCCGTTGCAGCCATATCAGGAACTTTTTGCTATGGGGCCTCCAAAGTAGGCTAAGAGTAGGAAGCTAATTACAGTACCAGCAAAAACATTTCAAGTAAATCTATTGTAACAACCAACAAAACAGAATTTATAATTTATACCAAAAAATGATAAATAAACACCTAGATGAGATGATGGAGGGGGTTAATGACCACCATAAACAATTCGATGGGCTACACCAGTTGTCCATCTCCAATTTAGGGCCACTGATTCCATGGAAGGTAGAGATTCAGTACCACAAGACAAACACAACGTTATAGCCCCACCAGGATTCTAACCCAGACCCATCTCGGACGAATGGTCAGAATGAAGAGCTTAGACCACTGCGCCATCAGGGCAGCCTAGAAGAGACTGAATGGGAAGATAAAATAAATAAAATATTGACGTCACTTGAAATCATTTGTATGTAAAACTCCTAAAGAAAGCCTAAAAAAATGAAAGAGAAAATGTGGACTTGTGGAATAATGAAATCAAGATGATAACAAGGGGAGGAAAATCAGCATACATTAAACAGCTCTCATCGGCAGGGACGAATTGGCCCACTGGGATACCAGGACATTTCCTGGTGGACCACTTGAGAATGGCCCACCTTTTCGTATTCTTTTTAATTGGAATTTTAGAACGAACGAATAATTGTTTTGGTAGTTACGAAAAATAATCCTTAACTTTATTTGAGCTGTACTTCTGCCTGAAAAGTTATTTCCTAAATAAAATAAAATAAAAATTCCTATCTATATGTTGAGCATTTACTCTAAACTGACAGCAAATTTCTTTGTACTTATGTGAGAATAGTGCTACTGGACAAAGCAAACTGTTATAAATTAATTAAGCTAAATCTAACTAAACTAAGTCATAGGTTGTTGGACTTGGAGGTTAGGGTCTTTGGTATGACCTACCCTCCTATCGTAATCTTGAAAGAGACACCTGAATACTCAGTTGCCTATCATCGCCACCCACTTATCCAAAGGCTGGCATAGAGCACAAACTGATTCTCCCCGGAGTTATTCTGAAACCCCTCTCTGGCCCACATTTTTCTCAAAAGAAACAATTTATCAATACTAGTTCATGGGTCAAAATAATGGGAAGACTTAAAAAATGCAATATATTAAAAAACACCAATACCATTGTGCTGTAGACAAACAATGACCAAAAAAAAATGCAAAAATTAATTGTGTAGAAAAACTGATATGTGGTATGTGCATATATTTCAACTTTCGGAATGATCTTGATGGTGATTTAGTGCAAAATGGGGATTCATCCGCAATTTTTTTTTTTTTTTTTTTTTTTTTTTTTTTTTTTAGTCGAAACCAAAATTTCTTATAGGAAAGTAATCTGTAATCTAATTCAACACCCAGTTTTGAGCATGGTTTGATACTATATTCAATCATGAGCAGATTTTTTAAATTCTTTCACTGTTAATTTATTGCTAAAATCTGTTTACGATTGAATTCGTTTTACAACATGCATAGTGCATACTCCAAGAGTTCCATTTCATAAAGGATCTAACAGAACTTTTCCCATGGAGAATTAATTAAGTGTTCCCTTGTGGGTGCGCCTGTTATTGTAAAAGATCGCAAGACTAAAATTCCTAAAATTCACGTACTGATTTGGTCGTTCCAATCTGCTCCTGCTCATCAGGATAATTAGATGGAGAAATTAAATATATATGAGAAGACAATTTACAAAAAGGGAAACACGAAAACTCCACAGGAAAAGTTTGGACAGCTATATCAATAAATTAGGAAAAGAAACTATATAAAGCCACAAATTAAAACATAAAACAATTAAGTTCATATAAAACTATACCACAGAAATGGATAACGATGAAATACAAAACCAACAATACTGTAAATTTTGGAGAGCAAATAAACATTTGAAACTGTCTTTTAAAACACTCCTAGAAAATATATCTGACAGTAACAACCCAAATCATATTACATTAGAAGAGCTTAATGATGCATTAAAAGAAATGAAAAACAGAAAATCTCCAGATGAAGATGATATTTCAATAGAAATAATAAAAGCATAAAAAAACTTCATCCAAAGATTTGTAATACTCATAAACAAAGTCTAAAGCACCCAATGTCTGGAACCGTGCAGTGGTGACTTTCATCTTAAAAAAAAAAAAAAGTAAAAAGAATTGTTGTGAAAAGTATAGCGAAATGAGTTCTGTAATTGCAGGTTATAAAAGCTATGCAAAGTACTGAAGAAAAAAATCTGCCCTTGAATATACAGTGGGTAAAGAACAAAATGGATTCAGAAAAGGAAGAACTTGTACTACCCTCTTATTACCCTCAAAATTTTAATGGGAAAAAAAAAAGATAGTTTCAAGTTAGAAACACACCTATTGTTTATAGACCATGAAAAGGCTTTTTCATAAATTAAACAGATTTGAATTACTCAGAATTGAAAAGAAAATATTTTCCTATAAACCTAATAAAATCACTCCATAATTTATACACAAAACACTGATAAATGTTGAAAAACTTGACAAAGAACCAAAGCATCAGAAATAATAGTAGAATTCCAACAGAAATCATTTTGGAGTTAAAAACACTGGCTATCAGCATCCAGATGAGTAAAAAAAAAAAAAATAGAACCACATCAAAAGTCTTGTGGGTTATTCATATATCCCTTATATAGTTCATTTCATCCTGTATCAATACACATTAAATTTGTTTACCCGAATCAATCCATTTTTGAGTCACCAAAGTGAGCCACAACTTTTGTAAACACCCTGCATATTTTTACATGGTAATCTTTCAGGAGAGACATACTTATTTTTACAAATTCTACACAACTCAGTGCATCTATTTTTGCATTCTACTTTATTTTGCTACTTAAATAAGCATTTTTGATAATTGAAATCAAATTCCACATGTTTTAATAATTATGTCAAGCAGTCTCAAGAAAGTCAGTATAACTTTTGTTTATATTTGTATGACTATTTAAATCATTTCATTTCATGTATTTTATTTTAGTTGTCACATACAGGTTACATAGATTAAGTGAAAATAATTATATGGCAGATATGAAACAATAGGGACAAAAAGAGAGAAAAGGCTGAATTGGGCCTAACTAGCTCCCTTCTCCCAGGACAATGATTCTTGAAACAGGCATCAAATCAATTTGAAACTACAATAACTGCCTGAGAGGCAGTTATTATAGTTTCAAATTGATTCCCAAAGCAGCTCCACCCTATATCATTCAATATTAAAAATGTAAATTAAAACCATACCACTTAAGGTAATAACAGATTAGTAAAAAACCTAAATAATTACATTCAGTACTAAGATTGCTAATATCAAACATTAGTTTGTTTAGTGATCCAAGGGTTACAATCATTATTATTGTTATAAAATATTAAATTTAAGAATTTAAAAACAAGGAGACTATTCCAGTTGATTTATAAATCAGCTGCTACCAGTTATAATGATGCTGATTGCATTAGATATCGTTTAAGTTTTTAAATAAATAAATATTGTTTAAGGTTATTAAACTCATCCGACAAAGTATTCCAAAAAGTTGGTCCAGCATAGTTAATGTGTGCTCTATATCGTTCTGTTTGTGCAAACATGGGCACTAAAAATTAGTTTTGTTTCTAGCAGAATGTTGATGGATGTGAAAATTTAGTGAAATTAAATCCCGATAAAGGTTACTTTTTATTCTCTTAAACATTAATATTCCTAGATTGTAATTATATAGTTGATCAATAGTTAAGAGATGAAAATCATTAGGATGTAGCCTAATCGGGTTGTCAAGCTTCGCGAATAATTGTTTTCGAGTTTCAACTCAAGAAATCTGATGAATTTATTTTGTATTTGTTGTAATTTAATAATATTATATTTAGAGGTTTTTCCCCAGGTCAGGATACAGTAATTAAGGTGAGTTTGGATTAAAGTGAAATATAATTGTAACATCAATTTCGGAGATAAATAGGTCATAACATTGCCAAGTACTCCAAAGTTTCGAGAGATTTTACTGGTTAAAACTTTGATGTTTGATTTTTAAGATCCCATTGAATTATAGTACCAAGATAAGTATGAGATTGAACAACTTCAATAGAAATATTATTCAGCAATATCTCAATAGGTATAAATGGAGGAGTAAAGTTATGAGAGAAAATCATTAATTTAGTTTTATGTGTACTAATAGCTAAGTCATTAACAGTTAACTAATGATTAAAGGTGAAAACCAATTTTCCAACTTAGCAATTAAGTCATATAAATCATTTCCATGTTAAAGTAAAGTAGCATCATCAGCATATATTATATCAGCATTAGGTGTAATAGAAAAGATGTCATTAATCTAAAGATTAAAAAGTGACGAGGCCAATACTCAGCCCTGAGGCACTCCAGAGGTGGTATGTTTTATATCTGATTTAATATAATCAATTTCGACAAATTGTTGTCGATCAGATAAATAACTGTTAAAAAAATCTAAGTATTGTACATCTAATTTTATATAATTTAGTTAGTAACAAACCATGGTTTATAGTATCGAATGCTTTTGAGAGGTCCAAAAACAATCCCAAAGAAAATTTATTATGCATTAGATCAGTTTGGAATTTATTTTTTAGATTGAGCAGGGCAATTCCTGTTGAACAGTTTGACAAAAACCCAAATTGGTTTTGATTTAAGATATTAAATTTAAATATGAAAGCATCATTGACTATCTCATGTGGTAGTTAAATTCCCTGTGGCTATGCTGAAGAAAAGTCTCCTATGGGGGGGGGGGGGGGGGGCAGCTATTATAGAAATGGTAAAGGGTCACAAAATTATCATATAGTTTGCCTTTTGACTGATTCAGACTCGTATTAATAATCATGTTGGTCTTAGCTAATAATGCATTTTGTAAAAATAAAAAAATAAAAAAAACCATACAGTTTCTGGAATTGCTCTGCAAACTATGCAATATTATGCTAGTTTTATCATACCACAGCTGTGCTTCCCTGAAATTGAAAAATTTAAGCAGTAAGTTTTTAAAGTGGCCATCAATCGATCAGTTTCACTGAGAAATAAATAAAAAAAAAAAAAAAAAAAACATGGAATACATGGGATTTTGAATAATGCTTGATGCAATGCCATGTAAGAGGCCATTCAAAATTACTAGAAAGGTAAAAAATTATTTGTGTTAAAATTTATATGAAAAGAGCATTATTTCTGCTGAAAATACTTTTAATTATTACGTTGAACCAAACCTGATGTAGTTGCACTAACTGAGAGACGATAAATGATGAAAAAATTGTTGAGCACTTCCATTACAGAAGAAGAACCTAAATCTAAAGAGGAAGAAGGCAAGGCTTTTCTGACAGTGGTAGCAACACACTAAGAGCGTAAAGAACTACGGTAGAAGCAGTTCAAAGCTAATCAGTGTGGTACCCTATAGTGTACCACATTAATAATATATTTGTGGAATAATTGTGAGTATATTATCAAATAAAAGGTGCAGAAAATGGTTAAAATGTGTTCACTTTTAATTAATATAATGAATGAAAGCATTATTTTTTATGCCTATCCTACAAGGGTCATTTCAAGTTTTGCACTCTGTGGGCTATCTCTTAAAAAACGAATTTATTTCACAACATACCTTTACAAGTAAGCCTTTGAAATTTTCTCCAAGTTCAGCGGCCGAACATTTGGGCAAGTCTTTTACTCCAGTCAGGGCAACTCCATTTTTGAGGAGTCTGATTACTTGGGTCACCTCATTAAAAACATCTTAAACTGTATTGAATCGTCTCCCGCGGAGTAGCTTTTTCAGTTTTGGGAACAAGTCATAGTCTGATGGACTCGGGTCAGAACTGTATGGTGCATGGTGAAGCAATTTCCATCCCTACTTTTCCAGAATGTCTTTTACTGTTCAGGAAACATGCGGTGTCTTGCAAAATGATGAAACTAGCTTCGAGCATGAAGAGCCTCGTTTGGCGAATCTTTGGGTGCAAAATATTTTGCAGAAACCTTCTATAGTATTTTGTAGTTACAGTGATCCCCTCAAGCGCTTTGGCTGTTGCCATCACTCCAACCTTTTCATAGGCCATAATCATTTTCAGCTTAACCTTCGATTGTTGGCGACAGAATTTCTTCTGGTGAGGCGATTCTGGATGTTTGCACTAAGATTTCAGTTCTGGTTTAAAATCTCGTACCCAGTTTTTGTCTATAGCAACAATTTTGCTCAAAAACTGCTCGCCTTTTGTCTTGTACCACTAAAGCAACTGTTTTGCGAACTGCTTGCTGCTCTTCACTCAGATTATGTGGAACCCATTGGGCAGCCACTTTTCTATAATTTTTCAGTCAGGATTCTGAAAACCAAAGTGACAGACATGTTTGCTTCATATGCAATCTCTTCACAAGTTTTTTGTCGATGTTGTAAAACGCTGTCAGACGATAACCACAGAAGTGCTGTCCATTGAATCTGATGGCTCGCAAGTTCTTGAGTTGTCTTCGATGCTTTCCCAACCTTGGCGGAAATGAGAAGCACATCATGACACTGTGCTATGATCCACTACATTAACCCCACAAACTTTACACAAAGCTTTATGAATTTCAATAGGGGATTTTCTTTGCAAAGTTTCAATTTTAATGTGGTATCGCTGGTTGTTTTGCGAGATCTGACCTGACTCACTTTCTTCTTTCATTTTTAGACAGCATTTTTTGGAACAGGAACTAATTAACCAGCAAATGTAGACAAAACTATGTATACTGAAGTCTGGCCCACAATTGGCGAACATGGCATCATCCTACGAGCAGGGCCTGCACAGTGTGCAAAACTTTTGAAATGACCTACGCATAATAAAATAAGTTCCATTATATATATACATATATATTGATTGAGCGTTTAACGGCCACTGTGAGAAACTCAGTAGGCTATAAGCAGTCACCCGTCCCTAATAAGGGCCACTGGTTTCAGGGAAAGGAGGAGCCAGTGTGATAAGACACACACAACATCCATGCCTCACCGGGATTCGAACCTGGACCCACTTAGACGAATGGTAATAAGCCAGCGCTTAGACCACAGGGCCACCAAGTTGGCTACTCTATTTTATATACTCATGCTTCATCCAAAACTGCTTTGAAACATAAATACACATATTCGGTTTGATATGTAATTAAAAAACATACACACAATGAACTGACCTGGAATGACAATATCCATAAAGATATTTAAAATAATTACCAGATGTTTGGAAAAGAAAGAAAAATAAGTTTTTGGCCAATTATAGTTTATAAAATTCTTCCTAGTTTTGAGAGACTTTTTATGTGTAGGCTATACAGTAAATAGTCTTTTTGTTTTTACTCTTGAACTGGAATTTATCTATGCTGAATACATGTTGTTTATGTCTGAACAAAAAGGCTTAACAAGTAAAATTTGAAAAAAATATGCAGTTTCTGGAGAACATCAATCTGCCTGGCCTTCTGTAACACAGCTTAAAATTGTGACAAATATATGAATTAATAACTATATTGCACGCCAGGCTATAATCTTGAATTTCACTATCAAGTACAAAACAATAGATACCATCTCTTGTTTGTTGAAACGTGCTTCAGATGTACAAAACAATAGATACCATCAAGCACTATCATAAACATGTAAGATTTCTATGCACTCTCAACTTTTCTCTACAAAATTTTCTAACGTGCTCTCAAGTCCTCAGACATAGACTTTTACCGAAAGTAACATGATGCATACAATGAAAAGACGCGCATTATTAATAAAAAATAATAATAGCATACATTATTCTTAAACGGCTCTGGCGACCTTGTTGAAAAACATTTGTGGCTCCTGTACCAAAAAGATTTTGTGTTAGCATGCTCAGTCTACGACTACTGTTTTTGTATGTTTTCATTATATTCTCCAAGCAAACTTGACAGTTTAAAGAGTGTTCTTTACTAATCAACTTGTGCAACACATTTTCAAATCACCAACATGAAGTCACATTGCTCAGCCGTGTGCACTAGATGTAACTAACTTCTCATCGAAAATTTCAAGTTAGATGCCATGCAGCATAGTAATAATATTCTGTGCAGTCAGTACAAAATAAAGCATTACAAGAGTACGAATATCAATGGCTGAAATACGATAGCACGAACATCTGAATTTTTCCTATCAGTCCCAGCAACATTTAACGTTACTGGGATGGATATTTACGGAGATCATTTACAAAAAGCTACTCCGGCGACTACGGTGCTACACTGAAAACACCTCAAATTTACGCGATGCACAAAATTATTAAAAGAAAAAAAGCGGAGTGAAACACGCACATATAAGTTTTCCCTATGTATCAACAACAATCAATGGTAAAGAAACCTGCAAGAAAGTTGTGAAAACTAGTCACGATATTATATGCAAGACAGTATCAGTAATTAAACATCTGTTACGAAATCATTACATACGCACTCAAGTAATGTTATCATAATCCAAAAATCTAAAGACACTGAACGCTAACAAGTATCAAAATGCATTGGTAAACACAGCAGACAGACAGATTACCATGCCAGCACGCCCTCACGATGCGTAACAATGCTGCCATTTTCACGAGATAAACTTTTTTCTAAATTATAAAAAACAAAAATCACTGATCAGCTGCGGTTCCTTTCTAACCAAAATTCTGACAAATCTCCATGAATGAGAACAAAACATATAAAAACATGAAATATAAGTATACTAAAAATATTTCAACAATATAGTTATAAAATATTTCAAGAATTTTTAGATTTCAAGTCAAACGACACAAGACGAGAAAGTTTCATCCATTCCAAGGGCATCGGGACTATTTTTTGACGACCGCGGCAAGATATCAGAATATACAATTTTGGTCAGAACATAAAACGTACAGTGCTTTTGTAAAACAGGACGTGATGGAGTTATTTAAACATGGTACAGGTAAAACGATTATATCGATCAGTGGCTCAGTCAAAGACTTTGGAGAGATTAGACTGGCAAATACCTAGCTACATCCGTCAGTGTTTGAAACCCGGATGTTCCGCCATTAGCGAGTACGGAAAGCAGTTCCTGAGCATATGCTGGTTGCGTGCGTGTTGCAAATCGTGCTTTAAATAGTTCTCATAAAAAATAAATATTGTCAGCTTTGGGTCAGGTTACAGTGCATGATAAGTCAGGTGACACGACTCTCCGCACTGTCAACAGTTTGAAAAACGGCCTGTTAAAGACCTTTAAGATACATAAACTGGAAGTTTTTGTGCAAATGAGTGGCAGCAGCTGACGACATTTTGATCGTAGAGCCTGTACGGTAAAAACGACGTTCTAATTATTAAGGAATCATTACATACTTACATACATACATATCACTAAGCTGTTCTCTGAGATTCAGAGGTTAGCTCCAAAAAGAAATACAAACTTCCAGATATTTTTACTTATTGTTGTCGTATCAAACTTCGCCATTTACAGCGATCTTGACATACAACTCGTGCTTCACTGATATCCATTACACGCCGTACACAAGATCTTTTATACTTCATACTCATAATCTTTTTCTCATGCAGACACTCCTGAACCTGATCCACCCATGTTTTCCTTGGCCTTCCTCTACCTTCCCTTCCTGCCACTTGGGCTGAAAATATTTTCTTAGTAAGCATTTCATCACTCGTTCTTTCAACATGGCCAAACCACCAAAGCATATTGGTCTCCACCTTGCTAACAGCATTTTGTTTTACATCACACAACTGCAATACATCTTCATTCCTCACACAATCAGATCGTGTCTTGCCACAAACCCCACGTAAGTAACTCATTTCTCCAGCACACAAACGACTCCTATGTTTCTTCTGCAGTACCCAGGTTTCACTGCCGTACTTCAGAGTAGGAACAATTACTGTTTCATACACAGCCATGCAGGACTCTCTAGAGAGCCCATCATTCCTGTGAAAACCTCCCGGAGCAGCTATGACTTTCAAAGAAGAATTCACTCGCCTACTGATTTCACCATCCAACTAGTTCTCTCTGTCAAACATGCTTCCTAAATACACAAACTCACTCGCCTGGTCAATCACAGTGCCATTTATACTTACATTACATTCAGTGCTACCCATTCCTTTCTCAAACACCATAACTTTGGTTTTTCCCTTATTTATACTCAGTTTGAATTTCTTGCAAACTTCGTGCATCCCAGTCAACATACTCTGCAAATCACTTTTGCTTTCTGCCAACAGGACAGTGTAATCAGCATACAGCAATCTGCACACACTGATATCACCAAGACATAAACCACTATTATCTATTTTGGCATCACGCATGCATGCATCCATAAATATATTAAACAGCCATGGTGACATTACACAACCTTGTCTAACTCCTGCACCAATGGAAAACCATTTTGATAAAACACCATTCACTCATACACAAGCTCTACTACCAGCATACATGGCATTTACACTATTAAGTAGATTCCCAGTAACACCATATTCATTCAATACCTTCCACAAAAGTGTCCTATTGAATCGGTCGTAAGCTTTCTCTAAATCTATGAAGGCAGTAAAAACTTTCTTCCCAACAGCCCGATACCTTTCAATCATCATGCGTAATGCAAAAATCTGGTTAGTGCAGCCTTTACCAGGCATAAAACCACTCTGAACATCCCACACTTTCAATGATGTAAGAACCCGTACTTTTTCAATAACAACCTTACCAAACACTTTCCCTGGCACACTCAGTAGGCTAATATCACGATAGTTCTTGCATTCAGTCTAATCACCTTTTCCTTTATACAAGGGAACAATGATAGCATCCTTCCAATCCCGAGGGACCATTCCTAACTCCCAGCACAACTGGCAAATTTCAGTTAACCAGTCAATTATAGTCACCACCATACTTCAACATCTCTGCAGTTATCCATCAACTCCTGGAGCCTTACCATTCTGAAGAGATTTTAGAGCTTTACACATTACTTCTCTTGAGATCCCTCCTGTGCTTTCATCCCTCATTGTGACATCATCTGCATCTGTCTCAGAATCATTTTTGCTCTCCTGATCTAATAACTCACAGAAGTATTTGCCCCATCTGTCACTTAATTCATTGGGCTCCCATATCATTTCCCCAATCTCATTCTTCACACAACTTACAGCTTTGTTTCCCCTATTTTTCCTGAGTCTCATGTACTTCCAGAAGGACTTTCTATCTTTCCAAAAAGCCAGTTCACGCCTTTCCACTTTCTTCTTCCTATTTTTTGCCTTACTGTGGCGAACCAGCTTAGCAGCTTCACGCTTCTTACAGCGATATTCATCCACAGAGACTCTACCTTGCAACATCCCCAAATAGGCTTCCTTCTTTTTCTTTACTGCCTTATCAATCTCACTATTCCACCAAGGATCACCTCTATTATTACCCACTATTGTGGTGCCACTGACCTCTTTAGCAGCAGTAACAACATAGTTCTTAAAACATTCCCACTTCTTTTCTACATCCCTCTAACAATATTTCAGATCCTTCAGTCGTTCTCTGAGTAAGTCAGAATACCGCTGATGATCTTCAAGGAACCTATCAACCTTTATTCTTTCTATCCTGGGTCTCTTCCTATTCCTTTTCCTCCAACCAACATTAAGTTTCACTCGTGACACTACCAAGTAATGATCAGAACCAACATCCGCACCTCTCATCACACGGGTGTCAACAACTAAGTGTTTCAAACGCTGATCGTAAACAACAAAATCTATCACACTCTCATTAAAGTTCTACCTGAAAACGTATGGTGCAAACCATTCCGATGCCACTTGGTTTCAGCCCCTTTAGATTATTTAGGTTAGCACATAGTAGTAAAAAAAAACAACTAGTTAATCGTTTGAAATTCCTGGATTTTCTTTTTGTCACAGAGCGTAAACCACATACCGCCAGGAAAAAAATATGGGAATCATTTTTAATCATTTGCTATCGTTAAAAATTAGGTAGCGCAAATATTTTGTTGTATATACATTGGAAGTCGGTATCCAGGAGACTGAAATAAAGCTGAATGCCAGCCTCCAAAATATGATGATGTATTGCAGTGCAAGCAGCATGCCGTTGGTGATTACAAATCCACAGTAAACTTAACTATCAAATTCAAAGGCTTTAAAAAATTTACCGAATTGTGAAACAATGCTTGGTTTTCTTGCTTGCCCTCTTGCATATGTGATCAAAATGAACTGGTCTTCTTCTACCCTTCTGATTTTTATCTGGTGAAAGTATTGAGTAATTTTGGTAGGACTTCATAATATATTTTCAACATGGACAATTGCTCCTTTTATAAACAAATTTACAAAAGCATTCTCAACTAGAGCAACAAATTTTTCTATAGAGTATATATATTTTCATAACTACTTTGATTTCAGAGCTACGTTAAAAAAAGAAGTTATTTAAAGTGTTAACACCTTGTGTGAAGTCATTTATGGCTCTAATTAACAACGGAAATTCCGTTTTTTTTTCTGGAGGTATTGTATACATTATTGGCTGCATTGACTCGTCGGATTTAGAAAACGTAAATATACATGCTGATGGCAATTAAATTTTAGTTTTAGTGTATAAAACAAAGCAACTAATTTAATACTTAAAATAATCTTAATGCTACTGAGATATGAAGTCCATGTGAATGAGTTTTTTTTATTATAATATTTTCCCCCGTTTTCTTACATTTTTAAAATTAATTTCTCCAAATTTTGATCTATAAACAAAAAATTAGACTAAATATAAAGGGTGATCACTCAAAAACCTACGGGGGGGGGGACTTCCATGGATTTTCGGGGGCTAAGACCCCCGAAAAGATTCCTGAATACATCACTGGTCGTACTTCGTGCCATTAGGTAGTCCTTTGCTAATACAAAATCACTCTATTTGATTTTATTTTCTAGCTAGACCTCCTCACATTCATGAGGAAAAAACTTGATCGTCGGAATATTTTGTTGTGGAGACATACTTTTCATTGTTAAAAGTCCTTTTAAGGGTAATAGAAAAGACCTTTAAAATTATACTTTTTAGTATCCTTTCATACGCACTTTCACAACAGCACGAATCTTGATGAGTGGTTGACGTGCTGCCATCTATTGGCCGATACGGAGTATGGTATTTAGCTAGTTAGTTATTAAAGTTGTCCTCAATTTTAATATTAATATAGATTTCGACTTGTATTCATCTGAGAAACTGCCCACAACAGCACGGATCGTGATGAGTAGTTGACGTGCTGCCATCTGTTGGCCGATACGGAGTATGGTATTCAGCTAGTTAGTTATTAAAGTTGTCCTCAATTTTAATATTAATATAGATTTCGACTTGTATTCATCTGAGAAACTGCCGATATTCCTTATCGTATTATTCAATATGAGCATTTGTCACATTTGTTAAGTATCCTCACTGAATTTCTTAGGAAGCAGAACTTCGCCGCCCCGGTGGCGCAGTGGTCTAAGGCGTTGGCCTCTGATCATTCGTCCGTAAGGGGTCCGGGTTCGAATCCCGGTCAGGCATGGATGTTGTGTTTGTCTTACGGCACTGACCCTCTCCCTTCCCTGGAGCCAGTGACCCTAAATTAGGGACGGGCGACTGCTTATAGCCCATTGAGTTGCTCACGGTGGTCGTTAAACCTCCAATCAAAAAAAAAAAAAAAGAAGCAGAACTTCTCAGGGTAAAACTTTTCACGATTTAATTGAATATGATCATTTCTCACATATGTTAAGTAACCTCACAGTGAACTTCTTACGATGAAGAACTTCCCACGATATAATTCAGTATGAATTATTTGTCACATATGTTAAGTAACCTCACAATGGATTTCTTAGCAGGCAGAACTTCCCCAAATAAAATGACAGTGTTCCTGTCACATGACTCTCCTCATGTGTACCGCCCACACACAATCTCCAAGGTAGCTCTGAACCAATCGCATTGCGGAAATGGCTCTAATCGCCATTTCGTGCATTCACTTGTGAAATACGCAGCCCGGACCCGAGCCGTTCTAAAAACTGTCTAAGTTAGAGTACCATGCACTAAGTATGGTTGTTGTATATTGAAAACTGTAGATTTTACGAAAAATTTTGTAGGGACTCCTTCGGACCGGGTCTCCACCCGTGCCAAAAACCGTCACCGTCTAAGTTTTTTTTTTTTTTTTTTTTGGAAGGTTAATGGCCACCGTGAGCACCTCAATGGGCTATAAGCAGTCTCCCGTTCCTAATTTAGGGTCACTGGTTCCAGGGAAGGGAGAGAACCAGTGCCGCAAGACAAACACGACATCCATGCCTCACCGGGATTTGAACCCGGACCCCGTTCGGACGAATGATCACAGGTCATTGCTTAAACCACTGCGCCACCGGGGCGGCCCGTCTAAGTTAAAGCACCATGTGATAGTATACCAAATCTGGTGGTTTTAAATTGAAAACTGTAGATTTTACGATACTTTTGAATGAGGTGCCTTGGATCCCGGGTCTGGGCACTGTTGGAAAAGCGGTACGGAAACCCCGATTTGCCGCCCTGGTGGCGAAGTGGTCTATGCGATGGCCTCTGATCATTCGTACGAATGGGGTCTGAGTTCAAATCCCGGTGAGGCACGGATGTTGTGTTTGTCTTAAGGCTCTCTCCCTTCCCTGGAACCAGTGGCTCTAAATTAAGGACGGGCGACTGCTTATAGCCCATTGAGTTGCTCACGGTGGTCGTTAAACCTCCAATAAAAAACCCGATTTCTACCAAAATTTAATCAGGACATCAATTTCTATGCAGCCCCCTTCCACCTTAAGTATACTTTTTGTTTGCAATTTATGAAAATCTCTCTAACGCAATTTATTTAGGGATTACTACGATGTTATGACTTGCAATGTTATGGTACCGGAATGTTTTGTTCTGCGATGTTATGGTGCCGCGATGCTTTGACCTGCGATATTTTAACCTGCGATGTTATGTCCGCGACCATATGTCGTGCGATGTTATGTCGTAGACCCGGCTCGTTGTCGTGCCGAGAGTCATGTGTCTGCTACATCCTCATAGCTATGTATTTCCGTCCCCCTCCTCCGAACTCCTCGCGGTTACAGATGGAGCTGCTATCTCAATTACTGCTCTTTGCCTCCGAAGACAGTATATTCTTCTCTGAAGTCTTTCGTTAAGCGTGACAGCTCATAATGTCAGGAAAATGTGCCGGTTCTTTGCAGTTCTACAATGGCAACAAGATCATCACCTGTAGTGAGTGAATGAGTTTAGCGTGAGGATGAATATTTGCCGGTTTTAGAAATCATTTAAAATGGTGCTATGATGTCGTTCTGCGCGTAAATAATAAAATTCTGTACAGGGAAACAGTTATTTACTACAGATTTAGTGACCAGAAATGTAAGTGTGGGGAAATAGCACTTTGAAGCCCAACAATGCATTATAGATTTATACTGTTAGTTGATGTTTAGATATGGCACCGAAGTTTAAAGCCGTGTTTGTATACAGTACATTTAAAACTTGGTAACGCTGTGACTAATGTTGAGAAATTATGTTATTAATGACATAAACTCGTTAGTGAAGTAGGAAGGTTACCATTGCGAGTGTGTTGGTGGTTTCAGGTAAGCAGTAGCAAGTGTAGAGGGCATGTGTCAGTCTCCTGAAGTCCAGAAATTCAAAGCACATTTAATAAATATACTGGACTTCAATTACGACCACAGATATGAGAAGTACATATAAACAAAATGCAGCGTTAACTTATATATAAAAAAATATACAATCAGGGTAATAAACTGCTTGACTTGAGAATTTCAGGGTGGGGGCTGTCTTAAGTGAAGGTAAACTAAATGCAATGCAAATTAATCATTGGGTAACACAAGTTACAATCTACTCTTAACAAGGTACACTGGAAAAGCAAATAGATGAAAGCTTGAACAACCCCTTCCAGAAATATGTAAAGTTCATTTATAGGACACTTAGGAATATAGAAAATGTAAATGGTGTTAACTTGCAAATCCAGTGGTCCTAAGTAAAGAATGCTCATTGGTACCAGCAACGGCTTAGTATGAGATGGTCATGAATATGCAGTGAGTGAAATTATGTGGTAATTACTGTCCAATCTTTGGCAGATGTAGGAGCCAAAATGAATTTTATGTAAAGAAGTAACTACATAGTTGTAATGTAAAATATACACTGTTGTTTTTATAATAAGAATTAATCGTGATATTTGTAAACCTTCAGAAAAGCTAAATATATGTTCCTGCAAACTTTTATGATCCATGATAGATGTGGATGTTAATTACGTTTAATTAAATGTATAAAAGTATTTAAGTATCAACAAGCACATATTATTCACAGTTCAAGCTATTGAGTAGAGACAACTAAAAAAATTGTCTGGTAGTTTTAAATGAGAACTTCGTATAAATGGTCATGATGAGTTTAAAATAGACCTGTGTGTTAATGTGTAGGCATAAATCATCTGGAAAAAATTGCTCATATGGCAGAACACTTGACATTTCATGCTCGGCAGCCCCAGAAGCTTTCCTGTATCCATGTTAGAAGACCGTGCAATCCACCAAAGGTAGTGGTCCAATACCCCCTTATTATTATTTTTTTTAATATGCTAGTTTTAAAAGTTTAGAAGAGGAAGGAAATGGGGTAAGCCTTCCACTTTCAGCCCAGAAATAGTTTTATGAAGCGACGATAGATGGCAACACGTTATCACTACATCATGAAGCGTTTCGTTACGTTGTGAAAGTGGCAAAGGAAGTGGACCTTTTTTAATGTTTATTGCGGCATATGTGTGAAATATTTATTTTCATGGAAGAATTGTTTTTCCTCATGAATATGAAACTGTGTAGCTAGCAGAATAAAAGCAAGGAAAGTTTTATCTGCCAGGGAAGAACTGTCTGATCGCAGGAATGAGGACTTCAAAGCAATGTTCAGAGGAAAGACGGCAATTCCGTCAGAATATGGTCTCCCAAGTACATTTACATTTCAAGGCTATCATAAACTGTGAGACTAGTCTGCAATACGAATACCAGTCGCTAACTGTCTCAGTGAATGTGGCCATATGAGGTTTCTTCAATCGCCTCATCATAATACAATCCTTTGGCGAAACAATACGTCAGAATCATCACTATCAATAGGAATCTTAGCATAAAAGAAAAGGCGTACCAAGTGTGCGGGAAGAGTACTCATCATTCCCTGAAGCGTACTTCTTCTGACACATGAATTGTCCTAAACGATGAGACGCATAGACACACAGTCATGAGAGGGCTGAATGCATTTCACGTGCGAGAAGAGCGGAGGATAGGTGAAGTGCTATCGTGGCGCCATCTATTATTGCTTTCGGAACTAGCTGTGGGCCGAACGTGGAAGTTTAGCCGGAAATGGCCCCTTCCCCACAGCATTTTTACTGAGATGTTGATTGTCAGATTCAGTGTACTAATTTGTAATTTGGCATGATGTTATAAGTGTAAAAAGTTGGAACTGACTAGAATAAGGAGCTGGTGTAGCAGTGGTTGTTGAATGGAATGTTCTATCTGGAAGTCCTTCCAAATTCAGATATATGCCACTTTAATTAGGTTGCCATTACTTTTAAGCATCCATGTAGTTTTTTCATTCTTAGCATAGTAAATTCTGCTCTGATTATATAGGGATTGTGTGGAAAATGAATTTATCCAGATAATCAAAACCCCCAAGAAATCAGTTTAGGAAACAACTGAATTGGGATTGATATATAACAACACACATATTTATAGGTATGTAAAAACAAGTATGCTGCCATTATTATTGTAATCCTAAAATAAAAATCCTAGATACTTTTTAAAAATTATTGGTAGTAAAGAAGTGTTTGGCCACTTGGTCTCACCATAGATTCTAAAGCCTTTTGTCTCAGAGAGCTGTCTCTTTTCGTATGTAGGCATTTAACATGATTTGTAGCAGAACTAGGCTCACCTTTTTTTTTTTTTTTTTTTTTTTTGGAATTATGAAATCTTCATTTGGGTGTTCATTTATTTGTATATTTTATTTAGTTTTCTTCCCCATGTGCAAGTTATGTAATGCACAGTTTCGTTGTTGTAGCCACCCTGCCTGATGGTGCAGTGGTTTGAACGCCGGCTTCTGACGATTTGTCTGAGTTCAAACCCAGATGAGACATGGATATTGTGTTCATCTTATGGCTCTGCCTCTCTCCTGTCCCTGGAACCAGTGACCCTAAATTTGGGGTGGGTGACTGCTTATAGCCTATCAAGTTGCTCACGGTGGTCATTAAACCCTCAAGCACGCAAGCAATTGCTGTCACTCAAAATTTATTTTTGGTCAAAGAGAGACTGAACTTTATCTGAATCGAACTAGATATTGGGAAGTGATTGAGTGTGACAGGACTGTAGATTTTCTTCACTTTAGTTATTTTATGTAAATAAGAGTTATATAAAGAGCGCTTATTAAAGAAAGTAATAAATGTTAACATATGCAAATTCAGTAACAAAAAGTTACTGTATTCAGATAATATTGTTTAATTCATAAGAGTGTTAAAGGTTTGTGGGTATGATTTCTCTAAACAATTTCTCATCAGTTGAATGTTGGAATTTATGGTTAAGACATAGCTCCAAGTGATGTTAATTGTACAATTCAAAGGGAGAAGTGCTGCCCCGGTGGCGCAGTGGTCTAAGCGATGGCCTCTGATCATTCGTCCGAAAGGGGTCCGGGTTCGAATCCCGGTGAGGCATGGATGTTGTGTTTGTCTTATGGCACTGGCTCTCTCCCTTCCCTGGAACCAGTGACCCTAAATTAGGGACGGGCGACTGCTTATAGCCCATTGAGTTGCTCATGGTGGTCATTAAACCTCCAATTAAAAAAAAAAAAGGGAGAAGTACTACACATACATGAGATTGTTCTGTAGATTTGCAGAAGTCCACTGTTTTTGTCATCATGTGGGTCATTCTTGAGATCGATGCAAAACTGAAAAGAAAATTTGGAGGAATTAGTGCGTTTTGCGGAGGAGGGGGTCGTATTCTACCAGGGTACAGTGTTTTCTCTTTCAAAACTCGAAATCAAAGTGAAATGGTGTGAAGATTGTAATTTCGTTTTCTTGAGATGTTCCTTTTTCCCAGTAATGTTGTTAAATGTAATTTTATTTCATAAATAATTGTATTTTAAGCTTGAAAACAGAAATTTCTGAGAATGGAAGTTAGACTGCTCCAAAACTTCCCAGTAGGGTCATTCCATGTTAAATCAACAAATGAACTTTGGCTCACAGTTTTTGATTTTGATGAAATTTGGTAGGTGATATGTACCGATCTTCTGAACCACAAAACATTTTTTTTATATTTTTATATTTCTAAAAAAATTCTCTCCTGAGATATAGGCAGTTGTTTACTACACAGACAGGTGAAAAATGCCATTTTAGACTTATTTTCTGAAAGCTGTAGAATTTTTATTTGAAATAGCAGAAGGGTCAGGTAAAGCTCATTTAAAAGCTTAAAGAATGCATTTTTGTTTTTGCAGTCTGAATTACATTTAAGTTAAAACTTAAATAGAGATTTTAGGGCCTAAATTTTCATCATGAACTGCTAATTTTTGAATTTTTAAGTTTAAAAAATATACTGAAGGAATTTGCGTAACAGGCAAATTTTTTTCCTATTACACTTGTGTATGAACAATATGTGCAAGAAAAAAATTGAGCTGTAATTGTTAGTCCTTCACCACGAAAAAATTGCTTAAACTTTGAAATTTTTCAAAAACATGTTTTTTCAGAACTCCAAAAAGTTATGTGGGACAGGTGATAAAAATTTGAAAATACCATGAAAAGCCATTGTAGTGTACTGTAGAATGGAACAGAAATAATCTTGTTACTCAAAGGGGTACGGAGCAACAAATCTTTGAAAGTAACAAGGAAACCACACTTGATCGCTACTGAAAATGAAGCTAAGTAGACAGAATAATTGCCTACAAGATTTGCTTAAAAGTACAAAGTGTTCATCCAATACTGCTTAAAACATGTTATATGTTGAAGTTGCATGTTCATTGTTATTACACAATTTACAAATATTGTATATTATACCTGGTATATGCCGCCCCAGTGGCGCAGTGGTCTAAGCGATGGCCTCTGATCATTCGTCCAGAAGGGGTCTGCGTTCGAATCCCAGTGAGGCATGGATGTTGTGTTTGTCTTACGGCACTGGCTCTATCCCTTCCCTGGAACCAGTGACCCTAAATTAGGGACGGGCGACTGCTTATAGCCCATTGAGTTGCTCACAGTGGTGTTAAACCTCCAATAAAAAAAAAAAAATTAAATAGCATTCCAGCTACATAATTTTGTTTATTATTTTTTTTAGATGGGTAGCAATGGTAAAATCTGAGGCCACGGAAATACTTTTGAAGTTCTGGTCTAAGCTTGTTTGAACATGTGTACTGTTCACTGGACTGACCAGTGTATGTCTAGACATTTTTTTTTTGATTGGAGGTTTAATGACCACCGTGAGCAACTCAATGGGCTATAAGCAGTCGCCCGTCCCTAATTTAGGGTCACTGGTTCCAGGGAAGGGAGAGAGCCAGTGCCGTAAGACAAACACAACATCCATGCCTCACCGGGATTCGAACCCGTACCCCTTACGGACGAATGATCAGAGGCCATCGCTTAGACCACTGCGCCACTGGGGCGGCCTAGACATGTTTGAACAAAGCATGGTTTTGGAGCATTGTCGTTTCACCCACCTCTTCTTGCTGTGTGGCGACCTTGCCCCAATGTATGAGATGTGCAACTGCCGACTCACTGTCGCTCTTGTTTTATGTCGTTGTGTTCGTTTTCGTGCTGTTTGTTCTCACTATTTTCATTCTCATTTGTTGGACGACGACACAGCTATTGAACAACATTGCGAATACATTCGCAGTTTTTTCATTTTTAAAACAAATGGACTTTTAAACTGATCTAGGTTTTACACTTTTCATCATTCTCATTTTTACCGAATCAGCCTGCTTTTAATTAGTATACCATGTTTTTAATTATCTTTCTTTAATGGTTTTGTGTCTGGAGCTCTTTGGCCAAGCATAGCCTTTGTGCCAAAAAAATCAACAAACCAAACCAAATCAGGCATGGTTTTACTAGCCCAGCACCTCTGTTCGGTTACTGAGTTAACTCAGAGCAGATAAGTTGTTTTGTGATGCATTTTTGTCTTTCTACCATGGAGTAAAATATGTTTTCATTTATTACTTTTAAATGTAGAAAAAAGTAGTTAAATTTTGTTTATACAGTTAAGTTGCAAATGTTTGAACCCATGCTAGTGATACTAATATAATGAAGTGTTCTGTTGGCATCTTTAAAGGAGAGGTATGCCATAAAATATCGTACTCTAGATCTTCAGTACTTCATGCTATTTCTGAGTTCACTGAATAAAAAAATAACATTCATTTTATTTGGAACTGGGTGTATTGATATAAAAAATGTTTGCACTTTTCATAAGGCTGAATTTTTGGGTAGGTACTTCCATATTTGTGGAAAATTTTGCTCTGACCCCCTACAGCGTACATTCAAAATCTCTTAAAAACCTTCTCCAGGAAATGTCAATGACACTTAGAACCTGCAATCCTGAGATATTAATCCCAGGGAAAGCATTGTCCACAAAATATTTAAACAAAATTTAAAATCTCAAACAAGACACAGAAGCTGACAGTGAAGATGAATGTTCAGACATTTATGAACCTGCAGCTGTTCTTGTTGAGTCAGTTAATGAAGCTTGTTCAGCTCTTTGCATTTCTCTTGTCAAGCTGCAGAAGTGCTCAGGTGAATCCAGACCTTCAGTGTTAGAGAAGAAAGTTAGGAAAATAACTAAATCTGTAACAGAAAAGTTAAGTCTTTTGAGTTGAACGTGTCAACTGATGTGTATTTTACAATGAACATACATGATGGTTTAAAGTATGAGCAATTGATTCGCAAGCTTAAAGAAAAAATGAAAGTTGTTTCATTTACTCAAGATAAAGTAAACATTTTTAATTTAGCTCCCAGTAGCTTGAGCATTAGTAAAGTTCAGAGCGTGTTTAATGTCAGTCGATACTTAGGCCGTCACTCAAGAACTTTGTTAAGTAAGAATGGGATTTTGCCACAAATTGGGGAGGGAAGGGCTAGTAATAAACTTGAAGTTTCAATTAAAATTTTGCAACAATTCTATGAAAATAATGAGTACATCAGAATGTCAGGGAAAAAAAAAAAAAAAAAGGACTGTGTCTGTTAGAGGACCTAATGGAGTAAAGGTTACCATTCAGAAAAGGTTAATCTTATGTGACCGTAAAGAGTTTTGCCCAGCTTTAAAAAAAAGTATCCACCCACAAAAATAGTATTTTCAGACCACAGACCTAAATTGTGTGTGTTAACTGGTGCATCAGGCACTCATTCTGTCTGCATGTGCATCACACACCAAAATATAAAACATGCTTGCAGGCATGAAAGTAGTGGACTACAAACATCTCCTTAACTGTATGGTCTGCAATATTGATAATGAGTCGTGTGTGCTGTCAAAGTGTAGTGAATGTCCAGGGAGTTATAGGCTGAGCACAGTACTTGAAAAAAAATGGGAAGATTTCAAAAACCTGAGACAAATTAAATTCAAACAGTGGGTTTCAACAGACCATTGTAGCTGACTTGTTCTTCCATTCGAAGGGTATCTGGAGAGGCTAGTGGAAAAGTTTGAACAGCTTTAAAGTCCATTTTATTGCAAAGAAACAAGCAGAATTCCTTAACACCAAAAAGACGAGTCTGCAAGAGGATGAATGCATACTATTGGGGGACTTCTGTAAAAAGTTTTCTTTTGTAGTACGAGATGAGGCACAATCATACCATTGGTCAAATAACCAGGCAACAGTACAACTACTTCATGTTGTACTTAAAAGAAAATGGAGAATTAAGAAACTGTTGCTTTTGTGCAATCGGTGATTCATGGAATCACACCACCGCAGTATCGTTTGCCTTTCAAAAATTACTCATTGACAGTTTAAAATCATCCCTTCCTCAACTAAAAAAAGTGATTTTATTTTTCTGATGAATCAGCTGCCCAGTATATATATATATAAATAAATAAAAAAAAATCTGTCACCATGAGCAAGATTTTAGAGTTCAAGCTGAGTGGCATTTTGTTTTGCCAGATGCCATGGAAAAGGGCCATGTGATGAATTGGTGGGACAGTAAAAAGAATAGTCAGAAAAGCAAGTCTTCAGAGGCCCATAGAAAATCATGTGACTCCTCTAGATATGTTCAAGTATTGCACAGAAAATATGAAAAAAAAACGCTTCTTTTTGTTCAAGCCAAGACACTGAAGAGGTTGGGCAACAATTTCAGACAAGGTACAGACTTGCCATTCCTCTACCACATACTAGAACATTACACAGTTTTACTCCTGAAGTCTGTGAAAAATCCCTTTGGAGGAATTCAGGATAGTTACAATCTATGAGGAAGTTCAGGTTCCAGCAGCTGACTGAACCACGACCAAAAATAAGGGATATCTGCTGTGTGTATAAGGATTGGTGGTTGGGTGATATTCTTGAACTCCCAAGTTCATGGTAATGCAGAATATCACATTCACTTCTTCCATCCTCAATGTCCGGCATATCTTTCAAGAAATCAGGCATGTGATTCTTCTGCTAATTAGCGGAATTCCGTGAATTCATTTTTCAGAAAAAACAAAAATCCGCTGAACTTGTCATTTGTGATCTCAGGCTTTTGACAAAAGTTTGTGTTTGTTAATATGTTGGGGAAAAAATCGGGCGAGAGAGAGAAATATTCGTTGTGTAGATGGCAATATTTTAGTTGTAAGGCATACTCTTTCGGCATGGTTGACCGGCAGCTGAGCCAACGAGATAGCTTCAGGTGACCTCACTTCAAATGTCTGTTTGCTTGAAACCGGTTTTCTTAGGGGAACACTCCGCTGTTTAGTTGGGAGACTGGGCGGAGGCCTGAGCCATCATATGCAGCTGCCAAGAGATCAACAAAAAAGAAAAGTTCTGTTCACATGTGATTGGACATTTACGTTACAAACCTCCTCTCTCACTGGGGGGCAAATGTGTCATTCGCGTCCAGAGATGTCACCCATTGTGGATTCCCCCGGATTTACGGAATTACGGGTGACTAACAAAAAATTACGGAAATTCAGATTTTCGCTGATATTAAAAATGTTTTTACTGGTTTTGTAATTAATCAATGTAAAAGCCTCTGAACGAAGTTCGTGACATAGCTCTTTGTCTCTTTTTTCTTTTCTTTTTTTTTCTGAGGAGGAGGAGTTTGTTTTGCTAGTTTAAAAGTTAAATGGAAAGAAAGCACGGCGCCAGGCTGGGATTATGTCGGCCCGGCGCCGTGCGTAATTACATCGAAGCCTCTGAACAAAGTTCGTGATGCAGCCCTCTTTTTTTTTTTCCCCGGAAGAAGAATTTTTTTTTGTTTGTTTGAAAGCTAAGTAGAAAAAACACATGGCGCCGAGTCATGATCAGTGCCCGATTAGCACAGAATCGAGCCCTAGGCAGAACACAAGACGAAGCCCCCCACCCCCAAACCCATCTACATTCTTGAAAGAGTAAGTACATTTGTTGCTACTAAATATTGTCAATTAATTTAAAAGTTTATTTAATAAATGGGATATTGTGTGGGGAAAAATAGGAAATGATATATGTAGTTTTATTAAATCTTAATGTTAGCAAGGAAATTTACACTTAAAAATATAAATGATGTAAGTAAAATACTTTGACAGTTCAGTGTTGCTATTTTTTTGCATTTAATTTTACTTGCTTAAGCACTTTGAAACTAGCAAATAACATTAACAAGCAGGGTTGTGGTTAAAGAATGGCTGCTTCTTGTGGGCTGCTCTTGTTCCGAAGTTATGTTACTGAGCTGTGTGTATTTATATATACTGTATATATATAATAAAATTAGCGATAATAATTTTCAATTTTTGCGTTTGTCACTTTTTTTTTCTTCTTTTTTTTATATGTGTATCTTGGGACAGCTTTTGGTGTTTTCAATTAATTAGTTGATTAGACAATCACATGCCTGAGAAATCCAAAGACTACAACACATATGGGTTCAAAAGAAAAACAGTTTCAGATTCTCACACCCTTTGAGTTGCTCTTGGCAGGTACTCGAGGAGAGGACACATCTCACCACAAATGAATGAGCACCTGTCAACACTGCTGAATGTGCACATATCAATTTTGTTGGATGAAAAGATTACATAATAAACTTAAGATACTAAAGAAAGCCTTAAGAAAAAATAAGCTTTCTTATTTTTACTTTTTTTGGTCTTATTATATTTTTGTAAATTATTTCAATTACAAATTAAATTTATTAGCCTGATATAAAATTTCTTTTGGCATTTATCCTATCTGCTTAGCCTCATGTTCACTAGTGATCCAGTGTTGTTTTCTTGTTACTTCAAAGGCATGTTGCTCTGGTATCCCTTGGAGTAACAAGATGATTTTTATATGATAGATCAGAGCAAAATTGCTAATGGCATTTCATTATATCATTATACTTAGATCTTTTTTGAATCAAAGATGATACTTATTAAAATGCCAGTAAGGAAATTTTGTTTCCTTTTCTGGCAAAGGAAACTTTGTTTTGTTTACTGGCATTTTAATAAGTATCATCTTTGATTAAAAAATGATCTAAGGTATTTTTGTTTTGCTTTAAAGTACACTGTAAGGGCTTTTTTTTTCATTCTGGTATTTTCAAATTTTTATCACCTGTCCCACCTGACTGTTTAGAGCTCTGTAAAAATGATTTCAAAATTTTCAAAGTTTAAGCAATTTTTTTCATGGTGAAGGACGACTACCAGTAACAACTCAATTTTTTTTTCTGCGCATACTGCTAATACAAAAGTGTAACGGGGAAATAAATAGCCTGCTACTCAAATTCCTTCATTATACTTTTTAAGCTTAAAAATACAAAAATCAATAGTTGAAGTATGAAAATTTAAACTCCAAAATATCTGTTTTGGGATTTAAATTTGCATTTTTAATTACATTTAAGCTTTAACTTAAATGTAATTCAAACTGCACAAATAAAAGTCCATTCTTTAAGCTTTCCAATGTGCTCTGCCTAACATTCCTGCTATTTCAAATAAAAATTCTACAGCTTTCAGAAAATAAGTCTAAAATGGTATTTTTTGCCTCTGCGTAGTAAACAACTGCCTATATCTCAGGAGAGAATTTTTAAAAAATATGAAAATTTTGTGGTCCAGAAGATTGGTACATATCACCTACCAAATTTCATCAAAATCAAAAATGGTGCAAAAATTTTTCTTAAAATTTGTTGATTTTATATGGAATGACCATGTAATGTTCAGGCAGGAGATTTTTCCAACTTTATAGTCCTCAAGATTGATGCATAACTGAAAAGAATTATGGGGGAATTGGTGGTGGGCTCATTTTGTGTTGGGGGGGATGGAATTCCGACTTTCAAAATCAGAAGTTAGACTGAGTGAAGATTTCTCCCGTAATCACTTTTTTTTCTGGTAATATTCATTCTATCCAGTATTGTTAAATATCACTTTATTCCATAAATATCTATGTTTCACTTGAAAATGTAAGTCGGACAAAGCAAAGATTTTGCCCATAATTGCAATTTCCGTGATGTTCCCTCTCTCCTGTGTTGTTGAATGTCAGTAATTTTATATTTTGAATAGAATGATGTGCTCAAGTTTAATATTTACATATAAATTAACATGAACAATACTGTCTTGCTCATGCTGCCTTGCATTCACACTGTTTCATGTGTGTCCTGATTTTTCACCCAGTTGAAAAGTGTCAGCTTTTTTTATTTCTTTGGCAGTCTCATGTGTGACTACAACAGGTAATTGAGTTTTAATTAATTTGGTGTCAGCATGATAAAACTAGATAAGGAATTGGGGACAGTTGAATTATCAAAGCTGGGGAAACTTCTCAATATACTGAGCAAAGGACAGTACTGTCTGTAATGAAATATTTACATCTAATCTCTTTTAACTGTAATTAAGGGTGTGGTGTGTGAAGTGAAGGTTTCATTAGAAGGTTAAGTGCTACTGATGTGAGTAGTAAAAGAAATGGCAAAAGTGAATGGATTCATTGACATAAGAGAAATATTTAAGTAGCAAATAAAATTCAATTTATAAGTGGTTTGGACTAAGTGAATGAATATCAGCTGTGTTGTGTACTGTGAAGTGAGTAACTATTAAAGACAAGCATTGGATAATGAACTTGAAATGTTTTCATCAATAAATTAATTTAGATGAAGTCTTAGTGAGTACTCTATTTCAGTTGGGTAAAAGAAGTATTTGGCATTATAGATTAGTAATGCAAATTGGGGGACCGGAAAGTAATGTTTTTTTCTTGGAGGGGGGGGCTAAGTTTGGGGAGCAGTTGTGAGATGTTTACGTATGTTCAACGTAAAGTAAGTGTATGTATGTACAAGTGAATGAACTATTCGCCTTTAACTTATTTAGATGTTTTTGTCTTCCAGATTTGCAGAACAAAATGAGCGACATAAAACCTGAGGAGAGCTATGTTCATCATTGTATGCTGTATGAATTTCACAAGGGGTACAATGCAGCTGTGGCCACCAATAGCATTTATGCTGTTTATCTGAATGCATTAAATGTCTGCAAGTGCCAGCATTGGTTCGCTCAACTCCAGTTGGGCAATTTTGACCTCTGATGCCCCTCCTGTAGGAAGGCCCATGGAGCTGGACAATGTCTTGCTGTGTGCAGCCGTTGAGGAAGATCCTCGTCAAACCATTGATGAATTATCCCAACATTTTAATGCATCATGGTCTACTGTTCAAGAGCACCTGCAACAGATAGGGAAGGTCTATAGACAAGGAGTTTGGGTCCCACACCAACTTTCACCTGACAACAGAGCCCAGCATTCCACCATGCGCAACTCTTTGCTCAGCCGACAGGAAAAGGATCCATTTCTTCATCGAATTGTCACTGGAGATGAAAAGTGGGTTCTTTACGTGAAACAACAAGTGCAAAAACCAGTGGCTTTCTCCAGGTCAGACACTGGTTCCTACGCCAAAACTAGGCCTACACCCCAAAAGGTTTTGCTTTTTTTTTTTTTTTTTTCCCCCATTTTGTACTTTGGTGGACTACTGCTGGCATAGCTCACTTTGAGTTCTTGGAACCCGGACAGATCATAATGGCAGGCCTGTTTTGTCAATAACTGGTCCGTTTGAAGCAAGCTCTTACTATAAAATATCCAGCATTGGTCAACAAAAAAGGTGTCATCCTCCAGCATGACCTCACGCGATGGAACAGACTCAGCAGACGATCAGAAATTTTGGCTGGGAAGTTCTGCCTCATCCCCCTTATTCCCCTGACATTGCACCATCTGATTACCATTTATTCAGATCTCTGCAGCATTTTCTTAATGGGAAAATATTCCACAATATTGATGATGCGAAAACGGGGCTCTCGAACTTCTTTGCATCACAGCCGACATCTTTTCATAAAGACGGCATTGAAAGTTTGGTTTCACGATGGCAAGTGTGATCGATAATGATGGCAATTATATGATTGATTAAGAAATAAATTTTCTTCTGTTACAAACAGTGTTTCTTTTCTTTTCCAAAAACGACATTACTTTCATGTCCCCCAATATAAGATCTGTGTTTGGTACATCTGTAGAGGACTAAGTTAAAGAAAATATATTTAGATGGTTTGCGGTTCATGATTTTCTTGTAAAATGTTGCACTTTAAGATACATATAGTGTTCTAGACTCCTCACTATATTAAGTGAGGAGTCTAGAACAATGTGGATCAGAGTTCAAGTAGATCACTGTTGGTTCTCAAAGTAGCTATATGTCAAGAATTTTTAATGAAACATCTGGGTATTCTGTTTTAAAAAAAAACGATTTTTTGTTGTATATTATGGCTAATTTTGTATTGCATGAAGCATTGTATTTTATTTAAAAAGAATGAAATAATGATTTATTTCTTTTGAATTAGCTTTCTATTCTTTATCCTGTCGCAATGAATCTTGATGACAACCGTGAAGAAAAGCCTCCTGCTCCTCCTGTTCGACTCACAAGCACAAGGTAAAGAGATTATTTGTGTTCTGCGTTTTCCACTAGTTAATCTGTGTTTGAAATGTAAATAATCACACTTGTCAGTGGTGAACTCACACTTTTCAAGTACAGTAAAACCTTGAAAATCCGGCATCAACAGGACCAGAGGAGTGGCGTATTTATGAAAATTCCGGATTTCTGAAGCTATCCAAAAATTGCTTAATGGGCATTATGTAAAGCACATACTTACACGTAACAGGTCACTTTCGCGACTGCTTATAGCCCATTGAGTTGCTCACAGTGGTCGTTAAACCTCCAATCAACCAACCAACCAACCAACCAACCAACAGGTCACTTTAACAAAAATTTGCGCGTCTATGCCCTATAAATATGCAGGGGTCGCCCTGTCGATTGCATTCTTCGCAATTTGCAAAAAAAAAAAAAAAAAAAAATTGTTTTGGCGATGGAAAAAAAGTTTTGGCGAGAATATTGGCGATTACCTTTTTGTACTATTTATTATAAAACTTTGTCGAAAAATATTGAATTTGGCGAATGGTTAGGCAAAAACTTGAAAAAAGCCAGAGCAACCGCTAGGGTTGGCGATGTATTGATACATCGCGGAAACCCGATGTGAATTTTACATCGATGTTACTGTGTTTTGACTGATGAAACTAAGATACATCACGAAAGTGATTACCGCGATACATCATGAAGGCCGATGTAGATGTCATTACACAATTGAATCCACATGCTGCTGCCACCTCCAAGCACAGATCATCATCACACGTTCAACACGCATTTCAAATGTCCACATCGCTTCAGCGCAGCCCAATGAGATAACAAATTTGAGAAACCTTCAGATGCTACATGTAGGCGGCTATCAGTAATTCTCACGCTGAGATCGGATGATCTTGCGATGTGTTGTTGATATGGTACCTCGAGCGATTCCCATGGTTATTGGGGAAACATTGGATGTTCTCAAGAAACTGAAATAAAAAAAGTGCAGGATTTCTGAAGTTGCCGGTTTTCTGAATGCCATATATATATATGGCATTCAGAAAACATATATATATATATATATTATAAACAGCATGCTTAAATAAATGCTCAGTATAACTTTTTGTGAAAATGTGTAGTTTCATTGAAATAAGTATTAAACATGTGAGTAATTTTGGTTGAAGTAAAATGTTTTCTGATCTACTGCAGTGTAAAAACTATGTCAAATTATGCACTCAACAGTACTATAAAGTAATACTTGTATTGAAAATCAATTGATGTGGCAAGACAGCTGAAGATGGACCAGATGTATAAAATTATACCAAAAAGAAGCCTAATGCTGTTATGGTTGAATAGCTTTAGCTCTCTGCATGCATTTTCTTCAGGTTTTGCATTTTTTAATGCTTGTGTTGAATTGGGAAAAAAATTCAAATGATCAAAAATATTTGGGAAGTACTTCCAAAGTTATATGCTCAGATTTCATAATCACATTACTGAGTATTCGGGATGGGGGTATTCATTTAATAATTCATCTTCCATGATGTAAGTTTGAATATTACATTTAAATACTTAGCTTCCAGCAGTCCTTAGGTTTTTTGTTTTTTTCCCACTAAATTATACGTATTGAACATACAAATCACTTATTTAGGCTTTGCTCAGCTGAAAATGCATTTAAGTTTGTATTTCAAGATTTGAACAATATGGCAAACAAAAATAAGTATCTCAACATTACCAGGTGTTTTTTTTTTTTTTATTGTAATTCTTTTTATTTTAATTATTTTCCCCCTTGCAGGTATTCCTGAATGTGATCCTCCCATGATTACTCTACCTTTCTTTCCTGCCACCTTGGGCTGAATAAATTCTCTTAGTTGGACTTGTACATATATCCCATGAAATCATCACAGAAATTAATGAAGAAATAACCTTTACAAGTACATTGTTCATTGATTTTCTATGATGGTATCTGAAGCATTGAATCTATCAAAACTCTGAATTTAAGATTCCTAAGCTTGAATTGTTTAGCATCAGTTGCTTGGAAGTTCATTGTGTTTCATGGTGTAATGGTAACATGCTCAAATGGAAATCGGGTGTTGAGGATACATTTTCCTCTCCAGGGCAATATAATTTTCAAGAGATGTTACATGGAGAACAGTGAACTGAAAGTGATTCAATACTGAAATCTAATTGAATAATAATTAATATCCCAGGAAATTCACAATTAACTTAATATTATTACCGGATGGCCAAGTTACTTAAGTGTCCAGGACCATCAGAACTTCTGACACCATTTGTTATTGGACGTAAATCCAGGCTGGGAACATATCTCTAGATTAGAGCATCACTCCGTATTTCAAGCAATCTAAACATGCAAAAAAGGGATGCAAATTCTATTTACAGCATTTATTTACAAAGCTAGTGGCAATTTATGTACATGGCTATTTATACGGATGGAAGGCCTTATATGCACCCATCAGTTATCAAAGTTTTTCCTTCCCAAGCATAAGAATAAGTGAAAGTCTTGCATTCGATTGTCCTGGAGATGGGAGGAGGTATTGTGCAAATGAAGAAAATATGAATTATAAGCATACATAATCCAAATAATAAGCACAATGTCATACTCCCCACCATCTGCAGGAGCACTCTTTCAAATCACACAGGCAGTGAAGTTCTCTATTTCTTGAATGGAGGGGGGGGGGATCGGCGATAGAGCATAGACAGGGTTTTCATTCAGGAGATTTTCGTCAACTGCTTACAGTTTCTTTTCAGAGTTCATGTTCCTTTTGTCCATCATAAATCTCTTGCTGGCATATTCTTTTTCATTCATGGTTGTGGTGCAACAGACAGACAGCATTGCACTTTTTCACACTTTCACTTTTAGTCTAAAGTGCCAGTGTGTTTACTACCTCGTAAACATTTGTCACGTCCTCGGTCACACAAACTTCCTCTTAAGAGGGCCTCCTTTCTGTACACCAAATGAAAGTGATTTGCTTCACTTTTTAGACCCAAAAATCTGCAACAATATTTAATTCACAAGAAATTCTCAGTTGTTTAAACCTACAGTTACAACATTCAAAAACTGTTAGATTGTATGAAAAAGAAACCCTGTTCTATGAAAGTAGCACACTACAAATTTACCCATGTTTCTCTTATTGTAAACTTCACATTATTTTGTGTGCATACACAAGTACACCCATCCACTCACACAGAGGCAGTAACTTGCAGGAACAGGTTTAAGTTATTTCTCTTTCATGTTCTGCATTAGTATGCTATTGCTAAAGGAAATCTTCAGCACTAAACTAATTTATAACCCAAGCTGTATTTTTTTTTTCATTTCTTTATTTCCAGTGACACACACACACAAAAAAAGTTTACTAAACAGTTCCTTTTTTATACATATATATTTGGCTAGTTTAAGTTATTATTTTATGTTTTTCAGTTGCTCCCTTTCAGATCTTACCCACTTCATTCATGAACTGCTTCCAGTAGTGTACAGCCATTTAAAAACATAAGAATTGCAAGGAATCAAATTAAAGTTTAACACTATTAAAATTGGCAACATGACTAATTTTAGAGTGTTACTTTCAAGTGTCATCTCAGTCAGGTTTATTTATCTTTTAAAAGTATAATTAAGGCATTCTTTGGTGTTGGTTTCTGTCATAGAGATGAGTTGGAAACCACAACGTTACTGAAAAATTGCTGTGACTAAAAGTAAAAGTTCCAAAATCACTGTTAAGGTGTCACAGTTTTGGCCTTGGTGACAATGGTATTCTAAGGTAAATATTCCCTCTGCAAGGGAGTTTTACCGTAAGGGCTGTTGACTGCTCGAGATAATTTGAGCAAGATAGTTATCACGGTCGAGGTAAATGGTAGGGACATAGGATGGAGAAAGTGCTAATCTAGTTTTGCCGAATAGGCAGACAATACCTTTTTATTTTATTTTGTCTTCCATTTAGTGTTTCACTTCTGTTACAGTGATTCTCCACTTTCAAGGTAAATACAGTAGAGAAGGTACACCAATGGTTGTAAACAAACTGGCTGCTGCATTCCTCTCTGCCGAGATAATGTCACTTGGTTCAAATCAACTGAACAGTGAAGTAGGAAAACCTTTACTTAGGGCTAGCCAGTTATGACTTTCGGCTCACTAAATAAAACGTTCCAGCATTGTATTTTAAAGTGCAACAAATTAATTTATGCAGTTCTACCACAAGAAATAACACAAAATGAGCTTCTTATGTCTTATTTGAAAAATAAATTATTTGAAATCTATTTAAAAGTGATTTATCATGAATGTGATATTTCGCTTGATGAACTTGCCATACAAAATACTTCTGAAGAAAACTCATTATGTTTTCTCTTTTGAACATGTCCACTATGCAGATTGTTAAAGTACTTAATCCACATCACTTTCCAACACATTGTTCTTCAGAATTTCAATTTCTTTCAATGAGGTTTCGTTTTTTAAACAGCAGTCGCCACCCTGGTGGCACAGTTTTCTAAGCGATGGCTTCTGACCATTTGTCCGAGATGGGTCTGAGTTCGAATCCTGGTGAGGCATGGACATGGTTATTGTCTTACAGCACTGGCTCTCTCCCTTCCCTGGAGTTAGTGGCCCTAAATTAGGGATGGGCAACTGCTTTATAGCCCATTGAGTTGCTCACGGTGGTCGTTAAACCTCCAATATAAAAATAAACAGCAGTCGTGCTGTTCAGCAGAAACAGAATTTTTTGTGTAATTTAATTCATTGTGCAAGCTTTTATGTGCTTTCTGATTCATTGCTTTCATTGTCATTCACAGCTTTGACAATCAGATGAATATAATTGTTGGCACAAATATGCTGTATTTTCTCTGTTTCCATGTAGCAACCTTTTAAAAAAACTTGAAAATTACATTTCCCTGAAACGGCAATCGAACCCACATCTCCCGATTTCTGTTCGAGCATGCTATCCGTTACACCAACCTGGACAGATAGCATGCTGGAACGGAAATCGGGAGATGTGGGTTCGATTCCCATTCCAGGGCAATGTAATTTTGAAGTTTTCTGAAGGAGTTGCTACATGGAAACAGAGAAAATACAGTACATTTGTGTCAACAATTACATTTGTATTGTCTTCCATGTATTTGTGAAGAATTATTTCTTCAGGGAAATTAGTTTCTCACTTATACGTGATGATAATCAGATGCATATTTTTCTGTTAATAATTCTTCTACACATTTTCTGTTCATTCTTTTTTTTTTTTCCCCTGCCTTTCAGATCTTCCTCTTGAATCCCAACTGACTTTATCACAGCTAGTTGGTAAAAATAACTTTGGAACAGCGTCACTTTTCAGTCAATGGAATAAAGGAATTCCTAACAGTTTGCTTTTTAAGTTTCATGTACAGGAATCATTGTTGAAATGCACAGAACATATTCTTGCGTGCTTCGGATTAAAATAATCAACTCAGCAACATTTTATTATCTGCTGCTGACATGTTTCATAGTCATTGAGAAATCTACAGAACATCACTTCTTTCGTATTGTGGTGTCCATTTCTACAAGTAGCTATGCATAGTTTACTGTAATTACCACTTCTCACCTAAAGATAACTGCTATCTATTGCAAGGATATTAAAAATATTCTGCACAAAATGGATAATTAAAAATGCACAGAAATTCTGCTAAAATTAACTCAGATAAACAAAACAACAGATTAACTCCTCAAAGAAATGAACACAGTATCAGCTTAATTTCTGATCTCTGGGAAACTGAATGACCTTTGAACAAGACTACATCACAGCTCCTGCTCCTTCACTTCCCCAAGGTGGACCTAAGAGCATTGGGCCACCTACTCTATCTACTTACCTTGCTCCACTCTGTTCCTGCTTCATGTCATAACACCTACAAGTGGTGATTTTGTCACTTTTTAAAGTCAGTTATTTCCATAGAACTGTTGCCATCGTCAATATGACAGCAACATCACTGTTAAGCCTACCTCTACTCTGTCATTACTTCATGCATATTCAAAATATCCCTTTTCTAAGTTTCCTTTTTTATATTTTTGATTTCTCCCTTGAATCAATCTTCTATGGTTATGCCTGAATGATGCTGTGTTGTTACAGTTCTGGTTCTTTTCTTTTTAATAGTTACAGCTTTTGTGGTTCTTAGTTTTTAACCATTTTGTTGTTACTTTGAAATTTTTATAATTTTAAATTGTGGCATTTTTTTCAATATAGTGTTGAACACAGGAAGTTATTGTGTTTAGGTAATTCTTGTTTTCTGTGTGTGTCAATATAGTTTTCTTTTTAGCTGGTTTTTTGTACCTCCTGCATACTGTGTATGTGATTTTCATCTGAATTGTGTATTGCAATAACTGTACACATCTAATTTTTCTCAGACATTAAGTTGCTTCTTGTTTGTTAATTTATAAATTCCACATATGGAAAAAAAAAGCAACACACACACACACACACACACACACACACACACACACACACACACACACACACACAGTGAAACCTGTCTAAAAGTCCAAACTAATTTCTGTTTTATACATTGAAATGTAAATGTTTGAATTTTTGTTGTACTAATAACAGATTCTACATAATTAGTGATTACTTAAGAATGTATTGTTTGTACATATCTTAATCAACTAAAAATCGCACAAACTCCGTTTTTTTTTTAAATAATCCAAATTGATTTATGTACAATAACACAATGTGACACCCAGTGACAGCACTTGCATTGCTCATTATCCGAAATAATTCAGTTACCTCAGAGAAGTGCAAAATCTTGAAATATCCTGAATATTTAGCAATACTTGATAATATGATTTTTCCCCCTAGATTTGGTTTCTATATTCACCTCTATTTACTATCCTTGCTGCTATTGTTTTTCCCTTCAATTTGATGTTGCTCAATATTTTCATCAAGATCTTCATTACGAGGCCCGGTAACAATGTTGCTGTCGATGTTTACATAATCCTTTGCTCTGACAGTTACAAAATTGGGTCAGTTTAGAGCTGCTTGTAGATCATTGGTGCTTTCACCCCACACGTCTCGTAAGTCCTCCAAATGAAATTTTGCTTTCTTGAAACACATCTTAATTGTTTCGTTAACACCTTGCTCGATGCTTTTGCAAGCCATCCAATATATCAATAACAGTTATGGGGTTTGTTAGTTAGCTAGAAGGGGATGCAGGTTCCACGTTTGCAAGAAATGACTATAGTTTCCAATGATTAAATTTGATACATTGAATAATCCCTTGATCCATTGGCTGACAAATGCAGGTTATGTTTGGTGAAAACATGCAAGTTTTCCATTTGATAGGTCAAGATGAGGATGGCATGTTGCATTATCCAAAAACAAAAGAACATGTATGTCTGTTTTCCCTTTTCATCTTTGAATTAAAACGTGTTAGCCTCTTGTCCATAATTTGAACTGCCATTCAGGTTTTTTTTGTTCAATTTCCACTCAATAGAAGGCTTTTTTAAATTCAAGTTATTGAAGCAACGTGGTTTGGTGGCTTTGCCAATCACAGATTTTCCAACTTCCCAGACAGAAATGCACAAAAATAAACTAAGGCATTCCTTAGAACTTTTTCTTCCAGTACAAGTTTTGTCTTTCAAGCTCAAAGTTTTATTCAGCTGTGCCTGAAAAAACTAACGTATTTCATCACCATTAGCAGTGTTTCAAGGTTCACTGGCTTCAGTGAGTGTTGATAATTTTTGCATCCAACCCGGAACTGTTTTCTCGTTGACATTTTAGCAGTGCTTTTCCATTCTGACTGTTGCAAGGTTGTTGCTGTACAAGTTTGAGATTGAATCCATTGGTCTGCCAACACACTGAACAACACAACTCTTGTAGTTACCTGCTTAGATCTGAGTTTGTTCTGTGCGAGTCTGCCGACTGGTTTGGTAATTTATGGTCCCCTTGTACTTAACAAAAAGTATAGCTCAACACTATGAAGAAACCGGATTTTGCACATCTTCCCCAGTTCAGATTGTTGTTCTAGTTTGAGCGTATTTGAGCCTACTATGGAGAACAGCTGGAACTGAATTTTCGGGGTCGTTAAATGTGATATTTGTCTTTGAATTCTTGAAAAGTATGTCAGACCTAATATTGTATGGCATATGCTGGAAGTATGAAGTTAGATTTTTCTAACACTTAATATTAAATGCCTTGTATGGTATTTCTAGAAATTTTAAGGAAATGTTAAAGAAAAATATGGGGAGGCTGATGTATTATTTGAAACATTTAAAGAACGACCTTGTGCATGTGATATGAAGGTGAAGCACTGAATTGACTAACAAACCATCAACCTTGAAAATAGATATGGAGGGGCAGAAATGATTATGATACAGACATGTTGTCCCTTGTGGATAATCAGCTTAATGATTTAGTGAACCTGTAGTAAAAACTGGTCAAGTATGAGAAGTAGCAATCAGGAGGAAGCCTCTTGTGAGGTTGGAAAAAAAAAAAAAAAAAAACACAATTGTATTACATATGTAAGGAATTGTAAAAATACTCCAATATCTACATATATGCATTTGCAGCTTTTTTAATAAGTGTTCAACATATTGTAAAACAAGATTAGGTAAAAGATTAGGTAAATCTTGCAAATTTTAGAAGTATCTTTTGTAAGGAATGGTTTTTGAAATGTAGAAACAGTCTGAACACAGGAATAATTTTGAAGCAGAACTCATGTGAATAGCATACCAATACGAATAATCTTAGAAGACTATGTTATTTGAAGAAAAAAGGGACTACCTGTATGCTTATGAAATCAGTTATGCCCCCAAAATAAATGTGACTTTCTATTGTAGAAAAAAAAAAAGTTTGTTACATAGGGATGCAAGAAACAAAAGTGTAATTAAAACTAAAAAGGCAATAGAGATTAAGCTAAATGTAATTTAGTATGTGAATGGGAAACAAGATTTTAGTGTATCATCAACAAAATTCTTGAATTTGAGGTCATTTGCAGAGCTGTTTCATGGTCTTTGTTTAGATGTTGTGAAGTATTGATCATCATAAATGAAACAAATGGAAAACCAGAAACTAAAGCATGTTAGGGCCTTGCATTGTTGTGTTAACATTCAGCTATACATTTACAGTAACTTGCCTTTATGCTTGTCTTTGCAGTTTTGTAATTTGATACATGAACCTAATTTGTGTAATTGATACATTAAACTCACCTTATTTTGTGTGTTTTTTTTTTCAGAGAATCTACTGTACCAGTAGATATGCGACCATTGCCCAAAGCACCAGAGGGAGAAGAGAAGAAAAAAGTGAAACTAAAACCATCAAAAAGTAAGTTGACCTTAGTGATTGTCATTTTCTTTTCATGCAATGATTTTATGATGCCTGAGCTTTTTAAAAGGTGAATTTTTTTTTAAAGATGTGAATAAAATAATTTTCAGAAGTGTTTTTTTTTCTTAGTTTGCAGGAAACTTTTTCTTGATAAATTTAAAGAAATGTTTACAAGAAGAAATCAATTGGTCTTAAATACCCTTTGGTGCTAAATGCACGAACACAAAGAAAAGATTTTTTTTTTTACATAAATTATGTGCCACATAAAAGTTAATACTGTATGCTGATGACTCAGTCCTGTGGGCAGAGAGCAAAAGTGAGTTGCGGAGTATGTTGTCCTGGGTGCACGGAGTTTGTATGAAATTCAAACTGAGTATAAATAAGGGAAAAACCGAAGTTATGGTTTTTGACCGAGGAACTGTTAGCACTGAATGCAAGATAAATCTAAATGGCACAGTGATTGATCAGGTGAATGAGTTTGTATGTTTGGGAAGCATGTTTGACAGAAAGAACATGTTAGATGGTGTAATTAGTAGACGAGTGAACTCTTCATTGAAAGTTATAGCAGCTTTAGGAGGATTTCACTGGAATGATGGATTCTCAAGGAAGTCCTGAATGGTTGTATATGAAAGTGTAATTGTTCCTACTCTGATGTATGGCAGTGAAACCTGGGTACTGCAGAAGGAACATGAGTCGTTTGTGTGCTGGAGAGATGCACTACTTACGGGGGTTTTGTATTAAGACTCGCTGTGATCACTTGAGGATGAAGATATGTTGCAGTTGTGTAGTGTGAGGCAAAATGTTGTTAGTAAGGTGGAGACTAATATTCTTAGGTGGTTGTTAGCAAGATGGAGACCAATATGCTTCGGTGGTTTGGCCATGTTGAAAAAATGAGTGATGAAATGCTTACTAAAAAAATCTTTTTAGCCCAAGTGGCAGGAAGGAAAGGCCGAGGAAGGCCAAGGAAGACATGGGTGGATCAGATTCAGGAGTGTCTGCATGAGAAAAAGATAGAGTATGAAGTATAAAAGATCTTGTGTACGGCGTGTAATGGATATCAAAGAAGCCCAAGTTGTATGTCAAGATCACTATAAATGGAGAAGTTTGATACGCCAACAGTAAGTAAAAATATCTGGTAGTTTATATTTCTTTTTGGAGCTAACCTCTAAATCTCAGAGAACAGCTTAGTGATATGTATGTATGTATGTATGTATGTCTGGCCGTGTTGAAATAATGAGTGATGAGATGCTTACTAAGAGAATTTTTTCCACCCAAGTGGCAGGAAAGAAAGGTAGAGGAAGGCCCAGGCCCAGAAAATCTTGGGACGACCAAATTCAGCAGGCATGTGATTCTTCCGCTAATTAGCGGAATTCCGTGAATTCACTTTTTGGAAAAAACAGAAATCCGCTAAACTTGTCATTTGCAATTTTGATCTTTTGACAAAAGTTTGTGATTGTTGGTATGTTGGGAAAAAAATCGGGGCGAGAGAGAGAAATATTCGTTGGGTAGATGGCAATATTTCAGTTGTAAGGTGTACTCTTTCGGCGTGGCTGATCGGCAGCTCCGGGCTGACGCTGCTGCGGCTCAGACAACGAGATAGCTTCAGGTGACCTCACTTCAAACGTCTCGGTTTGCTTGAAACCGTTTTTCTTATGGGAAGACTCCGCTGTTTAGTTGAGAGACTGGGTGGAGCACTGAGCCATCATACGCAGCTGCAAAGAGATCAACAAGAAAGAAAAGTTCTGTTCACATGTGATTGGACATTTATGTTACGAACCTCCTCTTTCAGTGCCCGGTAAAAGTGTCATTCGCGTCCAGAGAAGCCAGCCATTGTGGATTTCACCCCCGGATTTCCGGAATTACGGGTGACTAACGAAAAATTATGGAGATTCAGATTTTCGCTGATATTAAGAATGTTTGATTGGTTTATAGAATAATTCCGTAATCCTCTGGGATTACGGATGACTAACGAAAAATTACGGTAATTCCGATTTTCGCTGTTATTAAGAATGTTTTACTGGTTTTGTAATTAATCAATGCCTCTGAACAAAGTTCGTGACGTAGCTCTTTGTTTCTTTTTCTTTTCCTTTTTCCGAGGAGGAGGAATTTGTTTTGCTTGTTTGAAAGTTAAGTGGAAAGGGCGCTGTGCTTCTTTCGCCGTGCATGATTACATTGGTCCGAAGCCTCTGAACAAAGTTTGTGACGCAGCTCTTTCTTTTTTTCTTTATTTTTCTGAGTAGGAATTTGTTTTGCTTGTTTGAAAGCTAAGCAGAAAGAATGCATGGCGCCGGGCCGGGATTACGTCGGCACGGCGCGAAACCTCTGAACAAAGTTCGTGACACAGCTCTTTTTCTTTTTGTTTTCCAAGGAGGAATTTGTTTTGTTTGTTTGAAAGCTAACGGGAACGAATGCAGGGAGCCAGGGCGGGGGGGGGGTATTTCCGTTTTCAGGGTCTGTATTCGAAATGTTCAAAGCACAAAAGGGTGTATCTCAAGTTTTAAGATGCTGAAACTGGTATGAAATGGTATGATGATGATGAAATTGGTTCTTGAGAAATTTAGTGATTCTGCCATGTTTCTTTTGTTAAAGTTTTTGGCCTTTGTCACTAAACACCACAGGCTAGTTCCATCAGAGGCATGCATTTCATCTATAAACAACATTGGAAGCAAAACTAGACACATGGTTCCACTTTCTGGCCCTAGAGCATAATGTAATTAAAGAAGTGATATTCTTCTGTTCTTGGTACTCCGTAACAATAATACAGCTTCCAGTGATCGGCAGTGAAATGAAAAAGGAACTAGACTGTCTTTTTTTTTTTTTTTTAGTAGAAATTCTATTCCAAACTTTATTTTTAAATTTAGTTGCTTGACCCGGGTAACTAGATTTTTGATTTACGTGCCCAGGTCAATAATTTACATGCCCCAGACATCTCGGGCATGGTATTTTTCAAGCCCTGATGATATATATGCATGTATGTAAAAGTTAATACTGTGAAAGTACATTTGTGAATGTATCTAATGTCCACAGTTTAGTTGCGTGCATCATGAAAATATTTTCTGCTTACAAGAATTGATGAAAATCTAATTACTTCTTAAAACTCAGTTTCTACCTCATGTAGGGTGATACATAATTATTCATAATTCTTTATCATTATGAAGCAATTGTTGCATCAAGTCTTAAAATATTTTACTGACACACTTGTTTGCATTTTTCTGGAACTTGGACTAACTAAGTAGTCCATTTACTACAGGGAGAAATTCTGCCTGTAGCCTCTAAGTTTTTCTAAAAGCAGGGATTGTCAATAGTTGAATGATACAATCTACCTAGAGTTACTTTGAAAATAATGTAAGGAGCTTTATGCTGTTTTCTATATAAATTTTTTTTTTTTTTTTTGCTCATCTCACAATAAGTAATCAAAAATCACATCAGTAAATAAAAGTACTGGTTTTTATGCAGTGGTGACTTTGACACTATCACCACCCCAGATATCTACATATCGTTAAGCTGCTCTCTGAGATTCAGAGGTCAGCTCCTCAAAGAAAATCCACCTGCCAGATTGACGTTTAACTGATGGAACTAGATTTTACTTACTGTTGACATATCAAACATCTCCATTTAGGGTGATCTCGGAATGCAGCTCAAGCTTCACTGTCATCCATCACACATCTCACTGAAGACCTTTTGTACTTCATAGTCGTAATATTTTTCCCATGCAAATATTCCTGAATCTGGTCCTCCCATGATTTCCTTGGCTTTCCTCTACCTTTCTTTCCTGCCACTATTGGGCTGAAAAAATTTTCTTAGTAAGCATCTCATCACTTACTATTTCAACAGGGCCAAAACCACCTTAAGAATATTAGTCTCCACCTTACTAACAACATTTTGCCTCTCCTCCTCAGACTACTTTGGTAAAATATGTGTTCTCCATATTGCAGTGTTTACCTCATCCTAATGTAATACACTGGAGAAAGATACATCACAGCTGTTATCTGACTAATGAAAAGATGGTGAAGACCCATATACTTACTCACTCTCGTAGCATACACAGACCAAGAAGGTCCATCACTTCTTCCATGAAAACAAGCCATAATGGAGATTTTGTAGCCATAATACACCAGATTGGGTGGCTGGCCCAAGGCAGAAGGTGACCTGGGGCAACATGAATCTGGGGCTCACTTCATATGGAATCATTTACACATTCGTACCTCTAAGCCCAATGAATCTGTAGAAAACCACAGATTGGATGCCTAGCAGACCTGGGTTTGAATCCTCATCAGAAAAGTCCACCAGTGAACTTCTACACTACACACATCATAAATATAAGTATTTTTCGATATATCGAGATGGAAAAACATGTTGAAAAACATATTCGTTTTTAGTTAATATCCATTTAATGATAATGGTTTAACTGTTGGAACTTTTTATGTTATTTTTCTTTTGCATCAAATGCATTTCTTGATTGGGAAATACTGTAATTAACTGCAAGAAATTAGATAGACAAAATTCGTAACATACCTTTTGTTTGTACCAGCTGTTGGCCCAGTTGTCGGTGCACTATCTTTCACTCTTCTTGAGTTTAAACACTCCAAAAACAGTAGGTACATTCTTCAAGGAGGTGTACGTACTTACTGATCACAAAGTTAAAGGGGGGGAGCCATGGAGGAGCTTTCTTAAAGTCTATTTTGTACTAAAATACTTTTAAGTCTGAAATTCCAAAGGTCGACAGGTAAGAGGGCTCAGAAATCCATTAGACCAGTGTAAAAAAGTCTCTTAAAAAAAAAAACACAATTGCTCCAAGAAGGGCAGTCATGACATAAAACAAAGGACTAAAATGAACAAAGGACTAAAACAACTGTACTCGTGCGGAATTTTTTCAAAAGACTCTTACTTGTACATCCTATCCTAAAGTATTTAAACACTTTACAGTTCATTTTAGTCCTTTGTTTGTTGTCATGACTACCCATCTTAGAGCAATTGTGTGGTTTTTTTTATGCTGGTCTAATGGATTTCCGAGCCCTCTCGCCCCTTTCGACCTTTGGAATTCCAGACTTAAAAGTATTCTAGTACAAAATAGACTTAAAGAAAGCTCCTCCATGCCCCCTCCCCTTTAACTTCGTGATCAGTGAGTATGTACACCTCTGTGAAGAATGTACCTACTGTTTTTGGAGTGTTTAAACTCAAGAACCGAGTGAAAGATAGTACATCGACGACTGGGCCAACAACTGTTACAACCAGAAGGTACGTTACGAATTTTGTCTAATTTCTTGCAGTTAATTTCAGTATTTTCCAATCGAGAAATGCATTTGACGCAAAAGAAAAATAACACTTAAAAAGTTACAACAGTTAGACCATTATCATTAAATGGATATTAACCAAAGACGAATACACACATCATTTTATCCAACTGCACCATGCTGCTGGTGAAAGCCTATATGGACAAAAGTGAACTACCATCATCTCCTTCGCTAATGTGGTTTGTTTTCCTACATGCGACAAGGGGTGGTAGTTGCCCTCTTTGTAAAGTGTAATTGAACTCTTAAAGTCAGTGCTGCATATATTGCTATAATTTTCATCTCGGATTTCTTTCTCAGCTCCAGTTTTTGAACTGGGAAGTTGTGTAAAGTGATGCATGCTTCATGTACTAGGCAGGGACTTGTTACTGGCTTAAAACATATACAAGGCTTGCTTTGTGCATGCCTTCTAATTGCACAAAGAGAAATGTACTTTTCTGGAAATGTACATTGTGGTATCCATTCTGCCAGAGGTTTCAGCAAACAGGCTTGTATTGTTAACCTTTTTACAGGAGCACTCATACAATCACATACTAACTTGCTGTGAATTATAGGAAAATTTAAAAATGAACTTTGTGGTGTTTATGTACATAGCGTGGTGTGTACAGTAAAACCTCCAAAATCCAGCATTCAGAAATCCGGCACTTTTCTGTTTTCATTTTCGTGAGAACATCTGATGTTTCACCAATAACCATGATAATCTCCCGATGCACCGTCTCAACAACACATCACGAGATCATCCGATGTCAGGGTGATAATTGCCGATAGCCGTCTACATGTAACATCTGAAGGTTTCTCAAATTTGTCGTCTCATTGGGCAGCGCTGAAGTGACGCGAACCAATGAGCCAATGAATTGGGGCGTACGTTTGAAACGCGTGTCGAAGCGTGATCATGATCTGTGCTTGGTGGTGGCAGAGTATGTGCATTCGATCGTGTAATGGCATCTACATCGGTCTTCATAATGCATCACGTTAATCGCCTTCACGATGTATGGCAGTTCCGTAAGTTGAAAAACTGTAACATCAATGTAAAATTCACATCGGGTTTTCGCGATATATCGATACATCGCCCAGCTCTAGAGGTTGCTCTGGCTATTTTCAAGTTTTTGCCTAACCATTCGCCAAATTCTTTTTTTTTTTCAACAGAGTTTTATAAATAGTACAAAAAGGTAATCGCCAATATTTTCGCCAAAACATTTTTTTTTTTTTTTTTTTTTTGCAAATTGCGGCGTAGACGTGAAAATTTTAGTTAAAGTGACCTGTCACGTGTAAGTAGTGCTTTATGTAACGCCCGTTACGAAATTTTTGGATAGCTTCAGAAATCCAGAATTTTCATAAATCCGGCCTGGTCTAGGTCCCATCAACACCGAATTTTTAAGGTTTTACTGTATTTGTAAGCATTTATAGTTTATTCATTGTTCAAAGAATTATAGAAAATACTGTTTTCATAATTTTTGGTTTGTTTTGATAGTTTTTAGATATAATTATGACACCACTGCAAGAAAATCTTTGTTCTGTGGAAAGAAATTGATACACAATTTTCCCGTAGATTTTGTGATGTTTAAAGCTTGTGTCATGTAGAACATCTGTAATTTTTTAAGTACAGTTGTTTAAAATGAGTATATGTGAATTAGATGCTTCCTGTTGTTTGATTTTGCTTGGTAATGAAATAAATATTTGTCTTCATTTCTCCAAGGTACAAAAAAAGATAGAAAGGAAATGGAGAAGCCTATAATATCACCTCCCACAAATTTTGAACATACAGTTCATGTTGGATTTGATGCAGTAACTGGTGAATTCACTGTAAGTAATGCAATATATTACATTAGGATTCCTTTGGTCTCTAAAGTTAATGAAATTATTTGTACAAATTTATTCATATTGCTGAATTGAGGAGCTGCTGTTTTTTTGAATGATGCAAAGATGTTCCACTAAGCATTGTAGTGCCGCCCCGGTGGCGCAGCGGTCTAAGCGATGGCCTCTGATCATTCGTCCGAACGGGGTCCGGGTTCGAATCCCGGTGAGGCATGGATGTTGTGTTTGTCTTTCGGCACTGGCTCTCTCCCTTCCCTGGAACCAGTGACCCTAAATTAGGGACGGGCGACTGCTTATAGCCCATTGAGTTGCTCACGGTAGTCGTTAAACCTCCAATCAAAAAAAAAAAAAAAAAAAAAAAAAAAAAAAATAAGCATTGTAGTTATTAGGTTATACAGTTGCACATATGGTCTGAGGTAATTTAATTTTCCTACGTGATTCTGTACTCTGGAAGTAATGTAAATCAACTTTAAAAGTATTTCAGGGAAAGTCATTTAGGTAATTCTTATATCTCCTGCTGTAAACCAATATTAATTTGTGAAAGCAGAAAACCAACACACATAGTCATTGACTCTGCTGTTTTCGTCTGTTCATTCATTCTTAATTAAATGAAAGTTCCTGTTACCATAGTTCCCTACAGGAACATACACTATATTGACCCAAGTCACCGGGCACCCTGTCGAAAGCAAATGAACGAATCCGCCGCGTTGTTAAAATGCGTGGTACAGCTGCAAACAGTGTAAAAACAAGCCTGCAGCTGACAGAGATATCTCACTGTGAGGTTGAGTGAAAATGTTGTAGCGGGAGATAACTGACTTTTTGAAAGGAAAGATGGTTGGGTGTTATATTAGTGGGTTGTCCATAAGAGAAACCGAGAGGCGTTTAAACATACCAAAGTCAACTGTTTTAGATGCACTGAATAAGTGGAAGATACATAGTGTGACTGAAGCAGTAAAACGTACTGGCAGACCAAAGAAAATTGGTGATAGAGAGCATTGAAGCCGCAGGAGACTCGGGAGAGTCGTTACAGCTAATTGACGAAGTACTGCACAAGACCTCAGTGTCCTGGGCACGTTGGGATCCCAGGGAACGAGTCTGCCGATGCTGCTGCTAGATCAGCCTCCTCTTTGGTCGTCACACCCTTGTCACTTTTTCACCGTGATTTTCGCTTTCTTGTTCACGATCATATCAGGCGAACGTGGCAGGGTCTGTGGGACCAACAGGTGGAGAATAAACTGCACCGTATAAAACCTAACCTTGGAGTCTGGAAATCATCGTGTCGCCGGAACCGTAGGGAAGAAGTTGCGCTTGCGTGTCTCCGCATTGGGCATTGTCGCTTCACGCATAGCTATTTGCTGTGTGGCGACACTGCCCCTGTGTGTGAGACATGCGACTGTCTACTCACCGTCTCTCATGTTTTGTGCAGTTGTGTTTGTTTTCGTTATCATCGGTTTCACTATTTTCAGTCTCATCTGCTGGACGAAGGCGCAGCTACGCTTCAAAAACTTTTGGGCGACCACTGCAACACTTTCGCAGTATTTTCCTTTTTAAAACAGATTAACATTTTAAAACTTATTAAAAGAAAAGAAAAGAAAAAAAAAAGGTTATAATAATTACAATAGTAAATTAATAAATTTATATATAAACCTAATTAACTAACTAATCTTCACAACTTTCATCATTCTCCTTTCTAACTTTTACCAAGCCTGTCTGCTCTTAATCATTTCACCCCGCTTTTAACAATCTTTAGCTGATAGTTCTGTGTCTGGCGCTCTTTGGCCAAGCCTGGCCCTTGCACCACTAAAATCAATTAACTAACTACAGGTGAGTAAAAATGCTGGCACCTCGGTATGTACACGTACCATTCGCAGAGATCTTCATTCCATGGGTTACCATGATCATGAGGTTGCTCATAAGCCTTTCATCTCCACTTGGAATGCTACTTGTCATTTAGCATGGTGTAAAGAACATTTATCATGAACCGTAGATCAGTGGAAATGGGGTCCTATGGACTGATGAATCCAGATGCACGATCCATCAGTATGATGGCTATATGTGGGTATGGCGGCAGCCGGTGGAACACTATTTACCACAGTGTATTGTTCCTATGGTCAAGTTTGGAGCTGGCAGTGTTACTCGTGTGGGGATGTTTTTCGTGGTATGGTCCCGGTCCATTGGTTATCGTGGACAAACCTGTTAACCAGCATGTCTACCTCGATATTCTGGACCGTTATGCCCTACCAACTCTGTGACAGGAACCGAGCCTTGTTGATACCAGCAGGGTAAACACCGAGCCATAAAGCAAGGACTGTTGCGGCATAATTTGACGATAATTCTGTATCATGTGTGGACTGGCCAGCACAGAGCCCTGATCTTAATCCCATAGAGCACCTATAGCATGAATTAGAGTGCCACATAAGACGTTTAGAACCAAGGCCTACTACTAAGCAACAGTTAGTGGCAGCATTATGTACTGAATGGAAGCACATGCATATTGCTGTGTTGCAAAACCTTGTTGAAAGCATGTCTCGAAGGGTCAGTGCATGCATTAAGGTCAAAGGTGGACCGACACTGTACTAATGTATGTCAGTAAATGCTATGTTGTGTTTCTCTTCTAGGTGTCCGGTGACTTTTGTCAATATAGTGTATTTTTTGTTTTCACTTTTTTCTTTCATTACTGATCAGGAGTAAATTATTTTTCTATATCTGTTTCAAAGTACCACTAACAAGTCTATTGAGAAATTCATTAGCTAATTTTTTTTTTTTTTTGGCCATTTTTATAACAGCTTGAAGCTTAGACCTTTCAGTGAAAAATGTTTTTCCTTTCTTAATAAATACTTTTAAATGCTAATTTTTACCATTTTAGTAATGGTATTAACCATAATTTAGCAGTATCTTAATTCCTTGTATATCAATTTTCAGAAACTCGCTGAAATTAATTAAGAATAAAACATCTTAAAGTACTTGCTTGGCAAAGCTTCAAAACATTTCTTCACCAAAGCACTTTAATTTTAACTTTTCTATGAGTATCTCCTCAAAAAATGCAATTTTCAAGTTTTATGAGAACAGTCAAAATGGAAGGTGCTTTGGTGCTGAAATCCCTTATAATTTAGCAGAATATTTGATTTTTGGGGGAGGGGGATATTTCACTTGTGCTCTCATATGATCTGTTTTCCTGATAATCTATCTAGAAATTTTGTGCAGTTGCTCTTCACTTCCTTAGAACTAAACTTCATAGTTTAATCCACGTCACTAAACCTTTCCAAATTTTATTCAAGTACTGTAGACCACTCATAGAAAATAAGAATATAACCTCAGGGGCCATGCTAAGAATTCGTCAAGCGTGAATAAATCTGCAATGTGGCGAGAAAAAATTAGAATCGGCGAAAATGGTGGCAAATGATTTTATGAATCTTAGGCAATTCTTGACTCTCAGATATGCTGTAATTTTTGGGCTAAACTGCAGCTGATATGATTTTAAAATTTGGTTTTCAAAAGCTGTGGTGCTTAAAATTTTGCTTCCCAGTGTGATGTCATTGAATATCGTGAAGGACCTATCATGGCTGCTTTAGAGTCATTTGAGGTAGTTGATGGAAATAAGAACCACTGGAGATGGGGGATTTGAAAGGGAAGAAATTATTCCATAATTTATAGCAAGTGTGCCAGCAAATGATTCCCCTCAAGGTTACCCTCAGCAGTGGCTTCCACTATAGGTGCAGGCTGGAATTTTAGCTAAGTGGCCAGTGGCCGGTAAGTCCAAAAAGTTAGTGGCCAAACCCCCCCCCCCCCAAAAAAAAAAAACCCGGCTGGTAAGTTAGCATGTCTTAGTGGCCAAAAAGAAGTCTCCATCGTAAAAAAAAAAAGAGGTGAAGGGGGATTAATAAGAACTTTAATGAAATTGCTATTATTTACATGGATGGCTTTATCTGAACATAAAAGAAGTCACCCACTGTCCAAAATAAAAACCATTTTGTAATTTTTTCCCCCCTGGGATTACTCATTCTGAAAACATCCATAGTATCGGGGGATATTTTCAAGATGTAACAGTGAAAACCTCGATGTTTCAATATTTTTGATAATAAGCCGAACAATTCGTACTTTTTCCATCTGCAGCAGTAAATGGGCACATCAGTGGGTAAAATCTCTGCTCAATATAATGATAATTACTTATTACCAATCTAAATCGAGTAACCAGTAATATTTGTTAAAACGCTCAGTGGATCGGTGGAAACCTCGATGTTTTCTCGATGTATTGGTTCCTGTAGTACAGAGGAAAAGAACTCTATTTTGCTGATGAAACATCGGCGACCAAACATCCAATTAACGACAAAAAGATTATATTCCGTTCCTCTATACAACAATGCAACAAAAAGAAATTCATTTACTTTACGTAGAAAATATTATTTACCAGTTTCAAACATCAGGCATGAAACCTCGATGTATCGGCTTCTGCAACATTGAGGTTTAAGCACCTATTATATTGGTGGCAAAACTTCGATGTTCAAAAACATAGGGGATTTTTGCCCATCCTTAGTTAGGACTGGTTTCATGTCCTTTTACTTCTGAATTATTATAATTTGTAAATTAGCACTAAAAATGACAAATGGCCAAACTGGGTGACCACCGAAATAAATGTAATTGCCAAAGTTGTCAGTTAATCGCCATCTGGCGAGTGGCAAGTGCTAATTTGCACCTATATCTTCCATGTTAGTGGAAAGCTTGTGGCCTGACACATTTTGATGTGCAACTTACTCAGGACTGAGATTGAAAACACAAAACTGTATCTCAGCAAGTCTTGTATGAAAATGTCGGAAATTTTTGTCAACACTGTAAATAGTTAATAGAAATGGGCCACCTAAATTTTGCATGAATTAGTTAAATACTGTTACTCGTGTTATGTTAAACCTGAGCTTTTAATGGCTGGACGGCATGTATTTAAATATGTTATAACATTTTATACCCATTCGTTTTACATTTTAAATAATTTAAGTTTTTTCACATAATTTTGCAACAGAATACAGAAAAAGTCTTAGAATTATTACAATCTTGAGTTCTAGAGGATATGGTACTTTCACTGTAAAGCACATTCAAACTCTCAGATTAGGCTTATTTGTTATTAGCTGCTGTTCTTCGTTTTGCTTGATTTGCTTATCAGTATTACAATCTTGAGTTCTAGAGGATATGATAGTTTCACTGTAAAGCTCATTCATACTGTCAGATTAGGCTTACTTGTTATTAGCTGCTATTCTTCATTTTGCTTGATTTGCTCTTTGGTATATTTCCCCCTTCATCTGAGCTCTATTGCTTGGCTTGATGAATGATGTAGGTTTTCAAAGATTATCACAAGTTCTATTTAAGTATTTGATGTGTAGAAGAATCTTAAAATCTGAAGCATAAAAGTTAGAATGATAATATCTAAAATTTGCATTGAAGTAACGAACTTCACCTAAAAGAAGTCTAAGAAATTAAATACTGTCAACTAGCCATCAGCACCTAGTCCACTGCATGTTTTGAGCCACTATTCGGTGTCCATCTTCAACGGTAGGGTGCAAATTTCAGCAAGCTATTTTTATAACGCCTCTTCTTCTGAAGTCATCCGTTGGCTGTTCGCTCATTGGGTCCACATTTATACATATCATGTTCACATGATGTTCTGTTCTCACTATAGGCGTGCCGTCTTCTGGAAAATTTTCAGTTATGGTTTTTTGTCTTTTGTGGAGTTGTCTTCCCCATCAGTTTTCCTGTATTCCTGATTCTTTTCTTTTTCTAATCAGAAAGTGCATAAGGGCTGATTGCTAGTTGGTGATGTTTAATTTCTTAGACTTCTCTTAGGTAAAGTTTTTTACTTCATTGCTAATTTTAGATATCATTTTAACTTTTATGCTTTAGATTTTAGGTTCTTCTAATGCAAATACTTAAATAGAACTTGGAACTTGTGATAATCTTTGAAAATTTACATGCAGTATTAAGCCAAGCAAATAGAGCCCAGATGAAGGGGAACATATACCAACGAGCAAATCAAGCGGAAATGAAGAACAGCAGCTAATAACAAGTAAGCCTAATCTGACAGGTTGAATGAGCTTTACAGTGAAACTACAATATCCTCTAGAACTCAAGATTGCAATACTGACAAGCAAATCAAGCAGAAAAACAAGTAAGCCTAATCTGACAGTTTCAATCTGCTTTACAATGAAATTACTGAATCCTCTAGAACTCAAGATTGTAATAGTACTAAGACTTTTTTCGTATTCTGTTGCAAAGCTATATGAAAAAACTTATATTATTTAAAATGTAAAACGAATGGGTATAAAATGTTATAACATATTTAAACAAGTGTTGACTGGTCATTAAAAGCTCAGGTTTAACATGTGAGTAACAATAGTATACAGCAGAACATCTTTCTGCTGAATGTGTCAGAACTAATCACCACATATAAAGGGTTCAAATGCAATGTGTGAACTGAACTTGAGGTGGTTAAAAAGTTTATAAACTAGCCACGAAATTTTAAATTGGGGCTTTCTTATGTTGGTGAGGCATGCACACAATTCCAAATTAAAATTTTCACTGCTAATTTAATATCTCTTTTACCAATTCATTTAAAAATTTTGGGGTCATCTTCTTTGTCAACTACAGTCTACATAAAAATTTCAGCTAGTTTCATACGGAAATTACAAAGAGTTTTCTTAAATTTTATCCACTGTCCTGACGTAAAGAAAAGCACAGCATTGTAGGCGGCACTGCTGCTTTGGTTTCTTCTGTATGGAACAAAGGCAGCCTCACAATACTGATTTATTAGTATCCTAGCTTTGAACCTTGACTCTACAATCTAATTGTTTCTCCTCAGTTTCTATGTGCCCTATTATTAGGATTATTTTGAAGTTTACTACCTTACCATTATTTTCTAGCCAGCACTTTTAGCCATGTCTCAGCAAAAGATGGTTAGTTCATGTTTTTTTTTTTTTGTTTTTTTTTTAAATTCTGATTCCACTTTCAGAAATAATGGAGAAAATGTTTGAGATCACTGAGCTGAATTCTGCCAAGAAGTGCAGACTAATGCAGATGTTGTGAAGTGAATGCCATGCCAAATGAAGGAGTTTCAAACAGATCTTTAAAAAAAAAAAAATCAGTAACATTGGTTTACCAAAAACACTAGGCTAAAACAAATTTGTTAATAAAAAAAAAAATTCTGGTGTGCATGTAGTGCGTTGGTGTGAGTTGCTGAAACACATTCGCAACAGGTAAAGCAAGCAATTTTCCAAAAGCTGATGATCTCAAAAAACAACAGGAGATCATAAATTTGCTGTGGAGGCAAGAAGTGCAAGAATTGCCAAGGAAATGCCCCATGCAACTAACAAAGCATGTGCAAAAGTGAAAGAGGCAATTACTTTAATTTTCAAAAAAATGTTTGGTTTCTGTACAAAGAGAATCTGACAAAGGATGAACTGCAAGATCTAACCATCAGATAAGGATGCCAATTATTATCAGTGTTAAATAAGGAGAATAACATGTGCTGTGATCACCATGAAAATGTGGATGAATTTACTGGTACTATAAGAGCTGTGATTAAAGACGTGTTAAAAAAAGGTAAAATCATGATGATACATATTTGTGCTGTTATTGAAGGTAAAGTAGAGATTCTATTTTACATCTACAACAATTAAATGATGGTTGTACTTGGTTGTACTGTTGAACGAATGTGACAAAATCACTACTATTTTAAATGAAAAGTTCTTTAATTGCTTTAGGGACAGATGGGGCCAGTGTAATAACTAGGTGCAAAAGTGGATTTGTCATTAGATTTAAGCAAGAAAATCCATTTTTGATTGACATCTGTGCATTGTTTGTCTCACAAACTTGCATTAGCCATTGAGCAGGCTGCTGATAATGTGCCATACCTGGTTAAATACCAGAGTATTGTGAATGACATTTACAAATATTATACTCTCCCAAAAAACTTAACACCCTTCATCACACTCAAAGATTATGGGAGCAAAAGTTGTAAAATTTGAGAATATACTTTATACTAGATGTATTTGTTTTCATGAGTGTGTTACAACTATACCCAAATCTATTGACTCCCTACTAACTGCTTTGCAGTCAGTTGAAGATACCTGTAAAAACAATGCTTGTGCTCTTCAGGATTGAAAGCAAATATATTAAAGTGCTATTTTATTGCTACAATGCAGTTTTTGGTAGATGTTGTAGGCCCTCTTCACAGCACATGTTTAGCACAGCAAAGTTCCAATCTATTATTTGCAGTTGTTATAGACAACCTTGAAACTTGCAAATGTGTACTGAAGAGCATGTGAGCATTTGAATTTGCAAAACTGTGACAACCTTTGGTTCTTAAATGGTCTGCCAACTGAGCTTGACACTCAACAATATGTGAAAATTAAAGGTCATGCATGATATAACCATTTCCTCAAAGCAAGTCGCAGCATTTCTTAAAATGGCAAATCACTTGCTGAAAAACTTGATTGATGACATCCAACTACACTTTCGTACATAGTCATTTGGTACCTTTCTGATTGTCAGTCCTGTGAAATAGAGTATATTCCGGTTAATTGGGACTAGAACACTTTGGAGCAATAAAGGGGCTGCCCCAGTTATGCGAAGCTTTATTCCAAAGAGCTAATTTGCGATGTTCTTCTAGAATTATTTCAAATCAATGGCTGCCGCAATTAACCAATGGCCCAATTAACTGGAATCTACTGTACTAAAGTAACCATGACTTACAAAGCCGAACTCACTTGTCTACCAATTTTGCCATATGATTTGTTTTTCTTAGATGCACAAACTCATTCACATGTTCTAACACTGTCTCTGTATACATTCAACAGCTATTCAAAAAGATAAACACAGCACAATAGTAAAGCATTTGAAGCTGTGTGAGTGCCAGCATTTGTATGATCATCTTAATATTCTGAATTGTGAAACTTAAGCAAAAGACTCTTCAAAGGAATTTTTGTTCGATAAGGATTAAACATTTTAAGAATGAATTCTCAGAGTTTTTCTGTCTCTGTTAAGGCCATAGGCAACAAACAGCCAGTGACATTCTTCCTGGAGTCCCCCTTTAGCTGGAGTGAAAACATTGGCAGAAAAATTATATCCCTTTTCCTATGACTGATCTATATAGCATACAAAAAATTAAGGAAAGGTTTAATGAAATGGATTAAAATATTAAGATTACTGCTGAGGAAGATGTAAATTTCCAAATATAAAAACCGTCAGGGGGGATGCATCACTGGGAGCTCAAATAAGTCCTCTACCCAGACACAGGCTATTTTATAATATGATTATCATACAGTGTTGTTATGCATAAAATTGATGCACAAACTAGGATATGGGTATTTGTTACCCTGTTAAGAGTGAAATAATTTAATCCACTTATTGTTCAAAAAGAAACTCCAAAATAGGCTGCTTCCTGTTCATAGAAGTCTGATTAATAAATCTCAGTTCTGAAAAAATCTGTGCATAGTTGTTTAGTTCAGAACTTTTTACCCTGACAGACTGGCTTGTGATATGTTGCTTGTACCTTGTACACTATCTACCAACAAGTAATTGGACACCTGTGATAACAAAGGAAAACGAAGTTTATTCACCTTCAATAGTTGGTGGAGCCTCCACGAGCAGCGATCACAGCTGCGACCCTCCGGGGCATACTCTCAGCCAGGCGTTGTACGACGGCTAGCGGTATTTTCTTCCACTCGGCTTGGAGAAGACAGGTCAGTTCCTTCACCAATTTCGGACGGTGTGGGTCACCCCTTAAGTCGACGCTCCAACTCGTCCCAGAGGTGCTCGATAGGGTTAAGGTCCGGGCTCTGCGCAGGCCAGTCCATTCGATTAACCCCATTGTTACCATACCAAGCCATGGTGGACCTCGCAACATGACAGGTGGCATTGTCATCCTGAAAGTAACATGGGTCCACCCCGTAAAACTGCCACAACGTAGGAAGCGCATGGTCATCCAAAATGGTGCAGTAGGTCTCGGCGTTGAGTCTACCAGGAATTGCAACCAAGGGTCCTGTGCCATACCAGGAGAAACACCCCCATAGCATAATTCCACCGCCGCCGAACTTCACAGTTGGCACAATACATTCCGGCAGGAGGCGTTCTCCAGGCAGACGCCAAACCCAGACCCTGCCATCCCAACGGTAGAGGGTGAACCTTGATTCGTCGCTCCAGAGAACCTGTTTCCACTGTTAAACGGTCCACTGTCGAAGTTCTTTGCACCACGTTAGCCGAGCAGCGCTATTGGACTTGGTGATCAAAGACTTGTGGGCGGCAGCACGTCCATGATAACCGAGTTAGATGGGCTTCCTTACAGATAGTATTCATCAAAAGGACACTCCCAGATGCCTGTTGAAACTCCTCGTGGATGTGGCCCATCGATTTGGTGCGGTTCTTCCGAATTTCTCCGGACAGCACCCGTCAGTCTCTAACTCCCAGTTTGGTGGGTCTGCCAGATCGGGGCACATTCCGACAGTCACCTCTCATCTTCCACTTGCCAATGACGTAGGCCACTGTCGATTTTGGGTACTTCAACTCGCTGGATATGTCACGTATGGATCGGCCATTTCTGTGATACCCGACGATTACACCTTTCTCGAATTCAGAGATCTCCGAACTGCGTGGCATCTTGCATGCGACTAGTTGCGTTGTTGTTTCCCAATCGATATTTAACGGCGGCGGCCATGATGTTTATCAGGACCGCAGATATCGTCGATTGCAGGGGTGTCCAATTACTTGTTGGTAGATAGTGTATATCAAATATCTCTTGCACATAATGGTCAATACACAGAATAGATAGCACATAAATTTGGATGGGTAATCGTGGAGCATTCAGCAGCTCTTCAAAAAATATGGAGTTGCTGTGATAATGATACATATTAAGACTTGTAAATGACAGTCTCCAATGTACATTCTGGGTTGCAGATATCACAGAAATAACGAAAGCCTTTCACATGACGGAAGAAAGATTTTATTGTAAGCTCCCAAATTTTTAATCAATGTCTTCAGTGAGCTTATACAGGGTTTGCATGTCTCTTTAAATTTGATTTCCCTTTTTTCCAGGCCTGGAAAGTCCTTGATTTTTCATAATTTTGTGAAAGATATTGGAATAGTTCTTGGGATTTTTTTGTTGCAATTACAAAAAGAAATAAGTAAATAAATAAATAAAAAGGGTCAATGTTTGGATTGATTGTATCAGTTTGTTCTAGCTCAGTGTGGCACCTGCTCTCGATGATAAAACTTCCTTCCATTTAGTATGGAAGCATGATGTCATCTCATGTGACACTGCAGTGCAAGATGTTTGAGTGCCATATTTCTAGTGACCTTGGTTTGTGGTAAAGCAGTTGTGTGCAGTTGGAGTTACAAGAGCATGTGGAAACTTTGTGAGTGCAAAATGGCTGTTCCTTCTTGCATGCACTTTCCTTACTTGTAGGAGATTGATATCTCGCTTCCCTGCTGCCAATGTGCACAGGAATAGATGACTATTGATAGGGAATCTTCAGTGCCATGACAAAGTTGTTTTTGCATTGTCATTGTGCTAAGTTTCAGATTGCTTCACATAAATTTTATGCAGAACAGTTTTAAACATATACAGGGAAATTTTGCCATTTCATTTATGTTACACACACTTGAAAATCACTCTATAACAGTGGAACCCATGGGATTTCCTAATTATTTTAAATGCATAGTAAATTTCAATCCAATTTGCAAAATATAAAACAAAGTGCTATGATTCTAGCAAAAATTTAAGCCCCAGGAATTTTTGAACTACTGGAAAAGTCATAGAATTTATTTTCTGCAAATGTTTACAAACCCTGTTTTAAGCAAGAACCAATAGTATTCTTTCTGGAGTTTTTCCTTTTTTTTTTTTTTTTTTTTAATGAAAAAGGAAAAAGAAAAACTCCAAAAAGAGTGCCATTGGTTCTTTTTCAATGTGGGTGAATAGCAGAAGCAGTTTGTTTTGGAATTTGGCAATTGAATTGAAATACAATGCCAACAAACACCTGTATATCTTGCAAGCTGATTTACTTCCTTCAATACCAGAGGTTAGATATGTAGATCTGGTTTGTTCAAGGAAGGAGCTAGAAAGATGGCATCAAATCCTTAGGTGTAATGTGTACATCTTTTGAATTTTTTTCCAGTTAGATTTTTAGAAAAAGTTAAAAGGCAATGAAAAAGAATGTGTTTATACCCCGTGGATGGAAAAAACTACTTGTTGTTTAAAGTATGCATTGTGAGCTGTGTTTTTCATAGTTTTGAATGGAACCCATGATCAAGAAAAAAGGGGGAGGGCAGGAGGATCAACTGGATTTCTACAGTTGGTAAAACATCTACAAATAGACATAGGTACTTATTCCCACTAGTAGCAGAAATGATGAAAAATTGCAAACTGTTCAAAAAGTTTTTTTCAGTGTAAAACAAACAATACCTGTGGCTAAAGAATTTTTTTTCAAATTGAACGGTAGGTATGGAGAAAAATGACATTTTCCTATACTTACCCTGTAGTGAGAAATCTATACATTATTAGAAGAAAATGGAAACACAGTTGTTTTCTTTGTGATGGGATGCACCCTACTAAGAAATTACTTTTCCAAGGGATTTCTAAAATCAGATAATCTGTCAGTTAGAAAATGTCAAATATTCTTTATTGGGAAAGCTATGCAATGGAAAAATAATTTTTCAAATATGACTTCTAGGTTGCAGAGATAGCAAGAAAAGGTTATTTACATATATGCTCCTAGCAGGAAAACTATGCACTATTTAAATAGCATAATGTTTGTAATCTTTATTGTAGCGAATGACATAAAGTTGAAAAGGAATTTTTTTTAATAAAATTTTAGACGTAGAGACATAATAATAATATAATAATGTTTGTCTAATAATGTGATTTAAGTTTGATCAAGTAAGCTATCTCAAATAAATTTATCATTTTTTTTCATTTGTGAATCGTATGATTTGCAGTTTGTTTATTTATTATATTACATAGTTCGATGCTTCTTGAAAATTCCTTGAAAAAGGTTCATTTTCAAATCCTTGAAAATACTTGAAAAAGTTTAAGATTCCATAAATAGTACTTGAAATTTTGTTTTGTAAGTAATGATATGAAAGAGCATGTGTAAAGTAATCATTTGTGCTAAAAAGTCGTATAGGAGATTTCTGTGTAGTTCCAATAAAAAAATACCAAGCTGATCAAATACTGCAGAACTTAATGTTCAACTTGGAGAAGCACAATAATGGATAGCTGGTACCTTGGCTATGACATCACTATGGAGTAAAATGTCAGCCATGGGAGTAAAATAAGGGGAATGATGTATTCGCGAATCATGATGGACTTCCGTTGACTGCGGTTAGGTATGTGTTCTTGCCAGAGGGTGAATACGAAAAAATAATGTACCCTTTCAAAATATTCCAAAATAAAGTGATTTCAAAAAACACCAAAACAAAGGAATAATTCAAAGTTAATAAAATAAACCAGCGTGTGTGTGTGGGGGGGGGGGGGAAGGTAACAGACAGGTCATTGAAGGTGTGCCCATCCCAGCTAAGTTTAATGGTTTGAACTTCATGATAATTAACACAGCAATCAGACATCTGAATTTACTGTATTTACCGTTCTTCACGTAATACCAATCACATCAGAAAACTTGAAAATTTCATCGCCCTTGAGTGGGAATCGAACCTGCATATTGCCGCCCTGGTGGCACAGTAGTCTAAGTGATGGCTTCTGATAATTTGTCCAAAAGGGGTCCGGGTTCGAATCCCGGTGATGCATGGATGTTGTGTTTGTCTTACGACCCTGGCTCTCTCCCTTCCCTAGAACCAGTGGCCCTAAATTAGGGACGGGCAACTGCTGATTAGGGACGGGCGGAGCCCATTGAGTTGCTCACGGTGGTCGTTAAACTTCCAATAAAAAAAATAAAAAATAAAAGAAACTGCATATCCCGATTACTGATGTGATTGGTATTACATGAAGAACAGCCAATTCAGAGATGTCTGATTGCTGTGTTAATTACCATAATTTCGGGCAGATAAGCCGCGGCGTATAAGAGTTCAAAATTACATTTTCGGCCCGCACGTCTTGCACATTTTTTTTTTTTTTTTGTGGAGCGAAATTATGTAGCAAAAAATGTTTTGGCTTGTTCCATTCTTTTTTCCGTGGGAAGATATCTCAGTAGAGAGAGAATGGAATAATGATGTTACAGCCACAATGAATAAATTCCACCCACCCCCTCCTAAAACAAGATATGAAAATAATAGGTTATAGGATTGAGGTGGGACAGGCAAAAGAAAGGTGACTCCGATAAAACTCGGAAAAAATCTGTGGCTGGGGGAAACTTCACAGGGAATTGATCTTGTTAGCAAGGATCGCCGTTGTTTCATGCTCCTAGCAACTAACTCTATTTGAACTCTCATGACATCATCAGCTTCACTCTGAGGCTAACGCGCTCTCTTCCCTCTTGAAACGGGATATCCGACTACCATCCAAGATCGATTATCATTGATCAATGACTGCACGTGCAAATTTTGTCAGTGACTTGTGCGTTCGTTGCACTCAGTTCGCCAAATGGCATTTTCTCGAGTACGTTTTGTGTAGTTCTACGTTATCATGAAAAGTAAAATGACAAAAAGCAGAAGTTATACTTCTAGTTTTAAGCTAATGGTAAATAAATGTTTTTTCGAATCCTGGAAAAGCATAAAAACTTCGACGATTATTTCAGGCTTCACTGAAGCAAACGTTATTTCTAAAAATGCGGTGAATCGCCAGAAGACAGCGAAAGTGATGCGGACGGCCCCAAAGTTTTTTTAGATGATGAGCTTTTAAAACTTTTTAATTCGAACAGTGAAGTTTCTGATCTTGATGGATTTGATTGAAAAACTACGTATACCAGATATTTTCAGAATGTTGTGCGTGTATTTTTTTAATTCTTGAGGTATAAATGTTTTATAATTGGTTTAAGTGCCTTATGAATTCTTCAAGTAAATTTTTATAAAATAGGTAGTAGGGTAAGTGTTATCCTTAAGATTGAATCTTGTTTAATTGATTTTTTTATTTATTATTTGAAAGATCAGGTACTATATTTTTATCTACGTAATGTTTTCAAGACTCCGCCGTGGTACTACTCCACCTTACTGCGAAGGTGCTGCGTTTCTGGTGATTTTTTTTTCATTCCACCCCCCTTTTTTTTATCGCTGCGGCGTATATGCCAGTGCAGCTTATTTACCCAAAATTACAGTATCATGATGCATTTTCCACGTATTATGAGAATATTTCTTCCACACTATATACTTGAACAACTGGTGATATGCTTAACAACGCTAGATGGCAGCACAGTTTGCTTCGATTAAGAATGCGGTCGGAGAGAATGTTCTGATGCTTTTAACACTCAGATACATGCAACTTTGTCGTCTTGGGTGGTGTAACGGCTAGCATGCTCGAACGGTAATTGGGAGATGTGGGTTCGATTTTCGCTCCAGGGCGATGAAATTTTTAAGTTTTCTGATGTGATTGGTATTATGTGAACAGTAAATACACTCAATTCAGAGATGTCTGATTGCTGTGTTATTTATGATGACATATTTTCAATGTATTATGAGAATATTTCTTCAGCACTATATCGTTTGAACCTGATAAAATACCTACCTACTGACCAACCGGCCAACAGCACACACACGTATCATAATTTGGGCTTAAAAAGTCCTTACAAAGTGCTTGAACTTAGTTTGCTTGGAAGAGTATGAACCTTTTATTATTCACTTAAATTCTTTAATTTAGTATTTTTTCCCCTTTTATTCACGAGTCTATAGTTCTAGGTTTAGTAGTGGCATGGAAGTTGGTTTCCTTACATGAAAACTTACAGTGGGATAATCTCAACAACTATGAATCTGCATTTTTTTTTTTTTTGTGTGTGTGTGGGAGAACACATTAAGATTTAGAAATAGCTTTTATGTCATTGCTCTTCTTTCATCAGTATTGTAATTCTTATGAGAAAGATTTTGCAAAGTTCATTTGCATACTGCTAGTCATGTTTTAATGGTGATGGGTGTTCTTTTCTTTTTTTCTTTCTTTGTTAATGTAGTACAGAAGCTGTATTGTAGATCGCAAAATCAGTAATTAATAAATTACTGAAAAAACAGGTGTTATAATTTTACTACTCAGTCAAAACTGTTTTTGGGTATCAAGCTACCTTTCACCTGTATCAACATTCTAAATAGTCATTTCAGTATATAGGAGATACTACTCTTTGCCACTAGCAGACTTATCAGCAATGCTGGGTGAGTTCACTTGTCGGTGTGATATTTTTTGTCAATGAATAGGCAGACTTGTTGTTATTAAGCATATACATGGTAGAAGTTTCATACATTTTATTTTTTAAAAAACAATAGTTAAAATTGCAAAGGAGGACTATGGCGCACATTTTGTAACAGAAAGAAAAAGAACCACATTTCACCTCTGTCATTTCTGGACCCTTTTTCATCTTCACAGCTGATTCGCTTGAACATTAAAAAAATTGTAATATCAACTCAAAAACAAATGTACTTCAATCAGTTTCCGGCTGTCAGCAGAAATGAATAATAAAGTAGTGACTCTCAATTTACTACATCTACTGTCTTTTGCTAAACCATGGATTTTTTGCTACCATAGCATCCGAGACATGGTTACTGGATAGTAATGAATGTATTTGAATGAGAAATTTGAAAGCTGCTTGTGTATTCATTTCTGTCATGGCTAAAGTATGGTGCTAAAGATGTTTAACCTAGGAAAGTGTGTAGTATCTGGTTTGAAACAAAATTCACCGACTCATAAATGTATAGAGTAAATTTGATGAAGCATTTTGTGTTAATTATGTGTAGCTTCACTGTATATGTAAATTTTACAGCAGTTGCACTGGATTTTTTTATAAAGTTTTCCCCAAATTCAAGTTTTTTTTTGGCCAAAGTATTATAACAGCACAAAAAGGTAATTGTGTAAACTTCTTTTCCTTTGCCCAAACGATTTCTTTTTTGCAAATTGCGAAGAATGTGATCAGCAGTGCAACCACTGATTTTATGCTGTGGCCTGTATCTTATACTGAAAACTGCTTTAATGGTACAAAATTTGAGATCAAACACAATCAACACTGCAAAAGGCAAAGTCCATCTGGTGCTATTTGAAAAGAATCTTAGTTTTCTAACATTGTAGCAGCATGCAGAAACAGCACACTGTGGCGATACAAGTTGCAGATTCTCGGTAAAGTGTGGGCTGTTTTACTACAATATTTTCTTAGCATTGTTTTTAAGATTTCTTTAAATTTCGAGCATTTTTAACATTGGCTCTCGTTCCAGACGTGCAGCTGTAATCGATCAATCACGAAGGCAATTGTTCCCCCTTCCCCCATTTTAATTTAGCTTTCATTCTTCCATGTTTTTCAAATGGATAATTTCAACTTTTTGAGATGTAATTGCTTTTTAGCATGTCTTTTGTAAAAAAGTTCATGTTTATTATCGGTTTGTCTCCGTCCGTCTGTAGACACCATATCTCTGCAACTAATAGTCCAATTTGAAAAAGTCTTTTTGCGTTAGGAAGCTTTAAATGTGCAAATGATGATCCTTCATTTCCTTTTTTTTTTTTTTTTACGATGCACAGTTTTTGTCGCTAGAGGGCGTAAATGCAGACTTTATCAAATTCAAAATACATTTTATTGCATATATTTGCTTCTAAACATCCAAGTCAAAAAATTCTTTTACCTTTTGATTCTGTTTATGCCTAAGATTATTTTAGGTACAGTCACTTTTTCAAGTTATGCAATAGATTCTCTGCTAGGGAGCGTAAAGGTAATTTGCCTTTCCCCTGATATTTCTGCTTCTAAAACTCTGATTTGAAAAATTTATTTCTGCAGCAAATATAGCTCTTGATTGGTAATATTTCAAACATAATTTCTAATTTTTGGTGTAAAATGGTTTCTGCTTCATAGGTATTTGCAGTAAAATCTGAGCTTCTTTAAGCTTGATTGAAAAAATTCTTTCGTGGACCGATACCGCTCATGTCGATAAACATTTGAGAATATTTTCTTCCTAAAGTAATGCATGGTTTCTCCGCCAGGGATGTAGATATATATCTTATTTCTGTCAATATCTTTGCTTCTAAAATTTGGATTTGAAAAATTTCTTCTTTGTTAGCTAGCGTTTCCGGTGTAAAATGTTTTCTCTCATAATTTCAAAATTTTCAGGTAATTCCATAAACTTTCTGCTAGAAGTAATTTGTGTTTTCTCCTATATCTCTGCATCTAAAACTCTGATTTGAAAAATTCTTTCTGTACCAGATACAGCTCCAGATGGAAAATGCTTTGCATATAATTTCTAATATTTGATAAGGAATGGTTTTGCCACCATTTCTGCGTCTGATGTATTTGCAGCAAAATCTGAGCTCCTGAAAACTCGCTTGAAAAAATTCTTTCATATACCAATACCGCTTGCATCGGAAAACCTTTTGAGAATACTTTCTTCTTAAAAAAATGCATGGTTTTTCTGCCACGGGGTGTAGATGTATATCTTATTTTTGTCTATATCTCTGCTTCTAAGAGTCAGATTTGAAAAAATTTTCTTTATTGGAGAGCTTTTCCGCTGCGAAATGCTTCTCATATTTCACATTTTGTTAGCGTACAAGTCTGCCACCAGAGGACGTAAGTTCACGTTTCCATTTACAGCAATATCTGTAGGACTAAAAACTTAATTGAAAAACTTGTCTTTGGTCAGATATGCAAAGTCTGTGTGTGTGTGTTTTCTGTCCCAAAATAGTGCACAATTTCGCCACTAGAGGCGCTAATGCTTAATCTGTTTTTCTCAGAATCACTGCTTTTACATGTGTGATTTAAAAATTCTTTCAACATCGGATCTGCTATTTACCTTGTAGAACACTTTAGGCTAGTATATTAGGAAATTTGCTACAACAGTTATGTGGAGCATTATCCTCTTTGAATAGCGCAAAGATTTCCCACTAGCTGCGTAAAGGTAGAAACCTTTTTTTTTTTTTTTGTTATCTCTGCTACCGGTAGACGTATTTGAAAAGTTATTTTTCCACGAAGAATAATTTTCGCTTATTTTGAACTTTCCCGTTATGCAAATTTTTTCCGCTAGCAGATGTAGACTTATATCATGTTTCCTCCTATATTTCTCCTTTTAACTGTTTGATTTGAAAATCTCTGTCTGTGGTACCTTTTTGGTAATATGAAGGACTTTTTGTTCACCATTTCTTAGTTTTCGTAACATGCTTTTTAGCTGCTGGTGGAACTAAGTAGATGCTTCTATTTCTGGATGTTTTATCGATTGTTGGAACCGGTTGATTGTTTTCCAAACCGGTTCCATTGACTTTGAATAGCTTTGATAAATTTATTTCGTGTCAGAATGGATTCAAAAGATGTGCTAATATTACATCCAAAAATCCGGTGTCATCTTTCTTGTTTCCTTTGAATCTAGGAAATGATATTTTTGTGCACTTTTAACACACCACGCATGTTTGGTGGTGCATTTCGGAAGCTAATGGTTGCAATTTCCCTTTTTTTTTTTTTTTTTTGCATGGAGGCCTCAGCTTTCATCTAACTAAAAGTTAAACTAAAGTGATTTTTTTTTATTTTATTTTTTTTACAAGAGCCAATTTTTAAAAGCTTTTGCTCCATTTCTGCGGCCGCTGGCATTCCATAAGTTTACTTTGCAACTTTTTTGTTTAACTTTTTGCTTCCAGATAGCTTCACTTCACTTATATTGATAAGGTGCTTTTTTTTTGAAAACCACATTTTTATTGTCCATTTTCCGTTTTCCACAGTCGCATTATGAGACAATCCGGAAGCTGATGTTCACAATTTTTGCCTTTTTTTTGGCTTCCAGATGGCTTTGTCTCAGTTAGATTAATGCTATTTTTTTTTTAATGAAGTTCCTATTTGTTAAGCATTTTCAACATTTCCTTCCGTTTTCGCGTCCATGCTGCATTTCAGAAGTTGACTGTCGCATCTCATTTTACTTTATTTTATTTTTCACTTCCAGATAACTTTTTCTCAGAATTTTTTTACTGAAACCATATTTTTATGCAGTTTTTAACTCCCCTGCTTCATTTCCTAGGCCATATTATGCAGCATTCCAGAAGCTGATAATTGCATTTTTTTTATTATTATTTTCTTTCAGATAGTTTCATCTCAGATTGATGAGTTAAAACGTTTTTGCTTTACAAAGAACCATTGCCGTTTTTCTTACTTTGATTTTATGGGTTTAATTACATCAATGAAAATGCTCGCATCATGTTTTCACAAATTTACTAAATTTTTCTTGAAACTGTGGTCAATTCACAAATTGGGTTTCAAACAAAATCTTATATGGACCAGTGTTTTAGAAATCAAGTGAAATATGGCAAAACTACTGTTTCCAAAGTTGACATGATCCCACCCTGACAGTCACCTAAATAATTACCTGGTGAGGCTCCTAGTATAACATAATTGCTGCAGGAAATAATAAGAGCAGAATGTTGTTCAGGCAAAACATCCTTTAAAGGAAGAAGTAAAAGTTTAATCAAGTAACTAAACTCAAAGTAAAAAAAAAATATGGATTTCAAATCATTTATTTCTTATGCACTTTCTGACCATTATTTTTAAAAGTCCAAAAGTATTTAAAGAATGATGTATTAGGTTCTGAATAAAATAGTTCTGTTTTCTGTATTTCTTATCAGAGAAAAGCTAGTGACATTGCAAATAAATACATACTAATTTGCACTATTAGCAAAATTTCAAATTGACTAATTTTTAAAACCTTCACTTTGTCACAATACAGAAAATTTATGGCAACATTAACATTTAGACATCCATTTACCTCGCAGACATTTTTTAGATTTTCCTTTCTGCGTTGCAGACTTCTAAAAAATATTCTCCTGGGTGCAGGAATAATGAAATTAGTCCAGTTTTCCATGACCTTCATATGGACATTTTGCTTCTGTTGGCTGATTTCAGTTAATTTCAGTACAAAAATTCTGCCATTTTTCACTTCATTCAGAGTTCTGTCATTCATCTGGAACATTACTGTTAAAAGCTCTTTTAATCAATGTAACATTTTGTAATGTAAGGAAAGGCTGTGCATTCAGATACAGTATGTGTTGCAACCCATTTTGTTTAAGATTATGGTGTGTATCATAATGTAATCCTCAATAAATATAAACATTTTTTAGCTTTCTTCTCCAGAAACTTTTTTTAAAGCAGGTATAAAATATGGCTGAGTTAATGGCATTTAGGCAAATTCATCAAATTTTGCAAGGAACTTACTTATCCACTATGTATATTTCACTTACGAATTCATTTTCCAGACCATAATAATTTTGCTATGAATACTGCATGAAGGTGTTTTGTATTCACAAATGTTAAGTAAAGGGTGGCATATCTGCAAATAAAATGCAAAATATTTGTGAATGAAAATAAATGAGCAGTTTATATATAGTTTTCTGTTCAGCAGAAAATGATGACATTTTTGAATTATAAACTTTTTTTAGTGTAATAAATTTGCACTCAACTCATAAAATTTATGTCAAATGAAAAGTAGTTGAAAGGGAAAATATTAGTCTTAAATCAAATATTTGTTTCTTTCCATGTATCTGCCTTCTATGTAATGCTCGCAGCCAGAGGTGAGCATACATGTGTGTTAAATATGTGTTGTGTTTTGGTAGTGCGGTAATTTAGTGTTTATTCTGGATGTGAATAATATCCACTACACTTTCCTGTCTCATTTGTTAACTGTTAACCAGATTGGTGAAATGTGTGATAGTTTTCCTGCCCTTTCCTCCCACCCACTTGCTAGAAATTTTATTACTTGTGGTTTGTGTGAATACATATGTTGAATTTTAGTGCACTAGCATGTGTTGAATAATCTAATCCATTTTGTTGACTTTGTGTTAATATTTTTCGTTTTTTAAAAATATGTATGGCGTAAACTGTCGTGCATAATTCAATTTATAAGATCAGCACTAAAATGAAAGGAAAGAAAAGAAAAAGTTCAAAAGTAATAGTGTTTTGACTTTAATGATCTCCAAAGTTAAGAAATTAACTAACAGAAGTGTTTAGGAGAATATAGCAAAAAGGTAACCATTTAATTTCATAAGTTTTACCAAATTTTGTTAATATATTTGCAGTCTTACTGTGAAAATAAATAGATAGTCTTAACAAGTAAACTACACACAAAATTTGGATTATTAGAAATAGATAAAATTAATTTCTGTGTGCAACACAGACACCATTTATAGGAACTCAACAATTTGCTGTCAAGTTTTGAGAGACTTGTGTTTGCTGAGTACTTAGCAGAGTACTTAACTTGCCAGGGTGAGTCATGAGTTTGTAGCATTTTGGTATACAGTGTTCAGTCCCGTACCACATATAGCTATTTGGCAAAATACAGTCCATCAGAGTCTGGTTCTTCTCCAACGTTCAGCCAAAGATGCAACGCTGTTGTGATACCAGGTGGCTGGCTTGGATGCAAAACACTCGGTGATGCCATCTTTCACAGCCTCCAAAGAATGGAAATGTCTGCTAGCCAAGAAGTGCGCAATGGAACGAAATAGGTGAAAATCCGAAGGGGCAAAGATCCTGGCTGGGTGTGGTAGGATTTTAACGCCATCGAAATCCTGAGTTTTCTGGTGGGCAGTTCGTGACCTATGACATAGGCATTGTCGAATTGCAGGAGAACCTTTTGGTTCACCATTGCGAGGTAGTGCTGGAGTAGAATGTCATATATGTGTTGCTGCTGGTTGGCATACAGGTTCCCATCGATGGCCTGCATGTGGCACAAGCTCCCAGTGGACAGGACCTGTGAAATTCCAACAGACACACAACATTGTCTTCACTTCAAAACACCCTCTTTGAACCACGGCTTGAGCCTCATCTCCTGTCCACAGCTATTGGTTTCCAGTGTCAGGATAACGTAGGAAGACCCACTTCTCATTATTCGTTACAATTCTCTGCCGAAACCGGTCATCATGTGGATTTTGCAGCAACTCTTGACACAGAGTGACACGCTCCTCAGCTTGCCTTTGTCTCAACTCGTGGGGAACCATTTGTGGATGTCTGGAGTGAAAACTGAGCTGGCATAGGTGACGAACGATGGTAGTTTGTGAGGCATGGACCTCCTCTGCTAATCGTCGGGTGCTGGTTCCTGGGTGCTGTTCAACAGCTAGATGCAGGGTTTTGGTGTTGGTGGTGACTGATCTCCCACACCTCGATTTGTCAATGAGCTCTGTCTCCGGATTGGAAGTGTTGGCACCATTTTCTTGCTGTTGCAGAATGCACTGTCCCCTCACCTTCTACACTACAAATTTCTTTCGTGACAGCTGTCGCGTTCAACTGTTTTTTCCAATAATGACACAGGAGCACACAAAGAACAAGTTTCTCCTCCGACATCCTCATCTCATATAAGCAACACTCGCGTGTTAGACCCAGAACATGCCTACCTGTCTGAGCAGCAGAGAACGTCGCCCAATCGGGCGTGGAACACGTTCCACCTTTCAGCGTGCACATGTCCCATCTGTTCGGCTGAGCTTCTGCATCTGTAGTGTGAAACGCTACGAACTTACGACTCATCCTGGTATAAGTTGGTGAAAGTGTTACAAAAGCTTTAAGCCGTGAAAATAGTCCTACGTCTACATTACCAAAATTGCAAATATTTCATATCCCACAAAATGTGAACTGTGTCCAATCTTTGGACTGTCTGTAAGAATTTTTCTTAATATAATGTCTGTGTAAAACATCTTGCCTCACCATACATGTATAATTTAACATTTCTGAATTTACAAATTGTCCTGTAGTATGAACTTCCCAGTTAAGGTTAGACCATTAGCAGTCATTATTGGCATTTTGAAGTTCTGGCTGCCAATCTGTTTTTTGTAAGACCCTGCAACTTTCTTGATACCATCGCAATGCATTGTTCCATCAGTGGGTTGGGATTTCTTCAGGCGACAAATGTATGCCACTCTCCCAGGTTGGGTTAATACACAAAAAAATACCCAATATAAAAATAATTACTTATATATATATATATATATATCATCATCATTGTCAACCATTATCAATCCACTGCTGGACGAAGGTCTCCCCAAGTTTCCTCCACAACGGTCTGTCTTGTGCCAGTCTCCTCCATGTCACTCCCGCATATTTACGAATTTCATCCACCCATCTCCCATGTGGTCTTTTTCTGGGTCTTTTCCTGTCCCTTGGAATCCAATCTAAAATTTCGGCTGTCCATCTATGGTCTGTCCTTCTGGCAGTATGTCCAGCCCATTGCCATTTCAGGGATTTAACTCTGATCATGATGTCTTCCACTCTCGTCATTTTTCGGATCCACGAGTTCCTCTTCTTATCTCTCCTGGTTATACCAAGCATGCACCTCTCCATGCTACTTTGAGTTGTCTGCAGCCTTTGTATGTCTCTTTTAGTTAAGGTCCACGTCTCTGCACCATACGTAAGCACTGGAAGGATGCATTGATCAAACACTTTTCTTTTAAGACATAATGGCATATTGCTCTTGAAAATTTGGCTGTTTCTTCCAAAAGCTCTCCAGGCAAGTTTTGTACGCCGATTAATTTCTTCACCAATGTGACCCTCACTTGATATCTGCTGTCCAAGATAAACATACGTATCTGTTATCTCCAGTTTTTCTCCATCAATCGATAAATCTTCATTTCTTGTAAAAGCATTGAACATCACTTTTGTCTTCTGAAAGTTCATTTTTAATCCCACTTCTTTACTCTTGTCAGCAAGTTCCTGGATCATACTCTGCACCGCTGATGGGGTAGTTGCAAAAATGACTACGTCATCAGCAAAACGAAGGTGGGTTAGATAATCTCCATTAATCTTTATCCCTTTGTTTTCCCAGTTCAGTGATTGAAAGACATTTTCCAATGTGGCATTAAAGAGCTTTGGAGATATGGTGTCACCTTGTCTCACTCCCTTTCCAATTTTTATGTGTGTTGTATTTTCAAACAGCCGAATCTTTGCACTTGCATTTTCATAGATGTTATTAATAATATTAATGTATGCATCTTCAATACCGCAGGATTTCAGAGCCGTGGTAACTGCTGATGGTTTCACCGAATCAAAGGCTTTTTCATAATCGATAAAAGCCATGCACAATGGAAGTTCATATTCCCTCGCTCTTTCAATTAGTTCTCTCAGTACATGGATATGATCTATTGTGCTGTAGCCACTCCTGAATCCAGCTTGTTCTCTCGGTTGAGCCATGTCCAGTGTTACCTTGAAGCGGTGTGAAAGAACTTTAGTGAAGATTTTATAAACCACTGATAGGAGGCTGATAGGTCTGTAGTTCCTGAGATCCTCAATGTCACCTTTTTTATGTAGCAGGATCATTGTAGCATTGTTCCAATCCTCAGGAATCTTCCCTTCATTAAGGCATCGAGTGAAAATTTGGGCGAGTACTGTTTCAATTTCTCCACTTGCTTCTTGTATGATGTCTATAGTAATTCCATCTTCTCCTGGAGCTTTCCCCCGCTTCATGTTCTTGATTGCATGAGCAACTTCTGCTGGGAGGACTGGAAGAACTCTGGTACCTTTCATGATGTCTGGAGTACATGTATCATCCCTTTCATATAATTTGGAGTAGAAATCTTTCACTCTTGTCAAAATTTCGCCTCTATTTCTTGTTATAGAACCATCTTCTTTTCTCAGAGCCATAATCTGTTTTCTTCCCTTACTGAGATGTCCCTTTGCTATCTTTAGGCTTTGGTTGTTTTCAATTGCTTTCCTCACTAGCTCACAGTTGAATTTCCTTACGTCTTCAGTGATACTTTTTCGTGCTGTCTTGCATAGCTCTATATATTCCACTTTGGAAGTCACATCTTCTTTAGTTGTCCTCATCTCTCTTCTTTTTTGCATCAACATTTTGGTTTTTCCTGATAATTTGTTTACATGCAACTTGTTCTTAGACCCAGCTAATTTTGTTGCTGTTTCCATAAGAGCTTTGGTTACTTTTCTGTTAACTTCCGAAATATCCACTTCTTCCGATGTTAGGCCATCTAAAGCAGAGAATCTGTTCTTCAGTTCCAACTTGAAAGTATTATGGTGTTTTTTAAGGTTGGTTATGTCAATACATTTTGTTTGTCTTATGAGCTTGCCACGTTCCAGTTTAGTGTTGAGGTGCATCTTACATCTCACCAATCTATGGTCACTACCTGTGTTGAACTTGTTTAGCACACTGCAGTCTTCGATGACGAATTTTTTGTTACACATAATAAAATCAATTTCACTTGTCATCCCAATTGGATGTCTCCATGTCCATTTCCTGTGTGGCTTTTTCTTGAAAAAGGAATTCAAGATGAAAAATCCTTCTGCCTCTGCAAACTCAACGAGAGTATTTCCACGCTGGTTTCTGTTGCCGTGACCGAATTTACCTACTGAAGTTTCATTCTGTTGCCGGTGCCCTATTTTTGCATTGAAATCTCCCATAATTATCTTCAAGTGCTGCTTACCTTTATTATTTAGATGACGAATTTTCTCATAAAATTCTTCAATTTCTTCTTCAGGATGACTTGTGGTGGGTGCATAAGTTTGAATAATCTGAGCCTGGTATCTTCTCGATAGTTGGATAACGAGTCGTGCAGCTCTGTCAGAGGAACTTTCAACTTCTACCACTTTATCCTTCAGTTTCTTGTTTATTATAAATCCAACACCACTAGTTCTGCCAGTATCTGTCCCTCGATAATAGAAGAGATGTCCACTTTTCAGTTCAATGAGATCTTCTCCTTTTCTCCTTACCTCACTTAGCCCCACGATGTCCCACTTGATCCTTTGTAGTTCCTCTTCCAATTCAAGAAGCCTTGAATCAGAAGATAGGGAGCGTCCATTGTAAGTAGCCAAGGTCAGCATCAGATGGAGCCTAGTCCGGTCCTCCGGGGATTCTTAGCACCCTCTGCCTTCATGTCGCACTGGCCGCTGCCTTGGCCAGTTACATTCCAGCTGCCGGAGACTGAGGGCCAAGATTTAAGTTGTAGAGTCATTTTGGAGGTGTTTGGCCATAACTCACCACGCTGGCCAAGCGGGTTGGCGAGTGTGGGATAGCATTTCCTCTGATCCCGATGGTATAGTTATACCGCTATTTGCGGTCGTCAGAGCCCCTTTAGTGGGAACAGGATGCACCACGAGAAGGCGGGGTTGACATTTGTCAAGGAGAGGCTGTGATGTTACGCATCACCTGACCTTACATCCCATATATATATATATATATATATTCTATAAAGAAGATACCTAAGCAAAAAAATACATATATAATTTTGACTCACACCTAATACAACATAGAAAAGGTTATGTATCTACCTGTGTGAGTAAAAGGAGAAAAGAGAAAAAAATAAAATAAAACAACTGAATGTAGAAGGTGTCGAGAATACTGAGCCTTGGCTTTATCAAGGACCAGCAAAAACTCTGCATTTTCTCACTTCCACAAAGACCTAGTTGGAAATGGGTTTCTGCAAGGCCATAGATGCAAGTAACATTCCCACCTAAAATAGTTAAAAAATATATATATATAAGTCATGTCCTCCGTAGAGTAGCATGACCTAGCACTAGTTAACAATTTCGCTTGCATCCATTAACCTTCATGGCCCGACCCATGCTCTTCATCTGTTACTATTAAACAGAGAGAAGAAGATTAAAGAGAACTCAAGCTGTGAGAGTGACATAGTAAATGGAAATGATTTTCAGCTATAACGAAATTCCAAGTTCGTTTGAGAGAAATTTAAACCTGAAAAATAATGCAAAGGAATCCAAATTTTACATTGCAATTAAAAAAAGGAAATGTTAATTTATACCGAACAGATTTTTGAAAGAAAACTTGAGTCTAAAACCCCCTACTCTACAACTTATGACAGCACGAAAACGAGAATAAGTTAAAGATAAATATTAACTAAAGAAAACTTTGTGAAAGTTATATACCTTAAACTGTTAGTTGCAATATGTACAAAGTATTTCAGCAGTGCTTTAAGTGCATAATTAATTAGTTATTAAGAACTTAACTACTTTGAAAAAACAGCGCATAGACAGCGCATAGAAAAGGAACAGGCTTAGCCTTCTTCTGTTCCTAGGTACCTCAAAAGACGCTCAAAGTTACAAAGAAAAGTAAGAGTTAAAACCATAAGAATGTTAACAGACAAACCAATGCTTAAAAGCTGAAAAGCTAAAAAACGACAGAGAAAAAGTACATAAAGTACAAACATTGAACTTATAAAACCTAGAACCCAAAAACAAGGAAGAGAGCTTACCTCTTGTGTAACAAAAACTTTTCTCCACACAAAGAGGAGAACATGGCTGACCCCTTCTGCCACTCCCTGGACGCTGGGGGGCAGTGAGGGTGGGGCTGATGGCCTCCTCATACAGCAAGAAAACAACGCGCGGAGATTTTAACCAGAGAAAAAAATATATAAACTTAAGACTGTGGATCTGTATGATCAGAATGAGCAGAATTAACTCTCCAGAATACATGAGAAATATTATGAAATACACGAGCAGTTTATTTAATAATCTTTGCATGTATTAAATCACCTTAGTGAGCTTCTATAGATTAATCAGAATCTTATTAATTTTAATGTTGGTTTTACTATTTTTAGTATAGCTATCCTAGTGATGAATAACTAGTTTTCTTTTTTATTTGTTTTTTATTTTCTTTTATAAACAGATTTTTAAGCTTTTTTTGTGATTTTGTTTATATTATTTAATTTTTTGTTTTAATAGGACCGTCATATCCATAGCACTAAGGTTCCTTTAGGTAGTTAATAGGCATCCTCTAGCCAACTTCCTTACGGCTTTGATTGGTCAGAATCATATTATTAACTGTGTAGAAAATTAAAGCAGATCTGCCAACCTTACTCTATTATTCAGAATAATTTTTCTTAAAGTTCTTTTGATGAAAGAAGAAGGAATTTCGTTCTCTAGAAAACTTTCTAATAGTATATTAATGTGGTAATTGAAATCCAAATTGTTGCTGCAAATTCTTGAAATTCTTAGGACCTGAGAAATTAGTACATTCTCAATTACTTTGGTTGAACAAAATCACAAAAAAAGCTTAAAAATCTGTTTATAAAAGAAAATAAAAACAAATAAAAAAAGAAAACTAGTTATTCATCACTAGGATAGCTATACTAAAAATAGTAAAACCAACATTAAAATTAATAAGATTCTGATTAATCTATAAACTCACTAAGGTGATTTAATACATGCAAAGATTATTAAATAAACTGCTCGTGTATTTCATAATATTTCTCATGTATTCTGGAGAGTTAATTCTGCTCATTCTGATCATACAGATCCACAGTCTTAAGTTTATATATTTTTCTCTGGTTAAATCTCCGCGCGTGTTTTCTTGCTGTATGAGAGGGCCATCAGCCCCACCCTCACTGCCCCCAGCGTCAGAGGAGTGGCAGAAGGGGTCAGCCATGTTCTCCTCTTGTGTGGAGAAAAGTTTTGTTACACAAGAGGTAAGCTCTCTTCCTTGTTTTTGGAGTTCTAGGTTTTATAAGTTCAATGTTTGTTATGTACCTTTTCTCTGTCGTTTTTAACTTTTCAGCTTTTAAGCATTGGTTTGTCTGTTAACATTCTTGCGGGTTTTAACTCTTACTTTTCTTTGTAACTTTGAGCGTCTTTTGAGGTACCTAGGAGCAGAAGAAGGCTAAGCCTGTTCCTTTTCCATGCGCTGTCTATGCGCTGTTTTTTCAAAGTAGTTAAGTTCTTAATAACTAATTAATTATGCACTTAAAGCACTGCTGAAATACTTTGTACATATTGCAACTAACTGTTTAAGGTATATAACTTTCACAAAGTTTTCTTTAGTTAATATTTATCTTTAACTTATTCTCGTTTTAAATGCTGTCATAAGTTGTAGAGTAGGGGGTTTTAGACTCAAGTTTTCTTTCAAAAATCTGTTCGGTATAAATTAACATTTCCTTTTTTTTTAATTGCAATGTAAAATTTGGATTCCTTTGCATTATTTTCAGGTTTAAATTCTCTCTCAAACGAACTTGGAATTTCGTTATAGCTGAAAATCATTTCCATTTACTATGTCACTCTCACAACTTGAGTTCTCTTTAATCTTCTTCTCTCTGTTTAATAGTAACAGATGAAGAGCATGGGTCGGGCCATGAAGGTTAATGGATGCAAGCGAAATTATTAACTAGTGCTAGGTCATGCTACTCTACGGAGGACATGACTTATATATATATATATTTTTAACTATTTTAGGTGGGAATGTTACTTGCATCTATGGCCTTGCAGAAACCCATTTCCAACTAGGTCTTTGTGGAAGTGAGAAAATGCAGAGTTTTGCTGGTCCTTGATAAAGCCAAGGCTCAGTATTCTCGGACACCTTCTACATTCAGTTGTTTTATTTTATTTTTTTCTCTTTTCTCCTTTTACTCACACAGGTAGATACATAACCTTTTCTATGTTGTATTAGGTGTGAGTCAAAATTATATATGTATTTTTTTGCTTAGGTATCTTCTTTATAGAATGTGTATTCTGAATTTTCAAAACTGCTGCGTTGCGCGTTATGATTTTCAGGTTATTTTGCACCCTTCGTTTTAAATTCTAAAATTGTTTCCTTAGTCTTCAGTTTTGCTCTTAAGTATATATATATATATATATACATACATACATACACCGATGAGCCATTACATTATTACCACCTGCCTAATAAGCTGCAAGACCCCCTTTAGCTCGCAAAACAGCGGCCACTCGGCAAGGCATTGATTCAATGAGGTGGTGATAAGTATCCTGGGTTATCTGGTACTATAATATCACCAGCAGGTCCTCCAGTTCCTGTACATTCCTGGGTGGTGGCAATTTAGTGTAAACCCGCTTTTCCAAGTTGAACCACAAATGCTCGATTGGGTTCATGTCAGGTGAATTTGGAAGCCAGGACATTTATAGAAAGTCACCAGCATGTTCCTCGAACCACTCCTTGAAGATTCTGGCAGTGTGGCATGGCGCATTATCCTGTTGGTAATGGCCATCCATCACCAGCAGGGAACACAGTTGCCATGAATAGGTGAACTTGGTCCGCAACGATATTCAGATACCTCACAACTGTCACGGATTGTGCTATTGGGATAATGGGGTCTAAAATGTCCCATGAAAACATCGCCCACAGCATAACACCTCTGCCGCCGGCCTGTTTCCGCCCAACAGTGCAACCAGGGGCCATAGCTTCCATTGGTAATTGGCGTATCTGTGCCCGGCCGTCTACATGATGTATCAGGAATTTTCAAACCAGGACCCTTCCAATCATCCACAGTCCAATCTCTATTATCTTGGGCCGATTTCATGTGTTGTTGGCGAAGACATGCTGTGAGCATGGGGGACCTGACTCGGTCTTTAGATACTCAGGCCCAGGCGTAGAAGGCTGCAATGAACTGTGTGCTGTGACACATTGCCCTGATCACCACTGTTGTAGCTGTGGGCGATTTGTTGCACTGTGGCTCTGCAGTCGCTGTGAACAATTCGCGACAGTCTCCTCTCCCCTCTGGCATAATGACACAACGCTGGATGACGATTCATCATTTGGCCATCTCCAAATCACACAACGCTGGATGATGATTCATCATTTAGCCATTTCCAAATGACACAGAGCTGGATGAAGATTCATCATTTGGCCATCTGTGCCCCACTTTTAATACGTACTCACTACAGTGGCACATGAACAAGCCACGCCATTTTCAAGATCGTAGTTCTGAGACGCAGTGCCATCACAATTTGTCCTTGATCAAACTCCAATAAATATGCAGCTTTTCTCATTCTGACTCCGAACACACGAAAGCTGGTCCTCGGGTTGTATATACACTATCTACCAACAAGTAATTGGACACCCCTGCAATCGACGATATCTGCGGTCCTGATACAAGTCACGGCCGCCGCCGTTAAATATCGTGTGGGAAACAACAACGCAACCAGTCGCATGCAAGATGCCATGCAGTTCGGAGCTCTCTGATTTCGAGAAAGGTGTAATTGTCGGGTATCACAGAAGTGGCCGATCCTTATGTGACATATCCAGTGAGTTGAAGTACCCAAAATCGACAGTGGCCTACATGATTGGCAAGTGGAAGATGAGAGGTGACTGTCGGAATGTGCCCCGACCCGGCAGACCCACAAAACTGGGAGTTAGAGAACGACTGGTGCTGGCCAGAGAAATTCGGAAGAACCGCACCAAATCGATGGGCCACATCCGCGAGGAGTTTCAACAGGCATCTGGGAGTGTTCTTTCGATGAATACCATCCGTAAGGAAGCCCATCTGCTCGGTTATCATGGACGTGCTGCCGCCCACTAAGTCCAATAGCGCTGCTCGGCTAACGTGGCGCAAAGAACTTCGACAGTGGAAACAGGTTCTCTGGAGCGACGAATCAAGGTTCACTCTCTACCGTTCGGAGGGCAGGGTCTGGCTTTGGCGTCTGCTTGGAGAAAGCCTGCCGGAATGTATTGTGCCAACTGTGAAGTTTGGCGGCGGTGGAATTATGCTATGAGGGTGTTTCTCCTGGTATGGCACAGGACCCTTGGTCGCAATTCCTGGTAGACTCAACGCCGAGACCTACTGCACCATTTTGGATGACCATGCGCTTCCTACGTTGTGGCAGTTTTACGGGGTGGACCCAGTTACTTTCAGGATGACAATGCCACCTGTCATGTTGCGAGGTCCACCATGGCTTGGTATGGTGACAAATGGGTTAATTGAATGGACTGGCCTGCGCAGAGCCCGGACCTTAACCCTATCAAGCACCTCTGGGACGAGTTGGAGCGTCGACTTAAGGGGTGCCCCCACCGTCCGAAATTGGTGAAGGAACTGACCTGTCTTCTCCAAGCAGAGTGGAAGAAAATACCGCTAGCCGTCGTACAACGCCTGGCTGAGAGTATGCCCTGGAGGGTCGCAGCTGTAATCGCCACTCATGGAGGGAGGCTCCACCAACTATTGAAGGTGAAAAAACTTCGTTTTCCTTTGCTATCACAGGTGTCAAATTACTTGTTGGTAGATAGTGTATATAGTGTTCTGTGAACTTCACCTGTGCCACAGTTCGATCTCCAGGCGCACTCAATTCTCTAGGCTGGGGATGGTCATAATGTAATGGCTCATGGATGTATGTATTTCTACCTGAAAGATACATATTCTCACTGTAAAAAACCATTGAACAAAAAAACATGATCAGCAACTATTAATATATTAAACTTGTTGTTTAATATGGCCACCGAAGCAGAGAAAATATCAGTCAAATGTTTCTGGTTATGTAACTCTCTCGTCTTATGAGATAGAAAAACAAACAGGGACTCATCAGAAAGAGAACATTTTAAGCTGTCTAAAGACACATTTGTCATGTAAGATAAAGCTAAGTACCGGTAGTTTAAAACTAATTATTTCGTGTGCTGCTAATAATTCTCCTGTTTTTGAGGTACTCTACCTTCTAAATGGATCGAAAGATCCTTGTCATTTTGCATTTTATTAGTATTGCAAGAACACTTTGAAATATATATTGAAATAAGTAAATATTTAGACCATTTCCTGGTGAAAAAAAGCCTTTAAAAATGTCAAGGTATATTAAATTGGACAATTTTTGAGGTACTGTAATAAACAGGCTGAAACAAAAAATTCGAAATTTTGGCAGAATGTTTATATTTCCATTATTATTACTCTATAAACATCCCTGTGCTTTTACATATTTTATATTTTTATAAAATTTGATCAAAGTTAAGCCAGAAATGCATTTCTTATAGTTTTGGAAAATGTGATTTTCCATAACTCTTTGACATGATATGTGGCATGTGTTAAATTTAAACATAAAATGTAAATATATTTGAAATTGAAAAATTATCAATTTTGACACATAGAGCAAAAAAAAAAAAATGTTTGTCAACTGCATTTTTTTTTTTAGGTAATTTCAATGAATTTCATATGCAACTTGAGAATATGAGACACAAAAAAAAGATTGAATTTTTAAATGAAATTTACATATTGAATGCATCTAATTTAAGTAGTGATCAATATTTGCTTACCAATCCAGTTCTATTTTATCATTTCATACCATACAAGTTCATGAAGAGTAACATGACACTGCTTTCATGAACACACAAGGTTTTACAGTTAATTTTTTTGCAGTATAGTTATGTAGAATGTAGTTATGTTATGTATTTGGTGTACAACTTAATTCTCGGCCCCTAACCGCAAGTGATCATAGAACGTCGCCAAATGCAAATAGCTGTGTACGATAATGGCTGATTGCAGCGTCATCCAACAGCTTTCCAGGCAACCATAACCGCTCATAGCTATAGTGACAGAAGGGACAAAAGTTAACGGTGAAAGCAATGTCGTTTGAGAAGAAACATTTGAGGCACTGCCACCTGTTCGCGTTTCAGATGAAAAAAAAAAGTGCCGCGAAAGCCCAGCAAATGATCTCTGCTGCTTTGGGTGAGGCTGCTGTGTCCTACAGTACATATAAGAAGTGGTTCCAGCTGTTTAAGCAGGGAAATTTTGATCTCCGTTATGCAGAACGTCTGGGACCGCCACAGAAAGTTGACGATGAGGAACTGGAACAACTATTGGACGCGGATCCCTGTCGCACACGGTCAGAGCTCGCCCAGGAACTCTGAGTAACACGGCAAGCCATTGCAAAGCGCCTGCACAAGCATGGATGGATTCAGAAGGATGGCTGTTGGGTGCCCCACCAACTCACAGCTGCGAACAAGTTTAGGCGCTATGATGTTGCTGTGTCCCTTGCTCTTCAGATTCAAGAAGAAGGATTTCCTCTAGAAGATTTTGACCTGTGATGAGAAGTGGATCCTATCGTGGGTTTATCGGTCAGCCTACCACCAGTACCACTAAATCGAATATCTATGTCAGGAAGTTGTTGCTGTGCATATGGTGGGATCAGTGCGGTGTCATACACTATGAGTTGCTCAAACCTGGTGAAACGGTCAATGCTGAGCATTACTGTCAGCAACTCGTGTGTAGGTGACGCAATGGAGGCGAAAAGGCCATACACCGGCAAGGGCAGGAGGTCGATTCTGTTGTTTCAGGATAACGCCCATCCTCACACCGGGGAAAAGACTTTAAACACGATCACCTACCTGGGATGGGAGATTTTGTCCCACCCGACGTATTCTCCAGACTTCGCCCCGTCGAATTATCATTTCTTTCGCTCCCTGCAACATCACCTGAGTGATACGCACTTCACTTCTGTCGAGGAGGTCCACACAAGTATTGATGACTTTATCAACTTGAAACAGCCCTCTTTTTTTCCGCAGTGGCATTCGGCAGCTCCCTGACCGACAGCTCAAATGTATCCAACACAACGGGGATTATTTCCCTGATTAGGTACGTATTTGTTTTGCTGTCAACGTGTCTTGCCTGTGGCCGAGAATTAAGTTGTACACCTAATACATACACACAAACACGAGAAATGAATAAACGAGACAAGTGGGATGAAAAAGACTTAAAAATCGAAGTCAACCAGATAGGTTGCTGAGAGGTGTTTTTTTCTGGTGTCTGTGAATGACGGGAACATACCAATGGCGACTGACAATTGCTTCCAAAGCAAAAAAAAAAAGTAATGACAAACTATTTAAGATTGGGAATAAAAATGCAATGCATGCCTAATCAAACACAGGACAAATGAAATTGCCAACTATTAGCTTGGAACGTACAAAATGAAACAACACGATAAAATGTGCCAACCTGAAGAAAAGATCAACACTATCTAGCTAAATAACAGATAAGAAGTTGAACATTAGTGACTAAAAAATGGTTGCAGTTATGCAAAGTAAATATGTATGAACAAAAAAGAACTATAGAAATTAAACTGTAACTTAACAGTCAAGAAGTCACTCACAATTACCTATAAAGATGTCAAAAACATTCTTAATAGGTTTTTAAGTAAACATGTCAAATCACAACTAATTAAACATATAATCTCATAAGAGTATGGGTGTAACTCGCCGCCTTCTTGATCTATTCATTTTCTCGCATTTTAGCCTGTTACTTCCTCCAACTGTCCATTTTCCCCCTGATAACATAAAAATAAATGAACAGTCTGATAAAGTAACGTGCTAAAACTAAAATGTGGGAAAATTAATAGAACAAGGTGAGTTATGCTCATATTTTTGTGAGATTACTTGTTTAGAGTCAAGAAGGTTAACTAAATGAGGATACACTAAGCACTACTTGGTGGGTCCCTTGTACCTGAAGACCATGTAAAAAGAGCATCCTGAAAGTAATGTCTCTTCCCTCATAAGATTTTTATTTGTTGCATCAAAAATGTGGAATTTTGTGGCAAAATACTTGGACATATTGTTAATAATGCTAGCCTATTCAAAGTATTATCCATCACTTTCTATACATTTCTGCCATCTTTGAACCCATTCATAAAATCCATTTTGGAAAAATTCCTGAGGCTGTCGTTTCACCCATGAGTTCACAGCCAGTTGAACGTCTGTCACATCGACAAAATGTTCTCCACAGACGGTGTTTTTCAAAGCAGCATACAGGAAAAAATTCTGAGGGAGCCAAATGAGGACTGTAGTGGGGTTGGGACATAATCGTCCACCCCATTTTGGCAATCTCCATTGTGGTGTGGGGACATGTGTTATATTGTAAAACAACACTATGAAATGGAATGTCACGTCTTTTCCTTTTGGTAGCTTCCTTTATCTTCTTCAGTGTCTGCACATAGTAAGCACTGTTTATTGTTGCACCCAGTTCAAGGAAATCAGTCAAAATGACACAACGTTTGTCCCAAAAAATTGTCACCATCACTTTCCCTGCAGAATGAGTTGTTTTCACCTTTTTCTGTAGAGGTGAAGATGTGCAGTGCCATTCCATTGATGCACATTTTGTTTTGGGGTCATGAAAGAAGATCCAGGTTTCATCCCCCATTAGAGCAAAACACCTCACCCTCCCTCTCATAACAATCCAAGAGGTTCTGGCACATTTCTGCCCTTTGCCCATATTGTTCATGGGTTAGTTTTCTTGTGATCCACTTTGAACAAATTTTTCTGTAGCCCAGATCACTAATTAATGTTTCCATAGCACTGTGACCCCAATGAATTGTGTCACACAACTCCTGGATGGTGACACTATGATCAGCTGTGATGAGGTCTTTCACTTGTTGCCTGTTGGCAATCTGTCACTGCAGTTGCAAGTCTTCCACTTCATTGTTTGTCCAACACTGAACTTTCTCCCTCTCAAAACCTCTTCATCCATCTTCAGACATTACTGACATTGATTGCGGCAGCTCCATACACCACCAGGAGTCTTCTGTGGATTTCTGAAGCCTCGCATCCCTCATTTTCCAGGAATTCAATTACAGCTCGCTGCTTTTCTCTCTTATTCATGATCTTTATTTCTGATTCTGAAAAAAAAATTGTTCTTGCATCGGTAACATATCATAGTATGTGTCAGTACATTTTCATTAAAAATCACTTTAAAATTTCAAAAGCTATTAAGGAGGAGGCATTACTTTCAGGATGCCTCTAGTACCTTCACAGCCTTGCTTGAGAAATGAAAAACTTAGAGAGAGAGAGAGAGAGAGAGAGAGAGAGAAATAGAATTTTTAAGAAAAAGTATAATTACTATTAGTTGATATATGGTTATTCATTGGCAATTTGTATGTTTTGTTTAAATTTAATGTAAAACATGTATTGTGTCAAAGAGGTTATAAGAAATAAATAAACGTACTCTAGTTAAAGAGTTTGGGTAGAGATACACCTTGACTAATGACTAAAGATCAGATAAATCTATGTAATAGGCATAATACAGGCTAGAGAAATGCAAACTTTCACCAAACACTGTTGGCTTCGCCTGAGGAAGCCAACCATGTTTGGTGAAAGCTTGCGGTTATCTAGCTTTATACCTGAATTACGCCTATTAAACAGATTTATCTGATTTTTAGAGATTATAAGAAACTGCATTTTCCTCAAGCCACTGGAAATGCATTTCTGGCCTAACTTGAAAAGATCACAATCTAAATCAGTTAAAAAAAAACGAAAGAAAGAAAGAAAAAAAGGGGGAGGGAGGGAGTTATTTAGTAGTAGTAGTAGTAGTAGTAGTAGTAACACGATCAGCTGAGATGAGGTAACTACATTCTACATAACTACACACACACACATACACACATTTTGCCAAAGCTTCAAAATTTTCAGTTCAGTCTATGTACAGGGCTCAACAAATATGTTCCATATTTAGGAGCCAGGGGACACGAAATCAAATTTCTAAGAATAATTCATGAACATAATGTGTGGTGATAATGCTGGAATGAAAAGTGATAAATTATATTTGTTATAATTTTCTTTTTACCCAAACCACTTATTGTAAAATAAAGTTCCAGTTTGCTCCATAATTTTCTTTTCTCGTTCTTCCAGTTGCTGCTGTCAAAAAAATTAAAATGTTAGATTTTGATTTCATTAAAACATAATTTGTGGAAGATAATTTTTTTACATATTAATTCAAAGTACTGTATTTCCTTCATATAGTCTGTAGACCATGAAGTCCAGAAAATAAAAATTCCTTCCTAAGATCCACGGGTGTCGTTGTATAACCCACAGGTCGTGAACAAAAATTTTTACTCATAATCCGCAGCAGTGTATGATTCTTAGATCCTGAAATCCTAAGGGAAAAAAACAATTTTTTTCCTTCGTGCAATCCTCGGCAGTGTATGATTCATAGATCATGAAATCCTAAGCCTAGAATTAAGATAAAAGGAAATCCTGCTGAGGATTATTTTCTGTATAACCATCAGCGTGTCCGCAGACTATGAAATTTAGAGAAAAAATAAATGATTATTGTATAATCCGTACCTGATATTGTTCATCCTGAGTTGTAATTTCCAACAGAAAAGCCACGATTCAGAGCATGGCTGATGCAGAAGTCCAAAGAATTAAGAAAGAAACGATCATCTTGTTGAAAAAGCAGCAGTCATTTTTAAATACCTTTGCATTGCTTTTAAGTAAATAAAGAACTAAAATCCCTGGCTTTTGCAGCACTACCGTCACTTGTTAGTTAGACCTGAAAATCCGTTGAAATTACGAACAATCCGTAGTATTTGTCTCTTTTCTGAATATGTTCCATCTGAATAGCAAACAGAGCCCATGTCTAATATGATCAGCTAAACTAATGCAATGCGCAAGTAATTATGTGCCATGTAAAATAGCTTTGTGGGCTTCTCACAGCATGGCCTTTCTCAAGAGTAAATAGTATCTCATTTGTTGTATCATATTTTCTGTCGGAATGCTCTTAAGTAAAAAAAATGTATGAATTCTTTCAATCTGCTTGCTGTAATTTGTCTCTGTATTGCATTACATTTTTTCTGTTACCGCATTTTCTGTACTTTTCCAGTAACCGCTTTTTAGCAGATAATTTGCTGATTATGCAACAAATTATGATATTTACCAGATTATGAAATCTGAAGTAAAAAAAACTGGGTGACAGAGCACATCACCTATCCCAGCAATCACCACATGCATTTTTTTAAATGCCGCAGAAAGGTTTTTTTTTTCACTGGTGTATTATCCACAGAACCTGAATTTATAACTTTTTAGCAGATAATTCACGGATTATACGACAGAAATTACGATATTTAATGCAGATGATGAAACCTGAAGTAAAATTGGGCACCAGAGCCAGATTTCTAGGTGCCTGGGTGACCTAACACCTGGGATTTGTTGATTCCCGTGTTATATCACCTCAAAACCCTGCAATTTTATGCAAAATAGCAGTAGCTCCCTTCCCTTGGAAGGTAGAGTACCACAAAAAATGGGAGAATCATAAACAGCAAATGGAGCATTTAGTTTAAAATTACTTGGCTTTATCTTACATGGTAAGCACGTTTTTAGATAGCCTAATATGCCCTTCTTTTTAATGCAACCCTGCTTTTTTCTATAATAAAAGGCTGAGAAGTTATTCAAATAACTGGAAGCACTTGAAATTGACCTTTTCCCATTGCTTCTGTAGCAACATTGGGCAGTAAATCCAATATGGCTGGTAATGGATTTTTACTGCAAGAATATGTATCACGTAGAAAATTATTTTTTTAAGTATGGTAACCAGTTTGGGTTGGTTTTTCATGGAATTACTTCTACAGTTTATCAAGGATTGTACAGTGTGAGTTTGTCAAACTCATTTTTTTCATTAAGTTCCTTTTGAATAAGAAAGATGTACTGGAGTTAGTGCAGTGGAAACAGTTCATTTAATGTAGTTTATATAGAGGTATTATAAATGTATAATTGAGATTTTTTTCCATATTCATGTATTCCAAAGATGTTACTGCATTGCTAATATTATTTACTTACACAAGCAAATATTTTTTGAGAGGTAGTACACAATCATTCACTACAGTAAAAATCAGGATATACAGGCTGAATTTTAAACATTAACCTGGGCAGTGCCAGGTACATTACAGTTCAGTTAGTGTTACATAAATTCAGTTTGTGCATGTTTTACCTACAAGTTTTAGTTTTGACTATTAGTATCCAAATTTTATGAAAATGTGTCAGTATGTAGTTATGGTTAATTTTAGTCCTTTAGAAATCGTTATGCAATGTTATTTGCACTTATTAGCTAAGCACTTTTTTTCCAAAATATATTCTACGAAAGTTTCTTTTGTAGGCAAAATGTCACTCAGTTGGCCATAAAAAAAAAATAATAATAATAAAACCATGTATGAAAATATATAGTAGGCTTTTTATGTGTGTGGAAGTTGCAGGAAATTATGTAAAATTGTAGCGAACTTTTGGAGTACATATTGTTTAAAGTGCCAAAAAGCAGTATGCTTTTCTGCAATGCATTTACATGGTAAGAACAGAGAGTACAAATGACTCTTTGAGAACTTGGTGCTTCCAACAATGTGCCAAACACTTAACATTCAGAACTTTTCATATCATGCCAGAACACTTAACATTCACAACTTTTCATATCATGCCAGTTTGTTCAGGGAACCCATGTGGCAAACTTCCTGTACCTCCTCTTTACGACTCATTTAACAAACGTCAGCATGATTAAAAAATGTTGAGAACAGGATGGAATATCATCAACCAGTACTAACTTCACTATATGAGCTGAAAGCACTCCTGGTGTATAAGCGTTTGCTCATACACCATCTCCTAGCATTCAGAAGATATTTGGAAATCACAGTTAACTTTGTTGCAATAGTGATTAGTGTGTGCAGGGAGGCCAATGAAATATTAAATTGATCTGCACAGTATATTGACTAGATAGTGTATATGGAAACAAAACCAAAAGTAAAAATATTTTAAAACATTTTAATATAAGTTAAAAATTACTTATGCATGCTAAAATGGGCTAGAGATGTGGAAAATATAGGCTGTTTCAGCCAATTTCAGCAGCAAATGGTACAATTTGCTCTCATGAAAGGCTTCTAGCAACCAAATTTTGGCTGTATAACTGTAAAAAACAGATATGCAGAAATGTTAGCCCACACTAATAACTCTACCTGTCCTCCTGAAAGTGTGAAAGTCAGGTCATTCTTGATTATTTAGCTTTAAGCCCAGAGAAAGGACAAGGGATGCAGTTGTGAACATTTTATACATTTTATGAAATGCAGATCCACAGAATAATAATTAAATCTAGAGAATGCAGCATGCAGACACATCCACCTCACCCTACAAAATATGTGTTATGGATACTTCACCAAGGCAGAGTAGTGTTAAAGAAATAATTCCAAAGATCTTTTAGAGTACTTAGAATGCCAACATCAAATGTTCAAAGCATCAGAAGAGGGAAAGATGAGAAAGTGGGTGGCAGAAATTCTTTGTATTCAAGAAACAATAAGGAAAGGAAGGAGGTGAAGTCATAATATTGGTTGCAAACTTTTCTACAGTGCAGCCAGTGCTGTGTTAAGAAATCTTTAAAATAATATCACTGTGAAGAGTATTAGTAGTAATATTTGTTTTCTCATGTAACACAAAAGGATTGCAACTTAAAGAAATCATTTCTGGAAGCTGATGAATGATATATAACTATAAGAGGTTCTGAGTAGTGTGTGTTCACTGAAGATCTTAATGGATGTGTAGAGCAGACAAATATAGATACACAGAGTGTGCAGGTAGAAAGATGTAAAAGTGGCAATGAAGATGGCGACAGAATAATTGACAAACACAGTGACAAATATATTTGCCAATCATTATTGTGTTATGTAAATTTCTGCTATTCCTTTTCATTATGGTAACAGAACCACAAACTTTGCTATGGTGTCTGCTTGTTCTTTGAACAACAAAGAAGCACTGTATAAGTTATAAGAGTGGAACATCATCATGGATATACAGGCTGTCCATAAATGATTACAGCATGATATAAGTTTTTAATGATTAGCCTTTCATCCATTTTCTTTTTACATGCATAGTTTCTGTGCCGGTGTGTTTCGTCAAGAGATTAAGAAAACTAAAAAGTAGAAAATAGTTCTAAATGAAAAAAAACCCATGAAAAGTAATTCTGGGGGAAGCAATAAAGTACTTTTTATGAACCTAGAAATAATGGAGGAAATAGAGAAAAAAGAAGAGCTCATACAGAAGAAAATTAAAATAAAATAAAGACTGCGGAAACAGGAATGTAGGTTAGTTATTTAAGAACAGATTGCTCTAAGAAATAATGAAAAAGTTGCTTTTAAGTGAAAATCCTCCAAATACGTGGCGTCAGTGATTAAACAAAGACATTGCTCTTTCCGCGTTTAGCAACTGAAAAACTGTTGTTTGGCCGCTGCCGGGAATTGAATCCCGGATCTCTCGATATCTAGCCGAGCGCGTTAGCCTTACACCACGATAACCAACAGTCCACGGTGCTATGTGCGTTTTCTGTCAGCATCTGACATTATAAATCCGTAAGATGGGCTGAGCTACTGAGACGTCTCCATCTGGTGGGCATTAACAACACTGGCTATATATTAATTGTAGCAGTTAAATCCAAAGAGCGAGATCCAAAGGGAAAATTCTCCAAATATGTGGCGTCAGTGAATAACTAAAGACATCGCTCTTTCCACGTTTGTAAGGTTAACGCGCTTGGCTGGAGATCAAGAGATCCGGGATTGAATTCCAAGGCGGTGGCCGAATAACAATTTTTTGGTTGCTGTGCGTTGCTAAACCTGGAAAGAGCGATGTTTTTGTTTATTCACTGACGCCACGTATTTGGAGGATTTTCACTTTGAATCTCGCCCTTTGGATTTAACAGCAAAAATAAGATATGCATCTTTATCCCTGGCAGAAAAACTATACATTATTTTAAGAAGAAAGTATTCTGAAAAGATTTTTCTGAGGTGAGCAGTATTGGTTCACAAAAGAATTTTTCAGTCAAATTTTCAGAAGCGTAGATTTCACTGCAAATACATAAAAAGCGGAAATTAACACTTATACTTCCTAGTGGCCAAACCATTTTTTTATCAAAAATTAGAAATTATAATCAAAACATTTTCCATCAGGAGTTGTGTCCAATGCAGAAATAATTTTTCAAATAAGAGTTTTACAAGTGGAGATATCAGGAAAAATGCAAGTTGACTTTATGCCCCCCAGCAGAAAATCTGTGCGTTACTGGAAAAAGAAACTGTACTTAAAATAGTCTTTGTTATATAAATGGCATCAAAAGGAAGGAAGAATTTTTTCAATTGGATATTTAGAAGCAAATATATGCAAAAAAATGCATTTTGAGTTTGATATTGTCTGCATTTACGCCCTCTAGCAGCAAAGTTGTGCATCGAAAAAAAACTTGAATGCAAGGATCATATTCTCACATTTCAAGCTTCACAATGCAAAAAGAATTTCAAATCGCACTAAGTGTTGCAGAGATATGGTGTCCACGGATGGATGGACAGACGGACAAACTGATGAGATAAATACGATCTTTTTTTACAAAAGACATGCTAAAAATCATAGATAAATTTTTCCAATGTAGTAATTTTATTTCTCATAAGTTTAGTTTTTTAAATTCATTTATACATATAGACCACATTTCTGGTGTATGATCACTGAGAAGCAATATTATTTATATGCTTGGCCCTGTACATAGGTAAAGTGAAAACTGTTGCTGCAAAATATACCTAGTATTTCTGTTTGCTACTTGTGCTATTTTGCACCAGGTGCAGAAATCCCTAGTTACACCTGTGTTAGTGAAATAGGGTCGAGCTTCTGTTTTGAAACGCAAGAAAATGCTTTGGTAATTCACAGTTGTACACATTTATGAGAATTTAAAATTCTGTAAAAGTAATTAATGTGTTCCAAAAGAAAAAAATGTAGTAAAAAAAAAAAAAAAGTATGTTAAATAGTCTAAAAAACCAGTAAGCTCTTTCCAGTGTTGACTCCCACAGGAATATTTTGACTTGTTTTACACCTGATGGTGTTAGTGCTGCCATGGTATGAAGTCCACCATTTTTTCTATTTAGCCTTTCTAAATGGTTGTCTCAGTGAAAATCCTTTTGATTTGGGGCACATTGTTTTGGCTCATTAATGACCAAGTCTGAAAATTGTGTGTGTGTGTTTTGGGTGTGTGTGTTTTTTTTAACTCCTTTTTTTAGTTTGTGGTCTGCATTCCTTCTCTTCTTAGTACCTAACTAGTTGCTGCTCATAGGAAAACCTTATTTTCAACTTCATCTCTTGTGCCACCCTCTGCCTATTCCGGGATTCTAGATAGAAACAGAGGGAAGGTGAACAAGTGAGGTGCAGGTCTCTGGAACTGTAAATTCAGAGGCACTCCTGCTCCTCCTTAAAAGTTGACAAGCAAAACAGGGAAGCTTGTGAGCATACTTTGTATGTTTGGCTGAGACTTGTGCATTCTTAGCCTCAGCGGTTGCACTGGACAACAACAATAACAGTGTTCCCACACAAACCCGGGAAAGGGAAAACCAGGAATTCTGTGGGAATCTTAAAATGGTTCCAAAAATCAGAGAAAACTCAGAAGAAAATGCAGTTTTCATAAAAATCTAGGACTTTTTTAATCAGGAAATTGAAAATTCAGGATTTATTTTTATTTTTTTCACATAAAACTTTTTTTTTTTCAGATTTTAGACATGTTTGCAAATACAACTTGCTTAGAATTTGACAGATCTTACTTTCAATACATTAATTACACCAAGGGTGTGTGTGATATTTGTCTTAGTCAATATCTGGTCAAAACCTGGAGGAAAATATGTATGCCAATAAAATTAGAGATAATATAATTTGGTTAATAAAGTTTAGCCATCAGCCTATGTGGCTAAATTACGAGTCAATAGTTGAACAACTATTCATATCACTGTTTCACATGTTATATTATTTTCAAGCCGTGTACTCTTTGTGTATAATTAAATTTAGCTATTTTATGAACTTGTTGAATTGTAAACAAGTCATTATTGTTAGTAATTGTCATGATTATGTTATACTTATCCAGAGCTGTAGTATAACTTGGTAGGCTGTTATTGACCACATTATTCTTCAGGTATATCTATGAGTCACTTGCTATATACAGTCAAACCCCTATTTAACGGACTGCGATTTAACGAATTCCACCATTTTACGTAAATTTTTTGTGGTCCGGACAGAACCACGTTGAAATTAATGCTTGGTGTTTCCCGATTTAACGAACACATTAACTCAATTTAGCGAAAACTAATTTTTTTTTAAACCACCAAACTATGATAACCAGCATTTTCGTGTTAAAGGTCAACTATTAGAAAGAGAGCTTCGCGCAACAGGAAAATTTTACGCATGCAGTTAACCAGCGTTTCAAAGAACACCATCTGCGACACAGCTTGACGGAATCATAAATTAGTTTGCCTTTTCTCAGACTATCAAGCGTAAGCTTTTTACGGGGAAGCAAATGACCAATAAGTTTCAAAGGAGCGCAACGTTTTCTTGCATGGGTGGAAAGCAGGAAAAAGAAAGGCAGTGTAGGGAAGGAAACTTAGTGTACCCTGAGGATTCTTGTTTTCAGCTACAGACAGAACAATAGCATTCTGTGAAGTCAGGGACACACATGGTACATACCCATTCCTGAACCTCTGGAATTCTACACCAAATCACGTTTTTTTGTTTTGTTTTCCTTCTCAGTGTTAAATCTACAGCTCAAATAACACAGCTCGTTTACGAACAAAGTTTTGATGAACTCAGGTAGCACTAGAAAAGTTAGTCACTGAAAGAAAAAGAACATATCTGCTTACGTATTCTATTTGCTTCATTTGAAAGGTTTCCTCGATTTAGTGAATTCCGCGATTTTACGTACAAGACTGTTGGTCCCTTGAAGTCCGTTAAATCGAGGTTTCACTGTATATTGTTGGGTTATATATCGCTGAAGTTCTGATTAACAAGTCCTTCAGGAGTTAGTTCATCAAATTACAGATATTCCACTGATATATTTGAGAATAGACAACAAGGTCGAAAGTAGGAAAAATAAAGGTGAAGACGTCATCACAAGTTGGAAGCATAAACAACAATGAGCAACCGAAGTTGAAAGAGAAATTGAAAGGTTTGCATAAAATTTACCATTGAATGGAAGGTTAAAATTCCGCATAGCCCACAATACCTAAAAATAACCATATTAGTTTTGATCCGTTTACTTCACGGTCTTCATCTGTGGTATGACATTCGATAAGTCAATATCGTGCAAGTTGGTATGTACTAAGTACCGACTTCCACGTATCATTCCAGAACGAGTTGCATGGACAAATCTTGTCTGTCTCCTCATCCGCATGTACCTATGTGACTGTGTTGTGTTGCACCATTTATTATATTGGGTTGGTTGTAAATTATAGTTGTCATATTAATATTTTAGTTATTTAGATTAGTTGTTTGTGAAATAATTTTATTTTATTAAGTGTAACACAATCATGACAATTATTAACTATTGACTTGTTTATAAATAAACTTTCAACAAGTTCATAAAAATAGTTGCATTTAATGATATGCGTAGTGCACATGGCTTGGAAATACTCTAATAATATGTGAAACAGTGATATGAATACTTGATCAACTATTGACTTGTAAAATTAGATATTTAATCAGATACCACTTTACAAAATTATGGTCTTATCTTAATTTTTTTTATTACACACCTACATTGCTACAATTAGCAGGCTATTTACTGCTAGTAGAGGTCTTGTGAATCTCCATTTTGCTGTGAGTTGTTGAATTAGCTCTGTCAGGCTGTTATGCTATCAAGCCTGTATGAATTAGTTCTGTCAGGTGGTGTTGATTTGTAAGTATTGCATAATGCTTCGACTTCACAAACTTCTTTAGAGCGTATGGTTATTCACAGCAGTGTGTTGTACTGCAAATTGAGATGACTTGCTCATTGGTTTTCTTCAGTTCAGGATATTTTATTTCTGAAACTTGCTTCTAGAATTCAGTTGTAGACTGGGATTTGTGAATCGTCTTTAGACACATGTCCTCCTGTAATTCTGTTGGTTCTGTAGCCAGTGGTTTGAGAATTGGACAACCATCATTAATCACAGAAACCATGAGTAACTGTATTTACAAGAAAGGCAAAACAGGGCTTCAGCTTCTGTAAGTCCTGAAACATGTCTTGGAAATTATCAAGTGGTCCTTATAATTTATCTTTGTATTCTTCCAGTTTGTGGTCTTTTATTTCAATATCAGATAATGTATTTACTCTCCTCTTGAGATTGGGAAAGTAGCTGAAGTTTCTTGACCTCTTTGAAAAATTCTTATTTTATTCTGAATGCTGAAAATTGTCCGAGTAAGATCAGAAACTAACTTATTCTTCCCCTGGGGTGGCAAGTTGAGTGTTTGTAGGTGATCAATTTTGTCAGTAAGGAACATTAGATCTTGTATCCATTCATCATTTTCCAGTTGAGGCTAAAATCTTTTCCTCAAGAAAAGTAATAATAGACTCCAGCAGATCCACAAACCTACTTAAGGCATTCCTGGTTGACAGCCACTTCACAAGAGTGGCAGATCCAGTATGGAGTGATTGGGGCAATCACCACCACCCATCATCCTTAAAAACAGAGCTGATTTTTTTTTTTTTCAAAAATATGCAGATATAGTATTTGTTTTTCCTTATGAAAATTAATTGAAATAATATTTTATTAATATAATATTTAAAAATGAACAGAATTATTAAATTGAAATTCATATCTTCATATTCATAAGAACAGAATTATGTTCTATAAATCCAAAACTATATATAGACTCAATAGACTAAATACATTAAAGGTACCTACATAATAAATAACATGTTCCACCTTTAGCATGAATAATAGCCTATACAAAGCCAAGGCATCACCTCCACCAGATGCTGGACGGTTTCTGGAGGTAATGCCAGCCATGCCTATTGCAGCATTGCCTACAACTACACCTGTGATGTCGGTCCAGGATCCATGGATCTGATGTTCCACTTCATGGCATCCCACATAGCTTCCATAAGATTTAAATCCGTTAATGGAATGCCAGTGAGGCTGCGAGGCATACCGCCTCGCAGCCTCTCTGGCATTCTGATGACACTCGCCATACATAATAACCATCTCGCAATACTGCTTGGACGTATAGCACACCATCAGAAGCTCTGCGATAAAGTGCTTATCCCATCCAGCACAGGCTGCCTTTTTAACCCCAGTGGGATTGTACATCACTATCATGTTTGCATACTCTCATGTGTCATTCACTGCCGTTCCACTGGATGGGGCATGGTTGGACCTCTAGCTTTTGCTGACATCCAACTGGTTATTCTTGCACGTTCTTCCTTTTCTTTGTGTCGATTCTTTGTAATTCGATGATGCTCTACAACTTTGTAATTGACCTTTTCATCTATCTTGTTTTGTTGGCAAGTTAGATTTGCTAACTTTCACACGTCACCACTAGGGGTGCTGCAATTGCTTTTAATCAATCTGGCATGTCCACTTTACTAGAGACAAACCTAACGTTTGTAGTCAGGGACCGTTCCTTCAGCCATGATGAGTGGATATCGACTTACCTTTGGATCTGTATATATATATTAAATAGTACATAAATAAAACAAAAAAATTACTTTATAAATAAATTATTTAACACAAGAAAATTAGACAAAAAAGGCTAATACCATGAGAAGTGCTGAAGGCAGCTTATATATATACACTGCTGGCCACCCAAAATGCAACACCAAGAAGGACACGAGATAGCAAAGCCAGATTTACTGGACACATAACAACAGATACAAAGATGAAGCGATTGAGTTTACAGGCCCGTGCGACTTGCAAAACACGCAGACATCAATAGTTCGTGTGGCCTCCATGGCTGGTAATAACGGCCGCTACACGCCGCAGCATCCATCGAAAGAGGCTTTGGATGTGGGCTTGGGGTATGTCGGTCCCGGCTGCTTCCACACGTTGCCACAGTTCATCAGGCGTAGCCGCGGGTGGTGCTTGCCGGGCCACTCGGTTGCCGATCAGCGACCAGACGTGTTCGTTGGGCGACATATCGGGAGAACAGGCGAGTCACGGCAGCAGTGACATCTGGTGGGCCGTGAAGAATTGTTGCATGATGCGTGCCACGTGCGGGCACGCATTGTCCTGTTGAAACGTGGCCGCTGGCAGGTCCTGCAGGTAAGAGAGGACTACAAGCTCCAAAACATTCGAGATGTAGCGGTTGCTGTTGAGTGTACCAGCGATGCATACCAGAAGGGTGCGGGTGTCATATCCAATTGCGCCCCAAACCATAACGCCAGGTGACTGACCGGTATGGCGATGCATAGTGCAAGCGTCATACAGTCCTTCACCGCAGTGCCGCCACACTCAGATCCGACCATCGTGGTACTGCAAGTAGAAGCGGGAATCGTCGGAGAAGACAATGTCGTGCCATTCCGTAGTCCAGGTGCGGCATTCAACGGCCCACTGCCGCCACACTCACCGGTGGTGTAACGTCAGTGGTAATCGGAGCAATGGGCGCCATGCGACAAGTCCCTGCTCCTGCAGACAACGTCGACTGGTATGTGCTGACACAGGTTGTTGCGCAACACACCCCAATTCCTGCACTAACGTTCGTGATGTGGCAGTGCGAGCCGTCACTGCCCGCTGCACAACATGTCGGTCCTCTCGTTCGGTGGTGTGCCGTGGCTGCGGCAATCGCTCACGTCGGTCCGTCCCTCCTGCACCCACTGAATCCATACTCACCTCACTGTGGCTGGATGTCGTACCACACGGGCGCCGATTTCTCGGTACGACAAACTGCTGTCGCGATAAGCCATTATTCGTCCCCTGTCGAACTCCGAAACGTGCTGGAATGACTGCCGTATTCTGTGATGAGGCATCAGGAAGCTGCCCACGCACAGGTCCGGCAGCACAACGCACTTCCACTACTTACACCCCGCCTTCTGTGCACCCTTCTTATAGTGTTTCTCGGTGGCGTGCCGGGCGCACATGATTTGCATATGCCCTGCAATGCTAATCGTTTGCATGTCCTGTCACGGGTGATGCATGCAGCGAATTTCAGGCCGATCGGATGCTTCCTTGTTGGTATTGCATTTTGGGTGGCCAGCAGCGTATATCAAATTGCCACCTCCATTCCATTGTTGTGGATGTGCCTTTACCTCACAATGCATTAGAAAAAGACTTCATTAGGTTCATCTTCAAGATCCAGTTCTTCAGTAAAATTTTTAAACTGTTGGTGGGTCTTCGCATTTAAGCATTTAAAATTGACAATTTAAAGAGCATATTTCATAACATCTTCATACTTTTGAAGTATCTGGCTGCCAGGTGTTTAAGGTGATGCAATGAACCCAGAGAAAGTCTGGAAAGCTGGGATCAGTTTTCATAAGTGCAATTAATCCTGTATTTTTTCCCACCATTGCAGGTGATCTGTTTCAACTCGGACTAATTTATGCAGTGGAATATCAGCATTTGTTAAGGCTCTGTCAAGCGCGTTTTTAATGCCAACACCAATCATTATTTCTCTTAGTGCCACTAAGCCCAATATCTCTTCTTTTACATCAGAGGAAAGATAATGGGCAAATACCACCAGTTGCGAGTTTTTATGCATGTCTGTACATTAGAGTGGGTCGAAAAAATTGAATTTGGGAATTTTGAAATGTAATAGTGTAGAAAAGTTACCTTTTCCATTCCTTAATAACAGCGTAAAATTTAAGCTCAATCACTTTTTATATATCTTCTGCCGTCACAAAGGGGTCAAAAATCTGAAATTTGTAACAAAATTGACATATACACTGGCGGAAAGTGAAAAAAGAACACCAAGAAGGAATTGGCGGACGATCATGAAATTTACATATGTTAATGGGGTTGAGTTTACGTATGTGTGATGTTAATTTCGGGACCAACCGGTGAGCGCTTACGCCACAGCACGGCATAACATGCAAATTATCGTCGGTGGTATTTAAGGAGTACGGTGAAGTGAATCAGTCGTCGGCGTACGGACACGTGCGAAGACCCTGAAGAAGCTGCAATGCCTAGACATTGGAGACGTGTACGATTTCAGCAGTTATTGGACTTTGAGCGAGGTCGTCTAGTCGGACTCCGCGAGGCCGGGTGGTCGTATCGTCGTATTGCGGAGCGAATTGGACGGGAAGTATCGGCGGTGGTACGATGGTGGCATAGATGGTCCGAGGAACATTCCCACACGAGAAGACGTGGAACCGGGAGTCACAGACGGACTGATGAGCTGACCGATCGACGCATAAGAAGAGCGGCGTTGTTAAGCAGATCATCCACTGCGACGCAAATCCGAGCTGCCGTTGCACCTGAGGTGACTGTGCGAACAATCCGCAAACGTCTACTGGATGCAGGAACGTGCACGTGTGCCTCTGGCATGTGTACCTCTGACTCCAGCCCACCGTCAGGAATGGCTGCAGTGGCGTTGCCAACGTCTGCACTGGAGAACGCAATGGCGACCTGTCGTGTTCAGCGATGAAAGCAGATTCTGCTTGGGAGTCTCCGATGGCCGTATGCGTGTTAACAGACACACAGGGGAACGTCTCCACCCTTCTTGCATCCACCAGCGACACACAGGGCCTACACCTGGTCTCCTGGTGTGGGGAGTGATCAGCTATCACTCCCGTACACAACTAGTGTTTGTACCGGGTACGTTAAACAGCACCTCCTACATCAACAACATCATTCAGCTCGTTGTTGTGCCATTTGTAAGGTCGGTCCATCGTGGTGTTTTCCAGCAAGATAACGCACGCTCACACACAGCACGTGCAACGCAACATGCACTTAAGGGTGTGAGACAACTTCCATGGCCTGCACGTTCACCGGATTTGTCCCCCATTGAGCACGTGTGGGATTTTATGGGACAACGACTTATCCGATCTCCACGGCCAGCCACGACCATATCCGATTTACGCATCCAGGTTGAGGATGCTTGGAACTCAATACCCCAAACTTACATCCAACATCTGTACGACAGACTCCATGCCAGAATTGTTCAATGTGACGCAGTTCATGGCGGTTCAACCTTATACTAACCATGTTACATGGAAATGTTATTTTTCAGTTTACCAGCAAATACAGCTGTATTTTGCCATAATGTTTTGATCACGTTATCCTCTGTATTCCGTTAATATGCTGTATAAATTTCATTGGTATCAGACGTCTCCTTCTTGGTGTTCTTTTTTCACTTTCCGCCAGTGTATATGTACCAGGGGCGAATATTCGGAGTGTGCTAGGCATGCGGCGCACACCCACACAGTCGTCACAATTTATTTAACCTATACTATCAACATTACATTTTAGGATTTATTTTTAATTAAGCTTGCCAGTTTGTCTTAAGGCTTTGAGTGGTGGCTAAAATTAATTCCCTCACACGATGTTTTCATTAAGAGGAGAAGGTTCTTTCATTAAGAATAATATCACATTTGTGCTATATAAATCATGAGGACATACAATGGTTTTCAAGCAACTGTGGTAAAAGAGCTCCCTAGATGACACTGCAGGTCACGTTTTTATTTCAATGTGGCTTCAAACATTGCAACTGATCTCAGGGTGTGCTAGCCAAGTACAGCACCACTTGCAATCCGACAATGCTCAAGCAACTGTAGTACAAGTGCTCCCTAGATGGCGCTGCAAGTCACATTTATATTTCCCTGTGGTGTCAAACATACAGCTGATCTCTCAGGGTGTGCTGGCCAAATACACCACCACTTGCAATCCCATAGAGTAACACATAGGCGTAACCACTGGGGAGTCTGGACCCCCCCAGATTTTCAGAGTCGGGGATCTTCATATATATAATGTGTATGTGTGTTTGATTCCCCCCCTTCCAGATTTTGAAACATGGTTATGCCACTGGAGCAACGCAATTCAACTTTGTGGTACGATGTTACTGTTATATTATGTTTTTGGATAACAAAACTCACCAAAGTTTGTCCTAAGGTTTCGAGTGGTGGCTAAAATTTATTTCCTTATACAGTGTTTTCGTCGTAAAGTGGAAAACGTTCGTTGCTTCGTTGAGTAAACAGAACAGTTTTGTAGTATTCGCATCCGTAGGTGTGCTATTTGGTCAGCGAACACCCGAGGCGTGTAAAGCAACTATGACACAAAGCTCTCCAGATGGCACTGCAGGTCACATTTTTATTTCCGCAGAGGCTAAACTTCCAGGGTGTGCGCACCTAAAAAGAAGCGCTATTGGTCATAAGCGTGCGTTTGGAATCGCGTAGAGTCAGAAATACAATTCAACGTTCTACTATGATTGCAGTTTTTCTGTCTTTTCGTCACAGTGTGAATCAATGTGTTTATGAGCACAGATTTAAAAACAGATTTTGAAGTTTTGTTATTCATATAGGATGGAATAACAAAAACTCCTTTTTCTTTTTTTTTATTCAGCTACCGCTAAGTGAAAAAAATGCTTTCGTATGTTCAAAATCAATGCGTAAATTTTTCAGCTCGGGTTGCATAGTAAAATTTTGTTTTTTTTTTCTCCCGTAACAGCGCACACCCAACCTAAATGGGTACGCGACGCCACTGATATATACATACACTGGTGTTCAAAATTAAGAGAATTTGCACATTTTGTTGATTTTCACAAAAAGTGCAGAACCAAAGGTACAACTTATGCCACCCAATTAGAATGCTAATTTGCAGTGTCGAATATGTAAGCGTACACTTGCATGTGGGCGGAGCTGTGACAGTGGAGGGCATGAAAAGCACAGGTGGCTTTTTCCGCGATTAGTTCACTCGTACTCCTCGTCGACATTCGTTGTGTTTCTTGTAGGAGTTGGTTCAATTTCATAAGCAATAAGGTAAAATGAGTTGCCACGGACATATTGATGACGGAATGAGGTGGAGAATCGTTGGTAGATTGGAGTCAGGACAAATTGCAAGTGCAGGCTGCTACAGAGCTCAATGTAATGCCCAGTGTCGTCGGCAATTTTTGGAAACAGTTGAAGGACACTGGATCCATGTTGAGAAGGCCTGGGCAAAGTTATCCAAGAGCCACGACGGCCAATGAAGATCTTTATTTGGCACTTTCAGCGACGTGCCGCAGAACTGTCACAGCTGCACAGCTATCTCATGAGCTGCATGCCGCCACTGGAACCCAAGTTTCAAGGGTTACTGTTTCCCCGAAGGCTTCATGAGAGATAGCTTTTTGCCAGAAGACCCGCTGTTTGTGTCCCGCTCACTTCAGCACACAAGAGAGTGCGTTTAGCATGGTGCAGACAACATCAGCCTTAGACCAGACTTCAGTGGGGTAATGTTCTCTTCACAGACGAGTCGCGATTCAGCCTGGACACTGATTCTCGACTTACCTTCATCTGGAGAGAACCTGGGACCAGATAGATACCTTTCCTCCAACATCCGAGAAAAGGACCGCTGTGGCAGTGGAGGTGTCATGGTCTGGGCTGGCATGTTGGATAGCCACGCACCTCTCCATGTGATTGACAGAAGCTCCCTGACTGCTGAGAGGTGATGAGATCTTACAGCCCTATGTTTGACTTTTCAGGGGCACAGTTGGCTCTCAGTTCCTTTTTATGGACAACAACGCTTGTCCACATAGGGCTCACCTGGTCGACGATTATCTTGAAATTGAGGATATTCTGCAGATGGATTGGCTAGCCAGATCGCCAGACCTAAACCCTATCAAACATGTCTGGGACACTCTTGGGAGGGCAATTGCAGCTCGCCATCCCCCTCCAAGAACCATCCAGCAGCTGAAAACTGTGTTGCTGCAGGAGTGGGACCGACTGCCACAGGGACTCGACTGCCTTGTTTCCAGTACGACGTCGCACTGTGAGAGCTGTATGACTGTGACAGGGGACCATACCCCATATTAGAGTAATTTTATGTTCGATCTTGCAACATGGATTTTTGACATTCCTGCGCTGATAAGCCTTACTGACAATCATGAGTGTGTACCATGACTGTTGTATGGTATAATGTATTCTCTTATATAACTGTGTATCCATACCAAATTTCATTAAAATGTGCCCATTAGTTTTTCAGAAATTCGACAAAATGTGCAAATTCTCTTAAGTTTGAACTTCAGTGTATATTTTAAGTACTAAGTGTTATACAATCAGGTAGTAATAATGGTAGTTAATTAACTCTTTACATCATTAGTAAACATTCAAATTTAATTACAATTCACACATTTCTTCTGCTGCTACAAGAGTCCCGAAATGAAGGCAAAAATTGTTAAAAACATTTATAACTTATGTTAGTTCTATATTACATGATCAAACCCAATGTATGTGAGTAATAACAGGAAAATTCACTTACAAGTCCCTTGTACTACACACTACACAGGAAAAATGTTTCATTGCTATTACTTAATTGAAGAGTAATTCAGTTCGTAGAATTGTTTTCATGTGTTAGAAAAGTTTGAAAACTTATTCTGTTTTTCGTCTCTTTAGTTCATTAATGAAAACAAATGACCACAATCTTGTTATATGGGCTTAAAACAGTTAAATTAAATCACATCTTTAAGTTATGCAACATGCATTAGGCAAACTTGAATTTTGCTTTATGTTCAAATGAAGGCATTACTGCCCTTGAAGCCAGTGTTGTTCGAATGAAACCATCTCTTCTATCTGGACCACAGACTTTACCAGCCGCTTCTGTGACAGTCTTCACACAACTTCAACTACCTGTGTGTGTCATGGGAATTTTTTGAAATCCAAGTCCAAGATTGTACCATTCTTGGCAAGAGTTTTCAGGTGTTCAGTAGCGATGTGAGCAAGAACAGGAGGCTCGGGGACATCACACTTTTTCTAGTCTATGACATTAATGTAGTCCTTACTTTCAAAGTTGAGTTCTGGAACAATGAAGTCACGAACTTGATCTTCTCCACCTCCTCAAGTCTTCTGAATCCTTTGAACTTCAAGTTCCCTGATGTGAGGCCTTTTGTCAACCAGCATGGTCAATAGCAGGTTCTCCAGATGAGCAAAGTAAGCATTACGGGGAATAACTCAATCAACTATCTTCCTAAGGTTTTCAGGAAGATAACTGGAGTTGCATATTATCTCCCACAATTGTAGCCCATCATTGGGACAAGAAGGTTTTAATTTGATGCTGAAACATGCCTTGGAGTAAACCTTCATGATGTACTCTACTAGCATCTTCAGTTCAGGAGTAGGATCTGATGTATCCACATAGTCTTAAAATCCTATTCACTGTAGTGAGCCATCTTGATTGCGAAATTGGACCAGGGTACTGTCTTGAAAAATCAGATGAGCATTTGCCTGATTGCATAGTGTGTTATCATTCCAGCAGGCACTTCTGATCAGTACTCAGATTGCTAGTTGCAGCTTCAGACAGATTACAGTCCATCCTTTTGAATGCAACAACAGGTAATGTCTCAAGAATTTTCCTGATTGATCCAGAATACGACCTCGGACCCGTTGTTCCTCCATCCAAATGTTCAAAGAGAAACCTAAAAGGGAGTCTGTTGACACGAAGTAGGTATATTAACCACTGCAGAAACCTTTGAAATTCTGCATGTAGATGGCTAATGACACCACACTTGTGGCTTGTGTTTACCACTGTTGCATCACATCCAACTGCCGTAATGTCATTTACATTCAGGTTCACCTCTTTTAGTGAATTAATTACTGCAGTCCTTATAGAGCAAGCTGAGTCAGAGGAAAGAGTCAAGTGTCCAAAATATTGCGATCCCGATTCCAGTGAGACAGAAATGTGATCTTCTGTTACCGTTTTCCACTTCCCACCTTTGTGCACCTGGCAAATGGTTTTATCTTTCTAACCATCAAAGAAAATTCCAAGTGTGGTGGTACCTGCTAAAATCACTTCATTTTGTAGTTTCTGCCTTTTTTGGTTCTCTCCATTTTAAGTTTGATTTTATCTATTACATGGCAAGTTTTGTCCTCCGAAATAATCCTCACGTCCTTAAGAACCAATGACGTAATTGCAGCAACCGCTCTGTCTGATAGATTGTATCTATCACTTACCATGGCTGTTATAGGAAGTGTAATTCTCATTTGCTGGGAAGAAGTAGAAGGAAGGCTTCTCATGTTATTCATGTCTTCAGAAATGTCGTCTGTGTAAGCAGCAAGCAGGAAGTTGAGCTTCTTCTTCATCTTCCATATCTTCCTGAAACCTAAGTTTGAAATTATTGTATTTACTCCAAAATTACGGTTGGAATCCAGATTTTTCTTTGTGCTCTTTTTTGAACAGCATATGTCACAGGAATGTCAACAGAACCAATGTAGCCAAGCCGCAGTGTTCTCTGATCCTGAAGAAACTTCTGTTCCCTGATACGCACCTTGTTTGACTTCTCACAGGTACATCTGCTGAAGTCTGCACACTTGCAATGCAGCAATATCAAATAATGTTTGTTTTGCATCATGCAGAAAATCATTTAGTTTCTTCTAGTAATTCTCATTGTCCTTCCTCATTTTGTGTGGTTTCATGATATTCCTGTATTCCTCATGGTAATCCCTGATCATTTTCATGACCCTGGTATGCGACACGGTCGGAATATTGATGCTTTGACATGTAGACTTCCTACCTGTTCTGCAACATTTTCAGTGATTTCTGAAAAATACGGTTCTTTACTTACTTCCTTCAATGCCAGGTTGAAGTTCTCTTGAAAACAGCATCGTAGTACATCTTCGTATGTTGGTAAATGGGAATCTTTTAATTCTTGCGGAGTTCCGAACAATGGACAAATAAAATTTGCCCGACAGAGAAATTTTGATGGTTTGTTTGGCCATCTTAATTATAAATAAACCTTAACTATATTCACTAATCAATAAAATTAAAAATCTAGAGGAAATGTAAAAGTACAATATTTACAGGAATACCTCTCTCTGTCTCTCTTTTCTATGCTGTGTGTTGTTTGAACAGAATTAAAACTGCATCTGCACAGTCTACTCGAAGAGCATCGACAAATGATTGTGCTAGGCATTCAGCGCAGGTCATGACTTGTACTGTTTGTTTGCTGCTTTGAGTGTTTTCACATGCTCAGTAAAACAGTGTTTGGATTTGAACAGCCGACACGCTGGAATCAATACTACTTTCATGCTTCTGTCAAAATACAAGTGCCGAAATAGAGCTGTAGGAGAGAAAGAAACTATCGCTCATGCATGAGCAATGGAAAGACACCCCTCATTCTGCTTTTCACAGTTGCCACGCATACAGGGTTACAGTTTAACGTGAAGGTAAAGAGATAAGATTATTAAATAATGGAAGTACTGTAATATTAGAAAACCATTTACTCTAGCATTTAAGCCATTTTTTCCTTTATTTTGATTTTGAGACCCTTGTGGCAGCAGAAGAAATTTATGGATTGTAATTAAATTTTTAATATTTACTAATGATGTAAAAAAGATTATTAACTGGCACTATTACTACCTGATTGTATAATATTTGGTATTTAAAAAATATTTAAAAAACTGTCAATTTTGTGCCAAATTTTAGATTTTTGACCCCTTTGTGGCGGCAGAAGATGTAAAATGATTGAGCTTAAATTTTATGCTGTTATTAAGGAAGGGAAAAGGCAACTTTCCTACACTATTAAATTTCAAAATTGTCAAATTCGATTTTTTCGACACACTGCACTGTACTGTACTGTACTGTACATAGATTCATCAAGAGCTAAGCTTAATGCAAGGGAATTCTTTAAATCATTTGTATTCTGCCTGCAACATCAGCATTGATCTGGGTGATATGTCTCTCTGCAGTGTGGCGTGAAGATGGTGTTTTTGCTGCTAGCCGCTGGAATTTTATGTTATTTAGATCTAGCACTGCAACAAATTCACCATCAGAATATGGGTGTTTAGTATGTGTAATATTCCATGATATAACAAAATTAGCTTCAGTTGTAATGGCTTTCTTACTGAATGTTGTCAACAGTGTCTGCTGGCTGTTTACTGATGATTTTAACACGGTTAACTGACTACATATTTCACAAAATTATGTTGTTGTTCTTTTACCAAGGAATAAAATGTTACTTAAAGTCAGATTTTCGAGTAGTACTTCTACCTTTCGTCAGGACTATAGTAGTCTTAAGGAAAGGTAGGGATACTACCCAAAAAATTGACTTTAAGTAATATCCTTTTATTCCTTTGGGGAAAAAAACATAATTTTGTGAAAATTGTGGTATAGTAAGTATAGGAATAGCCATATCATCAATTATTACAGTTAACTTGTTTTTTCATTATTCTGATTTAGGTGGATAATCAGATGAAAAGTTTTTGCGAATTTTTCGTAGTGGCGTTTCAAGTTACTGACTTTGTAATGACTGAGTGACACATTGCAGATAAGACACAAAGGCTTACCTCCTCAACAGTGAATGTAAAATCTTACTCTTACTCTGGCTTAAAATTTTTGTTTTCATCTTCATACTTTTGCTTCTTACAGTTTGATTACATCATCTTCCTTCACAAAATTTTCACTAACATTTCTAAAAATTTTAAATGAAAATAAACAATTAGCTCCAATGTGCACAAAGTAACTAAACTATAATGCTCAGTATCACACTAACACTCCACTAATTTCACTTCCTGCGACACAGCCACACATGCCACAATCACGTGATCGCAAACTACGCCACTAAAACTAATATTGTTATCATCGGCTGTATGATTACTGAATCCTCTGTAATCCTTGTGGATTCAAAATTAAATTTCTGATTCAAATCTAGCATTAGAGCATTTAAATTTTTAAAATGTTTTTACTCACCATGGACATTAAACTTACATATTAATTCAGTGGATTCTCAGTTTATATTCTGTAAATATTTACATAGTTAAAAATTTTTTTCATTTACCTTTTATATTAATTGTGATGCAAGAAAAGGAGCTGTGCCAACATATTTCCACAAGCCACACATTATATGTCTAAGAGCCGCATGTGGCTCATGAGCCATGGTTTGACCACCCCTTCTTTATATTATTCCTTGATTCCTCCAACAATTATTAGATCTGAATTTTAAGAAATTGACTGTTAAGTTTTTATTCAGTATCTGCAGACAGTTTGTTTCGTATGTTTTAACTTGGAACAGTTCAGCACAATGGCCTTCCTGCTTGGAGAAACACATCACAAGAGAACCAACTCTCCAAAGTATCAAAGTTCTTCTTTGTTGGTTGGTTCTTTTGTGACATGTTTTTTTTTTATTTTGTATAGAAAGCCCATTCTGTCATATTAAGCATACTTGCATTGTGTTAAAGAAAAACAAACTAATCAAATGAGATATTCTTTCTTACACATGAGCCATTTGTATAGGTGTATTATTGACATTCTTTGTGGGCAGTATACTACTCAGGTTCACAAAAGACCATTGAATTATGGCACAGAAGGTGATATGACTCATGCATTCAGTTGTGATGAATGAAATGACTGAAAAGTGGGTAATTGTATAAAAATCGGTTATTTAAAGAATTTACAAATGTATGCATTGATGAGAGAATGATGGAATAATTCATTGTAACATGATTTTTGTGGCCACTCTGAAAGAAATTTCAAAACCACAGACTATTTCACAAAAGCTGTCTTTGAAAAATATTGCTATTTAAGAAATCTAATTTGTGGTAAGAGCCCCACTGACAAGCATCACATCCCAGATTTTGTAACCCTGTAGCCATTAATGTAAGTGCTTCAATAAATAAATAACATATTTGGATTAGTGTTTGAAATTTTTGTGCATTCCTTAAGGTTATGTTTTAACATAAATCTCATAAGATATTTTAGGTTATTTTTGATATTTTAATGAGCTTGCAAAACAAAAAAAGAAATTTGTAGTTTAAAGAAAAGCAAACTAAGAATGACTTTGAAAAGCTAGAATTTTCTTTTACTGCTTTATTTACTTTCAGGTAGTTGTTGTTTTTAGCAGATGATGGTGATTATTAATTCCAACTTTTAAATGCAGTCTTGTTTAAGAATTACAAGTTTTATTTTCAGATGAAAAAAATTATTTATTCTACCAAAAAAGTACCTGAACAAAAATGTTAAGTAACTATTTATTATAAAAGAACTTTCATGAAAAGAAAAATAAATAAATAAATAAAGAGATGATGTGGAATACATATGCGGGGAAGCAGAAGAAACCAAAAATTACAATTTTATTTTAAATTTACTTTGAAGCATGTGTACTACCTGTAGCAAAAACCAAAGGTACTGTGTTTGATAATTTGTTGTTGTACTGTTTTGTGGTACAGCAATAAATTTTAACTCCCACTATTGTAAGAGCAGTATTCTTAAATATAGAGTTGTTTTCAGTGTCAATTGGAAGTGCTGTAACACATAACAAAAACTATGGAATCACTGCCACAAATTCTGGTTATTCATCCTTTGCTTTTAAGTTACTTTTGGTCATGTATTGGCTTAATACATGCATGTGTAATAAATCTTTCATCAGCGTCCATTACATTTTGGCCATCACTTCTCCCCTTAAGCATGAACTTTCCAGCAATTTCCCCTTAACGCCATCATGAAAGGTGATACCAAGGCTTGGTCTTGAATGTTCCAGCTAGGAAAGGGGTAAAAGAGAACAATCCAGATTCAGCAATGTGTGTTCTTTGACTTCTGTGTTTGCCGCCCCGGTGGTGCAGTGGTCTAAGCGATGGCTTCTGATCATTCGTCCGAAAGGGGTCCGGGTTCGAATCCCGGTGAGGCATGGATGTTGTGTTTGTCTTATGGCACTGGCTCTCTCTCCCTTCCCTGGAACCAGTGGCCCTAAATTAGGGACGGGCGACTGCTTATAGCCCATTGAGTTGCTCACAGTGGTCGTTAAACCTCCAACCAAAAAAAAAAAAAAAAGACGTCTGTGTTTAACTCTATGGAACCTTCAACTGCAACTTTTTTTTTTGAGACCAAACATTCAAAAGTGGGTCCAAAAATGCCATGGACCCACTTGCACCCTAATGCACAATCTTTGGGTAATAGCTTTATCTCACAGGCTACAGAGACCATTTTCCAGAGAAAGAGAGAAAAGAAATGTGTAAAGTGAAGGTTATCAAATATATTTTTAATCAATTTCAACAAACAATAATAAAAAGTTGTCCTATAACTCCCATAAAAATTTAATTTCAATGTTGATAATGCAACTACACTGCTGGACAATTGCTAAGGACGGATCATAAACAGCTATATAGCGCATAAAAAAGTAAGTGTGGTTGGATGCCAAGTGAAATAAAATAATGTCAGAATGCCAGGACATTACAAGAAAGACAATTTATTGTGCTCTGAAATCCAGAAGGCTTTGGAACGTGTTCAAGGGACAAACAGGCCATTTTGTGCAGAATACGTAAACGTGAAAAAAATGCAATTACCGTCCGCAGGCGTTCCGGCATAAGATGTCAATACGGGATATGGCCACCATGGAGGGCGATGCAAGATTCCACACGTCGTGTCATGCTTTGCACAACATTATCAAGCAGCTGTTGGGGTAATTTATCCCATTCCTCTGTCAGTGCACGGATGAGGGTGTCCTTGTTTATTGGAGGGCATTGGCGACCAGCAAGACTCCTCCCCAAAGCATCCCACACATTTTCAATGGGATTCAGATCTGGAGAACGTGCTGGCCATACGAGGCGTAGAATATCCTCGCTCTCAAGACACTCCTGGACAGCGACTGTTCGATGACATGTTGCGTTGTCGTCCATGAAAATGAATCTATCGTCGACAGCACCACGGAACATGCGAACATGAGGTAGCAGAACATCATTAATGTATCGTTGGCCAGTCATAGTCCCAGTTGGAAGCACATAGAGGGATGTACGGCCATTGATCATGATGCCTGCCTATACCATGACGCTACATGCCGGATATCGGTCCCTTTCCTGTATGTTTGCGGGACAATATGCAGTACCACTATCACGCCAGATCAGTTGTCGTCGACAATCAGATGATAGACTGTATCTACTCTCATCTGAGAAGAGGACAGCAGACCAGTCGTTATCAGTCCACTTGCGATGTTGATGGCACCATTGCAAACGGGCGGTACGGTGACGTCTGGACAATGGGATGCACCCAACAGGATGGCGGGCGTATAGTCCTCCTTCATGCAAACGTCTGGCGACAGTTTTTCGGGAGATCCGCTTGCCAGTAGCAGCCATAAACTGATTTGCTACCTTACTAGCTGTGCTGCACCGGTGTCTTTTTGTTGATAGCACTATGTACCGATCTTCTGCAGGTGTCGTACTGCAAACACGACCTCCCCCGTGACGTTTGCTACACTCTCCATTTGTTTGAAATGATTTCCAAAGCCTTGAAACAACACTGTGGCTGACGTCAAACTCCCTGGCAACATCTGTTATTTTTCGCCTTTCTTCAATCTTGCCAATAATACGGCTACGCGTAAAGTCATCTAGGTGATGTCGGGAAGACATACTGAAAATTGCAAGTTCGTCAATTGATTCTTTCCCTTTCAACTTTGCGTTTGAACAACAACGGTCAATACGCGTCAAATCCTTTATATCTCTTATCAGTGCTATGACGTCACGAACAAGTTCGGCAATCCAAAATTTGCATACGCACAACACGTCTTATTGTATCCCGCATTTATGCTAATTTCCACATTTTCCTGCCTTCCATTTTATGGTTGCTATCGTTGCTATTGTCATCCGTCCTTAGCAATTGTCCGACAGTGCAGAATTTGCATGATTTCATTAATTTATAATATTCTGTTAAATTTTAAAAATGAATTATATAAGAGAATTCCTCTTGGGTGAAGATTGCATTACTTGCGAGACTTGTTGAAATACTCTACTTCCAACAAAAAGCATCTAACCTTTTTACTGCCATTGGAATATAATGTTCCATATAATTTGATTTGTTATATGTAAAAGACTGAGTTACACACATTAACGCAATGACCTTAATTTTACAGCACTGTATAAAAAATTCTTTTGCAACTTAGCAGGCATGCTTGTTGATATCAGTAAGGTTACCAAAACTATATTTGAATTGCAAATTATCTTATTTTACATTTTCGCAGAACTCTACTAAACAACACTGTTTCCTATTAGAAAATAATTGAAATTGGAGATGGGGTGTGGGTTTTCAACTGCTGTTGCTAAGCAGTTTGGAAAAAAATTCCAATGTAAGCTATGCATCGGTGTTAAGAGCCACAGATCTGGCAATTAGCATTATTTTTCATAAGAGCAGCTCTTAGCCTGATTATGGTAAGGTAATTTAATCACATTATTATGTTGCAAAACTTGAATGTAACTCTGAATTATGTTATATAATTTTTAGTGAGATTCTTGTTTCAGCACCTGTTGTCATTTTATTGTGGAAAGGAGTTTAGTTTCCAGAGTGATTTTAGTTTGGTTTTTAACATTTTAGGGCATGCCTGAATCATGGGCAAGGTTATTACAGAGTTCTAACATTACCAAATCAGAGCAGAAACAAAATCCTCAAGCAGTTTTGGATGTTCTGAATTGGTATGATGCTAGTACTAAAGAGAAGCAGGAATCAAAATATATGACAATGAACAGAACTATAGGTAAGTCATGAAAAATTGTCTTTACACCTCATTTCATTGTTTTTTTTCACGAGTCACTATTTTATTTTGTGCATTTTTTTAAATAGTTACATGTGTGATGTGTTTATATACAGATGCACATTATTTTAATGGTGCAAGGTTTTCTTTCATGTGCATTAGCATAGCATGTTCTATCAGTTTCTTTGTTTTATAACTTTGATAGTATTAAAAGTTTTTGTTTTCAGCTTTATCATTTAGCTGTATTTTAGAGGTTAAGCTGTAATTATCTTTTGTGTTCATTTTCTTCATAAATCTACAGTTTGTAATTCCATCACTCAGTATTCCACTAAATGGTTCCTACAGTCCTTGAAAACAAGGAAAAATCGTTGAGGGAAAAGCCTATTTTCAAAAGCCTTTAAAGTTTTTATTACATATAACCTTTGGAAATGTTGCTTTTTCATGAAATTCTAGAATAAGAAAGAAAAAGAAAGAAAAATTTGAGATTTCTAATTACCAGAGTGTTTTAGAGAAAATGGTACCAAGTACAGTAATACTTATCAGTATGAATTTTCTATAATACTGTAAAAGCCAGATATAGTGCAGTTTGATATACTGCAAATTTGGATATAACAAGGTGAAGAGCATGTCTTCCTTCCACCCCACCGCCCACCAAATCATTATTAGGGAAATTTTTACTTGGTGAGCAGTGCTGTCCTTCACAGCAGCCAATCAGCTATTTGTTCTCTCCTCATCCTCATGTCTGCAGGTGTAAAGTCCGTTCATACATTCACATAGTGTTGAGACTTGAGTTCAGTCCACGTGTCATGATGCTGCAGAAAAGGAAAGCGGTCCTAAAATGTGACGATGGTAAAAAAGAAAATGGGATGGAAGTGAAAGAAGATACTATTCCAAATGTTAGTGAAGTGACAACACATATAAACAAAGTAATTTCATGGATAGAGAGGCAAAATGAATCAAATAATGTCCATCTGTTGCACCTTTCAAGTATAAAAATATACACAGAAAAGAAACGCTGTGTATTAACCCACCAAATAACACTTGCAGACATTTTCAAGACCAAGGACAAATAAACCTACATTAGGTTGAGTGATCAAAGACAATGTGTAACTAGTGTATATCATGTTTCACATGAGTAAAGTGTATTACTGGTAAGTTTTTATTTCTATGTTTGATGACTGAAATTTACATATAGTAGTGCATTATGTTGTAGTTTTTTTCCCCCTGTCCTCCAGCCCTGTTATTTGTCACTCTACAGGTCACCTTCCAATATACTGTGGTTAAACTATTAATGTCAGGGTGAAGTATGTCCCCCAACAACTGTGTATTTACTGTATAACTTTTTTCTTTTTTTCTGGACAGGAAGTTGTTCATTGCAAAATAGAAAAATAGATACAGCAGTGATTCCTTTTTCGAGCATTGTTGCAATACATTGATTTCAATTGTGCGTGTGTGTGGTTTTGAGATTTTTCAAGCTGCATAATAAAATTCCAGTATTGGCCATGGTGGTTGTATTTTTTTTTCCAAATATCTTAATTTTAATTAAATTTACTATTTCTTTTTTGTTTTGGAGCATGAAATGCAATGGTCACACACCTCAAATCTTATTCTTCCCTGTTTTCCTTTTGTGCTAACTGCATTTGCAGTTTTTCTCTTATTAATCTTATGTTCATTATATAACTTCATCTTGATTATAGATAAAGGTTGGGTTTTTTTTTGGTTTTTTTTTTTCAATTTTGAATATGGGAATGTAATTTTATGTGCATTTTTAGCCCCTTTTCCTCCATGTTTCCTGAATATAAAACATGGCACTTGGAGTTCATGGATGCACTTTTTTTTGTAAAAAAGGTTTATTTCTTTGGTAGTGTCACCTTGACTAGATTTACTGTTTTCTTATCTGTCTCCTCCCCCATCGGATGACAGAAATAAAAATTTTGTGAAGTTCAGTAGTTTTTGTTCCATTTCTCATTTGTGTATCCTGACATCTGGGTGCAAGTTTTGGTAAGTTTTCATATGAAATATTTTAATCTTGATTAAATTTACCATTTTATTTCATTTTTGGAGCACAGAGGTGAAAATTTTGTGCACTTTTGACTTTTTCTTTTCTGTGCTTTATTTTCATACTCAGCACTGTGAGAAGAATGATCACAAGCCATGTGAATGTTAAGGTGTTACATTCATTATTCTGATATCGCACCATCATTAGTACACATTTTCTTCTTTGCTTGGCTTTTTTTTTTTTTTTTTGTTACTGTGTTTAGGAATTCCATGACTGCAATTAATAATGGAGGCACTCTGTCACTGCAGTTTAGTTGGTATTGCTGAGCAAGGAACAGCTGTGCATAGATTCCTTTTATTGCTAAAAATTTCCACACTCTTGATTCCAAACTCTGCAAAATCACTGGAATACTCAATAATAATCTGTAAGGCAATCTTAACATAGAAATAAGTATATATAGCATTCTTCAAGCACAATTATTCAGCGGTAGAATGATAGGAGAAACACTCGCCATTAAATCTGTGCCAATAATTGCCTTTATATTGATGCTATCATTATTGAACCATTTTGAATTCATAGCATCACAGAAGTATGTTTAGGAAAATTTTGGTGCTGTTTATTGGTATCATGACAAAGACGTTTAATTTAAAAGCAATGCTTTCATGAAGTGTTTCATTCTGAAATGCTACATAGAAAGCTCATGGGCATAAATGGATGTCCCCCAAAATAGCTTCATCTCAAATAATGTACTTAGTTTTTAAGCTTAGAGAAAAATTCTCACTTATTTATTAAATAATGTACTCTTTGTTTTTAAGTTTAGAGAAAAATTCTCACTTATCTATTTATTAAAAATTCTCACTTATCTATTTATTTATTTCCTCCATTTCCATGTACATTGTGTGTGTGTGTGTGTGTGTGTGTGCATATTTTGTTTGTTTACTTATCTATTTATTCCCCCTCCACTTCTAGTATTATTTTGATTTAATATTTTTCTTCACTTTGGAATTGGAAGAGAAGTTTCCACATTTTTTATTTTTTACCATTTTGAATGCTTGTCATGAAGTGCTGTGGTAGGTCAGATCTAATTCACCTGACCCTAAGGGTCAGGTGAATTAGATTGATGAGGGGTTAAGGTATTTTTTAGAACAACTTTTGTCCTTTTTTTCTTTTTATCTTTTATATTTTTTTAAGAGTTTAATGAGAACTATGAACTCTCCCCTTAATTTTTCCATAATGTGTCGTGAAATTACTACCTAAATTCACAAAATGAGGAACCAAAAGGAAAACCTGGCTACATCTCTACTGTGCATGTATTTTCTCCCCTCCCCAATATTTCACATAAATTACTTTGTAGTCCTACAAAAAGCTGTGAAACTATCAAAAGCACTTGAATAGTGCTGAAATTTTATTTGCTAAATTGTGTGTAAAATTTGCAGACATTAAAGGTTTTCACAAAAAGTTGAATCTGTGACAAAAACATCTTGCAACTTTTTATTTTAGTATGGTATTGAAATTCATTCCTTACTGTTGAAACCACATACCTTGTCCCAAAACAACTGAGAATGTTTTTTATAAAACATGTGTAACACTGTATTCGACCTTGGCACGAGTCTCGAAAAAAACGGTAGTCATTGTAGGATGTAGCAACCAGCCACACCTGTTTATCATGCATGTGTTGTTGGTAGTGCACAGTTTAATAATCGTTGTTTCTTGAACCTCTAACAGATGTTTTCACGCTATGATTTCTCGAAAAAATGGATGTGAAGAGGAAAAAAGATGCGCCATTAAATTTTGCTGCCGACTTTAGAAGTCTGTCGGAGTGACACTCCATCTTATGCAAGAGGGTTATAAAGACAAATGTCTAGGAAAATCAACAGTTTACAGATGGCATAAAGAATTTGTGAATGGTTGTGAGTCAGCAGCTTTAATCACTCGTGGAGGAAGACCTTCAACAAATGTTAGAGGTTAACTCCCCAATATTTTACAAAAATTACTTTGTAGTCTGCAAAAAGCTGTGAAACCGTCAAAAGTACTTGAACAGTGCTTAAATTTTATTTGCTAATTTGTGTGTGTAATTTGCTGACAAAGGTTTTCCCAAAAAGTTGAATCTTGTTTTCACAAAAAGTTGAAATTTCATGGCACATTATGGAAAAATTAAAAGGAGAGTTCATAGTTCTCATTAAACTCTTGAAAAAAATACTGTATAAAAGAAAAAAAGGACAAAATACTATAGGTTTTATTATATGGAAAGACAGACACCTATCAATTAGAGATATCAAAGATGTGGTTCACATTTCAAAATCATCAATTCACAGAATTTTAACCTAGCATTTGGACATGAAATGAGCTTATTCAACTTGAGTTCCCCATTTCTTTTCATGTGCAGCCCAATGCAAGGCCACACATGCCCAGTTCTGTTGTTTCTTATTTGGAGAAAATGAATATTGAGTTGATACCACAACCTGCATATAGTCCAGACTTGTCACCATGTGACTTCAGGTTGTTCCCCATAAAAAAAAAAAAACATTACAGGAATGACAATTTGAGACTGATCAACTTATTACAGTTAACAGCATTTCAGAAGAATTCCAGAAAACATTCAAAAAGTGGGAAGAACATTGGGACACCTGTATTTAATAAAACCAGTGAATGTGTGAAAAAAGGCTTGTTTTTCGAGTTCTGCAGTTTGAGATATGTAATTCTGTTGAAGGGTTTATCACCACAGCATAGTTTTCCATGTGATTTTTCAAAAGCATTTTCAGCTGCCTTGCTGGGGCCTTTCATCAGAGTTGGGCCTGGGTTCAGGTCCTGAACAATGCATGGGTTGTGCATTTGTCCAACTGCACTGGCTCCCTCTTGCTTCATGAGCCAGTGTCCCTGAACTAGGGATGGAAGACTCCTTATTATAGCCTTAGATGCTCACAGGGGTTGTTAAACCTCAGAAGGGGGAAGAACTATTCATGCATATTTTTCATTGGAAAGTTTTGGGGAAGGTTTTGAAATGTTTTAAAGGGAACATCTGTGTACAGACAGAGCAAGTGAGGGTTTCCTAAATTTCAGCCTTTTCTTTTTTTTTTTTTTTATTGCACCTATAACACAGATTGTAGAAGTCAACACTGGTTTGGAGAATAGTGTCATGTAATGATTTTCTATTTTTCCAAAGTTGTTGTAAATGAATGATGGTAGTTCTTGTACAACTGTGTTAGTTTGAGGAATTTCAGAGAACAAGTAACTAACTCACATGGGGACCAGTTCTGTTTTCAAAAGTCATGCTTGTCAATTACCCCTGAAAACACAGCTGCTGTGCAAAGAATGGTTGAATGCAAGTTGCATTTACTAAATGATGAGAGAAAATCTCAGAATAGGATCTGCAGTAGCATCTACCATTTTGCATGGTGAACTTTTAAAAAAAATAATTCTGGTTAGAAAGCAAAATCTTAGTTTGCTACTTATGGTGGTGGCAAACAATGGTATTTATCAAATTTATCTTACCAGAATTTATCTGTGTTGTGGGAATATTGCAGGCACTAATTATTTCATTGAAAGACATCCAATTAGAATTACTACACTACTGTTTGTGAAAATTGTAACACCAAGAAAGAATCACACTTTTAAAATGAAATTTATATCACAGAATCCTCCTGTTACAGTAGATAACTGATTGCATTTGTAGCTATACAAGATTTTTTTCGGTTCAAAACTCAGTATTGTGTGAAGCCACCTCGAGCAACAATAACATTCTACATGGCGTGGCATTGAATGGAAGAGGTTTTTTATATCAACCTGGGGAATACCCTGCCAGGATGCTTCTATGTGAGGCCAGAGTTCATTTGCGATGTCTGGCGGAGGCATTTGATAGGCCAGTTGCTTAACTATCATGTTGATTGGGGACATATCTGGCGAACATGCAGGCCAGGGAAGAAGCGGTATCTGCCGTGCATGGAAGAGGTTTTGGACATTCCAGGCTACATGTGGCCGAGCATTGTCCTGCTGGAATATAGCACCAGGACAACTCTGAAAGAAGAGTATCACCCCTGCCTCTAAAACATTCCTAATGTATTGCTGGCTGTTGAAGGTTCCCTCGATTCGTTTCAGGCAGGATTGCGAATTGAACCCAATGGCACCCCAAACCATGATGCTTGATGTTGGCCCGGCATGACCCTGCAAGGTGCCATTCACCACGATGTCTTCGAACACATATGCAGCCATCATGGTGCATCAAGTTGAATTGTGACTCATCAGAAAACATGATCTGTTGCCAATCAGCACACCAATGTCTGTGTTCAAGACCTCATTGCAGCCTGAGGCATCTGTGGTTGAGAATCAAAGGAATGCACAGAAATAAACTGCTAGAAACAAAGACAATGTTGAACTGTGCTGAAGGACAAAGCCTGACCTATGACAGTGCTCCATTGCTGCACCAATATCGTGGATGTTGCTACGTGATCCATCACTGCCATGCGATAGAAGTGTCTGTTATCCAATGCAGTAGTGCGATTTTGCGGTCCATATCCTGCATTTCTGCGCATCTGAGCCTCATCTGTCCACTGACGCCACATTCACATCACTGTACTGGCATTTCGTCCTGTGTGAATGGAAGTTTTGTGGTTGGACAATTCAGCTTCTCTCATTCCAACAATCCTTGCTTTTTGAAGTCCATCAGGTGTTCGTAATGCAAACGCTTTCGGCAACAGGGCATAGTGAGATACAATAAACACCCTTTCAACTCAATTATGGCTCTTCACTGATTGCAACATCTCGTTTGAGCCAGCTCTTTCTACTCAAAACCAGACAGTTCAGACAGTGCTGCTGTGAAAGCAGCATGCACATTTTCACTGACATTTTAATATTTTGCATGTCCCAACCTGTTGTACATATCCTGTAAGTTTCAAGCTAATACGGGAGTCCTTCATGGTGTTGCAATTTTTACAAACAGTAGTGTATTTGAATTTCAATGAAATATGGTTCTGTCTTGGGTGGCACAAAATGAGATTGAAACTTTAGAGATGTTTCATGGTAGTGGTGAGCTCATTGTTTTGAAAGGTGCGTGCGTTCGTGCGTGCGTTCGTGCGTGCGTGTGTGTGTGTGTGTGTGTGTGTGAACCCATGAATAAGCTGTTTGTGGAGCTATTACTAATGTCACGAACAATGAAAATACAGTGTGCAATCAAATCTGTTAAGCTGGAAGACCAGAAAGCAGTTACTGCTAATTTTCGCACTACAAAATATCTGCCTGGAGATTTCGAAGAGCTTCACATTAGAGGTTAAATGCAGACATCATGGAGAAATTTATCCTATACCTGCAATGTTAATTTGTTCTACACACATTTTCATAAAGACTATCACATTCTAGCCTTCCAAAATTTAAACACACATAAAGTCTTCATCTAATATATGCCCCAGCTGGAATTTCCCAAAAATGTTCAGTTGTTTTTTTAAATTCAATTTTATAAATATAAATGGGTGCCAAATCGTAATACTTCTGAAATGAGTTAAATTGAAATTAAAAAAAAAATTTACAATTTTTTTGAATCTCAGCTGAGGTGTATATATATAGACACGGTTGAGTCACATTATTTTGACCACCAGCTAATTTCCAGAGTAACCGCCGTGTGCAGCACGGACAGCAGCTAAAGGGCTGGAAGTGACTCAATAAGGTGCTGGAAGGTGTTCACAGGTATGTGGAGCCATGCTGACTGCAGTGCATCTGACAGCTGCTGGGGGATCCATAGAGCGAACAACACGATTGAGGTCAATTGAGATGCTCAATTGGGTTTAAGTCTGGGGAATTAGGGGGCAAAATACTTGAAAGTCTTCATTGTGCTCTTCCAACCACTCTGACATTTCTAGCTGTGTGACACGTTGCATTGTCGTGCTGGAAGATCCCACCCACCCCAGGGAAGACGATCAACATGTATGGGTATAAATGGTCTGCAAGGATAGATTCATAACCAATTCGGTCCATAGTGCCTTCCACAGGTATGAATGGGCCCAGGGAATGCCATGAAAACATTCCCCAGACTATATAAGGCTGCCCTCACCAGCTCGTGTTCTTCCAGCAATGGTTGAAGAGTGTTTGTTCTCCGATGTTTCTCACCTTATACACCAACATCCATCCGTTCGATGAAGCAGAAAACATGACTCATCAGAGAAGGCAATCCTTTGCCAATCAGCGGAGGTCCAATTCCGATACTGCCGTGCAAATGTAAGCCATTTCTGCTGATGTACGTTCGTTAGCATAGGTGCAGTGACCATCCGTCTGCATCGGAACCCCATTCGTAGCAGGGTTTGCTGAACTGTTATTTTAGACACACTTCCGGTAGCCCCCTGGCTCATTCTGCCAGTGAGTTGCTCTACTGTAATGTGTTGATCGGCCCTCACACACCTTCAAAGCAGACTTTCACGTCAATGGCACGTGGTGCTCTGCAGTTTCTACGTCGCTTACTCGCAATGGTGCCATTTCTCCAATCACGATACACTTGAACCACAGCAGCATGCGAACAGTTCACAAACTGAGCTGTTTCAGAAATAATTCCACCCTTCGCCTGAAAGCTGATAATAATGATCCGTTTTTGCAAATCTGATAAATCACTCCTTTTATCCACGACAGCAATGAGTGATTTGTTTTCAGAAGGTATGAGTCATTTTCATGTAGGACTTCCGTCCACAGTGAGTAGATTTTAGGTCCCAGCCACCTACGGCGAGTTGTCCTTTTGGGCAGGACACAGAAACGGAAGAAATGAGAGCAGGTCTAGCGACTTTGACAGAACAGTTTGTGGTGAGATTAGAGTACAGTAGATGGGGCCACCATACAAGTACGATGTTGCACATAGAGGGGTGAGAGAATTTCAGGGGGGGGGAGATAGGAAAGGATACCCATTTAATCAGTGGGTCCAACCTGGGGGCCGTCACTTAACGTGCTCGTCCGATGCACTGCGAATATTCAGTGATTGTTAGCAATTCACACCACCTCCGCAAGATCAGCCCAGGATCGAACCTGAGGACCCTGCATTGGTAGTCTGAACTGCTAACCACTCAGCCATTCGCAGCTTGATTTGTTTTCAGAATGCCTATGGCACACCTTATATACCCTCCAAGCTAGTTCACGACACATGCTTTCATTCATTGGCTACGTGCTGTTGACATCAAAAATAGGAGGTGGTCACAATAATATATATATATATCTCTGAGAGAGCTAAGAACTTTATTTGTTTGCACTCAAAACTTTGAAAACCAAAACAAAATAGTCTTTGATAAAATATTTGTAGGATAGATTTTCCTTTGAGGTCTCCCCTTTAATATTGCTCCTTTGCACAGCAGTACAGGCAATTGATTTCTTGAGACCCACATCAGACCTTGAGCACCTGAGTTATTTTTTTTTGATTTGGTGATTTGTAACTTTTGGTTGTTTTTTCCAACAAACTTATGGTCTTTTTCTATCTCTCCCTTTTTTTCTTGGAGAGAGGAGTGGGAGGGGGCAGAGAGCTTTCTCCTAGAAGCCAATAGTTCCATGCTTTTGATGTGTGGAGAATTTGTGTACTTCAGAAGTTCAATGACACTGGCTATGAATATTTTGAACCTGCTAAAATTAAACTTTCAGAGTGATCTCCATATACACTGGCGTGCAAAAATTAAGGACAAGACGGTTTTTCGAATGTAACGTCGTGCAGAAGTGCTCGACATCGACTCAAATCATACCATAAGATCCCCAAGATGTAAGAATATGGGGCAAGTAGCAAAACCGTCCAAACAAGGAATCCAAAGAATACAAAGGCACTTTATTGAAAAGGTAGCTTCAAGCACAACTGGACAGAAGAAAGAAACGTCCATGTGACAGGCGGCTGTCAAAAAAAAAATCCAGTCTTTAGTAGGGGATATGATCACCCCTGACTGCGTTGCAAGATTTACAACGTCTGTATGCTGAGGACAGGGTTGTCAAGGAGCTGTTGAGGCATCATGGCCCATTCCTCTTGTAGCACCAATCGCAGCTGCGGAATCGTTGCTGGCGCCTTGTGACGTGCTGCCAAGCTTCTCCCGAAAAGGTACCACACATGTTCAATTGGATTTAGGTCTGGGGACCTTGCGGGCCAATCCATGCGTTATATATCTTCACTCTCCAACAGCTCTGCGACAGCCACTGTACGATGAGGTGTAGCGTTGTCATCCATGAAGAGGAACTCAGTACCCACAGCACCTCTAAACAGACGCACGTAAGGCAGGAGAACCTCGGTACAATAGCAGACACCAGTGACTGAACCTCCTTGGAAGATGTGGAGGTCAGTATGGCTACCAAGCATGATACCGCCCCAAACGAAAACTCCGCCACCTCCAAACCGGTCCCTTTCGATGATGTTGGAGGTGTGATTGCGTTGCGTGTTCCTTGCTCTCTCTCCAGATGTGTATACGTCCAGAACCGCTCGTCAGATAAAACCGGCTCCCATCCGTAAAGAGAACTCGACCCCATTGCTGATGTGTTCAGTTCTTGTGTTTCTGGCACCACAGAAACCGCCGTCTCTGATGAGCAGGCTTTAATGGCACACACCGTACTGGTCGTCGTGCAAATAGACCATCTTTGTGCAGCCTCCTGGCCACGGTAAAACACTGTAACGGACATCCAACTCTCTGTTGCATGTGCCTTGCGATTTCTCCCGCTGTCTGCCGTCTGTCTCTTCTCGCCTGTAGGACAATATACCGGTCGTCCGCCGCAGTGGTTGCTCGGGGACGACGACTGCTAAACTCTCGGACAGCTGTTCCTGTCGTTTGAAATGCTCTCCAAGCTCGTGAAACGATGCTGTGAGCGATCCCGAACTCCTCGGCCACACCAGTCGCACTTCGACCTTCTTCCAACTTCCCAATGACACGAGCTCGGGTGAAGTCGTCCAGATGTCGTCTACTGGATTGCCTGTTGGCCATATCACACGGTGGCAGCAACTGGACGTCGTTCAAACCGATGTACACCGTGCAATAGCTTTCACCGAATTGCTGAGCGTACATCGCCCGTGTGCTTTATACCCTTCCGACCCCCCCCCATTATGATGTGCATGCCCTACCGTGCCGGATTCTAGTCTATCTCCTGAGTGGTCTTTCAGTCCGTTCTGCCTGCTCATTCCGCTGTTATGCTAATTTTTTCTCTTCGTCCTAATTTTTGCACACCATTGTATATATAAACACTGATGTGCAAAAATGGACTCCACGAGATGTTGATAGGTGGTTTGTGGAGTCTGAGACCATGCTTGATGAATAGCACTTTCCAGCAGTGTGAGATTGCAGGGTTGGGGATCCAGCTGTCTGATGGCTCATTCAACTTCATCCCACAAATTCTCAATGGGGTTGAGATCTGGAGATTGTGGGGGCCACCTAAGCAAAGTAAACTCATCGGCTTGTTCCTGAAACCAATCCTGTACAATACAAACACTCTGGCAGGATGCATTATCTTGTTGAAAGTAGCCATCACCATTGGGATAAACCATCCACATGACAGGATGCACTTGGTCCGCAATGATGTTTAGATATGATGTGCCAGTCAGACGTTGATCAACACGAATTAAAGGGCCCAAAGCATGCCAGGAAAACATTCCCCAAACCATAACGTTACTTTCAAGTGCTTGAAGTGTTGTAGCAATGCATTTGGGGTCCATGCTTTCGTGCTGTTTCCGCCAAATTCTCACTCTGCCATCGGCATAGTGCAACTGAAAACGTGATTCATCGGACCACATAATTTGTTTCTGATTATCAAATGTCTGATCCTTGTGCTCCTGTGCAAACTGAAGACGTTTTGTCTTGTTAACCGCAGACACTGAAGGTGTACGAGCAGGCCTTCGGCAGCCATATCCCATCCGATGCAGTGTACGGCGAACAGTGCATGCAGAGATCTTTTAAAGGGATCCTCGATTAGGATGGTCTGTAAGTCGCTGCACTGTTGCCCTTCTGTTGTCTGTTACCAGTCTGGACACTCTCCGTTCCGCCGGAGCAGTCACTAGTCGATGATGACCACACGTTGCACGTAGAGACCCAGTTTTTGGCTGACAGTCTAGTCTTTAAACACTAACAACAGCTGCTCTGGAACATTTCAGAAATATGGCGGTTTCAGTGATACTCACTCCATGGCTCCGAGCTCTTACAATCATCTTACGTTGAAAGTCCGTCAAATCGCATTTTTTACCCATCTCGTCACCCAAAAATCACTTCTACTACTGTTGCAAGCACTAAGCTTTCCCTTTTTATACTAGCTTTGCCCTCTGGCGGCAACAGCGTGCAGCCATAGCTCATTTTCTTAAAACTGTCAGGTGGTCATAATAAAGTGGCCACTCAGTGTATATATACACTATATACACACTATATTGACAAGTCACCGGACACTGAGAAGAGAAACACAACATAGCATTTGGCATACATTAGTACGGTGTCGGTCCACCTTTGGCCTTAATGCATGCACTGACACTTCGAGACATGGTTTCGACAAAGTTTTAGAACACAGCGATAGGTAGATGTTGTGCATCGTTGTGTGGGCCAAGCACTCAGTTCTGGATGAGATACAATGTCAAGCAAGAGGAACACAGGTGGAGGGTGGACTCTTTTTTATTCAGACCGCGGCCTGATTTCATGACATTTCAATAGTTACCCGCAGGTATTAGAACATTTTTTCTCTACAACCTACCCCGCAGGTCGATCCGGTCAGAGCTAATCCACCATAGCGGAATAGATATCTTAACAGCTGGATTTCATCGTCCACACAGCGACGACTAAAAAAAAATGCCTTGTTAACACAGGGTTCCCACTCAACCTGGAAAACAGGGAAAACCTGGAATTCTCAGGGAATTTGAAAATGGTTCCAAAAATCAGGGAAAACTCAGGGAAAATTACCCTTTTTTGTAAAAATCAGGGAAAATTACCCTTTTTTTGTAAAAATCAGGGAAATTACCCCCTTTTTTTGTAAAAATCAATGGATACTTTATTTTGCCAAAAAAAAAACTTATTTTTTCAAGATTTCAAACTTTTGCTAGCAATTACTGCCTGCCTAGAATTTAGTAGATCTTACTTTCAGTTATATTAAGTATTTCCTTTATTCTCTAAAAAAAGATGCAAAATTGAATTTTTAAAATTGCCAGTTATTAAGCTTTTGTTCAATTTCTGCAGGCAGTTGTTATAACATGGAACAATTAGGCACAATGGCTCCTGCTTGAAGAAACACTTCACAAGAGAACCAACCAAATGATGGATTAAAGTCCTTTGTCTGTTGGTTCTTGAAATATGTTTCTTTGAACAGAGCCATTCCATCATTAAGCTTAGCTGCATTGTGTTATAGAAAAACTGAAGCTATTCAACTGACAGATTTGGAACTCTGGTACAGAAAATAATGTGCACAGTTAGTTGTTATTAATGAAAAGTAGGTAATTTTATAAAGACAAATTACTTAAAGAATTTACAAGTGTGTGCTTTGGTGAGAAAAATGAATGGAATGGAATGAAATGTAACAATTCTTTGCAACATGCCACTCTGGAAAACTTTAAAAACCACCTGGATAACCTGGAAAAGTCAGGGAATTTTTTTATTACTTTTGAGTGGGAACCCTGTAACAGCTTACGGGCCAAGATCCAAGAGAGTGAAAATCCGTTGTAACTTCTTTTTGCGCCGCTTCGAACTTCTCATCACTAGATCTTGCTTGGCCAATCACAAGCCCGCGTGGCTTGCTGGATCGGGCCATCGGGTTTTTCTCACTGTTACAGCGTCCAGTGAAACTTCCTGTGGCCCTCTCCACTCACATATTTTTGGAGCCTCTCTTCCAAGCAGAATTCACTGAGGAAAGGTTTTTTTTTGGTTTTTTTGCCCCCTTCTTCCTTCCATCGACCCTGACACACAACATGGCTGACATATTTGTTGTCTTTTTCACTGAAAAGCAATGGCGTCCCATCTCTTAGCTTGGATTTATTTCCACCTTTCTGACCCTAAAATATCGCAATTTTTCCCACGTCATCACAGTAGGCACTTCCATTCAGTACATAATGCTGCCGCTAACTGTTGCTTAGTAGTAGGCCTTCGTTCCAAACTACTTATGCGGCACTCTAATTCATCCCATAGGTGCTCTGTGGGATTAAGATCAGGGCTCTGTGCTGGCCAGACCACACACGATACGGAATTATCATCAAACCACGCTGTAACAATCCTTGCTTTTTGGCTCGGTGCATTATCCTGCTAGTACCAACAAGGCTGCGTTCCATAGTATTGCCACAGAGTTGGTAGGGCATAATTGTCCAGAATATCGAGGTAGACTTGCTGGTTAAGATTTGCTCATGATAACCAATGAGTCGGGACCATACCATGAAAAACACCCTTACATAAGTACACTGCCAGGTCCAAATTTGACCGTAGGAACAGTACACTGTGGTAAATAGCGTTCCCCCGGCTGTCGCCATACCCACATGGCCATCAGACTGATGAATCATATATCTGGATTCATCAGTCCATGAGACTAGTTTCCATTGATCTACGGTCCACGATAAATGTTCTTTACACCATGCTAAACGACAAGTAGCATTCCGAGTGGAGATGAAAGGCTTATGAGCAGCCGCACGACCAAGGTAACCCATGGAATGAATTTCTCTGTGAATGGTATGTGTACATACCGAAGTTCAAGCACTTTTACTCACTTGTACACTGAGGTCTTGTGCAGTAGTACTCCGTCGATCAGCTGTAACGACTCTCCTGAGGCTTCGACGTCCTCTATCACTGATTTTTTTTGGTCTGCTTGTATGTTTTGTGTTTCTGGCAAACCATGTGTCTTCCACTTATTCAGTACATCCAAAACAGTTTACTTGGATATGTTTAAATGCCTCACGGTTTCTCTTGTGGACAACCCACTGATATAACACCCAACAATCTTTCCTTTGTCAAAGTCGGTTCTCTCCCACCACAACATTTTCACTCAACCTCACAGTGCGATGTGATCGTGGTCAGCCGCAGTCTTGTTTTTATACTGTTTGAAGCTGTACCACTCATCTTAACAATGCAGCAGATCCGTTCATTTGTTTTTGAAGGGTGTCCGGTGACTTTTGTCAATATAGTGTATGTGATCCCCATATATACGCACTAAGATGCCAGTTTCTTAAGCACACTTGCCCTTTTCACCTAAATGCCTCTCCCACACACACACAACAGCACGTGACTGTTGTGTGCGGTATAAATTGTGCAGACCAGTTTCTCGAGCATCGGTTATATTCAATTGAAAATCAGAATGAGCATAGGTGATCCAAGTGATTTTGAATATTGTATGGTAGTTGCTGCTTGGTGTGCTGGTTCATACATCTCTCAAATTGCTGTCTAAACATCGTGTCGATTAAATTGGTCAGAAGAGACTGGCAATATGGTCTTTGGTTGTTGTAACACTTTTGTAACATGGTCCAAATATGTGTATGGTGTGTCTGGGGACTTGGCCCACAAGTATTCAATTCTGCAGGGATTTCCCAAGTTTTTGGTCTGTTTGTTCAGTTGCGCAACTCTGGCCAGTGTCCTTTGAGCCTTCTGATCTACCAGCTGTTTTCATTTGCAGGATCGTCGATTGCTGGAAGTTGTGTGTGTGCATTACCATTTACCTTAGACTCTTGCTAGAGTTGTGCATGAAAAGCCCAGGAGGATGGACAGTTGAAAGATTCTTGAACTGGCATGCCTGGCACCAAGTATCATGCCATGTCCAAAGTTGCTCAAAATCACTTATTTTGCCCATTTCAATCCTCAGACAAACACAAACTAATGCTTGACAAGTTGGTCTGGCCGGCGCAGTGGTCTAAGCGATGGCCTCTGATCATTCGTCCGTAAGGGGTCTGGATTTGAATCCCGATGAGGCATGGATGTTGCGTTTGTCTTACAGCACTGGCTCTCTCCCTTCCCTGGAACCAGTGACTCAAAATTAGGGACAGGCGACTGCTTATAGCCCATTGAGTTGCTCATGGTGGTCGTTTAAACCTCCAATCCAAAAAAATCCGTCCAAGTTGGTCTGCCTGAGTTATGCTCCGCACTGTGCCCGCATGTCTTACGTGTTAGTGCACCATTTTTGTGATGAGGGCAGGTGCACCTAATAAACTGGCATCTCAGTATGGATTCCTTGTGGAAAAGCACACATTTATATATATTTCTTTGTGGTTGTCCTCAGAAAAGCATCATTTGTAAATACTGATAGATTGGTGTACTTAAGCTATGAATTTGTTTGGTGCAGATGTTTTGTTTTTATATTCATTATGGGCCATTGCTTGAAAAGTGTTTTTTTATTTATTTTTTTTATTTTTTTTTCTTTCTCTGAAAGAAACACATTATGAAAAAGTTATTTGCTATATGTTTTAAATGTATGCTAAGGTATTCATTCTTAGGTAATTATTCTGAAATGATAAATTGTTATTTGTGGTAATCTTGGTGATAATGAAAATTTGCTGATATATGTAAAACTTTGCACAGTTTTACCCCTCTTTGATTGAATGTGGGTCTTGCTCAGATGTACCTTCTGTGTATTATATGTAAGAATATTCTCTTGTGTTATTTTATGGAATTTTTTTGAGGTGGTTACACAGCTTTCATTGTAACCTTTTGTACCCTTATTTTCTTATTTAGCTGACATAGGCAACATATGGCACCCAAGTAGGTATTACTTCTGTGCATGGAATCAAAATTATTTTAATGGAGCATGAATGCATTTTATTCATTCATATTTTGCATTGCATGTTTACTCACATCAATTAAACAAAGAATTTAAATCTTGGATGAGAACATTTTGTTTTAGGAAAATTCATTGTTCTGTGCGCAGGTCTGTTATTCAGTGGAATGTTGGTGCTGTATAAAAAGAGTTGTACATATTATAACTTCCGGTTGCATGTACAAATATGTTGCATTGCAGTTTTCTTATACTTATGACTTTTTTTTTTTCAAAGGAAAAAGATACTTTTAAGTCTTTTCGCAAGAATAAGTAATTGATATTCATGCATGAATTAGTAAGTCAGCAATGAATCGGTCATTAAAGAATGAAATTTGTGTGTTGTAGAACCATCTGAGCACTGGAGGGAACTCCATTAAAAGAGGCAAATAATTGAAATTGGATCATTCAAAACATGTCCAATTTAAGGAAAAGTTTGAATAAAAACAAATGTGCATTTTTCTGTTTGAAAAACAGAAAACATGAATTTTTTCATAGCTGTCATGTTGTATTCCAAGTTCATATTATTTCCTTAAAATATTTTGATTTATATTGATTCAAAAAATGTTCTTTGCCCTCAAACAAGTATCTATCTGTATCATAAAATGTAATAATAAAAAAAAATAATGGACCCCAGTAAATGATAATTAGTAAACCAGATCCTAAGTTTTAATGTCATTGTAAGCATTTTTTCACATCTGTGTACCAGAAAGTGCTGAAATTTGCGGAGCACAAAAATGTATGCACACAAGCTATGAAACAAAAATAAGAAAAGTAAAAATTAATGCTTATTATCTACACACTTTCTTGTTCTTTTTGATTTATTGCAGTATTTCATGTTGATGACCAATTACAGCCTATATCACAACTCATTTTACACAGTAAATCGACTTCATTCTAGGTTTTTCCCCTTGGTCTGTACTTTAGAGTAATATATGTTGTGCTATTCTTTTATCTCCCATACAGCATAAACATATAAAACGAGCGGAACACACAGTCGCGTAAGGTAAAAGGTTCGACCGCTAAACGAACCTTTTACCATACATGACTGTGTTTCGCTCGTTTTATATGTTTATGTGTTATTGTCGCATGAAGCCTGAGTTTTAAATCCCATACAGCACACATGCTGACACCACTGAAGCTTGTTTTAATTGTCATTTCTGTAGAAAGAAGTGCTCAACTGAAATGTAAAGCTTATGCAGTCAAACCTGTTTATATCAAACTTAAGAGGGCAGTTGTATTTGTCTCATATCTTTGAGTTCTACAAAAGATATGTAGAACTCAATATATAAATGTTTTTCATTCAATTACAAAACAGTAGTTATTTCACAGTTAAGATTATCTAAAAATTGAGCCATATTTATTTTCATGCATTCTACAGCAAGTGCTGTAAAAATGCAAACTGTAATGTACATCTAACGTGATAGGGAGGAAATATTTCAGTTCCTTTAAATGAGAAAAGAGACTTACCACACTAAACTTTTTAGTCTTATGTGAAGAAATTAAATATGTTATCTTTGTCCACTTTTTATATTTGCTTTCTTTTAGCATCTACTTCTCAGATTTTACTAAGCAAACTTTATCCACTGCTATCAACAGTTGAAAGATACTGTCACAGCATCAGTTGCTTGTTGGTCTTATGGTGAACCAATCAGTGTCCCAGAGAAAGCATTTTCAAAAATTTAATTTTTCCCCATTTGTGGCCTTATCCCTATATATGTTGTATATACACACTATATTGACAAAAGTCACCAGACACCTAGATGAGAAACACTACATAGCATGTATTGACATACATTAGTATGGTGTCGGCCCACCTTTGGCGTTAATGCATGCACTGACCCTTCGAGACATGCTTTCGACAAGGTTTTGGAACACGGTGATAGGTATGCGCTTCCATTTAGTACATAATGCTGCTGCTAACTGTTGCTTAGTAGTAAGCCTTGGTTCCAGACTTCTTATGCAGCACTCTAGTTCATCCCACAGGTGCTTAGGGCTCTGTGATGGCCAGTCCACACAAGATACAGAATTATTGTCAAACCACGCCATAACACTCCTTGCTTTATGGCTCAGTGCATTATACTGCTGGTACCAACAAGGCTCGGTTCCATGGTATTGCCACAGAGTTAGTAGGTCATAATTGTCCAGAATATCAAGGTAGATGTGCTGGTTAACCGGTTTGTCCACAATAACCAATGGGCTGGAACCATACCACGAAAAGCACCCCCACACAGGCATACTACCAGCTCCAAACTTGACCGTAGGAACAGTACACTGTGGTAAATAGCCTTCCCCCTGCTGCCACCATACCCACACACGGCCATCAGACTGATGGATAGTGTATCTGGATTCATCAGTCTATAGGACCCATTTCCATTGATCTACGGTTTACGATAAATGTTCTTTACACCATGCTAAATGAAGAGTAGTATTCCAAGTGGAGATAAAAGGCTTATGAGCAGCCGCACGACCAAGGTAACCCATTGAATGAAGTTCTCTGCAAAATGATACATGTACATACCAAGGTTCCATCATTTTTACTCATCTGTACACTGAGGTCTTGTGCAGTACTCCGTCGATTAGCTGTAATGACTGTCGTGAGGCTTCGACGTCCTCTATCACTGATTTTCTTTGGTCTGCCGGTACGTTTTGCTGCTTCAGGCACACCAGGTGTCTTCCACTTATTCAGTACATCCAAAACAGTTGACTTGGGTATGTTTAAACGCCTCTCAGTTTCTCTGATGGACAACCGACTAATAAAACACCCAACAATCTTTCTTTTCTCAAAGTCAGTTCTCTCCCACCACAACATTTTCACTCAACCTCACAGTGCGATATGATCGCGGTCAGCCGCAGACTTGTTTTTATACCGTTTGCAGGTGTATCGCACATCTTAACAACACAGTGGATCCATTCATTTGCTTTTGAAGGGGTGTCCTGTGTCTTTTGTCAATATAGTGTATAAATATATATATATATATATATACACACATACTGTATGTAAGTTTCTGCAGAATGATTTTAGAAGCCTTAGGTGGTGTGCTACAGTTGAAGACATTCTGTCAATGTTTTGCATGATTGAAAGCATCAAATGCTTTGATATATACATTATGACTACTATGTTTTTGTTCAGTATAACCGTTCTCCTTACTAAATTTTTTTATGTAATTTTCGTGATGACTTTTTGAAGTTTGATAAAGAAAATAATTCAATGTATCTTAGTGGGTTTGATTGTATTACTAATTCTATAACATAACTAAATCTGCTGTTCCCCCTCCCCAGATGTTCCTCATACCACTTTCATATCTGCCAATTCTGACTATCTAATGGCACTGTTACTTTGCACCCAACTTTTGCTGCCATAGAAAGTTGGTTTGAATGATGCCTTGTATTACAGCCAGCTTCATTCTTTAAGTACCCTCCTCATTTGTGAAAATACTCTTATATGGCTCATTTCATTTCAAATCACCGAAAATATAAAAATCTCGTTGCCCTCATGTCACAGAATTTTGTAAAAAAATTTTGGCAGCAAGTACATTATGAAAAATGTTTAAATTATTTTTTTCAGAAATTTTGGGTTAAAACTGAGGTTAGGGGGCGTTTTGAAATTTGACTCAATTTAACAAAATGGCGTCAATGGACAAGGTGGTTTTGAAGATTGTAACAACTATAACTTTCCTATTTATGAACCAATTTAGTTCATTTTGGTGTCATTGAAAAGACAAAAGTATAAGCTATGAAATAGAGTTCTTAAAATGCTGGAAAGTTACATTTTAACCTTTACAAATGTGCAGTAAAATAATTTTTTGGTGCAGCAATTTATGCAAATTTCAGGAATTTATTACAGCAAAACCACAAGTTTCACCACCTTGAATTTTTTTTTTTACGTAATGCTGATAATCAATTCTTTTCATCATAAAAAAATCGGGAGGGTGTTTTTTTGTGTTTGGACAATAAAAAAAAAACCAAGGAACATGTGAAAAATTACTATTGTGCTCATAATACACTTACAAACATGTAATATTTACCTATTGTTTACCAGATAAAAATGTTTTAATTAATAACTAATTATTAAATAATTAATAAATAATTATAATAATTGTGTGACATTTGAGCCTATACTAAATGCAGTAGTTTACATCCTCAACACCTAATTGAAGATACCTTAGTCTTTGAAAGTAACAGTCATTGTAGTTTGGTATCTGGCAGCAGAAGTGTAACTAGGACCACTGATACCAATCCACCACTGATTCTGGTAGATATTGCAGCTATCTATCAGAATCAGTGGTGGATTGGAAAATAATGGAACTCAGTGAAGAACAGCAAGATGCAAAGAATCAATTCATGACACCAAGTGCACCTTCCTCATCTTATTCATGGCCTAATCATACTGTTGTCTGCTGGGTTCCATATGAAAATATCTTAATGAGTGTAAGTACCAGCACTGGTCCCTTATACACTGAGTGGCCACTTTATTATGACCACCCCTCAGTACTTCGTTGGGCCACCTTTTGCCTTTAATACTGCGTTGATTCTTCGTGGCATGGACTCCACGAGATGTTGATAGGGGGTTTGTGGAATCTGAGACCATGCTTGATGGATAGCACTTTCCAGGAGTGTGAGATTGCAGGGTTGGGGATCCAGCTGTCTGATGGCTGATTCAACTTCATCCCACAAATTCTCTATGAGGGTGAGATCTGGAGATTGTGGGGGCCACCTAAGCAAAGTAAACTCACCGGCATGTTCCTGAAACCAATCCTGTACAATACAAGCACTATGGCAGGACGCATTATCTTGTTGAAAGTAGCCATCACCATTGGGATAAACCATCCACATGACAGGATGCACTTGGTCCGCAACGATGTTTAGATATGATGTGCCAGTCAGACGTTGATCAACACGAATTAAAGGGCCCAAAGCGTGCCAGGAAAACATTCCTCAAACCATAACTGCTTTCAGGTGCTTGAAGTGTTGTAGCAATGCATTTGGGGTCCATGCTTTCGTGCTGTTTCCGCCAAATTCTCACTCGGTCATCGGCATGGTGCAACTGAAAACGTGATTCATCGGACCACATAATTTGTTTCCAATTATCGAATGTCCAATCCTTGTGCTCCTGTGTGAACTGGAGTTGTTTTCTTTTGTTAACTGCAGACAGCAAAGGTGTTTGAACAGGCCTTCGGCTGCCATATTCCATCCGATGCAGTGTACGGCAAACAGTGCGTGCAGAGATCATTTGAGGGGATCCTTGATTGAGATGGTCTGTAATTTGCTGCACTGTTACCAGTCTGGACACTCTCCGTTCTGTCCAAGCAGTCACTAGTCGATCATGACCACATGTTGCTCGTAGAGACCCAGTTTTTTGGCTGACAGTCCAGTCTTTAAACACTAACACCAGCTGCTCTGGAACATTTCACAAATATGGCGGTTTCAGTGATACTCACTCCATGGTTCCGAGCTCCTACAATAATCCCACGTTGAAAGTCCGTCAAATCTCATTTTTTACCGATCTTGTCACCCAAAAATCACTTCTACTACTGTCGCAAGCACTAAGCTTTCCCTTTTTATACTAGCCCCGCCATCTGGCTACAACAGCGTGCAGCCATAGTTCATTTGCGTAAAACTATCAGGTGGTCATAATAAACTGGCCACTCAGTGTATAACTTAGGTTCAGATATTGTCCAATCCATTCAAAAATTGTTTGTAAATAGAAAAAATTGCTAGAATGTTAAGCATGGTATAGAAAAAATATAAATCATTATTTGTTGTGTACTAGTTAAGAATTAGCCTATGTAAGACCAATCATTATGAGAACAATAATACTTTTTTGCATTTTCATTGTTTATTTTTTTATTCTCCAAACACAAAAAACACCCTGATTTTTTTATGGTAAAAAGAATTGATTATCAGCATTATGTAAAAAAAAAATGCAAGGTGGTGAAACTTGTGATTTTGCTGTGATAAATTCCTGAAATTTGCATAAATCGCTGCACCAAAACATTCTGTTATTGCACATTTGTAAAGGTTAACATGTAACTTTCCAGCATTTTAGGAACTCTATTTCATAGCCTTACACTTTTGTCTTTCCAATGACACTAAAATGAACAAAATTGGTTTATAAATAGGAAAGTTATAGTTGTTACAAACTTCAAAATGACCCCCTGACTACAGTTTTAACCCAAAAATTCTGAAAAAAATAATTTAACCATTTTTCATAATGTACTTACTGGCAAAAAAAAATTCACAAAAATCTGTGACATGAGGGCAACAGCCATTGGGTGATTTCACATGAAGTAACCCATATAGCAAATATGAGATTTTTCTCACTTTGCTATTTATATTGGTACTACCTGAACTGCACTTGGCACTGCTTGGAAAAACATGCTCAAAAATGAAAATATGTAGATTGTATATTCTAATTTTTACTGCAGTGAAGGATTTTTATGAGTATGATCTCCTCAACCCACTAAACACACTCCACTCACTCACTCACAATGCATTATTTATACACTTTGAGTGTAAATTTTGTTGTTAGTGCTGTTATAAGTTCACACCTCTTTATAAACCATGCTAATCATCTTTCTGTTAGGTTGTAAAAAAATTTCTCTGCCATTTTGCTTCTTCTGTTTCCCTAGCTTAAGCTGCTGCCATGAATTTGGTCTTTCAGAAGGAATGTAATGAAAATTAGTTTGACAAACACATTGTGTGTAATATTTTATGAACCAAAGGTAAAAATATTTACTCCAATCAGAGCTGGTAGAGAAGCAGAGAATGACGTAGATTTGTCACCATCAGATTGCAACAACTACCACCCCGCTGAAAGCTGTTTTGATGTTTGCAATGCACATGCCAGAGTTTCAACCTCTAGTGGCGGTACACGCATGCACATTCAAAGTCACATGTGTATTCTCAGCTCTGTTTCTGTTTCCCATAAAAATAGCATAGCACAGTAAACATTTTGGCTTCTAGAAAAGGTCCTCTTTTTGGAATCTTGAGATGAAACAGAGTGCAACTTAGATGATAACGGAATACAATCTTTCATATTATTTGCATCCTTAAAGGTATTAAACACCAGCAAAATGCGTATATTTACGTGCAAATCATTAATGACATATTATTAAAGAGCCAATCACTTACCCGAAAGTTCTTGGCCACTTTTTTTCTTTACACTTCATGCATGTCGATTATAACATCATGTAATGTAGTTGGCCTTCAAAGGTTGAAAAACGCCTTGCTTATAATATTCGTTTTTCCGGTCATGAAAGATCGTTTTTTATTTTTTATTTTTTTATTCACAGGACAAAAACGCTGATTTCATTCTGCCGTCTGAGATGTAACAGAGCTCGTCATCTCCATAAAAGCCACTCAAAGGTACACAACATACAACTCATTCATGCACTCAATTAAAACCACTATGTACATAATTACACTATTTACATTCCCTGGCAGTCAAATCCTTGTCAACTGTGACTAAAGTAATGCTCCATCTGCCCCAAACACAGTACAAAACATACCGCAAATGCCAACCTTATTCAGCCCCATCATACACAATCCTCTAGCACTTTCAACAGACTCACTGTCGTCATCAGGAGGCCAATGTGTCTCTCTGCCTACCACAGCTCAAGTGAGCAAAGTCATTGACGTTCCTGCTTCAGTCACAATCTCTGCATCTTTGTGTCTCTGGCGTCATCTGTTGTCAGTGCTGTTCTTTTCTTTTTTCCCCCTCTTAATTGTTGTTCAATTTTTATTAAGGCCTTCCACTGTTCATTTAAGTTGCTTGGCTCATTCATGTTACATACTCTTGATCTTTTTTTTTTCAATTAATACTGATTCCGTAATTCTCAACTGCCTTTCGTTTTTACAGCTCTTAATTTTAATATCTTCGAACTTCGGACATTGGTGATTTTCTAGACAATATTGGGTTAATGTAGTCTTAGCTTCTTTTTTATTCCAATTACTCATATGCTGGTGCAGTCTATTCTTTAACTTGTTCTTAGTGCTGCCTATATATGACAAAGGTGGTTTCTGGTTTATAGGAATCTCATATACACCTGCTCTATCTAGTTGGCTGATTTTTTCATTTTTTATTACTATATTTTTTATAGTATAACTTTTTTGCAATGACTGATGTAACCTTGAGAGAAATATTTGACATCGCGGAATACGAAAGAAAAAGTTCAAAAACAGTCATTGCAAAAAAGTTGCATGCGATGATGGATTGCCAAAAAAGTACACTAACAACGGGAGAATATGTATGAAGTTTATCAGAATAAATCCAACTTGGCCTTGAGCTTCTCGCAGAGAGCTGTTTTGCAGAGGGGAAAGAAATTTGCGTTTCCGCGTGGCTTGCCGAAGACTGAAGAATTAATACCTAACCTTGAGGAAATGACACGTTATGTACCTGCAAAAGATCATGAAAAATTTAGAAGTAAATTGTATAGAATTGTTTTAAAAGAATTTAATGGAAAAGGTAATAAAAAACATCATTTAGATAAAATTCAGAATGAGAAAGAACAAATGATAAAACTAAGAGATGACCCAATGATTAAATTTTGTGAAGCTGATAAAACAGGACAAATAGTGATTTTAAACATACCTGAATATAATCAAAAAATAAATAGAGCAATAGAAGATTTGAATTGCAGCATTCTGACAAGAGACCCAACCGAATCTCAAGTAAGATACTTAGCTAGAATAAGAAATCATGGCACCTTGCTTGAAGAAATAAAGAAAGCGTACCCACCTATGGGTACAGGAATACCAAAAATGTTTGCAAAAATAAAAACTCATAAGCCTGATACACCTCTAAAAGTGATAGTATCAAAAAGGAATTCCCCATTAATAAAGTTGGAAAAAAATATCTACAAGTATTTGGCACCAATGTTCATGAAGACAGGGTTCACTGTGAGGAATAATTATGATTTCATTGAAAAAATTAAAGTAATTAAACAAGATTTTAGTGAATATCGTATGGCTAGTATGGATGTCCGTGCTCTGTTTCCTAGCACACCAGTACCTCAGGCAATTGACATTATTGTTGAAAAATTATATTAGTTACATACAATGAATGAAGTACAAATTGAAGAATTAAAAGAAATTTTATTGTACATATATGAAAATAACATTTTTATGTTCAATAACAAGATTTACAAACAAAATTATGGTGGACCTATGGGGTCACCATTGCCAACCTTATTTGCTGAAATAATGTGTGACATAGAAACAAAAATAATAAGTAAACTAGAAGATCCACCACTGATATACTGCAGGTATGTTGATGACATTTTTCTGTTGTCCAGGCTAAAAAATGAGGAACTTTGAAGACGTGACAAAAAAGGATAATGATATTTACCCATCTATTGAATTGACAGTGGAACAGTAACATAATAATACATTTGCATTTTTGGATATTATGGTAATCAAAACAAATGATAATATGCAATACAGAGTGCATAGAAAATCATCATATATTCCTGTATTAATACCTTTTCAGTCATCGCACCCATTAACACATAAAAAAAATAGTGTTAAAACACTAATTAAAAGAAGTTTAACACACTCATCAAAAGAACAATATAAAAAAGAAGAAATTGAATATATTGAAAAAATTGCACACGATTTTGGTTACCCTAAACAGGTCAATTCCAATTAGTATTTCTAATTCTGACTATTATATAGCTCTAATCATTCTACTATTCTCTTTTACGTGCGATATTTCAAAGTAACTTGTACAAAATTCTAGCGGATAATGCTTACCTTGGCATTCCTTTCTAGCGATGGGAACATTTCACGCACGTGTTTTCTGGTCTTTGTTGATGTTATTGTCCTAAAGTCCGTTGTATGCGATGACTGGCTTTACTTCTCACACTTTTCGCTGGGTATACTCATTGGATCTTTGCCTTAGGATTCAAACACATCAATTTTTGCCGTTCTTTATACTCGAAATTTTTGCCCATCCTCAGGAGCGTGGCGACTTTACCACCGATGTTCGTGGTTAACTTCGCGCTAATGGAGTCAGATACTCATTGTTGCCATTCGTCGGATATACTTTCCTGGATATATTTCGTTATCAAGCCCGGCTGGCACCATCTATGTTTCATTAAAACAACTTTTTTTTTCTCTCCTATCCTGGTTCTTTTGTCTTTTTTGCCAGTTTTTCTTTTGTTGTTGTTTTTCTTGTCTTATTAGTTCTTTCCACAGGCCCGATAATGTGCTAGGGTCGTTCTGGTTACATACCCTTGCTTTATTTTTATAGATTAATATTGCTTCTTCCCTCCTCATTTGCCTTTCCGATTTTTTATTCTTTTTTAGCATTTTAATTTCATCGAATTTTGGGAATGTCCGGTTTTCCATGCAGAATTGCACTAAAGCAGTTTTGGCTTCTTTTTTTTTTGCCAGTTAGATATGTGTTGTTTGTCTTTTTTTATCTGTTTTTCATACTTCCAATGTACGATATTGGGGGTATGTGTGCAATTGGAATTTCGTAGGTTCCTGATTCTTCTAGCATTTTTTCCTCTGTTTTTTTGTTGACAGTCATACTTTTCACGGTGTGCACTGAGCTTCCTAGTTGTAAGTCATATTTAGCACAGTGCCTATTGATTTCATTACTCACTCCTTCCAAGTATGGGAAAGCTCCAACGTATTTCAATTTTTTATTCCTCATCTTCCTTTGGTTGTGCACTTCTTGGCCTTCTTTACTCTGAGTCATATGATTTTTACTCTCATGTATCCATTTATTAATTAGCTTGCTCGGGTACCCGTACTCTTGTGATATTTTCGAGATAAACTCTAGCTCTTGTTTTTTTAGCCTGTTGTTAGATGTGTGTGTGTGTATGCTCGCCGTATCAAGTTTACTATGCTGTTTTTTTTTTATGTATCACTGGATGGTGCGACGAGTATGGTATCAGTACAGTTATGTAAGTTGCTTTTCTGAACACAGAGTATTCAAAACTATTTTTGTTTTTCTTTAGTTGAATGTCCAGGAAGGATAGGCAATTATCCTCTTCAAACTCAATAGTTAGCTCTATGGTGTTACAGATTTTGCTAAACTGCTGTGCTAGATCTTGTAGCTTGGCTTTGTTAAGTTTAGACATTATAATAATGTCGTCTACATATCGAGCATAAAGTATTGGTTTTTCAGGTAGATTTTGAATAATTTCTTTTTCGAGGTATGCCATAATCACTTCTGCGTATAATGCCGATAATGGGGATTCCATAGGGCCACCTTGCGTTTGTTTAAATATATTTCCTTCAAAATGGAAGATGTTGTTTTCCTTGATGAAATATAAGGTATTCTTTAGCTCTTTCAGTTGTGACAAGTTTAGTTCTTTGTTGATGCTTAGTTGTTGCATAATTAATTCGATGGGTCAGATGGAGCACTACTTTAGTCACAGTTGACAAGGATTTGACTGCCAGGGAATGTAAATAGTGTAATTATGTACATAGTGGTTTTAATTGAGTGTATGAATGTGTTGTATGTTGTGTACCTTTGAGTGGTTTTTATGGAGATGACGAGCTCTGTTACATTTCAGACGGCAGAATGAAATCAGCGTTTTTGTCCTGTGAATAAAAAAATAAAAAACGATGTTTCATGACCAGAAGAACAAATATTATAAGCAAGGCGTTTTTCAACCTTTGAAGGCCAACTACATTACATGATGTTATAATCGACGTGCATGAAGTGTAAAAAAAAAAAAGCGACCAAGAACTTTCGGGTAAGTGATTGGCTCTTTAATGATATGGAATACAATCTGCCAAATTTTGAAATGCCATTTCCTGTTCAGTTATTACTTCTGCTGAGATGCACACAGACATTGCTTTATTCTTACAGATAAGTCCTTATCAAGCTTTCCTGTCTCATTAATTACCACATCCCAGTTGTTAAATTCAGTTACATGTTCAAGCACTTTTATCTTAACTGCACATTTAATTTTTATCATTAGCTGTTTGACTTAAAACAGTAAAGTTAAATGCCATAACCAATTAGTCTTGTAAGTCATCTTCACGACTTTAATTCCACACTGGTGTACAATTTTTTTTTTTTTATATCCTTTTTCACCCACAACAGATAAAATGGAATTTGCATTTTTGCCACTTTTGTTTTATGGAATTTGCATTTTTGCTAGACCAATCTATTTAGTTGGCCACAGCCTCTGACACACTTTTCCTTCAGAATGTGCACTGATCATCACGGACATTTTTTTTTTTTTTGGAATTTGCATTTTTGCTAGACCAATCTATTTAGTTGGTCACATCCTCTGACACACTTTTCCTTCAGAATGCACACTGATCATCTCAGACACATCTGTTCCTTCATCTGTAGAATGTATCAGTCTGGAACCTGCAAATGGGAACATCATTTACTGTCAACAGTGGTATTTTCTATCGGCATTCCACCTGGCCCCATCCGGTTCTAGACTTACGAAATTGCTGAGGAAATGACATGATACAGCATATGTTACAAGTCAGAAAAGATATGGTGTCTTTGTGTTCACAAAATCGGGTGACTAACTGTAAACTTGCATCCTTATCATCATGTGAGTAAATGTAAACTTGCATCCTTATCATCATGTGAGTAAATGTAAGTTATTTAACTTTCTGTAAACTTGAATCCCCTCCGAAGAATTATGCATTTACAATACATTTAAAAATTTTACATACATATAACTTTCAGTAATTCCAGCCAAACTACATGTGAATCTTGGTTGCTTTACTTAAGAGTTGAGCCTGTTTTTAAACTTTGGGATGGCGCCACTAGTTTTAAACCTGATTATGCTGTGATTTTCCTGGACAACCATTTTTTTTTTCTTTTCTTTTTCGTCTTTTATCGGTCTGTGTTATGCTTTCTCGTTCCTGTGTAGAAATATCCTCAGATGCATTTTTGAGGTTCTCTTATCATTTTGTATGCAACAGATTACCCCAATTGTACCACCTGTAGTTATTTTTGTCACCTAATGTTTCACAGGGTTACTTGCATGGATAATTTGTTTTTATTTCATTTGTTTATTTTCAACTTACAGTTCATCATTTTGCCAACTCCTGTATTGTTTACTGTGCATAAAATAATGAAACTAGGTAGAAAAGAAAAAGATGAAAATAAACAGTTTGCTGCGGAGAATGTGTAGCAGTATTTTACCTTTAGCCATATTTTGATATGCCTCACTGCTGAACTCAAACTGCACCCAATGTTTAATTCTATCCAGTATTTTATGCAAACTGTTGTATGTTTGTGTTGTATTTTCAGAGGTGCCAGTCAGTATGTATTTCTCAGTAATATTGTGGTGTTTTTTTTTTTTTTATTGGCTTTATGGACATGACAGGAAAATTGTCAGAGATACTTCTGCAGACAAAAGAATTTTTTCATTAACAAATAGCTTCAATTGTGATTTTTCTTTTGGAATAAAACCACTTTGATAAAATAATTGACATTTTTTTTTCTGTCAAAAAAAAAAAAAAGAGAAAAGGAAAACCATCTCCAATGTGAAAGTTGTGTAATGCAACTTCAGTAGTGGCGATGGGAATCATAGTGATTGCTTAAGTTCTGGGTGCAGTTCATAAAAAAATTCCCAGTTAATTCTGTTTCAGATTTATTATTTCCTTTCTCACACACTTTTAATGCAGTTTTTTGAACATTTTACCATGATGAAATTTACTGATATCTTTCAATATTGGATGAAGGAAATGTAATTTGCCTGTATCTGCCCCCCCCCCCCCCCCCTAATTTCCATGTCATCAGCACACAAGTGGTTCATGGGTACAATGTTTTGTTAACTTTTTTCTTTTCTTAAATTGCTTAATCTCAATCAGTTTTACTATTTCCTTTCAGTTTTGGAGCATGGAAAAGAAATTTTTGCACAATTTAAACATCTACATCCACGCAAGTTATGTTAGTAAACTTTTAAGTCTTTTTTTTTTAATCAGATAGGTAAGGAAGTAAATACAGTAGAATCTAAAGTCATGTTTCAGAACTCCATGACTGAAACTTGATGTTAAGAGTTTGAGTGGCCTGACTAAAAAAACCAAGTGATTTGTATATTTCATCATCAAAATCAAATTTTTTTTTTTAATTTTTGTACTCCACGAAAGGTAAAAAAAGGTATGTGGAATGATAGGATGAATCAAATCTTTAATAGCTGAAATTGACCTCTGGAAATATCTTTTTAGTATGCTGCTGGATGATTTAATCTTTCTATTTCTTTACACTTGTCTCTGTTTGTAACCAGTGATGTTGAGTTTCTTCCTGCGGTTGTCACTATTTCATCTGTTCATCCCCAATAAAGTGTTTTGATCCATCCCACTCAAGTCGGTTTCCATTTTACAATTTCTTTAGTTAGGTGAGATGGATTGTGCATCATACCTCATTAGCTTGATGTGAGTGAATTAATGCATTTTTTTTTTCATATTTAAATACTTGTTGTTTTATCTGTTAAGTTATTTTGCATAAATCTCATCACCTTTCAATGTACTTAAATTTTCTTGACTGCTTTTATATATTTATTTTCCAAGAAGGATGGAACAAAATTGACGTTCCTCAAGCACATATTCAGATTAGAAGGATGTGGTGGTTTCATTCATGAATGGCACTTATGCGTCCATGTACAGTTTAATATTATTGCACTTCTGTATTTCTTTGCAAAGGTTGCCAGCAGGCCTGTAGCTGGGTCCCAGAACCAGGGGTGGGAGCGAAGAGTCATCTGTGGGGGCTTAGTGTTCATTTACAGACTATTTTTCCATGAATACTGATGCAAGCTTAGATTTGTTTCTTGATTCCCTTTGTTAATTTACTTCACTAGTGAATAAGCCAAAACATAAAAAGAATAAAACATGAAAAAGAAAGTGAGAAATAACTGATTTATCTTGCAACATAAAAAATAAATCACCTTCTCTGCACGATGGTGGTTGAATTGCAGATTGCTCATCACTAGAAGTAAAGTAACTCCCAATTAACATGGAAAAACTATTATTTAGTTCACTATTCTGGTTCTTTTCCATGGGATCAAAGAAATACTGATGTTCAGGGGTCAAAAAATGCGGTCGCCTACGGCGACCAAAAACTTTCGAGCCGCCACGGAAAACCTCACTGAAAAACATGTACCGTAATTTTCATCCTATAATACGCGGAAAAACGCCGATTTAAACATTTTTTGCTGCTGTTTGATTTAAAAAATAAATAAGCAGGGTAATTTAGCAGGAGAGGGGGCTAATTGAAAAAAACAAACTCCCTCAGTTCAGGAGTTTGTAAGGTGGGGGGTCATAAAGAAAGACTGTGAAAGTTGTAGGGAGGGACGGCGGGAGTTACTTTGTCTTTGTATTGTGGGGAAACACAAAACGCAGACTGTGCTTGTGCACTCTCTTAGTCAATCGGCCAATAAAAATATACGCACAGCGTCTTTATACACAGGCATGCCTCATTTCAAAGTTCCGTGTTCTGGATTACGTGTGGCCTTGTATTTTAGTTCGTCCTTTGCCATTTTGACCAGTCTTTGCTACTGATATTTTCCTTCATTGTTATTTATGATGTCTCCGAAAAGGAAATGTTTCAGTTACACTGCCGAATTTAAACTTAAAATGGAGGCACCGCTGAGAGTATGATCATGTCACTTATTGGTAGTTTTCCAAAAGTCAGACAACTAGTGCGCAGTGACACGCGAAAAGCCTCTGTCTAAAACGTAAACAAACCCGTCTGTAAACTCCATGGGTGAATTCACGGAAGTCCAGCATTAGTTGTTTTTTTATTACCTGCGTGTAAACAGACTCCCCTACTTTGAAAGCAGGATTTCTTCAAAAAACTTTTGACTTACACACGAGTATATACGATATTTCTATGAATTGTTCTGTATCAGCATTTCATCATTGGCAATGTGTAATGCAATTAAAGCTGTTGCAACGGCGTGATTAAAATTTGTGCTCTACGGATGCCACGCCACTAAGCTTCTTTTGTGTCCGAAGATAAAAATGTTTTTAAAATTTTTCCTTTAAACATGAATTTCTTTATTTAGCAAAATCGTTTTTCTTTATTTCTTCGGACTCTAGAGTCTTTGTGTAATCGACTTTTCTGTCAAAAATTCCGCTTTTGGATCAGCATTTTGTGATGTGCTAATTATAAGGCGATTTCTTTTGTGTGTGTGTGTGTGTGTGTGTGAATGTCACAATCTGCGAATTATATGCTGGCGCAGACTATACGAAGGTAAAAAAAATTGTGCAAATTCCAGTGTGTGAGGATAAACGACAAAAATTACGATATTTCAAGAATTTGCGAGCCCCAGACAAAGAAAAAAACAGTACCTTTTTTTTCCTTACCAAGGAGAAATAAGCTGAGGGTAGAAATTTTGTTTGCACAGAAGTGTACATGACTTTGATATTACACCCCCCCCCCTCCCCAGCGGGTCCCATGACTGGCTCTTAAAAAGTCTAGCTGGCCACCAGATTTCGGAATATTTTTCTACCCCTGCTGATGTTGTATTTTGAATAGTGCATTCTCCTTTGCTGGTGCTTAGAGGTAGCTTCTTATTGTGGTCAACAGACAAACCCGCTCCCTTCCCCACTCAAAGACCAATAGCTCTCAGATTCCTGCCAACAAGCCCCCTTTCCTCTAACACACGCATCATAAAACCATCCCTACAGACCACAAAACTATGAACAAGAAGAAGTTAGGAGCTTTCTTTCTTTCTTTCTTTTGCCGAGCGATTTTTTTCTAACACTGTTTTTTCAGTGCGTAAGATATATTTTTCTAAAATGGCTCCATAACAGTAATTCTCTGTAGATAATTATCTACCCGAAAGTTATTTGCAGCTGTTTAGCATCTGATAGTCACTTACCAACTGACTTTTTAAAATGCCTTCTGTGCAAATATGCCTCCACCTTTGCATCTCACTCTTCCTCTTTTTTTGGGGGGTGGGGTGGGGTGTTATGTTTTCCCAAATTTTTTTCTTCAAGAAGAAAAAGGGCATTTCTCTCTTCTGTGACCTTTAACATCAACAGGTCCTGTTCCCATGTGGCAGATAATTATTCATGTAGTTGTCCTTACCAATTTACCTTGGAGTAATTTGAGTTATCCATGATTTGTGCCGTGTCAGCTCAGTTTTGCTTTTTTGTTTTTAATTGCAAAACACAAATAAAAAGGTGAAATATTTATGCCCATAGTGAAATACAAAAATATTTCTCATAAATCACCAAAAATAAAAATTCAGAGAATGTACAACATCCATTTTCCAGGGAGCCTTGCTTACCTGGGGGGGGGGGTGCCCCTGCACCTTCAGCCCTAGTCCCACAGCATGGAAGAGGCTGGTACTTTCCATTAGTTATCTGAAATGTTAGATTATTTGACTTTGGGCTGTTCTTATGTTCTTAGAGGTGTGTGATAATTGATTGGATGTAAGTTTTAGGATATGAAAATATTGGGTTGTCGAAAAAGTCATGACAAATTTTGGCACCCGATGGCGGTTGGGCGGTTTTGGAAGTACTAGAAGCATGCGCAGCTCCGTTATCGCTATGGCATTCGACAGGTGCCAGTTCTAGCTGCAGTCTAAAAGGAATAGTGAGCGATTTGGTTTATTTGCGGAGATTCGACATCAAGTTGAAGATGGAAGACCAAACTGTGCATTTTCGCCATATTTTACTGTTTTACTTCTGTAAAGGAAAGAACGCGCATCAAGCTTGTGAAAAATTGCGTAAAGTGTACGATGATAATGCTCTACAAGAACGTCAGTGCCAGCGGTAGTTCGCTAAATTCCGTTCTGGTAATTTTGACTTCAACAATGCTCCTTGGTCCGGAAGACCCACTGAATCTGATGACGACCAAATCAAGGCATTGATGGTGTCTAACCCATGTTACACGACACGAGAGATTGCAGACACATTGCACATCCATCATTCAAACGTTCACGACCACCTGAAGAAGCTGAGATACATAAGCAAGCTTGATGTGTGGGTTCCTCATGAACTCAAAGAAGCTCAATTGACGGCGCGTATAAACATCTGCGATATGCTCATTAAACGAGAGGAAAACTATCCTTTTTTGAAGCGACTAATAACTGGTGACGAAAAGTGGATTGTGTACAACAATGTGCTGCACAAACGGTCTTAGTCCCAACGTGGTGCTTCGCCTCAAACGACATCCAAAGCAGACATTCATCAGCGGAAGGTTCTGGTCTCAGTGTGGTGGGATTTTAAAGGTGTCTGGTTTTTCTAGCTCCTACCATGGAACCAAACAATCAATTCGAATGTGTACTGTCACCAATTGGACAGTTTGAAAGAATCCATCATCCAGAAACGTCCAGAGCTCGTTCATCGTAAAGGTGTTGTGTTCCATTACGACAACGCGAGACCGCAAACAAGTTTGATCACTCACCAAAAATTATATTGGAGCTTGAGTGGGATGTGTTGCCACATCCAGCATACTCGGCTAACCTTGTGCCATCAGACTTCCACTTGTTTCGCTCTCTTCAACAGTCCTTGCATGGTATAACGTTCAATTCTGATGAGGCTGTAAATCAGCACCTTGTACAGTTTTTCGCCACGAAAGACATGTCCTTCTATGAACGAGGTATTCTGCAGCTCACTGAAAGATGGCAAAAGGTTATCGAACAAAACGGGCATTATATTATTGAATGATCTTTGTTCTTTCTATCAATAAATGACCTTTGCAAAACATAGCTAAAATAAGTCATGACTTTTCCGACAACCCAATATTAATGCTGAGTAGGAGGCTATAAAATTGTGGCATTATTGCCGACAATATCATTGTAGGAATCCAGTGTTGTATGATTTAGAAGCACTTAAATTCATGACAGGAGTGCAGGGGCACTTATCCCAGCTTTTTAAATTATAATTCAAAAAATTTATTTTGCATCTAATTGCTGTTACCACAACAGAATTTCCCAGCTTTCTGGTTCCATTTTCCCTTCCTATATGACATATAAATTTTTAGTTTTGTATCTCAGGTACTATAGGTTAGATTGAAAAACATTGGCTAATTGCAACCATGATTTGTATTATTCCCATAGTTTTGTTTCAGTTATTTTCCTATTAGGTGGCATTTCAATAGATAGTTTGGATTTGGTATTACACTCTTAAAAGTTCTATTGATGTAGTTTTCTAAGTATTCTAATTCCAATTAAAATCAGTTCAGAATTCTTACCTTTGAAAAATTTCTTCACATTTTCAGCACATTTCTTCTCCTGTCTGTCCTTTTCTGAATCCAAAAATCCAGTCCTTGACTATTTTAGTTTACAATTCTTGTTTCATATTTTTAAATCTCTATTACTAAATAAAAACTATCAAAGAAACTTAAAAATATATTTATTTTCAATTAAATTAAAAGTTGTGTTGCAGGTAAAAATAAAAATGATTTTTCCATATTTGCTTTGTTACTGCTGTTATTATGGTGGTACTTTTTTACTATTTTCTTCCATCTAGTACCGGATTGAACTCCAAAAAATATGTAGTAAAATTTTCTTGGTTTTAAATTTTTTTGAAAAAGTCTACCAGCTTCAGGGCATAATTCTATTCATTTTCAGGAATCACTATCACTATAATGTTTACATGTTCACCTCACCACATTTGCTCCCATTTACTGCGGAATTACTGTGGTGCGTAGGTGCCAACTATGGGAGAGCAAGGTGAAATCCCCCCCCCCCCAGTAATTTTACTGGGGTGCAGTGCCCACTCAATTTTTTGTCCTGTTTAATTAAATAAGTTGTTCGTGCCATTTTGGAAATGTGAGTTTAAATATTCTATAGAGAATTTTTTTCCCCCGTGCTGTTCAGGCTCTTGTGTGCTGTGCTAATTGTGAAAAATGCATTTCTTTTCTTTATAGAAATGTATTATTCTTTATAAGATGGACCAAGCTCCATCTTCTGAGGCCAAAACAATTTATCAAAAGAAATAAAAATAACCAAATAAGTACATTTTTTTCCCATATTAAGCATTCATTTAATAAGAAACTTGATTGCCAGCCCTGTATTGTATTTGACATGTTCTTGGGATATGTAGTAAATGTTTAAAACAATGATCAAAAATAAAACAAATAAGTAAAAACACAGAAACCTATAATCTCTAGCGTCTTTATTTATCTATTGATTTTTGCGCTTCTCATTCTTTGAGTAACAGCACTAATTACTCATTTTTTATAAACATTTGCAAATAAAATCAGGCTAAATTTAATTTTTTAAATATTGATATTCAGCAAATGCATATTTCTTTCCTTGTTCATTTGCTAATGAGCAATTACATCTTAAAATATGCATCAAATCTTGCAGTTTATCTTTTTGCCTCCCCCTCTTTATATTTTCTTCTTGACAATGGAAGAGACCCCCCCCCCTTAACATTTTGATGAAGTTGGTGCCCTTGCTGTGGTAATGTGATGCCTATCAAAGGGAATTAAATTGTGCCCCAGAACTGGTAAAAAGGTTTGCAGAAGTTTTACGACCAAGGAGAATTTAAATTTCAAATTTTTTTTCAGGTGAAATCTGGCATTGGACCAAAAAGTACACCAGAATGACAGTACTCCGAATGTGAATTTGGAGGAATGTAAATTTGGAGGAAAAATTCTCTATAGAATAAGTCTTTAATTGACTTCAAACCATTCTGACAGTTCTGAGGCAACTGGTAGAATGGTTTTGAAGCTTTTAGCTTTTAAAAAACAAAGACATAAGAATATAAAAGGAAAGAATTTTGAACTACGTATAGTAATCAAGGATTTCCCTATCAGGTGAAAGACTGATTGGAGAAGAAATGTGCTGAAAATGTGAAGAAATTTCTGAGGTATTTTTTATTTATGTGAAGAAATTTCTAAGGGGGAAATGTTTAACAGTCAACTTACAACCAAATAATTTAAATATTGTATGCAATTTATGTGAAATAACAGGAGTTGTAAGGTATAGAAGCTACAAAGTGATAAGTGGGACATTTGAAAGGTAAGTGAATGAACAAATGATTTTTTTCCTTTTTTTTTTTTTTTTCTTTTCTGTGATTCATATTCACTGCTTAAACTGTATATTAAGGTAGGAAAATTTTGTGCTCTTCCAGTACATATAAAGCTACCATATACTGCCATAAAGAAAAAGTGTCTTCAAATTTGCAACACTTCTTTTTCAAATCTACATGTTTTAAAAGAATGAATGCTGATTATTAAAATGAATAAAATTAGTAATTCCAGTGTAAGTGCAATAATTTTATTTTTTGAGTTGTAATGTGTTTGACATGCTTTTTAGGGGACCCTTCACCAAGGCCAAGCTATTTAGCTGAAAAATATGCAACTAATGCCTGTATGCCTTCTATTCCTGTATCAGTAAGTTTATTTTTTTCTTTCCCATCTATATATATATATATAATTGAATGTTTGTTTGCCCACTATACAAATCTACAATTTTCAATTTAGAACCACCAAATTTGGTATACTGTCTCATGGTACCCGAACTTAAACTGTAAACAGTTTTTGGAAGGGTCAGAGCCAGGGGTCAAGGTGCCCACACACAAAAATTTTGTAAAATCTACAGTTTTCAATTTAGAACCATCAAATTTGGTATACTATCTCATGGTACCCTAATGTAGACCATAGACGGTTTTTGAAGGAGGTCTGAGCCCAAGGTCAAGGCCCCCCTCCCCCCATACAAAGTTTTCGTAAAATCTACAGTTTTCAATTTAGAACCACCAAATTTGGTATACCATCTCATGGTACCCTAACTTAGACCATAGATGGTTTTTGGAAGGGGTCGGTCGGAGCCCGGGATCAAGGGGCCCCACATAAAATTTCTGTAAACTGTATGGTTTTTAATTTAGAGCCACCAAATTTGGTATACTATCTCATGGCACCCTAACTTAGACCAATGATGGTTTTTGGAAGAGGTTAGTCGGAGTCAAGGGGCACCCACACAAAATTTCTGCAAAATCAGCAGTTTTAAATTTACATCCACCAATTTTGGTTTACTATCTCGTGGTATCCTAACTTAAACCGCAGACAGTTTTTGGAAGGGGTCGGTCGGAGCCCGGGGTCTGCCCCCCCTTCCCAATCCGTAAAATCTACAGTTTTCAATTTAGAACCACCAAATTTGGTATACTAGCTCATGGCACCCTTAGACCATAGGTGGTTTTTGGAAGGGGTCGGGACCCCGGGGTCAACCCCCTCCCGAATTTCCATAAAATATACAGTTTTTAATATAGAACCACCAAATTTGGTATACTATCTCATGGTACCCTAACTTAGACTGTAGATGGTTTTCGAATTGGTTGGAACCCTGGGTCAAGGGGCCCCCATACAAAATTTTAGTAAAAAATTCCATTTTTTACTTTTAAGAACTGCAACACAATTCAGCACTCCAATACCCGATCTACGGTCTAAGTTTGAGACCATAGATAACAAAAATATCAGTTTAAAAGGTGCATTAAAAACACAAATGAAAAAACTTTAGCTTTCCCCACCAACGGGGGCTTCATCAGGAAGAAATAAAATGTAATGTCAATAGAATTCCAGCTATTCAAAATTCAAAACGGTAAACAAAAGGATGATCAATATCAAGTCGCATGCACGCGACATGACATAGGTACATTGCATTTCAGTGTCGCTAGTTTCTGAGAAGTGTATGCCAGATGTACGGCAGTTCTATGGTTTTTTGTTTGGAGGAACCCTGCTTTTCACACGGGCAACTCTACATCGCCTGCTCAAGGATTGGCAATCCTAAAAATCACTACATTTTTGCTCCCAATGGAAAAACCAAAAATATTGTTAGCAATAACCTAAATGAATTAAAATAAATTTACTGGAAAATTACAGGAATATCTTTTTCATTCATTAACTTTCACCCACTGAACTTGGTGATTCCATGAATAGTAATATTTACCCGGGAAATACCGGGTACCCATGCTAGTGTTTTATAGTAATGATGTACATTGGAACATGAGTTCTCAATGTGTTTGCCCTAAACCTAAGTTTGGGTGGAATCCTCCTTCAAAAAAAAAAAAAGTCAGCTAAGCTAGTAAGGAAAGCACATGGTATTGTAGTATTAATAGAGAAGTCAGAACCTTGTAGCAGATAACAGAATAAAATAAAGATATCGAAGGAAAAGAAAGGCAAACATTTTTTTTTTTTTTATATTGAAGGTTTAACGACCACAGTAAGCAACTCAATGGGCTATAAGCAGTCGTCACGTGTTCCTAATTTAGGGTCACTTGTTTCAGAGAAGGAAGAGAACCAGTGCCGTAAGACAAACACAACACCCATACCTCACCGGGTTTTGAACCCGGACCCTTCTCGGACGAATGGTCATGAGCCACCTCTTAGACCACTTTGCCACCAAGGCAGTGCAAAAAATTAAAACAGTATGAAGCTGAATATTACATGCTCATTAGGAAGATTACAAAAGGGCTTGTCTATAAGCAGAGTATGTGTTTTGCATACAGAAAGTAATGTATCTGTAGACTTAGTGAATTTTATGGCAAGTAATTTCCAAATAGACATGAAAATGTTTTGGAGATAAAATGCGTAAATAGTATATATATATTCACCTCCTACATACAAAGCTATCTATCTTTTGAGGAAGATAGACAGCTTTGTATGTAGGAGGTGAATATGTTGAATACACAGAGTGAATATTTTGAAGACTTGTTGAAAGAAATATCAGGTGCTTGTGATGATTAGAAGATTTGGAAGACACCCGGAGTCGGCCATCTGCCTGAAACAGTTGGTACCATGATTCATTGCACCAGACTACATGTTTCTAGTCTTCTTGAATCCAATGGTGGTATTCCCAAGCCCAGGCAAAGCACGCAGCCTTGTGTCATCAAGTCAGCAATGGCACCCGGTGGGCCATCAGCTCTGAAACCCCATTGAACACAGGGAACATTGCACTATCTAAACACTGATGCTAGTACTGGTTACAGCATTGAGTTGCACTGTGATTTGCAACAATATTGCACTCCGGGCAGATGTTACAATGCGCAGTGCGCACCAGAAGCCGTTGTCCACTATCGTCTATGGTATTTTTATGGCTACACCAATATCACACTCTAAGTTTTCCCTCTGGGTGCACCCTTGAAATTGTTCACCATGTAAATCCGAATTTCATAGTAATTTCCGAGATGGAGTGACCCATCTCCTGGGCGCCAACTATCATACCAGATTTGAAATCGCTTAAATCCTGGTAAGCTACCATCTGAACTATGAATGCTACTACTTGAGCTTGCAGAGATATCTGCCCCTATATACAGGGTGATTCCTAAAGTCCTAAGTCACCTCAATAACTTGGGAACAGAGACAGCTAGAGCTATGGAAGTAAGGTTTGGTATAGTAAAACAACCATGCGCTATCGGATGAGTGACTGCAGTGCTCCTAGTGGCAAAATGTGGAAGTTAGCACTCCTATCTTGGAAACCATGAGAGATACGGGAAAGAGATCAATTAGAAACTTGTAGAGCATCAATGAATCAGTAAGAAATGGCATATGGTAGAAACGGCTGGGGTAAGTAGAAGGCTGGAAGCGTGAGCTTGTGCGAAGCCGGTTCGTGTTGTTTTCACGGTAACAGTCTAGCAGAGAGAAATGTATGACGCATGCGATCACACGCCTGTGAGTGTCATATGCAAATTCTGGTGTGACATAACACCTCACCTGCCGTATCAGTTACGGCGTGGCAGTGTATAATGGATCGTCGGTCAGGAGCTATGTCATTCGTAGCGTGAGTATCGGGTAAAGAACGAGCATGGCAGGCTATTCAAATGAACAGTATTGCAAGATGGTACTACTATATGGAGAATTTGGACGCAACACGAGGGAAGCGTCATGGCAGTATGGCTTACGATTTCCGACTTATCCATCGCCGACAGCGTGGACCATCAGTCGCGCGGTTCGATGACTACAAGAGACAGACAGTATTGCAGCACGCCCCGTTCTGGCTGACCCACCGGAATGGGTAGGGATGTGCAACCAGTCGATGTTCTGGCATACGTTTTGGCCAACCCTCACACCAGTACGAGGGAAGTCAGTATGGCATGTGGCTTATCACAATCCCGTGTGTGGAACATTTTGCATCAGTATGGTGCCCACCCGTACGTACAGTACCGCTGCATGTACTGGTGCTAGGGGATAACCAACAATGTCGCCGCCCGGTGGCGCAGTGGTCTAAGCGGTGGCCTCTGATCATTCGTCCAAACGGGGTCCGGGTTCGAATCCCGGTGAGGCATGGATGTTGTGTTTGTCTTACGGCACTGGCTCTTTCCCTTCCCTGGAACCAGTGACCTTAAATTAGGGACGGGCGACTGCTTATAGCCCATTGAGTTGCTCACGGTGGTCGTTAAACCTCCAACCAAAAAAAAAACCCAACAATGTCTAGATTGGTTCAATTTTGTAATGAATACTGTAGAAGAAAATGCGGCCTTTCTATCAAACATCCTTTGGACTGGAGGGGCGTAAGTTCACACGCGCCGGGGTGCTGAACAAGCAAAACACCCATTCTTGGGCAGTTCAGAATACATTTCTTACACGGGAAATGAGGCACCAGGTGCGCTGGTCGATCAATGTCTGGTGTGGCATCTGTAAGGACCGACTTGTTGGGCCTGTGTTCTATGATGGCACATTAAATGGACGAAGATACCTGCAGCTGTTACAAAGCACATTACCTGAGTGGTTAGATGATTTGTCTCTGCAAGATGTACGCTCATTATGGATTCAGCATGACGGCACTCCGGCACATCAACCAACAGCGGTACAGCACTTCCTGTCCGACACTTTCGGGCAGCAGATCATCGGTTATGGTGGTCCCGTAGCGTGACCTCCACGTTCCCTGGATCTAACTCCCATGGATTTCTTTCTCTGGGGTTACCTAAAGGATCACGTGTACAGGGTGGAACCGACGAGTCTCCACGATCTCTGACTGCGTATCGTCGCTTCATGTGAGAGCGTGACACCTGTTATGCCGGCAAACGTACAGCAGAAAGTTCTGTCTCGCATTCAAATGTGTATTGTGGCAGATGGTGGCCATATTGAACCCTATTTACGTTAAACGCAACGTTATGTAAGTACCGCTGTTACATTAAATATTACCAATGTACTCCATTTGTATTCATGCCTGAGTATAATAAACCTTGTGTTTCCCCTCACATTTCCAGCCTTCTACTTACCCCAGCCGTTTCTACCATATGTCATTTCCTACTAATTCGTTGATACTCTACAAGTTTCTAATTGATCTCTTTCCCGTATCTCTCATGGTTTCTGAGATAGGAGTGCTAACTTCCACATTTTGCCACTAGGGGTGCTGCAGTCACTCTCATCCGATAGCGCATGGTTGTTTTACTATACCATACCTTACTTCTATAGCACTAGCTGTCTTTGTTCCCAAGTTATTGAGGTGACTTAGGACTTTAGGAATCGCCCTATATACATAGTTTGCAGACGATGCCATTTACCACATGGGTGTGGTAGCATGTAATGAAAATCATAGCGCCCTTCCCAGTTTCTTTGGCACCTCAGTTTATATATAGGAATGAATGCACGTGCAAAGGTTTGGATATTTGAGGATACATCACCAATAAAAATTGGAAAGGGAGTTAGACAAGTTGACACCATAACTCACAAATTCTTCAATGCCATAGTGCAAAATGTCTTTCAACCATTGAACTGGGAAAACAAGGGAATAACGATTAGTAGAGATTATTTAACTCACTTTCATTTTGCTTATGACTTATTCATTTTTGCAACTACCCTGTCAGAGTTGCATAGTATGATCCAGGAACTTTCTGACATGAGTGAAGAAGTGGGTTTAAAAAGAACTTTTCAAAAACAAAATTGTTGTACAATGCTTTTACAAGAAGTAAAGATTTATTGATTGGTGGGGAAAATCTGGAGGAAACAGATTTCTATGTTTACCTTGGGCAACAGGTAAATACCAAGTGATGGTCACATTGACAAAGAAATTAATTGGCATATGAAACTTAGTTGGAGAGATATTGTAAGAAACAGTACAATTTTCAAGAGCAATATGCCATTATGTCTTAAAAGAAAGATGCTTAATCAATACATCCTTACAGTTCTTATGTACAGAAAAGAGACAAGAGACATGGACTTTGACTAAAAAACGGCATACAAAGGCAGCAGACAACTGAAAAAAGCATGGAGAGATGCAGACTTGGTATAATCAGGAAAGGTAAGAAGAGGAACTCGTGGATCAGGAAAATGAGGAGTGAAAAGCATCATGATCAGAATATAATCCCTGAAATTGCAGTGGGTGTATGAAATTCGAAATCATGCCAGTGATATGGAGAAGATTGACTCAAGACAGATCTTTGCAGAAGAAACTTTGGACCACCATCCAGCAGTGGATTAATAATGGTTGATGATGATATATATATTCAGCCGCCCCGGTGGCGCAGTGGTCTAAGCGATGGCCTCTGATCATTCGTCCGAAAGGAGTCTGGGTTCGAATCTCGGTGAGGCATGGATGCTGTGTTTGTCTTACGGCACTGGCTCTCTCCCTTCCCTGGAACCAGTGACCCTAAATTAGGGACGGGCGACTGCTTATAGCCCATTGGGTTGCTCACAGTGGTCGTTAAACCTCCAATAAAAAAAAATGTATATATATATATTCACACACACAAAACGTTAAAATGTGTATAGCTATATACACTCAGTAGACAAAACATTAGAGGTATCTGTGTGTTGTTCCTCCTATAGCGCAAACAACAGCCTGTACATGGCTCCATCAGATACTGGAGGGTTTCCAGAGGTAATGCCAGCCATGCCTATTGTAGCATTGTCCAGAACTCTGCCAGAGATACAAATTTTGAAGATGACAATCCGTTTTTTGGGTGTAAATATGACAAGAATGGTAAGTCAGATAATATCCGAAAACTTGAAATTTTCGTCGTCCTGGAGCGGGAATCGAACCCTTGCCTCCCAGGTAGCGCACTGGTATTTGGGAGACGCGGATGGGATGCCATCCGCATCTCCCAGACAGCATACCCAGGCACTATCTGGGAGACGCGAGTTCGATTCCCGCTCCAGAACGATGAAATTTTCAAGTTTTCGGATATTATCTGACTTACCATCCTTGTCATAAATACACCAAAAACAGATTGTCATCTTCAAAATTTGTATTGTATGGTATAATCCTGTATTCATTCGTGATCTCCCAGAGATGTTGGTCCAGGATCCATGGATCTGATGTTCCCCTGTACGGCATCCAAAGAAGCCCCTGGATTTAAACTCTAGGGTTTAAATCCAGGGACCGTGGGGGGCGGGTGCAGTCTAGTGGGGTGGCACATTGTACTGGTGAAACAAACCATCGGCCGTAAGATGCACGAAGGCCATGAAAGCATGTAGCTGATCATGCTGGTAGTGCGCAGTGGTTAAAGACCTCTCCAGACATACTAAGCTTACCCTCCCTTCAGCTCAGTACCGCTGCAAATGGATTCATCTGACTGCACAACACAGCACCATTCTGCGGAGGTCCAGTTTTGAAGTTCCCAGCCACGAGCGAGACATAATTTCCGATGCATAATTCCATACCCTGGCTTCTGTAGCCCAGGGTATGGAATTGGTGATGCTGCTTGAGCCTCCGGCATTTCACCTGAATGTGATTTGTGCCGCCATTGCTAAGTAGTCAGTCTGTATGAATCTGGATTGTCTATGCGACCTCGGTCATCAATGGTATGTTTGTGATAAACCCTTGATATGCTTTCCATCGTTAAACCTAGTGCTCCTACCCATTGAGTGTATATGTAAAATTTTACTGACAAATAATAAAAGGCATTGGTTTCACAAAAAATATTAAATTAATAAATTTGTTTCATATTTATATCATCATCATCATCATTGTCAACCATTATCAATCCACTGCTGGACGAAGGTCTCCCCAAGTTTCCTCCACAACAGTCTGTCTTGTGCCAGTTTCCTCCATGTCACTCCCACATACTTTCGAATTTCATCCACCCATCTTCCATGTGGTCTTCTTCTGGGTCTTTTCCTGTCCCTTGGAATCCAATCTAAAATTTTGGCTGTCCATCGATGGTCTGTCCTTCTGGCAGTATGTCCAGCCCATTGCCATTTCAGGAATTTAACTCTGCTCATGATGTCTTCCACTCTTGTCATTTTTCGGATCCACGAGTTCCTCTTCTTATCTCTCCTGGTTACACCAAGCATGCACCTCTCCATGCTGCTTTAAGTTGTCTGCAGCCTTTGTATGCCTCTTTTAGTTAAGGTCCATGTCTCTGCACCATACGTAAGCACTGGAAGGATGCATTGATCAAACACTCTTCTTTTAAGACATAATGGCATATTGCTCTTGAAAATTATGCTGTTTCTTCCAAAAGTTCTCCAGGCAAGTTTTGTACGCCGATTAATTTCTTCATCAATGCGACCCTCACTTGATATCTGCTGTCCAAGATAAACGTACGTGTCTGTTATCTCCAGCTTTTCTCCATCAATCGATAAATCTTCATTTCTTGTAAAAGCATTGAACATCACTTTTATCTTCTGAAAGTTCATTTTATATACCACTTCTTTACTCTTGTCAGTAAGTACCTGGATCAAACTCTGCAGCTCTGATGGGTTAGTTGCAAAAATGACTATGTCATCAGCAAAACGAAGGTAGGTTAGATAATCTCCATTAATCTTTATCCCTTTGTTTTCCCAATTCAGTGATTGAAAGACATTTTCCAATGTGGCATTAAAGAGCTTTGGAGATATGGTGTCACCTTGTCTCACTCCTTTTCCAAATTTTATGTGTGTTGTATTTTCAAACAGCCGAATCTTTGCACTTGCATTTTCATAGATGTTATTAATAATATTAATGTATGCATATTCAATACCGCAGGATTTCAGAGCCATTGTAACTGCTGATGGTTTCACCGAATCAAAGGCTTTTTCATAATCGATAAAAGCCATGCACAATGGAAGTTCATATTCCCTCACTCTTTCAATTAGTTCTCTCAGTACGTGGATATGATCTATTGTGCTGTAGCCACTCCTGAATCCAGCTTGTTCTCTCGGTTGAGCCATGTCCAGTGTCACCTTCAAGCGGTGTGAAAGAACTTTAGTGAAGATTTTATAAACCACTGATAGGAGGCTGGATAGGTCTGTAGTTCCTGAGATCCTCAATGTCACCTTTTTTATGTAGCAAGATCATTGTAGCGTTGTTCCAATCCTCAGGAATCTTCCCTTCATTAAGGCATAGAGTGAAAATTTGGGCGAGTACTGTTTCGATTTCTCTACTTGCTTCTTGTATGATGTCTACAGTAATTCTATCTTCTCCTGGAGCTTTTCCCCGCTTCATGTTCTTGATTGCATGTGCAACTTCTGCTGGGAGGACTGGAAGAACTCTGGTACTGGTACCTTTCATGATGTCTGGAGTACATGTATCATCCCTTTCATATAATTTGGAGTAGAAATCTTTCACTCTTGTCAAAATTTCGCCTCTATTTCTTGTTACAGAACCATCTTCTTTTCTCAGTGCCATAATCTGTTTTCTTCCCTTACTGAGATGTCCCTTTGCTATCTTTAGGCTTTGGTTGTTTTCAATTGCTTTCCTTACTAGTTCACAGTTGAATTTCCTTACGTCTTTAGTGATACTTTTTCGTACTGTCTTGCATAGCTCTATATATTCCACTTTGGAAGTCACATCTTCTTTAGTTGTCCTCATCTCTCTTCTTTTTTGCATCAACATTTTGGTTTTTCCTGATAATTTGTTCACATGCAACTTGTTCTTAGACCCAGCTAATTTTGTTGCTGTTTCTATAAGAGCTTTGGTTACTTTTCTGTTAACTTCAGAAATATCCACTTCTTCCGATGTTAGGCCTTCTAAAGCAGAGAATCTGTTCTTCAGTTCCAACTTGAAGGTATTATGGGGTTTTTTTAAGGTTGGTTATGTCAATGCATTTTGTTTGTCTTATGAGCTTGCCACGTTCGAGTTTAGTGTTGAGGTGTTTATATATATATATGTGTGTGTGTGTGTGTGTGTGGGATGTAAGGTCAGGTGATGCGTAACATCACAGCCTCTCCTTGACAAATGTCAACCCCGCCTTCTCGTTGTGCATCCTGTTTCCACTAAAGGGGCTCTGACGACCGCCAGTAGTGGTATAACTATACCATCGGGATTAGAGGAAATGCTATCCCACACTCACCAGCCAGCGTGGTGAGTTATGGCCAAACCCCTCCAAAATGACTCCACAACTTAAATCTTGGCCCTCAGTCTCCGGCAGCTGGAATGTACCTGGCCAAGGCAGCGCCCAGTGCGACGTGAAGGCAGAGGGTGCTAAGAATCCCCGGAGGACCGGACTCGGCTGCCATCTGATTCTGACCTTGGCTACGTATAATGGATGCTCCCTATCTACTGATTCAAGGCTTCTTGAATTGGAAGAGGAACTACAAAAGATTAAGTGGGACATCGTCAGGCTAAGTGAGGTTAGGAGAAAAGGAGAAGATCTCATTGAACTGAAAAGTGGACATCTCTTCTACTATCGTGGGACAGATACTGGCAGAACTAGTGGTGTTGGATTTATAATAAACAAGGAACTGAAGGATAAAGTTGTAGAAGTTGAAAGTTCCTCTGACAGAGCTGCACGACTCGTTATCCAATTCTCGAGAAGATACCAGGCTCAGATTATTCAAACTTATGCACCCACCACAAGTCATCCTGAAGAAGAAATTGAAGAATTTTATGAGGAAATTCGTCATCTAAATAATAAAGGTAAGCAGCACTTGAAGATAATTATGGGAAATTTCAATGCAAATATAGGGCAACGGCAGCAGAATGAAACTTCAGTAGGTAAATTCGGTCACAGCAACAGAAACCAGCGTGGAAATACTCTCTTAGAGTTTGCAGAGGCAGAAGGGTTTTTCATCTTGAACTCCTTTTTCAAGAAAAAGCCACACAGGAAATGGACATGGAGACATCCAAATGGGACGACAAGTGAAATTGATATTATTATGTGTAACAAAAAATTTGTCATAGAAGACTGCAGTGTGCTAAACAAGTTCAACACAGGTAGTGACCATAGATTGGTGAGATGTAAGATGCACCTCAACACTAAACTTGAACGTGGCAAGCTCATAAGACAAGCAAAATGTATTGACATAACCAACCTTAAAAAACACCATAATACCTTCAAGTTGGAACTGAAGAACAGATTCTCTGCTTTAGAAGGCCTAACATCGGAAGAAGTGGATATTTCTGAAGTTAATAGAAAAGTAACCAAAGCTCTTATGGAAACAGCAACAAAATTAGCTGGGTCTAAGAACAAGTTGCATGTGAACAAATTATCAGGAAAAACCAAAATGTTGATGCAAAAAAAGAAGAGAGATGAGGACAACTAAAGAAGATGTGATTTCCAAAGTGGAATATATAGAGGTATGCAAGACAGTACGAAAAAGTATCACTGAAGACATAAGGAAATTCAACTGTGAACTAGTAAGGAAAGCAATTGAAAACAACTAAAGCCTAAAGATAGCAAAAGGAAATCTCAGTAAGGGAAGAAAACAGATTATGGCACTGAGAAAAGAAGATGGTTCTGTAACAAGAAATAGAGGCGAAATTTTGACAAGAGTGAAAGATTTCTACTCCAAATTATATGAAAGGAATTATACATGTACTCCAGACATCATGGAAGGTACCAGTACCAGAGTTCTTCCAGTCCTCCCAGCAGAAGTTGCACATGCAATCAAAAACGTGAAGCGGGGAAAAGCTCCAGGAGAAGATAGAATTACTGTAGACATCATACAAGAAGCAAGTGGAGAAATCGAAACAGTACTCGCCCAAATTTTCACTCTATGCCTTAATGAAGGGAAGATTCCTGAGGATTGGAACAACGCTACAATGATCTTGCTACATAAAAAAGGTGACATTGAGGATCTCGGGAACTACAGACCTATCAGCCTCCTATCAGTGGTTTATAAAATCTTCACTAAAGTTCTTTCACACCGCTTGAAGGTGACACTGGACATGGCTCAACCGAGAGAACAAGCTGGATTCAGGAGTGGCTACAGCACAATAGATCATATCCACGTACTGAGAGAACTAATTGAAAGAGTGAGGGCATATGAACTTCCATTGTGCATGGCTTTTATAGATTATGAAAAAGCCTTTGATTTGGTGAAACCATCAGCAGTTACAATGGCTCTGAAATCCTGCGGTATTGAAGATGCATACATTAATATTATTAATAACATCTATGAAAATGCAAGTGCAAAGATTCGGCTGTTTGAAAATACAACACACATAAAAATTGGAAAGGGAATGAGACAAGTTGACACCATATCTCCAAAGCTCTTTAACGCCACATTGGAAAATGTCTTTCAATTACTGAACTGGGTAAACAAAGGGATAAAGATTAATGGAGGTTATCTAACCCAACTTCGTTTTGCTGATGACGTAGTCATTTTTGCAACTACCCCATCAGAGCTACAGAGTATGATCCAGGAACTTGCTGACAAGAGTAAAGAAGTGGGATTAAAAAGCGAACTTTCAGAAGACAAAAGTGATGTTCAATGCTTTTACAAGAAATGAAGATTTATCGATTGATGGAGAAAAGGTGGAGATAACAGACATGCGCGTTTATCTTGGACAGCAGATATCAAGTGAGGGTCACATTGATGAAGAAATTAATCGCGTACAAAACTTGCCTGGAGAGCTTTTGGAAGAAACAGCATAATTTTCAAGAGCAATATGCCATTATGTCTTAAAAGAAGAGTGTTTGATCAATGCATCCTTCCAGTGCTTACGTATGGTGCAGAGACATGGACCTTAACTAAAAGGGAGATACAACGGCTGCAGACAACTCAAAGCAGCATGGAGAGGTGCATGCTTGGTGTTACCAGGAGAGATAAGAAGAGGAACTCGTGGATCCGAAAAATGACAAGAGTGGAAGACATCATGATCAAAGTTAAATCCCTGAACTGGCAATGGGTTGGACATACTGCCAGAAGAACAGACCATCGATGGACAGCCGAAATTTTTGATTGGATTCCAAAGGACAGGAAAAGACCCAGAAGAAGACCACATGGGAGATGGGTAGATGAAATTCGAAAGTATGTGGGAGTGACATGGAGGAAACTGGCACAAGACAGACCGTTGTGGAGGAAACTTGGGGAGACCTTCGTCCAGCAGTGGATTGATAATGGTTGACAATGATGATGATGATATACAGTATATATATATCAAAATCATATAAAGGGAAACAACAAAAAAACAAGAACAAATTTGAAATTCCAAAGTGCCTGAGGCTGCATAGAAGAAAGATCAAATAGTATAAAAATGTGAAACTAAAGAGCAAATTTTGAACAAAGAAAAAACAAAAAAACAAAAATTGGGGAACGAGAAGAACAACGACAACAACCACCACCACTTTCTAACCACCCGAAGCAGGCGACAAGCTTAAAGATATCCTTTCAGTACCTTTCGTTGGTTGGATTTTTCTTGGTTTTTTATAACTAATTTCTTACCTGGTTTTGTGTTTTTTGGGGAGCTCTGATCCATTTGTTTTTATTTTATGTGTGATTATCTTGGCTCTTGTGCAGTCGGGCAACGTGTTTTAGTTTGCTGGGTTTGGGGTTGTTGTTTTTTTTAAATCCCTTTTATTTTGACAGTTTTACCCCTAAATTTAGTCGGTCCTTATAGCAAAGTAAAAATAGCAGAAACCCACAATTCTCTGGTCTCAGTAGATTGAGTGATTTTCTTATTGCTTGTCCTTGATGAAGCCAACAGAGTCATTCATTAATATGCTTCCCTGCATTCTTCTGTTTGTTAAATTTCCATCGTTTGAAGCTCGCCTGCTTCGGGTGGTTGGAAAGTGGTGATTGTTGTTGTTCTTCTCATTCCCCAATTTTTGTTTTTCTTTGTTCAAAATTTGCTCTTTAGTTTCACATTTATATATATAGCTTTAAATTCGTACTAAATCTCCCCTCAAGGGGAGGGGTTTGGACCCAAGGACCCCCTCCCCTTGGCTACGGCTATGAGTTCCTCTGTCTTTCACATGAATTTGTTTAGGTTTTCTGCAGTATTTGTTCACTTTGTTTCTAAAATCAGTGTAGCTAATTAAAGAAATCCACTTCTTGAGGTGAAAGCAACTTAAATGAAATGTGAATTTGCCAGCTTGTATAATTTAACATTTCATACATTTTTATTTTTTGTAGCCGAAACCAGAATCCTCACCTCCAACAACACCAGAAGAGGAAGAGGAAGAAGAAGTTGAAGAGCCAGAACCGCTTCCACCACCAATTGCAACAAGACCTGAGAAAACTAAATCAATTGTAAGATTGTTATATATTTATGTAGTATTTGTTTTATGTGCGGACAGTAAATTTTCAGATGGGGACTCTTAATATGTAACACTGGGATTTTATGTGCCGTAATTTCCATCATATAATCCATGGGTTATCTGTTAAAGTAATAAATTTAGAATTTGTGGATCATGCACCAAAGTGTTTTTGCAGCACTTTGATTTAAAAATAAATTTGCATGTTAATTGTGCAGGAGTTTAGGTATAATTGGAAAAGTATAAAAAATAATGTGTTAACAACAACAAAAAAATGCAAGCATTGCAACAATAATGGTCCACAAACAGAAATAAGTTTTAGTTTTATTATTTTTATTTTTTACTTGCAAGAATTTTGAATGAAAATATGATTCAACCGAGGCATTACTGTTTGCTTTCACAGAAGGTTATGTGCTCTGGGAAACTCGGGGCCCAGAAGTGTGGGTACCTCTGTGCTGTATGACAGCAGGTAATTAATGCCATTCTCATTCAATAATATTTGCTGTGCCAATTGCATTAGTTAAGGCTTTTGTTCACTCTGCTTTGAATTATCAGAGTACTGCAGATTTTTTGTAGTTTCTTAACTACAGTGATGCCGAGAAAACTAGCTATTTTTGCACTTTGTTTTAAAAACTATGGATTTTTGCCTACAGTTATTCTACTTAAGATAGATACTGCTGTTTTTCATACTTTTTCGACTTCTGGGTCATCATGTGAATTTGACTTTCCTGTTTGTAATTATAATTTAGGGTTAACATCACAAGTGCAGATTATACAGTGATGGGGGGGGGATTTTATTGAATTTGGATTATACAAAGAAAAATAAGATTCATTTTTTGTAGTTAATATTTTGGTACAGTTATAAATCTTTATTCAACATGTTTTATTTTTGTTCAAACATTTGGTTAGATCAAAACTAAAGTTCACCTCATCTACTACTGCATATGCACAGCTTCTGGCTGTGCTCATTATTCTGAGAAAACATTGAATCTCTTGGTTGTTTCCATGTAGTTATTTGCTCCCATTCCGTGCTTAACTTATGCTGTTACATAATGAGTCTGTTGAATTTTGTATAGTATGACTTTTTGTTAATATTAAAGCTTTTAAAAATATTAACAAAAACCAAAATAACGCATAAGTTTATCAAGTTCACTACAGAAAAATATGCTAAAGTGACCTGTTGGAACTAAGATATTTATCACTTTGCCAGATTCTTCTACTGTAGTGTAATTTTAAATTTAATTTGAAATGAGTGGTATGTTTAAAAAAATAAAAAAAAATAGCATTGTGGAAGTATTTATTGCAGTGGTCTGTTATTGGCAGCCACATTGCATGCAGAATTTTTAAGTTAATTGACTGTGATGTAATAGGGTAAAACATATATCACAAATGTGTTATGAATTCATTGTTAATGTGGAGCTAGATTACCACACTACTGGCATGCATGCATTTCTGGAAAAGGTTTCTGATGAAGCAACATACCACTGTAATTAGTAGTGAGAGCAAATAGTATACAGTAATTTCCAGTTAATTGGACCATCAGTTAATAAGAGCAGACATTTATTTGGGATAAATCTTACAGAACAAATTGAAAAGATAACCAGAATTTGCTTTGGGTATTTGAACGCTGTGCTGTTTAATCAGGACAGTGGCTGCCAGGTGACACACTGAGTGAATTGTTGCTGATTCATTGAGTAATGAGCACGTACTCAGACAGCTTAGGGATTTTGCATGTTGACTCATTCACTGAGTAATGTACAGTGCACAGTGGATTCAATTGGATTCTACTACAGAGCTACTACTGGTGCAGTATTGATTTTACCTGAAAAGTTTGACCCTCGGCCAAGATGCCATAGGGGATTTGACACTAGGTAAAAGAATTGCTGTACTAGACCAAATCAAAAGCCACCTACCTAATACCAGCCCTTGCCAGCTGGTGGAGGTAACTTAAGTGTTGAAATTTACAATCGATCACACACATGATGCAGAAACAAGATAGATTGCGAGAGCAATGGCCATTATATGAAGGACAATTAGGGAACATCCCAAAAATGGAAGTGTAAAGGCAAGGATCTAAATGTTGAGTAGGCCTTCAATTGATGTGTCGATGGTCCAATGCTGAAAAGTAAGTAGGAGGAGTTAGCTAAAAAGCTGGGTCACAAGGATTTCAAAACAACAGATGGTCGTTTCCTCAATGAAAATCTAGGCGTAGTATTAAATTAAAAAAAGCACATGGTGAGGACAGTGCTGATGCTGTAAGTGGTGAACAATGAAATTCCACAAAACTGCCCAACTTGCTTCAAAAATTTTGTGCAGGTGACATACAGAGCCGATGAAATAAGGCCTGTTTTATAATGACATGCCAAATGATTTCCTGAGCTACAAACACTGTCAGGTTAAAAGAAAACAGCTGGTTGTGTAACTGTGTTATGCTTTTCAAACGTGTTAGGAACTGACAAAGAGAAGCTGTTGGTTTTGGGGGAAAGGGCTAAGCCTCAGTGCTTTAATGTGGAACTACAACTAAAGTCAAGAAAGTTTTGTTGTTTCTTGACAACTATGCAACACATACATATATGTAGATTGTTTGAAAAACACCCATCTGGAATTTCTTTTTCCCAACACCACATTCTTGGTGGAGCTAATGGACATGAAATCATAAAAAAACTAGAAACATATTGTGGCAAGTTGGTAAATTACATCCTTGAAGGAATTCTTCTGCTATCTTCAATAGCCAAGGAAGTCAGTACAAAGGTAAGCAGTACAGTTTGTTGACCTAATCAGTGAGAAATGAGCAGCAAGACCATTCAGAACTGCTATGCTGCTTATTGTGATTTTAAGGATTCACGCAGGGGGGGGCAGGTATGGCTAGGGAATCGATTTTTAGGTAAATACATGTTTTCTAAAATTCTGTAATACATAAATTTGCATGTTTCCTCCATGTTTTTTTTTTTTTTTTTTGGCTTATTAGTATAAATAAACCCTAACAAAATGGCAAAAAAAGAACAGTATTGTTACAAGTGAGTGGAAATTGCACCCTCTTCCTCTCAGTGGGGACTCATTTCATCCGGGCAAGTGGTTTAGTGAATGACATCTTCTCTTCCCACTTGGAGAAGCAATACCAGAAGTTCTTCCATACCCACGAAGACTTAAGGTAACACATGAATAGGTTTCAAAGACCAATATGGAGACTACAAATATGCCACTCACATTATTATCATTGTTGTTGATATTGCTGCGGTCAGCATGTTCTTTCTGTGGTATTATTCTGTTCCTATGTTACGTGCTAAAGTTGTAAAGTGTACTGAGTTCATTATTTCTAGGACCTGTGTAACTGTACTGAATGAATTTCAGTGCTGAATTTTAATGAGTTCTGCCTCTTCATCACGAGTTTGTGAGTGAAACAGGATCCTTTGAATCCGAAACCCAAGAAAAATAACAAAAACATAACAGCATATTATCAAAAAACTAAAGTGGATGTCTTATGTGGTATTTATTATCTTCCACAAATTAAATAAGTCAAAACCAAATGCAAAACAAAAACATTTTGTGGTTTGCAGTTTTACTTTGTATTCCTCATACCTATTAGCAGAGTCTGTGGATTGCATCATTTCCAAATGAAGATTTTCACCAGTTGCAAGATTTGATTTGGTCTGGCCATATCATTCCTTTAGTTTCAGTACTCAGTAGTCTCATTCGTGTGTGACATGGCTAATTGCTTAGAAAAATATGAAGTGAATCCTTTATTGCCAAAAGTCAAATTGAGTTAAGTTTCCATCTGCAGCAAAATGTCATGGAATTTAAAAACTTGTTTACTACTGATAGAAAAGTGCTATTTTGCCAACCATGTGGGAAATCTATAAAATCAGATCAGGGTGTTTCCAAAACATTTTTCTAGCAATAAACATCTCGTCACTGTTTTGCATGTGCAGGATGTCCACATTCTGGAAAGTCAGGGGAAAGTCAGGGAAATGCCTGAAATGTTGGTAAAAGTCAAGGAAAATCAGTGATATTTAAAAAAAGTCTGGGAAATTTCAATTAGTTTTAACCCAGCGTCGGGGAGTGACGCCCTCATCACCCAACACACTTGCACTTGGTGTTGCAGACAGTCACTAACTTCCCCTTCCTACTAATGTAACCTTGTATTTCCTGCCTATTATTGTAAGTTGTGTTACATTACTTGTTAACATTTCTCTTTTTGTTTTTAGGTCAAAGGAGTAGAAGAAAATTTGTGATATAAGTTATACCTTGTTAAAAGGCAATTAAGACTGCAGCAATGTCAAAGCGTTGTGGGTTTAATGAACAATGGTTAAACCAACAATTAAAGAGTTTTCTGGTTGGATAGCTGCTGTGAACGGCAACAATGAATCAGCATTTTGTAAAGTGTGCTCTAAAACTTTCAAGCTTAGCAACATGGGGCGTCGGGCAGTCTCCAGCCACGGAATACCAACGGTATAGCGTACACACCCGCCTTTTCTTTTTCACACTGTCTCTCCTTGCAGCTTGATACTATATGTGATAATGGGGTCGGGGACTTCATTGCTATTAATAATTTGTATTTACGTAACAAATTCTTTAACCAATATGCAAAGCCTGGTATATGTGAGATGGATCCTGCATACTTCATTGTCTTACTAGGTGATTTTGTTGCTGCTGACATTATACGGTTTCTTACAGTTCTATGTATTCTGTCTATTTCGTCCCTCTTATGTATGCGGGAGTGACATGGAGGAGACTGGCACAAAACAGACCGTTGTGGAGGAAACTTGGGGAGACCTTCGTCCAGCAGTGGATTGATAATGGTTGACAATGATGATGATGATATCCAGCCTTTTTAGACCTTTGCTGTAAATATTATCAATTTCCTTGTTATTTAGGTAGTCGAGGTGGCATAGGTTATACGCTCTATACAACCATGCTCTAAAAGCAGAAAGTTTGTACTCTTTCGGACAGTGCGAATCAGGAGGGACAAGGTTCGGTACTGCGGTCGGTTTATAATAAACATTAAAATTGAAGCTGGATGTTCTATTTCTTCTGAGCGCGACGTCAAGATAATTCAACGTTCCATCAACTTCAAGCTCCATGAAAAATTGCTCAGCGTGGGCAAATGGATCAGTTTGTTCGTTATTGGGACGTCGATCTGCAAAAAGTTTCCACTAGATACTTAAGCAGTGTGTTTTTAGGACGGGCAACAGCTAATGATCTTTTAGAGAAATTCATTAAAGGTGCACCTCTTCCCTTGGATAACATGCTACAAGTGTCAATGGATGGACCTAACATTAATCTCAGCTTTCTTCAAAAACTGAAAATCCAGATGGTAAATTATTAGTTGACATTGGAGTATGTGGTCTTCACGTGGTCAAATGGAGCTATGAAAACTGGACTTGAAGCAGTGAAATGGGATATACAGTACTTTCTGCATAACTTGTACTACCTTTTAAAAGATAGTCCACCTCGCCATGCAAATTATACTATGATTACTGGATGTAAAGATTTCCCTTTGAAATTTTGCACTGTAAGGTGGTTGGAAAATGTTAATTGTTTGACTAGGGCATTACTTGTCTATGATCATATCAAGAAATATGTTCAAGAATAATTGGTTTCCAGCAAAAACAGCACATGTTTCTTGCAGAATTCATGGAAAGTCCATTGTTGAAATGCAAATTGGCTGCGTTTATGACTATAGCTTCAGAGTGTGAATCTTTTTTGAGAAGGTTCCAGAGCCCAAAGCCTTTAATTCCTTTCTTACAAACTGATTTGCTGGATCTGATGAAAAATTTGATGGCACGAAGCTTGAAGCCTGACAAATTAAGTGAAGCTGATAGTGTCTCAAAACTGTTAACTTTAGATGTATCAAAAAGTGAAAATCTTCTCTCAATTGAGAAAGTTGATTGGATTTAGTGCTGAAAAGCTATTAAAAGAAGTGAAGTGCTCAGAAAGGGAGAAATTAGAGTTTAAGCTCGAATTTAGGAAACTTGTTACCAGTATGATTGAAAAACTTCATGAGAAAAGCCCACTAAAATTTAAGTTTGTCCGTGGGGTAACTTGTTTGGACCCAAATATTATACTGCAGCAGCCGAGTCTTGGCAAGAAGAGAGTGGAAATTGTGCTCGAAGTTTTACTTAGTGCAAACAGGATTTCAGATGACTGTGCTGAAAAAGCTAATAAACAGTACGCTTCATTGTGTGTGTGTAGAAGCTCAATCTGCTTTAAAGTCTCAGTTTGATGAATTTTTAGACAGTCATGATGATTCCATTGGATTAGACAAATTTTACAGTGCTGTACTTAACAACCAAAAACAATTCAGTGAACTTTGGGATGTAATAAAAATCTGTCTCATTATTTCTCATGGAAATGCTGCAGTGGAAGGTGGATTTTCTGTCAAGTCTCTCCTTGTGGAAAATGTCCTGGAATAATCCCTGATTTGTCAGAGAACAGTTTTCGATGCCATTAAAAATGTGAGAGGAGTAGAGCACATTGCCATCAATAGAAGGCTTCTTCTTTCTGTAAGAGCCTCCAGACGAAGATATCAGGATTATCTTGAGAAAAAAAGTGTTCTTCAAAACGAAGAAGAAAGTCAGAAAACTGAAGTTAAAAAGAAAAATTGATCATGAAATAAAGGAATTGAAGGGAAAAAGACAGTACGGAAGGAACTAAAGTTGGAAGAAGCAGCATTGCAGGTGAAGATTTCAGATTGGGAAAAAAGAAAAGTGGTGTGTAATATAAAAACAGTGACTGTGTTCATACTGTAATATTTTTATAGTAACTGTTCTGAATATTGTGTATGGGTTTGTTTGAGTGTTTTGTCAATAAATGTAAAACCATGAAAAAAAGAGTAAACTTAAAATTAAAAAGGTGCGAGTTAGATGGCTATGGGGAAGGGGGAAACCGATTAAAAAAAAATGAATCAGTTATTTGGGAAACTTATGTGTCAAACGGAAACACTTTTAAATAATATAAGTTTCTCAAATATCCAATTCAATTTTATTTATTATCATGGCACATATATTAAAAAACTCAAATAAACCTATTTGTGTAAGGTCAGGGATTTCTTATATACACTGACGGAAAAAAATTCCCAACACCACGAAAAAGTAGTTGTAGAGGAATGAAATAGCGGCAATACATTTGTATAGGTAACATATTTAATCGATTAAGGTTTCAAGATCACAGTTTAATGTAAGTACGAGAAGAGCCATTTTAAATGTGAAATGCTGGTACATTAATAACCGGTGTAACCGCCAGAATGTTGAATGCAAGCACGCAAATGTTCATGCATTGTGTCGTACAGGTGCTGGATGTCAGTTTGTGGGATAGAGTTCCATGCCTGTTGCACTTGGTCGGTCAATACAGGAACAGTTAATGCTGGTTGGGGGTGACGCTGGAGTTATCGTTCAATGATGTCCCATAAGTGCTCGATTGGTGAAAAATCTGGTGATCTAGCGGGCCACGGCAACATGTCTACACTCTATAGAGCATGTTGGGTTACAACAGCGGTATGTGGGCGAGCGTTATCCTGTTGGAAAACACCCCTGGAATGCTGTTCATGAATGGTAGCACAACAGGTTGAATCACCAGACCGACGTACAACTGTGCCGTCAGGGTACGTGGGATAACCACGAGAGTGCTCCTGCTGTCATAGGAAATTGCTCCCCAGACCATAACTCCAGGTGTAGGTCCAGTTTGTCTCGGCCGCAGACAGGTTGGTTGCAGGCGGTCACCTGACCTCCTTCTAACCAACACACGGCCATCACTGGCACCCTGGCAGAACTGGCTTTCATCAGAAAACACAACAGATCTCCACTCCGTCCTCCAGTGAGCTCTAGCTTGACACCACTGACGTCGCAAACGGCAGTGGTTTGGAGTAAGTGGAATGCACGCTACAGGGCATCTGGCTCAGAGCTGTCCGTCAAGTAACCGATTTGTAACAGTTCGTTGTGTCACTGTGGTGGCAACTGCAGCTCGAATTGCTGCCGCAGACGCGGTACACGGCGGTCTTCCGTCTTAGTAGTGCCACGTAGCCGGCCGAAACCCGGTCTTCTTGAGGCAGTACCTTCCCTTGACCACCGCTGCCAACAATCGTGCACAGTGGCTACATTCCTGCCAAGTCGTTCTGCAATATTGCGGAACGAAAATCCACCTTCTCGTAGCCCTATTACACGACCTCGTTCAAACTCCGTGAGCTGTTGATAATGGCTTCTTCGTCTTCTTAAAGGCATTCTTGACTAACATCAACACACTACGTCGAATCTCAACGATAACTAACGCTCACGAACGTTACAGCGCGTATTTACAGCAGACCTGCTTTGCATGTTCCGAGGGGCGCTACTAGCGCCACACGTATGCGCCGAGCACGAAATTTGCATAGACGTCATCTTACAGATGTACTCTCACCGCCTACCAACTGTGGGTTATCTAACACAACCCCTTCTTGGTGTTGGGATTTTTTTTTTTCCCGTCATTGTATTTGGTCAGGGGAATCAGGTTTGATAATTCTATGGACACCCTGATGTGACATGTAGACAAGCCCTTCTAGGAGAAACAGTTCCATCTTTGTATTCCAGCCCTTCAAAGTTTGCCATATATTATTCAGTTTTATGTTTTCAGTTGATTTTCCTGTACATTAAAAAACTACTGCCTCCAACATATTGCTCCTTCAATCACTAAAAATCTGAATCTATGCCTTCAAACCATCTTATTGTGAGGTCATACCATAATGGGCTGTAGCTTGATAACACAGCATTTTTAGCACTTGTCTTGGTAATCTTCCACCTTCCACACAACATACATACATCCGAATCATTTTATGTGCTTAATGTCTATTTCTTCTATTACAAAAGTACTCGGATCAGTTCTAAAGGCTGCACTGCTAATCTGTTCTGAACTTAACACAACCTATAATCCCCTGATAATTCTTTTACAACCCAGATGTGAGATTTTAGTTATTGAAGGAAAAAAAAAAAAAAAAGAACACACACAAATTAAATCAGCATAAGCACTGCAGGTCATCAAAACTGATCTTTCATTGAGAGAAGAGCTACAGCCCATAGCACAAAAACTGCAATAAGTTGTTTCTTTTTGTAGATATGTACTTTTGTGAAAATTATCACTGTGTGTTGAATGAAAGGCAGTGAGGAAGTGTATATTTTTCCCTTTAAGGTTAAGGTGTATGTTGAGTTGTATTTCTATCCTTAAGGTTGAAGTATATGTTTTGCTGCACTTTTACCTTCAAGGTTGAATTATGGAAGAGCTAGATTATGTGTTGAAGATTTGATGAATATTTTATTGCTTTTGCTCTTCTGCGTAAAATGTCAAGTCATAAATTTTTGTTAGTATGATCTTATGTTGTTGTTCATATGCAAGTAAAATCTGTGTATCAGCAGACACATGTGTGTTTATGTAATTTGTTTTAAAAAAATAGTGCAAAGATTTGTTGCTCACTTCTTTTATTATTTTTTCTAGTACACAAAACCTATAGATGAGGAAGTAAAAAATGAAGCTCTTGCATATGACAAGCGAGATATTGCAAATAATAATAATGCTCCTGCAACAACAACCCCAGCACCCACCACTACTTCCATTGTAAAAACCAGAAAAAAAAAAGATGACTGATGATGAAATTATGGAAAAATTACGAAGCATTGTATCTGTTGGAGACCCAAATCGACGTTATACAAAAATTGAGAAAATTGGACAGGGGTGAGTAGATACTTGTATGTCGCAAGAGAATAATTGGGTGTTTCCTATTATCTAGTTTCTTTCTAAAAAAATTTATGAAAATAAGTTTTATTAGTCATAAATAAATATTTCAAGTACTTCCAATATTGGATTTCGTTAGAAAAAGTCTGCTATTGAAAAGTTTTTTGACGTGCATTAATGCAATTGCATTATTGGACTTACTGTTAAATTCATGTTGAACACTTACCGCACGTGTTGGTTTCCGTATTTGTGTTATGTAGATGCGGCATGGGGGTTGTTTTTCATTCGTTTGCTGTTCCTTTTTAATTGGCCTCGTTACTAAATGAATTTTTTACCCTTTGCTGCCTCTACATTTCGATACGCTTATTACCCAAATACTTTCGGTAACATTCCGTTACCGTCATCTAGGGGACGTTTTGAAACAGCTGGAGGAATTTAATGTAAATTGAGCAAAAAACGGAAAAGTTCGAAAAATCAGATCGCTGGTCAACAAGAGATGGTGCCACAACGCCCAAGAGGAAGCGATAGCCGTGAACAGATGCAGCCCACGAGAACCACCTAATGCTCTGCCGACACGGTCCTTGCTGGTCGGAGCAAAACGTCCCCTAAATGACGGTAACGGAATGTTACCGAAAGTACTTGGGTAATAAACGTATCGAAATGTAGGCAGCAAAGGGTAAAAAATTCATTTAGTGACGAGGCCAATTAAAAAGGAACAGCAAACGAATGAAAAACAACCCCCATGCCGCATCTACACAACGGAAATACGGAAACCAACACGTGCGGTAAGCGTTCAACATGGATTTAACAATAAGTCCAATAATGCATAAATAAATAATTGTAACTGAAAACAATGCACATTGTTGATAATAATTTAACATAAAAGTATATTTCACTTAGATTTCAAATTTAATGCAATACCACTTTTCAGCAAAAGAAAAATTGTTTCACATTTCTAAAAGTTGTCAGGATAGCACTTCAAAAATTCTGTGAATCAGTTATGTGCTTTTATACATATATCTTGTGTGCTGCTTTTGTTAGAACTCTCTCTCTCACACACACACACACACACGTATGCATGCAAGCTCACACACGCACACACACACAGAATCCAACTTATGTGTTGGGTAAATTCAAGCAAAAACTGTTTTCAGACATTTCTTTGATTTACAGCTAAGTTTTCCGATGTGAGCCCCCCAAAAGTTTCCTTTTTGTCACCGTTTCAGGTATTTAAGCATAATGCTGTTTCAGTTGACATATGCAAATAATGTAAAAAGGGGGTAAAATTGTTGCTCAGCATATGCGGAACTTCAAAAAGAATGAAGTAGTACAGAAACAACTGTTGATGCCGACTGGGTCATAATTATGAGCAAAATTCTACTTATTTTATGATTCTGTTTTGAGAAACTTACTTATATGACCTTTTACAACATTTTCATAACTGAATTCATTCACTCCTTGACTATTATGTGATGTGTACATGATTCACAGTGAATGTAAAAGTATGTAATGCATTTACTATCATCTGCAAATACTCTGAATGGCACTTATTGCATCTACTGACAGAAAATATTCATTTTCAGCATGGTCAGTTCCTATGGGAGATGTAATACTTGCCATGGTTTGTGCTGACTCTACAACCAGTGCACAAGGGATTGCATGATGAGTAAAAGTAATTATAACACTGTGTGTTTACTATATATGATCATTAAGCATATCTGTAAAAATGTTGTATTTTTTCTTAAGTAAATATCTATTCTTTCTTAAACATAAAGTGTAACGTGTGTTTCTGTAGCAACAGTCTTTAGAGCATCTGAAGCTGACCTCACTCTTTGTTAAACATATCCAACCAGGCTTTTCCTCTTGTCATTTTATAGAAATGTGCTGTTTTATCTAGGAAAACTTTTAAGGGGCAGTGGATATGAAATTTAGTTTTCAATATCTAGTTACAGCAGAGCTTCCAGGTAAGACTAAAAAATAATTTGGAACTCAGGATATAAACATGTTTCATGTTATATCCCGTTAAGAGTTTTCTTAGAAAAAGACAAAGAATGTTAAAGGATTCTGAAGTGAAAATGAATTAAACTTTTGAAAAGTAAAACTCATAAATATTTGAACTGTTCTTAAATTGTATTATAGAAGTATAGAAATTTGAAATAAGTGCAAGTACCTAACACTGAGGAACTTCCTTTTTTTTTTCTTTTTTTTTCTTTTTAAGTAGCCATTTTTAGAAGGCTAATCAGTATAGAAACCTCAAGTGAAGAATGAAACGTATTTCGTACTACTAGTATGAGGAAGTATAATTAAGCTGTCTAAGTACGATATGTCAAACTCACCAAGTTGAAATTGCAAAGTTAAAAATACTTTATTTACACTTAAAATGAAGGTAAGTTAAAGTACTTTAAAGTTAGATCTTTCGAGGCAGTCTTCAGCCTCATCATCAGGCTTAGTGCCACAGTATATAGCGTAAGCAAGCAATAAATACACTAAGAAACAATACCATAATGCAATAGTCACATAAGTCTTCATTGCCAAACGTGGGCAGTGGGAATTCCCAAGTACATGAAAAATTATGGCAGATGTTCTACTTCCGCTATGTGAAACACAAATTCGATGAATAGCTTCCAGGGGCGTGGAACAAAACTAAGAAGATCTATATTGCAGCTCGAATTACCAAATTTAATGACATGTAAGCTTTCAGATAAAAGTAATGAACACCTGTTACTTGCAGGCCATGTCGCTGCATCTTCAGTCCATGTGGCTGATGCCAGAATCCTTGTTGTCCCAGTCAGGTGAGTATTTGCCCTGGTTAGGGCAGTGGATGTAGAGCCAGTCCTAAGTGCATATTTGTGTTCAGACACATGAACATTTAAAGTCCAAAATGTAGAACCGATATAATATTTCACGGCTTAAGGCTGGATCACGGGGAACCAAAGGGATACAGTATACAGCAGTTTTATTGGGTGTTGGGACTAAGTCACGGTCCTTTCTAGCAACTGAAAAAAACAACATTAGGTGCGAATCCCAAAATCAAAGTTATGTGGTTTACAAAATTTCTTTAGAACAGAGACTATGGGTGGAAAAAACTCAATGGAAGAAACACCTCAAGGCAGAGTGTAGTAAAACTGAATCACTGAACGCTGTGCAACAGCTCAAAAAAGGTATTCGAAGAATAACCAAAGGTAAGCGCAATGTGCAAAACATTTGAAAGTTTGGTTCGTCGAAGCCTAACTGACGAAGAATGTGAAAAAGCACATTTTATTAAAAACTTATAGCTGAAAGCTTGTAGTTCTGCAGATGAGAAGACTGAAACGGTATAATAATTGGGGAACTAGTTGGTTTTCTGTACACTGAAAAAGAAATTTTATTAGAGATAAGATCCTGAGAAAGAAGAAAGTAGAGGAAAGGCAAACGACCACCTGTTTCAAACTCTAGCGTGAACTTAACGGAAGGAAACTGTGTCGACAATGTTTTAGCAAACGAGTGAAGTAGGTTAATAGAGTGTGGCCAGAAAACCAAAAGGTCGTCAACGTACCTTAAAATTAAGTGTGGTTGATAAGCAAATTCATTTAGGACTTCTTTTCCAAAAACTGAAGAAGTAATTCGGCTAAAACTGGGGAAAGGGGGGGAGTCCTTTCCAGTTTTAGCCGAATACTTCTTCTGAAATACGAATATAGTGAAATAAGAATAGGCATTGCATGACTTGCGGTTCAGTAAATCCAAGAAGCTTTTGAATATATTTGCAACTGTAGTACAAATCTGCAAACCCAATTTTTTGTAAAATAAATGTCAGACATTGATCACTATTGGAAATGTTTCACTTGTATTTCCTGGCTAAAATTTGCACAATTTTCTCCCTAGAGGCATATATGTATATTTCATATTTATATCTGTGATTTGAAACATTCTTCTTGCATAAGATGCCATTTTAATCCTGTGGAACATTTTACATGCATTTCTGAATATCTGCTTCTAAAATTCTGATTGAAAAAGTTTTGTACTGTATGCTATTTGGCATGGTTAGAATGAAAAATTATTGTACTGTATGCTATTTGGCATGGTTGTTAGAATTGTAAACATTTTCCTCTTCAAATGATATGGAGTTTTTCCACTTAGGGTGTATATGTGTAAACTTTTTTTTCCCTACTTCTTCTGCTTCTAAAAGTCATACATAAAATATTTTTTCAGTACATAACTACCTCTATGAATAATAATTTATTCTTGATTTTCTACTTTTCATTATTTTCTACTTTTTAGTAATGCATAGTTTTGCTGCTAGGGGCTTATTCATTTAAAAAATATTTTGTTGAACTGATACCATTGACCTTCATTTCATAACTGATACGCATGAGAAACATTTTGTGCACATTTTCTTCAAATAATGCACAGTTTTCACATAAGGAGGCAAAATTATTTTGCATTTTCCTCCATGTCTCTGCTTCTAATTGTCTCATTTGAAAAAAATTATTTGCTTCGGATACCTTCCTAAAGATGAAGAGAATTTTGCATACCATTCTTGAGTTTTTGTAGTGCACTTTTCTACCACTAGTAGGATAAGTACCTATTTCTACTTGCAAATGTTTTCCTGATTCAAGAAATCTGAAAAAATAATATCTTTATAATTCGCTTCATTCACTGTGAAGAACAGTGCAAATATTGTGTATTTTAAGTAATACTCAGATTTTCTACCTGGAAAGGGTAAAAATCCATTTTCTTTTTCATTGATTTTGTACTTTTCTAAAATATGCTATGAGAAAAAAATTTTTATGTTGAAAAGAATTCAAAAGATGTGGGCATTACCCACGAGAGTTTAGTGTCATCTTTTTCTTTCGTATAATGCATGTGGATCTATTTTTGTTTTAGACATTTTTTTTATTTGCGTTGGCATGTGCATAAAATGCATATTTTAATATTTTTTTTTCTCATTGGCACGAGCACATCATATAGTGTCAGATACGATAGAATTTTAAATGTAGAATTAAATAAACAAGAGGAAAAGAAATCTTTTGCATCACTGAGCGTGTGCTCATAATTGAATGCAGAGGATTTTATAGAACTCCATGAAGATATTGCCAATTAATATATAATTTTCTAGAAAATATCAGCAAACAAATTGAATACATCAGGTCCATTTGGAATCTGAGAATGAGTTAGAGTTAAATGAAATTTCTGAAAGTTATAGGATACAGATGCTGTTGCTGCTTTGTAGTATTTTGGTGATCAACATAATTTTGAATAGTTTCTGTGTATTATTCAAAGTGCATTTAGCTGAACCTAATGGACTTACTTAGACTGTGATCCCTAGGATATGTTAACAAAGTGATAATGGACCATGTCATGGAGTAAATATCTTAAAGTTGATATACTGTTTAACATGTTGCTGTTGTTTACTTAGTGGTAGTACTTTCAAACATCCTTGTGTGTGCATCTTCAGTCCATGTGGCTGAATGTTTGTTCACAGGTTTGATTACATGTTGTTTCTTAAATGTTGAGTTGCTGCCATAATGATATTGATTCTTAGTTCAATTGTTAATTTTGATTCTTAGTTCAATTGTTGTTCAAATTTTAAGATCCCTTGGATTTCATACTTTTATAAGTTTATTGTATGTATTTATTCATATATTGCATGATTTTGCACTGCAATTTGTACAATGAGGAGTGTTGCACTGTTTTAATGTGTATGCTTCTTTACAGGGCATCGGGTACTGTCTATACAGCTATTGAGTCTGCAACTGGAATAGAAGTAGCAATAAAGCAAATGAATTTATCACAACAGCCAAAAAAGGAACTAATAATCAATGAAATTTTAGTCATGCGTGAAAATAAACATCCCAACGTTGTTAATTATTTAGACAGCTACTTAGTTGGTGAAGAGCTTTGGGTGAGTTCAGAGCATATATTCATTTTTCTTTCATTTGTCAGCTTCCTTTATATTTAAGTGCAAATAATTAACATATATTTATTTTAGTTATATTGTTTTTATTTTTCATTCATCAGTAAGAATTGCATGAATGCACAGTTGTGTCAGAATAATATGACCACCCCCGGAATCGCAGGGTACCTGCTCAGGCGTGTCACAGAGTGCACGTGACAAACTCGACCACACGGAGGTATAAGTGACTGGCCAGGACAGATGAGCCATAGTGCGTTACGTGAGCACAATGGGCAGAGGTAGTGATTTGACAGATATTAAACAAGTTAGTAAATTCATGCAATGCATTGATTATGATACGCTTTCCAACATGCTGGAAATCATTACTCAAGTTATGAGGATAATGAATGTGAAATAAATATCACTCCTGTGCCCTGACCTTTGACCCCATTTCGATGATATTTATACAGAACCAATTCAGTATACCTCCAGAACAACATGATAAAGTTTTGTCGCAATCGAAGCATTTTTACGTAAGTTATGAAGCATAAGGGCAATGGAATGGATCCCACTCCTATGTCCTGATCTTTGACCCCATTTCGTCCATTTTCAATAAAATTTGACCCCAGGTGGTCCCCTACCACATACTAAAATTTTATCGAAATCAAAACATTTTTACGCAAGTTATGACACATAAGGGCAGTGGAATGGATCCCACTCCTATGTCCTGACCTTTGATCCCATTTTGTCCATTTTTAATAGAATTCATTCCACGGTGGTCCCCTACCACATACGATAATTTCACCGAATTCAATACATTTTTACGCAAGTTATGAACTATAAAGGCAATGGAATGGATCCCGCTCCTAGTTGTGACCTTTGAACCCATTTCCTCCATTTGCAATAGGGTTTGTGCGGAGGTGGTCCCCCTACCACATACTAAAATTTCATCAAAATCGAACCATTTTTATGCAAGTTATGATGCGTAAGGGCAATGAAATGGATCTCGCTTCTATGTTGTGACCTTTGACCCCATTTCGTCCATTTTCAATAGGGTTCGTGTGGAGGTGGTCCCATAACACATACTAAAATTTCATCGAAATTGAAATTTTTTACGCGAGTTATCATGCGGACGGACAGACGGACAAAGCTGAAGCATATACGCTTTCTCAACGTACGGTTGGAAATCGTAAAAAAGGAATGATCATTGGCTACCGTGCCAAATATAGAAGCATCTCAGAAACAGCAGACTTCATGGGCTGTTCGCGAGGTACGGTAGTAAGGGTGTACCAAGAATGGACAGCTGGCACACCGAGTACCTCCCGATGTTATAACTATGGCGCTCCAAAGACCATGGACCCCAGAGGAGAATATCAACTGGTAAAGGACAATCAATAAACAACCGTGCAGCAATTGGCCACGCAAATGAATGCTGGGGCACCCAGGTACGTGTCCTCGATTGCAGTAGAGCGACCCTATTACACATGGGTCTCCGGAGTCGATGCTCTGTCAAGGCGCCCATGTTGACCCAGGTCCATTGGCAATGATGCCTGCAGTTCGCATGGGCTTCCATCCTTGGACTAGTGGAAGAGTGGGAAAAGGTTGCCTCCACCGACAAATCAAGGTTTCTATTCCACAGAAGTGGCGGTTACAGCGTCAAACATATGAGAACCAACACCCAGACAAACTTGCCGGTCAAGTGCAGGCCGGCGGTGGCGGTGCGCATGTCTGGGGGATGTTTTCCTGGTATGACCTGGGACTGCTGGTACCACTGGATGGGTCCCTGAATGCCAATGGCTACATGTCCATCCTCGCTGACCGCATGGATCCCTTCATGTTGGATGTCTACCCTGGTGGTGATGGTGTCTACCAACAGGACAGTGCACCATGCCACGTCACTAGGGGGGTGCAACTGATTCCAGGAACACAACAGCGATGTCTCTGTTCTCCCTTGGCCGATGAAATTGCTCGACCTCAATCCCGTAGAGCACTTGTGGTACTATTTGGATCGACAGGTCTCCATGCTCTGTTGCAGTCCGAATGGGCACGTGTGCCTCAGGCAACCTTCCGCTACCTCATTGCATCCATGCAGTGCCATCTCGCTGCTGTCATCCTGGCCAAGGGTGGTTATTCCAATTATTAGATAGGTGGTCATATTATTCTGATGTGACTGTGTATATTTTTAATGTGCTCTTTAGCCTTTATTAGTCTCTTTTTTATTTTATTTTTTGAAGTAAATGTGAACATTATTTTTCTCCTTTCTCCCCTATTGCATACAAATAGGAAACTTCGTTGTGTACTTCTTAACAGATACAAGCATTTGATCATACTTTTCAGATTAGTGTGGTATTTAATCACTGTTAAAAAATTTTGTTTGCTTCATATTCAGGAAATAGTCCACAGTATGGTGGTGGCATATTCTGAGAGTTCCACAGCCACAGAATGCTACATTAGCTTTTCTTATTCTGTCTTTGGTATGCAGCCAAAGGTACATGCAAACAGACAAACAAAACATTGCTTTTCATTATTTAGTACTGTTTGGACAGAGCCTAGGAGTTAATAGCTATCAGGACAAATGCAGAGTGTTGACCTTGTGAAAGACTGATGAAATAGTAAGTTGTAACACTCTGCATGCTCCTATTCTTCTAACAGAATGTTTCTACATTTTGTTTTCATCTGCACAAGATGTAGTATTGATCTGTGGTTCAGTACGAATGTACTGGAGATGTACATTTGTACTGAACCACAGAACCATGGTGGAGTATCATTATACATACATATCACTAAGCTGTTCTCTGAGATTCAGAGGTTAGCTTCAAAAAGAAATACAAACTTCCAGATATTTTTACTTATTGTTGTCGTATCAAACTTCGCCATTTACAGCGATCTTGACATACAACTCGTGCTTCACTGATATCCATTACACGCCGTACACAAGATCTTTTATACTTCATACTCATAATCTTTTTCTCATGCAGACACTTCTGAATCTGATTCACCCATGTCTTCCTTGGCCTTCCTCTGCCTTTCCTTCCTGCCACTTGGGCTGAAAATATTTTCTTAGTAAGCATTTCATCACTCATTCTTTCAACATGGCCAAACCACCGAAGCATATTGGTCTCCACCTTGCTAACAACATTTTGCTTTACATCACACAACTGCAATACATCTTCATTCCTCACACAATCAGATCGTGTCTTGCCACAAACCCCATGTAAGTAACTCATTTCTCCAGCACACAAACAACTCCTATGTTTCTTCTGCAGTACCCAGGTTTCACTGCCGTACATCTGAGTAGGAACAATTACTGTTTCATACACAGCCATGTGGGACTCTCTAGAGAACCCATCATTCCTGTGAAAACCTCCCAGAGCAGCTATGACTTTCAAAGAAGAATTCACTCACCTACTGATTTCACCATCCAACTTGTTCTCTCTGTCAAACATGCTGCCTAAATACACAAACTCACTCACCTGGTCAATCACAGTGCCATTTATACTTACATTACATTCAGTGCAACCCAATCCTCTCTCAAACACCATAACTTTGGTTTTTCCCTTATTTATACTCAGTTTGAATTTCATGCAAACTTCGTGCATCCGAGTCAACATACTCTGCAACTCACTTTTGCTCTCTGCCAACAGGACAGTGTCATCAGCATACAGCAATCTGCACACACGGATATCACCAAGACATAAACCACTATTATCTATTTTGGCATCACGCATGCATGCATCCATAAATATATTAAACAGCCATGGTGACATTACACAACCTTGTCTAACTCCTGCACCAATGGAAAACCATTTTGATAAAACACCATTCACTCGTACACAAGCTCTCCTGCCAGCATACATGGCTTTTACACTATTAAGTAGATTCCCAGTAACACCATATTCATTCAATACCTTCCACAAAAGTGTCCTGCCGACCTGGTGGCGCAGTGGTCTAAGGCGTTGGCCTCTGATCATTCGTCCGTAAGGGGTCTGGGTTCGAATCCCGGTCAGGCATGGGTGTTGTGTTTGTCTTACGGCACTGACTCTCTCCCTTCCCTGGAACCAGTGACCCTAAATTAGGGACGGGCGACTGCTTATAGCCCATTGAGTTGCTCACGGTGGTCGTTAAACCTCCAATCAAAAAAAAAAAAAAAAAAAAAAAAAGTGTTCTATTCACTCGGTCGTAAGCTTTCTCTAAATCTATGAAGGCAGTAAAAACTTTCTTCCCAACAGCCAGATACTTTTCAATCATCATGCGTAATGCAAAAATCTGGTTAGTTGCAGCCTTTACCAGGCATAAAACCACTCTGAACATCCCACACTTTCTCTGATGTAAGACCCCGTACTTTTTCAATAACAACCTTACCAAACACTTTCCCTGGCACACTCAGTAGGCTAATACCACGATAGTTCTTGCATTCAGTCTGATCACCTTTTCCCTTATACAAGGGAACAATGATAGCATCCTTCCAATCCCGAGGACCATTCCTAACTCCCAGCACAACTGGCAAATTTCAGTTAACCAGTCAATTATAGAGTCACCACCATATTTCAACATCTCTGCAGTTATGCCATCAACTCCTGGAGCCTTACCATTCTGAAGAGATTTTAGAGCTTTCACACTTCTCTTGAGATCCCTCCTGTGCTTTCATCCCTCATTGTGACATCATCTGCATCTGTCTCAGAATCATTTTTACTCTCCTGATCTAATAACTCACAGAAGTATTCGCCCCATCTGTCACTTAACTCATTGGGCTCCCATATCATTTCCCCAATCTCATTCTTCACACAACTTACAACTTTGTTTCTCCTATTTTTCCTGAGTCTCGTGTACTTCCAGAAGGACTTTCTATCTTTCCAAAAGCCAGTTCATGCCTTTCCACTTTCTCTTTCCTATCTTTTGCCTTACTGTGGTGAACCAGCTTAGCAGCTTCACGCTTCTTACAGCGATATTCATCCACAGAGACTCTACCTTGCAACATCCCCAAATAGGCTTCCTTCTTTTTCTTTACTGCCTCATCAATCTCACTATTCCACCAAGCATCACCTCTATTGTTACCAACTATTGTGGCGCCACAGACCTCTTTAGTATTAGTAACAACACAGTTCTTAAAACATTCCCACTTCTTTTCTACATCCCTTTCACAAGATTTCAGATCCTTCAGCCGTTCTCTGAGTAAGTCAAAATACCGCTGATGATCTTCAAGGAGCCTATCAACCTTTATTCTTTCTATCCTGGGTCTCTTCCTATTCCTTTTCCTCCAACCAACATTAAGTTTCATTCGTGACACTACCAAGTAATGATCAGAACCAACATCCGCACCTCTCATCACACGGGTGTCAACAACTAAGTGTTTCAAACGCTGATTGTAAACAACAAAATCTATCACACTCTTTTGACCAAGAGTACGATTTTCCCAAGTATATGTGTGGATATACTTGTGGTTGAAAAATGTATTAGATACACACAAATCATTCTCAATGCAGAGTTCAAATAATCTTTCACCATTATCATTCACACAAGGATCATTAAACTTACCCAGAACATTGTCAGAAATTGCATTCTGCACACCTACTCTAGCATTGAAATTCCCTGCCATTATAACTTTTTCTTTAGTGCCAAACTGGCTCAAAACAGCTTTTAGCTCATTCCAGAAATCTTCCTTCTTATCAGAAGGTTCAGAGTCACAAGGAGCATACACTACAACAATTACAATTCTCTGAAGTTTCACTTTCAAACGAATCCACAGAATTCTCTCACTTACGCAACTATAGTGGATCAAGTTGTTCATCTTTTCACTTAAAATCACACCTACACCAGCCTGTCCTCTCATATTATCCAATACTCCAGAGCACACACTCACCGTGCCATTCACTTCTACCCCAATTTCCTTCTTTTTGGTTTCACTTACACACAGCACATCCAGTCTATACTTATTCATCTCCTCAATCACCTCACTCATCTTGCCATTTATACCTCTAGTATTCCATACACCAATCTTACATTCACTCAGCCGAGATCGCTTTCTCATACGCCATTTAGAAAGTCCAGGTCAATTCTGTGGTGGACCGTCCTTCTCAAGTGTGGTAGGTCCACCATATCCCACACTTGTGTCATTCTTAATATTTCTTTTTGTCTTTTTAATCAGGTAAGTACATCAGTGTGGGGGATTAGCCCACAGCTGAGGGTTCCAGTTGGTCATTCAACCTAAGGATTCTGGAACAAAACCCAGTGAGTTGGGGTCTTTTTGCCAATGTCACACAGAACTAGCTTGCACCTCTCCAAGATTCACAGAGGCCCTAGTTGCTGTTGTGTGTGCCATTGTTACCACGGAGCGCCCCGAGGAGGCAAACCCATCGCTCACTACGACCGCCCACGGAGTATCATTATGAGTATATGAGTTGGTGAGTGTTGTTTTGTTCTTGTCTGAGAAAAGCTAGCATTTAAATTTTATTCAAATTAACACTTTTGATGATGGGACAACCACAAAAAGATTATGGGAATTTGCTTAAAACACTGTTTCAGACAACTTTCATTTAGTAAAATGTAAGGAATTTTTGAAAATAGCTGTCCTACACTTGTTCTTTATAAGAATCTCGTGACAAAACAAATTTACTCCAACAAATCTAAAAATTTTGGAATACATAGTTTTATAAGTTTAAAAAATGCAAATTTGTACTTTTAAGTTTATAATGTACTTACAGTCTAGTAAATTAAAAAAAATGCTAGACTGTAAGAAAGCTGTCGGGTTATGCATACATATCACTAAGCTGTTCTCTGAGATTCAGAGGTTAGCTCCAAAAAGAAATACAAACTACCAGATAGTTTTTACTTACTGTTGCCGTATCAAACTTCTCCATTTACAGCAATCTTGACATACAACTCAAGCTTCACTGACATTCGTTACATGTCGTACACAAGATCTTCTGTACTTCATACTCATAATTTGTTTCTCATGCAGACACTCCTGAATCTGATCCTCCCATGCTTGCCTTGGCCTTCCTCTACCTTTCCTTTCTGCCTCTTGGGCTAAAAAGATTTTCTTTAGTAAGCATCTCATCACTCATTCTTTCAACATGGCCAAACCACCGAAGCATATTAGTCTCCACCTTGCTAACAACATTTGGCTTCACATCCCACAACTGCAACACATCTTCATTCCTCACACAATCAGAACGTGTCTTGCACCCCCACCCCGTAAGCAACGCATTTCTCCAGCACACAAACGACTCCTACGTTTCTTCTGCAATACCCAGGTTTCACTGCCGTACATCAGAGTAGTAACAATTACTCTCATGCACAGCCATGCGTGACTCTCTTGAGAAACCATCATTCCTGTGAAAACCTCACAGAGTAGCCATGACTTTCAATGAAGAATTCACTCGCCTACTAATTTCACCATCCAATTTGTTTTCTCTGTCAAACCTGCTTCCTAAACTCACTAGCTGGCGGGTTATGCTGCATAGAAATTGTATATTGGTTTGCTGGCCCTCTTTCCACTTATCAAAAAGGTTTGTCATCGCACAGTATGGGAACAGTTACTCCAGTCTTACATTTATTACCAATGTAGTGCTTTTTGCAACCTCACTACCCCCTTATTGCTGTTTTTTGATCAAAAGGAATAAGCACCCTACAGCTATGTTTTCATTGGCTGAAGAGATGCAGAGATGGTACTAGGCTTCTTTGCAGTTAATAAAAGTTTAAGGTTCCAGGGATTTTACACTTGCAGACACAATGGTATTCATAAAAGTCATTGAACTTGAAGTGGATTAATCTAGCAATCTGGATGTTATATTTCTTTTTAACAGTTCACATGTTTTACTGCTGAACAAAATAAAAATTCACAGTATAGTGTGTTAAAGGGCTAATTTTAATGTAACAATTTCAAGACATAACAAATTAGAACTTTATATTTAGTTAAGGTATGAATTTTACATCCATGATATTGTGAAGAATATACAATGAAACCCCATTTATAAATTTTTCAAGGGACCAAGTAAAAATTAACGTATAATTGAAAAAACTGCATAAATGAAACATGGCATGTTTCCGTTCATAGGTGACAGCACATTATTCTGTTGCAACATATGTCATAGTCATTAACATTATTGTGCTAGATGCTACATAGTATGTAGTCTGTTATTTGTTCTACTGTGGTAGTATTTTCAGTTATTCATATTTTTTTCTCAGCTTTTTTTTTTTTTTTTTTTTTGCTTTATTGATTTCAATCACACTGCGTAGACTTACAGCACTTGTAAATACAGTATGCAGTATATTTACTGTATGTACATAGTATACAAAGCATTACTACTAAGTCATTTATGATTGATATTTTTCAACAAAGAGATATGATATGCAGTATGTTATAAAAAATGTATACATACGTTAATATGGTTAAAAGCTAATTTTTTATTGTTAAATTGAAGCATTGTATTTTCAAGGCTTCTAAGAGTCTGCATTGTTTCCCATTAGTTCTGTGGCTATAAGAAAGTTTCTAACAACACTCAACGATTTCAGTACATTGCTAAATTTGAATGCTAATGCTTTTACCTGGGAATCATCACCACTCTTGTCTCTGAAGGCGTTCTCATTGCACATTTTGATTTTGATTATTTTATCTTGAGTCATAAGTAATGATGATGCAAAATCTGCATCTCAAATTACATGATTTCGAAAGCTAAATTCATCTTCCTTTTCAACTATGGCATTCCATATCTTCTTGTGGTATATATTCGTCTGAAAAGTGAATGAAAATGAGTCACAAGGAAAGAATCTGATATGACTATCAAACAAGAGCAGTGTGTCTACTGCAAGTAGCAACTTAGGCGGTGATCAGTGATAACTCAGAAGCATGCACATTCCGTAGAATAGGTCTGTCGATTACAGGAAAGAGGGAATGCAAAAAGTGGGGGAGGGGGTTGGAAAATGGAAATGGAATTCACAGGTAAGGGTAGGAAAACAGTTTGTTAAAAGGAATTTGCATGATTTGAATTTCTAAATTCACTACACCAAAATTTAACATATAAATAGATTTTTTTCAATTAATATATGTTTTCAATTAATATATAATTGATAAAATTTAACATTAAGGGCAATTGAGAATTTTTGGACCGGTGACATTTTACGTATGAATGAGAAAAACATATAAATAGGGCCCTACTGTATTTATACTATTTAAAGTATTTCTAAATGAATGTTTTTTTGTGACAGTTGGGGGGGGGGGGGGGGGGTTCTAGTTTATGTAATTTGTTATGTATTTAGTTGTTGTTGTTTTTATTTGCTTATGTCTTCTCTACAACCAGTTTTGAACATTTGCTGATTCATTTAATTTTTTTATGTGATAACACATCGACACTCAGTTTCTATTAGTTTTAAATATAAGAAATTGTACAAAATTGTTTTACATGTGCAAGTATGTGTTTCCCCTACATCATTGATAAAGTATTCTTACTGTAAAATACTATGTTGCTTACATATCTTATGTGTTGCTGATACATACAAAAGTTACTTATTTTATCTGAACTTTGGAAGCGATTCAAAATTTCACTGGTAGTTCAACAGTCATAAGACAGCTTATGGTCAGAGGGAATGAATAAATTGTTTGACTTTATTTAACTCTGCTCATTTTTCCAAGGCATCTGTTGGGAATAGTTTCCTACTCATCAAATCCATAATTGCAGGTTAGAGCAAGTTCCATAGGTACTGTTAGAGTCTAAAAATACTCGTAGATGCTTTAGAATATCAATATGAATCTGTTAGCTCTGACAATATAGTATAATATTTTTAGCTCTAAACTCCTAATGTGGTGTAATTTCATATCAAGTTGTTTTATCCTTGAATTCACATCTTCACTTTTAGTTAGTGTACTACACAAGTAGTTATTTTCATGTATAACAGTTTGTTTCTTTTGTAAAATGTTTACATGTTCAATAAGATTTCTCTTTCACATGAGTTCTTGCTGTGCCTCTGTAGAACGAGAATTACTTGGTTTTCCTCTTTACTTTCTATAAAATTGTGCTATTCCTGTGCTAAGGATAATAGATTTTTTTTTGTCTTGTATTTTTTCTCCTCTTGCTTTCAGTTTTAAATTTTTTGTACTGAAATGCAGCTTGTAGCTAATTATTGCTTTTAGGCAACGATTCCACTCATTTTAATCCTTTAACGAGGTTGAACAAATTAACTCTCGGTTAGCAAAATATTTGCTGTCTAAGATGTGGGCTTGATCACTTCTAGAACAAGTGAACCTGTGCACCAGAAGCATTGACTTTGGTATTCAACATGGTTGTTTAAAGGGGTGATTGACTCTAATCTTTTCTGACTGATGCTTAAAGGGCTATAACAATATCGATGAACCTAAGACAGGAGAGAGATGTTCAAATCACTTTTTTTCTACCCAGTGGTATGACATAGAAAAGCACACACACCAGAGGGTACCAGATTTCCTGATCATGCCTTGGGTCATGGAACAGAAAAAAGGACTGAAACGAAGCAGTTGTTACTAGTGACAGGGTTATGCAGAGATGCCAACCACTCCGGAAATTCCGGAGTCTGTCCGGTATTTCTATGAAAATACAGAAGTACGGATCGGTAATAAAAATAAAAAATAAAAAAATACTTTTTTTTCCCCCGTAATTTTTTTTTTTTTTTTTTTTTTTTTTGTGATTTTATTTTTTTAGATAAACACTTGTGTTTGTGTGTTTTGCTATGTAATGTATGAATTCTGCTTGTCGCTGAAGTTACGGCATAGTCTCAATTTTTATTTTTGACGGCAGGCGTCGTGAAAGCTGCGCTTAGGTGCTAGAGCCTTAAAATAATTGCTCGTGATTTGTTAAAGGGATCCATCTTTTTAGTTAAGGATGAATATGCTTGGGGTGGAACATCAACTGCACATGAGTGCTGTGGTAAGGTAATTCAACTGAGAATTAGCTCTTCTTAATTCGTGCTCTCTGCGTATAATAATGATGGCTGGCTTAATTTCTAAAAGAAAGGAAATAAGAAATCAGAAATTCTTACCAGCTGAATTTGTCAAAATTCGTAATCATGCATCTAGTGTGCACTGAAAATTGTGTTTACGCATCAAAATTTTACCAATGCATGAAAATATGCATCGAGAATTTTTCTCGACACGTAAAAATGAGCATCGAAAAACGTGTAAAATACACATCAATGTGTAAAATACATATCAACGCGTAGAAATATCCATCAAGAAACGCGTAAAATATTTATCAACACGTAAATCTATGCATCAAATAGTTTTGCCAACCCGTAAAAATACGCATCAGGAAAGTATTTCGTCTTTCGAAAACGAAAGTAAACGAAATATATTTTTTTCATAATCATAATTTTGTTTTCCTGCGATGTTGCCTGTGCCCAGTATTGCTGTTATATATCATTTTATTCCATAAATATTTGTATTTCAGTTTGAAAATGGAGAGAAAATTTCCGAAAACGGAAATTCGACGGTGCAAAACTTCCCCTGTAATCTTCAGGCATGAGAGTGCCATGGCTTTGAGAAATTTCTCCTTTTTTATCATAATTTGCATTATCCTCGAGATCAAGGCGTAACTGAACATAAATTTTGGGGCAATTTGTGCTGGTGAAGGATGCTTTTTGCCTGAAACTTTTCGAAAACGGAAATTTCGTCTTTCAAAACTTTCGAAAACAGAAGTTAGATGCAGTGAAGATTTCTTCCATAATCGTAATTTTATTTTTCATGCAGTGCTTCTTCTGCCAAGTATTGTTGTTAAATATCATTTTATTTCATAAATATTCGTGTTTCACCTTGAAAATGGAGGTAAAATGTCAAAAACATAAATCGGACATGGCAAAGATTTCTCCCGTAACTAATCTACTTCCCTCCCCAACGATGTTCCAAACATGTGTCCTTAAATATTCCCCCAAAAAAGTTTTGCATTTCAGCTTGATAAAAGGGGGAGGGGATCCAAAAACGAAAGTAACTAAGCTGAAAAGTTTGTAAAAAATTGATGCATGGTGTTCAAAAGTATTCATGTTTTCAAAGTTACACTGTTTATCTTATCTAAGATAGTGAAAGCTATCATGCATTCAGGGTCCTCACAGACTAAATTTTTCAGCATGATAGATAAAATTGTCATCCAAGGGCAAAAAAAAAAAAAAAAAAAGAAAAAGAAAAGAAAAGCAACAAAGAAATGGGAAAGGACACAAAGATATCAGCAAAATGAAAATTTAAGTACTGGATGCTGTGCAGCTGCAGAGTCAACAGACAAATGTTGCTGTGTAACTTGCTGAGAAGTTTATTAGATATTTTTAGATGTCTATAAGAATTTCAAAAGTTCAATGTATTCGCTTCTTGAACACATTGCTGTTGCATGTGGTCATTACAGAACAAACATTTAATGTTATTGTTTTAAAATATGATTATTATATTTATTACTAAAACCAGAAGCAAAATGGTTCCAAATTCTAAATACATTGAGTGGTAGTGAAATATTTTTTAATATAAAAAAAATGTGGATTGATTTTTCATAATCGCCCAGCATTTTTATTTCACACACCTGTTAATTTTACTAAAATACTCCCCACTTTTAAAAATTACTCCCTAAATGTTTTCAAAGGAGTAAAAATACTCCTCAATTTTTTTTTTTGGGGGGGGGGACTCTGCTTTTACCGGAATATAGTGCAAAATGGACATGTTTGAAAAAAAGAAAAAACAGCTAGTAGAGCACTATGTATTATTTGTAGTAGTGATTTTTCAGTAGCGCATGGTGGTCGTGATGATTGTCATCGACATATTGCTGGGTCGAAGCATCAGAAACTTGCTGCTGGATTTGAAAACTCAAGTACAGTTAATTCTTTCTTTAAAGTTGATGATTCTGAATCCGTAACAAAGGCTGAAACACTGCTAATTTTCTTATTGAGCATAACATTCCAATAGCGTGTAGTGACCATGCAGGATCATTATTGCATCGAATATTCCCAGATTCTAAAATTGCGGGGGGAAGTACTGTGCTTGCTGCATCAAGACAACAGCTATGATATCAACTTTAGCCCGTGCAACATCTCAGAAAGTAGCCTTTTTTATGCAAAATAGTCCATATGCTGTTTGTACAGATGACTTGCTTGCAAAGGTAATGTTTTTAGTACTAGTAATTCCTCACAGTAATGCAGAAAGTGAATGCATATTCAGCATTGTGAGAAAGAACAGGACTGACTTGCATCCAAATCTTTCTGACAAGGTTCTATCAGATTTGCTGGTGGAAAAAACTAGAATGATTTCTGCAGAAGAATTGTGTTATAAACAAGATTTTTCAAAAGACATGATCAGGGAGCTACGATCAGCTACTTCTGCTTCCCTTGTGAAGGATGCAAATTTATTAGCAACACAAGTTCATTTCTTTTCTCACTAGCTGCTTGATTTTTCTGCAAAGTGAGTTAATTGCAATACAATATAAAAACTTAATATTTTTCAGTTTTGTGCCAGGAATGTTTATGTGAACTGTCTTTTCAAGATTGAAATTTATGAGTAGGAATATTTAACTGAACAAAATGCTGACCTGTTTATGATGTATGTTAAAATGTTGAAATTTTATATTTATTATAATAATTCAAATAATGTATACATTAAATTAAAAATACATTGCTGTATTTTATTAAGTTGTAATTATTATTTTAAATAATTTCATACTTTTGTAAATGCGTAAAATAGCAGGCACGTTAGTACTCCTGAAGTTATGCTCAAAACTCCTGAAAATTTACCTTAACATTCTGTCTGGTTATGGTCAGCACTGCTAAAATGAGAGAGGGAAAGAAATTGTTTTGCTGTAGGTTTTGTAAAACCTTGCTGCTGTGTGAACATTTCTGTTTAGGGAATGCAAACAATTTTGGGTCACTATTCAGTTCAGGTTCATCTGCCACTTAAAGGGTTAAATCTTTCACTGATTATTTTTTTATTATTCTCAAAATTCCAATTTCTATTGACTTGTCATTTCAGGTTGAAGTTTGTAGATAAAGCAATGCTTTTCCACCACTCATTTGGTCATTCAGAATTACCATAATCTGTTATCACTGGAGTATGACTTTTCTTCAAAGATGATGCCACTGAGATCTATGTTCTGCTTTGCAGAACATAGACCTTGCTTAGCATTAGCATGATAGTGATGGCCAGGTAATGATGATGATAGGTAAAGTCATGGCTCCCCAGATGAGATAAAAATTATTGTAAGAAATAATGGGAATGTATTATGAATTCTTGATTTTTTCAACAGCTTTATTTTCTGAATGTGCTATAAAGACTATATTTTGAATAATCCTTTTTGCCTTTAGTTTCTTTGTTTTACCACATGAATGTACAAGAAAAAAATTAATGAAAGCAACTTAAAGTATGAGATATGAGACAGAATTTAAAACAGTTGGATAGAAAACCATCTAGCATAGAGAAATGGGTTAACAAATCAAAAATTATTTATTGCATGATCACTCTCAAGATTTCTGTCTCTAGAACAGTTCAGCATCACCTGTATGTATGCTTCTGACTCATCACTTATATTGAATTCATGATAAGAATTGTGTAATATAGCATAGTCTCACTAGCAGTGTTGGACAGCACATTGTAACTTTAAAAAAATAAGAAAATCATTAATCACCCTGTAAATATACCATTTTTGGGTTATTTTTATTTTATTTATTATTTTAATTTCTGGAAAAACTATGAATGAAGGCTGTACAAGAATGTAGAAATCATAAGTAAAATTTAAGTGGATTTACTGGTAGACAACTGATTAGAAAACGTGCGTGTTTTTTTTTAGGTTGTGATGGAATATTTACCCGGTGGTTCACTGACGGATGTTGTTACAGAAACATGTATGGATGAGGGTCAGATTGCAGCTGTTTGTAGAGAGGTTAGTTTTGAGTTATTTATATAATTTTTTAACCAAAGAGAAATGCTAAAATATTTTGTAATTATACATAAAATATTGATTGTAATTGTTAATAGTAATGACACAAAAAATAAAAATGTGTTTTGCCAAGTCACTGTGGGTGAAAAGAAAATATATCATATAATGCCTTTGTTTTTATTCTTTGTCATTTAGTAGTTCAATAACTTAGATTCTGGTATTATCTTCATTTGGTTAATAAGAAATTTATAGGTGAGCAGTTAAAAAATTATCAATGTATTGGGTGTCTGAAATCTTGGGCATGATGAACACACCTTTTGACAAAAACAGGCAGGTCATTAATTGAAATACATTATTTTCTGCAGTCAGATTGTGGTACTGATTTGCTTTTAGTTTACTGTTCTCCGTGTAACATCTCATGGAATTTAAAACTTTCATTGCCCTCTAGCATGAATTTCACCCATGTCTCCTAATTTCCATTTGAGCATGCTACCTTTACACCAGTGTTTCTTTCAGGAATACATGGAGGGAGCCCTCCTCTCCCGGAAACGACCCCCCCAGACATTTTGTTACCGAGCCAAATGCATAGATGCCAGCTAGTACGGATTTTCCGTAATTTTACGGATTTTTGGTTGCTGTTACGGAAGTACGGAAACACCGCTGAAATTACGGAAAATCGCCATTTGATTTAATTTTCTGAGATGGAAAGCAAATTTTCATCAACTTAAAAATTTTTGTTGGTTCTTCAAGTTTTTCTGGGAGGAAGAAATTAAATGCTACATTGAGGGCTGCCAGACCTGCGCCAATTGCGCCAGCCCGCGCCAAAACGTTGTTCTTGCGCCATTCTGCTAAAAAATTGCCATTTCGACGAAATCTGCGCCAAAAGTTAAAATTTACTGGTCATCGAAAAAATAGCGTTATCTTACGACATTTGAAATCGATTCAGCGGTGAATTCGTACATGAGATTCTTCCGCGGAGTCCCCTCAGTTTTTTTTTTTTTTTTCTGGTTTCTTTTCCGAGATCGATGCAAAAGTGAAGAAATTTTCAGGATGTTGGTTGGGGGGGAGGGGGTCGTATTCCGTCTGGGGACGTTGTTTTGTCTTTTTAAACGTTCGGAAACGGAAGTTAAACGAAGTGCAGATTTTTCCCCGTAATCGTATTTTTTTCTCCTCGCGCGATTTTGCTTCTGTTCAGTACTGTTAAATATAATTTCAGCTTGAAATTGTAGGCAACGATTTCCGAAAACTGAAGTTAGGCCGCCCGAAAATTTCCTCGTAATCTTCGGCGACGAGATTCTCACGCTGATTTGAGAAATTCCGTCTTTTTTGTTATCATTTGGGCCATGTACAAAATCGTTGCATAACTGAACTTAAATTTTGGGAGGATTGGTGGCGGCAGCTGGGGGGGGGGTCATTTTCTCCGTCAGAGGACGGAATTTCCTCCTTCGAAAACGGAAAGTAGACGGAGATAAGATTTCTCTGGTAATCGTAATTTTTTTTTCTCGCGATGCTTCCTCTACCCAGTATTGTTAGATACACTGCTGGACAATTGCTAAGGACAGATCATAAACGGCTATATAGCGCATAAAAAAGTAAGTGTGGTTGGATGCCAAGTGAAATAAAATAATGTCAGAATGCCAGGACATTACAAGAAAGACAATTTATTGTGCTCTGAAATCCAGAAGGCTTTGGAACATGTTCAAGGGACAAACAGGCCATTTTGTGCAGAATACATAAACGTGAAAGAAATGCAATTACCGTCCGCAGGCGTTCCAGCGTAAGATGTCAATACGGGATATAGCCACCATGGAGGGCGATGCAAGATTCCACACGTTGTGTCATGCTTTGCACAACATTATCAGGCAGCTGTTGGGGTAATTTATCCCATTCCTCTGTCAGTGCACGGATGAGGGTGTCCTTGTTTATTGGAGGGCATTGGCGACCAGCAAAACTCCTCCCCAAAGCATCCCACACATTTTCAATGGGATTCAGATCTGGAGAACGTGCTGGCCATACGAGGCGTTGAATATCCTCGCTCTCAAGACACTCCTGGACAGCGACTGTTCGATGACATGTTTCGTTGTCGTCCATGAAAATGAATCTATCACCGACAGAACCACGGAACATGCGAACATGAGGTAGCAGAACATCATTAATGTATCGTTGGCCAGTCGTAGTCCCAATTGGAAGCACATAGAGGGACGTACGGCCATTGATCATGATGCCAGCCCATACCATGACACTACATGTCGGATATCGGTCTCTTTCCTGTATGTTTGCTGAACAATATGCAGTACCACTATCACGCCAGATCAGTTGTCGTCGACAATCAGACTATAGACTGTATCTACTCTCATCTGAGAAGAGGACAGCAGACCAGTCGTTATCAATCCAATTGCGATGTTGCTGGCACCATTGCAAACGGGCGTTACGGTGACGTCTGGACAATGGGATGCACACAACAGGACGGCGGGCGTATAGTCCTCCTTGGTGTGATGAAGACCTAAGAAAAGGTCGAAAGCTTCCAACTTACGAAGTTTTTGTAAAAGTTTTCATTTAACGTAACTAGCGTGATCAAGTTACCTTTATTTGTTAATATTGTTACGTGTTTTGCCCATCATCGTCATATAGTCCTCCTTCATTGAAACGTCTGGCGACAGTTTTTCGGGAGATCCGCTTGCCAGTAGCAACCATAAACTGATTTGCTACCTCACTAGCTGTGCTGCGCCTGTGTCTTTTTGTTGATAGCATTATGTACCGATCTTCTGCAGGTGTCGTACTGCGAACACGACCTCCCCGTGACGTTTGCTACACTCTCCATTTGGTTGAAATGATTTCCAAAGCCTTGAAACAACACTGTGGCTGACGTCGAACTCCCTGGCATCATCTGTTATTTTTCCCCCTTTTTCAATCTTGCCAATAATACGGCTACGGGTAAAATCGTCTAGGTGATGTCGGGAAGACATACTGAAAATTGCAAGTTCGTCAATTGATTCTTTCCCTTTCAACTTTGCGTTTGAACAACAACGGTCAATATGCGTCAAATCCTTTATATCTCTTATCAGCGCTATGACGTCACGAACAAGTTCGGCAATCCAAAATTTGCATACGCACAACACGTCTTACTGTATCCCGCACGTATGCTAATTTCCACATTTTCCTGCCTTCCATTTTATGGTTGCAATCATTGCTATTGTCATCAGTCCTTAGCAATTGTCCGGCAGTGTATCATTTTATTCCATAAATATTTGTATTTCAGCTTGAAAATGTTGGATAAATTTCCAAAAAGTGAAGTCAATTCAGCTTGAAAATGTTGGATAAATTTCTGAAAACTGAAGGCTTGAAAAACCGTTATTTCAAGCCATGTTTCCTGATTCAGTGATCGCAAAAAAATATTCGTGTGGAAGAACCAAGGCTACTGCACTAATTCAGCACATGGCCAGTGTTTCTACAAGTAACATCGTATCTGAAGTTAAAAAAAATCCTTTTTCTCTATCTACGGACGGAAGTAATGATGCTCAAGCAAATAAACTGTATCCCATTACAATAACATATTTTGACGAAAAAATAGGGAAAAATTCAACTGTTTTGTTATCATTGGTTGAATCAAGTAATAATACAGGTGAAGGAATATTCAACGTTTTGAACAATGAGTTTGTTAAAAAAAATCTCGTGGAGCAACTGTGTGTCATTTTCCTGTGACAATGCTAACACTATCATAGGTCAAGTAAAAGGTGTTGTTTCTCACATAAAGAAGGTTCAGTCTGCAATCATAGTGCAGCGATGTTCATGCCATTTAGTAAATTTAGCTGCACAGAATTCTGCTACTCAACTGAAAGGATTTAATATTGAGCAGTTTCTGATACAGTTTTTTTTTTTTTTTTTTTTTTTTTGGAGAAAAGTTCAAAGTGGAAACACAATCTAAAACTGAGTCAAGCTGTTTGTGGTACTAAACCACACAAAATTTTAAAGCATGTCAATACTTGCTGTTTATCACTTTTGGAATCCATTGACAGAATTTTAGAACAGTGAGAGGCTATAGAACATTATTTTAGTGACAATGAAGAAGCTAATTCACAGTATAAGAACCTTGCAAGTATGATTGGAAATCCTTCATCTAAACTTTATTGTCTTTTTTTATCTGCTACTCTTCCTTTGTTTACATCTGTTAATGTGTTCTTGCAGCAGGAAGCTCTGCTTGTGCATGTATTAAAAAGAAAACTTCATAGTCTGTTATCTGAATTGCTTGTGCGATTTATCAAACCATCGGCATTTGATGTGACAGCAACATCTCTTGCAGATGGAAATTTTGAAAGAAGGAGAAATCAAAAAGAAAACTTTGATCTCGTAATTGGGTCAAAAGCGATATCTTATATAGGCACACCTGCAGATCTGAGTGAAGACACAGTGGCTACTTTTTATTCTGAGGTAAGGGAATTTTACAAGGCAGGCTGCAATTATATTTTAAGAAAATTTCCACTTAATGATGAATTTCTGAGTCATGCGGAAATTGCAGATGTAGCATTAAGGCAAAGTGTTTCTTTTGCATCAGTCCAATATATGTGTTCCCTGTTTCCAGTTTTGAAACCAGAAGAATCTGACAAGGTGGAATCTGAATTTACTCACTACCAGTTTGAAAATTTTAACTGTGCTGTTACTTCTGGGAGAATGGATGAAGTGTGGCACAGAATTTCTTTAATGAAAAATGAAAGTGGCCAGTTAAAGTATGAATCATTAAGCAAAATTATGAAATGATTTTAATAGTCCCTCATAGCAATGCAAGTACAGAAAGAATTTTCAGTATTGTGAAAAAAAAAACAAAACATGAATGATTCAGACCTAATTTAAGTAGTCATGTGCTGTCTTCTTTATTAGTAGAAAAAATAAACAGCATTGCACACAGTGAACTATGCTATCAGAAGAAGTTTTTGCAAATTGAACTAAGGAAGGCCAAAATGGCAACTACAGCCAGTTTATCATAATAATTTGGCAACATTCCAAAGAATAATTTTCTTCATGTCTGGAGGTAATTTATTATATTTTCCTGGTAGACAGTATTTTAAATTTTCCCACTAGCAAATTATTTTTTATTGTATTATTATTATTATTTTGTTAATATGTAGTTCTGACAGATTAAAATTTGTTGCAGTGTTAAATACCCAAATTTGCCGCTGTAGACTGGATTACTGAAAATTACTGAAAAATGAACATGTTGGTTACTGAAAACTACTTTTAGAGGTTGGCATCTATGCAAATGTGAATAAATTTAGGCTATAATGAAAAAGGAAGTTTCGTTTCTTTTGATGCTACAAATTTTTCTCCAATTATATATATTTTTTAATATTTGTTCAAGTATTACTGTATAGTTTATTTTGCAAAAAGCTGTATTAAGACGCATGCCATTTTTCAAAATATAACAAGTAGACTACTCATACCTCATAGTCAGGGAATCGCAATTCAGGATCAAAAGTGTGTTAAATGCATTTTTATAGATAAAATTTTCCAACCTGCCGAAACAAACACCCACATCGGGGGCCGCCCCTCCCCCTAGTTTAGCTGAAGAAAGTTTGTTCTTGAAATGCTTGAACAAACATTACTATACTATACTATATCTATTACTATATCTGAAACGTAAATATAATTTTCTTCGGGTGGGGGGGGGTCGAAAAGCGGAAGTTTTTGAAATCCACCAGAACAAAATTAAAGTTAAAGAAAAATAGAAGAAAAATTACAGCATTTTTCTAATGTAAGTTGATGCATTTTTATTAAATTAAGGCATTTTTTTTTCTAATATAAGTCACATTTTAACCAAAAACTAAAAAAAGAAGGGGTGCAAGGCCCCTCTACTCCTCTGTATTATATATAGCAAATAGAAAACTTGCCCCCCCCCCCCAAAAAAAAAAAAAAAATCCTGAAAGAAACACTGCTTTACACCACTCAGGAAACTGAAAGTTAGAAGTAACTGATGGCATTTGATAATGTTGATGCTAAGACTCTTGAGTTACAGATCCTAATTAGTGACTATGAAAATCATCAGTCTGCTACGGATTATGGAAAGCATCAAATATACTAAGGAACTCAAAAAATCTCAGTGAAATAATGTTACTAAATGTGTGTGTCAAGTTTATTTTCATGTTTCCGAGATTCTAACATTCATTAAAAATTTGGGGGTGTTCCTTAAATGTTTTCATCATCTGGTCACATGACAGCTTGTACTGCCCCTGTAATCCTGGGAAAAACCTGAAATTGTATTTTTTTTTTTTTTTTTTTTTTTGCAGACCTTGGAAGTGCGTGATTTTTTGTATTTTTGTGAAAAGTCTTGGAGTAATGCTGGAATAATTTCATGCAATAATTTTTTTTAAGAAAAAGGTTGAAAACTTAGGATAGGGAGGTGAGCGACTGATAAAACTGGGTAAAGTCAGCGAATCTCACAAATTTTCAGAACCACCAGATTGCTGCTGTAGCAGCAACAAGAATGTTCTGTTGTTTTCCATTCCCTCATTCTGAATTTTTCTCACTAAGTTTTTTTCTTTTGTTATTCCTCTCCCTCATTATATTCTTATTTTTCAGATAATGTTTCTTGGTTTTAATAACTTTGTCAATAGTTAAATACGAGTGACTTCATATTTTTTGAAAATACGTCCTAATGAAATGCATGTTTTCCTGTTTTTCATAGTACACTGGCGTGCAAAAATTAAGGACGAGACGGTTTTTCGAATGTAATGTCGTGCAGAAGTGCTCCACATCGACTCAAATCATACCATAAGATCCCCAAGATGTAAGAATATGAGACAAGTGAGCAAAACTGTCCAAACAAGGAATCCAAAGGATACAAAGGCACTTTATTGAAAAGGTAGCTTCGAGCACAACTGGACAGAAGACAGAAACGTCCATGTGACAGGCGGCTGCCAAGAAAATCCAGTCTTTAGTAGGGGATATGATCACCCCTGACTGCGTTGCAGGATTTACAACGTCTGTCCATGCTGAGGACGAGGTTGTCAAAGAGCTATTGAGGTATCGCGGCCCATTCCATTTGTAGGGTCAATCGCAGCTGCAGAATCGTTGCTGGCGGCTGGTGACGTGCTGCCAAGCGTCTCCCGAGAAGGTCCCACACGTGTTTGATTGGATTTAGGGCCAGGGACCTTGCGGGCCTATCCATGCGTTGAATATCTTCACTCTCCAACAGCTCTGCGACAGCCACTGTATGATGAGGTGTAGCGTTGTCGTCCATGAAGAGGAACTCAGGACCCACAGCACCTCTAAAGAGATGCACGCGAGGCAGCAGAACCTCGACACAATAACGGACACCAGTGACTGAACCTCCTTGGAAGATGTGGAGGTCAGTACAGCTACCAAGCATGATACCGCCGCAAACGAAAACTCCGCCACCTCCAAACCGGTCCCTTTCGATGATGTTGGAGGTGTGATTGCGTGTTCCCTGCTCTCTCCAGATGTGTATACGTCCAGAATCGCTCGCCAGACTAAATCGGCTCTCATCCGTAAAGAGAACTCTACCCCATTGCTGATGTGTCCAGTTCTTGTGTTCCTGGCACCACAGAAACCGCCGTCTCCGATGAGCAGGCGTTAATGGCACACACCATACTGGTCGTCATGCAAATAGACCACCTTTGTGCAGCCTCCTGGCCACGGTAAAACGCGATAACGGACGTCCAGTTGTCTGTTGCATGTGCCTTGCGATTTCTCCCGCTGTCTGCCGTCTGTCTCTTCTCGCCTGTTGGGCAATATACCGGTCATCCGCCGCCATGGTTGCTCGTGGACGACCACTGCTAAACTTTCGGACAGCCGTTCCTGTCGTTTGAAATGCTCTCGAAGCTCGTGAAACGATGCTGTGAGCGATCCCGAACTCCTCGGCCACACTAGTCACACTTCGAACTCCTTCCAACTTCCCAATGACGTGACCTCGGGTAAAGTCATCCAGATGTCGTCTACTGGATTGCCTGTTGGCCATATCACACGGTGGCAGCAACTCGACATCGTTTAAACCGATGTACACCGTGCAGTAGCTTTCACCGAATTGCTGAGCGTACACCGCTCAGCAATTCAGCGAAGACTGAGCGAACCCCCCCCCCCCCCCCCGTCATGCTGCATACATGTGCATGCCCTACCGCACCGAAGCCTGGTCTATTTCCTGAGTGGTCTTTCGGTCTGTTCTGCCTGCTCGTTTCGCTGTTATGCTAATTTCTCCTCTTTGTCCTTAATTTTTGCACACCAGTGTATCTTCTTCAATATCTATTGGTAAAAAGCAAGCATTTTTATCACCTATCCCCCCCCCCTTTTTTTTTAAGCAAAATTAAATTTTAAACTGATACTTACTCTGTCCATAGGGGAAATCTGTGTTGTTTGTGACCCATAAAATTGCTTCATGTCAGAGTGAAAAATGCAGTATTAAATTTTCGCATTTAATTTCACTTAAAATGCATGTTTTCCATTTCTCAATGAGATCTTGCTAAATCAAAGAACAGAGCAAGCATTTTTTTCTTTTGCTTAAAGCAAAATATTAGTTCAAAAACAGTACTGCTTTCTCATTAAGCAGAGAAAATAACTTTGCAAGGAAAATGACTGCAACTGAGAGTTGAAGTTTCGATTTTGAGCTTTGATTTCTTTTTAAACAAAAAGGAAAAATGCTCACTCTTTTTGTTTTGTGATATAGCAAGAAGTAATAAAAAACCATGCATTATCAGTTAAAGTTTATGAAGTGATAATGCTGCTCCTCTCTCTACTGTGAAAACAACTGTACAGGCCATGGAAATGGTCCATTTCCCACAAGGGCACAAGCTAAGTAATGATTTTCAATTTGAATTTTGCCTTAATAGGAATCAAAAATGCTTGCTCCATTGATTGATATGTAAAGAAAGTACTGAAGGAATGGTGCATTTCATTAGGAAATGTTTCTAAAAAAAAAAAAAACTGGTCAAGTTTGTGCACGTTAACTTTTTATGACAATATTGTGTTTTTATTATTTTTATGATTCATTTTGTTGTTTTGGGGTTTGATGACAACCATAAGCAACTTCTGACCTCTGTAGTCACTGCTATGTTTACTGCAGGATTCCAGTTGAAACATACATTCATTTTTGAGAAAAATGGGGAGGGAAGCCTGAATGTTGGCATCACTAATTTTCCCACAGGAAATCTTGTATCTATGGACAGTTTTTTAAACATAAATTTGCTTTTTTTTTCTTTCTAATTTGCGCTGTTAGTTTGCTACTCTGACAGAGTTGCAGTGCAATATTATTCATTACTGCTGAAAAGTACTATTGGAACTATGAATTTTTGTAATTTTTTACAACTGAAATTTTTTATTGAGGGCAGAGTTTCTATTAATAGAAAGTACACAGTTCCTTGGAGTGTTCTTTTTTTCCTTGAAATTTTAGAGAAGGCAATGTAAATGCACGACTTATATGCAGACAAGCGATATTCAGTATTTAATAAAACCAAAACAAATTTGCCTTTTTTTAACATTTTACATTGTTCAACATAGAAATGGCCACGGCGAGGAGCTTACGTAGTAAGTAGGTGTGTAAATCATGTGACAATGGGCTACTTGAGATATGCAAATTGTCAGTTTCACACTGAAGAGTCACTTAGATGCTGCCTGATCAGGGTTAAAGGTGAAGCACATATGGGCTCGCTTCACATTACAGCAGGCATTTAGGGTTGTGGGTGCATGTCTAAAAAAAAATTGAATATGCAAAGTTGTCAACACAATACCTGTGTTCAGTCAAAACCCCTAAAGATTAGGAAACCTCCAAACTGGTCTGTGATGTCAAAGCTAGTGGGCCGACCGACTCGAGCCTCGAGCTCTCCACTCCTGAAAACGCTGATGAAGTACCCCAGTGTTTACACACAGAAATAATTTCTCGAGTGCGATACTAGACAATTTGGGCACACAACAATAAATCGACCGGTTTTTTTTTCTCTTTATTTTTTGTCCTTAGATAACATCAAAAGATTACATCCTTAGCTTTAGTTTTATTTATTTTTTCTCGGTTTCCAGCAATGATATCCGTCAATCGGGGAATTCCAAAGTTTTGCTCTTGTGCTGGGAAATGATTTCATGAAATTTTTCCTTTAGTTTTCAATTTGGCTAAAGGAGCAAAAAAATAAGTTTTTTTCACGCATAACGTGAAAACCTTAGCATTTTACGTTAAGCATGTTTTGCAACTACAGTCTTTTTAATGGCAGATTGATCTTTTTAATGGCAATTTGTGTTAATGGTAAATTGGTAGGACTGTATGAACATAATCATTTCACTTAAAACTTTTATAAATTCCCTTCGCATTCGATTTATTAAAATGAAAGAAAAGAAGACTTTTCCATAATTACGTAACGAACGCGAAAGTAAAATTTCCGATTTAGTGAGTATATTTACTGAAAATACGGTAAGATGTGTGCTCAGATCTTGCAACTATTTCTAGAAGGTAAAAACAAAATTATAAATTAAAATCATTTAGGAAAAATTTCTTTGTCAAATGAACATGTAATATGTTAATTCCAAACTTTTGGATAGATTCCAATAAATTTTTCTTTGGACTAGCCAATAAACTTTTCTTTGGGATAGCCCTCAGATTATCAGTGCATCAAGTAGTTCTGTACATTTCGTGCAAATTCTTGTTTTAATTGGGACTCTGATACACAGCAATTTTATGAAGAAAAATTACATTTGCTTTACAGAAATGAAATGTTGATTAATAAATGTAATTATTTATTGCCAGTCTCTTTGCCTGGTTAACCTTAGTACTTGATGCACTGGTAATATATGCGCACCTTTTTTTTTTTTCAATTTGAACACTACTAACTACGGATTTTGTAGAGAAAAATAACTATTACTTTATGGAAATGAAATGTTGAATGGTAATTAATACCATTATTTAAACGACAATAAATAATAAGCTGATAATCGGAAGGCTAACCCTTAAATTTTCTCCGTCAATAAAAAAAAAAAGACTAACAATTCACTAAATTATAATTGTATTTACAACGAAAGCAGAAAATGCTGTCATAAAAACTTATCTAACATTTGAATTCATGGTGGGTTCAAAATTCTTCATCGGTACGGAAGAAATCCGCCTTCTTCGAAAGCTTTCACTTTCAGAAAAGTTTAAAACAGTGGCTTTTGGATGTGCTTTGTAATTAGATCTATATAAGGCACTCAATATTTCCCAGGCATGTTGTATAAAAATGCTTACTCACGTGCATGACTACCGAAAGCTCAATACTGATCAATGCCGCATGAACGCGAAGCTAGTATCGACATTCCCTTTAAGTTTGCCCTTTGACCTCTCTGAAGAGAGGGATTGTGATGGCCCTTTGACCGTGACGTCGCACATCTTTTATAGTTCGCACACTGGGGCTTTTTTTCTAAGTCTCTAGGGGTTTTTGGTTCAGTTGACTGAGGTACAGTGACAGAAATCTTTCAACGTACAAGAGTTGAGTTTCAGCTTACGAGTGATTTCTGTCTGGTTGTGGTACAGTGGGAGCACAGTGCAACTTTTGTGTATCATCCTATGTCGCAGATCACCAAATGACGTGATGGGAAGAAAGTGGACCAAAATAGCACACCCATAGCATATGAAGATTAATTACTTTATAGAAGGAGCTGTTCAAAAATCATTTACCACTTCAGGATGGCCTAATGAGCTGCTATAGGAGCAGAGGTGCCCACAGAAACAATACAGCAACATTTGCATGAAATGGCACTATGGTTGAGTTGCCCAACTTGTAACCTCATGTTGCTGCTACATCACAGAACCCATTGTCAGGAATGGCAAAAAGAAAGATTGCCATGGGCCACTCTGGTGGCACAGTGGTCTAAGCACTGACTTCCGACCCAATCATTTGAGTGTTCCTAAGCTCAAGTCTCAGATGAGGCATGGGTGGTGTCTTTGGCTTAAAGTACTAGTTTGCTCCCCTCTCTGGAACTAGTGGCCCTAAATTAGGGAGTGACGATTGCTTATAGCCCATGAAATTGCTTACGATGGTCATCAAACCTGCAAACAAATGAATAAAATAAGACCTTGGAGTGGAGGAGCATGCTATTCCCAAATGAGTCCAGGTTCTGGTTTGGTGTGCCAGGTGTCCAGTCATCCATACTTACATAGTTTTGGTTTTATAAAATGTTAAAACTGTCAATTTCATTTGTAATATCTCCTTATAACTGAGCTGTTATTTGAGTTTTAGAGGTTGACTCTTGAATAAAGATCATTTGCCAAATTCAAGTTACTGTTGATGCATCAAACGTTGCATCTACAGCAATTTTCTGGCTGCTCCAGTGGCACAGTGGTCTAAGTGCTGGCTTCTGATCATTCATCCGAGATGGGTCCAGGCTTGAATCCTGGTGGGGCATGGCGGTTGTGTTTATTTTACAGCACTGGCTCTCTCCCTTCCCTGGAACCAGTGTCCCTAAATTAGGGACGGGCAACTGCTTGTATCCCATTAAGTTGTTCGCAATGGTCGTTAAACCCTGAAACAACAGCAAAAATAATAAATAAAAAATACAGCAATTTTATTAATGGTTTTCTCCAACTGTATGTCAACTGCTTGTTTTTGATAAATATATTGCATTATTTGAAATCATATATCTGTTCATAAAATTGGAATTTTTGGTGTTGCTGTATAATATTTTTTTTTTTTTTTTTTTTTTTTTAGGTTCTTCAAGCTTTAGAATTTTTACATTTTAATCATGTTATTCATAGAGATATCAAAAGTGATAATATCTTGCTGGGTATGGATGGTAGTGTTAAATTAAGTAAGTCATTAGCTATGCTATGGGTTATTTTTATGTTGAATTTGCTCTAGAATTTACTGTGCATCACATGTAAATATCTAAATTTGTGTAAAAATGTATGCTTTAGTGCATTTATAAAGTCAAGTTGTATCCTTGCTGTTGCTTTAAGAATTTTTGAACTCCAGCCATGCCCAAAATGGTGGCTTATTGCTTCAAATGCTCTAACAAGTGTTTTCTTTTCTATTCGGTTTATTTTTCCAGAGTCTGCTGTAAAATACATGTAGGTGATTCCTGTCCTGTATAAGTATTGTTTCATCTATAAATGCTACCCATACCTACACTTTCTTGGAGGATCTGTTCTTGATCACTACCTAGTGATGGTTAACATTCATTTATGGAAAAATAGGAGTTGAACTATTGTGCTGTCTAAAGCAAATATAAATAAAAGAAGCTGTATAATTGAGAGTTGCAGTGGGAGTGTTAGTGAAATTCTGCATATTTCATGCAACATTTGAAATTCTTGATTTTATTGATTTCTGAATTTAAGTTACAAATTATTTTGTTTATTGCATCAATGAACTTAAATTGGATTCTGTGGTTTGCAAGTTTAAGCAGATATTATTTCCATACCCCAATACAGCGCAGAGATGAAGGGTAATTGGTGGTTATTATTAGTATTACTGGTTTTTTTTCTTTTGCTCCTCAGGCCTGCAAAAGCAAAGGGGATTGATAATGGTCATATAACATATTCAGTGCAAGTGTTCCAGAAGCTACAGTATGCTTTCCACAACTCGTAAAGTGTTAACATAATGCAGTGGAATAGAAATATTGGGTTGTCGGAAAAGTTATGACGTATTTTAGCCATGTTTTGCAAAGGTCATTTATTGATAGAAAGAACTAAGATCAATCAATGATATTAATGCTCGTTTTGTTCGATGATCTTTTGCCATATTTCATTGGGCTGCAGAATGCCTCGTTCATAGAAGGACCTGTCTTTCGTGGCGAAAAACTGTACAAGGTGCTGATTTACAGCCTCATCTGAATTGAACGTTATACCACGCAAGGACTGTTGAAGAGAGCGAAACAAGTGGAAGTCTGACAGCACAAGGTCAAGCGGGTATGCTGGGTGTGGCAACACATCCCACCCAAGCTCCAATAATTTTTGGCGGGTGATCAAACTTGTGTGTGGTCTCGCGTTGTCATGATGGAACACAACACCTTTACGATGAACTAGCTCTGGACGTTTCTGGATGATGGATTCGTTCAAACTGTGCAATTGCCGACAGTACACATTCGAATTGATTGTTTGGTTCTGTGGTAGGAGCTCGAAAAACACGTCACCTTTAAAATTCCACCGCACTGAGACCAGAACCTCCGCTGATGAATGTCTGCTTTGGATGTCGTTTGAGGCAAAGCAGCACGTCGGGACCACATTGTTGTACACAATCCATTTTTCGTCACCAGTTATCAGTCGCTTAAAAAAAGAATCGTTTTCTTCACGTTTAAAGAGCATATCGCAAATGTTTATATGCGCCTTCAATCGAGGTTCTTTGAGTTCATGAGGAACCCACACATCAAGCTTGATTATGTATCCCAGCTTCTTCAGGTGGTCGTGAATGCTTGAATGATGGATGTGCAATGTGTCTGCAATCTCTCGCGTCGTGTAACGTGGGTTAGACTCGATCAATGCCTTGATTTGGTCGTCATCAGCCTCGGTGGGCCTCTCGGACCGAGGAGCATCGTTGAGGTCAAAATCACCTGCACAGAATTTTGCGAACCACCGCTGGCATTGACGTTCTTGTAGAGCATTATCACGGTACACTGTATGCAACTTTTCACAAGCTTGATGCGCGTTCTTCCCTTTACGGAGGTAAAACAGTAAGATATGGCAAAAATGCACAGTTTGGTCTTCCATCTTCAACTTGATGTCAAATCTCCGCAAATCAGCCAAATCGCTCACTATTCTTGTTACTTGTACCAATGGGGGGGGGGGGGGTGTACATTGACCCAGCACTGTGACCTAAGGTGCATTGTGCATCCCCAGCCCTAATCTCGAAAGAGACCAGATGCACGAGCAAAAACAAGAATGCTCTTTGCTCTTGACTGGTACTAAAGAGAGATCACTTGGTCTCAAGTTGTGAGTACCAAAGTGTTCAAGCCTGAGTGCTGCAAAAAAGTCACAGTCACAAAGAAAATGCAAGGAAGTCTCTAAGTCTCTTCTAGATGGCATCCTCTACAAAGTGGATCCTTTTTCACCCCTATCAAATTAAGGTGCCTATTAAGATGACAGTGTCCTGTAAGTAGACCAACAATCAGTCCAATATCCTTTTTTGGCATTTTAAAGAGTTCCTTAGCCCTATGAGGCAAGGGTCCTTGATTAAGTTCCTTTGCCTGACTCTGACCCCTGGTAGCGTGCCAGAGGTCAAGCTGCTTAGTCCTCAGCAGCCTTTTAGTTGTCCTCTGGCCATACTAGAGGCAAGCCCTAATGCAGGCTCTGGACCATAAAAGCCTGCTCTGCCCCTTCTTTAGCAAGAAGGTCAGCTTTCTAAAATTAAAAAAAAAACCCGATGTCCTGGCACCCAGAACAGTTGCACTTTGTTCCGGTTTGCCAGTTCAGTTAGGGCCTGGAGGCAGTTCCAAACAATTTTGGATGAAATGCGGCACTGACAAAGTGCCAGTAAAGCCGCCTGGCTGTCTGAACAAATCTGGATACGCACATTGTGATACCCTTTGGTCAAACATTCTGGGGCACATGCCAGAATAGCATACACCTCAGCTTGAAACATGATAGCATGCCTTCCAAGGCTTTGGCATGAACCATAACCTCTGGATAGGCAATACTCCCCTGCTCCAACCCCTGCGTTTGTCCTGGAGCCGTCAGTAAACCAAACAGTTTCACCGCTGCACCCAGAGACAAAGGACGTTTCCCATTCACTGCGACTGGGAAAGTTCACACTGAATGCTTTATCGAAAATATATTTTACTATCATGTTGTCGGTTCCCATTTAAAAGATGGGCTCCTTACAAAAATACTCCTGAATAGGCTTGGTATGGCTGCCAACCCACAACGAGGGTCTCCACATGCCATTGCAGCATAATCTATATGCCCCTATAATGGCCTCGCCCTCAATATGAAGGTGAAGTGGCAGAATATCAAGAAGCAACTCCAATGCAGCTGTTGGAGCAGTTCTCATTGCTCCTGATATACCTATGCAGGCCAGCCTTTGTAACTTGTTAAGTTCAGCCTGCACCGTGCAGAGGTTAACTCTGCGCCACCACACCGTTTAGCCATAAGTGACCATAGTATATATCCAGTGCAAGATCCTCGGTTGAGACCCCAGGATTTGCTAATAGCACCTCTACATGACCAGAACACTTTCTTGGCTCTGGCAATACAGTAATCTAGGTGTTGTTTCCAGGTTAAGCCTCTGTCCAAAATGACTCCCAGGTACTTAACCTGTGTATTGAGAGGAACTATTTTCCCAAAGAGAGCCATATCCCCAAGGTCTCAAAGATTCCTCTTTCTAGTGAAAGGCACAAGGGTGGTTTTGTCAGGGTTTACTGATAGACCAACCTTCCTGCACCAATCCTCAACAAGTCCCAGTGTTCTTTGCATTACGCTCAAGACTGTTTTAGGAAATTTTCCCTTGACAATTATGGCCACGTCATCTGCATAGCCAAAACAGTTGCAACCAGACCCCTCTTGGATCCTCAGCAGTTCATCCACCACCAGGCACCACAACACGGGAGAGCAAACTCCTCCCTGAGGGCAGCCCCGGCAGGTGGAGACCGACAGTCTTCCCGAGTAGCAAGGCCACGACCGTTCTGCTTGTGAGCATGGCCTTAATCCAATGACAACAGGTTCTATCTACACCATGTCTTTCCACAGCTCCCACAATGGTCTCCGTAGAGACCCTGTGAAAGGCACCTTCAATATCAAGGAAAGTGGCTAATGCCACCTCCTTAAATTCTAGTGCCTTCTCCAGGCAACAAACAATGCCATGGAGAGCTGCTTCTGTTGATTTGCCTTGTTGATAGGCAAACTGAAATTTTGAGAGGGGTTTAGAGAGTAAAACCACCTTTCTAATATGCCTATCCACCATTCTCTCAAGAGCCTTGAGAAAGAAAGATGTTAGACTAATAGGTCTAAAGGCCTTTGCCTCTTGGTAATTTGACTTACCTGGCTTGGAAATAAATATTGCCCTAGCCTGTCTCCAAGCACTTGGTATGTAACCAAGAGCAAGGCAGGCCTGGTAAATTTTGCACAAAAGTGGAGTAATTATCTCCAGTCCTTGCTGCATTAAGATGGGATTAATTCCATCACAGCCAGGTGATTTAAATGGTTCAAAAGAATTAATGGACCACTTAATCCTAGAATAATTGACCACCTCCCTGGCAACCCTCCAGTCCTCCTTTTTTGCACGTCGGTGCTCACGGTTAGCTGTGCGTATGCCAGTGGGATCAATTATGCTTGAATCTGGAAAGTGTACACCTAGCATTTCTGTTAGTGTTTCTTTGCCAGTTTTTGTGAAGCTCCCATCAACTAGTTTGATGGTGTTCAGGCAATTTGCATTGTCCTTAGCCATGATTTTCATAAATCTGGCAGTACTGGGAGTATCTGAAATACTTCCACAGAAATCTCTCCAAGAGGCTCTTTTTGCCTCTCTAATTGATTTGTTGTACTGTGTGAGGGTAGTCTTATATACCGTCCACTCACCAGTACATTTGGCTTTATTAAAAGCCTTCTAATTTTACCTCTAAGACTGCTAAGCTGTTTATTCCACCAAGGAACTTGCCTTGATAAGCTAGCAGTATTGGTTTGACAGTTTTGGTGGTAAGATTCGAGAATAGATCGCTGCAACTTGTCAACGGCTAACTTAATATCTAACACCGAGCGCATGTTAAATTCCATGCCTCCAGTATGTGCCGCCAGATCTTCCCGAAGCCAACCCAATTGGTTCTTCTGGGATTTCTGACTTGCACCAGCTGTTGTCTTACATCAGCAACTGAAAAGCAAATATATCTATGATCAGACAATGAAGGTTCACTAGATACATGACATTTAATAATGCGATCAGACATGTTAGCACTACGGAGGGTGAGGTCAAAGACTTCACTTCTATTAGAAACAATAAAAGTGGGCTCATTGCCTCAATTAAGAATATAAAGTTTAGTACTTACCACATATTCCAAAAGGTTGTCCTCTCGTCTGTTGCAGTCGCTGCTCCTCCACATGATATGGTGAGCATTGGCATCACAACAGATGATGAGGCATCTTCCACTTGACTCACAGAAGTGGACAATGTCTCTTACCTCCTGAGAAGGAGGTGGTTCAGGTTCATCAAATGGTAAGTATGCAGAGACGGCAAACAGCTCTTCTCTGCCACCATCAGATGGCATAAAAAGTTTAATCACGGTTGTGTCACCTGTGGTAAACTCAGGAAGTGGCATAGCATGATGTCTTTTGCTCACCAGTATACAGGTCCTTGGTCTCCTACTTGATGTATTATAGAAGGCAGTAAAGCCTACTCCTTGTAAGCCCAGGATCTTCCCATTATGTATCCATGGCTCTTGAATGAAAGCCAGATCAACACCCTTCGCAGCCAGTCTGCAGCACAAAGCAGCAGATGCAGACCGACTATGGTGGAGATTGATCTGGATACATTTCATGCAGTTCTTCATTGTGAGATAGGCATGAAGACTAAGTGGTAGAAGGATCAGCCGAGTCAGAATCCACCCGGTGGGTGCTGGAAGCCAGCCCCGCACCTTCATGGACACCACCCAGGCGATCACATCCACCTCCATAGTCTCACCCCCCACCCCCACCCCCCACACACACACACACACACACACTTGCAGCTGGACCTGAGTCCTTCCCTGCTTCCAGACCATGGCCAGGGGAAGACAATGCAGTTGTTTCTGATTCCACAACTGCAGAATGAGGCTCTTCCATTTCTGTGTAATCCTTTGAAGTGCTAGGGCCCTGAGGGTCATGTAGTACTTTAAATTGACCCTCATCGACCCCAGTGTAGGCAGTGAACTTGGCTTCAGCAATGGCTATAGCCGATTCCCTGTCTACCTGAAAAATCCACCTGACGACCTTAGGATCTTGTACCCGATCCAACACCCTCCAGTGGTTTGTATGCAAACTGCTGTTGTAGGCACACAACCTCCTGCAGAGGATGTTTGGATCCTTGGTCCAAATATCCCTTCTCCTAAAGGCAACCTTGATCGGTTTTGGAAGATCACTGGCCCTCATCACCTTGAGCCCAGTGCCCCTCAAAACCTTATCATTTTTTTCAAAGGCTGATGTTAGCCATTGCCCTGTTCCCTCGTTCTCACAAAGGTAAACAAGAGCTCCAGAGTTCAGGGAAAAGCTCTTGATGCGCGGTAGAGGCTCTCCTACTTAAGAACCATCTACACGCCTCAAAAGCTCCTCCTGAATGTTCCCAACCTCACTGTCATCAAGCCACTCATTCGAGAAATTTTCCTTCATGATGGCCATCCTGGCAGTGGAGACAGCCTCACCATAAGTGCTGGGACGAGACTCGTCCCTACTCCTTTTGGTTGGCTTCTTCACATCTGGAGAAGGGGTAGAGAGAACAGATCTCTGCCTCTTGCCTTTCTTGTCCACCACAGGTGGAAAAGTGTCTACAGATGTGGGTCCCACTGAACTAGACTCCATGTCAGTTTGACCCTTCATCTGCCATGCTAGTTTCTTCCCGATGTTGCGCTTAGCAGTCTTGCTAAGTCACAACCCTTCCTTGCTGCTACTAGGCTCACTAGCAACCACAGACTCTTTTGGCAACCCGGTATTACCTGCTGCCTCCAGATGTCTTGTTTGCTTTTGTGAAACAACTTCCCCCGCCTTAGTCTGAGAGGTGTTCCCAGAGCAACTGGGCCTCACCTCAGGATCAACAGATCTTGGCCTTGGCTGGGAAGATGCTGCTTTTATAGGTTGGGTACTGACTGAGTCAGACCCTAACCCAGGGTTTGTTGTTTTTATCAAAGAATCCATTTCTGGTCCCACGAAACTGGAGGAAAATAATAAGGTCACCACCCGGTAATCCTCCTATCCCGGGTGGAAGGCTAATTACGACAGGGTTTCGCCTGGTGCCCTGAAGGGATCGTTAACGATACTGATATTTTACTACTTCAGTACCATTCAGCCCTCAGCATGATACCTCAGAACCTTGGCTTAGGTAGACCAGAGCCTCAGTTAGCCAGCATGTTTCGGACGCTCCAAAGAGAGGAGCTACTGTGAATCACAGCACCTAATCCACCTGTTTCCACCACTCCACGACGAGGCCATTGAGGTTGGTTTTCTGGGGGGCACACTATTCCTTTTAGATTGCAGCTAGAACTGGCACCTGTCGAATGCCATAGCGATAACAGGGCTGCGCATGCCTCCAGTGCTTCCAAAACTGCCCAACCGCCATCGGGTGCCAAAATACGTCATGACTTTTCCGACAACCCAATAGCAAGGTGCCTAGGAGTGGGGGAAATAAAACATTAACTTCTCAGTATTTCATGAGCAGAGAAAATCCAAGAGAGATCATAAATGTCTATACTTAGCACAAACAATAATGGAAATAGTCTCCAAGCAGCACAGTAGGTACAGAAAATTCGTAAAATAGCCATCTGCCCAGTGGTCAAAAGGAAAGATCTCCACTGTGAGTTGTAATAAATCATGTGAGCATACTGAAATATGACAAGCCTGGACACTGGTTCTGTAAACTTTAAATTCCAGGCAACTGTGCCAAGAACTTAAAAATTAAGATTATATACCATTTAAAACCTCACTTGTTTGGCTATGAGAACAGGATGAAATATCTGGTTGACAAAGACAAAACAAAGCAAAGAATTTTGAGCTTAGTGTATCAACTGTCTGGGGAAAATTGATAGTGGTTAATGAGATGTTAAATGCTCTCTGCCCTTAAACATAATACTCCATCACATAACAGATTGGGGACACTTTGGGGCCAAAATAATAATGGTAATAGAAGAAGAAAAAGTATAAAAATATTAAAGAGCATGTTGTATTTTTGTGTTAAAATGGGAAGCTGGCGATTCATAATGGTGGTATGCTAAAATGTTTTCTATATTCCTTTGAGCATAACTCAGGGAAGGTATTCTCTTTTTTTTTTTTTTTTTGAGAGAGAGAGCTAAATGGGGAGATGAACCATGAAGGAGTGGGTAAAATAGTTTTCTATCTCATAGCTACGGAGGGTCTATTTTTCTGTATCTCACTGTTTGTTTCTTAAGCACACAAGTTTCCATTTTAATGATAAGACATTTGTTTCCAAAACTGACTTGATAGCAGATTAGAAACTTAACAAATATTTCGGCAAACTGGTCTAAAAGTAATCTATTACTCTTGTACTTGCATATCTATGTCCTTATGTGCATTAATGAATATACCATTTAAGCTGTGTCACTCACTACTTCAGAGGTATAATTTTTCTAAGTGCATGTGTGGTAATTGTGTAAAGTAGGTAAAACCTTAGCCCTACTATCTGACAAAATAATAATCATAATTCCTATGTATCCTGGAAAAGTCGTGGATCTTCACAAAAGCGGGATGTTTTGTCATGGACTTTTATCATGTATTAAAATATGTTTTTTGTCAGTGTCATTTGATATTTCACGGAAAAAACTTTTAAAGACAGCAGGGTCATTCCATACAGAATGACCCAATTTTGAAAAAGTGTGTAGCTGCATAGTTCTGAAAAATTTGAAACTTTGCTCATTTATTTGTGTTGTTGAAGAATAAAGGCCAAAAATAATTTAAATTTATTTCACCCCCACCCCTCCCACATCTGCAAGTTGCTTCAAAGATGGCTGCCATCACAATTTTTAGCATATTGAAGCCTTTCCAATATATATCTCCTGAACCAATACAGATATTGGAATGATTTGAAAAAGGTTTTGTTAAGCATAAAATGAGGATTCTGTAACACTAAGAAAATGTTCAGAAATCAGTCACATTCTTTACTTTTAAGCCCTTTAAACATTGATGATCGGATGCTGATTTTGTCTTACTTTGTGATTTTTTTTTTTTATGAAACACAGGAAACATGCACAAAGTTGCAATTCATACTGTAGAAACAGTGTCACTTGAAAAATACACACAAAACTAATAAATCCTGAAATTATGTCCCCCCCCCCCACACACATACACAAATGTGAGAAAAAACACACTTTCCCAATTTTTGAGGTTTTATATCTCTGGTGGGATGAGATACAAAAATCTGAATTTTTGTGTGCATAACCACCTATATGATAGTTATTAACTCACAAAAATTGGTTATTGTGTTCTGCCTAGTTTTTGTTATACAGGGCTTGCTATATCAGGGAAAATATTGTTATCGGTACATTCATAATACTTGTTTAAATTATATCAATATCACGTTATATTTTTATTAAATGCTCACAAATGAAAAAGTTAACAGTTAGCCATAAAATACTCCCAGAAAAATCTGTTATAATACCTTTATCTCTCTCAACAGTCAATGTCTCTGGATTTTAGAGTGAAGACAAAAGATATCTCAATCTTGACCATTACTTAACTTTTGACAAGGCTCTTTGCAGCACAATCCAACAGCACACTCCATATTAATTAAATAAATTCAGTTTAAGAATGAAACATTAAGAACACAGTCTAAAAGCCTAAACAGGAAGATCTGAGTCTAAAAGTAATCAAATAATATAAATAAAACAATAAGAAAGTTTACTTTCACACTTTAAAATAACATGAAAACTGTGAAGCTTACAGAGCACACCAACTAGCATGTTCACTCCACAAAAAAAGCAGCCATCTGCAGCTGATTTGTGGCTAACTCTGAATATACAGGTTAAGACACTTTCCAACAAGTCTGAGCATGCTGATTTCTGCTGCTGTCAATGAAGCTAGGAACAGGCATGTTCAGACAGGTTTTGCCTGCCTGAACCTTTCTGTTTGCATTGTCTAAACATGTTCAGTGTTTATAATAATTTTGCTCCATCACATGAAGCTTTAGATATTGGGTCATAAAAATGTTCACTCTTTTGCAAATAAAGAAATGCAACATTAAACACAAGTAAGTTGATAAAATGTTAATAAACATAAGACAAACAAATTAAATGTAATATTACGGTTTCCACTTTTTTTTTCTTCTTTTGAGTTTTTTCTTTATTCATACATGAGATTCTTCCGCGGATTCGCGGAATTTCGCTTTTTTCGGCATTTTGGTCATTCTCGAGGTCATTGCAAAAATGAAGAGAAATTTTTAAGGATTTTTTTATGAAAAGAAATTATTAAGGGGGGGGGGGTTGTTCTATAGAAAAGTTCTTGAAAAAGCGGAATTCCAGGACTCCGCTTTTTTGTGGAAAAGAAGAACTTTTAAATAACCGCTTTCTAGCTGAAAGCATTGTTTTCTGGGAGTAGGCGCTGGGGGGCAAGAGGAAATGTTGGAGGGTGGAATCAGCTTCATTCATTTACTGCTGTCAACAATGGATGGCGAAATCACTTGAGCATCACAGCGCGAAGGGTGGAAGCTCTGCCTCCTTTAGCGAAACTGCCGCAGCCAACGAAAGCCTTTCCGTTGCTTCCAGGAAATTGCGCAGTGATGTCACCAACCTCCCCATAGCCTCCTTCGATGTAATAAATGAGTTCTTTTTGTTTTGTATTTGGCGATTCTCGACCCCTCCCAACTCGCACAATCAGCTCGACGGTGTGCTACAAACCCCGCCGCGACCCTAAGCTGATGTGTCATCCGTGCGAATTTTATTCCTGTGTCCATCCTTCCCCATTTTAGTGACAGCATTACATCTGTTTGAAACAAAAGTTGCCGTGGGAGTCTAGAAAATGTTTGCGTTTATTGCCGCTTTTCTTTGCGACTTCTGCGTGTTTTCACATGCTGTTCTTTCCTTTGCTGATGGAGGTATAGATAAGTTTGTTTTTGGTGCTTCCTGGCACATATGGTGTGACATGGTGACTTAGCCATTTCTTTTTTCGCTGCTGCAGTTCTACCAGCATAACCATCTGTAAGCAATAAACGTGCGTGCTTCTCACGGCACTTGTAAACAATTTCCCAGTTTGCACTGATTGTCTTTGTAACAAAGTCAAATGCCCGAAAGCATGTGTTGAGACACCGGATACCCTAGGACAAAATATAAGTACCATGTTATTTTTTTCCTTTCTTATTACCTTTAGGTTGTTCCTCAATATATTTCTGATTCAGTCTTTATTTTCCCCTAGACTATCGTTTGGGTAAATTTCTTTCTCTCTAGTCTTGTGTAAAATTAGAAATGGCTGCTATTCTTAGAGCAAGCGTAGAAAATAAGGCACGTTTCACTGATGCAAGTGAAAAAAATAAATTTCGGTTTGATTGGTTGTCAAAATTAATTGTGATCAAAAATAAAGATTCTGAAATGCAGCTGAAGGCTGGAGATTCTATTCACAAAGTTGATGTCAGTGGAAAAGCATTGTGCTCCTTGTGCTTTGCTCTGATCTACTATGGTAAAAGAGGATTTTCAGCAATATCAGATCATTTAAAAAGCAAAAAGCACCTGCAGAAAGAAAAAATAGTTCAGAAGAATTGTAGCTTGCCAAGTGTTTTTTTTCAATTCAAAGAAGCCATCTGAAAGAAATGAAATTCAAGGTATGTCTACGAGTTCAGCAAAACTTCCAATAAAAGTGCCCTTGTGTGATAGATTATCTAATTCACAAGCATTGGTGTTAGGAGTCTTGGCAGAATATAATCTGCCATTCATCATGGCTCCTGTTTTAATTGATGTAGGAAGGGCATTAGCTACAGATCGAAAGGCTTTATCGTACCTCTCTATGGATCGTACAAGTGCATCGTACAAAATGAGGTTTGGTCTAGCCAAGACTTTCTTAGCTGAAACAACAGCTGCTCTAAAAGCTTCTAGTTTTTCTCTTAACATTGATGAGGCAACAAGCAACAACAACAAGTGTGTGCTGTTCATTTTGGTGTTATTTTTCTGGTAAACTGAACAAAGTTGTAATTGAGCACCTTACATCCGTAAGTGTAGTTAAAGTGGATGCTACTACACTGTATCACTCTATTTGCATTTTTTTTTTTTTTTTTTGAAGAAGAAGAAGAAAACGATATTCCTTGGAAAAATCTTGTTTCTGTTTTTATGGATTCCTGCAGTGTTACGAGAGGCTCAAAAACTGGTTTAGAAACAAGAATTCGACAGGGAAAATCTCCCAACTTGCTTGACATTGATGGAGATTCTTGTCACCATATTCACAATGCAAGCAAAAAATTTTGCAAACCATTTGAAGGTTACATTGAGAAATTCTTTACTGATATCTTCAATTACTTAAAATGGTCTGCAGATCAACGTGAAGCCCTTGCTGAAATTTGTGAAGTTATAGAGCTAAAATTCACTGAAATTAAGAACATGGTCCAACACAGGTGGTTGTCATGCTATGATGTGGCATTAAACAGTTTACGTATCCATGATGCCCTTTTGCTCCTGTATTATGGATTTGTGCAGTCTAATGAAAGACCTATATACATGGATGTTATAAAGAAAATATGTAAAGAAAAAAATATTAGTAAAGAAGGAAAGTTAAAATTCCAGGAGCTTTGGGAAAAATTACGGAAAAAAAATCTAACAGAAGATGGAAGAAAGCGGAAATCTAGAATTGTTGCAAAATTATTTGAAAGCTCAAAGAAAACCTTGCTTATATTAAATGTTTATGTTGTAGTTCTACCTCTTTTGAAAAAATACTTATGCTTATTTCAAACAAAGGAGCCATTAATTCATAAGGTTTTTGATGAGCAGAAGCAACTGTTCTTGGATTTCTTAGCTTGTTTCTTAAAACAAGAGATACTGAAAGATAAACCTGTGAAAGATTTGATGTTGGCTTACCGGCAAACAGCCTGGAAAGCAAGACTATGTTTCTTGGATCAGGAACAGACTCCGTTATTTTAGAAAGCAAATCAAATGACATTGTGGTAAAAAAAATTTTAAGCCAGGCTTCTGAAGCTTATATTCAGTGTGCAAAATACATGCAAAAGACACTACCATTATGTAGTGATCTTTTAATGTGCATATCAGCTATTGATACTACTGCAAGGGGACATAATCTAACTTTAAAAAGACTGAAAAAACTTCCACAGTTCCTTACAAATATATTGAATTCAGAGGAAATAAGAAGCTATGCTCTGGAAATTCACCAGTATCAGGTTGATGAACAACTTCCATCTCCTGTTGATGAAGTTGGAAACTTTGTAAAAATTGATGCATGGTGGGCAAAGGTATTTAACTTCTCCAAGTACACTATGGTATCTAAAATAGTGAAAGCCTTGATATCATGTTTTCATGGTCTACAGGTTGAAAGTTCTTTCGGCATGATGGATGAAATTATAGATGTAAAATCAGGAAGAATGAACATTGAAACCTATTCAGCTATACAAACTGTGAAGTATAAGCTTAAAGCACAGGGTAAGTCTGCAGTTAATTTCTTCAGTAAAGAAGATTTTTTGCATGAAGTCTTAGGACATCAAAAATCTTAGGACATCAAAAATCTTAGGACATCAAAAAAAAGTTACACCAAAGAAATTGAGAGGAAAAGGAATTATCAGCAAAAAGAAAAAGTTAGCAATGGATGCTGTTCAGCTGCAGAGTCAACGTAAAACAAATAGGCAGTGCAGCTTGCTGAGAAGAAAGCCAGGCTTGCTCACAAGAGGAAACTTGAACTGATGTGCAAGCAAGTTCAACAAAAAAGGGCAAAATATCTGTGAAGAAAGCTGTTTAAATACCATAGAACTTCGTCATTTTTTTTTTTTTTTTTTTTTTTACATTTCTACATTTTCAAATTTATATTGCAATACATATTCCAATTATCGTTTAATAAGAATCTGTGAATTTAACTTATTCCACACACATTATGACTCTTGGGACACATTTCATTTGATTTCTGAAGAATTTGATACATTAAAGTGCTCTAAGCCAACAAGACTGACTTATACTATGATGTTTGGCCAAACCTAATATGTGGATATGTTTCTAATTCTTGCAAGCTTCTAATTGCTTGACTAAATGCACCAAATTTTCTAGACAAATACTGTTCACCTCAGAATTTAGCTAGTGAAGATTTACATGTAAGTTTTAAATCTCATTTTTAAGCATATTTCATTTTATTTTGTTCTGAATTCCCTACTTTTTTATTGTGAATATAATAATGTGCTTCACTTTGATATTTACTTACATAGTTTACAGAAAATAATTCCATATGGCTTGTGCAATGTTAAATATTCTATATGTTGTACTTGAATTTGCTCACACCGAGCGTCCGCGTGTCCCAATTTTCCACCCAGTTAAAAAGTTCAGCTTTTTTTGTCATCAGCCGGTCTCATGTATGCTTATTTGACTTACCGTATCTCAGTAACTAGGCTGAAAACAAGAACCAAATTTATTTAACAAATTTTTCTGGGAGCATTTTATGGCTAACTGTTAATTTTTTGCACCTGTGTGCATTTAAAAAAAATGTAACATGATATTGATATCATTTAAACAAGTGTTACGAATGTACCGATAACAATATTTTCCCTGATATAGCAAGCCCTGTATATCAAAAACTAGGCTGAACACAATAACCAATTTTTGCGAGTTAATAGCCATTATATAGGTGGTTATGCACACAAAAATTCAGATTTTTGTATCTCATCCCACCAGAGATATAAGACCTCAAAAATTGGAAAAGTGTGTTTTCTCAAACTTGGGGGGGGGCATGAAGGGGTTCCTGATTTCAGGATTTTTTATTATTTTTTTTATTTTTTTTGTGGGTATGTTTTTCAAGGGACAAGGTTTCTTTCTAGAGTATGAATTGCAACTTTGTGTATGTTTCCTGTGTTTCATAAAAAAATTGCAAAGTAACACAAAATCAGCATCCAATCATCAATGTTTAAAGGGCTTTTAAGTGTAAAGAATGTGACTGACTTCTGAACATTTTCTTAGTGTTACATAATCCTCATTTTATGCTTAACAAAACCTTTTTTGAAACATTCCAATATCTGTATTGGTTCAGGAGATATCTGAAATATTGGAAGGCTTCAATATGCTAAAAATTGTGATGGTCGCCATTTTTGAAGCAATATAGATTGGGGGGGGGGGTTAAATTATTTTTGGCCATCATTCAACCACGCAAATAAATGAGCAAAATTTCAAATTTTTATGAAATCATGCAGCACAACACGTGGGTGAATCTCCATGGAATGACCCAGCATATGTTTTTGTAATTGCAAGTTGAAGCTAAAAAAAAAATAGTTCCAGACTATAAATTAGATGTTTTGGACATCAAGTGCTGATTTCTAGGAGTATAGCGATATTACTTAAATTCTAAAAATTATGTTGTACAAGAAATAACAGCTAGAACAGGTGACAGGCGTTTATTATTTAAGTGGGATATTTTTGGTGACTGCAAAGCTTGAAATAGTCAACCAAATCAGCAAAGCACTGAGCTGATTTCTTTTTTCTGTCTGTGCCATAAATATACTTAGAAAGCAATTCTCCAGATAACTAATTAAATACAATGAAGTATGTAGATCAACTTTCATTTATGGCAGTAAGAGACAGATGCAAAACAAAAGGTTCTTAGGTGGTTAGAAGTTGCAGACATGAGAGTGGCAAGATGAATGTCTTCAGGGAAATTAGTGGATTCGATGATAGAACAAAATTAGTAACACAGGCATTGTAAGTGAGCTTAGATACTTTTTGGTTTAAGAAACAGTTAATGAAAAGCTAGTTGAACTTCCACCAGGAGCCAAAACATTATGACCAGTTCATCTTTATGCAAATTGAAGCAACTGCAGGTAAATGGTGGCATGTGTGAAGGTCATGAAGTGGTATAAATAACACCTGATAGTGAGCTGTGTTAATCAGTGATGTTCTTCAGCTGGGAAAGGCAGCAGACTTAAACATTTTCTCAAGATATTTTGTGCACGAGTTTTCAGCTCTTCTGTGTGTACTTGGCACTTTGTCTTTCTTTGAGGAGCTAACCTCTGTATCTCAGATAACAGCTTAATATGTATTTTTTTCTGATGTACGAAATGGTGATGATGGCATACCTCCAAACTTAAGGAACAACTTTTTATTCCCAGCACATTTGCCAAGAAATCCAAGAACAGATAATGAGTATGAAGTACAAAAGGTCTTGTGTGAGATGTGTGATAGATGTCAATAAAGATTTAGTTGTGTGCAGAGATCACTGTAAATGGAGATGTCTGATACAACAACAATATATTAAGGGAAACAATATTTGTGCCACTTGTTATCCCCCACTTCACATAAGCTTACTCCCACAGGTTTGTAAAGAGTAGTAGTTTCTGATTCTGTTCTTTAGTAGTATTTTCCTGAGTCATTTCTTTTGAAGATATTCATAACTTACTTTTTAGTGTAAAGATCTCTCTCTCTCTCTCTCTCTCTCTTCACTGATGTGCAAAACATAACTGGTTTTAATTTCTTTTTTATAGCTGACTTTGGATTTTGTGCTCAGATTTCCCCTGAACAAAACAAAAGGACAACAATGGTTGGCACGCCATATTGGATGGCTCCTGAAGTTGTGACAAGGAAGCAGTATGGCCCAAAGGTTGATATCTGGTCTTTAGGAATCATGGCGATAGAAATGATTGAAGGAGAGCCACCATATTTAAATGAAAATCCCTTGAGGGTAAGAAATTGTAAACAAACATTGTTATGCATTTTTAGAAACTGACATATCCTGATATTTTTATTATATGTTAAAAAAAAACCTGAAGAAAGTAAATTAAGAGTTGTCTAAAGCTCCTCTTGTTGTCTTTCCTACCTTACTCAATGATACACACTTAAAATACTAACACAAAAAGAGAGCCTCTCTTTGTGCTATCTGCAAATGTAAAAGTGACTCCACAGCAGCTAAATTAGATTTCATGCATGTATTTCTGTGCAGATGCTCTATTAATGGTTTTTGAATGACTCAGCATGGATGCTGACATAAATGTGGAAACTTTTTAGGGAGAGAAAAATCCTATCTGTCAGCTCACTCCTGGTCCTGACCATTCCTTCAACAGAGCCAAAAATCATCCAACAGACCCAGGAATTTCCAGATTCACTTGCATCGGTTCATTCGTACATACACCGCTGGCCACCCAAAATACAACACCAAGAAAAAAGAATCCGATTGGCCTGAAATTAGCAGTATGCGTCGCCCGAGAGAGGACATGCAAACGATTAGCATTGCAGGGCGTATGCAAAGCATGTGCTCCCCGCACGCCACCGAGAAGCACTATAAGAAGGGTGCACAGAAAGCGGGGTGCAAGTAGTGGAAGTGTGTTGTGCTGCTGGACCTGTGCGTGGGAAGCTTCCTGATGCCTCATCGCAGAATACGGCAGTCATTCTAGCACGTTTCGGAGGTCGACATAGGACGAATAGTGGCTTATCGCGATAGCGGTTTATCATACAGAGACATCGGCACCTGTGCAGGATGACATCCAGCCACAGTGAGGCGAGTATGGATTCGGTGGGTGCAGGAGGGACGGACGGACGGACCGACGTGAGCTATTGCCGCAGTACACCACCGAACAAGAGGACCGGCATGTTGTGTGGCGGGCATTGACAGCTCGCACCGCCACATCATGAACGTTAGCGCAGGAATTAGGGTGTGTTGCACAACAGCCTGTGTCAGCAAGTACCGTTCAACGTTGTCTGCAGGAGCGGGGACTTGTCACACGGCGCCCATTGCTCCAATTACCATTGACGTTACACCACCGGCGAGTGCGGAGGCAGTGGGCTGTTGAACGCCGCACCTGGACTATGGAATGGCATGACATTGTCTTCTTCGACGAATCCCGCTTCTGCCTGCGACACCACGATGGTCGGATTAGCGTGTGGCGGCACCGCGGTGAAGGACTGTATGACGCCTGCATTATGCATCACCATACCGGTCAGTCGCCTGGCGTTATGGTTTGGGGCGCAATTGGATATGACACCCGCACCCCTCTGGTACGCATCGCCGGTACACTCAACTGCCACTGCTACATCTCTGATGTTTTGGAGCCTGTAGTCCTCCTCCCTTACCTGCAGGACCTGCCAGCGGCCACGTTTCAACAGGAAAAAGCGCGCCCGCTCATGGTACGCATCGTGCAACAATTCTTTACGGCCCACCTGGTGTCACTGCTGCCGTGGCCCGCCTGTTCTCCCGATGTCGCCCATCAAACACGTCTGGTCGCTGATCAGCAACCGAGTGGCCCGGCAAGCACCACCCGTGGCTACGCCTGATGAACTGTGGCAACATGTGGAAGCAGCCTGGACCGACATACCCCAAGCCCACATCCAAAGCCCCTTTCGTTCGATGCCGCGGTGTGTAGCGGCCGTTATTGCCAGCCATCGGGGCCACATGAACTATTAATGTCTGCATGTTCCACAAGTCACACAGGCCTGTAAGCTCAATCGTTTCATCTTTGTATCTGTTATGTGTCCAGGAAATCTGGCTTTGCTATCTCTTGTCCTTCTTGGTGTTGCATTTTGGGTGGCCATCAGTGTACATACATATCACTAAGCTATTCTCTGAGATTCAGATATTAGCTCCTGAAAGAAAGCTCATCTGTCAAATTAAGGTTTAACTGATGGAAGTTTTCATCTATCATATTAAATTAAAGTTTAATGTCTGTCAAATTTAGTTTAACTGATAAAATACAACAGTAGTAAGATTGTACTTACTGTTGTTGTATCAGACATCTCCATTTACAGTGATCTCTGCACACAACTCAATCTTCATTGACATCTATCACACATCTCACACAAGACCTTTTGTACTTCATACTCATTATCTTTTTCCTCATGCAGACATTCCTGAATTGGGTCCTCCCATGGTTTGTTTCCTTGGTCTTCCTTTACTTTACTTTCGTGCCACTTGCTTGGTTCGTACGCTCCTTGAAAACCTTGAAAAGTCCTTGAAAACAGAAAGTTCATTTTCAAGTCATTGAAAGTACTTGAAAAAGTATAAGACTCTGTAAATAGTACTTGAATTTTTTTCTTTTGTTTTGTTTATTAAGTAATGATATGACAGAGCTTGTGTAAAATAGTTGTTTGTGCTAAAAAGTTGTATAGGAGATTTCTGCGTAGTTTTGGTAAAAACACCAAGCTGATCAAATAGCGCAGAATTTGCATTCAACCCAGGGGAGAGCGTGGACAGCTGGTACCTTGGCTATGACATCACTATGGAGTAAAACGTTGGCCATGGGAGTAAAATAAGTGGAATGATTTATTTGCAAATTGTGATGGGTTTCTGTTTACTGGGGTTAGGGACATGTTCTTGCTGGAGGATGGAACTTCCAGGAATTGCTTTTGCTTCATGCATGGACCCTTGGTCTCCTGGCTACATCAAAAAATGCATCAAAAATAAAAAGTTAAAGCAAACAATAAGTGTTATACCAGCAGATGAATAGGAAAATAATGTGCCCTTTAAAAATATTCCACAAAGTAAATTGATTTCGAAAAACACCAAAACAGCGGGGCAATTCAAAGTGTTAATAAAAATAAGCCAACTGGGGGCAAGGGGTAATAGGCAGGTCATTGAAGGTGTGCCCACCTCAGCCAATATTAATTGTCTGAACTTACTAAAATACCTACCTGTTGACTGACAGTACACGCATATGATCATTTGGGATTAAAAAGTCCTTGAAAAGTGCTTGAATTTATTTTACTTGGAAGAGTACGAACTTTGAATTGGACTGAATAAATTCTCTTAATAAGCATCTCACCACTCATTCTTTCAACATGACTAAACCATCTAAGAATATTTGTCTCCATCTTACTAATAACATTTTGCTTCACATTACACATCTGCAATACATCTTTGTTCCTCATGTGAACATGTCTTGCTGCAAGCAACTCCTGAGAGGTGCAGTAGTAATGCATCTCTTCTGCACACAAACTACTTTTATGTCTCTTCTGCAGTACTCAGGTTTCACTGCCGTATATCAGAGTAGAAACAATTACACTTTCATACACAGCCATCTGGGACTTTTTGGGAACCCATTGCTGCTGTGAAATCCTCCTAAATCAGCTGTGACTTTCTAAGACGAATTTACTTGCCTACTAATTTCAACATCTAATTTATTTTCTCTGTCAAAACATTATATACAATTTAATTCACCTGGTCTATCTCTGTGCTATTTAGACGGACTTTGCATTCAGTACTAACAAATTCCTTGCTCAAACTAAGCATAACTTTAGTTTTTCCCTCAATTATACTCAGTTTGAATTTTGTACATCTGGGACAACAAACATTGACTCACTTTTGCTTTCTTCCAACAGGACCGTGTTTAGTCCTGTTGTACATTTACGTGAATTATAGCATCAATGTACTAATTGAAAAAATTACATTTCTTCACAAATTGTATATACAGTTTACACACACACTCTTCGTGTGTGTGTCCCCCCTCCCCCAACCCCTGGGAAAGTCATTTAATTTTAATGAAACTCCGCATGAAAGTACCTCAAGGCCAAATATGCAAATGATTAAATAATAACGACCAATCAACCCCTGGGAAAGTCATTTGATTTTAATGAAACTCCGCATGCAAGTACCTCAAGGCCAAATATGCAAATAATTAAATAATAACAACCAATGACTAAATCAGGTTACAGCGCATGGGAAACGTGTATCGAGGAGAGTATATCAAGAGCAAAGCTCGCACGCTGGGACAATTGTGCTTGTGGTTGCATTAACCCCCACAGACTGTGAAAATGGCTCAACATCAGATCCATGCACAATATGAACAGTAGAACGAGTTTGAGATAGCACGTATAATTGGGCTGAGATAGGCGGGTTGGTCAAGTTGCTGTATCTCCAGGCATTTGGGTCAGAGCGATATGGCAATCGAACAAAGAGGGCACAACCCAGTAACATATGGGCAGTGGATGGCCGAGGGCAATGACAGAACGCGAGGATCGAGCGATTGTGAGAGCCACACAAACAGAACCAAATTTGTCGCGCTCAACCATCCACGGCCATGTTGCGTTGTCTGCAGGTATGGAAGTGGCCATTCAAATTGTTGCCAGACGACTTGCGGCTTGGGACTGTATTCAAGGAGGCCACTCCACCACCTACCACTGACCAACTAGCACCGGTTGCAGTGGAGTCGGGCCCGATCAATGTGGGATAGTGTTCGGTGGCATGTTGTTTTCAGTTATGAGTCATGGTTTTCACTTGTCACCGATGACCAGTGCATATGTGTCTGGAGGCAAACTGAGTGCACGGATTCTGCCTTACCGTGGAACGGCACTTGGCTTGCACACTAGGAGTGACTGACTGGGGAGCAATTTCCTCTGATAGCCAGAAAACCTTGGTAGTCCTCCGTACCACTCTCATGGCTCAACGATACATCAACATTCTATGACCTGATGTGTTGCCATTCCTGTTGCAGCAACACTGAGTAATTTTTCAACAGGTTAATGCCCGACCACACATGGCACGGTTTTTCCAATCCTGCCTCTGTAATGTCGACACCCTTCCATGGCCAACCCGATCACCCAACCTCACCGATCAGACGTGATGGGACACCACCTACTCCCATCCAGGAATGTTGGCAAACTAGTGTGTGTGATTTGGACACCATCTGGCATGCTATACCTTGGGACAGTGTCCGTGAACTGTATATGTCTATGGCACCCCGTGTATCCAAGCCAGAGGTGCCGCTACAAGGTACTGACTTGTTCTACTTGTGTAGCTGTTTTATCCAAATAAATGGCCCAACTGCTCTGGAATTGCAATAATTCTGTTCTATACATATGCGTTGCACACATACCGATTTTCATCTTGATTGAGTGATTCCTTCTTAGTGTTTCCTTTTTTTTTTTTTTTTTTTTTGTAAAGAGTACTTATTTTGGAATGCATTCCTATTTTGCCCACATTAAAATAAATTCACTTTACACAAAGATTTTTAGGAACCAATTAACATGTGAAAAATACCTGTTGTGAATTTCTGAAATGCTCATCTCGGTAATATACAAATTTTAAACTACTGTAATACTAAATTTTGTTTATCTGATTTATTCACACAAAATTTATCATATTGCTATTTTATTCCAGTGATTTATTTCATTAAAATTTATTTCTCCTTTATTATCATTCCTGTCTCATTGTTTTTTTGTTGGTTACTTTTTGCAGGCATTGTACTTAATAGCAACTAATGGAAAACCTGAAATAAAAGAAAAGGAGAAATTATCACCTGTGTTTCAAGACTTCCTTGACAAGTGCCTAGAAGTGGATGTAGACAATCGTTATTCTGCTAATGAATTATTAAAAGTAAGCATTGTTTATATCTATGGCATGTAGTTTGAGATCAGTACATATCCATTTGAGAACTTTGACTTGCAGGTCCAAAACTGTGGATAACACATCAAATCCACTATTAGTTCTTCAAAAAGCATTCACTATATACTCCAAGGCCCCATAGTAGAATCGCACCCCTGGTGACGTACATCGCAGATTTTATTTTGGTACTGCAGACAAAAGTGATAACCCCAAAACCCTTTCTTTTCCTGTCTTTTCCAGGCTCCCGATCACGGGTGCAAGTTTTCCATATGGGGATGGAATTCCGTCACTCAATATTTTCCGAAAACAGAAGTTGAATGCAGTGAAGATTTCTTCCAAAATTGTAGGGTTTTTTTCTTGCGATGTGCCTTCTGTCCATGTTGTTGTTGAATATTGTTTTATTCTGTAAACAATTGCGTTTCTGCTTGAAAATGGATGTACCAATTTCCGAAAACAGAAGTTGAACGGAACACTCTAATCTTAAATCCTTTTTCTTGCAGTTTCCCCTGTTCTGCATTGTTTTTAAATATCATTTTACTCCATAAATATTTGTGTTTTAACTGGAAAAATGGAGAAAGTATCCAAAAACTGAAGTAGGGCGGAGGAAAAATTTAGCCCATAGTCGTATTTTATTTTTCTGCAATTTTTCCTCTGTCCAATATTGTTAACTATCATATTGCTGCAAAAATGTTTGTGTTTCAGCTTGAAAATGAGGCAAAAAATTCCAACAGAAGATGTCAAATGGATCGATAATTTATCTTGAAATTGTGTTTTTTTTTGTTTGTTTTTCTTCACAGTATTTCATTGCCACGTATGGTTGTTAAATATTATTTTATTCCATAAATACAGATATTTTGTCATGATGGTAAGTCAAGAGATCTTACTCTGGCTTAGAGCTTTGATAAGTGTGCAATGGTATGCTATGAACATTCAGAGGGCAGAGTTTTCTTGATCCTAGTTATTGCAATTGCTGTAATATCTTGTCTTGGTTATTTTTTTATTATTATATCAAGTAGAGATATAAATGGACGAGTTTCTTTCCTAACCCCCCCCCCTCTTTTTTTTATTTCTATCTGTGCAAATTTTTAATGTTTTTTTGTTGTTGTTTTTTCACCCAGTACTTGTCTTCTCCAGTTACCACCCCACAAATTTTTTTGTGGCACCACGATATCATCGCAGACTGATCAGGAACTTTCTGCTGTGGGGCTCGAAGATAATACTTTAAAACTAAATCTTTCCTGGTTAACATGTTATGGTGAATAAAGAATTCAGCAATGGTAAATGCACTCTCTTCAGATCTAGGTATCATGTTTCTGCACTTTATAATAGCTCAGGGATCGCATTCCTCCTAAAATTCCTAAAATTCCTAATATTTTGTGACCCTCCTTAAATTCCTAAAATTAGACCTAAAATTTGCTATTCATCCTAAAATTTTCGTAAGCTTATTTATGAAAAACACAACCGTTATTAACGCCAATAAATTTACCATTACGCAGGGTGCGCACGCGTGCTTGAAAACCTGGAAAGTCCTGGAAAATCATGATTACAAGTTTTTCAAGGCCTGGAATATCCTGGAAAAACGGTGTTTTTTTAATGCAGTCTTGAAAAGCCTTGAAATTTGAAATTAGTGCTTTTATGCCCTTTTAGGAAATCGTGTTACTGTTACCCCTTCAGTTTTTAAAGTTCCTTTTCTCTGTTCTCAAAGAAACCACCGGCAGCGGTTTCCGATGTGCACCAAATCCTAATTTGGCTGGGGGAAAAAAAGAAAAAAAAAAGGCACTACTTCCAGTGCAATAAAATTGGATGATTACTAGTAGGTCGAAGGGGAGCTTGATGTCCGTCCGACAATTGAGAACAGAAGGGGAAAGAAGAGGCATTTAGCATTTGCAGGGGGTCGCGTATGTACCAAGTCAGCTGGCATCCACCAGTGAGGAGTATGCCTGAACAACACATTCATCATCTTCTTGTTTATGTGCATGCCACCCTCCCTCCCCTCAAGAGACTTCCACTACTTATGATAAAAAATAAGAAAACTATCTTTGCGAATTTTTCACGAAAGTGGCTGAAATTTTTACATTCACTGTAATTGGATTACAGAAGCTCACTTCCAAAATTCCAGTTGAATCGGTTTAAAACTTTAAAAGTTAGCATTGGTAATTTTTATTATGGACAAGTATGTGTGCCTCTTTGGACAGAGTGAGCCTCCAGCAGAAAGGGTGTTACCATAGCAACGGTTGATTGACAGCTGGGAGCGCTGATCTGAAGCCCTTGGTTGGGAAGAAAGCAAACACCTGTTTATCACTTCCACAGCACTAAAGGACTAAGAGAATATTTTCAGAAATCCATTTTTCTGAATTTTGAAAATAACACAGTAAAATTTTTACAGTAGTTAAGATACATCACAATAAAGTTCTAGTGCAAATTTCGCCAAATTCCGTTAGGAACTTTAGCAGATGCAAAAAAAAAAAAAAAAAAACGTTGCATAATCGGATTGAAAAAAGAAACAGTAATTATAAATTACGGGAAAAGCAAGTGAATTATTTTTTTTAGATGCCATGGTTTATTTAAACAGAGTGATCCTTAAATTTTTTTTCTGTGATGATATGGACTCTATTTGAATTACAAACACGTTTTTATTCAGACGTCTGAGTTACTGTTTTAATAAAAAAATCATCTATAATTAAAAAGTTTTCAATGGATTTAAGCAATATTCAGCAGATAAACAAACGTATTTTAGTAAATTGCAACATCATGACGTAAATTTGGTAATTTAATTTTGTCGAAAATTGGGGAGCATTTTTTTTTTTTACAGTTTCTATTATAGTTAAAGTGAAGGAGGAAGGATGCAACTTGACAGTTCAGTGAGCTGCAAGTGGTGATTTATGGCGATGTGCCAAATCAAAAGAAGCCATTCCATCAGGTAATTCCAAAGGTTTGTTGTGTGGACGCGTCCTCCTGCTGCTTGATCTTAATTGGAATGTTTTTGTGCATGGGGGGTCGAGAGAAATATCCGTTTCAGCTTTACAGCTTTCACGGCTCTTTTTTTTTTTTTTTCTTGGTAATAAATAAAAATCATAGTTGCTGCATTCACCATTGATCCATGTTTGCATTTCTTGAATATAAACAGCAGACAATCAGAAACATAGTGTTGGGCGGGTCTTGATGATCTTCATTTTGCATATGCTGAATTCAGTTCTGTGGGAATAAGGAATGACTTATACTGTGAATATATACAAAACTACATATTTTTGAGCTGAAAAAATAGGTCTACTTGTACACAGTAGCTAAAGTGTGAACTCAGATGAAGACAATCAGACATACGGACGTCTGATTCCATAAAAAAAAAATCAACATAGTTTTTTTATTTACACTACAGGTAAAAAAGCAAAAACATGTTTTCAAACGTTATAAAGGAAAAACGGATTTTTGAAACGCATGACTTGATGATCTTAATTTCTGAAAGTTTCTTTTTTCCACATCCTTTTTTTTCAATTACAATACACTGTAATAGGATACTGTGTGTTATATCACTTAGAGATATGGCAGATTTTCGGTTGCTGATATCCGCGATCGTAAGCGGTAGTTGCATTGCGATTGTTGATGATGACAAGATAAATACTGGAGTGATGTAAAATGTTGCATAAACTAAAAAAATAAAAAAAATAAAGCCCCCCCCCCCCCCCCACCCCGAACTTTTATGCGGTCATCATAGCTGATCAACCATTTCATTCCATGAACATCAGCACATTTCAATCATTTGAACATTGGGGGTATCTGAAGGAATTCAGCCGTGTTTAGCGCCCTAGCGCAACGAAAACATGCTAATTTTGGATAGTTCTATTCCCTTCCCCTCTACCATCCCTAATAATTGAGAGTGCATACATTGAGAGTGTTTCAAATATTCTATTTATGAGCTAGTTTTCGCGCTGTTTGTTATGCTTTTATTTTCGAAGAAAGAGAGGGAAAATAAGGAAAAGCAGCTAGAGAAAAAAAGAAAAGCTGAGTTTGATGACAAAATAAAAGAAAATGATGCAGAAATAAATAGGCTTAAAAAAGATAAAGAAGCCTCCCTAGCAGTAATTCAAGAGGGAACAGAAAGAATGAGAAAAGCTGTAGAAAAACAAAATACTGTTGAAATAGCAGTTGCCTCTAACTTGATCATACAAGTTTCAGCTGAAATAAAGAAAACTGAAAGTAAATTAGTTGTGGTGGAAGCAGAAAAAGATAGGCTAATCAGGAAAAGGTTAAAACAATAATATGAAAAAAGTAATTCAGTGAACAATTGTACATAGTTCTTGGTTTTCAATTACCTTTTTAGGATATTATAGTTTAATGTGAAACCTGAAAACTTTACTGTGAAAATTGTGAATTGCTTCTGGTTCAACAGCATATTAATGTTCAAAGTGAAACTTGAATGTGGTAAATATACTTGAATATGATAATAACACGTGAAAAGATAAGAACTGAACATTAGAAGTAAATCATACTTAAACTTTAGACATTAGACGTTATGCAAAAAATTTGGGTGTGAACTTTGACCATATATACTAATGGACTGCGCATTGGCAATAGCTGCATCAAAGCCGCCATGGCTCAAACATTGGGCACGTCATCATCAGACTCCAAATTTCGTGTACAAATGCTGTTATGATTACTAATTTACGCTGCAGAACTTCAGTGTTTTCGGTGTATTATGTGAATGCACCTCATATATAATGAAAACTCTTCAGGTAAGTTTACTTATGAGCTATATACATGCATGATCGTGTTGTTTACATTTTGTGATTTATAATGTGATGAACATTTGCGAAGAATTTGGAACATGCATTCCATTTTTTTTTTCTTAAGTTACTATATTTTTATATCAATAGCTGCAAGTTTCTGGTTAAGTAATTGAACTTTATTGACTTAGGTATTTAATTCGTTTCTTACCCATGAAAAATCATAGAACTTTCTTTACTATATCGGTCAGAGCAACCATAAGCACAGCAGGTGTAACCCATCTTTTTGACTGTTGTCATGTGATTTTATGTTGGAGCCAGAAATTTTGATGTCATGCGCAGTCTATCAGTATATATGGTTGAAGGGTGTGAAGCAAACTCTTTACAATGCATACAAAGTTGTTTTACTAGATGTATACAAATATACATCTAGTTTTTATTGAAATACACTCCTAAAATTTTCCTAAAATTTTTCTAAAAATTCCTAAAATTCCTAAAATTCTTACCTAAAATTTTCCAGAAGTATGCTATGATCCCTGATAGCTTGTACAATGTACATGGTGATTCTCAATGTTAGAGGCTTCAAAATCTCTGTACTATCAGAGCGCTATCAGTTAAATTTTGTGGGTTCACGCTTCTACTTGTGTGAAGTGGCATCCTTTCTTATAGGGCACTGAAATAGGTAAGCTTACTGTCAATCCAATTCTTTAAATTCATTAACAAATTTCATAACATAACCTTAGTAATGGATGCAGTGTCCCTGAGAATGTTTTCTAAAAGGTCTTAGATCACTCTCACTGCTGACCTTCTTTAGTACGGAAACATTGGGAGAAATATGAGGATTTTGCTAGCCACAAATTTTTGAAATAACCCAGTATCAAAAGGAAACAATGCAAAAGTAAATCGGAATTTCCATCATGTTTGCATATGCCTGCTTTTCACTCCTTAACTTTTTAACACCTTGAACAATTTGTTCATATAAACTTGATCAGAAGCCTTTTTAAAATCATTGAAACACCATACATAAATTTTCATTCACCTCATGAAACTTTTTGAAAGCTGAGTACAAATATATTATTTGGCCCTCTACTCCCTCCTGAAATCACACTGTTCATGACTTAGCCTATTTCCCTCCTTTTCTGAGCTTGTTACTCAAAGTACTTGAATAACAAGCTTATAAAAGGTGAAAAATAACAGTCACTCAAGATACTTCGGTTAATCTTGTGAGAAATGTTAATTAAGAAGATGCCTTGGTAGTTACCACAGCCTTTTCAGTTTTCTTTCTTATGTATCAGCAAAATCATTGGCTTGCCAGTCTTTAAGAAGTAAGCCACTTTGCCGTTCCATGTTAACAGTTCATTGAAACCAAAGGGCACCTGTTAACACTTTCACTGCTGCGCGATGCCAAACGGCGTCGCCCAGGTGCCGCCGAACGCCGTCGTAATCATGTCTTTATATTTCGCTTCCTTAAACCTTCGGCACTTGAAGAGAGTTGTCTATTTTGTTACTGGCACTGAAAATGAGTCTCCAACTGTCTAAAAGTGGCCGTGGTTTGGGGATAGTGGATTTTTTCCCCACATGGTTTAGGGATGGAAAAGTAAGTTGACTTCCCATAGACTTAACATAGCGTGCGCTTTTTACTGCAATGTTTATTTTCCTTTGAACGTCACTGGTTTTGCAGTGAAGGGAATTATCAATAAATAAATGCTTCAGTGGCAATAAAAAGCATTTGCTACTTAGAGTTTATACATCACAGGGAGGCTTATTGAGGAGGCTAAAGGGATTTCAAAGAAACTTTCCCATATTCACTTCAATACTTAGTTTTGCGGAAACAACAGATATATTCGGACACGCTATCGCCGGTCCCTCTCAACCAAAAGTTCCTCGGCGGGCACATTATTCCGTGAAAATAGGAGATGATGCCGATAATCTGTCATCAAGTACAGAAATGTATTTTTTTACTAGCTGCAGTACAACCAGCAGTGAAAGTGAGAATGAAGAATGCCGCGTTCTTTCTCGTACTCCGCCTCAACAGATTTTGGCTACACATTGGTGTGATGGTCCCGACATCATGAGAAGAATTCCGTTCCCTGGTGTACCAGGACTGAAAATTAATATGATAGGTACTGAGCCAATTGATTTTTTAAATTTTTTTGCAAATGAGGAATATTACGATCTATTAGTTAGGGAAAGTAATGCTGCATATGCTGTAGAAGTGTTTATCTCGGGAGTTACTGAAGGTTCATGAATAAATGAATGGAAGGATGTGTCGGTAGATGAGATGAAAGTTTTTCTGGCCTTCTGTTTCATATGGGCATTGTACAAATGCCACATCTCCAAGATTACTGGAAAACAGATCCATTATTCAAAATGGACTGCTTTTCTTCAAATATGAACAGGAATCGTTTCCTTCTGATCATGCGGTGCCTTCATTTTGCAAGAAATTCTCAACCTGGCGAAGCGATTACAGCCAACAACCACCCTGCAAAAATAATGCCTTTACTGGATTTATTTAATGATACCATAGAGTGCATATACTTCCCTGGAAAAGAACTTACGATTGATGAATCAATGGCTTCATGGAGAGGTCGTTTGATTTTCAAACAGTACATGAAAGGAAAACGTCATAAATATGGGGTGAAACTTTATTTGCTAACGGAACCAAATGGTATGATTCTAAAAGCTTTGGTTTACACAAGGCAACTGGACTCCCTGGGGGGGGGGGGTCATGCTGCTAATGTAGTTTTAAAATTGATGGAAGGGAAGCTAAATGTTGGTCATGCTATTTATATGAATAATTTTTATAATAGTTACAATCTTGCATTGCAGTTGTTGAATAATGACACTTATTGCACTGGAACTCTCCGTGCAGATGGACGAGACCTTCATAAGGATGTCACGAAAGCTAAACTTTTGAAATGGGAACGGAAATGCCAATATTCTAATGCTATTGCAGTGTGCAAATGGAAAGGTAAAAGGGATGTTCTCTTCATTACCACGGAGTTTGAGGACAATTTAGTTCAAACTGTAAATAAAAAGGGACAGATAAAAGAAAAACCAAAGGCTGTTATCAACTGTAATAAATTTATCAGGGGTAGATTGTCAAGATCAAATGCTAGCATACTATCCTTGTGAAAGGAAAACCATAAGGTGGTACAAGAAGCTAGGAATACATATATTTCATATGATGATAATCACTTCCCACAACTTGTATAATAAAGTCTCAGGGGAAAAGATAAGCCTCTACGATTTTAGGCTATCCATTGTATGTCAACATTTGAATCAAGAGCCTTCAACTTCCCCAGCAAAGATATCTAAATCATTAAAAGTATGTGGCCGTCTTCCAGTAAAAAAAGGGGGGGGCGTTTTTGAGGAGACAATGCAAAATGTGCTCTGCCAAAGGGGTTCGCAGGACACTCTATTACTGTGCCCAGTGCCCAGAAAATCCTGCACTGTGTTTTCAGCCATGCTTTGAATTATATCATCGTAGATAAGGGATAAATATTTTGTCTTCCTATTTTGTTAAAAAGAAGTATGTTCCAAGTCGAACTGCACGTTTGTGTGTGTGGGGGGGGGATTTTTACCCTACCCAAGTAAAAATGTATGGATTTTGTATTTATTTAGTTATGCATCATGGCACAATTTTTATTGGAATTCTTTGGCATTTGTAAGTTTTATTTCTCTTGTTTTATATGCAACAATGTTCGAAATACGTATCCAGTAAATGTCTACTTCCGTATCGGAATAATATTTAATTGCTGGCAGAATTATAATTACGAATATCAATTATGGATAAATTTTCTCGTATTTCAGAATTGCTGAGCTATGAGAGGATATTTAAGTCATGCAGAGCTATGAGATGCAAACACACAGCTGGTTGGTCCAAATGCATGAAAACTCAATCGTGGTACCGAGTGACGCCTTGTGGCGTCGTGAGAGATTTGGTTTCATACCGGCACCGCATGCTTTTGCTGCTGATATAGTATGGCGGCAGCGAACGTGTTAACCTGTTGTGCTTAATCAATTCCACATTAATCTCCCTATAATCTGCAGGTTTGCCACATATTAAGGACCAAATAGCACCTCTTCACCAGCAACTATGGTCCTCTAATCCTCATGATCATTATCATTAACTTTTTTGTCATCAGTATGTACCTGTTCACAAGTACCTGAATTTCCATTTAGCAGGTCTTCCAAGTATTTTTCCCATCTATGTAATATATGTCTTACACTGATCTAAAGAGTATAGACTGTCTGTCAAATAAACTCTTAGGTACAGACTAACAAGACTCAAAAACATTTTTAGAACAATTTAGCAATTATTTTCCAAACAATTCCCAAAATCTGTTGTCTTCCTTTTTTGCATCCATAACATATAGCTTTGCCTTGAACCCTTTTAAGATTCTTATTAACCTTGTATCAAGCAGTTTCAATACTCTTTTAGTTTTTCTCCCCAGTTCCCTTTTTCTGTGGCAGCTTTACTCATTTCTGCTTTTCACCATTCACCATTTTGTTCTCACACAGATCACATGCTTTCCTTGTAGTTGCAGTAATTCATGTTTTATTTGACTGAACCTCAGCAGTTCCACTGGGTAAGGGTTTGGGCATACTACGTAGTACTGGAGGGCACGTAATGTTTATGCTGTCATGGTAAAAGGCAGGGCAACATGAGACAAACTGTTACCCTGCTCACATGGCTTGGGTGATGAAGGGTGAACTATGTGCAGTGATTAAAACTCAGACACTACATGCAAAACGTGCTTTGGAGAATCAGGGAGATTCTATTGTAAGCATAAGGTGTCATGTCAAACACAGTAGCAGGAGCTTGTCTTTTACTAACTTTTTAATGCAGTGAACAACTTTTGCTAGGTACCTAGTCAAAAGTTTTTCTAAATCAGTAAACACCATTTTTAAAATCTGATTCACCTCATGAAATGGTATGTAAATATTTTATCCGGACATTTATCTGCCTTTCATGAAACCACACCATTCTTCACTCAACTGATTTTTTGCTGCCTTTCTAAAATTCTTGTTAAAATACTTGAGTAAAACTTTTCAAACACTGATTGCAAGATTCTATCGCAGTTCATGCAATTCTTCTTGTCCGCTTGCTTGCAAAGGATTCTAATTACTAAAACTTGCCAGATTTCAGGAACCCTTGCATTCCATTACGCTGAACTAGCTCTGAATTAGTTTCATCATATCCTGCATGTTAGCATATTTGAGGGACAAAGAAGCATCTGTTACTTTGTTGACACCTATGGCAATCCAATCTTCCTAGTACAGCCATTTTATAATTATCAACCTGTCCCAGTTGTTGAATTTTCTATCAAACATGTCTTCCAAATATTAACTTATTCTATTCATTGTATCTTTTTCAGATATCAGGCATGGTCTTATCTCTCTCAACTAAACATAGCATTTTAGATTTACCATCCTTTCTCATAAATTTGCAGATGCCCTCCTTTCCTTTATCTGAATGCATTGCTTTACCTTTTTTAGTCCTTTCAGAAACACCCCACTTAACCCATGACTTGCAACTTAAAGTTACTTCATATACACATTTTTTCTTGACAGTTTTACTGATTTCTATAGTCCAAGAGACTCGTTTTATTTTTACATACTGCCAAACCACAGGCTTTTCTTGTATCCATGGTAACCTATTTTTATTACTTGTTCCACTAAACCTCAGTGTTTTTCATGGAGGAGTTTTGATTTTAATGTGATCTTCTGCAGTTCACCTGTGGAAAACACAGTTCATTTCTGTATTATTCAGTCTTTCATCTATGATGTGCCTTAATATCTGTGCTCATATCTTAAGTACTTAACTGTAGTCTATAAAAGCAGCTGCTATTAAAAAAATTATCACTACTTATTTTAAGAAAACAAAATATTTACAGTATCCCTAACCATATTTCATAGAGAAGTTTACATGATGACATAGTCATGTATACTTTTCCTGCTGGAGCCTCTTATCAGATGGGCATGAAGGAGGGTTGGATTGTTATTTTTTTATTTATTTTTATTTTTTTCCTAAAAATGTTAGCAATTATGAATTCATTTCCTGAACACTGGTGAATGGGTCTTTCTTTTCACATTTACCAAGCAGTTTTCTTCAAATGTACAATGCAATCATTGTATCCTTTCCAGTTGCGTTGTGCAGATCCCCAAGAGTGGCTATTTTTATTCCTTTGTAATTTTTTGGTGACATGTCTAAGTTAATGTAAAAGGAATCTGCCAATTCTAAAGTAGAGCCTTCTACTAGCCATTAGACTATCACAATGTTTTAAGTCCATGCTGTCCAATTTTAAAACAACCCACATAATGGATTCACATACAGATTTCTCTTTTAAATTACTTTGGTGCCATTGTGCCCTCAAAGGCCAAGGTCACACCAGGCTATGCTTAACCCTTGTTTACTTCAGAGTAAATTATCAGAAATCTACTGGCAACATCACATTCTCCTGACCCATATTCCCTTGGTTTTACATCAATGTATATCACATTTTTGTATCTGAGTTTGATCTGTTTATACTGAGTAATTTTGTGATGGTTTTTCATATAGGTGTATTTGTTGTAGTGGAATTCTGTTGTTATCAGTGAGTGGAGAAAGTAAGCCTCGTGTATTAATCCTGTAGTGGATAAAAGGCTGATAATGATGATCTGCTGTTTTCTGCAGTGAAGCCATTCTCAGCACTGTTAACAGCCCCTTTGATGCGAGTGGCTCAGCTTAAGTGTAACCCAGATCAGTTTGCTTAAATGGTTTTGTAGGCCCATTTCTGTTTTAACAGAGAGCCACTTTGTTATGTTGGGAGGTAGAGTAGGATACTAATTGATAAACCCAACTTATTTTACACATCTTCCCCCAGATTTGGCATGTGAGTTTCCTTTCAGTTTGAGTACCTTTCAGCTGTTCTGTCACCATGTCATTTTCATGCAGTGTTAGTGAAAACACCATGAGATTGTGAAGTCCCAATACCTTCAGCATTATTTATAACTTTTAACACATTGAGTCACGTTAATTGTGCAGTGACTGTGCTGCTTATTGCTGATCTGTATAGATCATGAAAAACGAGGCTTACACATCTCATCTCGTGTGTTCATGGCAGCAGATGTGTGCGAAGGTTGTTTCTTAAATGTAATTGACATCATTTGTTCATTAACTTTTTTGCAAGGCATTATTTTAAAATGTCACCTTATGCAAGAATTATTGTAACTAGTTCTGAAGACAATTCACAATAAATAGTGTGCAGCAAAAAAAAAAAAAAAAAATTGCTACGGGTACCATAGAGAATGTTTCTGAAGCATTTCTTTTTGTCATATACAGAAAAAGGCTACCACAAAATGTACCTTATTATCTTGAGTGACAAATTCCACATTCTTTGGTGTGGCAATCCAGGGAGTCCTCTCCGTAAATTCTTCACTGAAAGGGGCTTCTTTTTTTCTGTCCTTTTCTTTCCTTGCGAGTGATATTAGTTACTCATATCTCAGAAACTTAAAAAAAAAAATCCCAAGCTCCACAAGTGCTTGTTGCACCATATTAGAGTACAGCATAAAACTAAAACTATTACGCTACTGCTTAAAATCACTTAAAATAAATTTTTACTGCTAAAAACAACTACTATGCACACAATTTGAAAATTATTTTTGAACTATCAATAAAATACTTCAAGATACCCCTAATTACATATACTTTTGTCTTGAAACTTTTCATATGTTATCATATAAATCTTCGGAAAGCTGTCATAAAACTCCCGTGGTCACGTCACATAAGCAGCACACGTGCGTTGAGTTAAAAGTCCTCTACGGGGCTCACCCACCCATTGAAAAAACAGCTGGGCTCTTACGTCATTTCAAAAACACTTCACAGGTTCCTGTGCTGTCATCTCTGAATCAGTTAGGTATTCCGTACCTTTTTTCTTATGCTTATTATGTTTTGCCTCTCTTTTAATCAAAATCTTCCATACTTCTGGTATATTATACAGTTCCTGGATATTGCAGGCATTTTTCTGTTTTTCGATTGTAATTTCCTCGGAGTACCGGAATTCACATTTGCTGCGGTGACTGTTAACGATTGTGATATCTTCGAGTTGTGGAATAGTTTTTGTTCTGAACAGTACTGTATCAGTGCTGTCTTTTCTTTCTTTCTTCCTTTCTTTCCCCAATTTTTTTTTAATGTTTCTAAAATTTTTGTGGTCCTGGTGGAGAACAGTAAACCCACCTTAAATAGTTCTGTCCAAAAATTTTGCATTGATTGCTTGCACAAGCTGGTGTATTGTATGGGATATTCACAAAATTGTGACAGGCATACCTACCAATCTTCTGATTTTTCTGAAATGTTTACTAAAATCCGTGTTGTCTCATAATTTTACTGATGCTCATCATTTTACAGATTTTGATGAATTTGAAAGACTTATTTTTCATTCCGCTTCAAAGGTTTTATCATTTTTCAAATGTTATTTTACTCCTGCATTAGTTAGAATTTTTCACTTTGTTTCAGAATAAAGGGATTTTTTTTTCCCCGTTCATTTCAGAACGTGAAAGAAGGGAAAGTTTGTTTCATTCAGTGAAACAGTAAAATTTCATGAGCTTCTGATCGGTATTTGCTGGCAGTGCCATTTGAACTCCTCCTCCCATGATTGTAGAGGTCAATCAACACCACCCTCATAACTGGACAACAGTCAAGTAAACTGTCATTACAGCAAACTTCAGGGACTGGCATATAAAGAGGGTTGCCAGTGTAAGAGGTTAGGGCACCTATAATTTTATTTGTAATGCTGGGGGAATAGGAAGTTGATAATAGGGCAGATAATCCAGCTCAGAATGCTCCTGGCAATTAACGGTGGAAATGCAAAAGCTGAAACAAGAGGCTGTAGATGTAGGAGCTTAAGTGCGTTTAATATATTGATATGAGTTTTTTCTTTTTTTTTTTTGGGGGGGGGGGAGGTGATTGCAACAGTTGCCTCAATGCAGCAGATACTTTTGCACTGCAAAGTCGGAGAATGATGAGTCCATCTCACCCACGCACTCCTCACCATTGCTTTCCAAACTTCCTGTGCATCCCCTTCTGCCGCCACTTCTTGTCACTTGTCATTCAAATGATATACCTCCCCCCTCCCCCCGCTCTTGTTTCGGGATAGACTCGAAAATTTTATTCTCACACTTCAGCCTGCCATGATGGCTACGGAATTCACTTTTCTTTTCACATTTCCCTCTGTTTGGGAAGCTGTTATATATCATTTTTGTAGTCCCCCTTTTGTGCAGACAGAAAGCTTGTTACATAGCAATGCTTTTAGAGTGAATTCAAGTGAGACAAATATTTATTGAAGACTTGATAAAAAAAATATTTGCTGTCATTCAGAGAAAATAATTTATCAGAATTTGTCATCATAAAACGGTCCAATAAAGTAGACAGGTGTACTTTTTGAAGTGTCTGCATGTCATTTTGGGACGTGCCATGGAGTAAGATATGATATTTCAACGTATTTAAAATTGCAACAGCCTGATTTGGGTGTTGAAGTAGAGATTCAGGTTTTTTTGTTGTTGTTGTTTTAATTCTATGCATTTTTCTCCACAGCAGTAAAGTAAATCCCAAGCAAAAAATTTTGATGTAACGAAAATAGGTAACAGAATTAGTCAAAACCATTGTTAAAATTTGATTTTTGCATGCTATTTCTTGCTGGATTCGAATCCCAGTCAGGCATGGGTGTTGTGTTTCTCTTGTGGCACTGGCTCTCTCCTTCCTGGAACCAGGGGTCCCCTAAATTAAGCATGGGCAACTGCTTATAGCCCCCGGACTTGCTCATGGTGGTCCTTAAACCCCCAAACAAACATAAAAAAGAATGCTGTCCCATGAAGTAACGCAACAATAGTTAATTTCATTGTTACTCAGCAATCTGTTTTACTAAACTATTGCATAACATTATTTCATCATATTATACATAAATGTAACAATATTTTATTATAATGTGCATAAATTACAAGAACCTAAGGTTAGGTATAATAAAAGCCATTTAAAAAATCAATTTTTAATGCAAAGGAAATGGTGCATCATGGTGAAATTTGGCTTCCTCTCGATTCCCCCTCCGAGGGGGCGAGGTCTTACCTGTTGTTGACGAGAGCTTTAAAATGAGGTATAATAACATGATGGGATGTACCACCTGTTGACATCCTAGACCTAAAGTTCCCAATCCCCCTCACTAACACACTTGTGATTCAGCTTTTCTTTCTATCTTGAGGTCAAATTTTAGCATGCACGTGTTCAAATGAACTTTCATAGCTACATCACATTTCATTAGTGTCAGGGTTGTTTCTTATGTTTGTCTAATCTGAGTAATATATAATTACAATAATAAAACTAAACAGTTGAAATACTATTGCTGCCATCATAGTTTAGTAAATATTTACTTTTAAGATTCACATATCTTGTTTCATTGGTTTTTACAGCAATAACATTAATCCACCTAAAGTACCACTCAATGTCAGGAATTAGTAAATCTTATTGTTTGTTGTTAAAGTTTAATTCTGCTTAGTATGTACCAGACTGTGGCTTGGTGTGGTCGTGAGTGATGCGAATAAATGCGAGGTGTTGTACGTAAATAAATGTATACTCTCGAATCACTCATTTTATTTCACACCCACAAAGATGTTTGCATGCAAAAGATACATACATATCACTAAGCTGTTCTCGGAGATTCAGAGGTTAGCTCCAAAAAGAAATACAAACTTCCAGATATTTTTACTTATTGTTGTCGTATCAAACTTCTCCATTTACAGCGATCTTGACATACAACTCGTGCTTCACTAATATCCATTACATGCCGTACACAAGATCTTTTATACTTCATACTGGGTCATTCCACGCCAAATCGTCAGATGCTGTCCACCACACCATCTCCGATTTTCAAGATTTCTTTTTCACGAATAGATCATCCCAAGGTATGAAAATCCTGAAAGTTTCATTTCTTTTATTTTCCGTAGACTAGAAGATATTAATTTTCGAATTATGGTGCATGACGGGCTTTAATCGCGTAAAAACGCAGATATCTCCATTGTTTGAATAAAAAAAAAAAAGTACCAAAATCACCACTTCTTCGTAATTTCCCCCAAGGAATCGATTGGTGCATTGCACGAATTTCTATCTTCTTTAGTTTTTGAGTTATGCGCAACGGGAGAGCCTGTCTTCAAAACATAAAAAAGCAATGTAGTACAGCACTTAGAAGATCGCAATTGTTTTTCGTTTTTAAAGAAAAGTTTAGTCTAACAAATGAAGAAAATAAAAAACCTTGGGCTTTCGCGTGCGTGCTGAGGAAAGAATTTTTAAATATGGTGCACGGCTCGTATTTTGCCAATGTGAAAAGGCGCGCGGCGAATAGCGTTGGCAGCCAGCCAACGGCAGCGGGAGTGGGTTTTTGCCTTCGGGCGGGCTGGAGATCAAGATACTATTGAACGCATTGGTCAGATCGCACAATAATTTGATGTGATGCTTGAAGGAGGAAGGATAGTGAATTCATGTTATGTTTAAAGGCATTTCAAATAATATAACTGTACAATATTACTAAAGGGTCATTTCACGCCAAATCGTCAGATGCTATCCACCACATTCTTAGCCATTCGACGATGAGGAAAACTAATATAAACCATTTTCTCCGTACAGCTTACCAATATGAGCTATACCGTGTAAAAGGTTACACACAAATAACACATAAAAATTATGCGTGCGGGAGGAATGCCGTTCTTCTTCCGGTACCAAGTCTCCGCACAGCTGTGGCCACGAAGCAGCGTGCTTCGCCGATTGCGCTGTCATCGTGGCAATGCACTGGCCATGCACCATGTTTAAAAATTCTTTTCTCGGCGCTCAGGCAAAAGCCAAAGGTTTTTTTTTCTTCATTTGATAGATTAAAGCTTTCTTTGCAAAGAATAATAACTGCAGCTTTCTAAGTGCTGTACTACATTGCCTTTTTAAGCATTGAAGAAAGGCTCTCTCATTGCTCATAACTCAAAAACTAAAGCAGATAGAAACGTTTGCATTGCACCAATGGATTCCTTGGTAAAAATTAAGAAAGAATTATGATTTACATATTTATTTTTATTCTAAATAACGGAGATATTTGCATTTTTACGAAAAATATGTCCGCCATGCACCAAAATTCAAAAAATTATATTTTCTAACCTATCGGAAATAAAAAATTGAAACTTTCATGGTTTTTATAAGTTGGGAGTAGCTACCCATTAAAAAAAATTGTAAAAATCGGAGATGTGTTGGTGGAAAATGAATTAAAAATCTGACTATTTTGCGTGGAATTACCCTACTCATAATCTTTTTCTCATGCAGACACTCCTGAATCTGATTCACCCATGTCTTCCTTGGCCTTCCTCTGGCTTTCCTTCCTGCCACTTGGGCTGAAAAGATTTTTTTAGTAAGCATTTCATCACTCATTCTTTCAACATAGCCAAACCACCGAAGCATATTGGTCTCCACCTTGTTAACAACATTTTGCTTCACATCACACAACTGCAATACATCTTCATTCCTCACACAATCAGATCGTGTCTTGCCACAAACCCCACGTAAGTAACGCATTTCTCCAGCACACAAACGACTCCTATGTTTCTTCTGCAGTACCCAGGTTTCACTGCCGTACATCAGAGTAGGAACAATTACTGTTTCATACACAGCCATGTGGGACTCTCTAGAGAACCCATCATTACTGTGAAAACCTCCAAGAGCAGCTATGACTTTCAAAGAAGAATTCACTCGCCTACTGATTTCACCATCCAACTTGTTCTCTCTGTCAAACATGCTTCCTAAATACACAAACTCACTCACCTGGTCAATCACAGTGCCATTATACTTACATTACATTCAGTGCTACCCGTTCCTTTCTCAAACACCATAACTTTGGTTTTTCCCTTATTTATACTCAGTTTGAATTTCATGCAAACTTCGTGCATCCGAGTCAACATACTCTGCAACTCACTTTTGCTCTCTGCCAACAGGACAGTGTCATCAGCATATAGCAATCTGCACACACGGATATCACCAAGACATAAACCACTATTATCTATTTTGGCATCACGCATGCATGCATCCATAAATATATTAAACAGCCATGGTGACATTACACAACCTTGTCTAACTCCTGCACCAATGGAAAACCATTTTGATAAAACACCATTCACTTGTACACAAGCTCTCCTGCCAGCATACATGGCTTTTACACTATTCAGTAGATTCCCAGTAACACCATATTCATTCAATACCTTCCACAAAAGTGTCCTATTCACTCGGTCGTAAGCTTTCTCTAAATCTATGAAGGCAGTAAAAACTTTCTTCCCAACAGCCAGATACTTTTCAATCATTGTGCGTAATGCAAAAATCTAGTTCGTGCAGCCTTTACCAGGCATAAAACCACTCTGAACATCGCACACTTTCAATGATGTAAGACCCCATACTTTTTCAATAACAACCTTACCAAACACTTTCCCTGGCACACTCAGTAGGCTAATACCACGATAGTTCTTGCACTCAGTCTGATCACCTTTTCCCTTATACAAGGGAACAATGATAGCATCCTTCCAATCCCGAGGGACCATTCCTAACTCCCAGCACAACTGGCAAATTTCAGTTAACCAGTCAATTATAGAGTCACCACCATATTTCAACATCTCTGCAGTTATGTTATCAACCCCGGAGCCTTACCATTCTGAAGAGATTTTAGAGCTTTGCACACTTCTTCTCTTGAGATCCCTCCTGTGCTTTCATCCCTCATTGTGGCGTCATCTGCATCTGTCTTAGAATCATCTTTGCTTTCCTGATCTAATAACTCACAGAAGTATTCACCCCATCTTGTCACTTAACTCATTGGGCTCCCATATCATTTCCTCAAACTCATTCTTCACACAACTTACAACTTTGTTTCCCCTATTTTTCTTGAGTCTCGTGTACTTCCAGATGGACTTCCTATCTTTCCAAAAAGCCAGTTCATGCCTTTCCACTTTCTTCCTATATTTTGCCTTACTGTGGTGAACCAGCTTAGCAGCTTCACGCTTCTTACAGCGATATTCATCCACAGAGACTCTACCTTGCAACATCCCCAAATAGGCTTCCTTCTTTCTCTTTACTGCCTCTTCAATCTCACTATTACACCAAGCATCACCTCTATTGTTACCCACTATTGTGGTGCCCCAGACCTCTTTAGCAGCAGTGACAACACAGTTCTTAAAACATTCCCACTTCTTTTCTACATCCCTCTCACCAGACTTCAGATCCTTCAGTCGTTCTCTGAGTAAGTCAGAATACCGCTGATGATCTTCAAAGAGCCTATCAACCTTTATTCTTTCTATCCTGGGTCTCTTCCTATTCCTTTTCCTCCAACCAACATTAAGTTTCACTCGTGGCACTACCAAGTAATGATCAGAACCAACATCCGCACCTCTCATCACACGGGTGTCAACAACTAAGTGTTTCAAACGCTGATCGTAGACAACAAAATCTATCGCACTCTTTTGACCAAGAGTACGATTTTCCCAAGTATATGTGTGGATATACTTGTGGTTGAAAAATGTATTAGATACACACAAATCATTCTCAATGCACAGTTCAATTAATCTTTCACCATTATCATTCACACAAGGATCATTAAACTTACCCAGAACATTGTCAGAAATTGCATTCTGCACACCTACTCTAGCATTGAAATCCCCTGCTATTATAACTTTTTCTTTAGCACCAAACACTGGCACAAAACAGCTTTTAGCTCATTCCAGAAATCTTCCTTCTTATCAGAAGGTTCCGAGTCACAAGGAGCATACACTACAACAATTACAATTCTCTGAAGTTTCACTTTCAAACGAATCCACAGAATTCTCTCACTTACGCAACTATAGTGGATCAAGTTGTTCATCTTTTCACTTAAAATCACACCTACACCCGCCTGTCCTCTCATATTTTCCAATACTCCAGACCACACACTCACCGTGCCATTCACTTCTTCTACCCCAATTTCCTTCTTTTTGGTTTCACTTGGCACACAGCACATCCAGTCTATACTTATTCATCTCCTCAATCACCTCACTCATCTTGCCATTTATACCTCTAGTATTCCATACACCAATCTTACATTCACTCAGCTGAGATCTCTTTCTCATACGCCGTTTAGAAAGTCCAGGTCGATTCGCATAAATTATCTACAAAGAGTACCAGGGAACTCTCTTGACTTTTTTTTTTTTAAGAATACAGTCTCTGGTAGTTCTGATTTAGAGATCATTCGCACTCTGAATGCTATTTGACCTTATTTTTGAACGAACATAATATTGCAGTTAATTGATGTAGATCGTGCAGTACTGTTGTTCAGGAAGATATTTTCTAACTTCAAATTTGTGAAGGGAGAAATATTTTTGCGAGAGGACAGATGTTTGCCCTTGTCTAAGAAATAAGCAGTATTAAACAAATCACAATAGTTCAGGATCTGCAAAATACTGCATTCTCTTTTGCCATTGATGACAGTAATGATAGTGAAAGTAAATTGTATCCCATTGTTGTAACCCGTCATCATAGTACTGAGGGAAAATTTTCTAAGTTGTCTCTTATTGTTTACACATCTGAATGGAGACACCACTGAAAAATATATTGTCAATTTGGTAATCAATGAATATGAACATGTTGAAATTGTATCACATTTGGTGTTAACAATGCAGCAGTCACGCTGGGACAGAAAAATGGTATGGCCTCATTTCTGATGCAGGGATTAATCGTTATTGGTTGCCCATGTCACTAAATTAATTTATGATCAGAAAAATATCATTAACTTTGCCACTAAACATTGACCAAATATTGGTAGATGTTTTTATTACCTAGAAAATAGTTTCAATGCACAAAGAAAAATTAAGAAGCAAAAGCTTCACAGCACAGAAACAAGGTAAGTACTGAAGCATGTATGTGCACAATAGCCATCTCTTGGCAAAGCATTAGCCAAAAGAATGTATTATATCAGTGGTATACATTATTCAAATTTTTTTTTGGAGTCAAGATGAATAACTTCACACTGAATTATAACTTTTACTTTATAAACATCAGAAACTTTCATAGTTTTATCCACCTTACATTCAGTGAGAAACAAATCTCCACGAAGAAATAATTCTTCACGTATATGTACATGGAAGGCAATACAAATGTCATTGTCAGCACAAATGTGCCATGTTAGCCACTTCTCCAAAAATCTTCAAAATTGTACATTTGAACAAAAACACATTCAAAATTGAACATTTTTAAGAGTATGAAAAACTTGAAAGACAGTAAATACACTCTTTGCCCCCCCCCAAATTAAGCACCTCAAGAAAGTCATTCAATTCTGGTTTAAAACTTAGGCTTCGCGCAACATTTAACACATAAACATAGAAAACGAGTTAAACACAGTCACGTATGGTAGAAGGTTCATTTAACGGTAGCTTTCGGTCATCCTACGACCTTGATCAGCCGCTACACTCACAGTGAAACCAAACCCTTATGCAATAATGTGCTTGCTTACAGACAGGGATCCTGTCTCACCCCTGGAGTGTATGCTATTCCCATTTCAACTTCCTCTGGTCTCTCAGTGTATATTGGAAGCACATACTGAAGCATCAATACAAGACTTGGTGAACACAAAAAAGATGTTTCCAGTGATCTTCCAAAGACAGCTTTATCATCTGCACTAACCGTTGAAGATACCTCTGCAGTTCCCATTTGGAAAGAAACTAAAAAAGTTGCTCCAATTATCTACAAAGCATCTCTGCATTTCCAAGAAAGCATAGAAATTTTTTTCACCAAAAACTGCAATTCAGAGACTCCTCACCAAATCCCATTTATTTGGATCTCTTCTAAAATGTGGCAACATTTCCAACACCCCAACTTCAAATTGTAATTCTGGCAACCAGCCCATCCAGTTGATTGCGGGTGATCAAGGTCATAGGACAACCGAAAGCTACCGCTGAACAAACCTTTTACCATACATGACTCTGTGTTTCACTCGTTTTCTATGTTTAAGTCATTCAATCCTGATGAAGCTCTGCATGCAAGTACCTGTAGGCTGAATATGTGAATATTTGAAAAATAACAACCAGTGATTAAATAGTGGCCTACCACAATGCATGGGAACCGTGCATCGAGGAGGGTATGTCAAGAGCGAAGCTCACATGCAGGGACAATTATGACAGCAGATTGCAGTTGCATTAACCTCCACAAACTATGAAGATGCCTCAACTCAGATCTGTGCACAATATGAGCAGTTGAGCGAGTTTGAGAGAGAAAGTGTAATTGGGCTGAGAGATGCCGATTAGTCAGGTTGCCGCAGTTCCAGGCATTTAGGTCGGAGCAGGCATGCAATCGGACAATGTTGGCACCAATGAGACGAGGAGGGCACAACCCAGTGGCGCACGGATAATGGATGGGCAGGGGCAACGACTGAACACGAGGATCAAGGGATTGGGAGATCTGGATGAACAGAACCATAGTCATCGCTCGCCACCATCCATGGCCATTTTGCATCGTCTACATGTACGAAAGTGGCCATCCGGACAGTTGCTAGGAGGCTTGCCACATGGGAACCACATTTGAGGAGGCCACTCTGCTGCCTACCACTGAGCATGGGATATTGTTCAGTGGTGTAGTGTTGTCTTCAGTGATGAGCCACAGTTTGTGTTTGGCACCAACGACCAGTGCATATGTGTCTGGAGATGAGCTGGCCAGTACACAGATCCTGCCTTTACTGTAGAACCGCACACGGCTCGTACACCAGGAGTGACTGTGATGAGCCATTTCCTACAATAGCCCATTACTCTTGGTAGTCCTCTGTACCACCCTCATGGCTCAATGGTATGTCAACAACATTTTATGGCCTGTTGTGTTGCCATTCCCATTGCAGCATCACCAAGCAATTTTTTAACAGGGTAATGCCCAGCCACACATGGCACAGCTCTCCCAGGCCTGCCTCCATATTGTCGACACCCTTCTGTAGCCAGCCCAACCTCTCACTAATTGGACATGATGGGATACCATCTACTCCCATCCAGGAATGTTGGCAAAACCGCCCACAATTTCTTCAGGGAGATTTGTTTCCCAATTTTATGTACCATGTTCTCTGAAGCACTGGAACTTGTGGCCGACATCCGTACCTGGACGACATCCGTACCTGGATGTGTCAAAAAGTTGTGTTGTACCTGGATGTGTAAAAAGGTTGTGTTGTACCTGGATGTGTAAAAAGGTTGTGTTTATGCTACGAGAAAGCATTGGATTGCTTCAACAAGCACAAATCTGAATAATACACAGATTTGTAAGCTATTTTTGTTTAGCTTCAGTTGCTTGGAACTTCATTGTCCTAGGTGGTATAACAGACAGCCAGCCTGCTTGAATGAAAATTGGGAGATGTGGGTTCAATTCCCTCTCCAGGGTGATGTAATTTTAAAGTTTTCTGAAGAAGTGGTTAAGTGGAAAACAGTGAAAATATGGCACAATTTGTGCCGACAATGACGCTAGTTTTATCCACTCTTAAGTAATATTTTTATCAGTTTTAAGGGTTTCAGTAAAGCTCTGAAAATGTTTGCATGCATAATATCTAATTACTTTTTTAACTAAATGCATCTTAATATTTTAAAAGGTAGGAGACTTACTACTAGCAAACTGCATGTTGCCAGATCCCATTCTGAAGAACACATTTCTTGCACCTGGCTTTTTTGAACATTCGGCCTTAATCTCCCGGCAGGAAGATATGCCCACCATATCCTTATTCTCAGTGGTGAAAATGGGAATTATTCGCTTCCGGAACCCATCGTACAAGTGAATGGCCATAAAAATTTAATATGCACAAACCCATTCGCAAGAAATATAAAATCATACATGGAAATTTCGTCATGGTTATGAGCCAGCTCCATTAGTTGCTCTCTTTCATATTTTAGGATTGCTGGAAGTCTAGACTTTTTAGTGAAAGATTTTGATAACTGAAGTCGAGTTAATTCCCGCTCCTCTTCAGGTAAGGCTCCAATGATATTTTCCAGCTCAGGAATGGAAAATAGTGGGCGAGGGGCCAAGGCAGGGAAGCTGTATTTTGGTCCTTTATTGAGTGCAGAAAGTTGAACTGAGCTGTGATTCACAAAAAATCTTTCACTAAAAAGTCTAGACTTCCAGCAATCCTAAAATATGAAAGAGAGCAACTAATGGAGCTGGCTCATAACCACGACTTGTCTATCATTGGTGCTGACAAAACCTCCCAGATAATCATCATGGACAAAAAAGATTACCATAATAAAATGTTCTGTGCCATTAACAAGGTTCCACATAGAGTCTTAAAGTCTGACCCGACTGCAGCAACCATTACAGATCTTAGCAAATTAAGACTTCAAGGCTATCTACCTCATTCAGTTTCCTCAAACATTGAAACCTCCGGTGGGCCCTAGAGTTCCGGAACTTTTCGGAAAACTAAAGATTCATAAGCCCGAACGGCCACTCAGATTACTGGTTTCGGGGTATGTTTGCCCAACTCGGGCGCTGGAAAAAGCGTTAGCCAGTTATTTAAAACCCCTAATCATGCATTCAGATGTTTCCATCAACAGTACGACCCAAGCCTTAAACCGAATAAGATCTTTTACTTCAGACGGAAGAGATTTTGTGATGGCCTCTTTGGATGTGGAGGCCCTTTTCCCAAGTATACCTCTAGCAATTGTTCATTCAATTATTGAGGATTGTCTACAGAAAGATAATACCCCACGCATGGAAATTGAAGCTATTCTCTCTGCCCTTAAATTAGTGGCAAAGAGGTCGTACTTCAAGTTTGACAATAGAATATACCAACAGCTTGAAGGAGCCCCCGTGGGTTCCCCACTCTCCCCGGTACTGGCTGAGATCCTGTTGCAACATCTTGAAAACCAGGTATTAGTGAATTCTGTTGTTAAACCTCTGTTTATTATACGATATGTTGATGATGTGCTGGTTTTTTGGCCACATACGCTTGCCCTTCTGGATCAATTCACAGCCTATTTGTCTTCTCAGTACCCGACAATCAATTTTACAAAAGAACTGGAACACTCGGGGAATCTACCTTACCTAGACTTCCTCTTAACTAGGGACCCGCAAACGCAGAAGATTAAGTTTTCTGTGTATAGAAAACCTACATTCAATCCATGTATTATACCATTTTAGTCTGCCCACCCAACGCAATACAAAACTGCGGCTTTGCGTTTTCTGATTAGACGTGCTCATACACATTCATCTTCCTGTAGAGCAAGAAAACAGGAACTCTCAACTGTATTATCCATTGCTCGTACATTTGGATATTCAGAACAATTTTTTCAAGAACTACTAAAGAGAGATGGACGACTGAAATTCACAACGTTATCCATGGAGACACGACAGAATAGATTTGTAGGTAGTGTAGAGTACAACCCTGACACCATACCTATTCTCAAAAAAGCTTGCAAGAGACAACAATTAAATTTTGGAATTAATAATAGAAATATCTTCTCTCTGATCAGACGTGACCGAGATAGGACCTCCACCTTGCAACAACATGGTGTTTACAGCCTCCCCTAATCCACTCTGATCCTGACATGGCTCCAAAAAATATATTGGCTCTACACTTAGGACCTTGTCTGTCAGACTGGGGGAACACAGATACGCTCTGAGATCAGGAACAAAAAGTACTGCACTCACTACTGCTGTAAATCATGAGGGATATTCCCCAGATTGGAATGGTGCCAAGATATTGAATTCCAACGTCAGCAGGTCTACTATATTCATGTCCGAGAGTTTGTTCATCCTATACTACGGTGACTCTTGTTGTAATGAGGATCTGCCGACCTATGTACCTAGCACTTGGAGAAGATTGGTTACCACCCAAGAGGCATCCACGGACGAGGGACTTTGATTTGCAGTTGAACTTTTTTAATTTAGTTTTTTAAAATTATGCTTTAATAGTTTGATTTGTTTTCAGGTCCTTTACTTTTTATTTGGACCAAGGGAAGGGGAGGGGGTGATTCGAGAATGGGGTGGGGGTGGTTTGATGGGTTTCTAAATTACTATGTGTGTATTCTTCATTTCTGGTGAAGGGGGAGGGGACGATAGGGAGGGGGAGGGGGTATGTTTTGGAACTTGGTACCGTGTTGCATTGTGAGCAACGGTGTGCTATATATATCTGATGGGCGGTGCTTGTCTTGTGGCACTCGGGCCAGTAGATGGAGACATGTTTTCTCCGAAAGCGCTAGCTTTCTGCAAAGTTTTTAGTCTGTAAATAAATGTGTTTAGTTTGCAGTTTGAAAACTTGGTGCTTTTATCGTACGATGAGACAGCTTTGATTTATATCACTGATCATACCAAAAAAACAGTTATCATATATGCATGGTGCATAGCATTGAGTGTTCAACTGTTGCCGATGTATAAGTTCAGTGCTACTTTTGAAGTTAAATATCAAACAATATTTGTCATCTACTTATCCTTTTCATTCCTATGGTATTTGATGAAAGTGGACAAAAATAGTGAAAACTACTGGTTCCTGGAATAACTAATGTTTCTAAAAAATGTTCCTGTAGGTTGTTTCGTACAATTTAAATTTTTGGCTTTGATATAAAGTGGAACTCAACGTTTTTTATGTTTGCAACACAAAAATTAAAGGCATCCATCAGTTTTGTGATTTGATTTTTGATAGGTCGTTGCAGGCTTGCTCTGGCTACAATTCGCTTCACTGTACCACCAATACCATCGCCAGCTGTTTCCCATGGCTAGTGGCAAAAAATGACCATTATGCAGATATTGTAAAATCATTTTCATGTTTGCCCAAATTCAAAAAATTCTTGTGATTTTTATATTGTGCTACACACCCATCTGTGAAATAGTGAACCTTAACTTCTGGATATTTATTCTTGATGTACTGCATTGTTGTTTGTTGAATTCTGTACACCATACAAGCATCGTGGTCCAGATCGTCAGAAAAGAAGCTGTGTTTGGAGATTTCAATTAACTGTCTCACCTCTTGTGTACATAATAACTGGGTGAACTGTGCGTGCCTCTGATGTCCAATAATAGCCTTGTGCCTCATCTTGTATGACAAATGAGTACAGGCCTGTTTGTGCTCCAGGGAATTCGAACAAGGCATTCCTGAAATTCCGGGGATTTAGAAAAGCATACCATTCATGAATGAAACATTACCAGGTGACCAGCATTCAGCTCCTTGGGTGCAAAGGGGGAGGGAGAATGCTTGGTAGCTTAGCACATGCACCTCTTTTCTCCGAAAGCCGGCCGCAGATGAGAGGAAAAAGCCATTATAAACAGTGCCAAGTAGAGAACGACCCCCAACCATTAAGAATCACGCTCACCCCTTCGCCATTGATGGCGGCCGTCTGGGTTGTTTATCCGATGTGCTTTGTGTGACACTCCCAGTACCGTCCCCTCCTCTGTCATTGATGGCGGCATTTGCTCCTCTAATTTAAACGATCTTCCCATTCGCTAAAGGTGAAATAAGCGGGCCTAAAGGTCAGAGCAGGGTTTAAACTGCGATTGCATTTTGCGAAAATGAATGCAATTTTGCTAAAATATTTATATTTATTTTCGCATAAATGCGAAAACATTTAAATGGCGCTGTTTCTTAGTGAGTGACATTAAAATTTTGCGATTCCATCTAGCACATACGAAATATCATCGTGGTGGAATTTCTCTTCTTTCATCATGTGATGTCAAATAATGCATAGAAACTAGTAGCCAATCCAGTTTCTATGATGTCATAAACCGAGCTGTTCCTTACGTTCTTCCCACTTTGGTTTTTAAAAATTGGCACCACCTAGTCACCAAACATGGCCATCTCTCTCTCTCTCTCTCTCTCACATGTTCGCTTTCGCAGTAGTCTTTTTACGCGTGGCTTTATTCGTGTGTATTGAACATTTTCCGTAGTCTAAATATATGTAAGTGGTTAGGAATAAGTTCCAAATGAAAAAACTACATTGAAAATGTTACTACTACACAACAGTCAGCTAAAAAAACCTAAGGTATCAAAATCTTTAGTTATAAGTGGGCCAAATGTATCCAAATCTTTCACTTTATAAGTGGGCATGACAGTCAACCTTACATTTCGTGTGAGCTATGCCAGAAATCCAAATCCCGCACGGGGATGACTGGTTTACCAGTTATTTGGGGAGCGGCGCCCCCACGGCCCGAGCTCACCTTGTGACGGAGTACTTGTCGTTTACTCTTGAACGATAACATCACCGAAGGGACAGCTGTTCATCCAGCTGACGGGGGATGGCGTCCCCACGGCCCGAGCCGATTTTCTCTTATTGTTTTGCTTTTTCGTCTTAAGTTCATATATTGACATGTACCCGCCTCAGTTGTAGGCTGCTGAGGTTGTGATGAGGCGCCAGCTCCGGGTTTTGTTCCTCGTTCTCTTCCCTGTCTTTTCTCTTTTATGTTACATTTTCTGTTTTTCCGGAGCTGGTTAGCTTAGACCTACCTGCATGTTTGCCGTGTGCGGTGACCCGTACAGGTGGAAATGAGGATGCTGGAGGCTGAGGTATTTGGGGGCCGGGTTGTAGTGTCTCCAGTTGCCAACACTCCTCTTTGCCCTCTGCTTCACCCTAAACGGGAGGCTGGGAGCTAACCCACTCCTGGTCAGGAAGTCTGTGGCCGAGTTGCGTCCAGACTTCTAGCGGCTTGTCGTTCTGTTCGGCTGGGTGAGTTGGGGGTAGGGTGGGCATGCCAAAGGGGTGTTCTCCAGGCACGGGAAAGTCTGGGTGCACGCTGAGCGTGTGTCTGCCCTACCAACTTGCTATATCCGCTGACTATCCCTAGAGCCGTGTCCTGCGTCCTCTTGGGCTTGTGGACCTCCGGCTCTCCCTTGTTGGGCTCGGTAGTGGGTGGGGAGGTTGGCGGACGAATCTATTTTTCTTCTCATGGCAAATCAAAGTGTTTCCCATGCTGTTAATTTGAAGCGCCGTGTGGAGGATGGGTCGCCCTCCTCCACTAAGAAACTACTCAGTTCCAACTGTAATGCTCTGTTTCTTCTAATCCATTCTGTTGATCCTGCACAATCCCTCAGTTCGAAGAGTCCTTTTTGGATTAATAAGGCTCTTCAGGCCGTTGCGGGCTCACCAAAGAGTGTTAAGAAGCTCCCGTCAGGGGATCTTCTTGTGGAGACATCTAATCCACGCCACAGTGCCTCCTTGCTGGAGACGACCGTTCTGCTGGACATTCCTGTGCAGATCTCGCCCCATGGTTTCCTCAATTCCTCTCGCGGGGTCATCAACTCCCGCGACCTGCTGGAATGCAGCGATGAGGAATTGCTGGAAGAACTTTGGGAACAACATGTCACTGGGGTTCGCCGTATTCTTTTCCGGCGGGATGGGAAGTCTATTCCCTCCCGGAACATCGTGCTGACATTTGACTCACCTACCCTGCCCACTTCCATCAAGGCGGGGTACTTGCGGCTCGATGTTCGACCATATATCCCGAACCCCTTGAGATGTTTCAAGTGCCAGCATTACGGTCACTCCCAGCAGTCTTGCCGTAATGTAGCAAAGTGTGGGCACTGTGGGTCGCCTGAACACTCTTTGGCGGACTGCTCCGCTGACTCGGATCACTGTGTCAACTGCGAGGGATCTCACCCGGCTTCTTCTAAGCAGTGCCCAAAGTGGATCGAGGAGCAGGCTATCCAACGCCTGAAGACGACCGAACATCTGTCTTATCCGGAAGCCAGACGGCGGATAGCTCCTCTACCAACAGGCCGGCGCTCCTATGCATCGGTTGTGGTCCAGAAGGCTACTGTTGTGGTGCAGACTGAAGTGACCATCCCAACGCGGTGTCCTTATGATTTTGAGGACATCGTTGCTGCCGGATTGGAGGCACTGAAGTCTCGCCGCATTGAATCCAAGGCGCCATTAACATCGACGCCTAATGCATCCTCTGTGCAGAAAACATCCTCTGCCAGCACTGGGACCCAGTCCCAAGGCGCACCTAAGAAGAGGCCGGAAAAGGTGAAATCAGGTTCCTCCCCCTCAAAACAGAGCAAGAAACCACCAAAACCTCCGGTAACGCAGCCCTGTGTGGGTAAGCACAGCCCTGTGTTGCCTCCGGACATTGCAGATGGTCAGTAGCTGATGGACGACTCGGAGACATTCTAGTCGTCTGTCATTTTCGTTTTTCATCCTTTTCTTTTTCATTCTGGCTACGCTCATTCAGTGGAATTGCCGAGGTCTGCGTTCACGCATTGACGATTTAAAAGGCTTACTGTCTTCGCACACACCCGTGTGCGTGTGTCCCAGGAGACAAAGCTTCGCACGACGGACACTCCTTCGCTGCGGAGACATTCTTTTTCCGCAAAGATCACCAGGACGGTGCAATTGCCTGCGGAGGAGTGGCCGTCGTTGTCCCTCATGGTGTCCCTGTCACTGCGGTTGCCCTTCGGACGACTTTGCAGGCAGTGGCAGTGCGACTATCTGTGAACACTCTGCTCACGGTGTGTTCCATCTACATACCACCAACTGAAGCTGTAAGCCTTTCGGATCTGGAAGATTTAGTTGACCAGCTGCCGCCTCCTTTCTTCATCTTAGGAGATTTCAATGCACACAATCCGTTGTGGGGTTCTGCCACTCGTGACTTCAGGGGCCGTGTTGTTGAGTCCCTTCTCTCCAACACGTCCCTCTGTCTCCACAACACCGGGGCAGTCACTTACTTTCATGAACCCACCCACTCGTACTCAGCCATTGATCTGTCCTTGAGTTCGCCATCGTTATATCCTGACTGGTCCTGGAGCGTGTCTGATGATCCCCTTGGCAGTGATCATTTTCCCATCTTTCTCCGTCTAGCAGGTGATGGGTACCGTCATCCTACTCGCCCTGCTAGATGGGCTGTCGATCGAGCCAAGTGGGACTCATTCACGGCTTCAGCGATCATTACTCCAGTCATGGTGACCTCGGGTACGATCGATGAAGCTGTTGCGGCGGTAACGGATTGTCTTGTCCACGCGGCAGACTTTACCATCCCTAAGTCTTCGACTAACCTTCCACGTTGTCCGAGACCTTGGTGGAATTCCACTTACAAGACAGCTCGTCAGGCCCAACATCGGGCTTGGAGTAGGTTTCGTCGGTACCCCACCGACGCGAACCTACTTGCTTTCAAGAGAGCCAAATCTTACGCGCGTTTGGTACGTCATCATAGCCAACGGGAATCTTGGATACGATACGTATCCGGGATTAACACCACTAATAGCTCTAAGATCGTTTGGGACAGGATCCGCAAGATTCGGGGTAAGTACCCTTCTGGGGAAATCTCCATTCTTGAGAGTGGTGGAGGAACGGTTGCTGACGCTCAGGGTATTGCTGACTGTCTGGGCGCCGCATTTTCTTCGGTGTCCAGCAGCCGCAATTACGCTGCTTCGTTCCGGCAGGTACAGCCGCGGCTTGAACGGTCCAAGGTTTCCTTTGGACCGTTTTCCGCTGCCGATTATAACAGCCCGCTGACTGCCGTCGAACTGAAGATTGCCCTGAATCGGTCCGGCCGAACATCTGTCGGACCGGATAACATCCATTATGAAATGCTGAAGCACCTTTCTCCATCCTCTCTTGAATGTCTGCTGGTTCTGTTTAACAGGATCTGGCACGAGCGTGACTTTCCCGAATCTTGGCGCACTGCCATTGTCGTTCCTGTTCTCAAACCTGGTAAAGATCCCGCTAACCCGTTGAACTACCGACTCAATTGCTATGACGAGCTGCCTTTGCAAAGTACTAGAGCGCATCATCAATTTTCGTTTGGTTTTTTATTTGGAATCACGTCACCTTCTTTCACCTCATCAGAGTGGATTTCGGAAATTCCGTTCCACCTCGGATCATCATCTACGCCTTGAGACATCTGTCAGGGAGGCGTTTGTCCGGCGTCAGCACATGGTCTCCGTGTTCTTCGACATGAAAAAAGCACGATCGAACCTGGAGATACGGCATTCTCCGTGACTGCGGATTGCGGGGGAAATTTGCCAACCTTCATTGCCGGATTTCTCCAGAACCGGATGTTCCGTGTGCGCGTCGGATCGACCCTCTCTGCGTTATACCCACAAGAGCAGGGTGTCCCTCAAGGCTCCATTCTTTCTGTGACATTGTTCATCCTTCGTGTAAATCATATTTTCACTCTACTTCCTCCGTCGGTTCGTGGCTCCATGTACGTGTATGATCTGCAGATCTCTTGTGCATCTGTCAACATGCGCACCATTGAGCGGCAGCTGCAGTCGGCCATTAATAAGATCTCTACCTGGGCCTCCCACAATGGATTTGGCTTCTCGACCCAGAAGACCGTTTGCGTGCATTTTTGCCGCAAACGGGGTCTTCACCCAGACCCTAACCTCCGTCTGGGGTGTTCTACCATCCCTGTGGTGTCAGAAGTCAAGTTCCTTGGGCTAACTTTTGACCGAGCACTCACCTTCCGACCTCACATCCAGTCTTTGAAGGTGAGGTGCACGAAGTCATTGAGTATCCTGAAGGTCCTCTCTCGAACATCTTGGGGGCTGACAGGTGCTCAATGCTTCGCATTTACCATTCTCTGATTCGGTCAAAGTTAGACTTCGGTTGCATAACGTACGGTTCGGCACGTCCTTCCGTGTTGCGGCTATGCACTGGTGCTTTCCGTACCTCTCCCGTGCATAGCCTGTATGCGGAGGCTCATGAGCTGCCGTTATGCATCCGTCGTAAGCAGCTGTCTCTTCAGTTTTACACAAAACTGAAATCTCTTCCTGATCATCCGCTGCATGGTTCCATCTTCCAACCGGCCTGTGTCCGCTTATTTTCCAACCGCCCCTCATGTGTTCCGACGTTCGGGATTCGGATGTCTGCCATAGTGCGCGATGCTGGTCTAGACTTGTCAAGGATTGGTTTGACCCGGTTCTACAATGAACCGCCTTGGCAGCCAGTTCAAGCAACGGCTGACTTTTCCCTTTGTGTGTGGCCAAAGTCTTCCACTCCTGCTCTGGTGTACCAGCAGCTCTTTGCCGAGAAACAGTCTCTCTTCCCGGATTTCGTGCCTGTATTTACTGACGGGTCGAAATCCGGTGAGGTTGTTGGATCCGCATTCGTGTGTGGCGATGCCTCCCATGCTGAGAGGCTTCCGCCTGAATCCACCGTCTTTTCGGCAGAGATGCGAGCGGTACACCTCGCTTTGTGTCACATACGGTCTAGATCTCATCGTCGCGCTTTGATTTGCTCCGATTCCCAGTCCGTCATCCAAGTTTTATCTTCTCCAGAGGACACTGACTCACCTGTCATCCGTGATGTCCGTCGTCTTCTTGGAACTTTGGAGGGTGATGGCTTCCTGGTCCGATTCTGTTGGGTTCCTGGCCATGTTGGTATCCGGGGTAACGAGCTGGCAGATCTTTCTGCCAGGTCTGTTTCCTCCATGTCGCCAGCTCGGCTGCCACTGTCTTTCCAAGATTTTAGACCTTTGATCCGGACATTTGTTTTGGATGAGTGGCAGTCCCTGTGGTCTCAGCAGGGCAGCAATAAACTCTATGCCATCAAACCACAGATCGGACTGTGGAAGTCTAGTTTGCGGAAGAACCGTCGTGAGGAAGTTGTTCTTGCACGTCTCCGCATTGGGCACTGTCGTTTTACTCACCGCTTTTTGCTGTGTGGCGAGAGTGTCCCGGTGTGTGAGGCGTGCAACTGTCGTCTCACTGTCCTTCATGTTTTGTGTACTTGTGTTCGGTTTTGTGATCATCGTTTTCGTCATTTTCACTCTCATCTGTTGGACGAAGGAGCAGCTACGCTGCAAACCATTATTGGCGAAGCCTGCGACATGAAAGCAGTGTTTTCGTTTTTTACAAGATATTGACTTTTTTAAACTTATCTAGATTTTACCTTGTTCACTATCATATTTCATTTTTACCACATCAGCCTGTTTTTAACCTTGTGTACGTTTTTTATTGATTTTGTTTTGTTTTGATGTCTTTTGTTTGGCGCTCTTTGGCCAACCATGGCCCTTGCACCATTAACATCAATTAACCAACCAACCAACCAACCAACCAGAAATCCAAAAAGAAAAATATCCTTGTAACTGCTGAAGGTAAGTTTTTTTTTCCCCTCTTTATTATTTTTTTTTCTTTTGGTTAAATTAATTTTTTTCTTTGTCACGCTTCATCGACGTTCAAAAACAGCGTGTCCAAGATGAGCAATTGCATTTGACAATCAATCGTGCAAGCAATCAATTTACAAAGACGAATTTCATAACATCGCCGTGTTTACAAATTTCGGAATAAACTCTACAAATTTAATTTCAAATCTGAATCATGTTTTTGTTTACATAGGGTAAATGTGTAGTTTAGTGTCCTAAATTATTTCGCCGCAAATGTTGAAGGATTTCGAAAAAGTGTGACATACAAATTTTAAAGTATGTAACATGCCAACTTTTACGGATTTCTGCTTAATTTTACTGATTCACGAATAGAGTTCTTTTTTTTTTTACAGAATTTTTAATATTTCGATTGCTCAATCAAAATATTTCAATCTCCGGCAACCATCCATTTAGTTCTACCAGACCTTACGAGAGCTGTGCACTTATTTTCCCGCTGACTTAACAAAATGTTTGTCGGTTCTCATAGCTGATCTATATATATATTATGTGTCTTCTTTTCTTTCAGTTAAAGGTTAAAGCACATAGTAGTGACTTCCTTTCTTTTTTATACTGTTTTGTTTGTAAAGATTGGCAAAGAACACCTGCATTTACCTCCTGCTTGTCATTACTGTGCTTGCGCACCAGCTGTAATGATACATTTCTCACACTCCGTAACATAAACAAAGCATACTCTAGTGGGAGCTCGGAGTGTGTTGTTTATGTTACTTCAAAAGATCCGAAGTACTTTTTCACATTTCTTTTTTTGTTTGCTGCGAAGGTGATTATTTTATGTTTGACATTTACAGAACGGGGCAAGGTTTTTGTTGTTTGCATTCAAAGTGATTTTATTTAATTTATTTTTCTTTTGTTTTGCCTTTACATTTCCGCTGTTTTTCGTACGGAATTTTCTTATTAGAAATTATTTATAGCACATATTAAGCATTAACATAGAAGGGCCAGGTTACAAGGAATTGGATTTTAGAATTGCATATAAAAAATGGTTAAATAAAAGCATCATCGCATTGTAAATTAATGAAAACATTTTAATAATTATTTTTTAAACTCGAGTGTTTTATCCGTCTCTAAATAAATGCTGAATTGTTTAAAAAAATGTAAAAAAAATTTCAAAATGCTAAAATGTTTCTGGAGATTTAATGCGAGAACCTATAAGTCATATGTCTGCAGCATGAATTGTTAGATTCATGCATTCGTGTCACATGTTTTCCGGTTTGGTGGGTGAGAAGTCTGTGAGTTTGCGCAGTAGAACTCCCATAGGGACCTGTGTTGAGAGTTCAGGTGCTAGTGTGAGAAGTGAATTTGTCTCCTTTCTGTTTGGCGCTGTAATGAAGTAGCGACTTAGAGAATTTCAGTATGAAATTTCTTGATATTAGCAGTGATATAACCAAATTAGAAGAATCTGTCCGAAATGCATTTCGGTGGGATTGGCTTGAACGTACGGATAGTAATGACAATACCGTCAGCACGTGGTGCAAGAAAATAGATAGTGCGGGACAAGCTTATTGTATGTTTTGCAACTCATTACTGAAATATGGTGGAGAAGGTTATAAGGCCTTAATGAACCATGCAAAAACTATGACACATATTAAAAGTTCAAAATGTGTTAAAAGTTCAATGACCCTGAGTCATTATGCAAGTGCGAAGAATACGGATGATCTGGTGGAGAGCGATAACGACCACTTGATATAATGACAAGTAAAACTAGTCAAGAAGTATTAGTATCATCATTCATTGCTGAAAATTCTTTTAGTTTGGCGCCAAATTTGATTGAGCTGTGTCAAGAATTAAGCCGGAACCAAACTGCACTGAAATCTCTGTCCATGAACAGAACTACCATATGTTACAAGTTAAAATACGGAATTGGCAGAACAGTTAAAAAAATATAATTAGAACTTTAAGAACCACTACGTTTTCTTTAAATGTGGATGAAAGTACTAACAATACACAAGAGACCATACTTGCAATGCTAGTGCAGTTTACGATGACTATCACTGTGAGGTTGTGGTTCATCACCTTGCTTCTTCAAAACTGGAATCTTGCAATGTGCAAGCTGTTTATACAGCAATTGTCAATACCATTGAAGAAAATCAGATTCCATGGAAAAATTTAACTAGTATTTTAATGGATTCGTGTAACACTATGCGTGGGGGGAAAGTGGTGTCGAAACTAGAATAAGGAGAAATAAAGCACCTCACTTATTAGATACTGATGGCGACACTTGTCATATAGCAAATAACTGTGCTAAGAAATTTTCATCATTTTTCGAAAGTTACTTGAAAGGTTTTTTTTATATTTATTTTGACATGAAAAGCTGTAGCAAAAAGGAGAATTTTTTCAAAATATGTGCAGATCTTGGAATTAAAAAACTGAAGCCATTGAAGAGGCCAGATCACAGTTGGGTGTATATTTTAACTGTCTTAAATAGAATTAAAGAGTTGTGGGATGCTCTTATAGTATTTTATTTTTGTTATGTGGATAAAAAAGATAGTGTTATTTTTCTGATGTCGAAGCTGTGCATGATAATAAAAATATTTCGTCTTCTCAAAAGAGCTTGTAATGGAGTACATTCCTCTTTACATTCCCAAAAACTTACAAAAGATGCTGTAGCTCGGGAAAAAAGAATAGTCAATGTATTATTTGTTTTGCAGAAAAAAACTTTATTGCAAATAGCATTATATACAGCAGTGCTACGAGAATTTGATGTGTACATAAAATTATTTGAAACCAAAAAAAAAACAATGCTTCATATGTTACATACCAGCATTTATAAATTGATGTTAAAATTTGTTACTTTTTTGGTATCGGTGGTCTCTAACTGAACCAACTTCTCCCTTACTTTGCTCCTTTATTTCTTGACGGAATCTTCTAAAAGTGGCATGGATACAAACTTCAGAACAGAGGAATGAACCATCACACAAAAAAATTGGAATAGAAAGCTTTTTTATCTCGTTTTAGCGCTCCAAAGTAAACTCACTCTCAACGGCAGCGAACGCGAGCCGTCATGTAAAGTTCCCGCTGTCCGTAAGTTGCTTTCACCGCACAACCTGTCTAGTGGCGTCTGCTAGGAAGAACGATGTGACGGAAGGGGAGTAAAATGACGAAACTTCCTGTGACGTCAAAACTCCTGGCTGCTCGGTCGTGTTGGGTAAGTAGGTTTTTCACGCGAAAATGTTGTTCCGGAAAGGAAGCAACATCGTGTGACGTATTTCCTAGTCTGATCGCGGCGGTTCCGTTAGTTTTCATGATACTCTTCGGGTCTGTTTCGAGACTATCATTTTCCCTCACGACGACAAAGCACTAAACAGCAATAAATACATTTGTGCTTTATCGATAAACATACTTGTGTGTACGGGTGTGTATTCATTTACTCATTTCATTTCTGAGTTATCAGCACGTATCCCCTTAATTAATTGTTAGAATAATAAAAACCACACGTTGAAACCTTAAACTTGCATACTTTTTTTTTTTTTTTTTTTTTTTTTTGAATGACATTACTAAAATAAATACGAGTGGGTCTCAGCAGCACGATGCCAAATGTGACAGCGCACTATTAGCGTAAATTATATTTCTATTGTATTCGTCTACTTAGAAGTACTTTTTAATCTCTCTAAAAATGGGGATTCAAGGATTGGGCCCTCTAGGCCCGTGCATAAATTAAGCCCTGTCAAAAGCTAAAACTGAACTTTAAAAAAAAAAAAGGCTTCATTTCTCAAGGATGACGGGCAAAGTGAAGGGTCCCCTAAATTACTGATGCTGTGTTCGGGGCACTGGTAACTCCAAATATTTCACTGAACGGCACAAATGTCGAATATGACAATCCACTATTAGCCTAAATTATACTTATATTTGTTCGTTTACTTAGAAGTAATTTTTAACTTCTCCGAAAACGAGGGTTCAGGGATTAGGCCCGTGCATAAATTAAGCCCTGTCTAAAGCTAAAACTGAACTTTAAAAAAAAAAAAAAGCTTTATTTCTCAAGGATGACGGGCAAAGTGAAGGGTCCCCTAAATTACTGATGCTGTGTTCGGGGCACTGGTAACTCCAAATATTTCACTGAACGGCACAAATGTCGAATATGACAATCCACTATTAGCCTAAATTATACTTATATTTGTTCGTTTACTTAGAAGTAATTTTTAACTTCTCCGAAAACGAGGGTTCAGGGATTAGGCCCGTGCATAAATTAAGCCCTGTCTAAAGCTAAAACTGAACTTTAAAAAAAAAAAAAAGCTTTATTTCTCAAGGATGACGGGCAAAGTGAAGGGTCCCCTAAATTACTGATGCTGTGTTCGGGGCACTGGTAACTCCAAATATTTCACTGAACGGCACAAATGTCGAAAATGACAATCCACTATCAGCCTAAATTATACTTATATTTGTTCGTTTACTTAGAAGTAATTTTTAACTTCTCCGAAAACGAGGGTTCAGGGATTGGGCCCTCTAGGCCCGTGCATAAATTAAGCCCTGTCTAAAGCTAAAACTGAACTTTAAAAAAAAAAAAGGCTTCATTTCTCAAGGATGACTGGCAAAGTGAAGGGTCCCCTAAATTACTGATGCTGTGCTCGGGGCCCTGGTAACTCCAAATCTTTCACTGAACAGCACAAATGTCGAATATGACAATCCACTATTAGCCTAAATTATACTTACATTTGTTCGTTTACTTAGAAGTAATTTTTAACTTCTCCGAAAACGGGGGTTCAGGGATTGGGCCCTGTATGTTCTTTATGATGCTTTTCGTGTGTGTATGTGTCGTTGGCTGTGCGGTATACTTTCGTCACGTAACGATTTTATTAAAATATGAGTTGTTTTTTCCCCTAGACAATGCAATGAAACTTCGCCTTGGGGCCCCGCAAAAGTACCATTAGGCCCTAACTAGTAAAGTTTAAAATATTTCACTTTTACTCAGGCATTAGTTACATGAACAAAGTCCTGGGCCATATCAGCAATGTGTGACCCATGTTAGTAAGATTTATAAGTTAATAATGATGTCACACTTTTTCTCAGGAACAAAACATTAATAATAAAATGTGGGACTTCCCCAATTTTACAAGGTTACTCATATTAATAATGTTTGCATTGCATGGCTAGTTCATAATATTGCGCTTTTATTCAAGCACATATTAATTTATGGGTTATGAATTTTATGTTTAGTGCCACGATAAAAGCACAATATTAGTAACTTGACGTGGCATGTAAACTTTATGAATTGAATAACGTTCGCCTCCCCGGTGGCGCCGTGGTCTAAGCGTTGGCTTGTGATCATTCGTCCGGGTTCGAATCCCGTGAGACATGGATGTTGTGTTTGTCTTACGGCACTGGCTCTCTCCCTTCCCTGGAACCAGTGGCCCTAAATTAGGGACAGGCGACTGCTAATAGCCCACTGAGTTGCTCACGGTGGTCGTTAAGCCTCCAATAAAAAAAAATTGCGGTAGAAATTTGAAATGGTGACCACGAAATTTTCTCCCAGCCTGCCGATTCTAAAACCGTTTTCCATTAAAAACCGTGGAAATACAAACCGGAAATTTCCCCCCACCCTGTCAGCCTGATTAGTGTAAGACCGTTTTTCACTAAAAAGCGCGGTAACCGTCAAGATACCAACCCAGAACTTTCCTCCACCTCATCCAGCTACTTACGGTACTGTAAGCTGCGATAACTTACGGCACTGGCTACTTACGGCACTGGCTCTTTCCCTTCCTTGGAACCAGTGGCCCTAAATTAGGGATGGGCGACTGCTTATAGCCCACTGAGTTAATTTATTATTATTTTTGCAGAACGACTTTGTTATGAAATCGCAAAGTATCCAGCTTTCTAAACCATTAAAAGGTCAGATTTCTATCGTGTGAACGGTGAAACTAATTGGATTGCTAACATGCCCTGAAGACTAAGCATCTCATGTGTTCCACAATAGCTTTCTGTCGGAAGAAACCTTTGTATAACTTACCGACAGGCAAGGCATATTTTTGTAATCCTCCCGCACAGGCGGTGGAGGACAAACGTTTTGTTACAGAGCGGTTTTAAGCCCCAACATGTGGCATATATGTGTGACTAAGGAATAACTTCTGGAGTGCCTACTGTAAAAAGAAACATTTACAGCAGGCTCTATGCTTTCGGAGGACGGGAACAACAACGAACATCCGGTCAGCAGATCAAACAGGCAAGTAGCCCCACAAACTTCAGGGGCCGTACCGTCTTTTTTTTTTTTTTTTTTTTTTTTTGCCACATCACCTTTCTAACGGAATTATTGTGAAAATCTGACATGCGCAACAAAATACTATTGTCGCTTGAAAATGAAAATTGAATTGGAAACTCCATCGACGTATTAATTGAATCCAGGTAAAAAAAAGTCCGAGACTGTTAATAAACGCGGAAAAAAAGTCCGAGATGGGCGTTTTGATTGTCATCATGGGCATACTAATAAGTCAATTTGACATACTGTTTGAATGTTGGGTGGTGGGGGTCGGGGGGACATACTTTCATTATTTACCTAGTGTGGAGGGCGTGCAGGAAAACAGCCACACAGGAAAACTGCCGCACGTTTTTCATTAAGGGGCTGGGCATAAATTGCTGTTCCTCCAAGGAACACTTTGAATGTGTGGCAGTTTTCGAAGTTGCCAAATTATGTGTGGCTCTTTTCCAAGGTGCGTAACGACGGGAAGGAGCTCTTTTGTTTGTCTGAATTTTCATGCCGGTTCATACTTCAGGCAATGCGCCACAGAAGTTCAAGGGACGGGGGGGGGGGGATAAGGATTGCTGTTTCATGGCCTATACTGAGAATTGAATTGAATTGGGAACTCCAAACAAATTTCGGGAAAACGTTCTATGTAAGCCAAGCGCGAATTGTTGTGTTCAGAAAGGACCCTAAGGTGGGATTTTTTAATAATGCTGCACTTTTACTTATAGGCACTAAATACACTGCCGGACAATTGCTAAGGACGCATGACAATAGCAACGATAGCAACCACAAAATGGAAGGCAGGAAAATGTGGAAATTAGCATAAGTGCGGGATACAGTAGGACGTTTTGTGCGTATGCAAATTTTGGATTGCCGAACTTGTTCGTGACGTCATAGCGCTGATAAGAGATATATTCATAGCGCTGATAAGAGTATTGACCGTTGTTGTTCAAACGCAAAATTGAAAGGGAAAGAATCAATTGACGAACTTGCAATTTTCAGTATATCTTCCCGACATCACCTAGATGATTTTATGCGTGACCGTATTATTGGCAAGATTGAAGAAGGGCGAAAAATAACAGATGTTGCCAGGGAGTTCGACGTCAGCCACAGTGTTGTTTCAAGGCTTTGGAAATCATTTCAAACAAATGGAGAGTGTAGCAAACGCCACGGGGGAGGTCGTGTTCGCGTACGACACCTGCAGAAGATCGGTACATAGTGCTATCAACAAAAAGACACCGGCGCAGCACAGCTAGTGAGGTAGCAAATCAGTTTATGGCTGCTACTGGCAAGCGGATCTCCAGAAAAACTGTCGCCAAACGTTTGCATGAAGGAGGACTGTACGCCCGCCGTCCTGTTGTGTGCATCCCATTGTCCAGACGTCACCGTACCGCCCGTTTGCAATGGTGCCATCAACATCGCAATTGGACTAATAACGACTGGTCTGCTGTCCTCTTCTCAGATGAGAGTAGATACAGTCTATCGTCTGATTGTCGACGACAACTGATCTGGCGTGATAGTGTATAACGAAGTAAATTTCTCCGTCATTTCTATCCGCGCCAGGATTCGAACCCGGATCCCCTCATTCCGGAATAAGTTGCTCTACCAATTGAGCTACACGGACATTTTATTCTGATTCCTATCTGCCTTTATGTCGTGTGCGTCCTTCTGGCAGGTACGTCACATCTCTTGGTACGTTACATCATCTCCCCCTTATTTTTTTTTATTTTTTTTCGAAGTGCTGCTCTTATTTTTCCTATCTCGCGGTGTGTAAATAACATCACACCATTGCGAGATTGTGAACGGTCGGGTCATCCGGATAGTTCGGGCGCCATTATAACGAAGTAAATTTCTCCGTCATTTTTGGTCTACGCCGGGATTCGAACCCGAGTCCGCTTATTCCGGAACAAGTTGCTCTACCAATTGAGCTACGCGCACATTTTATTCTGATTCCTATCTGCCTTTATGTCGTGTGCATCCTTCTGGCAGGTACGTCACATCTCCTGGTACGTTACAAGTGGTACTGCATATTGTCCAGCAAACATACAGGAAAGGGACCGATATCCGACATGTAGTGTCATGGTATGGGCTGGCATCATGATCAATGGCCGTACATCCCTCTATGTGCTTCCAACTGGGACTATGACTGGCCAACGCTACATTAATGATGTTCTGCTACCTCATGTTCGCATGTTCCGTGGTGCTGTCGGTGATAGATTCATTTTCATGGACGACAACGCAACATGTCATCGAACAGTCGCTGTCCAGGAGTGTCTTGAGAGAGAGGATATTCTACGCCTCGTATGGCCAGCACGTTCTCCAGATCTGAATCCCATTGAAAATGTGTGGGATGCTTTGGGGAGGAGTCTTGCTGGTCGCCAATGCCCTCCAATAAACAAGGACACCCTCATCCGTGCACTGACAGAGGAATGGGATAAATTACCACAACAGCTGCTTGATAATGTTGTGCAAAGCATGACACGACGTGTGGAATCTTGCATCGCCCTCCATGGTGGCCATATCCCGTATTGACATCTTACGCCGGAACGCCTGCTGACAGTAATTGCATTTTTTTCACGTTTACGTATTCTGCACAAAATGGCCTGTTTGTCCCTTGAACACGTTCTAAAGCCTTCTGGATTTCAGAGCACAATAAATTGTCTTTCTTGTAATGTCCTGGCATTCTGACATTATTTTATTTCACTTGGCATCCAACCACACTTACTTTTTTATGCGCTATATAAACGTTTATGATCCGTCCTTAGCAATTGTCCAGCAATGTATTTACATAACATGTCAAGTTCGTAATATTTTTCTAGAGGCCATCGCTTAGACCACTGCGCCACCGGGGCGGCCCACGTTTTTCAGTCAGGGACCATGCACAAATTGCATTTGACACAAAATATAAAACGTGGGGGAGATTTCCGGGTCATCATTTCCATTTCCACGCTGTTTAAAACAAGATGCAGCCAAACAACTTGGGTGTAGGAAAACTGGCCACAAAATTTTAAGGGGTCGTATAAAAATTGTGTTTTTGACCGCTTCATGCCCACGACCCCCAGAGGTTGGTTATCTGAGTCATATAAAGTTTTCGTATTTTCTTAATTGCGATAATTAATGTAATTCTTTATTTAAAAAAATGTTTATGATCTACATCTCAGCAGAGGATTTCAAGGTTTTCAAACTACAAGTCTGCAAATTATCTCTCAGGAAACCCGTCGGGGGGGGGGTAACAAAAGTGCAAAATATAAAGCATTTATGTTCCGATCGGAAGTTTTCAGCATTTACAAGCTACGTACAACTCGACACATGAGGGCATGGAATCTAGGTAAAAAAGTCCGAGGAAAAAAAGTCCAGGTAAAAAAGTCCGAGGAAAAAAAGTCCAGGTAAAAAAGTCCGAGACTGTTGATAAACGCGGGAAAAAGTCCAGGGAAAAAAGTCCGAGGGAAAAAAGGCCAGGAAAAAAAGTCCGAGATGGGCGTTTTGACTGTCATCATGGGCATACCAATAAGTCGATTGGACATACTGTTTGAATGCTGAAGGTGTGTGTGTGGGGGGGGGGGCATACTTTCATTATTTACCTAGTGTTGTGGGGTTGCCGGAAAACTGCTACACAGGAAAACTGCCACACGTTTTTCATTAAGGGGCCGGGCACTAAGTGCTATTCCTCCGAGGAACACTTTCAATGTGCGGCAGTTTTCCAAGATTCCTATAATTATGTTGTGGCAGTTTTCCAAGGCGCCTAACGACGGGAAGGAGCTCCTTTGTTTGTCTGAATTTTCACGCCGGCTCATACTAGTTTAGAATGACTGACCACAAAAGTTCAACTGAAGGGAGGGGGTATAAAGATCGCCGTACATTTCTTAAAACTACAGTGTTCGACGAAACAACAGAATTACACATGATTCATGCTGTGTTCAGAAAAGGACGATAAGGTGGGATTTTTTTAATAACGCTGCATTTGTGCTTAGGCACTAAATATTTACATAACATGTCAGGTTTGTAATACTTTTCTTTTACTTAATTAATTCATAGGGCCTATACCTTGGCCTTTTTAACAGCTTTTAATCCGCCGACTTCATATTCATAACGCTTACGTATAAAATAAAATCACTAGCATTGCGCTTTTGCTTAGGCACTAAATACTAATTTATAGGCCCTAGGCCTAGGCCTTTTTAACAGTTTTTATTCTACCAATGCAGTATTGACAGCGTTTACACGTCAAATCAAGTTAATAATAATGCGCCTTTACTTAGGCATGAAATATTAATTCAATGGCCTAGGCCGAGGCCCTTTTACTGGAGTTCTATTTAACCAATGCCATATTCACAACGTTTACACAGCAAATCAAGTTAATAATATTGGGTATTTTCTCAGGCACGAAATATTAATTCATAAGACCTAGGCCTAGGCATTTTTTATAGTTTTTACTCTACCAATTTCATATTCACAACGTTTACACATCAAATAAAGTTAATAGGATTGTGCTTTTACTTCAGCACGAAATATTAATTCAAGGGCCTTTGGCCTAGCCGTTTTTAACAGTTTCATTCTATGGGTGTCATATTCGCAATGATTACATATCAAGTCAAGTTAATAATACTGGCCTAACTACGAAGGAGAAGAAGAGGAACTCTTGGATCAGGAAAATAACCAAAGTTGAAGACATCATGATGAAAGTGAAATCCCTGAAACGGCAATAGGCCGGACATATTCCTAGAAAAATGGGCCACCGATGGACTAATGATGTATTAGACAATGCACCAAGGAACACAAAAAGACCCAGAAAAAGACCACGTGGGAGAAGGGTAGATGAAATTCGAAAGCATGCTGGAATGTCAGGAAGGAGATTAGCTCAGACAGACAGTTCACTGCAAACCGCCAGACAGGAAAACTGCCACACCGGAAGATTGCCACATGCTTTTCATGAAGAGGCCAGCCACAAATTGCCGTGCTTTAGAGGAGCACTCTGAATGTGTGGCAGTTTTCCAAGTTTCAGAATTATGTGTGTCAATTTTCCAAGGTGTCTGAACGACTGGAAGGAGCTCTTTTTTTGTCTGGATTTTCGTGTCGGTTCATAGTTTCATACGAGTTTAGGGCAACTGGCCACAAAAGTTCAAGGGTGTGTGTGGGAAAGGGGGATATAAATATTACCATTTCTTGGCCTACATTTAGAATTGAATTGGGAACTCCAAACAAATTTCGAGAAAACGTTCTATGTAAGCCAAGCGAGAATTACAGCATAATCCATGCTATGTTCAGAAAAGGACCCTAATGTGGGATTTTTTTTAATAACGCTGCACTGTTACTTAGGCACTAAATATTTACATAACATGTCAAGTTGGTAATATTTTTCTTTTACTTAATTAATTCACAGGCCCTACACCTTCGCCTTTTTAACAGCTTTTAATCCGCCGACTTCATATTCATAATGTTTACATATCAAAACAAGTCAATAGCATTGCGCTTTTACTTAGGCACGAAATATTAAAATCACAGGCCCTGGGCCGGGGCCTTTTTAACAGTTTTTATTCTATCAATGCCATATTCACAACGTTTACACATCAAATCAAGTTAATAATATTGCGCTTTTACTTAGGCACAAAATAGTAATTCACAGGCCCTAAGCCTTTTACCAGTTTTTATTCTGTGAATGTCATATTCACAGCGTTTACAGAGCAAATCATGCTAATAATATTGGGCGTTTACTTAAGCACGAAATATTAATTTATAGGCCTTTTTATTTGTTTTTACTCCACGGATGTCATATTCACAACGGTAACACATCAAATAAAGTTAATAATACTGCGTTTTTACTTAAGCACAAAATATTAATTTATAGGACCTAGGCCTTGGCCTTTTTGACGGTTTTTAATCCGTCGACTCCATATTCATAACGTTTATTTATCAACTCAAGTTAATAGCATTGTGCTTTTACTTAGGTCTAAGTATTTATTCATAGGCCCTAGGCCTAAGCCTTTTTAATACTTTTTATTCTACCGATGTCATATTCATAAAGTTTACGTGCCAAGTCAGGTTAATAGTATTGCGCTATTACTTTGGCACTAAATATCAATTCACAGGCCCTGGACCTAGGACTTTTAAACACATTTTATTCTACCGATGTCATATTCATAAAGTTTACATACCATGCCACGTTAAAAGTATTGTGCTTTTACTTAGGCACTAAATATCAATTCATAGGCCCAAGCCTTTTTAGTAGTTTTTATTCTACGGATGCCATATTCATAACGTTTACATATTAACTCAAGTTAATAATATTCCGCTTTTAAATATTGTTTCATTGGCCCTTGGCATAGGCCTTTTTAACAGTTTTTATTCTAACGATGTAATATTCATAACGTTTATGTATGAACTGAAGACAATCATATTGCACTTTTGCTTAGGCAGTAGTTATTAATTCATTGGTCCTAGGCCTAGTGAATGCCTAAGTAAAAGCGAATGCTATTAACCTGACTTGGTACATAAACTTTTTAAATATGACATCGGTAGAATAAAAAGTATTAAAAAGGCCTATGCCCAGGGCCTATATGAATTAATACTTAGTGCCTAAGTAAAATCGCAATGCTATTAACTTGAGTTGATAAATAAACCCTATGAATATGGAGTCGACGGATTAAAAATCGTCAAAAGGCCTAGGCCTAGGGCCTATAAATTAATATTTTGTGCCCAAGTAAAAGCGCAATATTATTAACTTTATTTGATGATGTGTAAACGTTGTGAATATGACATCGGTGGAGTAAAAACAAATAAAAAAGCCTAGGCGTAGGGCCTATAAATTAATATTTCATGCCTAAGTAAACGTCCAATATTATTAACTTGATTTGCTGTGTAAACGTTGTGAATATGAAGTCGGTGGATTAAAAGCTGTTAAAAAGGCCAAGGTATAGGCCCCACGCTCCTCTGCAATGCTGGCCGAGGGCGGGGACGAACTGTCACTCTCCTCCCCCCATGTTCCTCTGCAATGTTGGTTGAGGCTGGGGACGAACTGTCACTCTCCTCCCCCTATGTTCCTCTATAATGTTGGTTGAGGGTGGGGACCTCGCTGAGTCTGAGACAGTTGCAATGTTGGTCAGGTGGACCGCGACAGTAGGATGGACACTGCACACCTTTGCGGATTGAGGGCCGGGTCTTCCGCACGTGCAGGCTTTCTGCTGGGAACTGGAAGAGTCGGTCGTCTTCAAAAGAGAAGGCGCAGACTCAGCTATTCGAAAAACCTGGAGCTCGGGGAAATACACCTGTGTCGCTTGTTCTGCTGTAGATCGCTTGGCAAGTGCGGCGAGAGCTACAGGGCGCGGAACAAAGGGCTGCACGGGTTGTGGCAGAGACTGAACTACTGCGGCAAAAGTACGCTGTCGGTTGTTGGGAATACCCAACTTGGCCTTGGCAGCAGGGTACGAGAGGCCTTCCAGGGTCTTGAGGCGCTGGATCGCCATCTCGTCCTTCCATTTCATACAGTTGCGGGAGTAAGCTGCATGGGCCTCACCGTAGTTAACACAGCAGGCCGCAGAAGTGCAACCGTCCCCGTCATATGCACTGGAGCCACAATTTGCGCAACGAGCGGAACTCTTACAGAAACGTTGTGAATGCCCGTACCTCTGGCACCTGAAACAGCGCAGAAGACTGGGAATGTACGGGCGAACTCCACAGACCAAGTAGCCAGCTTTGATTTCGGTCGGAACTTTCGGGGAGTTAAAAGTCAATATTACATTTTTAGACTTAATCAAGGAACCATCGCGCCGGAACATCATACGACGTGCAGCAATAACACCCTGATCTGCAAGTTCAGTCACCAATTCTTCCTCACTGCATGGCAAGAGATCAAACTCCGAAATAACACCCCGAGAGGTGTTAAGAAACGGGTGAGGTGTCACTTTGACAGGAATGCCTTGAAGACTAGTGAGTTGCAGAAAAGTGTTACTCTGAGAAACACTGCAAGTTTGGACAAGCAGGTCCCCAGAGCGAAGCTTCCTCACAGACTTCAAGGGGCCAACCGCAGCATCCAAAGCTTTAGAAATGAAAAAGGGAGATCTGGTGGACAGTCTCTCATTCGGATCGATGGATTCTACAACTAAGTGTGTAGCATGCGTAGTCACAGCAATCGAGGGGAGACGACGCTTCGGAGCGACTGGTACAGCTGACGAAGAAGAGGTTCCACATTCTTGGTCCAGGTCATGGTCTAAAGATCGTTTAAGGGTATGAGACTTGGTAGGTTGAGAAGACGAAGGAGAGTCGTTGTCAACTATCATTTTCTCAGGTGACTTAAATTTGGAGTTTTGTTTTTTGTTTTTACCCATGGAAAAAAGGAGGAAGATTCGTCTGCAAACTACTCCACCCACCACCGAGCCCTACAAGGGAGAACTGGAGGTCTGCAAGCCAAGAAAATGACGCTGGACACAGTTCTGGAGCTTATACGTTGCAGATATAGTCCATTGGCTGTGATCACACGCACTCGGCGGACACTTCGGCCTCCTGGTACCGTCATGCCAATGCCTTTGGCATGATCCCACAGCCCCCGGGCTTACCCTGCCGTTCCATACGACAAAAGCCGCTAAAGCCCTGTACACAACTTGGTACATGACTTCTGACTAGAGGTGGGTTAGTCTCTAGCCTCCCGTTTACAGCGAAGCCAGGGTCGAAGAGGAGTGTTTTTACACAGGAGGCACATCTCCGGTCTCCTGCGACCTCAGCCGCCAGACATCCCATTTCCGCCTCTCCGCACGCGGCAAACATGCAGGTAGGTCTAGCACCCAAACCAGCTATAAGGAAAAAAGAAATCCAAAGAAGACAAATCCTGGAAGGGAACCGAAACGGAATCTCAGCAACCTACGAACTGAGCGGTTAATATAAACAGTTAGTGGTGGAGGGTAACAAAACCACAAGACCGGGGTGTTAGTACATAACGTGGTAGCGATTAGGTAGAGTAAACAACACGGGCAACTAGCCAGTGGAGAAAATAAATAAAAACAAAAAAGCGAGACACAAGACCAGCTCGGGATCGTAGGGCCGCGACTCCCCAACAGCTGGATGAACAGCCGTCCCTGCAAACACCAACAGCACCAAAATAAAAAACAAGCGGTGGCATGACATCAGATGTTGACCAGTCACAAGGTCAGCTCGGGCCGTGGGGGCCCCGCTCCCCAAATAACTGGAAAACCAGTTATCCCCGTGCTGGGTCCAGCAGTCGGAGGAATTCGACAAGGGCCTTATCGTCGGGCTCAGGGAAGCGTGTTGGTCTTGTCCCTGTATTGCGGGCCATACTGGTCGTGCGGATATTACCCTTGCGGCAGTGGACAGAACAAGGCACGCAGCAGTGAGAGGAAGGGTCTGGAAGACCAGACGAATCATGGAAAGAGAGGACAAACGGATTGTCCGACATGCGCGGAGTGACTCAACTGCCACTATTGCGGACATACAGCGAGCAGTGGTGCCCTCCATTCATCGTCCGATAAGAACCAGCACCATCGGCAGAGGCTGCACGACGTAGGATTGATTACACGCACGCAAACCGTTACGCCGTCTGCCTTTAACACCATTGCATCGCCGCCAAAAACTGCAATGGAGTCTTGCCGGACTGTCATGGAATCACTCAGACTGGCAGCGGCTGATCTTCAGCGACGAGTCCCTCTCTGGTCTTGGAGGAGACAACCAACGAATCCGTGTGTGAAGGCACCGTGGTCAGCGCAAGGATGAGCGGTTTGTTGTCGAGCGTTATACGTCCCGGAGGGCTGGTGTCATGGTGTGGGGTGCAATTGTTTCCGATGCCAAACCACCTTTGGTACTTTGACGGCCCAACGTTACGTTAATGACGTCCTGCAACCAGTGGCCCTACATTTCCTGAACGCTCTCTCCGGTGTGACTTTCCAACAGGACAATGCTCGTCCCCATACTGCAGCTGTTTCGAGAGCTTGCCTTCAAGGCACTAACACTGCCATGGCCAGCCTCATCGCCAGACCTATCGCCGATTGAAAATGTGTGGGATGCTATTGGACGCGCTATCCACACTCCACCCCTACCACACAATCGGCAGGAACTACGTGAGAAGATTCAAGCTGCATGGGATGGCTTATCGCAGAATACCATTAGGAACCTATGCAACTCCATGCCGAGACGTCTGACACGCTGTGTCAGCAAACATGGCGGCCCAATGCCATACTGAGAGACACTACTTATTGGCGTATAGCTCAATAAATATTGCCCATATCGATCTCAATGCCTAATCATTTATTGTTCCTGGTAACATTTACCTTCTTCCCGAATAGCATTGCAACCCAACACGTCCTTACGAGTTCAACTTTTTTTTTTTTTGACGTAGAGTGTTTATATGCAGTGGTGTATGACAAAAGTTTAGGTTTTAGACCTACCTAACTTATAAAGGAACTGAGTGCCGAGGCAAGTGATCTCCAATCTCTGGAGACAGTTCCAAGAAACCGGAACAATAACAAGATACCGGGACAAGGGCGGTAAATGTACGGAATTGCAATTAATACCATTTCCGCCACGCGATTGGTTCAGAGCTACTTTGGAGATTGCGAGTAGGCGGGGCCTATGAGGAGAGTCATGTGATGGATACTTGTAGGCTTTGCTGCACTCGCCATAAGCCATTCTAATGTTCGGGTCACGGTGTATGGTTCGTCGGGTGTTTTCTTTACGACAATGGTTACCTTCAGTTGTTTTACCCGTACAGTCGGAATGCGACAGGAGGTAAATAGAGAATGTACTTTATTGGTAAACAAACTTTTGAGTTTTTATATCAACATGACTTCATCGACTTGTGACTTATCTTCTGAAGCACCTTCACTCTATATAGTTCTCACAGGGCCGAGAGATGCCAGCGCTCACTCTTCCTGTAGCTCCGGATTAGTACTGATGTGTTTTGTATGGAGAACCCACTAGTTGTTTAACGTTTTTTTTTTAATTTTCGGGGAGAAGGGGGATTGAAATGCTTAATTGAAGGCATTTTTGATGAAGTTTGGAGGGACAAAAATATGAGGATTTCCTAAATATTAGAAAAATATGTATATGAAAGATCACTTAATATTTTATGAGACACAATGTATGTCAAACAACATTCTGGAATATTTATTCAAACTGAGCTGTTTTATTTCAACAGAACACTGTTTTTGAGGTCTTACTTCGTATCATTAGGTAGTTCTTTGCTAATACAAAATCACTATTTGATTTTTTTTTTTTCTAGCTAGACCTCTTCACATTCATGAGGGAAAAAACTTTATCGTCAGAATAAATATTTCGGGTTGGAGACATACTTTTCATTGTTAAAGGTCCTTTCAAGGGTAATAGAAAGGACCTTTAAAAGGGTACTTTTAGTATCCTTATATACGCACTTTCACACAGCACAAATCGTGAGGGGTACTAGGTTAACATGCTGCCATCTATTGGCTGATACGGAGTATGGTAGCTATTTATTGAAGTCATCCTCAATTTTTATATTAAGATAGATTTCGACTTCTATTCATCTGAGAAATTGTAGATATTCCTTATGATATCGGGCACAAAATTACTTTACCGTATTATTCAATATGATCATTTGTCACATATGTTAATTAACCTCACAGGGAATTTCTTAGGAAGCAGAACTTCCCACAATAAAACTTTGCGCAATATAATTCAATATGGTCATTTGTCACATATGTTAAGTAACCTCACAATGCATTTCTTAGCAAGCAGAACTTCCCCCAATAAAAGACAGTGTTCCTGTCACGTGACTCTCCACATAGGCCCCGAAATCTCCAAAGTAGCTCTGAACCAATCGTGTGGCGGAAATGGCAATAATCGCAATTCCGTACATTCACTTCGGAAATACGCGTCCGTGTTGCGCAGCGGTCTAAAGGCTGGATTATGATCATTCGTTCGAGATGAGCCCGGGTTCGAATCCCGGTTAGCATGGATGCTGTGTTTGTCTTACGGCACTGGCTGGCTCCCTTCTCTGGGACCAGTAACTCTAAATTAGGGACGGAAGACTGCTTATAGCACATTTAGTTGCTCACGGTGGTTGTTAAACCTGTGCCTATGTGCTCTGGCGTTTTGTGTTTCCCAGTGCGTTGTTCTTGTTCCTGGTTCCTGGCTTTTATTGTGCAGTGTTCATGAATGTTCTGTGCATCTAATTATCCCGGAAAGTTGTCCGGTAAGCTTTTATTTTTGTTATACTGAAGTGTTTGATTTTATGAAAGTGCTAACGCGATCGTTAGTAAAGAGCTGCAGCTGAGTTTTGCATGTGTTGAGCCCTAATTTCTTCTACAAGCTTCTTACTGCATTTACTTGTTTAGCAGAGCTTCCTTTCTGTGGTTTTCCACCATAACTGCTTCTTGTGTGTGCTTCAAAGTGCTTCAGTGTGATAGAATTATCCTTAATATTGTTTGTTTACATTTGCTGTGAGACTTATCAGCTGCATGGTTGATTCGCCTGATCAGCAAAATGCTGCCCAGCTAGCGGGCATCCGCTCGCTGCCTGTTAAGCGTAAAGCGCCTTCCTCACTGCCTTCCCCTCACCATGTAGATATTGCTCGCACGGATTCTACGACTGATCTCATGGATACTTCTGCTAATGAGTTGATTTCATCCGATGGTGCTGTTTCATCACCTCTATTCTGATTCCTGATCAGCTTGGTATTGCTTCGGTGCTTTCTTCGCAACCAACTTCGGTTAATGCCTTTAGTGATTATGCCCCCGCTACGTCTGGTTGTCGACGTACCGCCCTTACGTCTAATGCTGGGCTTTGATGTGGATTCTCGTCTTTCCTTCTCCCGAGCTAAGGATGTTATCCGTGTGATTGTTCCTGAGGACTATTCTCAAGGTAAGGATCTTTAGCTGCGTGAGCGTTTAGGGCTTTGTATTTGAGGCGCTTCCTAACACTCACCTTAAGTTATACTTCTGAGCATTAAAAGGCATCCTTCCTATGGGCGCAATTACTGATATGGCACGGTAACCACGGTCTGTGGTTGTTTACCTTGCTAAGATAGAGTATGTTTTTTTGTGTTAAATCAACGGTCATTGCTGTCCCTGATCGTTTTCTGTTTGGTGTGCCCTTATCGCAGAGTCCTGTGTTGGTTACTTTGTATCCAGTAGCTCCCGAGATCTCTGACGTACTGCTCCGGACTGCACTTTCACAGTGCTGTCGAGTTGTTGGCCCCATCATTTCTCTTTCAGCTGCACATGCTGACCAGGATGATATGGGAATTTTGGGCCTCAACAGACAAGCACGCATAGTGTTTTCATCAGAGGATGCTGCATCAGATTGCCCTTCATTTCTTGAGTTCATTATTGGCAGTCAGCGATTTCGCATAGACGTCCTTACAGCTCTGCAATGCTTCCAGTGTTAAGGCCCTGGTCATGGTCGTTCCAGGTGTCCTCACCGTTTATCTGTTCCACCTCCTGTTCCCTCGCAACTTCTTACTGGTTCTTGATCTTCAGATACTTGAACTTCAGCTTCATAGCTTTCTACGTCGATTCCCCTTAGTGCTGCAGATCCCTCGCCAAATGATACGTCTGTTGCAGTGTTTCCTGTTTCTCCAACCAGTGTTTCTTTAGCCTGGTATAATGTTCCAGCGAAGTCGTGCCTCTCCATGTCAGTGCATATTGTTTCTCTTTCTCCCCTTGCTAGTTCTGTGCCAGCCAGTGCTCAACCATTTCCCTCACCTTCAGCTAGTGCTGTCCAGTATTCATCTACAGTGTCTCCACTTGTTCCAGCTTTTGGATCTTCATCTGCTACTCCCGAGGCTGTGGGGATTCTTTCTCTTATCGGACTCGCTCCCGGAGTTTCTAGCTTGCCAGAAGCTCTGAATCCTCTTTCCTTACCACCACTTGCAGCGGAACTCCCCACAGCTGACTTTATCCTTCTCCTTAGTGCCGTTTTCCGTCTGTGTTGGCAGGATCTTGTTGGTAGCCCTCACTCTTTTGAAGACCCTGAGGTCCGTAACGAAACCTGGGCTAACTTCGTTATAAGACTATATTGGAGGGTTCATCTACGTTCGCGACCTTTGTTATCTCGATGATGAAGATTATGAATTTTTCAATGATATTGACAAAGATCGTAGCTCTGCGTGCAAGAATTTTTTGAACTTTTTGTATATTTTCCGTAGATTGCGCTTATAGACTGCAGTTTGTGTGATTTTTCCTCCGCCTTGTTTCTTGTTGGCAGGTCTGGATACTTGTCTGTACTGTTAACGTCATTTAGCTCTGATTTCGACATACTTGTGCATCTACACTTGTTTATTTCAACGTGTTGTACCTACAAATTTGTATTTTTAAATTTTTCCCGAGTCAGGTACGGTGTACCCCTTCCTGATGTACATGTAAGGTTTTAGTGTCAAATTATGAAAAATAAAATCTCCAATTTAAAAAAAAAAACGCAAAAGAAAAACGACTGGTATTTGTGTCTAACTGCTTGCCACCATGAGTAGCTGACAGCCAAGCAACTCTCACAGAAGTTCCACTCTGCTATGGGGACAGCGATATCGAGACAAACAGTTTACAAAAGGCTGTGGAGAGCGGTCTGCGTGCAAAAAGGTTAATGGTCTCCGAATCCCACTTGCCACATCGCGCAGAAGGGATCGGTATGAACACAGCCCAACAGCATCACCCCTGTAGCTCTGATAAATGGGCCGGTGCTGTCTTCAGTGATGAGTCGAGTTCAGCCTAAACACGGATTCTCGACGTGTGTATATTTGGAAGAGAGTGCGGAAGCCGAAATCTTCTTCCCTCCAACATTAGGGAAATTGACCACTCGGGTGGTGGTTTGGCTGGCATCATGTTGAATCGAACACAAGTTTCCAAGAGGCACCCTTCTTGCTGCCCGGTATAGGGATCATTGGCTCCCAGTTCCTTTTTATGGACGATAACGCCCGAGCCCATAGTGCTCAGTTAGTCTGCGAATACTTCGAGAGTGATGATATTCACAGGATGGAATGGCCCGCAAGATCTCTGAACCTAAACCTGATAGACCATATCTGTGATACTCTGGAAAAGTTCCCCACCTTTTTCAGTCAGAGACCGTGCACAAATTGAAGTTTACACAAAATATCGAATGTGGGGGAGCTTTCCGGGGTCACTATTTCCATTTTCACGCTGTTAAAATAAGACGCAGCCGCACAAAGTGCACAAACATGTGGGGGACATTTCCAGGAGTCGGCATTTCAAACTTTTACGGCAGTTTATAGTATAAATCGGTTTACAATTAGTAGGACAGGGTGAGGGAAATTTCCGGTGTCACCATTTCTATTTTCACGCATCAGTTCAACAAATTTTTTTTTTTTTTTTGGGGGGGGGGTTCCGGGGTCGGCATTTCTACTTTTACGGCAGTTTATAGTAAAAAACTGTCTTGCAAGTAGCTAGATGTGGTGAGGGAAATTTCTGGGTTAATATTAGACTGTTACCGCGCTTTTTAATTAAAAACGATCTTACAATTAGCACTTAGCAGGCTGACAATGTGAGGGGAAGTTCCGGTGTTGGCAATTCCGTTTTCACTGCAGTCTACAGAGAGTTGTGAAAAATAAGGGGGGGGGTTGATTTCCATCGCAGTTTACAGTAAAAAATGGTCTTACACAAGATGAAGCCACACAAGTAGCACAAATATGCGGGTAAAATTTCCAGGATCGGTATTTTTTATTAGATCGTGCTCATGTTCATAACGCTTACGTAACATTGCAAATGATTAAGATTGCCATATTACTCAGACAGAAAATATTATTAGGTCTAACTCTAGGTCCTTCAAAAAGTTTTCATTCCGTCATTCCCATATTCCTAAAATTTACATAAAAAGAAATGTCTATAATATTGCGCTTCCACTTATGCACCATACATTAATTAATAGGCCGTAGGCCTAGGCCTTTTTAAAACTTTTTTCTTCCCCTATGAGATATCCGTAAAGCTTACAAAAAAAGTCAAATTTTATTTTTGTAGGTGGGGGTGGTATTCAGGATGGACGGAAGATTCCCCACATTCGGAAAAGTCCCCCACCTTTTTCAGCCAGGGACCATGCACAAATTGCATTTAACACAAAATAACGAACGTGGGGGAGATTTCCAGGGTCATCATTTCCTTTGCACGCTGTTTAAAACAAGATGCAACCGAACTGCGTGAACAAATATGTGGGTAAAATTCCCGGGGTCGGCATTTCAAACATTTGTCGCTTTTACAGTAAAAAAACTGTTTTGCAAGTAGCTGGATTAGGAGGGAGAAATTTCCGGATTAGTACTTCGACTGTTGCCGCTGTTTTAAAGGGAAAAAGGTCTTACAATCAGCAGGCTGACAGAGTAGGGGAAAGTTCCGGGGTCGGCATTTCGAACTTTTATCGCAGCTTACAGTACCGTAAGTAGCTGGATGAGGTGGAGGAAAGTTCTGGGTTGGTATCTTGACGGTTACCGCGCTTTTTAGTGAAAAACGGTCTTACACTAATCAGGCTGACAGGGTGGGGGAAATTTCCGGTTTGTATTTCCACGGTTAACGCGGTTTTTAATGGAAAACGGTTTTAGAATCGGCAGGCTGGGAGAAAATTTCGTGGTCACCATTTCAAATTTCTACCGCAATTTTTTTTTATTGGAGGCTTAACGACCACCGTGAGCAACTCAGTGGGCTATTAGCAGTCGCCTGTCCCTAATTTAGGGCCACTGGTTCCAGGGAAGGGAGAGAGCCAGTGCCGTAAGACAAACGCAACATCCATGTCTCACGGGATTCGAACCCGGACGAATGATCACAAGCCAACGCTTAGACCACGGCGCCACCGGGGAGGCGAACGTTATTCAATTCATAAAGTTTACATGCCACGTCAAGTTACTAATATTGTGCTTTTATCGTGGCACTAAACATAAAATTCATAACCCATAAATTAATATGTGCTTGAATAAAAGCGCAATATTATGAACTAGCCATGCAATGCAAACATTATTAATATGAGTAACCTTGTAAAATTGGGGAAGTCCCACATTTTATTATTAATGTTTTGTTCCTGAGAAAAAGTGTGACATCATTATTAACTTATAAATCTTACTAACATGGGTCACACATTGCTGATATGGCCCAGGACTTTGTTCATGTAACTAATGCCTGAGTAAAAGTGAAATATTTTAAACTTTACTAGTTAGGGCCTAATGGTACTTTTGCGGGGCCCAAAGCGAAGTTTCATTGCATTGTCTAGGGGAAAAAACAACTAATATTTTAATAAAATCGTTACGTGACGAAAGTATTCCGCACAGCCAACGACACATACACACACGAAAAGCATCATAAAGAACATACAGGGCCCAATCCCTGAACCCCCGTTTTCGGAGAAGTTAAAAATTACTTCTAAGTAAACGAACAAATATAAGTATAATTTAGGCTAATAGTGGATTGTCATATTCGACATTTGTGCTGTTCAGTGAAATATTTGGAGTTACCAGGGCCCCGAGCACAGCATCAGTAATTTAGGGGACCCTTCACTTTGCCCGTCATCTTTGAGAAATGAAGCCTTTTTTTTTTTTTTAAAGTTCAGTTTTAGCTTTAGACGGCTTAATTTATGCACGGGCCTAGAGGGCCCAATCCTTGAGCCCCCGTTTTCGGAGAAGTTAAAAATTACTTCTAAGTAAACGAACAAATATAAGTATAATTTAGGCTAACAGTGGATTGTCACATTCGACATTGGTGCTGTTCAGTGAAATATTTGGAGTTACCAGTGCCCCGAACACAGCATCAGTAGTTTAGGGGACCCTTCACTTTGCCCGTCATCCTTGAGAAATGAAGCCTTTTTTTTTTTTTAAAGTTCAGTTTTAGCTTTAGACAGGGCTTAATTTATGCACGGGCCTAGAGGGCCCAATCCTTGAATCCCCATTTTTAGAGATATTAAAAATTACTTCTAAGTAGACGAATACAATAGAAATGTAATTTACGCTAATAGTGCGTTGTCACATTTGGCATCGGTGCTGCTGAGACCCACTCGTATTTATTTTAGTAATGTCATTCAATAAAAAAAAAAAAAAAAAAAGTATGCAAGTTTAAGGTTTCAACGTGTGGTTTTTATTATTCTAACAATTAATTAAGGGGATACGTGCTGATAACTCAGAAATGAAATGAGTAAATGAATACACACCCGTACACACAAGTATGTTTATCGATAAAGCACAAATGTATTTATTGCTGTTTAGTGCTTTGTCGTCGTGAGGGAAAATGATAGTCTCGAAACAGACCCGAAGAGTATCATGAAAACTAACGGAACCGCCGCGATCAGACTAGGAAATACGTCACACGATGTTGCTTCCTTTCCGGAACAACATTTTCGCGTGAAAAACCTACTTACCCAACACGACCGAGCAGCCAGGGAGTTTTGACGTCACAGGAAGTTTCGTCATTTTACTCCCCCTTCCGTCACATCGTTCTTCCTAGCAGACGCCACTAGACAGGTTGTGCGGTGAAAGCAACTTACGGACAGCGGGAACTTTACATGGCGGCTCGCGTTCGCTGCCGTTGAGAGTGAGTTTACTTTGGAGCGCTAAAACGAGATAAAAAGCTTTCTATTCCAATTTTTTTGTGTGATGCTTCATTCCTCTGTTCTGAAGTTTGTATCCATGCCACTTTTAGAAGATTCCGTCAAGAAATAAAGGAGCAAAGTAAGGGAGAAGTTGGTTCAGTTAGAGACCACTGATACCACTTTTTTTATAAAGCCAGAAGTTATTTCAAAGTGCATGTCTTACAAGGATTTGTTAAAGCTTGATGTTAGTAACTCTAATTTCCACTTACTCAGCAAGTTGCTGTATATTGGATCAGAAGTTTGCACCATTATGAAAAAATTATCGAAAGACCATGTGATAGCAAAAGAAGTCAAAGCCTACACTAACACAGCACAGTATATGATACAAAAATTACCTGTTGGAAATTCATTTCTTATTAGTTTTGCAGCATTGGACCCAGAGCTAAGAGGTAAAACTAGTACTATGTTAGCATTTGAAAATTTATCTTTTTATCTGTCATATATTTTCTGAGGCTGAAAAATCACAACTGTGTGCAGAATTGAGATTATACGAAACTGACATTGATATTACTGATGAAATGCTCTACTGTTGCGATAGACAAATATTGGTCTAAAATTTTTTACTTAAAAGATGAAGTTACAAATGAAAAAAAGTATCCTATGTTAAGAAAATTAGTCAAGGCATGCCTTACCTGCTTCCATGGCCCACTAGTTGAAAGTGTTTTCAACTTAATGGATGATGTTCTGACTGACAGTAGAACATCTCTTAAAATCGATTCGTTGGATGCAGTGCAAATTGTTAAATAAATATGACTTACCGTATATACTCGCATATAAGTCGATCCCCCCACTTTCAGAGGAAAAAATCGTAAGAAATTGGAAACTCGCGTATAAGTTGATCCCGGAATGAGAAAAAAAAAATTCAATGAATTTATTCAAAAACATTTGAAATCGAAACAAGTTATATATATAATACTAAATTTAATTTGCATACCCCAAAACTTCATCAGAACCCTTCAAAATCCGATTCCAAGTCAGACTCGCCAAACAGTTCAAAAAAGTCTTTCTCCGTCATCGGCGCGTCATCATAAGCATTAGTATTCCCATCTATGCCTGTGTCATCAGAATCACTGACATCATCACTCATAAAAATCTCATCATCCTCTGTGCCATCAAGTTTGTTACTAATGCAACATTTCTTGAATGATTTCACGACCATTTCCGCAGGTATCGCATCCCAAGCATCCTTGACCCATCGCGCAATCAAAACGATATCCGGCTTCTTTAGATTTCCGCCCTTGGTTTCAGTCGGCAAATCGGAACTTATCCAATCCGCCCAATACCTCCGCACATTGTCCTTGAAGGGCTTATTAAGGCAGACATCTAGTAATTGAAGAACAGATGTCAACCCACCTGGGATGACAGCAAGAGTTGTTTTTGAATTTTCTGCAGTTTTTTTCACTTCTGCACAACGGTGTGCAACAAACATATCCCACACCAAAAGAGGTTTCCTCAAAAGTGCACCTGGCCTTTTGTTCCACACATTCTTTAACCAGTCAATTGTTCCGGATTCGTTCATCCATCCTTTTTCATGGGCACGAACGAGCACACCAGACGGAAAGACAACGCTTTTTGGCAGAGTTTTGCGTTTGAAAATAATTACCGGAGGTAGCTTACTGCCGTCAGCCAAACAGGAAAGAACAACCGTGAAACTGGATTTTTCGTGGCCAGTCGTTTTGATCAAGATATTTTTTTCGCCCTTTTGGTTGTGCGTCTTATTTCCAGGAAGGTCGAAACACATGGCGGTTTCATCCATGTTCCCTATTTGGGAAAGTTCAAAAGCAGTCTCTTTTCTCTTTTGAATTACATACTTTTGAAATTCCATTATCTTTGCTTCGAGGTCACGAGGTAACTTTTGTGCAATTTTGGTGCGCTGGCGTAGACACAACCCATAATGGTTCATGAACCTTGTGCACCAACCTGGTGAGGCACGAAAAGTGTTATTTGCGGTTGCAAACTTTTCATCTTTTGCGAGCTTCAATGCTTGCAAACGTATACCAGTTCGTGTTACAATGTAACCATTTTGTCTGCAGCCCACAATCCAATCATTCAAGACACTTTCCACCTCTGGGAAAGATGTCGTTCCACGGCGCAGCGCCTTTTGCGATTTTGGGATTTTCACCAAGTCCGGGTTTTTTTACGCCAATCTCGAATCAGTTTTTCGTTAATGCCAAATTGACGTATAGCAGCACAGTTGTTAGTATTTTCTGCAAAAGAAACCACTTTCAACTTGAATCCTGCGTTATAGGACATCCGTTTCTTTACACAATCCGTGTCACCCATAATAGGAGAAGCGAGACACGTGCGATTAAGAACATGCAACACCTAACACTGGCTGTCGCATGGCTCCGTTATATCGAAGGTCAGCGCAATCAACTGGTAGTCGGAAGGGCGGAGCTTTCTATGCGCGGCTGTGACTGCGCTGTGGATACGCAAAGCCAGGAGAGAGGAGACTTTTCAAAGCGTGGAGAAATTCGGAGGGTCGCGATTTCGTAATTCTACCACATCACTGTTTTTTCTTTCTTTTTTTTTCTTTCGGAGAGTTGCGATTTTGTAATTAATACCGCATCGGCATTTTTATTTCTTTTGGGATGGATTGCCTTTTGCCTCACTGGAAGAACTTTTGGACTTACGATTTTTTTAGACCCTGCGTATAAGTTGACCCCATTACTTTGAAGCTCTCATTTTGTCCCAAATTTCTCGACTTATACACTAGTATATACGGTAATGTCTTCCAAAGAAACAACTTGCCAAAAATATGGCTTGAAAAATCCTGTGACTGATCCAATTAATAAGGATTTACTTGTAAATATCAATAGAAGTTGGAGAGCATATCAGGACTCAAATGCTGAAAAATCTAGTTCTGATGTGCTTATTTCAAATATAGAAACTCATGAAATCCCTTCCAGTTCATGTCAAAAAGAAATTCGTAGTTCCATATGTGAACAGGGATTTTCCAAATAAATCCCTGTGTGTTGAGGAACCTTCCAGTTCTGTATGTGAAGGAGGAAAAAGAACCTTTCCCATTCCAACAGTTATTGTGAAATTCAATACAAAAGAAAGGCAGATTTAGAGCTTATTCCAAGGAAACAAAAGAAACTAGATGCTTTTCTTTTTTTTTTAAATCAGGTGTTTTAAGACTGTGGTTTATTGTATTTTTCTTCATAATATATTCTGTGATTTAAATGTTTAAAATTGTTAAATATTCCTAAAAGAAGGTATAGGTAAATAATTTTTTTGAATTATAATACAATTGGGTTATTATAATATAAGGTATAATAATGAGTTTTAAAATACTCATTGAATTGAAAGTCATAAAACCCTAGTAAGCCCGCGAGATTTTCAGGTGATTTTATCTGGTCTCGCAAACACCCCTGTGAGTAGTTCTCACTGAAGTCCATAAGAACAATTGCCATGTCTGGCGTAAGCATTTCTTTGAGTTCCTTTAGAAACCTGGATTGTTCCTCCGCAATGTATGCATGTGGGAAAAGTTTTTCCATCTTCAACAATAGCATTTGCATAAAATCTTCCATTGTTGAAGTTTAATTATGTTCTTCCACTTGATACCCACTGACTGAATTCTATGGTATCATTTTCATCATAGTCTTCAAATTTTGTTTTCAAAAAATTTGCTAAGTTATCTGTAGATGGACAGTTTTTGCAGTGTCTGAGCATGCAGTTACAATCTTTCTAGTCACAAACCATGTAACCCATTACTGTTTTATATGATTCCTTGAACTGAGCAGCATTCAGAAGTAATATAACATTTTGATGTATAGTGCACACACATACAGAATGAGTACCAGCAGCACCAGCTAAAATACACCATTTTGATCTTACACTGCAAAATTTTGAAAATCCAACCTTTCTGTCCGGATATTGCTGTTTAAAAGAGCTATACAGTTATTTAAGATTGCACAAAATTAGCCTCCTCTACAAATGCTGATTTCTTCTGATGCTTACAAAATCCTTCTTTCCTGACATCTGCCGAGAAGAAGTGTCATCTTCATAGAATCCCTGAATTAATTGCAGTGTTTCATTGCTCAGTTGTTGTTTTTTTTTTTTTTTTTTTTTTTTTTTTTCCTATCCTTGGTTCTGGTAGTGACATAATTCCTGTTTTATTAATCAGTTTTTTAGATTGTCGCACTAGATATTCTGACACCTGAAATGTTTCAATAATCATCTTTTGGGACCAGGATGGAGGTGCCATTGTTAGCATTTGGACTTTTTTTTTTTGCCTGTTCAATGTGAGAAGTTTCTCTTTTATCAGAGCCCCAAGCTTATCTAAATCTTTGGCCTTTTGCTTTGTTGCACTGGTCTCAGGGGTATCTTCATTTTCAGAGCTTGAAAAATCATGCTGCAGTACACGGGCAACTTTCTTTATGTTTGACACTTGATTGTATTTGTTTTATTTTCCTTTTTCTATATGACAATCTTCTGTGCTATGGTACAGAATGCAGCTTCAAAGGAGAACAGCCAATATTACTCATGCCCATATTGATTTCATCCAGTGTTTGTTCTTTTTCTACTGATTCTTGTAGTAGTGTTTAACTTGTTGTCACTTGTGCTTTCACTTTTATACTGTGCAGCTGTGATGTCTAAACAAGATTCAGAGCTTGCTTCCTCTAATCTCATAGCCCTATTTCTACAGTTACAACCGATCTTCTGCCCAGGTTTGACATTAACATGTTTTTGCATAAATTCCTTTGCTAATTGTAGACTGACCATCCTTAGAGAGCTTCTAACAGATTTTTTATGAACTTGAAATGGATTGCAGCATGATTTTTGTTGTTCCTCAAATTTTGTTATATAGTAGTATTCATGATGAAAACATAATGTCACAATACTTCCACAATCTGCTATTTCAGCTCTTAAACACAGTATTTACTTATCAACTTCACTTATCTCCTAAACTCTTTTCAGTCCCCTTTGTGACTCACAGCATGTTTTGTGACATGGTGTTTGGGTCAACTGCCCAACACTGCAGAGGTTTTGTTGATTCATTACTAAGGAAGTAAGCAGTAAGAGAATATGTACAAACTAAAAAACCTTCCCCTCTCAGCAAAAGAACAGTAACAGTTAACTTAAATCTTACTCTCTCAGCAAGCTAAAACTCTTAAATGAAAAACAAACCAAAGGGGTTGGTCATGACCCAGGGTACTAGTGAAACAAACCAAAACAAAAGAAGATTAAAATGAAACCTTATTGGCTTATTAGCTGAAACCAAAACTAAACTTTGATTGGCAGTTGGAAAAACCTAACCAAAACTAAACATTTATTAGCAGTTGGAAACCAAACCAAAACTAAACATTTATTGGCAGATTGGAAACCAAACCAAAACTAAAACATTGATTGGCAGTTGAAAACCAAACCAAAAATAAACATTGCCTGTCAGTTTAAAACCCTACTGTCACTGACTGGAAGTTTAAAACCCAAAATAAAACTTCATTCCGTGAAGCATATTTCAGAAAGTTCTGATCTTTCAACATTTTCTCTACACACATCACCTTGTGATGATTAAATCAGCTGATAAAGCAAACTTGTGGTATGTTGAAATGTGTTGTATGCAATGCTAAAAATGGTTACTTTTGTTGGTGCTTTGTGCACTGATACTCTGAAAAATTTATTTCACATAATGTTTCAAAGTAGTTAAAAATTAGTCAGTGCTTAAAAATTTCGATTTGATTTTGTTTCACTTTGTCAATTGTAAAAAAATGGAGCAAAATAACTGCAGATTGAGTCGAAATTATTAGTTATTAAGAATATAGGAATTTATTTTTTCAACTATAAAGAATACATTTAAAAATAGTTAGCCTCTAAATTTGATTTGGAAATTTACCAAAACTGGAAAAAAATCCTTGTAATCACGGTATACAAGAAATTACTTTTTTTTTTTTTTTTTTTTTTTGATCTTGTAGTACCTAGTAGCAATTTATTAACAAAATTACATGTTTGATTATTCTCAAGGTATTTTATGTAAAAAATGAACAAACTATTTCTTTTCATTTTTGCAGAGGTTCTTACCCCTCAGCATGTGAGAGTAACTACATCTTGTGAACACTCTCTCTCTCACGCACGCAAGCACGCGCAAAGATTTAAGTTGAAAAGCTGCCACATGATATGCTTCATCATTTGCAACAGGATCAGTTTGCTATTGAACGAGTGGTTAGGCCTAACTTTCGAGTGCTGTATCTCGGAAACTATAGAATGTGGGAGATTAAAAATGTGCGGTGTGTTGCAGCTTTGTTAGGTAAACCTACATGCTAATTTTCAGCAAAATCCAAAACAGTGGGTCAGGTTTGTAGAGCAAAATGGCTGAACTGTCAAAGGAGATCCTCTATGAAATTCAGATAATTTTAACCATCTGAGAAAATATGCTAATAACCACCATTTTTTTTTTCAAATATGTTATAGGATGTGTTAAATATCAATATAAAAAAATATATATCTCCCTCATTCCAGAGCAATATTCTACAGAGCCTCCCATAAAATGTATAAATTTTGCTGTGATTTTTCACTTCACCTTTAGGTGGCGCTCACTTAACTGGTGTTTCAGGTAAAATGAAAAATGTTTTCAATATGTAAGGACCCTTTTCCATGCGATTCCAAAGTTTCATTCTCCTAAATTCAGTAGCACACAAACTACAGCATGTTATGTAAAAAGTGGCATGCTACTGCACAGCTGCAAAAGTGGGTGTTCTGCTTAATTTTGGAGCACTGTATTTTAAAAACTATGAGGTTTAAAAAACTGAAACTTTGGATTTTCCCATATCTTTATCGGGTATATCTACCTGCCAAGTTTCATTAAAATCCGAGGCGGTGGGTGACATAGCCTCGGTGATCGACATGGAATGACCCTTAACTGAAATATCTATTATGACCTCAATGTGAAAAAAAAAAAAAAAAATTAGACCCTAAAATAATTTCAAAAGTCGTCTGGCAGACCACTGAGGAGGTCTGCCAGATGGTTGGTAATCAGCTCCTGTTGTGAACTTCACTCTCACCAAACTCCTTGTTAGAGCAGAAGGGAAATCTTTTATTTTTGAAATGATGAACAATTCATACAAGATGGTATCATTAATTGAAATGTATAATGCATTGCAAAAGGTTTTATTTAAATTAAAGGCTCCCTTCCTTTTGGTGTCGCATAGCTTCTGGAACGGGATTCCGGCCCATTTCCACCACTTCTTATTCTTACTAAAGAATCAGTTAAATATTCTACCATAAAGCCATTAAGCTCTAACACAAAATATCATTAAAACATTTTCCTAGTTAATAGCAAATGTACACTTAGGCAGACAAATCTTTTCACTCATCTTACCTCAATCTCTCCGAAAAACCCATGCATAATAATCAATTCACTCCTAACACAAATAAATATGAATCATTTTTGCAAATTTAAAGAAGTTAGACTAAAAAAATGGCAAAAATTTAAAATTTTAAAGGCATATCCAAACACAACAGAAGGCCAGTTCAAAGGCTGTCACCTAACCCCTTGGGCATCCTCAGGAAAGGCTGGTAATCCCAATAGCTCGGCTGTCTGCAGCGGAGTATCATAAGAACTATAGTGGTTGGTTATACAGAGAGCTTCAAAGTCATCGCACACCTGAACATGACTATAGACATTATTACAGATAAACGACCAGAAACTAATATTTTAAATGCTACTCAAATACAAGAATTAAATAGTATATTGCATTATATTAATGATAATATTTATTCTTTTGAAGATATTGTTTATAAACAGAACCAAGGAGGACCTATCGGCTCACCACTTTCAGCTTTATTTGCTGAAGTGGTGATGAACTTTATTGAAGCAAATGTCATTGAAAAAATGAAAGCCACCCCTACTTTATTGCCATTATATAGATATTTTCATTTTATCAAAGCTTACTGTATCAGAATTGGATATTTTGGCCAAACAATTTAACAGTATCTGCCCTTTCACTGATAGAATTTGAAAACAATAAGCAATTACCCTTTTTAGATACTATGTTTTAAAATCAAAAACAGTTTTGATTACAAGGTATACAGGAAGCCTTCATATACGTATACCAGTAATGATTCCATATGATTCACACCACCCTATAGCCCATAAAAATAATAGTATTAAAACCTTAATTGAAAGAGCGTTTACACATTCTTCAAATGATAGATACAGAACAGAATAATATATATCAAAGACTTCAGGAATGTATGGATACCCTTCTAATCAATTTTAAAAGTGGAAGTTGGAGATAAAAGTTTGTGGCTTTGTAAATGGAAAACCACAAAAAATATCAATAAAAAACAGTTGTTCAATATGTTGGATAATTTTCTTTTTAAAAAAATATATCTTATGAAATAATAAACTTTGTGCCAAATACAATTGGCAACTGGGTAGCAGTATTAATTCAATTAAAAATGTAATTGTTAATAGAAGTAATAAAAAAGTTTTAGAGACTTGAGGTGTATATGAAATTCCAATTGGTAATGATCCTCTGATTTCTTACATAGAAGTACAAAAAATAAAAATAAATCACAGGTTGCATCAACATTTTTAAAAATGGCAAATCAAAGAAGCAAAAACATCATTAATACATTATTGCATCAAAGCTCGTGTATTTCAAAATTTGAGCAAATAAAAATTTTAAAAAGCTGTGAAACTGAAAAACATTTAAGATTGGCTGAAACTGTATTAACAGTAAAAAATAGGAATAGAGTCTAACTTCAATAATCTGAATATACTCTCAACCCATTGGAAAGAGTTGATTAAACTAGTAAAAAAATGAACAGAAGCAGAAGATAATGTAATACATACTTTGTTTTCCAATAGATGGCACCTGGTTTGCAATGACTTTGAAGCTCTCTGTACAACCAACCACTATAGCTGTTATGACACTCTACTGCAGGCAGCTGAGCTATTGATTACCAGTCTTTTCTGAGGATGCCCACGGGGTTAGGATTTGAATTGGCCTTCTACCGTTGCATTTGGATATACTTTTTAGGACTTTAACTTTGAAAAAGTGATTCCATATGTATTTGTGTTATGAGTCAATTGATTATTCTGCATGGGTTTTTCGGAGAGATAGAGGTAAGATGATTGAAAAGAACTTTGTCTGCCTAAGTGTGTAATTGCTATTAACGAGAAAAATATTTTAATGAGATGTTGTGTTAGGGTTTAATGGGTTTATGGTAGAATATTTAACTGACTTTTTAGTAAGAATAAGGATATGGTGAGCATATCTTCCTGCCAAGAGATTAAGGTATAATGTTTGAAAAAACCATGTGCATGAAATATGTGCTACAGAATGGGATCTGGCAACATACAGTTTGCCAGCAGAGTAAGTCTCCTATTTTTTTTAATATTATTCAAGTTGCACGTTTTTGTGAAATGGAGGGTAGAACATATGTATTCATCCAACATATCTCTATTTTGAGTAAATACTTGTTATGTTTCTTTCTGTAATTGATCATTGTTAAAATTCAAAGAGGACAAATCTGCAGCTAAAATGGACTGTTTGTTTTTTATTTTGTGAGTTGCCAGCTATGAATGTGTCAAATATGTCTTTATAATGATCTTGAACTTTTCTTTTTATGTCTTACAGCATCCATTTCTAAAGTTGTCACGACCTTTAGCAAGTCTTCATCCTTTAATAATTGCAGCTAAAGAAGCTGCCAAAAACCATTAGATGTGAATTATTGTTTCAACAACATTCTTGTGCCTCAGGGTGTTTAACTGATTAAGCATCCCTCTTGGAAACTGTTCCTCTTTTTTCAATCAAGGTGAACCATTGTAAACATTTAGAGAGATGGAAATGGTGACTCTACATCTGTGTGACATTCTTTATTTATTACGAAGGCGTCTGCACACACAGAGACACTGCTGGGTACCTCAGAGTTGAGTTCGAAATACAGCTTCACCGTTCACATTTTTTAATGGAGGCAACTTTTGTTGCTGTTATTACAAGTGATATTTGTGATACAAAAAGGCTAGCTACACATCAACTGCCATCTTCCATGGAACTTCCGTGAATGGCCTTTCCTTTACTGACAGCTACTGATTCACTAACCTCAAGAAATATCTGTTCAAAGTGATATGATGTCATGGTGGAATGGATGCTTCACAGGGAGTGACTGAATTTTAATACTACACTGAATGACATTCCCTGTCACTTGTGTTGTACAGAATTGGTTGGTGCAGAACTGTGAAGTTGTGAATGGCATTTTTGCTAGTGGAGTGTATAACTAGCTTGAAATGCATTTTGTATTTTTTTAAATTAAAAATTCTGTTAATTCCTGTGAAGTGGGGAAACTCTGTGGTAAACTAAAACATTTTTGTTTTTCATTTTTCCCTAGTGTGTAAGGAAAGTGGCTGTAAAAGTATTTTTAATTAGCTTATTATTTCAGAACCAGATATTGTGGCACAAGACAGAGAAAAAATTTCCAGGTTTTTTTTGTTTTTTTAATATTTTATTGCATAGCCTGTGTGTGCGTGGCAAATTTATTTCTGTTATACGGTGATGTGAGTGATATTTTTCTTTCTTTCACGTTAATTTGCAATTCTGGTCATTAAACAGCATTACTAAATTAAAACCTTACATTCATCTGTACCATGTTGGCTCATATTTTAACTTTCATTTACAGCCTTTTATTTAAACATGAAATGGTTAAGATTTAGATTATTTTTTTCCCCAGTCTTGTCTGTGTGTGCTTTTTTTTTATTATTCTGATAAAGATGTATTGTCTCCCCTTCACTTGTACAGAAGTTGTTCCAGTACATGTGCTGTGTTTTAAACTTCCACTGGTTTATCTCAGTTGTTGCACAAAATTTTTTTCTTCCAGAATTATATGGGAAGAAGTAATTTAGTTGAAAAAGATAGACAAAAATATTATTGGGCATGTACAAATCTAATTAGCAATTGCATTTTACCTTATGAAATTACCAACAGTGAGAAATGTCTTGAATCAAAAGAAAAAAATTTAAAAATGAAGTTTTTCTGGTTAAAGATTTGCTTTTCCTTTAATATGTCAAATCTTTCAGAAGTTTAAGCTAAGTTTTAAGCGTTGAAACATCAATAAAACAATTTTTTACTTATTGTCATTAGTTCATTGTATAGTTAAACATCCTTCATTATTCTGAAGCAGGAAGATAAGACACACACACACACACAAAAGCAAGTAGATGTGCACAATAATTATCGGGTGCAGTTCTTCATTCAAAACAGAATGATATTGTTATTCCTAAGAAAATGTGTGGTATTTCTGATTTAGTTTTAAATATATACACTTCATAATTAATTTTAACATCCATTATTATGGAGTCATCTTATAACACACAGTCATGTAAGAGCAGACATACAAAATGCCAGGTTAGATTCTCAAAATAAATACCTCTTAGTCTTTTGGGAAAAATAAGTTGTAACAACTATTTTTGTCATTTCATGTTCTTTTATTGTCAAAATAGCATTTTAAATATTATATATTTACAAAACTTTGAATAGTTTCTGCTGAAGATTTTTGAGGTCAGCAGAAAATTGTGGGCAGTTGTGTTGCAATAATAATAGTGTTTTGCATTTAGACCAATGCCCCTCCCCCCCCCACACACACACACACGAATTAATGTATATCGGTCTCCCCTGTAATAGCATTTGTTATAGTACAATATTCTGTAAAGCAGCTTCATAATACAACAGAAGAGACTTAGTATGTTATTAAAAACTTCTCAGCAGGGACTTTGAGGGGGGGGGGGGCTTTTTTTTTTAATATTATGGGTAGGTAAAAATGTTTTCTTTCTAAAATTGGGTTCTAAAAAGTCATGAATGCTCTTTAACAGAGCATTTGCAAAAAATTGTACTGTTTAGCTTACAGATGCCATTTCTGAATGCTTTTAATGAGTTCCTTCATATCTGTTCAAGACAGTATAACCTAACCTCGGAGCTAAAGGTTTCTCTGTTTTTCCCCAGTCTTTTGTGTGCTCTGTCTGTCTTATATACATATTGGGTTGTCGGAAAAGTCATGATGTATTTTAGCCATGCTTTGCAAAGGTCATTTATTGATAGAAAGAACAAAGATCAATCAATGATATAATGCCCGTTTTGTTCGATAACCTTTTGCCATCTTTCAGTGAGCTGCAGAATGCCTCGTTCATAGAAGGACCTGTCTTTTGTGGCGAAAAACTGTTTAAGGTGGTGATTTACAGCCTCATCTGAATTGAACGTTATACCATGCAATGACTATTGAAGAGAGCGAAATAAGTGGAAGTCTGACGACACAAGGTCAGGCGAGTATGCTCTGTGTGGCCACACATCCCACCCAAGCTCCAGTAATTTTTGGCGGGTGATCAAACTTGTGTGTTGTCTTACGTTGTCGTGATGAAACACAACACCTTTACGATGAACAAGCTCTGGACGTTTCTGGATGATAGATTCGTTCAAACTGTCCAATTGCCGACAGTACACATTCAAATTGATTGTTTGGTTCTGTGGTAGGAGCTCGAAAAACACGAAACCTTTAAAATCCCACCACACTGAGACCAGAACCTTACGCTGATGAATGTCTGCTTTGGACGTTGTTTGAGGCGAAGCAGCTCGTCAGTACTAAGACCGTTTGCGCAGCACATTGTTGTACACAATCCACTTTTCGTCACCAGTTTTAAGTCGCTTCAAAAAAAGGATCGTTTTCCTCACGTTTAATGAGCATATCACAGATGTTTATTTGTGCCGTCAATCGAGCTTCTTTGAGTTCATGAGGAACCCACACATTGAGCTTGCTTATGTATCCCAGCTTCTTCAGGTGGTCGTGAACACTTGAATGATGGATGTGCAATGTGTCTGCAATCTCTTGTGTTGTGTAACGTGGGTTTGACTCTATCAATACCTTGATTTGGTAAATCATCAACCTCGGTTGGCCTTCCGGACCGAGGAGCGTCGTTGAGGTCAAAATCACCAGCACGGAATTTTGCGAACCACTGCTGGCACTGACCTTCTTGTAGAGCATTATCACTGTACACTTTATGCAACTTTTCACAAGCTTGACATGCTTTTTTCCCTTTACGGAAGTAAAACAGTAAAATATGGCGGAAATGCACAGTTTGGTCTTCCATCTTCAACTTGATGTCAAATATCCGCAAATCAACCAAATCTCTCTCTATTCCTTTTAGACTGCAGATAGAACTGGCACCTGTTGAATGCCATAGCTATAGCAGAGCTGTGCATGCCTCTAGTACTTCCAAAACCGCCATCAGGTGCCAAAATACGTTATGACTTTTCCGACAACCCAATATATATACAGTCTAACTCGTATAACAAAGTTGAAGGGAAATCAAAAACAACAGGTGTTGTATTTTGTTATAGCCGAATGGATAGAAAAAGGGGGTGAATTTTTGGCATATTATGTTGTCAGTTTAAAACTCATAAATCATAAACTATCAATTAATTGAAGGTAGATAATACTTGTTAATTGAAAACTATAGTTAGCAAAATAATGAGTGAGATCTGCAACATACAAAACATTTAACAAATGTAAAAATTAAAGTAACTGCCAAAAATTTGAAATTTTACCTTGTACATGTTATACACTGCTGGCCACCCAAAATGCAACACCAAGAAGGACATTTGATAGCAAAGCCAGATTTACTGGACACATAACAGATACAAAGATGAAACGATTGAGCTTACAGGCCTGTGCGACTTCTGGAACATGCAGACATCAATAGTTCATGTGGCCCCGATGGCTGGCAATAACGGCCGCTACACACCGCGGCATCGAACGAAAGGGGCTTTGGATGTGGGCTTGGGGTATGTCGGTCCAGACTGCTTCCACACGTTGCCACAGTTCATCAGGCGTAGCCGCAGGTGGTGCTTGCCAAACCACTCGGTTGCCGATCAGCGACCAGACATGGGCGACATATTGGGAGAACAGACGGGCCATGGCAGCAGTGACACATGGTGGGCCATGAAGAATTTGTTGCACGATGCGTGCCACATGCAGGCGCGCATTGTCCTGTTGAAACGTAGCCGCTGGCAGGTCCTGCAGGTAAGGGAGGACTACAGGCTCCAAAACGTTGGAGATGTAGCAGTGGCTGTTGAGTGTACCTGTGATGCGTACCAGAGGGGTGTGTGGGTGTCATATCCAATTGCACCATAACGCCAGGCGACGGATGGTATGGCGATGCATAATGCAGACGTCGTACAGTATCTCGCCGCAGTGCCGCCACACGTGGTTCCGACCATTGTGGTGTTGCAGGCAGAAGCGGGATTCATTGGAGAAGTCAATGTCGTGCCATTCCGTAGTCCAGGTGCGGCGTTCAATGGCCCACTGTCGCCGGTGGTTAACGTCAATGGTAATCGAAGCAATGGGCGCAGTGCAGCAAGTCTCCGCCCTTGCAGAAGACATCAAAGGTTACATGCTGACACAGGTTGTTGCGCAACACACCCTAATTCCTGCGCTAATGTTCGTGATGTGGTGCGAGCCGTCAATGCCCGCCGCACAACATGCCGGTCCTCTTGTTCGGTGGTGTGCCGTGGATGTTGCAATTGCTCACATCGGTCCATCCCTCCTGCACCCACCGAATCCATACTCACCTCACTGTGGCTGGATGTCATCCCACATGGGCACCAATGTCTCGGTACGATAAACCGCTATCGGGATACGCCACTATTCGTCCTCTGTCAAACTCCGAAACGTGCTGGAATGACTGCCGTATTCTGCGACGAGGCATCGGGAAGTTTCCCAGGCACAGGTCCGGCAGAACAACACACTTCCACTACTTACACCCCGCTTCCTGTGCACCCTTCTTATAGTGCTTCTCGGTGGTGTGCCGGGTGCACATGATTTGCATATGCCCTGCAAGGCTAGTCGTTTGCATGTCCACTTGCGCGCGACGCATGCTGCGAATTTCAGGCCAATTGGGTTCTTCCTTCTTGGTGTTGCATTTTGGGTGGCCAGCAGTGTATATCAGGTATATCAGCCAGTTTTTGCTTGTTTTGCACTTATCCCAGTAGTTTTTTAAATGTTTTTCAACTTCCACTGATGCACTTGTTAAGATTGTTTCTAAATGCAAAATAAACAAAGATTTCATAAACAGAAATTAAATGATTGAAAGGTGGTGAGGAGAGGGGATAAAAAACAACACTTGTCCTGGAGATGTATGTTTAGCAAATGTGGGGGTGGGAGGTAGTGGAAAAGTAACGGAAATTATTTTGTCTTCATATGAACTGACCTGTCTGTCTAGGGAATCATGAGGTGTTGTCAACAGCAGGTAATTTCTTGTTTTCCAGTGACAAAGCTGATTGAATGCCGCCTATTTTGTTTGCAGATAATCTTGCCGAACTTCAGTATATGCAGTTTCACCAAGACTTGATTGTAATCTGCAGTTAAAATAACAAGGTAGAATATTATGAAGTTCAAGGGATGTATAAAAACATCGGTTTAATGAGGGGGCTTTCCTTGATTTGAAACAAAAATGCCTAACTGTAGCCAAACATGGCTGCAAATTTTTATTGTTCAAATTTCATGCATGTATAAATGATACATTTGTGTGATTTTAGGGTAGTCTGCAAATGGCTTTTCTTTTCCTGTAAAAATAAATTTTTGCTGTTTTAGTGTCACATTGAAGCCTCTTTTTGTAGCCCTTTTTCTTCACCTAAATGTTTGTGGTTACACTTAATAATTTTTTTCCACTGAAATACCAAGATTTAAATTGTTTCTGTTGCTTATTACTAGGAAGTGTTTTCAATGAGACTACTACCTGATGTACATGTACATTTTACTTTATTAGTAGTAACAGATATTACTAAGTTCTCCATCTGTGTCAATAAGATCATGTAAGTGAAAATAAATTTTGTATTAGTTTAATTTTAAAAATCAAATGCCTCTCATTTGATTTGTTTACAGTACAAAAACTGTTCAGGTAAATTTTTCCAAAATGTGCAGATGATTTAATATCAACCTTCATAATATGGTGAACAATTCTCAGCAGCTTATAGTTTTCCAGTGGCATATTACATCAAGATACCTAAGGGTTTTTCAGTGACATTGTAATGTTGGTAATATGTCCTATGCAGACTAACTAAACTAAGCCAATCACTCCATCAATCTATTTGTGTAAATGATCTTGTTTGCTATAACCTCTCTTCCCTTTTAAATTAAACCAAAATGTAGTTGTTTAATTTTAATGTTCATGATTCCTTATAAAGAGCAAGAGTTATTTTTAACATATTATTTGAGAATGGAGCATTGTGGTGAATTTTTTGACATTTTTTTCAAACATTCCTGCATTCATGCTTTTAATGTTCAAACTTTGAGTGAAGCATCAGTTAATTGAATTAAGATTGTTTTAAAGTTCTTTCTGCATATCATTTCATGAATTTTAGCATGTAATACCAGATCCCATAGGAAACAGATAGTGAATAACCTACTGTTTTCTTATACTCTTGGTCTAACACAAATCAGATGTTCTTGGAGAGAAAATGGTATTCCTTGATCAGGAATTGGAACAGAACCATGTTAAAAAAAAAAAAAAAAAAATAGTAGTACATATTTTGATGATTGTAAAATTTTTGTCAAAGGCCTGCTGTACATCATAAGCATGTAGGCAGTAGTAGCTACATTTTATGTGATATTTATTTTCTTTAGGTACTTGTTATAACAGAATAAAATGTGATATTTTATTTAGCTGCCTGTGTTAAATATTTCTCTCAATGGATAAATAAATCCTTTCTTTTCGTTACTTCTCTCTCTTTCTTGCCCCCCCCTTTATCACTATCTCTCAATAAATCCACCCCACCCCACCCCCCAAAAAATTTTGGTGTTATATATTTTTATCAGACCCCCCCCCCCCCCCCCAATTTATAGTTTGTATTTTAAAACAGTACGAAAGTTGTAATTAAAAGATCAAATCAGATTTGTAAGGAGCTTCATGTTAGGTATCACATTTAAAACATCTTTTCTGTGTAATAGCGATATTACTGTGTTTCAGCTTGCTACATATAATATGAAGTTTGTTATGTATATGCCTTGCATGTAATAAATTAAATTATATGATTTCTATTGATATTTATTGCTTGTCATTTTTGCCATGATTTGCAACATCTGTAGGAACATTTATGTTTAATAATAGTTATAGAAAAGAAAATTTTTATTTACTGCTGTACATTCTCTTTTATTGATTCACAAATCCTGTTGAAATCATTTATCAAAGAAAATGTGAGTGAAATATTTATATTTTAGAAATTCACTACTAAAGTGAGTGCAAACTGTAAAATGTGAACACAACTTTCAACTTTTCCTGTGTCTAATAAATGGCTGCAATTCATGTGCAATTTTCTTGCTAGCTGCAGTTTTAAAGGCCAATTCTTTGTTAATAAAAGGTCAAAATTCATATTTATTTTGTACAAGAAAATGTAACATAATTTTACATTTGAGTGAAGATCAAATGCTAGATATGCTCAGTATGATAGATGTGCAGCAATAAAAAGAATTTCCTTAATCTGCTTAGCATTTTATTGTAAAACATGCATTTTTAGATTGAGAATTTGACCCACTTCGTACACATACTTTTGAAAAATTTGTCTGAGCAGTCAGTAAAGATGGAGATGAATTCTGGACATGAACATTAGCTAAAGGAGACAGAGAGGCTGCAAACAACTCAGAAACATGGAGAGATGCCTACCTGGTATAACTGAGAAAGATGGAAAAGTAAACTTGCAGAGCAGAAAAATTGCAGGAGTTAATAACCTTTAAGAGTCTCACCAGAAGTATATACACACATTTTTAGTATATACACTAAAGAAGCATATTATTAGAAAAGCCCGCCTAATAATGTTAGTCCACCATTGTCCTTCAAAACAGCCTCAATTTAATGTGGCATGAATTCAACGAGGTGCTGACATCATTCTACCCATAAGTGGATGTGATTGCGTCCATTGCCAAATTTTTTTCTGGAGAAGTTCCATTACAAATGGTTCTCTCAATCTCGTGCTACAAGAGTTCAGTTGGGTTAAGATCTGGGGAGTGTGGGGGCCACTTTAGCACTCTGAAGTCACTGTCGTCCTCCCAGAACCACCTTGTGGGGATCAGAGCCTCGAAGCATGGTGCATTATCCTGCTGGAAGTAGCCCTCCATTAGGTAACACCCCACATGTGTGCTCTGCAGTGATCTTGAGATACCTCGTGACATCCTAATACACTCAATGGACAAAACATTAGAAATACCTACCATATAGTGTGCTTGTTCTCCTCTAGTACAAATAACAGCCTGTACACCCAGACCACCCAAGATGTTGGTCCAGGATCCATAGATCTGATGTCCCACTCCATGGCATCCCAGACAGCTTCCAAAGGGTTTAAATCCGGGAGCCATCAGATGGTTTCAAACTCAGACGAGTATATCGAGTCATGCCTGGGTGGTTCCAACCCAGTGGGGCAGGGCATTGTCCTTTTGAAGCAGGCCATCGACCGCAGGATGCATGAAGGCATGTATGTGATCAGCCAGCACATACTGGTAGTGTGCAGTGATTAAGGACCTCTCCAGATTCACTAAGGGACCTAATGTGTTCCAATAGAAAGCTCCCCAAACCATCGCAGGACCACCACCACCTTGAACAGAGCAGACCTGGCACGACAAGGCTGTGGCCTCGTGTTGTATACACCACACGTTCTCCATCCCGTCAGCCCGGTGAGCTGAAAACAGGATTCATCTGATCACACAATGTGCAGTAGGTCAAGTTTTGGTGTTCCCAGCACCAGGCGAGGCATAATTTCTGATGACGAACAGTGACACAAGAGTAGGGCATCCGCTTCCATAGCCCAGGGTATGCTGCATTCTCCATTCCGTTTGCTCACTGATGCTGCTCTGGCATCTGCCATTTAACCTGGATTGGATTTGCACTGCCATTGCCAAGTGGTTGGTCTGTAGGAGCCTGGACAGTTTGGGTCGACCTTGGTCATCAATGGCCTGTGGTCGTCCACCACTTGCTCTCTTGGCACTGGTCCGTCTGTCAATGGCACACTTGCAGTACATCTTTGATATGGTTGTTCTTGGGAGTCCTAGGGTTCTGACCACTTGGGTGATAGAATACACATCTGTCTTGTGTGGACACTTTTCTTGTGCCAACAAAGTGTCCATAATCAAAGTCTCTCAAATCACTACATTTACCCATGTTCATCAATTGCGATACATTGTTGGGAAGCCCTGTTGTCTGCCTATTTATTGCCTGTGTACGATTTGGGTTTGTTCTACTCTGCATGGGGAATATCCATCTCAGCTGCCCATCACCCCTATCTCTAATGTTTTGTCTACTGATTGTACTGTTCCAGAGGTATTTAAAAAAAAAAAAAAACTTGTGCCTACCATGAAAACAGACTCCCAGACCATTACACTGCCTCCACCATTTTGTATGGTTAATGCTAGGCAGCTGGGACCTATCAATTTGTTATGTTGCCGTATTCTTGCACATCCATTAGCATACATTAACTGAAAACATGATTCATTGGACAATACAACTTTTTCTAGTGTGCAGAGGCCCAATTTTAGTGCTCCTCCACATACTGCAGATGAATGTCTTTTTTTTTTTCAGAGATGAGTGATACATAAAAGGGACTTCTGCTGTTATAGCCCATTCATTCTAGTGGGTAGGCTGAAATTCTTTCTTCTCTCGGTTCTGCTGTTGTACTGCATGATTACTTTACCCAATAGAGCTCTTCTGTTATCTCATACAATCCTCTTAGGCTGCCATTGACCATGAACACAGACCAGTCATTTCCTCACACAGGAAGACTGTTGATTGCTTGCACATGCACACCTAATGCCCACTATCTTGCATCTTTCAAAGTCACTTAAATCAGGAGTCTCTTCCATATTACCACTATGTATGCTTCTAAATGCTGTGCAATGAGCTTTTTATAAAAGCCATCTCAACATCATAGGAGCATACATAAGCGAGAATGGCACATGTCTGAGTACTGTTGGGTGTCCCTAATAATTATTTATCTATTTCAGTGTATGCCTGCCAGAGGAAATTTGCCATCCTTTTTGAACTGCATTGTTAGAAAGAAAAATTATTGCAATTTTTGTTCTGCTTTGCACAAGACATTTTTAGCATATGGATAAAGTAAGTGACTTAATTTTCATGTGTAATATATGTTGCCTGTTAAGAAGCAGGCAGACTATTTTAAACCACCCTGGTGGCCAAGTGATCTGAGGCAGAGGCCAGTCATCTGAGTTGGGATAGCCAGTCATCTTTCTGTCCATGATGAGGCATTGATGGTGTGTTTGATGGCTGATTCTGTCCCTTTCCTGTAATTAATAGCCCCAAATGAGGGATGGATGCCATAGATTGCTCACAGCCCCCCCCCCCCCCCTTTAACTTTGGAGCAAAAAAAACTGTTATACAGAAATTTCTTATTAGTTTATTTATTCAGCAGCAACTTTTTGAAATATATCAGAGCTTTTTTCTTGAGCTATGTGTAATTTGCTGTACAGCATGCTGGGGACCATAACTTAATTCAATAGTTTCTTGCTGCGCTGATGATGCATATCAGAATGGGACAACCTACATCTGAACAGTAATAAAATACCATAATCAAGCAGCCTTGAAATAAATCATATAAACTTTCCTTGTCTTCTTACCAGCAAGTCCTGAATTTCTTATTAAATTTGGTTTTCTGTTGAATTTTTTTCATCAATGTTACATTTTGTCATAATAAATCTGCCTATTTTTAGAATTACTGTTCATGTTAATACTTGCAGTGTTTATAACTTTGAGGTGGAAGTCAATGACACCAAAATAATATTTGTCAAAATGTAGGCTTCAGTTATCTATGAAAAATGCTTTCTGCAAATGAAAATATTGAGAAATTTATCAGTTTTAGGGAATGCGGAGTTGTAGCCTTTGTCACCACTTTTTTGTCATTTCTCAAAGTCAGTAGTGACCATGGTCAGTGTGCATTAGTAGTTTGTTTTCTTCTGACAAAAGGACATGCCCAAATATTATGGGGAGAAATGAGATGAGTAAACACACACAGAGAAAGTTGAATTATAAGGCACTTTTAAAAAAGAATCTAATGAAAGTTGAAAAGGGAAGGTCCTGTACTGAATGAATGTAGGTATTGGAAGAAAGCTGAACTTGGTAAATGAAAAAAATGGCTGAACAAGACTGAACTTGGCAAATGACTTAACTTTCAAGCAGTTTATAGTAAGAAGTGTGACACCATTTTAAAACTTAACAGGATACAGTAATTAACTACCCAAGGAATTTGTGATTTGAAATTGTTTTCAGAGTGAGCATGAATATACAAAAAAAAAAAAAAAAAAAAAGTGTTTATGGTTTCAAAGAAGGCTTGAACACCTTAATTCCCTGAATTGTTGCAAGGAGAGGATCTGTTGGTTGTGTGTGTTTCTTTAGTTTCAAAACTGCTGTCAATGACAAACAATTTGAAAACAGAAGAGTATGCTGCACTGGCGGCGCAGAGGTCTAAGCATTGGCTCCTAAGCATTTGTTCGAGATGGATCTGGATTCAAATCTCTGTGAGGTGTGGATGATGTGTTTGTCTTACAGCATTGGTTCTCTCCCTTCCCTGAAGCCAGTGATCCTAAATTAGGGAAGGCGACACTGCTTATAGCCCATTGAGTGGTTGTTAAACATCCAATAAAAAAATAAAAATAAAATGCTGGCAAGAAGATTATCTTGCATTCTGACGCACACAAAAAAGTGATGCAACTTATATTTAACTCCACAGAAAATGTGTAATCAGGTTATTGCAGCTGTGCCTTCACAAACTCTGAAGACTTAAAATAATCACCTCCTCACTGAAAAAGATGGAATAACCTTAAAAAGAGTATGCAACAAAATAAATGAACTACACATGAAGCTAAACCTACATTACAGACTCAAAGAATTTATTATTCCAGTGGTTAACATATCCAATGCAGCCCTTGCCAATGAAATGGCAAATTGGTATTTACATCATGTCATATGTTAAGCTACCAGCTTGAGTTTTTTTACCGGAGTAAAGGATGTGTGTATGTAAACATATCATAAAGATGCTTCACAAAACAGTGCTGCATGACAAGGGTGTCATTTGAATTCATCCTCTATATGTATTTTTTGTTTAGAATCATTATTGTGAAGCTATAATTAGATGTCACATGGCATTGCCTTCTTTTAGGAGCACCTGCATTTCTTTCCTGAATCAGCTTGTGATGTGTATTAAAAACATATGTACTGTATTTCAAAACCATAGGCTGTGTTGAGCAGGTCACAAACGATGTGCTGAATTTAGGTGTAATTAATGCAAGTGTACAGTGTCTTCAAGCATAACTTTCCAGTAAACATGGCCAGATTTCAGAGAGTAGGCAGGTTATCTGACTTGAGCTTTTTGCACCATCATTCTCTATAAAAATATGAGTCTTTTTCACTGAAACATGAGTCATTGTGAATTTTAAGGTTTGGAAATGAATGGTTAATTTTTGCATTCAGTAAATTACTTAAAATATATGTAGACAGTGCAATTTATATGTAAAACTTTTAAGTGTAAAATAAGAGTCCCCCTCAAAACTACCTTTCAAAGCAATTTAAAGTGTTTTTAGAATTGGCATAAAATGTGAGAAATAAATGTATCATGTTTAAGCAGTATGAAATATAAGAAATAAGGAATATGTGGAATAAAATACTACAAATATGTTGATGGATAAAAAGGGTTTTGCTATGATTTCAGTTTGTGTGTGTTCAGTCAAAACTCGTTATAACGAAATTCAAGGGAGACAGAAAAAACATTTGTAACAATGTAATTTCACTAAAACATGAAATTTTCGTTAAAAAGTTAGTACGTACTACAAAAATTTTCATGAGCATAAGATTGCAACACTATAATTTGCAAAATAGTGCCCATAGAAGCAAGCAAGGTAATTTATTTGTAATGGGAAGTTTTTGCTAAAGTAGTAATAAAATATATAAGCTTTAATTAATTTATATGCATAAAATTACATACTGTATATATTTTTACTTATGTATGTACATTCATACTGTATATATTTTTACTTATGTATGTACATTCATACTGTATTTATTTTTATCTCCTCCCCATATCAAGAATTTATCTCTTTTATACATCATAATAAAATACTGTCATATACTTCAAGAAATAATATACATACATATATTGGGGCATTACATATCTTTAATTTTAAAGAAGTGTAATTAAAGCAATTTATAGTTCCATTTTGATGTAAAGCATGTTTACATACAGCAAACTGTAAAGCAGTTCAAACATGCCTATTGGGTTTTGAAGTACAATGTAAGTACAGTCTGTTTTCATTTTTCCATGGAGTCTTTAGTTATAACTGTATTCATAACATTTAGCTTCTAATTTTTTCAGTATAAAGTTCTCGGTCCTGTAAATACACTGGCGTGCAAAAATTAAGGACGAGACGGTTTTTCGAATGCTTCTGCACGACGTTACATTCGAAAAACCGAATGCTCCACATCGACTCAAATCATACCATAAGATCCCCAAGATGTAAGAATATGGGACAAGTGAGAAAAACCGTCCAAACAAGGAATCCAAAGGATACAAAGGCACTTTATTGAAAAGGTAGCTTCGAGCACAACTGGACAGAAGAAAGAAACGTCCATGTGTCAGGCGGCTGCCAAGAAAAATCCAGTCTTTAGTAGGGGATATGATCACCCCTGCCTGCGTTGCAGAATTTACAACGTCTGTCCATGCTGAGGACGAGGTTGTCAAGGAGCTGTTGAGGCATCGTGGCCCATTCCTCTTGTAGCGCCAATCACAGCTGCGGAATCGTTGCTGGCGGCTGGTGATGTGCTGCCAAGCGTCTCCCGAGAAGGTCCTTGCGGGCCAATCCATGCGTTGAATATCTTCACTCTCCAACAGCTCTGCGACAGCCACTGTACGATGAGGTGTAGCGTTGTCATCCATGAAGAGGAACTCAGGACCCACAGCACCTCTAAACAGACGCACGTGAGACAGGAGAACCTCGGTACAATAGCGGACACCAGTGACTGAACCTCCTTGAAAGATGTGGAGGTCAGTACAGCTACCAAGCACGATACCGCCCCAAAAGAGAACTCCGCCACCTCTAAACCGGTCCCTTTCGATGATTTTGGAGGTGTGATTGCGTGTTCCCTGCTCTCTCCAGATGTGTATACGTCCAGAATCGCTCGTCAGACTAAATCGGCTGTCATTCGTAAAGAGAACTCGACCCCATTGCTGATGTGTCCAGTTCTTGTGTTCTTGGCACCACAGAAACCGCCGTCTCTGATGAGCAGGCGTTAATGGCACACACCGTACTGCTCGTCATGCAAACAGACCACCTTTGTGCAGCCTCCTGGCCACGGTAAAACGCGATAACGGACGTCCAGTTGTCTGTTGCATGTGCCTTGCGATTTCTCCCGCTGTCTGCCGTCTGTCTCTTCTCGCCTGTTGGGCAATATACCGGTCATCCGCCGCCATGGTTGCTGTGGACGACCACTGCTAAACTTTCGAACAGCCGTTCCTGTCGTTTGAAATGCTCTCGAAGCTCGTGAAACGATGCTGTGAGCGATCCCGAACTCCTCGGCCACACTAGTCACACTTCGACCTTCTTCCAACTTCCCAATGACGTGACCTCGGGTAAAGTCATCCAGATGTCATCTACTGGATTGCCTGTTGGCCGTATCACACGGTGGCAGCAACTCGACCTCGTTCAAACTGATGTACACCATGCAATAGCTTTCACTGAATTGCTGAGCGTACACCACCCATGTGCTTTATACCCTTCCGACACACACCCCCACCACCACCACGTCATGCTGCATATATTTGCATGCCCAACCGTACCGGACCCTAGTCTATCTCCTGAGTGGTCTTTCGGTCTGTCCTGCCTGCTCGTTCCGCTGTTATGCTAATTTCTCCTCTTTGTCCTTAATTTTTGCACACCAGTGTAGTATCCAACTTTCTCTAAACGTTTGCTTTTACTGGAGAAGCATCAGAATAACAGTTGATATTTTCTGTCTCATCTTCATTGGATTAATCTTCATTTTCTTCAGACAGTTTTTTGGCGAAACGTGTAAGTCACCTTTGTTCTTTTATTGGCATTCCATGGCAGCTAAATTGTTTGGAATTTTAAAGATAGGGAGAAATTTGCTACATATAAAGTTTTTCTTGAGCATTTTTTTCCCAAGAATTTTACTATGTAATAAGGTGTTTTTCATTGTGAAGTATTTGGTTATAATGTTTTATATTTTTTTATACACATACAATAAACTAAACAAGTTCACAATTTTTTTCCCCGTTGTAACATGCTTTTTGTTATATTGTATTTCATTAAAACGAGTTTTGACTGTGTTACATATTCATTGTCAGTTAAATTAGTTTGTTAGTTTTGCTACTATGTGAACTTGCCACATTTTTACAATTTATTGTTGAGGAAGCTATGATGTTTCTGTTGAATATGAGCATGATGAAATCACTTGCAACCTTATGTATAACAAAAAGTGTTCCATTGTTGTGATTGCTACAAATATAGTGAATGATAATGCTTTTTTTTTCTTTTTTTTTTTTTTTGTCAGTTTTAAGAAATTCATTCTACTTTCAGGTTTTACTGTTTTTGTTTTTATATTCTAAAAGTCAAAGACCATACTTTTTCAAAGGTTACCACCCTTTGTATGACTTCATAATTAAGGCCATATGTCAACACCTTGTTTGACTGCTGTGAATGTGTTTTTCTATTTTCACTGTTGTGCTTGGTGTTTTGCTATTGATAGCTCTTTATTTTTTTACCTGAGTATTTAAAAATTATATTTTCTGTGTATGTTTTTTGTTTTTTTCTGAGCTAGTTTTCATATACTTTTCTGTGATGCCACAATTCCAAATGATTACTGCAGTTTCTGTTTCTCTTGGAGATAGGTTTGTAGTTTATTAGCTGACTTTTTTTCTGTATTGAAGTTATTTAAAAGTTTTCTGGTTTTAAAGGTATTAAAAGTTTTATTTTAGTTTTCTTTGTGATGTAAAAGAATTTTTTTCATGTACTAACTATGAAGTTTTTGCAGCTTTTTTCAGTAAAGCATTTATATAATAGCATACATATTATTAAATAATTGTTCTGTAATCTAGGTTTATACATACCATGTACAGTAAATTGTATATTATTATGTTAAACGAGGGTAAAAAATTAATTGGTCAGTTATTTTCTGTGAAAACAAAATTTTGATATCTTGATGCCATTAGAATATCATTACAGATTTAAATATTTTGTTTGAGCAACACTAGGAAGAACATTTTATTCATGTTATTGATAATTTGAGCCATATTTAATTGATTAATGGTTCCTAATTTTTGTTGTCACAGAACATTTTTCCTTGCCAGTTTTTATTTACGCTTGCTTTTGTGGCTGTATGCATGTGCATTCTAACTATATATTGCATATTATTAGGCAAACTTCCTTTGAGCTAATGGAAGGGGAAGTGTAAGTTTGGCTCTAAGCTTTTCTTTATGTGCTGTTGATTAATACTATTTTGGTTTTGTGCTTCTGTTCTCCTGGAATACTGTCTTTGAATTGCACTCAGCTGTAATGAATTTATGTTTAAGCTATAACATCTTGTTGGGTGCATGTTGCTAAATTTTGCACTTATGTATGGTTGAATTTTAAACACTATATTATTTTACCCTCCCATTTATTAGTTTTATAAACTATGTAATGTAGTTTTTAGTTGATTTATTGTTATGGAATATTGAAAGTTTTTTTTTGGGGGGGGGGGTCATAGAGATTAGTTTGAATTTAGATCTAAGCCACGCTGTTTACTTTTGCTTTTACAGTATACCGAAACATCTTAGTTAATTATTTTAAACAGGTTCGATGACAGATATTAACTTGGTGAATTTTGTAATTTTTGCATTTGATTATACTAAAATACAAAAAAAATTTATGTGGGCTCAAGTAGAAGTGAGAATGGCTTTAAAAAATTTAACACGCTGTAGCTTACAAGTCAGCTTGAAATATTTTTATCTATGATTTCCAGAATGAGAAATAAAATGATCCTTGTAATGCATTGATTTCCTCCGAGAGGTTTATTTATACTGTAAGATGTGTAATATTTTATAATATATGTAAACATGCATACATGTGCATTGTATAATTCCCATTAATGAAACAATTCAAATACTGTAATATACATATAGATTTTTACAATGTAGATAATATTTGCTGGCATCTGAGCTTTTTATTTATTTGTATATGATCAGGATATTCTGTATTATCTACATTCTTTATCTAGTCAAAACTTTGTGCATAGTTAAGTATTTTGCACCTAGTAATAATACTATATTCAGAAAAGATGTTTAGCTCCTTGAGTATGTTTCTAGGACAAGGTGTTGTATGTAATGAACAGTAATCTATGCTGTGAATATTTATGCGTATTGTTCAAGTTGGTTTCATGTTCATGTCATTATATATTTGTTATTATTGATTATTGCTTCAAAATATTTAGCACACATTTGTGATGAATGACACCCCCCCCTTTTTTTTTTTCCTCTGTCAGTTGAATGACTGTACAGCAGCAAGTCAAATGAATTCCATGTTTGTGTATAAGCAATTTCCACTTTTATTGCTGAGTTTACAGAATCATTGTATTTTCATACTGTCATTTTCAGTATTGTGTTCCTTTAACACAAACCATGTCAAAAAGCAATTATTTTTTCACATTTTATAAAATTATATAAATATATGTGCATCATGCAGTTACAGTTGTTTCTTCCTTGAACGGTGAAAATTGCGTATTTTATTATTCCAATCAGTGTGTGATTCTATTGAATTAATCATAATTCAGGTAAACTTCTGTGAAATGATCGTTTGAAAGTTAAATGTAAAAATATGGCAGATCATGACAACCCTATAACCCATTTTTTAATGCAAGGAAGTTGCTTTGAAAGCATATCCATTTTGTGTGCCAATAATGATCAACATAATTATGTGAAACATAGAACAGATTTACAAAGTCAGTACTCATTTTGTAATAAAAAGCTATTAATAAACTGGAGATGATTTTTTTCAGTGTTGATTTTGTTTTTATTTCTTTATTTCATATCCTAAATGCATTGGAGATAAATTTGAGTTTAGGCAACTGTAATGGGGAACTTTTGCATCAAATATGATTTGCATATGGTGCATATCTTTTAAAAGTGAAATTTCTTATAATCATTGGATTTTATTTTTGCTTACATTTGTAGCTCTAAGATTTGTTTTGTAATCAAATTGATATATAATTCTGTGAAAAGCTAAGTGTTCTTCGGTATAATATTAATTCAGGGGTTCAAAAATTTGCATATGGTATGTAATATGAAAGGAAAATAGAATGAAGTGTCATATACATGATGAAAACAATTTTTTTTAAAAAGTGCATTCAGGGTAAGTGATGAGAAATTTTTTGCAGGCAGTAAAGAATTCATTACATAGAAAACCCAATTTATTAATGGGTGCTTATTTTCCGGAAATTTTCTTTTTTTTTTACGAAAATTTTCGGCGGCGTTGTACTCCGGGAATTTTCGGCGTTTTTTTTTTTTTTTTTGGGGGGGGGGGGGGTGCTGTCACTGTCCTTTCCTTGTTTTCCCTTGGTTGGTGGCCAAAGCAAAACTCAATTCCACTGGGAGTTGGGAAATCTGACTGCCAATCTACCCCCACAGAGAAAAAGAGAAACAGGTCCACTCTGTGTCTACCCAATTCAGCTGGGAGAGATCCCCTCCCCACCCCCATCTGATGTTATATTTGTCTTCTAAAAGTGTGTTAACTGTTTGCTTTCCGTTGTGGTTTGGTGCTGGGTTTGCACAGAGCTACTCCAAACAGAAATTTCTCACCCCTTTCTTTTCTTGGCAGTGCCCCTTTGCTCCTGCCCCACCCCAGGGCTTAGTGGCTTAAAGACTTATCATCACAGAGATCTAGGGAGGATCTCCCTGCTGACTTTTTGTCCCCCTCCCCCTTCCCTCTGTGATGTCTGCTGGTTGCTGCTCAGAAAATCTTTGTCATTGGTTTCAATGCACTCTGCCGCCCCGGTGGCGCAGTGGTCTAAGCGATGGCCTCTGATCATTCGTCCGAACGGGGTCCGGGTTCGAATCCCGGTGAGGTATGGATGTTGTGTTTGTCTTACGGCACTGGCTCTCTCCCTTCTCTGGAACCAGTGACCCTAAATTAGGGACGGGCGACTGCTTATAGCCCATTGAGTTGCTCACGGTGGTCGTTAAACCTCCAATTTAAAAAAAAAGCACTCTTTGACCTTCTGGCTTTCTTAAAATGCCGAGAAATCTGAGTACAGGATGTGGGTGACCGTCTCCTCTTCCTCCCTCCCCCACCCTGCTTCAGTAGTATGGTAACTTGGGTTTACTGCACTCCTAAGTACTTCTTGTTCCTGCTCCATTGGACTGCTGCTGCTGCTCCTGGTGAACTGCTACTCTATAAAATAGTTTTTGTTCCTGACATCGCGTGTAATTTATGATAATCAATTTTTTGAAAGATTCTGCTGCTGAGCTCATAAAAGTTTTGGAAAAAGATATCTGCAATAAATATCGCTGGGATTGGCTTCAGAAGCAAGATGCCAATGCTGACGCCATTGGGATATGGTGTCGAAAAACTGATTCTCCTAGGGAATGTTTCTGCATTTGGTGCAACAAAAGCATTCGATATGAAAAGGATGGTGTAAAAGCATTGGTAAGCCATTTAAATTCTTCGCAACCCAAATCTTCAAAAACATCTGTAAAGAGTTCAATGAACTTGTATTATACATCTGCAGAAAACCCTGCTGATGAAAAGCCACCAGATCTAAGTACCCGTACAGTTAGATCGGAGGCAATTTTATGTTCATTCTAGCGGAACACTCTTCTTCCCTATACACTTGGGCCTCAACTTATAAAACTGGCCCATTTCCGGCACGCGATTGGTTCAGAGTCGAATCGCGATTGGTTGCGATTAAGGCCATTTTCGGCACGCGATTGGTTCAGAGCCACTTTGGAGATTGCGAGTAGGCGGGGCCTACGAGGAGAGTCGTGAGTGAGACATGTAAGCTTTGCTGCACACGCCATATGCCGTTTTAATGTTCGGGTGTTTTCATTGCGACAATGGTTAACCCCAGTTGTTTTACCCGTACAGTCGGAATGCGACAGGAGGTAAACAGAGTGTACGTTATTGGTAGGGGAACTTTTGAGTTTTTATGTCAACATGACTTCATGGACTTGTGGCTTATCTTTGATTAATCGCAAAAAGCCATGCTTCAATCTATATAGTTCTCACAGAGCCGATAGAAGTCAGCACGTCAGCGCGCACTGCTGTAGAACAGAATTAGTACTGATGTGTTTTGTATGGAGAACCATGAGCTGTTTAACGTTGTTGTTTTTCGGGGAGAAGGCGGGTTGAAATGTGGAATTGAAGGCATTTTTGATTAAGTTTGGAGGGGCAAAAATATGAGGAATTTCCTAAATACACTGCTGGACAATTGCTAAGGACGGATCACAAACGGCTATATAGCGCATAAAAAAAGTAAGTGTGGTTGGATGCCAAGTGAAATAAAATAATGTCAGAATGCCAGGACAATTTATTGTGCTCTGAAATCCAAAAGGCTTTGGAACGTGTTCAAGGGACAAACAGGCCATTTTGTGCAGAATACGTAAACGTGAAAAAAATGCAATTACCGTCCGCAGGCGTTCCGGCGTAAGATGTCAATACGGGATATGGCCACCATGGAGGGCGAGGCAAGATTCCACACGTCGTGTCATGCTTTGCATAACATTATCAAGCAGCTGTTGGGGTAATTTATCCCATTCCTCTGTCAGTGCACGGATAAAGGTGTCCTTGTTTATTGGAGGGCATTGGCGATCAGCAAGACTCCTCCCCAAAGCATCCCACACATTTTCAATGGGATTCAGATCTGGAGAACGTGCTGGCCATACGAGGCGTTGAATATCCTCGCTCTCAAGACACTCCTGGACAGCGACTGTTCGATTACATGTTGCGTTGTCGTCCATGAAAATGAATCTATCACCGATAGCACCACGGAACATGCGAACATGAGGTAGCAGAACATCATTATTGTATCGTTGGCCAGTCATAGTCCCAGTTGGAAGCACATAAAGGGACGTACGGTCATTGATCATGATGCCAGCCCATACCATGACACTACATGTCGGATATCGGTCCCTTTCCTGTATGTTTGCTGGACAATATGCAGTACCACTATCACGCCAGATCAGTTGTCGTCGACAATCAGACGATAGACTGTATCTACTCTCATCTGAGAAGAGGACAGCAGACCAGTCGTTATCAGTCCAATTGCGATGTTGATGGCACCATTGCAAACGGGCGGTACGGTGACGTCTGGACAATGGGATGCACACAACAGGACGGCGGGCGTATAGTCCTTCATGCAAACGTCTGGCGACAGTTTTTCGGGAGATCCGCTTGCCAGTAGCAGCCATAAACTGATTTGCTACCTCACTAGCTGTGCTGCGCCGGTGTCTTTTTGTTGATAGCACTATGTACCGATCTTCTGCAGGTGTCGTACTGCGAACACGACCTCCCCCGTGACGTTTGCTACACCCTCCATTTGTTTGAAATGATTTCCAAAGCCTTGAAACAACACTGTGGCTGACGTCGAACTCCCTGGCAACATCTGTTATTTTTCGCCCTTCTTCAATCTTTGCCAATAATACGGTCACGCGTAAAATCATCTAGGTGATGTTGGGAAGACATACTGAAAATTGCAAGTTCGTTAATTGGTTCTTTCCCTTTCAACTTTGCGTTTGAACAACAACGGTCAATACGTGTCAAATCCTTTATATCTCTTATCAGCGCTATGACGGCACGAACAAGTTCGGCAATCCAAAATTTGCATACACACAACACGTCTTACTGTATTCCGCACGTATGCTAATTTCCACATTTTTCTGCCTTCCATTTTATGGTTGCTATTGTCATCCGTCCTTAGCAATTGTCCGGCAGTGTATTAGAAATATATATATATGACAGATCACTTACTATTTTATCAGACACAATATATGGCAAACAACATTCTGGAGTATTTATTCCAACGGAAGTGTCTTATTTCAACAGAACACTGTCTTGAGGTCGTACTCAGCGTTACATTCAGAGAGTTTTGTTTCCGGGGATCAATCGCAAATTTTGAGGGGCTCAAATTTGTTATTATTTGTTATTTATTTCATCATCATCATCATTGTCAACCATTATCAATCCACTGCTGGACGAAGGTCTCCCCAAGTTTCCTCCACAACGGTCTGTCTTGTGCCAGTCTCCTCCATGTCACCCCTGCATACTTTCGAATTTCATCCACCCATCTCCCATGTGGTCTTCTTCTGGGTCTTTTCTTGTCCCTTGGAATCCAATCTAAAATTTCGGCTGTCCATCGATGATCTGTCCTTCTGGCAGTATGTCCAGCCCATTGCCATTTCAGGGATTTAACTCTGATCATGATGTCTTCCACTCTTGTCATTTTTCGGATCCACGAGTTCCTCTTCTTATCTCTCCTGGTTACCCCAAGCATGCACCTCTCCATGCTTCTTTGAGTTGTCTGGAGCCTTTGTATGTCTCTTTTAGTTAAGGTCCACGTCTCTGCACCATACGTAAGCACTGGAAGGATGCATTGATCAAACACTTTTCTTTTAAGACATAATGGCATATTGCTCTTGAAAATTATGCTGTTTCTTCCAAAAGCTCTCCAGGCAAGTTTTGTACGCCGATTAATTTCTTCATCAATGTGACCCTCACTTGATATCTGCTGTCCAAGATAAACGAACGTGTCTGTTATCTCCAGCTTTTTTCCATCAATCGATAAATCTTCATTTCTTGTAAAAGCATTGAACATCACTTTTGTCTTCTGAAAGTTCATTTTTAATCCCACTTCTTTACTCTTGTCCGCAAGTTCCTGGATCATACTCTGCAGCTCTGATGGGGTAGTTGCAAAAATGACTACGTCATCTGCAAAACGAAGGTGGGTTAGATAATCTCCATTAATCTTTATCCCCTTGTTTTCCCAGCTCAGCGACTGAAAAACACCCTCCAATGTGGCATTGAAGAGCTTCGGAGATATGGTGTCACCTTGTCTCACTCCCTTTCCAATTTTTACGTGTGTTGTATTTTCAAACAGCCTAATCTTTGCACTTGCATTTTCATAGATGTTATTAATAATATTAATGTATGCATCTTCAATACCGCAGGTTTTCAGAGCCATTGTAACTGCTGATGGTTTCACCGAATCAAAGGCTTTTTCATAATCGATAAAAGCCATGCACAATGGAAGTTCATATTCCCTCGCTCTTTCAATTAGTTCTCTCAGCACGTGGATATGATCTATTGTGCTGTAGCCACTCCTGAATCCAGCTTGTTCTCTCGGTTGAGCCATGTCCAGTGTTACCTTCAAGCGGTGTGAAAGAACTTTAGTGAAGATTTTATAAACTACTGATAGGAGGCTGATAGGTCTGTAGTTTCCGAGATCCTCAATGTCACCTTTCTTATGTAGCAGGATCATTGTAGCGGTGTTCCAATCCTCAGGAATCTTTCCTTCATTAAGGCATCGAGTGAAAATTTGGGCGAGTACTGTTTCGATTTCTCCACTTGCTTCTTGTATGATGTCTACAGTAATTCCATCTTCTCCTGGAGCTTTTCCTCTCTTCATGTTCTTGATTGCATGTGCAACTTCTGCTGGAAGGACTGGAGGAACTCTGGTACTGGTATCTTTCATGATGTCTGGAGTGCATATATCATCCCTTTCATATAATTTGGAGTAGAAATCTTTCACTCTTGTCAAAATTTCTCCTCTATTTCTTGTTACAGAACCATCTTCTTTTCTCAGTGCCATAATCTGTTTTCTTCCCTTACTGAGATGTCCCTTTGCTATCTTTAGTAAAAAATTTTTATGAAATCTACACATGCAAGTGATTAAAAATGTAAAAAAGTTAAACCTTTATTTTAATTCTTTTTTTTTTTTTTTTTATTGGAGGTTTAACGACCACCGTGAGCAACTCAATGGGCTATAAGCAGTCGCCCGTCCCTAATTTAGGGTCACTGGTTCCAGGGAAGGGAGAGAGCCAGTGCCGTAAGACAAACACAACATCCATGCCTCACCGGGATTCGAACCCGGACCCCTTCGGACGAATGATCAGAGGCCAACGCCTTAGACCACTGCGCCACTGGGGCGGCTTATTTTAATTCAGTAATGCACCACGGATTTCACCATGCTGCGGTGGGGTAAAATATTAAGGGTGCTAGTAAGATAACGCTGCTGTGTTGGAGAAAATTCCTCCCCCCTTAAACATTAGGAGTGGCAAAAATATATTAGTCTTACAACAAGCGTTTTTCTGATTAATAAGGAATCATTACAGTGTTACCTGAAAAAGTATGGTGCAAACCATTCCGCTGCCACATGGTTTCAGCCCCTTTAGATTATTTAGGTTAGCACATAGTAGTAAAAAACCTAATTAATCGTTTGAAATTCCTGGATTTTCTTTTTGTTACAAAGCGTAAACCACATACCGCCAGGGAAAAAAACAAAAAAAATATGGGAATCATTTTTAATAATTTGCTGTCGTTAAAAATTAGATAGCGCAAATATTTTGTTGTATTGAAAGCCCTAACGTCACGTTAGCTACATTGAGGCTTACTTAACCATATACATGGGAAGTCGGCATCCAGAAGATTGAAATACAGCTGAATGCCATCTTTCAAAATATGATGATGTACTGCAGTGCAAGCAGCATGCCGTTGGTGATTACAAATCCACAAAAACTTAACTATCAAATACAAAGGCTCTAAAAAATGTACCGAATTGTGAAACAATGCTTGGTTTTCTTGTTTGCCCCTCTTGCATATGTAATCAAGATGAACTGGTCTTCTCCTACCCTCCTGATTTTTATCCAGGGAAAGTATTGAATAATTTTGGTAGGACTTCATAACAGATTTTTGACATGGACAATTTATAAAAAAATTGTTTATAAAGTTCCATTTATAAACAAATTTACAAAAGCATTCTCATCTAGAGCAACAAATTTTTCTATAGAGTATATATATTTTCATAACTACTTTGATTTCAGAGCTACGTTAAAAAAAGAAGTTATTTAAAGTGTTAACACTTTGTGTGAAGTCATTTGTGGCTCTAATTAACAACGAAAATTCCGTTTTTTTTTGTTTTGTTTTTTTCTTGAGGTATTGTATACATTATTGGCTGCATTGAATCGTCAGATTTAGAAAACGTAAATATACATGTCGATGGCAATTTTAGTTTTAGTGTATAAAACAAAGCAATTAATTTAATACTTAAAATAATCTTAATGCTACTGAGATCTGAAGTCCATGTGAATGAGTTTTTCTATTATAATATTTTCCCCCGTTTTCTTAAATTTTTAAAATTAATTTCTCCAAATTTTCATCTATAAACAAAAAATTAGACTAAATATAAAGGGTGATCACTCAAAAACCTACGGGGGGGCGTCCATGGGTTTTCGGGGTTAAGACCCCCCGAAACGATGCCTGAATACATCACTGGCTCGTACTTCGTGCCATTAGGTAGTTCTTTGCTAATACAAAATCACTCTATTTGATTTTATTTTCTAGCTGGACCTCCTCACATTCATAAGGAAAAAAACTTGATCGTCAGAATATTTCGTTGTGGAGACATACTTTTCATTGTTAAATGTCATTTTAAGGGTAATAGAAAGGACCTTTAAAAAAATACTTTTTAGTATCCTTATATACGCACTTTCACTACAGCAGGAGTGATGATGGGTAGTTGACGTGCTGCCATCTATTGGCCGATACGGAGTATGGTATTCAATTAGTTAGTTATTCAAGTCGTCTTCAATTTTAATATTAAGATAGATTTCGACTTGTATTCATGAAACTGCAGATATTCCTTATGATATCGTGCACAAAATTACTTTACCGTATTATTTATTATGATCATATGTCGCATTTGTTAAGTAACCTCACTGAATTTCTTAGGAAGCATAACTTCCCGCGATAAAACTTTTCACGATATAATTCAATATGATCATTTCTCCCATATGTTAAGTAACCTCACAGTGAACTTCTTAGGATGCAGAACTTCCCACGATATGATTCAGTATGAATTACTTGTCACAAATGTTAAGTAACCTCACAATGAATTTCTTAGCAAGCAGAACTTCCCCAGATAAAAAATGTGCATGTCACATGACTCTCCTCATAGGCCCTGCCCACTCACAATCTCCAAAGTAGCTCTGAACCAATCGCGTGGCGGAAATGGCTCTAATCGCAATTTCGTACATTCACTTGTGAAATACGCGGCCCGGCCCCTCTGGCCCCTAATGACGAACCGCCCCTACTGTTAACAACAGTTAAAAAGATTCACTGCTCCTTTTAAAATGCACATTGAATCATTGTGTGACAACATTCAATTTGACTTGCTAAGTGTTGACAAAAGAGAACTATTTTTCAAAATCTGTACGATTTTGGGAATTCAAAAGCTCTCCCCGCTTTCACGACCAATTCATAGACGGCTGTGTGTGCTCACAGCAGTTGAACGCATGATTTTGTTGTGGGATGCTTTGCTAATCTTCTATTATTCTTGGATTAGAGATTCAGACAGAAATTTGTATAAGTCTGATTTGGATAAAGTGTATGAGGAAAGAGAAATTAGTAATTCTTGTGTGTCAAAACTTGTGAAAATCCAAGATTCTTTGAAATCAAAAAGTTTAACAGGAATGGGAAAAGAAAGGAAGAATAATATTATCGAAAGCCTTTTTCTGGTGCAAAAGAAAACATTACTTGAAATCCATCTGTACAAAGCTGTTCTCCCTATATTCAATGAATACATAAAGCTGTTTCAGACCAAAAAACCTATGTTGCATATTGAACTTTTTGTGTTGATAAAGAAAATTTTATCATTTTTCATTAAACATGAAATAATCTCAAAGTGCAAAACTCACAAGGATCTTTTGAAAATAGATTCAAAGAGTGGCGATAATCACCTGCCAGACAAATTTATGCTGGAGGAGAAGCCAAAAAACTTATTGCTGCAAGTGCATCAAATGATTATATGGTATCGTCATTTAAGAAAGAGCTAAAGGAATGTTATCTGGCATGCTCCTTATACGTGATCCAAAATCTTCCTGTGGGAAATTCCACTCTGATTAGTTTTTCAGGGTTAGACCCCTCTCTTAGGGGCCAAACTGCTACCTATATAGCTCTTTCAAAATTGACTGATGCATGTAGCTCAGTACTACTGCTAACGAAATGCTTGTTATCGATGAAGAAATCAGATCATATCAAATAGATACAGCAATTAGTGATATCTTTAATTACTCAGCCAATGAGAAATGTGAAAAAAATAAAATTCCCAAAGGCATTGATGAATATTGGGCTGCAGTGTTAAAAATGTGCTCACATGATGGAATACAAAAGTACTCCACATTGGATAAACTTGTAAAAGCCCACATCTCATGCTTTCATGGGCCAATTTTGGAAAGCTCATTTAATTTCATGGATAATATCATCACCCAGCACAGAACTACATTGCTGGCCACCCAAAATGCAACACCAAGAAGGAAGCATCCGATTGGCTTGAAATTCGCAGCATGCGTCGCCCGCCAGAGAACATGCAAACGATTAGCATTGCAGGGCATATGCAAATCCTGTGCGCCCGGCACACCACCGAGAAGCACTATAAGAAGGGTGCACAGAAGGCGGGGTGTAAGTAGTGGAAATGTGTTGTTCTGACAGACCTGTGAGTGGGAAGCTTCCTGATGCCTCGTCGCAGAATGCGGCAGTCATTCCAACACGTTTCGGAGGTTGACATAGTACGAATAGTGGCTTTTCGCGTGTTCCGCAAGTTGCACTGTTCTTTAAAAAAATTATCCGAATTTGGGAAATAAATTACGAATGTAACACAAATATTCTGATTTTTTTGTAAGTATTGATCTACGTTAATTTCAGTAAATTTGGGTTTGATTTCAGGAAATTTGATTTCACAGAATAAGCACCCCTGTATTATACACACCACATTTATTCGCAAACCTGTGCTTCTCCACCACAATAGGTGTGGTTAGCCAAAACACCCTGCAGGCTATAAATAGATCAGAAACATGCCTATTGTACAGTATATTGGCAAATGTGATTATGAATAGACATTTTTTTATTGAAGGTTTAACGACCACCGTGATCAACTCAATGGGCTATAAGCAGTCTCCCGTCCCTAATTTAGGGTCACTGGTTCCAGGTAAGGAGAGAGCCAGTGCCGTAAGACAAACACAACATCCATGCCTCACCGGGATTCGAACCCGGACCCCTTTCGGACGAATGATCAGCCATCGCTTAGACCACTGCGCCACCGGGCGGCATGAATAGACATGATCTGAGTGAGTTAGTCATAGGCAGATAGTGTGGAAGATGAGGTGCCCCTTCTTCTTGACTGCAAAGTGTTTCACATGTAACTGTCTAGTGTGTGCAAGGGCTTAATAAAAACTGGCAGGGAGATGTGGCCATGAACAGGTTGTTGATGTTCAAGCTGTTTGCTCATATCCTCTATTGGAATGGAGGGCCACAGTGGAGGGAATAACATTGTCATTCAATGACATAGTACCTACGAAGATATGTGTAAAGACCATTTGATGTATGATGAAACAAACAGGTATGGCATCCAGTGCCCACATCGAGTACCTTCATTAATAGCATGTCACTGAGCGATAAGGCTGCAATGGACAAAGAAACATCTCAACTGGAAATGGGTAGTTTGCATTGGCAAGTCTAGTTTTTCCAACTACAACATGCTGACAAAAGGGTGCGTGCATGACTTATATCACACAAGACCAACTGTCGAATTTGGATGTTCAGGCCAAAGGTGGTGGTATAAAGTTCTGGGGCATGTTTACGCGGACCACCCCGAGGCCCCTTGTATCTTCTGAGACGACTGTCATCGCACAATGTTGAATAGTGCTAACCACCTACATGTGTTTGTGGCTATGCAATTCCCAAAGCAGAATGTCATCTTTCAACAAGATAGGGCCCCATCTACCCGATTAAGCAAAGGTCTGGTCGGAGGAGCAATGTAGTGTGTGAGTTTGCAACTCTCAGATGGCCCTCTCACTCTCCAGATTTGAACGGGCTGAGCATCTGTGGGATGAAGTGGAGCAATGCATTTGAGTCCAAAATCCACCACTGCGACTCTTGGTGCTTTATAGACTGCTATCGTGAGGCACAATGCCACCCAAATGTTTCTAACGCACGGTAGGGTCCAGGTAACAATGTTGTTGTGAGTGCAAAAGGTGGGTCCACATGTTGTTAAATGTGGGTATGTATGGTAAATTGTCCTTTCACAGTATTATATTACAATGAAATGTAAAATTCCAGTTGAAGTGAAAATGTTTTCATTGTTGCCTGTTACTGGAATTCAGCATTATTTCTTTTCGAACAAATATACAGCCATTTGTGCATTCTATTGCATAAATAATTTTTTGTTTTAAGTGAATGTGCTTTCAAAATTTAAAAAAAATTAAATTATGTCAAAATGTATCTAGAATATGTACTAAACTTAAATTGCTTTCTAATCGAAAATTGGTGCCCTTCTTCAAAAAATGTCGTACAGTAACGTCTTGAATGGTATTCATATTCCCAGTAATGGCATGGCCATAGATGGTTATCCAAAAAGTCTTTGTATAGTTCCAGGTTGCAATAACAAGGAAAATCCTCTTGTAGTTGAGAACTATTAAACTGCTTGGCTGCCTCATGGTAATTGTATAGTTGTAATCCAAGTGTAGGTCCATACCTAAAGCTGCAAACTATACGCATGTTTTTAACAGGAAAATCCTTGGATTTATCGTTGGGGATTTTACCGAGATTGATCCTATCATAAAACTTGCCCACAAAATCAAGAATATGATGGCGCAGTGGTCTAAGCGATGGCTTTTGATCATTCATCCAAGTTGGGTCCGGGTTCAAATCCTGGTGAGGCATGGATATTGTGTTTGTCTTACGGCACTGGCTCTCTCCATTCCCTGGAACCAGTGGCCCTAAATTAGGGACGGGCGAATGCTTATAGCCCATTGAGTTGCTCACGGTGGTCGTTAAACCTTCAATAAAAAAAAAGCCGAAGTATGTTCAGATGTGACTTTTAATCTGAACTCAATCAGATGCAGAATCAAGTGCTTTATTCTGTGATGCTGGAAGCAGTGGGTGTTAGCCAAACCTGCAAGTACCCTCAGTTTTCGTAAGCGCAATGAAAAAACTGCCCTCTTACATTGACTAATTATTCCCGCTCGATATGCGTCTAGTTCATGAAGTAGTTCCTCAAAGTCCGCAAATGCACAACCAGTAGAACCTTTACCTCTACCGTCTCATTTGCCATGAATATTTTCTGTGGCAAAAGGTTTGAATTTGAAATACCGGTATACGATGTCACTTTTTTGATAATTAGTGTTGTACTTTTTCTTTTAAACATATAATTTAGTTCATATGGGTATATGGTCTCGAATTGAATCATTAGAAAATTCTAAAGTTCTAGATGTTTCTGTAAATTATTTTCCAAGGCCAGATTCATGACGTAGTTGTTATCGAAATTAAAATTTCGAAAATGCTGGATTTCTGTACTGGTTTTGTCCTTATTCAATTTATCAGATCTATGGCCATGAATTCTTATGTTAAGCTGGTTCGATGTTTGACCTATATAGGTCAGTCCTCTTTCTCTGCAAGTGATTGAACAAAAGAGATTACTTGTTTTACAGAATCTCGTAGAATTATCGGTGCCAACATTTGAAGGGTGCATGACCCTACAGGTCTTAGATCTTTTATCATCACAACTCTTGTATCTCAAAGCAGGAAGAAAAGAACAAAAATCATTAACTTTTATTTTTTCGTAATAGAACAAGTCCGTAACCCGTGCCATGCAGGTTGAAAAGGCTGTGACTGAAATTTTTCTTCTCATATAACACGAACCGTAATAAAATGCATAACTATAATAAACCGTTGAATTATTAATGGGCAGTGTATAAGATGGGTCACCAACAACACATTTTTCGTAATATTCCCATTAATTTTTAATTTTTTCAACTATTCGTATACGATATTAACGGTGACGTTCCTCATCCTCCTAATACATAAAAGCATGGTTCGTACGCGTCCTGGAAATCCTGGAAAATTCCTGGAATTCCATTTTGTCCTGAAATTCTGTTACATGTCCTGGAATTTTATCCATTCCAGTCTTTTTGTATCTGTGCGATGTTTTGTAGTTGAGGATTTTTCTACTGACATAACTTATGTCTGACAAATTTTCCTCCCCCAGCCTCGTGGGGGAAAGCTGTGGGGTTTTTTTGTCTGTTGGGAGGACTGAAGCTCCGTTATTAGCATATTAGCATTTTTTGGCTTCGTGCTTTTGTCCGACCGCGAAGACCATATCTCAGCAATTATTAGTTCGATTTGTAAAATTCCGTTTGCATTGGGAAACGTAAAATGTGAGAATGATGATCCATTTGTTCCGGTTTTTTTTCGATGCATAACACTGCCGCTATAAGACGCAAATAAAGATCGTATCTAATTTAAAATGCATTTTATTTCGTATATTTGCTTCTAAATATCCAATTGAAAAAAATCTTCCTTTCGACAACATTTATATCGAACACTATTTTCGTTACAGTCCCTTTTGTCAAATAATGCATAAATTTTCCGCTAGGGGACGTAACAGTAAGTCACGATTTGCCCAGTATCTCCGCTTCTAAAAGTCCGATTTGAAAAATTCTTCATGCGTTGGATACAGCTCTTGAGAGGAAATGTTTTGTATATAATTTCTCATTTTTGGTAAAGAATGTTTTGGCCGCCAGGGACGTAAGTGTTTATTTTTGCTTCTGATTTATTTGCAATAAAATCTGAGCTAGAAACTCGATTGAAAAAATTGCTCCGTGGAGCGATACAGTTCACCTCCAAATACATTTTGAGAATACCTCCTGCTTAAATAGTGCATAATTTTCCCGCCAGGGGGCGTACACGTATATTTTATTTTTATCCATATCTCTGTTTCTAGGAGAACGATTTGAAAAATTATTTCTTTGTTGGAGAACATTTTCAGGGCGAAATGTTTCTCATATAGTTTCAAATAGTTCTTAATACACAAGTGCGCCACTGGAGGGCGTAAGCTCACGTTTCCGTTTGCAGCAAGGAGGTTATATTACTGGAGACACCACTCCTATCCACGCAGCATTGGCCGCCATAAGTCACTGACCGTGCTGCAAATGACGTCATGAGCAGGCACGACGCAGCCGCAGAAAAGAAGCTGCTTCGAAACCAATGGAACAAAAGCTTCTAAGCGTATAAACAGGTAAAATGAGTAATTCAATAATCTTTATCAATGATACACAAGCTTACTGTTTTATCAACCGTATAATTTAGTTCGTTTTTGCCTGCTTGTGACGTCACACCACAGATTATCTGTGACCTATGGAGGCAGAGCCAGTGGTGTCTCCAGTAATATAACCTCCTTGGTTTGCAGCAGTATCTACGGGACTAATAACTTTCCGCTAAGGAGCGTAATGGTAAATCACGATTTTCCCAATATCTCAGCTTCTAACAGTCCGATTTGAAAAATTCTTTCTGCCTTGGATACAGCTCTTGAGGGAAAGTGTTTTGCATATAATTTCTCATTTTTGGTTAAGAATGGTTTGGCCGCCAGGGAGCATAAGTGTTTATTTTTGCTTCTGATGTATTTGCAATAAAATCTGAGCTCGAAACTCGATGGAAAAATTCCTCCGTGGACCGATACCGCTGACCTCCAAAAACTTTTTGAGAATACCTCCGGTTTAAATAGTGCATAATTTTTCCACCAGGGGGCGTACACGCATATCTTATTTTTGCCTATATTTCTGTTTCTAGGAGTACTATTTGAAAAATTCTTTCTTTGTTGGAGAACATTTTCGGTGCGAAATGTTTCTCATATCATTTCAAATATTCCTTAATGCACAAGTGCGCCACTAGAGGGCGTAAGCTCACGTTTCCGTTTGCAGCAGTATCTACGGAACTAATAACCTGATTAAAAAATATTCTCTTTCGAACAGATACTACTAACTATGAAAACTCCCGGTGTTTATTTTCTTCCCAAAATAATGCACAATTTCACCGCTAGGGGACGCAAATATTTAATCTATTCATGAAATAAATCATGAAATAAATTTTCAAGTTTTCAAATATTATCTGACTTACCATCCTTGTCACATTTACGCCAAAAATCGGATTGTCATCTTCAAAATTTGTATTTAATCTATTTTTCTCCATATCTGTACTACAGTGCCTAGAAGAATTAGTGTGTCGTGCTCGCAAAAAAACTTGCTGCCGGCAATCATGAAAGCGGTAGATGGCGCTGCCATCGGATGTCACGTCGCTTTTCAGGGAGGAAGGACGAAGAAAACTCACATCTTTCTATGACACACACCTAGCTCGTCAGTATTATGTGTACTCCTTGAACGATATTTTATAAGAAGATAACTTAAATATATACGAAATAATCGACACACCTCTTTTACCCCCCCATAGAACGAACGCGGTGCTCAAGATTCATTAATAAGGGTATCGTTGTTTAAGTTAAGCTTTGCATTGTGCTAACGTCAACATTAATGTTAGATATTTCGGAAGTTTTAGAGTCATACATTGGTTACATTATGCAAAAACACTGGAGACTAATATGCAGTTTACAATCACTGAAACATCAACTTACAGTATAAAGTAAAAATTAAAAAAAAAAAGAAAATATTTTGCCCCTCAAAACCTTACCGAAAAAAAAAGGGGGAAATATTTTCTCAATGAGATATCGGCTTTATAATTTGCATTCCAATAATCCAATTAGGTCTTGAAATTCAGTAACCTAAAAACTATAAATTATTTAATAATGTACTTCATTTTCCAGCATTGGTAAGAACATGGGAAGCCTTTAATACAACAAATGCGATTACTGTTTTTAAAATTGGTTTATTTCCTAATAATATACCAACTGTAACCCATTTATAAAAATCATTCCTAAAAAAACTTTGCCTGTGATATGATAAACAAAATGAATCATACTGGACAAAAGTAAATATACAAAAACTGAATGTATATGATGACATTCTTTTAAAGAAAAATAATTATAACATTTTTCTTTACTTTTCTTCACTTTATAATAATTGTGATTAAATTTGCTATTCAAATGAGTTTGCAGTTAAGAGAGGAAAATTCTTTTGCACCTTAAGTAAAAAGTTTAATAAGGTAAAAATTAAGAAGTGGGTGTTCATGGAGTCTGTCTAAATAGGATAATTCTATGCAGTTCCTGTAAACTATTCTTACCCTTTAAAAAAAGGAAATTATTAATGTAGCATACATACCAGGCGTAACGTAGGGAAGGCACAGTAGGGCATGTGCCCCCCCCCCCCACTTAAAAATTGGTAAAACTAATTAGTCGTTCGCCTTTTAAATGTCTTTTAAATTTGGGAAAATAGTAGGTATGGCGTCAAGCTTGAGTAATGGTTTGTCTCGGCATGTTAGAACTTCCTTACCTTGAATAGTGGAACGATAATGCATCTCCATGAATTTAGATTCAAAGTGCAAGGCACATACAACACAACTTTCATCAAATTTCTTATCAGCTCTGGGAATTGCCTTATCCCATTTGCTCAATATTTCAGGAGTTTTTGGGACAGAAAAGAGTGATATTTTATTTTTGCAGGATTTATAGTCAGTGTTACATCCTGGCACAAAACAGCTGCTTTGCATTTTCCGTTTTCTATGTTTTTTTATTATTTACTAATGCAGAGTTTCCCAGTCCTTTCATAGCTGACATTATTTCCCTATGATCTTGTAACTGTTGCAATCGATTTCAGTACTGCACTTAAGTTTAACCACACAGTAGGTTTAACGCGTGACAGCCAATACTTGATCAACTTCTACATCTTCACGAATAAAAAGTTACTAATTTCGGAAATAAATTTCGTTATAAACAATCTACAGTTGAATAAAACTAACACACTAACACCCGAATAAGCCTATTGCGTTTTAGTGATCAACTGTTGAATTACCTAGTGTATTACTGTTATGATCGAGTTACAACGAATTAGCAGAGATACAGCCAAAAAGATTTCCCTCCACTAACCTTTGTTTTGTGAAAATTTGAAGTTTCGTACGGCAGCAAATCCTTGGCAAACAAACTTCCCACCATTGAATAGCATGAAGCCTATGAAGCATCCTAACGTAACTTCCGATGCCAGCGCTCTCTGTCATATCATGACGATTGGTCACAAAATCGTGAGGGACATCTTAGGGAGCACGTCACACTAATTCTTCTAGGCACTGTATATGTACTTCTAAACGTCCGATTTAAAAAAAATCTCTTAACAACAGATACCATTTACCTTATGGGACACTTTAGGTTTGTATTTGAGGAGGTTTCTGGTTCACAATTCTGCCGCTGGGTCGTTTTTATGCACTTCCGTTTGTAGCCTATCTCTGTCTCTAAAAACTCTATTGAGAAATTTCTTTTTTTTTTTTTTTTACTGTATGCCATTCCATATAATAAAGATTTTCAAATTTTTCATTGTGCAAAATTCTTTCGCTAAAAGGCATACAGTTATATCATGTTTCCTTCTCTATCTCTTCTTTTAATTGTTTGATTTGAAAATCTTTTTGTGTCTCATACCTTCCTTCTCCTATGCGAAACGTTTTTTGCGTCATTTGTTAATTTTCGTAATATACCTTTTAGCCACTGGTAGAAATGAGTACCTGATATTTTTTTTTTTTTTTTTTTTTGCGTGGGTTATTCTGACCTTTACTGATATTTGCTAATGGATGCTTTATATAAAAATTTGGCATAAAATTAGATTGCTTTCTAACATCAAAAACTGAAATCTAATTGTTTCTTAGTAACTTTTGAGCAAACTAATCACTTTGCATCTTTTATAATTAGTTTTCTAATCATGCTCAGTTAAACAGCCTTGATCACTAATAAATGCTGTTGTACACAGCCCTGGTGTTTAAGGTTTTCCCATTATTCTCTTTCATTTCATGTTGGAAACTTTTGTGCATACTTGGTTTGCTGGCAAGTACAACTTTAAAACATAGCTGCAGCATCAATATCATGTTGAAAATTCCTTCCTTAAATAAAATGTAACACAAATACTTGCTCCCATGATTATGTGTTTAAAAAATAACAATCCCTTTGGTTCTTTGAAAAAGTTCCAAATACACTGACGGGAAAAAAAAACCCAACACCACGAAAAAATAGTTGTAGAGGAATGAAATGGCGGCAATACATTTGTATAGGTAACATATTTAATCGATTAAGGTTTCAAGATCACAGCTTATTGTAAGCGCGAGAAGAGCCATTTTAAATGTGAAATGCTGGTACATTAATAACCGGTGCAACCGCCAGAATGTTGAATGCAAGCACGCAGACGTTCATGCATTGTATTGTACAGGTGCTGGATGTCAGTTTGTGGGATGGAGTTCCATGCCTGTTGCACTTGGTCGGTCAATACAGGGACGGTTAATGCTGGTTGGGGTGACGCTGGAGTTGTCGTCCAATGATGTCGCATACGTGCTTGATTAGTGAAAGATCTGGTGATCTAGCAGGCCTCGGCAACATGTCGACACTCTGTAGAGCATGTTGGGTTACAACAGTGGTATGCGGACGAGCATTATCCTGTTGAAAAACACCCCCTGGAATGCTGTTCATCAATGGCAGCACAACAGGTTGAATCACCAGACCGACGCACAACTGTGCCGTCAGGGTGCGTGGGATAACCACGAGAGTGCTCCAGCGGTCATAGGAAATTGCTCCCCAGACCATAACTCCAGGTGTAGGTCCAGTGTGTCTCGGCCGCAGACAGGTTGGTTGCAGGCGCTCACCTGGCCTCCTTCTAACCAACACACGGCCATCACTGGCACCCAGACATAACCGGCTTTCATCAGAAAACACAACAGTTCTCCACTCCGTCCTCCAATGAGCTCTAGCTTGACACCACTGACGTCGCAAACGGCAGTGGTTTGGAGTAAGTGGATTGCACGCTACAGGGCGTCTGGCTCGGAGCTTTCCTTCAAGTAACCGATTTGTAACAGTTCGTTGTGTCACTGTGGTGGCAACTGCAGCTCGAATTGCTGCCGCAGACGCGGTACGATGCATAATGGCCATACGCCGTACACGGCGGTCTTCCCTCTCAGTAGTGCCACGTGGCCCGCCGGAACCCGGTCTTCTTGAGGCAGTACCTTCCCTTGACCACCGCTGCCAACAATCACGCACAGTGGCTACATTCCTGCCAAGTCGTTCTGCAATATTGCGGAAAGAAAATCCACCTTCTCGTAGCCCTATTTACACGACCTCGTTCAAACTCCGTGAGCTGTTGATAATGGCTTCTTCGTCTTCTTAAAGGCATTCTTGACTAACATCAACACCCTACGTCGAATCTCAACGATAACTAACGCTCACGAACGTTACAGCGCGTATTTACAGCAAACCTGCTTTGCATGTTCCGAGGGGCGCTACTAGCGCCACACGTATGCGCCGAGCGCGAAATTTGCATAGACGTCATCTTACAGATGTAGTCTCACCGCCTACCAACTGTCGTTTATCTAACACAACCCCTTCTTGGTGTTGGGATTTTTTCCGTCTGTGTATTTCATCTTTCCTTACCCTTAAATTTCCAATGTAAGCATTATTTCAAAATAATTAAACATAAATAGTATTTTATGTATTGATTGTGTGGTATATGAAGGTATTTCAAGAGTAATGCCAACATACCTAATTGTTTTTTAGTTTTATGTTGTTGCTTTTTTATTCTGTAATTTGCTTCAATAATTGAACTAAAGCCAAAGTAGGAAAATTAAAGTTTCTCAAAATCAGTGTAGTACATAGTATATAAAAGTTTAGTAGATATTAAGCCTGGTCACATTTTCAGTGACAGTTTTTGGTATTTCAGTATTTATTCGTGATTCTAAGTTTCTGATTAGCTGCAGTGGACAACATTTTTAACATTTTGCATTCTGTATTAAGTTTGTCCAAGCATGTAAGAAGTTGTTTGTTGTAGGTTACAGGTTGAACAGACCTATGGTTTCATTATATTTTAAGTAAGGGCATTTGGATCGTATGTCCTGGAAAAAAATCCAAAATACCTGGAATTTTGTGATTGAAAAAGCGGATGAACCATGTAAAAGGCTAAGTTGCGAAGAAATGGATCACCTTTTGAGTCGTCATAGCAACAACCGACAAACAAATGTTTGTGACGTCACGCTTAACTTTTCGTGTTTCCGTACAGGTGACGTCATTACCGCGCACAGTGCACGCGTATATCATTTTGTTTTGTTGTCATAGCAGCAAAGAAAACTGCTGGTGTGACATCATCTCATCCAAATCATTCTCACATGACGTCAGCACGCAGACGTTCATGCAGAAATGCGTTACGTCACAGAGTCAACTCTTTAGAAATAGGAAAACTTTGTCAGGAATTTTGGTTCTACTTTACATACCCTTCATATGCTTTATTACTCTGTTTAACAGAAAAAGACATTTATATTTCGGTTTTCACACCGTGTGATCCGTAACCGTTCCTGTTTAATGTTTTGTGTACATCTTTTTTCTTTTGTTCGAAGTTAGTTTTTTTCTAGTGGGATGGAAGTGGAAGCATACAGTTCTAGGTTGTTGTAAGATGTTTTACAAGATTATTGTTTTTCATGCATTTTCCTCCTAAAAATATTTAATGGCAGTTAATATTCATGAAATTTATTAATTTTAATACGTACTTGCGACGCCGTGGATTACTTTTATTTCAGTAAGACAAGGACAAACGTTACTGCCTTTCGCGAACTTGACTGTTGTTTTAAACCTCGCCTATGGCGCGTCAAAAAAGAAATTTACCTCTCATTAGATGAAGAGATTGAAGATAAACGCCGCAAACAACGCACTGCAGTAAAAAGACGAAAAATTAACCACCGGAGTGCCGAACATGCCAGAAAAAAAGAGACAAAAATGCAGTGCAGTTGAAAGGAATTCTGAATTTCGACGTTTGCGTGATCATCGTACTAATATGACGCTGGAACATATTGAAGCTGAATCTCAGCACTTGAGAAATGTTCATATTGCAGAGGCACAAAAGATGACCCCCGAACAAAGGAATGAGCGCTGAGCTCGAGAGATTCAGAGGAAATTAACGAACCGACAACAACAAATAAATGCTACACGTAATGTGACTTAAAACGTTATAGACGATGAAAAGACTAGCGAGACACTCATGTGGGACTCTTAAGAAAATTTTGTGAATTTTGTAAAGCCAAAACTTGGCCGGAGAGAGATCTTCATATCGTGAATTTTCTAAATGTTGCTCAAACAGAGCAGTAAAATTAAATCCAACTCGCACTTCCCCATTAATTAAACAACTTATGAAATCTCAGTATGATCATTCAAAATACTTTATGGTTAACATACGGTTGATTAATAGTTCTCTTGCATTTGAATCGATGGGAGCACAAATGGCTCCTCTACCAGGTTATGGGCCTTATTGTTTTAGAATAAATGGATCAATCTATCATCGTGCAGGAGCATTGAATCTTGATAATGGTGAACAGCGGAAATACGCGCAATTGTACATATTGGATCCTGATGAGGCTGCTGCCAAAAGATTGCAAATGCGAGAAAATAGTGGGTGCAATAAAGATCTCTTGCAAACACTGAGTACATTCATGACAGAAAATAATCCATTTGTGAAAGCATGTAAAATGCTTTATGGAGTTGAGCAAGAGAGTATTCAAGATGCTCAAATGTATAATGCTGTCTCTTCTAATGTATCAATGTCTATTATTCTAGATCATAGAAATGATCAAAGACATTATAATGCTTCAAGATCTAACGAAGTTGCCATTATATTTGAAAATGCAGATGGCGAACCTCCACTCGACGTGACTTATTGATTCATTGCCCTGCAAGTACAAGCACCAACAGTAGAAAAAACAGAAAGAATCACCATTCTCGATCCAAATTTAGAGCCTTTGGTTTATCCTCTTCTCTTCCCATCTGGTGATCAAAGTTGGATCATTGACATTCCATTGCAACATAGACCAACGTCTTTACGAAGTGTTGTTAAGCAATGTACAAAGCCACGGTCAAGGATTACACAAATGCAATACTATCAACATCGTCTTTCGATCCGTGGCGAATTTAATCCATTATTAAGCGAAGGAAAGCTTACGCAGCAATACAGTGTTGATGCGTATGTAAAAATGAAAGCTAATACATTGAATTACATACGACAAAATCAGTCTCAGTTAAGTGTCGAAAAGTATAAGGTCTGATGGACCAAATTCGGAATGCTGGAGATGATGAGTTTCTTCCTGGAAAAGCTCTTATTTTGACATCTTCATTTCAAGGTAGTCCACGAAATACGGTGAAAATTATCAGGATGAAATGGTGATAGTCAGAAAGTATGTCAAGCTTGATCTTTTCCTTACTATTACTTGCAATCCGAAATGGGAAGAAATTACTGAAAACTGAACGGTCAATCTGTCGTAAACCGTCCAGATTCAGTTGCAAGAGTCTTCCAATTAAAGTTGAAAGAATTAATGGATGATATAACCAAAAGGCCTATTTTTAGAGTTCCGGTGGCCAAAGTTCATGTAATCGAATTCCAAAAAAGAGGGCTTCTCCGTGCTCATATGCTCTTGATTTTGAAAGAAGAGGACAAGCCAACATTGCTTGAGAAAACTGACCAAATTGTATCGGCAGAACTTCCAGATAAAGAGCATTTACCAGTTTTACATGCAACTGTTGCGAAACACATAGTTCATGGGCCGTGTGGTGAAAGTAATCACAATTCACCCTGTGTGGAAGATGGCAAATGTACCAAGCAATTTCCGAAGGCCTTCCAAAATGAATCAGTAGCTAAAAAAAGGCGGGTATCCTTTATATCGTCGTAGAAAGAATGGTGCAACCACAGCTGTATGTGGTAAAACTATTGATAACAGCTGGATTGTCTCTTATAATCCGTATCTTTTGTTAAAGTACAATTGCCGCATTAATGTCGAGGTGTGCGCTACTGTGAAAGTGTGAAATTCCTTTCAAGTACGTATACAAAGGCCGTGACTGTGCAAATGTGCATATAACAGAGCACAACAACAAATACGACGAAGTAAAAAGTCATGTTGATTCCCGATACGTCAGCGCACCTGAGGCAATGTGGCAAATACTTGGTTATAATATGTATCAGCAATCTTATACAATAGTTCGATTACCTGTTCACATTCCTGAAGAACAGAACATTACCTTTAATCCGGAGTGTTTAAACAATGATAGAAATGTAGTTCATAATACTCAAAGAGATACAATGCTGACAGCATGGTTCAAACTAAATGAGAGCAATGAAGATGCGCGATCCATTTCATATAGCGACATGCCAAAACATTATGTGTTCAATCAAAAAGAAAGACAATGGGTCCAACGAAAACGTGGTGAAGATCATTGGCGCACCCACGGAGGGGGCTTTGGGAGATTAAGAACAACGTACGTCACAAATTAAACATTCAAAAATATTATTTTACATGTTCAAAAAATTACATAGTGTCCTCTTCCCAAAGAGATTAAGAGCTACGTACGTCACAAATTAAACATTCAAAAATATTATTTTACACGTTCAAACAATTAGAGTGTCTCAAATAGTGTCTTCTATCACATGGTGTTTTTTTCCCAAAGCCCCAAAGAGATTAAGAACAACGTACGTCACAAATTAAACATTCAAAAATATTATTTTACATGTTCAAAAAATTACATAGTGTCCTCTTCCCAAAGAGATTAAGAGCTACGTACGTCACAAATTAAACATTCAAAAATATTATTTTACACGTTCAAACAATTAGAGTGTCTCAAATAGTGTCTTCTATCACATGGTGTTTTTTTCCCAAAGCCCCAAAGAGATTAAGAACAACGTACGTCACAAATTAAACATTCAAAAATATTATTTTACATGTTCAAAAAACTACACAGTGTCTTCTATCTCATGGTGTCTTTTTCCCAAAGCCCCAAAGAGATTAAAAGCGACGTACGTCACAAATTAAACACTCAAAAATATTATTTTACACGTTCAAAAATTATATAGTGTCCTTTTCCCAAAGACCCAAAGAAATTAAGAGCAACGTACGTCACAATTTAAGCATTCAAAAATATTATTTTACACTTTCAAAAAACTACATAGTGTCTCAAATAGTGTCTTCTATCACATGGTGTCTTTTTCCCAAAGCCCCAAAGAGATTAAGAGCAACGTACGTCACAAATTAAACATTCAAAAATATTATTTTACACGTTCAAAAATTACATAGTGTCTTCTATTACATGGTGTCCTTTTCCCAAAGCCCCAAAGAAATTAAGAGCGACGTACGTCACAACCATATATAAACTATATATATCTTTTAGTCTCTACATACAAAGACTGCAGCAACTCAAAGTAGCATGGAGAGTTGCATGCTTGGTGTAACCAGGAAATAAAAGAAGAGAAACTCGTGGATCAGAAAAATGACAAGAGTGGAAGACATCATGAATCAGAGGAAAATCCCTGAAATGACAATGGGCTGGACATATTGCCAGAAGGGCAGACCATCGATGGACCACTGAAATTTTAGACTGGATTCCGAGGGACAGGAAAAGACCCAGAAGAAGACCACATGGGAGATGGGCTGATGAAATTCGAAAGTATGCGGGAGTAACATGTAGGAGACTGGCACAAGACAGACCGTTGTGGAAGAAACTTGGGGAGACCTTCGTCAAGTAGTTTATTAATAATGGTTGACAATGATGATGATATATATATACAGCCCCCTACAACAAAAATTCCTGGGTGCGCTACTGGTGGAGATAATGTGATTGGAAGAATGATGTGTTCAGTCAACCTTGTCTCTGATCCAGAAAGATATTGTTTGAGACTACTGCTGCTTCATGTGTTTGGAGCGAAAAACTTTACATATCTAAGAACAGTCAATGGAGTTCTATATGATATCTTCCAAGAAGCTGCATTGTAGAAAGGTTTAACTAAGAATGGTGAAATATGGGAGAAAACCTTAAATGAAGCATCAGTTTGCAGCATGCCTCGACAACTACGAGATTTATCTGCATACATTCTTATCTTTGTTTCACCAACTAATGCACAAGAATTGCTTAAAAAATATAAATCCCATCTTTGGGAAGATTTTGCACACAGATATAACATTCGACATACTGAGGATTGTGAACATTTCATGAATTTGACCCTCCAAGAGATTAACGGCACTCTCAAACCTAACAGCAACAGCTCATGTGATAAATACAATCTTCCTAAATCAAGTAACATTCCTCAAAATCCGGATATTTATTTCGACAGTGCTGTAGAACGACAAAAAGCTACAGAAATGGCAAGTAATTTAAATGCAGAGCAGAAAGCAGCTTATGATAGTATTATGTCAGCAACCACTATTGGTGATCATCCTCATAGATGTTTTTTCCTTGATGGCCCGGGGGGCGCGGAAAAAACTTATTTGTATAAAATCCTTCTCAGCATTACCCGTAGAGAAGGAAACATAGCTTTGCCTGTTGCATCCACAGAAATCGCTACTAATCTGCTAGAAAGTGGCAAAACATACTTTAACAAATTGAAGTTAGTGTCACCTTTAAATGAAACACCTACGTCGAATATAACGATTAATTCCACCGACGCCGAAATCATTTGATCTGCGAAAGCCATCATTTGAGACGAAGCAGCAATGGCATCCGGTACTGCTTTACTTGCGTTTGACCGAATACTGAAAGATATTATGAGAAATCAGAAACCTTTTGGTGGCGAAGTCCTTTTACTTGGAGGAGACTTTAGACAAACTCTCCCTGTTGTCAAACATGGTGACGTTTTTTAAAAGAAGAAGAAAGTGTTGTGTCGAATGGAGTTAAGTCAATTCTAGGAATCAAAACTCTCTGACGTACGCTTTCGCCAGTAATTATTTCTAGATCCAAACAATTTTCGTACATGTTTCGGACAATTAATCTTGTTCCATTTAATAGCCCCTGCAAAACTTTTAAATTTCTGAATAACATCACAATTGCTCCAGTTTTTATGTAAGAATATGTGGGGGCAAATCACTTAATTCTAAACTATTCAGGAATTCACCTGAAATTGTAGAACATTATTTCCGTCTTCCGTTATTTAATTATTTACACTGAGATACGTTCTTGACCTTCCGGTTATAAGATCTATAACTTTATAATTGATTTCATCACTGTTCATTTTTTGGGACAAGAACAGCAAATTTAGAAAAATTTACATCATCTGGTCACACAAATTCTTTCGCATAAATTTCTGAAAGAATGTCTTCTTTTACAATTATAGTGTGTGACGTTCCATGACAAACCAAAAGAACTCTTTACTAAGAGTAAGCTTAAACGCATTCACATAGAAAGCTAAGTCCAAGGCGCCGCTGATCCGTTTGATTTTGAACTTCGATTACAACTACGTAGTTGAAAACGGAGCGCTTAGTTGCAAGTCCGACCACAAAAGAAAGGCAGATGGCGCTGCAAATACTGAAGCGAGAACAAACGCCAGAGCAACGAACGGCGGATTGTACAAAGAAAATGCCATGATAACATAACAAAATTACTTATGACAATAAAAATTAGCGATGACAAATTTGTGGGTCAATAACTTTCATTTAAAAAAATCATGAAAATCGCTACAGTGGGTGACGCTGGCGGATTGTAGAAAGAAATGGCCGGGTGTTTTATTTTTATTTTTTTTGATTGGAGGTTTAACGACCACCGTGAGCAACTCAATGGGCTATAAGCAGTCGCCCGTCCCTAATTTAGGGTCACTGGTTCCAGGGAAGAGACAGAGCCAGTGCCGTAAGACAAACACAACATCCATGCCTCACCGGGATTCGAACCCGGACCCCTTACGGACGAATGATCAGAGGCCAGCGCCTTAGACCACTGCGCCACCGGGGCGGCGCCGGGTGTTTTAAATATATAGACTGTAACGGAGAGAATCCTTTAGACGGTAATGCAGACACCACAGCGGACCCCTCTGGCTTAAGTCCGCTGTGTGGAGGCAGTAACCCATTTATCGGAGAGATGCCCTGCCCCAAAGCATTACCCGCGGACCTTATATAACCACGAGGCGTCCGAGCTGGCATATATACATTTTGAGAACTTAATAGCATGCAAATTATATTCTACGTAGTAAATATGAAGTCTTGCAAGACACTTGAGTAGCGCAAATTTGCAGCTAACCCGAAGATTCAGCCAAACACTAGAATTATTAAAATATTCTAAACTGAATTAAATCAAACAAAACCACGAAACAAAATCGAAGTCACAAACCAAGTTGCGCTGAAAAGCAGCAAACTTGAATCCTGACTGATTATTATGTATGATAGCTCTATCAGCCAATTTGAATTCGAAAACCCAAAACACGAACTTAAGACACAGGACGAAGCGCTTTCAGAAATTCCCGACATGAAAAATAGTAAAAATTCAAATTGAACTATAAACTGAATAAATTTGTAAATTGATAAAAATAATGCCCTGCAAAATAATTGAATCCAGGCACAAACACATTACAAATAAATATAGAATAAGGTATGCTTAAAAAGGTTGAACGCCTACCTCAACATTTCAGAGCAGAAGTAAAAAAAATCAACATGTCGTGCTCTTCAGGAGAACACCTTTATGTAAGCAGTGGCTTTTCACATATGGCAAGAGATCGCTTAACGCTGAAACCTACCATTGTGTTCCCTTAGTCACTAACACAAGGAACGGAGACAAGAGAACCACACCAATGATAATGAAAGCGAAATCCAAAACAAACCTGTTCTGAGAATGAGAACACAGTCATCACGCCAAAGGCCTGTGCGAATAGAGTCTCAAATGACGAACGGCTGGTATCTGTCATAAAGACGGTTAAAGATAGAAGTTTGTTGAAGTGAAAATAGAGGTGAAGCTGTGTTAAGATTTGATTGCAGGTTTAACGAACACCGTTAGGAACTCAATAAGCAGTCGCCCGTCCTTAATTTAAGGTCACTGGTTCCAGGGAAGGGAGTGAGCCAATGCCGTAAGACGAAAACAACATACATGCCAAACGGGGTTCGAACCTGAACCCCTTTCGGACGAATGATCAGAGGCCATCGCTTAGACCACTGCGCCACCGGGGCGGCTGAACTGTTAGTGAGGAATGGCTACAAGAGATCCGCCGAGTAGCATTTTTTTATTGGAGGTTTAACTAATTCCGCGAGCAACTGACCGGGCTCGCCCGTCCCTAATTTAGGGCCACTGGTTCCAGGGAAGGGAGAGAGCCTGTGCCGTAAGACAAACACAACATCCATGCCTCACTGGGATTCGAACCCGGGCCCTTTCGGACAAATGATCAGAGTCCATCGCTTAGACCACTGCGCCACCGGGACGGCAAGTAGCATTTAGCAGGCTAATCTATTAATATCGTAGGATCTGGGATAAATTAAGTCTGAAATATAAATTTATTTTGATAAGAGCCGATTAATATATGCATGATGAAGTAACTGCTGAAAAGATTTATTAAGGATGCGAAATGGATAACCTTTCGAAAGAAATGTTTTAAATAACCAAGTAATAGCCAACAACTGAAAATCATGTCGATTACAAATGGTTAGACATCTAAAATATTGAATAACCAATCAGTGAAAAAAATAATATCGAAATCGAAGTCTCTCTTGTCTTTTGTCATAGATGTTTGTACAAATGAAATCTTGTAATGTAATAGCAATGTCCAAATACACTGCTGGCCACCCAAAATGCAACACCAAGAAGGACACGAGATAGCAAAGCCAGATTTACTGGACACATAACAATAGATACAAAGACGAAACTATTGAGCTTACGGGCCCGTGCGACTAGCGGAACACGCAGATATCAATAGTTAGTGTGGCCCCCATGGCTGGCAATAACGGCCGCTACACGCCACGGCATCGAACGAAAGAAGCTTTGGATGTGGGCTTGCGGTATGTCGGTCCAGGCTACTTCCACACGTTGCCACAGTTCATCAGGCGTAGCCGCGGGTGGTGCTTGCCGGGCCACTCGGTTGCCGATCAGCGACCAGACGTGTCCGATGGGTGACATATCGGGAGAACAGGCGGACCACGGCAGCAGTGACACCTGGTGGGTCATGAAGAATTGTTGCACGATGCGTGCCACGTGCGGGCGCGCATTGTCCTGTTGAAACGTGGCATCTGGCAGGTCCTGCAGGTAAGGGAGGAGCACTACAGGCTCCAAAACGTCGGAGATGTAGCGGTGGCAGTTGAATATACCGGGGATGCGTACCAAAGTGGTGCTGGTGTCATATTCAATTGCGCCCCAAACCATACCGCCAGGCGACGGACGGGTATGGCGATGCATAATGCAGGCGTCACACAGTCTCTCGCCAAGGTGCCGCCAAACGCGAATCCGACCATCGTAGTATTGCAGGCAGAATCGGGATTTGTCGGAGAAGACAATGTCGCGCAATTCCGTAGTCCAGGTGCGGCGTTCAACGGCCCAATGCTGCCGCACTCGCCGGTGGTGCAACGTCAATGGTAATCGGAGCAATGGGCGCCGTGCGACAAGTCCCCGCTTTTGCAGATGACGTCGAACGGTACGTGCTGACACAGGTTGTTGCGCAAAACACCCTAATTCCTGCGCTAACGTTCGTGATGTGGCGGTGCGAGCCGTCAATGCCCGCCGCACAACATGCCAGTCCTCTCGTTTGGTGGTGTGCCGCGGCTGCGGCAATCGCTCACGTCGGTCCGTCCGTCCCTCCTGCACCCACCGAATTCATAATCGCCTCACTGTGGCTGGATGTCGTCCCACACGGGCGACGATGTCTCGGTACGATAAACTGCTGTCGCGATAAGCCACTATTCGTCCTCTGTCGAACTCCGAAACGTGCTGGAATGACTGCCGTATTCTGCAACGAAGCATCAGGAAGCTTCCCACGCACATGTCCGGCAGCACAACACACTTCCACTACTTACACCCCGCCTTCTGTGCACCCTTCTTATAGTCCTTCTCGGTGGCGTGCCGGGCGCACATGATTTGCATATGCCCTGCAATGATAATCGTTTGCATGTCCTCTCGTGGGCGACGCATGCTGCGAATTTCAGGCCAATCGGATGCTTCCTTCTTGGTGTTGCATTTTGGGTGGCCAGTAGTGTAGTTGAAAGTATTATTTGTTATCTCATTGCGCTCCAACGAGAGTTCTGGATATATTCGAGCTACTTCAATATGAAAGTCTGTCCAATTAAAAATATAATGTCGTGGACCTGAAAACCCGCCGTGAGTCCATTTCAGTATCAATCCTATATTTATCCTCATAGTAGTATAAATAAAGGTTCTCCAAAATACTTGAATATGATGAACTCATTGGTATCCCTATATGCTGTAAATATAGTCTCCCATATTCACGTAGTTATGTCTAATGCAAAGAGATAATAAATTATCCCAAAAATTCTCGGAGACCTGTAATTCCTTGGAATAAATATGGTATAGACTATTGCAGACTTTGACCAAATCGTAGATTGTAATTGAAATAAAAAAACTGCGGAAGTCAAAAGTCTGAACAGAAGAAATTTTGAAACGATCAGTCTTCCTCAAGAAAACAACTAAAGGTTTATTTTTGTTAATGATCCAGGTTTTTATTCTCTGTTGAAAAAAGATATAAAGATACTCTTCAAAAATTGTATTTGCTTTATTATTATAGCAATTTTTTTCATTGGTGATGTATCATCTAAAAGCAATGGGAGACTTATGAAACTTTGGGATAGCATGCAAGGTAGGAAATCACAAATTGACGTCTCGCTGTCCAAGTCTATATATACACTGGCGGAAAGTGAAAAAGAACACCAAGAAGGAGACGTCTGATACCAACGAAATTTATACAGCATAATAACGGAATACAGAGGATAACGTGATCAAAACATTGTGGCAAAATACAGCTGTATTTGCTGGTAAACTGAAAAATAACATTTCCATGTAACATGGTTAGTACGAAGTTGAACCGCCATGAACTGCGTCACACTGTGCAATTCTGGCATGGAGTCTGTCGTATATATGTTGGATGTAAGTTTGGCGTATTGTGTTCCAAGCATCCTCAACCTGGACGCGTAAATCGGGGATGGTCGTGGCTGGCCGTGGAGACCGGATAAGTCGTTGTCCCATAAAATCCTACACGTGCTCAATGGGGGACAAATCCGGTGAACGTGCAAGCCATGGAAGTTGTCTCACACCCTGAACTGCATGTTACGTTGCACTTGCCGTGTGTGGGCGTGCGTTATCTTGCTGGAAAACATCACGATGGACCGACCTTACAAATGGCACAACAACGGTCTGAATGATGTTGTTGATGTAAGAGGTGCTGTTTAACGTACCCGGTACAAACACTAGTTGTGTACGGGAGTGATAGCTGATCGCTCCCCACACCAGGAGACCAGGTGTAGGCCCTGTGTGTCGCTGGCGGATGCAAGAAGGGTGGAGACGCTCCCCTGTGCGTCTGCGAACACGCATCCGGCCATCGGAGGCTCCCAAGCAGAATCTGCTTTCATCGCTGAACACAACAGATCGCCAATGCGTTCTCCAGTGCAGACGTTGGCGACACCACTGCAGCCGTTCCTGACGGTGGGCTGGAGTCAGAGGTACACATGCCAGAGGCACACGTGCACGTAGTCCTGCATCCAGTAGACGGTTGCTGATTGTTCGCACAGTCACCTCAGTGGCAACGGCAGCTCGAATTTGCGTCGCAGTGGATGTTCTGCTTGACAACGCCGCTCTTCTATGCGTCGATCGGTCCGCTCATCAGTCCGTCTGTGACTCCCGGTTCCACGTCTTCTCGTGTGGGAATGTTCCTCGGACCATCCACACCACCATCGCACGACCGCCGATACTTCCCGTCCAAATCGCTCCGCAATACGACGATACGACCACCCGGCCTCGCGGAGACCGACTAGACGACCTCGCTCAAAGTTCGATAACTGCTGAAATCGTACACGTCTTCCATGTCCAGGCATTGCAGCTTCTTCAGGGTCTTCGCACGTGTCCGTACGCCGACGACTGATTACATTCACTTCGCCGTACTCCTTAAATACCACCGACGAAAATTTGCATATTATGCCGTGCTGTGGCGTAAGCGCTCACCTGTTGGTTCCGAAATTAACATCACACCTACGTAAACTCGACCCTATTAACATATGTAAATTTCATGATCGTCCGCCAATTCCTTCTTGGTGTTCTTTTTCACTTTCCGGCAGTGTATAAATAAATGCATGTACGTAGGCGCCGACTTGAAAAATCATTGGGGGTTCCGGAAATTTTTAATCGAAATGCCCATGCATTTTTCAAAGTATTTAGGTCTAATTAAAATTTCATTCAGTCAGATCATCTGGCACAATAAGACGCCTGAAATGCTAAAATGAAGCAAATTACAATTAATTACAGAATTTTTTTCCCTAGATAATTATTTATTTCATTTATTTTGCTTTTGTAGGCGCGACATTATTATATACAATACACAGATACTGTGGGAATTTCCAACTAAATTGTCATATAAAAGTAATAAAAACATGTGAAATTTATTTTAAGGTTCTTTTTGCCAATTTTAAAAATGCCAACAATTAATTTTTTTCTTTAAATGATTTCTGAATTAAAATAGGAGGTTGGAAGGAAGAGGACATGTCATCAGCCGCACGCCCTGCGTTTTCAGTGGGCTCTACTTCTTATCAGCTTTGTATGCCCAGTATGCTCAACTTGGGCTGCTTCTGTACTTTTCTATTGGGAAATCGTTGACTTTGAAGAGGTTTTAGAGGCACTTGTGCAAACATGTACAGTCAGGAAAAAATGAGACCGAAATGTACATGCACATAACTAAAAATTTGCAAAAAGTTACAGAAATACTGTTTAGTACTTTCTGAAAAAAATAAACAAAATTATGCTTCGTCGAGCGGAAGTGCATATTGCGTATTAACCAATCACGGCCTTGCTAAAGCTGTGGGAGCTATGTTGACCTTCAGTGACTGCTCCAGAGAGTAAGAGACGGCAGCTAACAACCTGTGCTCCTGCACAGGTCTTCAGTAAGTGACGTCACGTCACTGAACCATCCCCACCGGAGGGCGCAATAAATCAGATGTTCAGATTTAGCTTCACCAGCGGCTGCTGGTGCCATCTTCTCCCTCTTCTAACCTCCTTGGTCCCCGACTGCCCGAAGATAGGGTGGGTCAACTGACTGTACAACATATTTCAACCTTTATCACTATGACCTCGAATAGGTTCTCGTCTGCGAATGCAGAGCTAAACTTTTGTATTTTGTGGAAAGCCAGACAAACCGAAGAATTTTCTTTCATAAAAGAGACAGTTTTAAATGCTCTTAAACAACGATACTTGAGGTATTGTCTGTTGCGTCAAATTTGATGAGCACGAACAAACACTAATTCTTTTTTTGAGGCACAATAAACAGTCTGAGGAGTAAATTTCTATACACACTTTCTATATATAATAAACGGGTAATGAATAATGAAAACTTGAAGAATTGATAACGAAAAACAAAATTCAAGGACATATGCGTACGTGTATTTTTCCCACGAAATACGCGCAAAAATATTACGGGTTCGAGGAACCCACAATAAAACCATTGGGGGTTCAAAAAGTATCTCGAACCCACGAAGTCGGCGCCTATGTACATATATATATATATTATATATATATATATATATCATCATCATCATCATCATTGTCAACCATTATCAATCCACTGCTGGACGAAGGTCTCCCCAAGTTTCCTCCACAACGGTCTGTCTTGTGCCAGTCTCCTCCATGTCACCCCTGCATACTTTCGAATTTCATCCACCCATCTCCCATGTGGTCTTCTTCTGGGTCTTTTCCTGTCCCTTGGAATCCAATCTAAAATTTCGGCTGTCCATCGATGATCTGTCCTTCTGGCAGTATGTCCAGCCCATTGCCATTTCAGGGATTTAACTCTGATCATGATGTCTTCCACTCTTGTCATTTTTCGGATCCACGAGTTCCTCTTCTTATCTCTCCTGGTTACACCAAGTATGCACCTCTCCATGCTGCTTTGAGTTGTCTGCAGCCTTTGTATGTCTCTTTTAGTTAAGGTCCACGTCTCTGCACCATATGTAAGCACTGGAAGGATGCATTGATCAAACACTTTTCTTTTAAGACATAATGGCATATTGCTCTTGAAAATTATGCTGTTTCTTCCAAAAGCTCTCCAGGCAAGTTTTGTACGCCGATTAATTTCTTCACCAATGTGACCCTCACTTGATATCTGCTGTCCAAGATAAACGTACGTGTCTGTTATCTCCAGCTTTTCTCCATCAATCGATAAATCTTCATTTTCTTGTAAAAGCATTGAACATCACTTTTGTCTTCTGAAAGTTCATTTTTAATCCCACTTCTTTACTCTTGTCAGCAAGTTCCTGGATCATACTCTGCAGCTCTGATGGGGTAGTTGCAAAAATGACTACATCATCAGCAAAACGAAGGTGGGTTAGATAATCTCCATTAATCTTTATCCCCTGGTTTTCCCAGCTCAGCGACTGAAAAACACCCTCCAATGTGGCATTAAAGAGCTTCGGAGATATGGTGTCACCTTGTCTCACTCCTTTCCAATTTTTACGTGTGTTGTATTTTCAAACAGCCGAATCTTTGCACTTGCATTTTCATAGATGTTATTAATAATATTAATGTAAGCATCTTCAATACCGCAGGTTTTCAGAGCCATTGTAACTGCTGATGGTTTCACCGAATCAAAGGCTTTTTCATAATCGATAAAAGCCATGCACAATGGAAGTTCATATTCCCTCGCTCTTTCAATTAGTTCTCTCAGCACGTGGATATGATCTATTGTGCTGTAGCCACTCCTGAATCCAGCTTGTTCTCTCGGTTGAGCCATGTCCAGTGTTACCTTCAAGCGGTGTGAAAGAACTTTAGTGAAGATTTTATAAACTACTGATAGGAGGCTGACAGGTCTGTAGTTTCCGAGATCCTCAATGTCACCTTTCTTATGTAGCAGGATCATTGTAGCGGTGTTCCAATCCTCAGGAATCTTTCCTTCATTAAGGCATCGAGTGAAAATTTGGGCGAGTACTGTTTCGATTTCTCCACTTGCTTCTTGTATGATGTCTACAGTAATTCCATCTTCTCCTGGAGCTTTTCCCCGCTTCATGTTCTTGATTGCATGTGCAACTTCTGCTGGACGGACTGGAGGAACTCTGGTACTGGTATCTTTCATGATGTCTGGAGTGCATGTATCATCCCTTTCATATAATTTGGAGTAGAAATCTTTCACTCTTGTCAAAATTCCGCCTCTATTTCTTGTTACAGAACCATCTTCTTTTCTCAGTGCCATAATCTGTTTTCTTCCTTACTGAGATGTCCCTTTGCTATCTTTAGGCTTTGGTTGTTTTCAATTGCTTTCCTCACTAGTTCACAGTTGAATTTTCTTACGTCTTCAGTGATACTTTTTCTTACTGTCTTGCATAGCTCTATATATTCCACTTTGGAAGTCACATCTTCTTTAGTTGTCCTCATCTCTCTTCTTTTTTGCATCAACATTTTCGTTTTTCCTGATAATTTGTTTACATGCAACTTGTTCTTAGACCCAGCTAATTTTGTTGCTGTTTCCATAAGAGCTTTGGTTACTTTTCTGTTTACTTCAGAGATGTCCACTTCTTCTGATGTTAGGCCTTTTAAAGCAGAGAACCTGTTCTTCAGTTCCAACTTGAAGGTATTATGGTGTTTTTTAAGGTTGGTTATGTCAATAGATTTTGTTTGTCTTATGAGCTTGCCACGTTCAAGTTTAGTGTTGAGGTGCATCTTACATCTCACCAATCTATGGTCACTACCTGTGTTGAACTTGTTTAGCACACTGCAGTCTTCTATGACGAATTTTTTGTTACACATAATAAAATCAATTTCACTTGTCGTCCCGTTTGGATGTCTCCATGTCCATTTCCTGTGTGGCTTTTTCTTGAAGAAGGAGTTCAAGATGAAAAACCCTTCTGCCTCTGCAAACTCAACGAGAGTATTTCCACGCTGGTTTCTGTTGCCGTGACCGAATTTACCTACTGAAGTTTCATTCTGTTGCCGTTGCCCTATTTTTGCATTGAAATCTCCCATAATTATTTTCAAGTGCTGCTTACCTTTATTATTTAGATGACAAATTTCCTCATAAAATTCTTCGATTTCTTCTTCAGGATGACTTGTGGTGGGTGCATAAGTTTGAATAATCTGAGCCTGGTATCTTTTCGAGAGTTGGATAACAAGTCGTGCAGCTCTGTCAGAGGAACTTTCAACTTCTACAACTTTATCCTTCAGTTTCTTGTTTATTATAAATCCAACACCACTAGTTCTGCCAGTATCTGTCCCACGATAGTAGAAGAGATGTCCACTTTTCAGTTCGATGAGATCTTCTCCTTTTCTCCTTACCTCACTTAGCCCCACGATGTCCCAGTTGATCCTTTGTAGTTCCTCTTCCAATTCAAGAAGCCTTGAATCAGAAGATAGGGAGCGTCCATTGTACGTAGCCAAGGTCAGCATCAGATGGCAGCCTAGTCCGGTCCTCCGGGGATTCTTAGCACCCTCTGCCTTCATGTCGCACTGGCCGCTGCCTTGGCCAGGTACATTCCAGCTGCCGGAGACTGAGGGCCAAGATTTAAGTTGTGGAATCATTTTGGAGGGGTTTGGCCATAACTCACCACGCTGGCCAAGCGGGTTGGTGAGTGTGGGATAGAATTTCCTCTAATCCCGATGGTATAGTTATACCGCTATTGGCGGTCGTCAGAGCCCCTTTAGTGGGAACAGGATGCACCACGAGAAGGCGGGGTTGACATTTGTCAAGGAGAGGCTGTGATGTTACGCATCACCTGACCTTACATCCCATGGAACACACTGATACACATATACACACTGTAGATTCTGATACACACTGTGGATTCTGCACACTGATACACACTGTGGATTCTGCTATTTTATATATATATATATGTGTGTGTGTGTGTGTGTGTGTGTGTGTGTGTGTGTGGCCGCCGGCCGGCAGATGGCGCTTGGATCTGTTCACCTACGTCACCTGCAAGGTAGGAGCAAAATGTAAACAGCTCTCGCGCTCAGCAGCAGAGAGAAGAGACTTGCACTTTGTGATGTTGAGTTCATGATCTGTTAGCTATTCGAAGAAGTTCGCTACTGTAGACGCAGTGATGTGAGATGTATATATCAATTTTGATTCTTATTATTAAAGAGATATGGAATATATTTGGGGCTCATTCTAAATTCATTTAATTACTCCAAAGTGGTGACCCGGAGTGCGTACGAAGCACAGAAGTCAACTGGAAGTGATCTCGAACGCCGAACGTTGCTCAGAGTATGTTCGCTTTTTTACTTCGACCTGCGAGTTGTTTAGTGGTTCGTTTTTTTTTTTCAACATGGCTGCTTTTCACTATTTCGCTTCCTCTTTCGTTCTGGCGTAATGGCTCCCGCCTGTTTCTGAACTGCACACAGCGCAGCGATACACACTGTGGATTCTGCTATTTTTCTGGCGAAGGTAGGAAATTACTCTGACGGGAAAAAAATTCCAACACCACGAAAAAATAGTTGTAGAGGAATGAAATGGCGGCAATACATTTGTATAGGTAACATATTTAATCGATTAAGGTTTCAAGATCACAGCTTAATGTAAGCGCGAGAAGAGCCATTTTAAATGCGAATTACTGGTACATTAATAACCGGTGTAACCGCCAGAATGTTGAATGCAAGCACGCAAACGTTCATGCATTGTGTCGTGCAGGTGCTGGATGTCAGTTTGTGGGATGGAGTTCCATGCCTGTTGCACTTGGTCGGTCAATACAGGGACGGTTAATGCTGGTTGAGGGTGACGCTGGAGTTGTCGTCCAATGATGTCCCATACCTGCTCGATTGGTGAATCATCTGGTGATCTAGCAGGCCACGGCAACATGTCGACACTCTGTAGAGCATGTTGGGTTACAACAGCGGTATGCGGGCGAGCGTTATCCTGTTGGAAAACACCCCCTGGAATGCTGTTTATCAGTGGCAGCACAACAGGTTGAATCACCAGACCGACGTACAACTGTGCCGTCAGGGTGCGTGGGATAACCACGAGAGTGCTCCTGCTGTCATAGGAAATTGCTCCCAGACCATAACTCCAGGTGTAGGTCCAGTGTGTCTCGGCCGCAGACAGGTTGGTTGCTGGCGCTCACCTGGCCTCCTTCTAACCAACACACGGCCATCACTGGCACCCTGGAAGAACCGGCTTTCATCAGAAAACACAACAGATCTCCGCTCCGTCCTCCAATGAGCTCTAGCTTGACACCACTGACGTCGCAAACGACAGTGGTTTGGAGTAAGTGGAATGCACGCTACAGGGCGTCTGGCTCGGAACCGTCCTTGAAGTAACCGATTTGTAACAGTTCGTTGTGTCACTGTGGTGGCAACTGCAGCTCGAATTGCTGCCTCAGACGCGGTACGATGCGCCATGGCCATACGCCGTACACGGCGGTCTTCCCTCTCAGTAGTACCACGTGGCCAGCCGGAACCCGGTCTTCTTGAGGCAGTACCTTCCCTTGACCACCGCTGCCAACAATCATGCACCGTGGCTACATTCCTGCCAAGTCGTTCTGCAATATTGCGGAACGAAAATCCACCTTCTCGTAGCCCTATTACACGACCTCGTTCAAACTTCGTGAGCTGTTGATAATGGCTTCTTCGTCTTCCTAAAGGCATTGTTGACAAACATCAACACCCTACGTCGAATCTCAACGATAACCAACGCTCACGAACGTTACAGCGCGTATTTACAGCAAACCTGCTTTGCAGGTTCCGAGGGGCGCTACTAGCGCCTCACGTATGCGCCGAGCGCGAAATTTGCATAGACGTCATCTTACAGATGTACTCTCACCGCCTACCAACTGTCGTTTATTTAACACAACCTCTTCTTGGTGTTGGGATTTTTTTCCGTCAGTGTAATTATTTCTAAAGCGTCGCATGCCTGATTCAACGGTTTTCGAATCGGTTCATAATGCCGGATTCTGAAAATGCCGAGGCCTCAGTGGCGCGTGTGACGTTGAAATATCCTCCATTTTAGAAGAATAACCCTGCTCTGTGGTTCGCTCAGATTGAGTCACAGTTTTCCACGGCAGGAATTTCCAACGATGATACTAAGTTTCATCATGTAGTGGCATCAATCGAAGGTTATATTCTTGAGCAAATTAGTGACATTATATTGCAACCTCCACCTGCAGATAAATATATTACTTTGAAAAAGCGTCTTATTGCTCAGTTTGCTGACTCTGAGGATCGGACACTCCGACTTTTATTGCAAAAATTAGAATTGGGTGATTCTAAACCATCGCAGTTATTACACAGAATGAAAGTTCTTGCTCATCAGCGATTAGATGCAGCGATACTTAAGTCCCTATGGCTTCAGCGTTTGCCTAAGGGAATGCAACAGATCTTAACAGTCAGAGGTGATGATTTAACACAATGGCAGTAATAGCTGACAAAATTCATGAAATTGCTGATGTATCTTCTGAACTGAACGTTGTTGATACCTCACAGCATATTTGTCATGCTCCTATACTTCAGAAACAAATCGAACACCTTACATCACTAGTAGCAAAACTTTCTGCACAGTTAGAATCTTCCACTCGAACACGTTCGACATCGCGTGAGAGTCGTAGATATTCTCCCGCAGTTCGAAGACAGAACCATGACAAGCCAACATCTCAAGTTTGCTGGTATCACAGAACCTTTAAGGACGCTGCTACCAAGTGTAAATCACCTTGTTCTTTTCAGTCGGGAAACTAGAAGGGCCGCCCCTTATGGCCGCAAGTGGCGGAGGCCTAAAACAACACAAAGTCATGTTGGCCGATAGATCTACTGGTCTAAAATTTTTGATCGAGCAAGTGCTGTAAGACAAACACACCATCCATATCTCAGTCAGGACTCGAACCCGTACCCACTTGTACGACTGGTCAGTGACCGGCACTAGGACACTGAACACCTGGCGCGGTCAAATTTCGACTGTACTTGATCTAAGTTTCTCCAAAAACTTTGGCAAAATGAAAAATTCGCCATGCAATTAGTTTGGTGTCCAGCTTGATTTTAATTCGGCACATATACAAGGTAAAGCATTTCACTTTTGTTAATATGTTCTGGCCATCATATTTTCTACTTTGTCAATACAAATTACCAATATTTTACGAGATCATCATCATCATCATCATTGTCAACCATTATCAATCCACTGCTGGACGAAGGTCTCCCCAAGTTTCCTCCACAACGGTCTGTCTTGTGCCAGTCTCCTCCATGTCACCCCTGCATACTTTCGAATTTCATCCACCCATCTCCCATGTGGTCTTCTTCTGGGTCTTTTCCTGTCTCTTGGAATCCAATCTAAAATTTCAGCTGTCCATCCATGGTCTGTCCTTCTGGCAGTATGTCCAGCCCATTGCCATTTCAGGGATTTAACTCTGATCATGATGTCTTCCACTCTCGTCATTTTTCGGATCCACGAGTTCCTCTTCTTATCTCTCCTGGTTATACCAAGCATGCACCTCTCCATGCTTCTTTGAGTTGTCTGCAGCCTTTGTATGTCTCTTTTAGTTAAGGTCCACGTCTCTGCACCATATGTAAGCACTGGAAGGATGCATTGATCAAACACTTTTCTTTTAAGACATAATGGCATATTGCTCTTGAAAATTATGCTGTTTCTTCCAAAAGCTCTCCAGGCAAGTTTTGTACGCCGATTAATTTCTTCATCAATGTGACCCTCACTTGATATCTGCTGTCCAAGATAAACGTACGTGTCTGTTATCTCCAGCTTTTCTCCATCAATCGATAAATCTTCATTTCTTGTAAAAGCATTGAACATCACTTTTGTCTTCTGAAAGTTCATTTTTAATCCCACTTCTTTACTCTTGTCAGCAAGTTCCTGGATCATACTCTGCAGCTCTGATGGGGTAGTTGCAAAAATGACTACGTCATCAGCAAAACGAAGGTGGGTTAGATAATCTCCATTAATCTTTATCCCCTTGCTTTCCCAGCTCAGCAACTGAAAAACATTTTCCAATGTGGCATTAAAGAGCTTCGGAGATATGGTGTCACCTTGTCTCACTCCCTTTCCAATTTTTACGTGTGTTGTATTTTCAAACAGCCGAATCTTTGCACTTGCGTTTTCATAGATGTTATTAATAATATTAATGTATGCATCTTCAATACCGCAGGTTTTCAGAGCCATTGTAACTGCTGATGGTTTCACCGAATCAAAGGCTTTTTCATAATCGATAAAAGCCATGCACAATGGAAGTTCATATTCTCTCGCTCTTTCAATTAGTTCTCTCAGCACGTGGATATGATCTATTGTGCTGTAGCCACTCCTGAATCCAGCTTGTTCTCTCGGTTGAGCCATGTCCAGTGTTACCTTCAAGCGGTGTGAAAGAACTTTAGTGAAGATTTTATAAACTACTGATAGGAGGCTGATAGGTCTGTAGTTTCCGAGATCTTCAATGTCACCTTTCTTATGTAGCAGGATCATTGTAGCGGTGTTCCAATCCTCAGGAATCTTTCCTTCATTAAGGCATCGAGTGAAAATTTGGGCGAGTACTGTTTCGATTTCTCCACTTGCTTCTTGTATGATGTCTACAGTAATTCCATCTTCTCCTGGAGCTTTTCCTCGCTTCATGTTCTTGATTGCATGTGCAACTTCTGCTGGAAGGACTGGAGGAACTCTGGTACTGGTATCTTTCATGATGTCTGGAGTGCATGTATCATCCCTTTCATATAATTTGGAGTAGAAATCTTTCACTCTTGTCAAAATTTCGCCTCTATTTCTTGTTACAGAACCATCTTCTTTTCTCAGTGCCATAATCTGTTTTCTTCCCTTACTGAGATGTCTCTTTGCCAATTTTAGGCTTTGGTTGTTTTCAATTGCTTTCCTCACTAGTTCACAGTTGAATTTCCTTACGTCTTCAGTGATACTTTTTCTTACTGTCTTGCATAGCTCTATATATTCCACTTTGGAAGTCACATCTTCTTTAGTTGTCCTCATCTCTCTTCTTTTTGCATCAACATTTTGGTTTTTCCTGATAATTTGTTCACATGCAACTTGTTCTTAGACCCAGCTAATTTTGTTGCTGTTTCCATAAGAGCTTTGGTTACTTTTCTGTTAACTTCAGAGATGTCCACTTCTTCCGATGTTAGGCCTTCTAAAGCAGAGAACCTGTTCTTCAGTTCTAACTTGAAGGTATTATGGTGTTTTTTAAGGTTGGTTATGTCAATAGATTTTGTTTGTCTTATGAGCTTGCCACGTTCAAGTTTAGTGTTGAGGTGAATCTTACATCTCACCAATCTATGGTCACTACCTGTGTTGAACTTGTTTAGCACACTGCAGTCTTCTATGACGAATTTTTTGTTACACATAATAAAATCAATTTCACTTGTCGTCCCATTTGGATGTCTCCATGTCCATTTCCTGTGTGGCTTTTTCTTGAAGAAGGAGTTCAAGATGAAAAACCCTTCTGCCTCTGCAAACTCAACGAGAGTATTTCCACGCTGGTTTCTGTTGCCATGACCGAATTTACCTACTGAAGTTTCATTCTGTTGCCGTTGCCCTATTTTTGCATTGAAATCTCCCATAATTATTTTCAAGTGCTGCTTACCTTTATTATTTAGACGACAAATTTCCTTATAAAATTCTTCAATTTCTTCTTCAGGATGACTTGTGGTGGGTGCATAAGTTTGAATAATCTGAGCCTGGTATCTTTTCGAGAGTTGGATAACAAGTCGTGCAGCTCTGTCAGAGGAACTTTCAACTTCTACAACTTTATCCTTCAGTTTCTTGTTTATTATAAATCCAACACCACTAGTTCTGCCAGTATCTGTCCCACGATAGTAGAAGAGATGTCCACTTTTCAGTTCGATGAGATCTTCTCCTTTTCTCCTTACCTCACTTAGCCCCACGATGTCCCACTTGATCCTTTGTAGTTCCTCTTCCAATTCAAGAAGCCTTGAATCAGAAGATAGGGAGCGTCCATTGTAAGTAGCCAAGGTCAGCATCAGATGGCAGCCTAGTCCGGTCCTCCGGGGATTCTTAGCACCCTCTGCCTTCATGTCGCACTGGCCGCTGCCTTGGCCAGGTACATTCCAGCTGCCGGAGACTGAGGGCCAAGATTTAAGTTGTGGAATCATTTTGGAGGGGTTTGGCCATAACTCACCACGCTGGCCAAGCGGGTTGGTGAGTGTGGGATAGAATTTCCTCTAATCCCGATGGTATAGTTATACCGCTATGGGCGGTCGTCAGAGCCCCTTTAGTAGGAACAGGATGCACCACGAGAAGGCGGGGTTGACAGTTGTCAAGGAGAGGCTGTGGTGTTACGCATCACCTGACCTTACGAGATATATCCTTTTAATTCATAAATTTTCATATGTTATATCACACTTATTGAAGCAATGCAGTTTTATGACAAAAGATTTGCATATTTATTTTGAGTACGTATATGTCCCCAAATCACAAATGAAGTGCCGATTTGGGAACGCCACGCCTTTTTGTCCTCAAATCAGTGTTCCAATATCTTGTCACTTTAGTTAAACTTAATCTGAGAAACACGAACATAATTTTTACTTTAATTTTTTGAATTTTCGACTTTGACAGCCCTTAGTGGTAAATTCATGAAGTACTCGCCTATGGGATATTTAAAGTGTCAAATTTAATATTCTTTGATTTTCTATTAAAAGCAAAAATGATTTTTGAAATATCTCTAAAAACAAAAAGTTTGATGTGTGCGGATAGTCAAAGTGATTACACTAGCACTGTTTCTTACCAAGGTTATTGTTTGTTTCAAAACGTTCTAATAACCAAATGCCATTTTAAAAAACGTAAAAACATTTTTCTTGACTTCACTTTTTTTTTCTGTTGTTAATCTGACGGATAAAAATATTTGAGGCCGCCCCCGTGGCGCAGTGGTCTAAGCGCTGGCTTATGACCATTCGTCCGAGAAGGGTCCGAAATGAATCACGTTTAAAAGGATGTTCAATGTAACTAGATTATTCAGATAATCGTCTTCGAATTATTAATAACCCACCTATAATTATGACAGTGTTCATATCCAAAAACTTTGCGCTATAAACAACAACGATAGGGGTTAGGAATTATATACATTTACCAAAAGTTCATCTATTTCTTTTTTTCCTGTTTTAGGGCTTGACCAGTATACCAAATTGCAGATTTGACCATTGCTAGTAAATACTCATTTTAAACTAATACATAAGGTGTTTTTGATAGTGTGCTACAAGATCAGTCAATAGAACTGACGCGCCTTTATTTAAAACTGAACTTCACAGTACAATACAGATTCTCTGGATTAGCAGAGGACATTAAAACAGTAACTTTTTCATGTGAGACACTGCACTAACCGTTTCTTGGAATTATATGACAATGCAAAACATCACTGTTAATATCTCCTGATTCATAACAAAACTACTTTGTATGTGAAACATAAAATGATGGTGATGCTAAACACAGTAGATGAGAAAAATGAAACACAAAGGATGCACAGATACTTAAAAGATTTAAAAAAAACACAGAACAGAAGTAAGAGACAAATGGACAAGGAAACATTTGAAAGTGACTGAACATGAGTACCTTACAGTGAAGATTTGCACTTCTGGCTCCTCTGAAGCTACGACCCTGTAAACATATGTATGCACATTTTGATTTTTTAAGAAATATTCTCATAATACATGGAAATACATTGTAATTATTAATACAGCAATCATACATCTCTAAATTGCCTGTATTTCCTGTTCATTCCAAAAACAGATTTGATTCTCTTTGGCCCCCCATTTCTAGTCAGTGCACATTTTTGGTATTCTAAAACTTCATGTTCTTTTATTCATTTGACAGAGCAGTAAACATTTTAGGATCATCAGTTACTTTGATATACCATAAATAAGCTGTCAGTCATATATTCCATTCACTTCTGGCACCAAATGCTTTCTTTACCTGATTTAGTTGCTATTCTGTAATACATGTATATGTTCTGAGATTAAACATTGTTTTCATGCATTTTAACTTTCTCATGAATAATCTGCTTTTTCTGTCTAATATTAATTACAACATTAATAATCAACAGCATATATGCTCTAATTAAACTTTACCCTTTTGGTTCTCTGTTGATTTTTTTTTTTTTTGATTGGAGGTTTAACGACCACCGTGAGCAACTCAATGGGCTACAAGCAGTCGCCCGTCCCTAATTTAGGGTCACTGGTTACAGGGAAGGGAGAGAGCCAGTGCCGTAAGACAAACACGACATCCATGCCTCACCGGGATTCGAACCCGGACCCCTTTCGGACGAATGATCAGAGGCCATCGCTTAGACCACTGCGCCACCGGGGCGGCCTGTTGATATTTGAAGTCCTTGTTACCTTTTCTTCCTTTACATCATATCTTACTTTTTTGGGGGTAAAATCAGTGAGATGTAGCTAAAAAAGTTATTCCTTGCACAGTGGGTGTGGCATGTGTGTTTTGTCTATCAAGCTTATTACCTATCTCTGTTTTATCAACAGTTTGTAATTTCTTCAAAGCCGAGGTATTTGTGGTAGCTGAAACATTCAAATATTTATTGTGGTTTATTTGCTCACAGTTCATGTTCTGATTAGCTCACAGTTCATGTCCTGATTAGCTCAGTGTAATTAGCCTGTACTGTTTTGCACATCAGTGTAAATCTCTTGTACCCAATATTTTGATAGTTGTTACAGATTTCCTGTATAGTATATATATTTTTTATATTCTTTGGTATTCTTGTTGTGTATCCATGCATCCCCCACCCTTCATTTTTTGTTTTCCCATTAAAACTGAAGGAGTAAGCCTTTTAAGAGAAAGGACACTCATACCTGGTGTTGAACCCATTGTATGTGAAGGAAAGCATTTTGCTTATGCCAGTGAAGTTTACTGAAGAAGATATTTAACTATTTGAGATAAGTGTTTTATATTGGATTTACATATAAATTTCAATACAAATATTTGTCTTTAATGGTCAGAATTGCGGCAGTAAGCTAAGTTCCACCTGCAAATACTGTTGAGTACGCTTTTCTTTTATCATATACATAAAAATGACTTCAAGAAGGTTTAATTTGTATGTAGGCATCAACTCATAATAATATTTCTTCATGTTCTAACTAGCTCATTCTCCTTTTCTTGTGTAACTAGAAGTATATTGAACCCCCATTAGGAAATGATAATACTGACATATTTTCTACAGCTTACAATGCACATAATGAGTGTGAAATGCAGCTCATAGCTAGGCTTTTTGATGACAGAAATGGAGGGAAATCTTGAATTCAGCTGAAGTAAAAATATAACAGCATAAAATTATAAAGATATTAATTGCAATATATGAAAATGTATAGTTATAGTAAACAAATTACTACAGTGAAAACTTTACTTAACTAATCAGATGAAATAGGCTGTTGTAAAAAGTTCTAGCTCAAAAGGTCAGCATTATTTTTGGAAATCAGATTTTGGTACTAGAGATGTAAAGATGATTTAGTATCTGATGGCAGAAAATTTGCACTTCTATATTTCCCATGCACTTCTGATTAGTTATCCATTAATTTTTGTGGATATAAAATGTAGGTTAAATGTGCATTAGCATATGAGCTGCTGTTAGCAATGCTCTCTGTCATTAGAGCTAAAATTAATCACCTTGCTGTGTTGATTAGAGAACACCTTATGTGATCAGATTTTCCTATTCTTGAACATATGTTGTGCTAGCAACAAACTGAAGGATTTATCCTCAATGAATTCTTTATTAATGAATATAACCTTGCTCATAAATGGTATACTTATATTTCAAAAACCAAATTAAAAATTCTTATTATATACACACGTCTGTTTCATTTACCACTTAAAAGCTATTAACTTATTACATCATGAATGTGCCTCTCTTAATAGTGATGTGTATTAGAAATATAATATTTTTAATGCTGTTAAATTTATTTTAAAATAGATCTTACAGTAGGAATTATTTCTGCTGCTTATGTAAATCTGATTTTATCAAGTCAGATTTCCATTACTATCAGCAGGACTTGTAAATCATATTTTCACAAACTAATAATTTGTATATTTTCTTGCTATATTTTGAAACTGCACCCTTTTAAAGGTACCCCCCCCCGCCCCGAAAATAGTCCCCTTCCTATTAAGGCCTGTGGTTTTAAAATTAATTACATTCATACCTTTGAAGCCCACCACAGTTCTAACCAAACCAGTTGGAATTTCCTACCTACATTAGAAGAAACTAAAATCAGTCAAGTGCTTAAAGCAATTATAAAAAATAAAATGAAGACACAGTAACGTCATATTTTGAGTCTGATTTTTTAAATTTCTTTGAACAAGCTCGCAGATTCCCCATTTCTTCTATAAAGGCTTGGAAATAAAATCTAGATATTTCATGAATTTTTGTTTTTTAAACAATAATGTTCAATGGGAATATTGTCCCCCCCCTTCTTTTTTTGCTTAAGAACAATCATAATTGTTCTTCAAGTAAAACATACGTGGAATGTCGTTGTTTACTTTAATTTTCCTCCTGACAACATGGCAGAATTCTTCCCTCCCTCCCTTTAAAGTGCGCTCTATTGAAAATTTCACTCATATTACAAATTCTCTGAAGCACGACCGTTACAATTTCTATGATAAACAATATTTTACGATAATCCGCTAAGACAGAGAAAGATTTTAAACGCTTTCTAAAATTATGTTTAGTCTAAACACATTTTAAATCGTCAGTTCATATACGTCTCAGTCGGTACGAAGACGGTTTTTTAGATCTCTTTTTCTCCATGAAAATCTAAGTTTTTGTACTGAAAATCCTTTCATGTGAACCTAAGAGTCTCTTAAACCTATTCCACTGCTTTTCCATTTCGCTTATAATTTAAGACAATGTAAAATCTTAAGAAAACTAATGCTTTCCTGCCGCCCCGGTGGCACAGTGGTCTAAGGCGTTGGCCTCTGATCATTCGTCCGTAAGGGGTCCGGGTTCGAATCCCGGTCAGGCATGGATGTTGTGTTTGTCTTACGGCACTGGCTCTTTCCCTTCCCTGGAACCAGTGACCCTAAATTAGGGACGGGCGACTGCTTATAGCCCATTTGAGTTGCTCACGGTGGTCGTTAAACCTCCAATCAAAAAAAAAAAATAAAAAATAATAATGCTTTCCTATACGGAAAATCGTCTGCTTTTGCATCTTGAGGGTAACCACGCCAAAGCTGGCGGTACTACTTTCACCGCGGAAGCGTACAAACCCGGCTTCACTTTGCTGGCATGGGAAGAGCTGGCGACAGCGTCTTCGCTTATTCCTACGTAAGAATAAGAGGAGACGCTGTCGCTAACTCTTACCATGCTAGCAAAGTGAAGCCGGGTTTGTACGCTTCCGCGGTGAAAGTAGTACCGCCAGCTTTGGCGTGGTTACCCTCAAGATGCAAAAGCAGACGATTTTCCGTAGGAAAGCATTAGTGAGACCCTGTTCGTTTTCTTAAAGTTTTACATTGTCTTAAATTATAAGTGAAATGGAAAACGAGATCTAAAAAACTGTTTTCGTAACGACTGAGGCGTATATGAATTGACGATTTAAAATGTGTTTCCACTAAACATAATTTTATAAAGCGTTTAAAATATTTCTCTTCTTAGCAGATTATCGTAAAATATTGTTTATCATAGAAATTGTTACGGTCGAGGTTCAGAGAATTTATATTATGAGTGAAATTTTCAAAAGATCGCACTTTAAAGGGAGGGCAGACTTCTGCCATGTTGTCAGGAGGAAAATTAAAGTAAACAAAAAAAAAACATTCCACGTATGTTTTACTTGAAGAACAATATGATTGTTCTTAAGCAAATAAACAAGGGGAGGGGGAACAATATTCCAATTGAACACTATTATTTAAAAAAACAAAAATTCATGAAATATCTAGATTTTATTTCCAAGCCTTTTTAGAAAAAATGGGGAATCTGCGAGCTTGTTCAAAGGAATTTAAAAACTCAGACCTAAAATATGACGTTAATGTGTCTTCATTTTATTTTTTATAATTGATTTAAGCACTTGACTGATTTTAGTTTCTTCTAATGTAGGTAGGGAATTCCAACTGGTTTGGTTAGAACTGTGGTGGGCTTCAAACAGGAAGGGAACAGTTTTCGTGGGGGGGGGGGGGCTTTTCAAAGGGTGCTGTTTCAAAATATAGCAAGAAATAAAACAAATTATTAGTTTGTGGAAATAGGATTTACAAGTCCTGCTGATAGTAAAGGAAATCTGACTTGATAAAATGTCTTGATAAAATCAGATTTACATAAGTAGCAGAAATAATTCCTACTGTAAGATCTCTTTTAAAATAAATCCAACTGCATTCAAAATATTATACTTCTAATAGAGATCACTATTAAAAGAGACATATTCATAATGTAATAAGTTAATAGCTTTTTTAGTAGTAAATGAAACAGACGTGTGTACATAATAAGGATTTTTAATTTGGTTTTTGAAATATACGTATACTATTTATGAGCAAGGTTACATTTATTAATAAAGAATTCATTGAGGATAAATCTTTCAGTTTTATGCTTGCACAACATATGTTTAAGAATAGGAAAATCTGATCACATAAGGTGTATTTCATCAACACTGACAGAGAGCATTGTTAACAGCAGCCCATATGCTAATGCACACTTAACCTACATTTTATGGCCACAAAAATTAATGGATAACTAATCAGAAGTGCATGGAAAATATAGAAGTGCAAATTTTCTGCCATCAGATACTAAATCATCTTTACATATTTAGTACCAAAATCTGATTTCCAAAAATAATGCTGACCTTTTAAGCTAGAACTTCTTACGACAGCCTATTTTCATCTGATTAGTTAAGTAAAGTTTTCACTGTAGTAATTTGTTTACTATAACTATACATTTTCATATATTGCAATTAATATCTTTATAATTTTATGCTGTTATATTTTTACTTCAGCTGAATTCAAGATTTTCCTCCATTTCTGTCATCAAAAAGCTTAGCTGTGAGCTGCATTTCACACTCATTATGTACATTGTAAGCTGTAGAAAATATGTCAGTACTATCATTTCCTAATGGGGGTTCAATATACTTCTAGTTACACAAGACAAGGAGAATGAGCTAGTTAGAACATGAAGAAATATTATTATGAGTTGATGCCTACATACAAATTAAACCTTCTTGAAGTCATTTTCATGTATATGAGAAAAGAAAAGCGTACCCAACAGTATTTGCAGGTGGAACTTAGCTTACTGCCGCAATTCTGACCATTAAAGACAAATATTTGTATTGAAATTTATATGTAAATCCAATACAAAACACTTATCTCAAATAGTTAAATCTCATCTCCAGTAACCTTCACTAGCAGCAGCAAAATGCTTTCCTTCACATACAATGGGTTCAACACCAGGTATGAGTGTCTTTTCTCTTAAAAGGCTAAGTTCTTCAGTTTTAATGGGAAAACAAAAAATGAAGTGTGGGGGATGCATGGATACACAACAAGAATACCAAAGAATATAAAAAATATATATACAATGTACACGAAATCTGTAACAACAACCAAAATATTGCGTACAATAGATTTACACTGATGTGCAAAACAGTGCAGGCTAATTACACTGAGCTAATCATAACATAACTGTAAGCAAATAAACCACAATAAATATTTGAATGTTTGAGCAACCACAAATACCTCGGCTTTGAAGAAATTACGAACTGTTGATAAGACAGAGACAGGTAATAAGCTTGATAGACAAAACACACATGCCACACCCACTGTGCAAGGAATGACCTTTTAGCTAGGTCTCACTGATTTTACCAAAAAAGTAAGATATGATGTAAAGGAAGAAAAGGTAACCAGAAGGACTTTAAATATAAACAGAGAACCCAAGGGTAAAGTTTAATTAGAGCATATATGCTGTAATTTATATTAGACAGAAAAAGTAGATTATACATGAGAGAGTTAAAATTCATGAAAACAATGTTTAATCTCAGAACATATCATGCATTACCGAAAAGCAACTAAATCAAGTAAAGAAAACATTTGGTACCAGAAGTGAATGAAATATATGACTGACAGCTTATTTATGGAATATCAAAGTAACTGATGATCCTAAAATGTTTACTGCTCTGTAAAATGAATAAGAGAACATGAAGTTTTAGAATACCAAAGATGTGCACTGACTAGAAATGGGGTGGCCGAAGAGAATCAAATCTGTTTTTGGAATGAACAGGAAATACAGGCAATTTAGAGATGTATGACTGATGTGTTAATAATTATAATGTATTTTCATGCACAAAATGTGCATACATACACTGCGGAAAATGAAAAAAGAACACCAAGAAGGAATTGGCGGATGAACATAAAATTTACATATGTTAATGGGGTTAAGTTTACGTTAGTGTGATGTTAATTTAGGGATCAACCGGTGAGCGCTTACGCCACAGCACGGCATAATATGCAAATTATCGTCGGTGGTATTTAAGGAGTACGGTGAAGTGAGTGGAAAAGCATGCACTAAATTATTCGAATTTGGTTGTGTCAGCAAGTCAGACAAATTGAAGTTTCTTACAGTCTTGAAATCTTATATCCATTTCCATAAGAATGTGGTCGAAAATTTCAAAATACAATTGTTTATTAATTTTGAAAAATTGTTTCCTGTGTAAGAGCAGCATATTCCCGTGCTTATTTCTGTGATTTTGCTAGCTTTTCCAAACTGTGTTTCAAATAACTCATCGTTCCTTTTATGGCTCAAAATTTTCCGAGTTTTTTTTGTTTTGTTTTTTAATTTGAGTTACATAGTAGTTTATGTTTAGTTATTTTTTCTTCAAAAGTTCGAATAATAGATCGGTGGAGCCAAAAATGTAAATTCGAAAGTGTTCATATCATTCAAAAACCCCTTGGGAAGATGAATTGATTTTTTGTCTGATTATTCGCTATTCGTCAGAAATCCGAACACTTCCTTCAATTTATCCCAATCTTCAACAACTACCCTTACTAATTTCGAAGTGGAGGACCATCGAGTTTCTGTTATGGTTGATCGGCATCTTACGGTTGTTGTTATAAGTGTATAAGACCGCTTCGTAGAATGGTGAACAAACGAAGCAATTCCACTGAGGCTTGCAAAAAGTATTCGACACTTAGAAATTTTAGAAAAACTCTGGTGTATACAAGATTCAAACGATGAACTAAGCATTGAACAAAAACAGCTTGAGAAGCTTTATACTTGACTTTTTTTTCTGCAGCCCATTTAAGTGTCCAGACATTATACTTGCCCGATCGTAACATTGTCCTATTTATTTGTGTTGGTAATCAGACTGTTCCAAAATTTTGCCTAGCATTTTGTATAAAGCTTCTGACGTTCTATCTTCATTCACATCATAGAAACCCAAAAATCCCTCAACCAATGCACCTTCCGAATCAACAATTGAAAATTATTTAATTTTTGACGTGATCGTTTATACATTCAGAAATACATTCAATTAATTCATTTTGAATAGTTTTTTATCCTTTCGTATTGATTTTCAATTTCTAAAGAACTTCTTCATATCAAAAATGAAAGTAATTCAATGAAATTTCCACGATTTATTGAGCCCATGCTTTTGTCATGGCCATGGAATGCTAGTTCTTGTTTGCTCAAATACAGTATAGACTAATACTGCATCAATCACTGTATGCAGGAAAAGTCTATTTAAAGGAACGTTTTCGTTAAAATGCGTTTTCAAAAGCTTAGCATTCTTCCTCAGGACATCGACAATGGTGTTTTAAATTTTTTCAAAATTCCTTAACATTAATCCGCATTTCAGGTGTTCGCTAGATTGACGATGTTTATGAAGCAACCGTGTTACGCTTAATAAATCTGAGAATGCGTCTTTATGCCACGCCGAATGTTTATTACTAAAAAGTAAGCAGAGCCAAAATATATATATATTTATATATACTTAAGAGCAAAACTGAAGACTAAGGAAAAACTTTAGAATTTAAAACGAAGGTTGCAAAAAACCTGAAAATCAAAACGCGCAACGCAGCAGTTTTGAAAATTCAGAATTCACATTCTATAAAGAAGATACCTAAGCATTTTTTTGCTTAGGTATCTTCTTTATAGAATATATATATATATATATATATATATATATATATATATATATATATATATATTAACACAGAAGTGCTGCAAATCCATTTATATTCAGTAAACCAACAATTTTTAAAATTAATATTGTTAGATTTACCTCTCTTCTTGATTTCGTTCTTGGCAACAATTGTCAGTGAATCCGTTTGGTCTTCCTTGAAGCAAAATGTCTCCGTTATCTTCATCTTTCCACAGAGCAGGGGCGGCTCCTGCTATGGGGCTGTGGGGCTGCAGCCCCCCTACCCCAAACAGTTTTATTTTCATGCCGTACCGAGAGAGAGAAATTTTCTGAACTCAACTGGAAGTTTTCCCTGCATAACACCACTGTATAGCGTCTAAAAGGGGAAGTGTGCAGTGCGAACTCAAAAACTGCGTTCGAAATATGTCCCACGCCGCATCGCGGCGCTGCAGACGGTATATGTGTCAGAGAATGTGTGTAGCAATGTGCATTTAACCCAAACAACGGGGGTTGAATTAGGATGTAAGTGTACGATTTTCTTAAGTGTGCGATTATGGAAACACCTTTTACGGTTCAGTGAAATGTCTTAAGTCTGCCATAGAATGCAGCGTCGTCGTCAATTTAATTTACATTAGAATTCTACATGATTTAAATTGATATGCAACCTCCTCGAAGAATGCCTCCTACTAAAACGATAACAAATGGCGTGGATGTGCCAAGTAAAGACGTGCTGTTTGGAAAATTTAAATATATCACTCAGTAGCGGCTAGTGGTAAGCTGAGATGGAGGGCCTGCATTCAAATTTTGTAGATATCACTTCGAAAGCTAAGTTACTGAACCTGCTGATGCTGTCTCTTTAATAATAATTTATATATGTACTCGTAGAAATTAATATTTAGTTTTAATATTTAGCAACTGATAGGGAAATTCTAGAGATAACCGATACCTGAATTAGGGAACAGATATCAAGGAGTGGCCATATTTATGAAGAAAATAATCGGCGTATAAAACTTGGTTTGATGCATTATTTCTTAAAAAAAAAGTGTTTGGCATATTTTGTAGTCACAAATCATTTTAATGTGAACTTCGGAATCATAGTGCTATCCAGTATTTTCGTGTATATTTCCTCATTGTTTACCTTGTGGAGAGGTACCCATGCATACAGCATACACCGGTACTGCCGGTACTGGGTACTGGCCTCCCGGTAATAAATAAGGGCGTCTTCCTCCCTTTCTACTTCGCTTCTGTGTCACTTCGTATTGGGCGCTCTAGCCCAAATCTCCTAGTTTCCTATTTCTAAAGGTTGTTTAAGACCTGGGGTCAGATACTCTCTAAAATCCTCTACATATGATCATCACCCACGCATACACCATTGCACGTCAAAGAAATTAGTTCCACATACATTCCATGCAGGACCCTTATCCTAACGATCTTAACATGATGCTAACGATCCTAACATGACGCTCATTAATCAGTGCATCCTTCCAGTTGTTACGCATAGAGCAGAGACATGGACCTCAACTAAAACAGATATACCGAGGTTGCAGACAACAGAAAAAAAGGATTGAGAGATGCATGTTTGATGTAACCAGGAACAGGAAAGATACAAAGAGGAACTCGTGGATCGGGAAAATTACAAGGATGGAAGACAGCAATGATCAGAATTCCTGAAATTGCAATGGGATCGACATATTTCTAGAAGAAAGAGCCAGCGAGAAATATTAAACTGGATAGCAAGGGACATAAAAAAAAGGACCCAGAAGATGATGTGGGAGATGGGTGGATGAAATTCGGGAGCAAGAAGAAAACTGGCTCTAAACAGACTTTTGTGGAAGAAACTTGGAGACTGTTATCCAGCAGTGGATTGAGATAGTGGTTGTAAATAATATATAAATGTAGATACTGTAAGAGCAACACACACTCAGTTAAGGGAAATCAGTTTTAAAGATTAAAAAAAAATGCGTGTGCCAGCGACAGCGGACACGCACCCAACGTCATATACGCATTTTCAGGTGTCAATTATGACCCCTAGTAGAAATATAATAAATATTTTTCTTCTGATACGCTCCCTTTGGAATTTTGACTTACAGGTATTCTCTTTAATAAATACGAATTGCAAACATATTCCCAGTTTTAATTTTCAAGCTATGATTACAATTTAGTGTAGAACAATTTGTTTTCAAAATTTACCAACTTCGTAAATTTTCTAAACAATTGTGTTTGATTAAATGTTGTGTTTAAAGTAATAAAGTATAAAGCACTACCTCAACTCAAATGTTCAGCTTATTTTTTTTGGGGGGGGGTATGCATATGCAGCAGAAAAGTGAAATATGGCCAATGGAGCAACTTCAATGTTTTTTGATGAATACATGAGTTTAAAAGCGAAAATTTTGGCTGTGCCTGGTAAGTGAAAATATTAATTTTGTGCAAGTATTTCGCTGCAGAAATTAGTCATTTTTTTTTTCATTTTTCAATTTATTCATTACTGAACTTTATTCTTAATCGCAATTTGTTCACATGCCCATTTTGACCAGAAGTAAAACTTTTTGGCAAAATCTCGGCAACTGAGTATTTGTTGTTAGCAAACACGAATAATCTCCAGTTGTTAGAATTATCATGTTGAATAAAAGTAGGAACAAACCAAAAGTTGAAGGCCCGGAGATGTATTTGCAGCCAACGAAAGACTGCATTGTAGCTACGTCACTCGCAAATAACTCCGAGGACCACTTATATCTGCTGTACCAGCGAGAGCTGCAGCCCCCAAGGACATTTTATTCAAAGGAAATGAACTGATGTGGGAATAGGCAGAGTTTCCCACATAAGTTGGTTTCAATAGCAGTCAGAGCAGCGCGCAAGCGTTCTTTTCGCTCCCAGTGGCGTTGTGCAGGAAAAACTTCCAGCCGAGTTCAGTAAACTTCTCTTGATGTGGCATGAAAAAAAAACTGCTTTGATTATTGCAGGAGCCGCTCCTGCTGTATATACAAAAATTGCAAGGCTTTTTTGTATGGGACATTATATTGAATGCTTAAGTGTCGGCGATGTTGGCCAGTGACGGGTACTGATGGTCACTGGCCAACAGCGTCGGCGATGTTGGCCAGTGACCATCAGGTACAGTGGCATAACTGTGCTGTGTTTCAAAATTGGGGGGGGTCTGATCACATAATGTATATACGCCAGCGATGTTGGTAACCATGCTTAATCGACATCACTGTTTTATTAAGTACACATTATACACGTGTTTGCATTCTATGAAAAATTACAATCTTATATTATTAAATAATTTAGTTGGTTCACATAAAAAGTTCATATCATTATATTCCCGAAACATTTGGGGGATCATTTACATTGGGGATCCCAGACTCTATGAAAATCTGGGGGTCCTGATCCCCCAGTGGTTAGGCCTATGATCAGGTATAAGTAATACCGTGGTTCAACAAATTTAATGCTGCCAGTCAGATACAGAGCCCTCCTTAAAAACAATTTAGGGACAGCGGGCAAAATTTGCTGTTTGAAGTAAATACGTAGGGCATGTAAATATAAAGTGCTTCCATGTATCTACTCTTCAAACAGTTATACAGAAACAGCTGATATATAGCATAGAAGGGGAAGTGTGCCGAGCACCCAGCGTATGTATATATTAGCGTGGATATAACAGATATATATAAACGTTGGGTAAGCTTTTCGTATTATTAAGAGGATTAACAAAAATTATTTTTGTCTGTTACTGACTGGTTTAAAAAACGGTGTGTACCACCTTATTTAAGCACACGCATTTATAATGACATTCCTCTCTGACTGAAGCATAATTTTGGTCATAATGCATGCATCAGAAAATATTTACCAGTAATTGTTCAGAAAAAAACGAAAAAAAAAGGGCTGATTTAGAGGGATTTTTTTATACCGTTAGATAAATTTTACTATTAAATGAAGAAATATTGTGGGGGAGCAAATAATTGACCAAGACATTTATTTGTTTCTTAATTTCTGAAATTGGAATTATTGTAGTCTCATACTGATATCCCCTCAGTAAATCCAGAAAGGTTTGTCGTCCCAGTAAGGTGCGCGCAGTGACACATTGTGCACAATGTAAACATGTAACATCGTTGTGTAATGCCCCTAATAGTTGGGAATAGGTAATACAGTTATAATTTACACCAACTGAAACAAATGTTGAAGCACATGTGGAAAAACTGACCTCTGACGTGGACCGATGTGGAATATTGAACTCTCATCAGCACGGGGACCAAAAGCTTGCTGATAAGAGTTAATTATAAATGGCTTTAGGAATTTCCATACAGAAGCCACGTGTAGTTTGTAATAAAGCAATTTTTTAATCTTACATTGCTTGTAGCATTATTTATTACAATATTACTAAACCTCAGCACATTGGTTAAGCTTTATTCAATTTATACAGTGAGGCAAAAGTAAGCATCCCATTTTAAATGAGTTTTTTTCGTTTTTATTTTTTATAAAGTAGAAGCTTGATTAATTCATTGTGGGCTGTTATATGTCAAAGGCTAGTGCAGCAGTTGTTGAAATTTTTTATCAAAAACCGTTTCTCAATTGTATAGCGACAGAGAAATTTATCAGCAACAGAACTTGGGAGGGGGGATTTAAAAAGTAACATTACACAAAAAATAAATAACACACAACTTGATTTTTAGGCATCTTAGAAAATGCAACTGAATCAAAGAGCAAGAATTTGTGAATGCAACTATTAGATGTTTTCACACACAATTAAATTTCCAGAAATAAATTTTATACCTGTTTAGTTTATTTTTTTATTACTTTTACACCACCTTGTAAAGAGTAAATTAGTCACACTTAATCACTCATGGCATTTTACAAGTTTTCTTCAAAATACTGAATTTTGTAATATGTAATTCCATCATGGAAGCCCTAGTTAGCAATGCTGAAAATGCCAAAGCTAAATGCTGATTGAAAAAAAAAGTGTGTTTATATCAGATTACCACCAGTGGTTTTGGGATTTGAACATTAAAAATAAAAAAAGATGAAGGTGGTAAGCAACTTGCTAAAGAATCCCACAGTTCTAAACATTTTTAATGAAAAATAGTAACTCTGCAATATTATTACCACCACACATGTTCCTTAAAATCTTTTTGTATATTAATATCTTATCTGCTGAACTATTCAGTTACTTGGTGGGAGGGGGAGGGGATTAATTTTTAAAAATAAATACATTTAAAGAAATGAATTTTGAATCTCTAAATAACTTACCAGTTTTTGTAACTTTCTTTTCTAAGTTTGTTAACAACCTGGACATTTCTTGACCTCATTATAGGCTGGAAAATTCTTAATGAGTTTGGGTTAAGTTTCTAGGATCACTTATTTGCATATGCATTAGGCTTACTGTCTGCTATGTGCATACATATCATATTTAATGAAGGAAAAGTTAACTAGCCACTGCTACATACTCCCAAAATTATCCATTCTTTTTAATACAGTCATATGCTTATATATGGTAATATATAGTAGATCAGTAAACACAGCAGTGGCTGCTCTGCTTGCTACGAGTTGAACATTGGTAATGTGACTAAGTTCAAGCCCCCTGGGTTTGAATGACGGAACCTGTTCTGTTGCAAAGTTCTTATTAGCTGTTAAGGTAGTTTTGAGGAAGCGCGTTGATGGTTTGCGCTGTAGCATTACTGTGTGGAGTCGGTATATATTTACTGACTCCACAGTAATTATAAGTGAGAGCTATTGACTGACTCCACATATATTTTCTCTCTCCACAGTAATAAAAACCTGTCTCTCACTTGCTTCCTCATAAAAAGAACCTCAACACCCAAATCCAGGAACTTCATATTTATTTGCAACGTCTCAGCTTAAGGTACTTCATTTTTTCTCTATTATCACTGTGAATCTTATTAAGTCCCTTTATATAGAAATGCAACCGAGTCAGTAAATAAAATTTTGCAATCTTACATGTCACATCTTTACTGTGTTCTGCACAACCAATGAATTTAATTTTCTTTATCATCAAGATAGCTAGAATATCAACGATACTATCTCTGTGTAATTTTTCGGTGCTGAAATAATGTGTAACAATACCTTCCAGTTGACTGACAAGAACTAGGAGTTCCTTTGATGGATATAATAAGCCACCTTTATAAAATTCTCGTATCAGTGATCCAGAAAACCTGGCCTTTTCTTCAATACTGCATGTTAAACACATTTTGGTGCAATCTTTGCATTTAGTTATTGCAACACATTTCCTAGCTACATAACCTGCAACATAAACTAGCAACTGGTTATGGGAATTATGTGGGAAAAGGGAAGCACAGTCAGAATATGCAGCACTATTCAAGGTATCTTTCACATTATCTAGCATTTCATCACTTAAAAGTTCATTTAAATTTAACAAAACATTAGGTTTGCAACTGATGGTGTCACTTGGCCCAATAAGGGAATTGATGATTTCTGTTGTGCAGCTAGTACCACACTTTACAGGCTTGGCCAGATTATAAAAACTTAAACACTGAATGGTCACTAAAAATTCTGCTGCAGTGGGGTGGTCATTGCAGCCTGACAGTTGCCGAATAATGCCAAAAATGTTTTCTATTGAGTCTTGACTCAAGCGCGATGTCATTACATACTTGTAGTTCAAGGTTTCTGTTAGATATTTTAGTAGAGAGATAGTACTGCTTATAGTGACTCGTAATCCTGCAGCTGTGCTAGCACTTAAAAACCCAATCTTCTTATCTCCTGCAAAAGCTTCCCATTTATCTAAATATAACAGAAAATCATTAAGCACTTTGCATCCCTCAGAATCTATGCGGAGACTACTTGATGGACTCCTAGAGGTCATTACAGTTATTAATTCCATCATCAACTTTATGAAAAATGCAGTTGCATTAGTGCTTCCAAACTGTATTTCAATATGATGCTTATAGAGAAAAAGGCCTTTTAATAATTCGTTGCTAAAAAGCTGCAAAGCATAGCTTGCCCTCATTTTCTCAAAGTTATTCGGGTGAATATGAACGCGTGTAATTTTTGGCATGGCTTTTAGAGTAGTTATGTCAGAGTCCTTCCTCCATGCTGCTTCAACATGCTCTGGTCTTGCTTCTCCTTCGGGCAGAAGAAAACCTCTGGTAACAAATGCGTTCCGTACACATTTTATTAAGTGAGGAAAATCTGATATGAAATGTAAACTTCTAGAACAATCTGTAGGATGCATAATGCTGTATTTAGTTCCAGAACAATCTGCTGATATACCAAATGTCTTCCACATATTCCTGTTCCAAGAAGCCCCATCACACGTAATGAAATCAACAAACAGACTTGCATTTTCAGTGAGAATAACAGCTTCAATAATTAATTTTGCAAGCAAAGTTCCACTTATATTGTTACTTGTGGCAAAAACACCAATTATTTGGGTCCAATCTCCATTTAATGGCTGAAACACCATTACCAGTCCGTGATTACATGAGGTATGCTTAACAGTTTCTGAAATGTATGGCCCAATATCAACAAACTCCTAATATTTCACCAGATGATTTTGCTTGCAGTTTTTCTGTAAGCTTCACTTCATCTATTAATATACCACCATGTCTTGCAAAAAGGCTCCATTTCACTTGTTTTCTTTGAAATAGTTTCAAACGTCAGTGCATTGAATCCAAAACCACTGTTGTAATTTGAAATATACTTTCTAATAGTTGTTCTATTAGGTTGGATCATGATTTTGTGTTTCCGTATGTGCTCGTACAATTTTGGACTTTTTATGTGCATTAGTAAGCATTCAAGTAACCATTCCTTGGTATATGACATACCTCTTGCAGATTTCCTTTTTGCTGCCTTATAACAATGAATAACCATTTGCTGCTGCTTAATGGGTAATTCAGCTATTTTTTCATTAATGGAAAGTTCTGTAAAATTCTTATTTTTGTTTTGGATTTTTTTTATGTAATCAGAGAGCTAAATAACTCGTTTCTTCAGCCTGTTGATTTTCCGAACTTTATTCTGATACTTATTTTTAAATGTAGCCTTTTTTCTATGATAAGCTATTTTGTGCAAAAGTAAGCGCCGCAGATACTTACATTTGAGGCAAGTCGCTGTTGTTCCTTTCCTTACACATTTTTTGCTGTACAAATTATTCTCAAAAATAACTCCACTTTCAAGGTACTTCCTGTTATTTTCAAATTCTGAAATGGAGCCTGCACCATGACATATTGTTAGCCTATCAGTGTCTCGAATAATGGATTCTAATTCATCTTTAGAAGTAATAATAGAAACTGTGTTCATTTTTAATCTACGTAAATACACTTCACAGGTAAACTCTGGTGCACTTTCGGTTACAACAACCAGTTTTTCAGTTGTCAATGAATTTGACAATTCACATTTGAATGAATGAACATGGAAAATTATGCACTTTGAATTATTAGCAGGTATTTGCTTACCCCAAAATTCTGAAGGAAGGTTGATATTCAGAAGGCAGTTCAGTGTAACTCTATGGGAAGTAAATTCCAAGCTATTTAAATTACCATCAGGCTTATCATCGGTTTCCCTAACTTTCCTCTTTTTTGCCAGAGGTTTTGATAAATAATGGGGAAGGTTTGGAAATATTGTTGGAATTGCATCTGGTGTCAAGATGGGCCGATCTCTGGGTATTAACACAGTCTCTTCGTTTATTTTATGCACAAAATTTCGAACCACAAATCTTCTCATCAAAGTGCAGTTCACATACAGCACTACATTTCTCTAAGTTTTTATCTGCACGGGGAATCAATTTTTGCCATTGCTGTAAAAGTTTATCATTTTTGGGTATTCCAAAAGCGACAGCTTACTGTTTTTGTACTGAGTATTGCAACCTGGCACAAAACAATGGTTATTTCTCTTCCGCATAATGAACTAAGTATAACTTATATACAATATTTGGGTAATCCACATTACTTCTAAAACCTAAAACATAACACGTCTTCGTCTAAATCGCCGCTCTTTTCACAGTAAGCAACACGAATTTAGTTTCCCGCTTCGCTCACATTAAGAAAGAGGGAAGGCGATCGCAGCGCCATCTACGAAGGAGACAAATTTCGGTATCCACGCCAATCATTACGCATGCTAGGCGCTCGGCACACTTTACCTTCTAGACGCAATAACCACTGGGAGAGCAAGGAACGTTGGCGGACTGGACCAGACTGCGTTGCTTGCAGCCCTGACGGGTGTTGAAACCAACTCATGTGGGAAACTCTGCCTATTCCCACATCAGTTCGTTTCCTTTGAATAAAACTTCCTGGGGACTGCATTGATGGCAGTCTCGCTAGTACGGGTTGCTCGTGAATGCATCGCAGGGCCTGTGTGCTTTGTTGATTAATACGGTTCTCGTGCTTCCGAATAAGAAATAAAATAGGGAAATGAATTAAAATAATGACGAATGTTGAAATAAAGTATTAAATAAGGTATGTTTGAATGTATTACTCAACCTGTTTTTTTTTCCTTCCAATTTTTGGTTTGTTCCTGCTTTTATTCAACGTAATATTTCTAACACCATCGAACTGTAAAATATTTGTGTTTGCTAATGACAAATACTCAGTTGCCGGGACTTTTGCAAAAAGTTTTACTTATATTTTCTCTTCTTTTCAAAATGGGCATGTAAACAAATTGCGATTAAGAATAGAATTCAGTATGGGATAAAAAAAAAAAAGATAGGGAGAGAGAGAGAGAGAGAGATTAATTTCTGCAGCGAAATACTTGCACAAAATTGATTTCTTCACTTACCAAGCACAACGCAATTTTCGCTTTTAAACTCACGTAAATTTTTATTCACCAAAAATCATTGAAGTCACCCCACTGGGTACAATTTTTTTTCTGCTGCATCCCCCTTCCCAAAATAAGCTACGCATTTCAATTGAGGTAGTGCATTATACTTAATTACTTTGAAAAGAACATTTAATTAGATATCATTGTTTAGGAAATTTACGAAGTTGGTAAATTTTGGAAAACAAATTTTTCTACACTAAATTGTTATCATGGCTTCAAAATATTAAAACTGGACTGAATATGTTTCCAATCCATTTTTATTAAAGAGAATGCCGGTGTGTGAGTATCGCAATAACAACTCATCGCGAAATTCTGGCAGACTCTTCATAATTCTACAAAACGTTTTTCATCGCCGTCCAAGTTGCAGAGGTTGGTATCAAGTCGAAGTTTCAAAGGGAGTGTATCAGAAGGAAAAATATTTATTGTCATATTTCTAGGGGTCACAATGAGACACTTGAGAATGCGTACATGACCTTGAGTGTGTGTCTCCGCTGCCACTGCCACACGCATTAAATTTTTACATTTTTTGTCCTTACATACTTGTATATATGTATATAATTTGCAACTACTATCAATCCACTGCTGGATGAGAGTCTCCAAGTTTCTTCTTCCACAACAGTCTGCCTTGAGCGTGTTTCTTTAATGCTTTCGAATTTCATGCACCCATCTCCCTCTTGTCATCTTCTGGGTATTGCTTTTTTCCTCGCTATCCAGTTCAATATTTCAACTCTCCGTCAGTGGCTCTTTTTCTAGCAATATGTCCATCTCATTGCAATTTCAGGAATTCTGATCATGATGTCTTCGACTCTTGTCATTTTCCCGATCCACGAGTTCCTACACTGCTGGCCACCCAAAATGCAACACCAAGAAGGACACGAGATAGCAAAGCCAGATTTACTGGACACATAACAATAGATACAAAGATGAAACAATTGAGCTTACAGGCCCGTGCGACTAGTGGAACACGCAGACATCAATAGTTCATGTGGCCCCACGGCTGGCAATAACGGCCACTACACGCCGCGGCATCGAACGAAAGAAGCTTTGGATGTGGGCTTGGGGTATGTCGGTCCAGGCTGCTTCCACACGTTGCTACTGTTCATCAGGCTGCCATGTTGCCACAGTTCAACAAGGTCATATACGCTGCGGGTAGTGCTTGCCGGGCCACTAGGTTGCCGATCAGCGAGCAGACGTGTTCGATGGGCGACATATCGGGAGAACAGGCGGGCCACGGCAGCAGTGACAACTGGTGGGCCGTGAAGAATTATTGCACGATGCGTGTCACGTGCGGGCACGCATTGTCCTGTTGAGACGTGGCCGTTGGTAGGTCCTGCATGTAAGGGAGGACGTCGGAGATGAAGCGGTGGCTGTTGAGTGTACCGGCGATGCGTACTAGAGGGGTGCGGGTGTCATAACCAATTACGCCCCAAACCATAACGCCAGGCGACGGACCGATATGGCGATGCATAATGCAGGCATCATACAGTCTCTCGCCGCAGTGCCGCCACACGCGGATCCGACCAACGTGGTGTTGCAGACAGAAGCGGGATTAGTCGGAGAAGACAATGTCGTCCCATTTTGTAGTCCAGGTGCGGCGTTCAACGGCCCAATTCCGCCGCACTCGCTGGTGGTGTAGCGTCAATGGTAATCGGAGCAATGGGCGCCGTGCGACAAGTCCCCACTCCTGCAGACGACGTCGAACGGTACTTGCTGACACAGGTTGTTGCGCAAAACACCCTAATTCCTGCGCTAACGTTCGTGATGTGGCGGGGCGAGCCGTCAATGCCCGCCGTACAACATGCCGGTTCTCTCGTTCGGTGGTGTGCCGCGGCTACGACAATCGCTCACATCGGTCCGTCCGTCCCTCCTGCACCCACCGAATCCATGCTTGCCTCACTGTGGCTGGACGTTCCACACGGGCGCCGATGTCTCGGTACGATAAACCGCTGTCGCGATAAGTCACTATTCGTCCTCAGTCAAACTCCGAAAAGTGCTGGAATGACTGCCGTATTCTGCGACGAGGCATCAGGAAGCTTCCCACGCACAGGTCCGGCAGCACAACCCACTTCCACTACTTACACCCGCCTTCTGTGCACCCTTCTTATAGTGCTTCTCGGTGGCGTGCCGGGCGCATATGATTTGCATATGCCCTGCAGTGCCAATCGTTGGCATGTCCTCTCGCGGGCGACGCATGGTGCGAATTTTAGGCCAATCGGATGCTTCCTTCTTGGTGTTGCATTTTGGGTGGCCAGCAGTGTATTGGTATCTTTCCTGGTAACATCAGACATGCATCTCTATATGCTCTTTCAGTTGTCTGCAACATCTGTATGTCTATTTTAGTTCAGGTCCATGTCTATGCTCCATGCGTAAAAACTGTAAGGATGCACTGACTAATCAGTTTCTTTTTAAGAAATAATGCATCTGACCAAGTTTTATAGTTCGATTATTTTATTCATAAATGTGGCAACGTGGCCACGCTTAATATCTGTTGCCTAATTTAGGTATCAGTACCTCTACATTTTCCCTATCAATCGCTAAATATAAAATCTAAATATTCATTTCTTGTAAAAAAAACTACGATGAGAAGCGCTGAAGGCAGCTAAACCTCAGCTTATATAGAATGAAAATATTACAGAACAAAAATACAAAAATTTCAAAACAAGTGAAAACTGAAACAGGTTGCTTATCAGAATTTGGTTTTGTGGCCTAGGGAGCATGACCAACCGACAATTTTGGCTTGCCTTGTCGTTTTGTTGGTACTAGAAAGGCCACTTCCACAGGTTGATGCTCTCCTGATGACGGCAACCTGTTCCAGTTTTCACTTGTTTTGAAATTTTTGTATTTTTGTTCTGTAATATTTTCATTATATATATATATATTATTATTATTATTATTATTATTATTATTATTAAACGGACAGCATCAGCACAGGCTCAGTAACTTAGCTTATTCGAAGCCATATCTACAAAATTGAGATGCAGCCCCCCCATCTCAGCTTATCACGAGCCGCCACTGCCACATAGTAAATGGAGTTTGCAATAAATTACAAACAACGTCGTCCACAGGATGCATACTAAAAACTATCACTATCAGTTAAATTGTACACAAACCTAAAATATCAGTTAAAGCTTTCAACAAATAATCATAAAGCACGAAAGAACAAATTCCTTTCGGAAAATAATGTACCACAGCACCACAAGGAAAAAGCCCTAGCAGATTGCATGGTACCCTGGTAGTCAGCCCACTCCACCGTGATCTCTCACGACTTTACGCTCAAAAACGAAAGATGCAGAAAGATGCACCACGATTCGAAATTTCGGGCCCGGTCAACAAACTTCACTTTTCACCGTCCCTGCCTCTCCGATTACATAACCTACACTATTCCAGAAAAATTTGCTACAACTTTCGTAAACAGATCTGTAAAACCTAGCGACTTATTTAATTTTGCTACAAATTTAGAACATTACATAATATGCTAAAAGCAACGAGATAGAAATACATAGAGTGCTTCTGTGATTAGTTCTCTGCGGTGGCAGCTGAAGCCAACGAGGGAGAGCCCGCCATCTTTGATGAGGTACAAATTCTTTGTGTGTCAAGGAGTCACCTCGGTTCTTTCAGCTGTTCGGCGATCGTGTTATGCTTCATTACAAATTTAGTGTTACAGTTTCGTGAATAATCACAATTATCAGCACATTGTTGATATTTAAAATGCCATAGTACTGCGCAGCTTTTGATTGTAAGAATAAAAGGAACAAGGATTGTGGAACTACATTTCACAAGTAAGCATTTTAAAATAAGGTTGAGCTGTAAATGCTCAGTTAATCAAACACAAAAAATAAAGCATCTAATCCGTGTAGCTGGTGATTAAACCAGCAGATAAGCCATTTCAATATCTGTGTTATCTTAAGACTTTTTATTTCTTATATTTTGTAAACAGTCGTACTCAATGTGAAAACTGAATGATGTTTACTCTGGGAAGCTGAGGTTAACTGTATTTCTATCTCGTTGGGTTCACCACTCCGGATGACGCCATTGCAAATGGCGCCCCAGTGACAAAGCCAACCGGCCCGGTCAAAATGTAAACAAAACTGAATAACGAGATAAAATAACAACTCACCGACTCGTGTGCAAAACAGGAAGAAGGACTGACCTTTAACTTAAGGCTGGTACAAAATAAACAGCACAGGAGAGGTTTAATCACTTACTAGCAGGCCAAAAATAGCAGAGCTCGTGACAGCACTTTCCGCCTGCTATGGAAGACAATGGAACTTCATCCAACTGAAGAACTTTTCCAGTGTAATGTGTGTCACAAGAAATTCAAACAGAAAGAATCTTTTATGCATGTAAAGGTTCATGCAAGAGAACAACCTTATGATTCTAACATGTGTTCCAAGCAGCTAAGTGAAAAATGCAGCATCTCGGAGCAGTCTGCTTCAGTCAAGTAAATAAGATCACCAATGTCATATATGCTTAAAACAGTTTGCAAGCAAGCGATATCTTCACTGGCACATGCTTGTCACACAGGTGATAAGCCATACCAGTGCGATGTATGTTTCAAACAATTTACCCAAAAAAGTCATTTTATAATGCACTTGCCCCTTCACACAGGTGAGAAGCCTCACCAGTGTGATGTATGTTCGAAACAATTTACTCATGACAGTTCTCTTTCAAAGCACATGCTCACTCACACAGGTGAAAAGCCTCACCAGTGTGATGTATGTTCCAAACAATTTACTCAAAAAAGTGCTCTTTCACAGCATATGCTCATTCACACAGGTGAAAAGCCTCACCAGTGTGATGTATGCTCCAAACAATTTGCTGATAAAAGTGTTCTTTCAAAGCACATGCTCATTCACACGGGTGAGAAACCTTACCAGTGTGATGTATGTTCCAATCAATTTACTCGTAAAAGTCATCTTTCAAAGCATATGCTCATTCACACGGGTGAGAAACCTTACCAGTGTGATGTATGTTCCAATCAATTTACTCGTAAAAGTCATCTTTCAAAGCATATGCTCATTCACACAGGTGAAAAACCTTACCAGTGTGATGTATGTTCCCATCAATTTACTCGTAAAAGTTATCTTTCAAAGCATATGCTCCTTCACACAGGTGAAATGCTTCAGCAATGTGATGTGTGCCCCAAAAAATTTACTCAGAAAAGTCATCTTTTGAAACACATGCTCTTTTTTTTTTTTTTTCATTTAAAACTCTCATAAAATATTTGGCGTCTATGTATTTGGAGTGATAAGCTGTGGGATGATTCAGCATTCTCATGGTGATGACCCACGAATATCTAAAATTTTTACCGAAATTGCGGATTGAGTGCAACTGTATTTTTTTTTTTTTTTTTTTTTTCATTTACTCTATTACCGCTGACTTATATTTCTCTGAAAATTTGCTCCAAAAAATTTGTTAAATGTCAAAAAATTACGGCATGAGATTTTATTCAACGACAGCAAGCTGCATCCATTAAAATATCATTTTTTTAAAAACACTATTGCCGTCAACTAACAATGAAAAGCGTTATTTGATACGTTAAAGTTTTAGTCTCATCCCCTAGGTGTTTATAACAACATTTCTGAGTTATATCCTTATTTAACATCAAACCATATATTACGAAAACTCCCTTGCTTAACACGGAACGGAAATCATTCTGTACCTCATCAAACATGGCTGCCACTTGTTTCCGGTGGCTTCACCCGTTCCCCGACGTAAGCGCTCTACGTATTTCTATCTCGTTGGCTAAAAGCAAGTAAATCACAGCAAAATATACAGTTGTCATTCACAGTAAATTGCAATCTACGATTGAATCCCAAAGAACTTAATTATACCTAGTAAACGGAAAATAAAGTGATACTAACCGGTGGAATGACATACCTGGTATTTTCTTTTTAAATTTATTTGCACAGCTGAATACCAAGCACGATCCCATGGAAACTAAATACGAACAAGTTAAAGTATGTTGTCAAACACAGAAAAAAATGTACGCTGACAAACCAGTTTAACAAAAAATATGAGCTTCTAAAAATCACAAATTTTCAATGCTCTTATGGCAGACACAACCAAGAGCACGCGGAGGGATATTATAGCAGTTAACAGGTCGGCTTCAGAGATCTGCGGTTTATGCTTCTCCTATATTTCCTAGTCCTACCTCCATGATAAAACACGTGACGAGCTTTCAATCATGTCAATCAAGGAGGTTGATGTCAATACTCTACTCTCTACTCCAATTTTCTGCTGTCTTATGTTTTGGTTCGTAGTGCTTGGCGTGTCGAAAAGCTTCAGAAACGTGGATTAAAGTGTTTGACAACTGATTGTTTAGTTGTAATGGAAGGCGTCTGTGCAGGTATACAAATTTTACCGTTATTTTTATTCCGTATTTTTAGAGTTTATTCATTCTGCTTCCGAAACGAAAAGAGTTTCTATTTGAAGTTTAGGCAAAGAAGCGTTTATATTCTTTGGTTTAGGTAACGAATAATTTACGTTCTGTTGCTAATAGAAACAAATTTAATGAATATCGGAAAGCTCTCGCACATATTGCAAGATATGCTGTGTGGAACACTAACTCAAAGAATATCTAAGATAATCTTGGCTAACTGTCGGAAGTGTCCTTTTGTAAAAAAAAAAAAAAAGTCCCCACCCCTTTTTTTGCTGTTTTTGTTTCAGGATTAGCTCTTAGATATTCAGCAACGGAAGAATAAGTGAAGCCAAATAAATCACATAAGTATATATATATTTTGCTGTACTCTCTATATAAGCGTATATATTTTTATCTTTGCCGTGTGTAGCTGTAAAAGTTTCAAATGCAGATCCATACGAACAAAATTAAAAATTTTCGATGTGGTACATAAGATGGCTTAGTGGTATTGTTGATATTTAACTTCCGGAGTTACTTTGTGAATAAAAAATACTAAGCGATTTTAGAGTTTTGCTGTGATTTTTCATGGTTCTGAAATGAGACTTTATGGTTGAATTTTCCTTTAACCACCATCCTGTAAGTGGGTTGTTGCAGTTAAATGTCTCAGCAGGAACCATATTTCCTATAGAGTGTACTACTCTCGGGCCCGAACCCAATAATTTCTGGATGGGTCCAACTTTTCGTAAAACTAAAACAATAGAAACAGAGGTAAAGGGAAAAACTGTAGGATGCATTCATATTTACATTAATGTATGTAAATATATCTGTGTGTGTGGACTAAGTTTGAGTGTGTACATATTGCAACCAACAGCTCAGCCAAGAAATTTAACATTTTCCCCAGCAAATTTGGATTTTAAGGGAAAGCAGTTTTTCTAGTACAAAATTTGAGGAATACACTAGAGAGCTTTTAAAATTATAATGAATTCAGAACATTAAGTTGCACTGTAAATTTCATATTTTGATAGAATTTTATTTGATAGTATATTGTACACTTTCATAAAAAAATTGCAACATGATGTTGGTGCTGCAATTTGCATGCAGATTAAGATTGTAATGTGTAGATATATGCAAGTGATTCTACTATTAAAAAATGATATATATTAGGTGAATAATAATGTTCTATCTTTAATATATATAAAAAAATGGGCAGTTAACACTAAAAGCAAAAGTATATAGGATACTTATATTTAGCAATGCACATAATGCTATATTCCTGGTTCAGAGACCAAGCCAATTTCTCCCAGTGGTAATTTGCAACTAACCTCGTAAAAAGTTAGATAATTCAATCAAAATGCTTAAAAACTCAAATATTAACCTTAATCCCTACCTACATAAAAAGTAAATTATTCACTGAAAAGAAACAATCATTATCAAATGCCTCATTTGCAGAATTTCTTTTATTCAAAACACTCGCTGACTTACATATTAGATTCATATAGTTATCCGATATATCAAGAATATTTACAACAATTTTTAACTGAAACATTTAAAACTTAAAAAAGAAACGCTGCGTAGGAAGGGAGCAAAACAGCCTTTTAACACACTAACTACATTCATCTTCAGAAAGTTGATGTACTTGTTTCACTACCAGCCTGCAGCAGCACCTGAACCACATGCATTAAAAGTTGATATAAGAATATAGGGAGATGTACATTGCTAAATGTAAGTATCCTATACTTTTGCCTTTAATGATTCTACTATTGATCCTATGTAGCAAGTGCTGAAATTATTTTAACAGCATGAATGCAGTGATCTGTGAGTAAGAGACCAATGCGTCTTGCCAAGTAACATTGCCACAAATTATTTGAGACTCTGGAGGATAACCATCATGGATACAATGCCAAAAACTCCTCAGTGCCATGATCCAAAAGAGGAAGAATTGGTCTGTACAAAGCTGGCTAGTCAACTTGGTGTATTGCATCATGTGTTAGCCAGAGTAGCAGAATGTAGACGTACATGGAAAGTTTCCAAATCAGGAGATTTTGCAGATAGTTTTTGCATGTAGATTTAATTTTTTTTTTTGCTGTAATTAAAGCACTTACTGAAGGCTTTACTCAGATTGATATCCTTAATTCTGTTTTGACTTGAACGTTCAAGTCACATCTTCTGAGTTCGTTTGCTTTTACAGACTTTTCTGGAGTCTAGATTTTATCAAGGTCTGTTCTCAATGAATAGGAGCTCTATCAAAAGTTTTGGTGTACACAGAAAAAATTTAAATTTTATTGCTAGGTTCTTCTTGCACTTGGGTCATTCCATGTCAGTTCAACCACACCATTACACCCATGATATCAGATTTTGATGAAACTTGGCATGTTTGTTTCTTTTATAGATTTAAGTAAGCATACAAAATATTTTTGCTCTATCTCAAACGGTTTAGGTTTTACAGCCTGTTAAAGTTTTTGGAATCTCACGTGTTTTATCAATCGGGCGGAGAAAACGCAATTTGTTCTTTTATAGAAAATAAATTATATCTTCCTTATTTACCAACCAGTGTTGATGAAAATTTTTATGAGTATACATTAATATGTAAGGAATCCAGAAAAAAATTAATTAAACCAGCAAGTACCTACACATGGCCAAGAAAAAAATCCTGAAATGTTATTTTGAAAAGAAATACAGAGTTTCACGCTAAGTGGAATATTATCAAAAGGGAAAAGGATAATAATAAAAAAAAAATTAATTCCTGATTTAAAAGATATGCTGTACCACATGAAAAAATAAAATGAATGGTTTTTTCATTCCATTAGTTTTTCTGACTCCTTCAAAAATAAAAATCACTTGACTCACTCATTTTCTTGAAATCATTAAATTAAAATTATAATTTTAGTAAAATTATATAAAAATTTGAATCAAAAATGTCACATGTCAACCAATTTCAAATTAAAAAGAGCTTTAAAATAAAACACAAAAAATTATACTAAACAATTTGGTGGTACATGATTAAAATAATTGTAGATTTAATAATGTTAATTAGGCTTGTACAGAAAAATACATAAAATGTTATAAAATAGGTTATCCAAAATTATATCTAAATTGAGATTTAGAAATAAGATAACTGATTTCCTTGTTTTCAACAATTAGGCCTAATTAATAGAAAATTACATTACAATTTAATTTAGTTTTAAAAACTAGTTCTAAACTCTGATAGTCAACTCACTAGTAACTGCTATTTCAAGAAATCTTATTATAAGCAATCAAATCATTCAAGCTGTAACAAGACCATTAAGTGGTGCTCTGTCTGCTGAGCAGGCACACTTGCTTAGACAAGTCCAAACAAGTCAAGTCATGTTTGTCATGTCTGCACAAGTGAGCCTGCTCAGCAGAAAGAACCTGACATCCACTAGTCAGTCAGTCACAGGCTATTGCTAGTGTAACATGCGTGATTGGTGGTTATGTTTTACAGTTTTTTTATCTGATTTAGTTTTTTACTGAACAGTGATGGATTTTGTTGTACTGTAACTGTTTGGTTAACAACTAAGTGTGTGCAATTTTGCTTAGTACCTAATATTAATGATATTTTAGAAAGAATCTATTGTTAATAAATGTTTTTTGATTGTTGGAAAAATGGAGAAGTGCAGTGTGGGGGAAGTTACTCACAGCGATTGTCATTTGTTGAACTATGTCAAGAAAAAGCCATACAAACTATTGAAAAACTGTCTGTAACTGATTTAACTCTTTTAAAATTGAGAACAAAATCAAGTTATGAGTTAAAAACTATTTATCTTCATCACCAAAGTGTGTTTTTGAAAAAGTATGAATTTTTACAAAAGGTATGTTATGACCCTTTTAAAAAAAATAAAACTTCAATTAAAAAAACACTTTGTGTTGTAACTATAGAATAGAGTAGGATAATTTTATCAAAGGGCTACAAAGTGAAACCAGAACAAATACTTTGTGCATTTTGCAGGAACAAGCTACTTAAAATCAAACAAATTGATGAGAGTAATGTTGAAAGTAGCTTAAATGCACAAGATGAGGAAGTTGATGATATGGGATTAACTCCTGATTAACTACTCTAATTATAAAAAAGAAATGTGATTGATCAATTAAATTCTTCATTCCATGAAATTGGATGTTCCCCAATGAAATTACATGCACTTTGATGAACATAGCAGATCATCTTACGGTAAAGAAAAAAATACAAAGAGTACATGAAAATGTAAGAAGAAAAATTCAAACTGTTCTTGAAGTTGATTTGCCTCTGGCCAAAAATGAGGAATAAAAGTGTGATAAAAAAGAATCTGAAGATCTGGACAAGCTCGTAGATATAATTAAAAATGAATTAAGTGGTACATCAAGAAACAAACAGATTCAAATGCTGGCAATTCCAGCTTCACTAATGGGGTCTAGAAGAAAAATAAAAGAGACTTTCAACGCATTTGATTATTCTGTTTAAAGACAAGGTTTTTTTTTTTTTTTAGCAGAGAACCAGATCATAGATGTGGGGAAAAGTTGAGTCCTGAAACTATTGAATTGGTAAAAAAGTTTTATCAGAGTGATAAACAGTCTAGAAATTTGCCAGGGATGAAGGATGTGGTGAGTATAGGAAAAAAAAAGTATACGAGAGAAAACGTTTGATTTTATGTAATCTTAGTGAGCTATACTCAAATTTTAAATGGGAATACCCTGGCTTGAAAATAGGTTTCTCAAAATTTTGTTCTCTGAGACCTAAGTGGTGTGTTTTGGCTGGTGCCAGTGGCACACACTTAGTGTGTGTATGTACAATACATCAAAATGTTATTTTAGCGATTCACGGAGCAGGCATTGAAGAGGATTACAAAGAAATTATGTTGTATATTGTTTGTGAAGGAGCAGGAAGAGAATGTGTGCTGAAGCATTGGGACAAGTGCCCATCAAAAGATAACCTTGTCCAGTTTTTACAGTCCAAATTTGAGGACTACGATTATGAAGACCCTGCTGTCGAGTACAGTCAGTGGGTTTCGACTGATCGAACTGATATGATATGTTGCTCGAGCTCAGTTGGCGAGTTTATTGATAAGTTAGTAGAAAAACTGAACAAGTTAATACCACATTCATTCATTGCCAAATCACAAGCTTCATTTTTTTTTTAAATTTAAAGGGAACAGCTTCCTTAAATACAGCTGTCATCTGGATTTTAGTGAAAACTATGCTTTCACAATACAAAAAGAGGCTCAAGGTTACCACTGGACCTCCGATTCATGCCCTATTCATCCTGTCATGATTCACTGCAAGGATGCAAGCAATGAAAAACTGATTTTACCTCTTTGTATCATATCTGATGACCTTAAACATGGCGTGATTATGGTATATGAGATCCAATAAAACTGTAACTGCCTTTTTGAAAGAGAACTACCCACATATAACAAACATTCACTACTTCAGTGATGGATGTGCTGGACAATGTAAAAATAAATACAACTTCATGAATCTGTGTCTGCATGAGAAGGACTTTCAATTCAAAGCCCAGTGGTCATTTTTTGCAACCAGTCACGGTAAAACAGAATGTGACGGAATAGGGGTATTATAAAATGTTTAGCTAGGAAGGAAAGTCTTCAACGGCATCTGGACAGACAAATTATAACAACTACTGAACTTTTCGAGTTTTGCAAAATGAACATTACAAATATTAACTTCCAACTTATTTCTAAAGAAGCAGTTGGTTCAACTCGCCTGACTTTGAAAAGTCACATCAAAGATGTTCAAACTCTTTCAGGAACAAGATCGCTCCACAGCTTTCAGCCAATAGATAACTTGGGAATGATTGAGGCTAGAAGAACCAGCAGTGATGAAAAACCAGCTCTCACTTTCAACTTATGTAACAAGCAGCAGACTTTATTTGTGAACATAGAATATTTATATCCTGGATGTTTTATCACTTGTATATATGACAACTTATGGTATTTTGGTATGGTGAGTGAGGTGAATGCAGAAGATGATGTCACTGTAAAGTTTTTACATCCTCATGGACTATCACTATAATTTTTCTGGCCCAAGAGAGAAGATGCATGTGCGGTACCCATCCCTCATGTCATTGCAATCGTGGAACCCCCAAAAACAATGACTGGAAAAACTGACCAATTCTCTCAAGAATGTATGATACATGTTAATGAAGTTTTGAAACACTGGAGGAAATTAAATAAACAATGACCTACAATTTAAAATATTTTTAATGATGAGTTTTGTAACAATACATTTTCCATTCCAACAAACATTGTAAATATGTGCCTAACTTTGTAATTAAAATTTTTACTTTATTAGTTATTTGTTTTAAAATCCTGTTTCTTCAAGCCAAGTTTGTAGTCTTTGCTGCATTACACAATAGTGGTTACTTTTCATAGTTTTTAAAGCAAAATGGCTGTATTTAAACAAAAGGAAATTTTAATTCAACACACTGCAAGCAAACACATGCATTTTAAAATTATTTTTGTCTATGAAGTAAAAAATAATGGAGTGAAAAATCCATTCATTTTATTTTTTCATGTGGTAGAGCATATCTTTTAGAACAAGAATTATTTTTTTTATTTTTTTTATTATCCTTTTCCCTTTCGATGATATTCCACTTAGCGTGGAACTCCGTATTTCATTTCAAAAATTTTCAAAATAACATTTCAGGATTTTTTCTTGACCATGTGTAGGTACTTGCTGGTTTAATTAATTTGTTATTTTTTTTGGATTCCTTACATATTAACGTGTACTCATAAAATTTTTCATCAACATTGGTTGGTTTATAAGGAAGATATAATTTATTTTCTATAAAAGAACAAATTGCATTTCCTCTGCCCGATCGATAAAAAATGTGAAATTCCAAAAACTTTACCATTTGAGATAGAGCAAAAATATTTTGTATGCTTACTTAAACCATAAAAGGAACAAACATGCAAAGTTTCATCAAAATCTGAGATCATGGGTGTCAAATCATATTTTTTTGGTTGATTTGACATGGAATGACCAGTTGCCAGTTATTAAATTAAAATTTTCTTATGTACTTTGTAAGTCTACTATTTTTCGATTAAGTTGTTGAAAATGCTCTTTATAATTTTTGAAGGTTCATTAATGGAATTGTTTTTCTGTATATAAAAACTTTCTTTAATTTTTTGCTTTTATGAGGTTCATAGTCCAATATTTTGCCATAAAGATCCATTTCATGCACATTCAATTGTAATGCACTTGTTTTGTCCTCATTAGAATCTGCAGTGTTCTAATAATTATTTATTGTCTTATTAATTTTTCTTTAAATTATTATGTTTTTATCGTAGTTCGCTCTTCGCGGGTTTGCAGCAAGTTTTCTGTTTCAATGGTTGTGCACACAGATACATTTTATTTTTATACAACTCTGGTGTTAGCTATCACAGTCCATTGTTGCTGTACATGGTGGATGAGAGAAAATATGCATAGCTGTAGGTTTGAAAGTGGTCAGCCATGTGTAGCTGTGAGTTTGAAAGTGGTTAGACCACAGAATGAGAAAGGTGTTTGATCTGATGATGGGTCCTTACAGAACTGACAGCTTTGCTCTTAGTCATAATGGTAGCTCTGTGATGCCGAGCATCAGTTTCATGGTAAACTCTGTATGGGAAGCAGGCTCACACTCGCAGTCTCATCATGTTGCCTACCACTGGCTGCTACCCATTGTCATCAGCATTTGGTGTGGTGCAGTTCCTGAGCAATCTGAGTTGTATAGTGTACAGCAATGAATCTTACTTCTGCCTCCAACCAGAAAGTCATTGGATGCACACAGATAATCCCGCAAATGTCATCGAATAATGCATTAACAAACAGCAAATATTGTAGTGTGGGGAGTTATCTCCTGTGACTTGTGCTTCAGTTTAGAGTTTTTTTTATAGGAACTTCAACAGCTTGTTGGTGTGTTGAAGAAATCCTTGAACTCATTGCAATACCATTTATGACAGGGTTAAACATGTTTAAGCAAAACAATGCTAGCTCTCATACTGCAAATGCATCAAGGTCAGGGTTCCAAATTAATAAAAGCCATGAGCGAAATGCGACTGAATTTTTGCATTTGGCCACCAGCAATTTGACATCAGGGGCCAAATGGCGACTACATATATTTTCTACTGCATTTTATTATCATTCTTTTTAATCTGAAAGACTATTTTTGTTCGTGATTCTTAATGGTTTGCAAGAATTGTCCCCCTCCCCCGCTCAGTTTCTTAATTCATCTTCAAGATGCACTTAACACGTAAAACTGTATCAATCGTGCACGCTCGTGTTGCTGACTTCCCCTTCTCGCCCGCACTATCATAACACAAGCAAGTTAAAGAAGTGACCTTGAACAGTGAGCAGGATCCTCCCACAGTGATCATTGGACCTTTGCAAGCACCCCTGCGTCCCTCTAAACCTGAAGCAGAGCAGAGTCACGGCTTGCGTGAAATTCCGTAATTGCAACTGAAGAATTGTATGATTATTTTGTTCATCGCTTTGCACATTGGTTGTCCTTTGAATCAATGTAAATCTAGCGTCAATATAACTTCTTGGCTTTTATGGCGCATCATTTTTTAGCATGTTGCACTAACCAGAGTTCGCCAAAATGAGTAATTACGTGTCCGGTACATATCGAAAAGTGTGTTTACGCATCTAAATTTTACCAACGCATAAAAACACGCATCAGGAATTTTTCTTGACACGTAAAAATACGCCTTGAGAAATGCGTAAAATACACTCTGAAGAGTTTTACCGACGTGCAAAGATACACATTGGGACGATATTTCGTCTTTCAAAAATGGAAGTAAATGAAAAAGATTTTTTCCGTAATTGTAATTTCGTTTTCCCGCGATGTTGCCTCTGCGCAGTATTGTTGTTATATATAATTTAATTCCATAAATATTTGAATTTAGTTTGAAACTGGAGGGAAAAATTCTGAAAACAGAATTTCGACGGCGCAAAAATTCCCCTGTAATTTTCAGGCGTGAGAGTGCCACGGCTTCTAGAACTTCTCCTTTTCTGTCTTAATTTGCGTTATTCTCGAGATTGGTGCATAACTGAACAGAAATTTTGGGCCGATTGGGGCTGGTGAAGGATGCTTTCCACCTGAAACTTTCGAAAAGGAAATTTTGTCTTTCAAAACTTTCGAAACGGAAGTTTTCCCGTAATTTTATTTTTTACACTATGTTTCCTCTGCATAGAATTGTTGTTTAATTACATTTTATTTCATAAATATTTGTATTTCACCTTGAAAACGGAGGAAATGTTCGGAAACGGAAATCAGACGTAGCAAAGATTTCTCCCTTAACTGTAATTTTTCCCCAATGATGTTTTCCGAAAATGTGTCCTGTGTTCTTAAATATCCTCCCACCCCCAAAGGTTTGCATTTCATCTTGATAAGGGGGGAGTCTGAAAACGAAAGTGACAAAGCTGAAAAGTTTGTAAGAATTGATGCATGGTATTCAAAAGTATTAATATCCTCAAAGTTACATGTTATCTTATCAAAAATAGTGAAAGCTATCATGCATTCATGGTCCTCACAGACTGAAAATTTTTCAGCATGATGGATAAAAATTGTCATTAAAGGGCATAAAAAAAAAAAGAAAAAAAGTGACAATAAAGAAATGAGAAGGGTAACAAATATATCAACAAAATGAAAATTGAAGCACTGGATGCTGCTTAGCTACAGAGTCTACAAAAAACAAATGTGGCTGTGGTACTTGCTGAGAAGTTTATGCTGGGCGAAATTGCCATCCAGAATTTTAGTTAAAGAAAATTAATTTTTGGCTCCTAAAAAATTGTTAAGGGCTATTAAATATTTAGCTGCACGGGCCATTTAGCACATGGCAATTTTTTTTAGTTTCGTACGCTGATCAAGGTTCTGTGTACATGGTATCAACATTGTACCTTAGCCAGCCTGATTCTCAGATGTGTTGCTGATAGGTAATATCTGGAGCATACTGGGATGAGCAACTATAAGGGAAAAATATAGTTAACATCCTACATTATTTAGTGGAAAATTTTGACAAAAAAGATATATTTTTAAACACATAATTTGATAAAAAATGGTGAAAATATTTCTGCTTTATAATGCATTTTAAAGATTCTTATCAAACTTATCTGCAGGCACAAGGATAAATGCTGTGGTAAGCCTCTGTAGAATAGTCTTATGTACACATAGGAATGCAGGTCATCAGTGTCTGAATTACCAACAGAAGCTTTGTAGGCTTAATCCACAATCTCTGATTCATATAAAAAGTTATGAACTCACTTCTTTAGTCTTGGTGTGATCCAGCTAGAAAGCAGCTGGGCTATAACACTTTTCTAAGGACATAAAAAACTTGGTGAATTTGGAACTCTTTTTCAGAGCAGATTGCTGCAAAGCAAAAAGATTCACTCTGATTTGTTGCCCATGCTGGCAAAGCTTTGAGGCCACCCTAGTGGCCAAATGGTGTGAAGTGCAGGCTTCAGATCAGTTGACCCAGTCGGACCCAGGCCCAAGTCTCTGATTAGGCATGGGTGATGTGTTTGTCTTATGGTGTGAGCTCTCTGTCTCCTCCCTGGAACTAGTTACCCAGAATTGGGAATGGGTGACTATGTATATCCCTTATAGTTGCTCATGGTGGATGCTAAACTCTGACGTGCATACAAAAAAAATCAACGTAGTTGTTACAGTTCCGAGGAAGTTTTAAAACTAGATGTGTCCTCTAACACTTTTTCCCTTCTCAACGGTAATTTTCTCAAGTATGGCTAAGAATTTAGAGAACATTCTTCTGTTGAGGAAGTGAGTGAAATATTAATTCATTGATGTATGAGCCAAATAGTTGTCTGCCAGTACCAAACTATTGTCTCAGCTTCCTTTTCACTCTCAACTACACGTTCTCAACATTCAAGATATGAATGTTAGGATCAGCAGAATATGCATAAATGTCATCTTACAAGGTTTCATTTGCAGCTTATACCATTCAACTGTCAGAAATGATGTGACTTCCTTGCAAGATATGCTGTGGATCTACATCTTGCTTTATGATTCTTCATATTTAGAAAGAAACATTTTCTTGACTCCCTCTCTATGCCACCAAAGATAATGCTCTTTCTCTGACAGGCCTCAGTAATAGTTTTTGCAGAAAAATAGGCTTTCGTCTACCTCCACGAGGACAGGACTTCCAGCAACATCAAATACTCCTAATGGTACATGATTTTGACAAAAGTACATGTCACATTCATTTTATGACAGAAATTACAGTAATCAGTAGTTGTTTTTTTCCCAATAACTATTTCACGTTGATTGATGTCCTGGCGGTAGTCTTGGTTACTAGCAATAGACGGTAGGAATGATGATCTTTTGAGATAAGTGACTCCATTCAAAAAACAATGATTGCCAAATGTCCTTAATGAACTGACATGTGCTGTATTTCTACCATTTTTTATCTGCTTTCAGCATAACAGACCAAGCTACATGATTCACTGCACTGTTCACAGGAATATGTGTTCTTTAGCAGTCTTCAGTGTGCCAACCATTTCATTGCTTAGTCTATATTCTTAACTTCTTGTGCCAAAGTTCTATGCTTCCAAACTTCATTTTGCACTGCAGTTGTTGGTAGAATGTCTTCATGTGGCACAGTACTATTTCGAGCCCTAGGCTTTCCTGCCATATCCAAAGAAAGATATATATATATATAACAGCAATGTTAACTCCTACAATGTGTGCTGTCAACAGCATTGTCATTGCCTGAACCCAAGCTATGTCACTTTCCAACGGACTATCATGCCTCCGTTAAAGAGAATGCAGCCTAAATATTATCATTTCCCAAGATAAGGGAAAGCTATCTGTAAATGTTCTTTTACACTTCATTGAATGTATACAATTTTTGATGTACATAGTTAACACCCCCGTAGCAGAATCGCAGCGACGTACGTTGCAGATTTTATTTTGGTCCTGCAGACAGAAACAACACCCCAGAACCTTTTTGAATCCTTCCTTGCAGACTCCCAATCATGGTTGTAAGTTTTCCGTTTTTGGATGGAATTCAGTTGTTTTAAAATTTTCCCCAAATGGAAGGTAAACGGAGTGAAGGTTCCTCCCATAATCGGACCCCCCCTCCCCTCACAATGTTCCCGCTGTCCTGTGTTGTTATTAATACCTTTTTTTGAATAAATGTTTGCGTTTCAGCTTGAAAATGGAGGCATTAATTTCCAAAACTGGAAGTTGGACGAAGACCTGTAATCTTAAATTTGCCGTCCCGGTGGCGCAGTAGTCTAAGTGATGGCCTCTGATCATTTGTCCAAAAGGAGTCTGAGTTCGAATCCCAATGAGGCATGGATGTTGTGTTTGTCTTATGGCACTGGCTCTCTCCCTTCCTTGGAACCAGTGACCCTTAATTAGGGACGGGCAGCTGCTTATAGCCCATTGAGTTGCTCACGTGGTCGTTAAACCTCCAATCCCAGGAGCAGAATTATGTTCAGTGTTCTGCAACATGACTTCCAAAAATTGTAAATGTTCTTCTGGCAAAGCACGAAATACTTTGACCAAATTTCATAAAAAATAAATAAAAAATAAGTGAATAAATCACAGTAAAACAAACATTACAAAATTACTATCAGTTGACCCCCCCCCCCCGGTCCCCTGTTAAATATAACAATATATAAAAACACGTTATTTAAATCAAATAAATTTATTTAGAACCAGGGTATTTAGAATTTGATATTTTGTCAATAACTTTTAAAGTTAAATAGTGTGCTACTAATGTAGATGAATTATTATTTGTAAAGTGTCTCTGGTAATTTGGTTTATACATTGAAACTAGGGCAGCTTTCAGTATTTTTCGGACTGATTTATGTCCAAATTGTGCTCTTTTGACATTATGAACATTCATTTGTTCCAACTATAACATCATCTCTGTCATTAAATTAATATTGGGTCTTTTACTTACACAGTATGTCAATTGTTGAACCCTAGGATTCACAAATTGCCTCAGAGACAGGCAGAGAAAGAATAAAAACAAAAAACTTAATAAATTTTAGAATCTCTACTTTCATTTCATTTAGAGCTTGTTTTAAGAGAGCTTTAATTTGGAAAAAATGTTTCACTTATCTTACTTTCTTACATATTTCTATAGGTCCAAGTGACAAAAAGTGTATACCCAAAGAATAAATCTTTTTTTTTTCTTCAAAGTGTAGAACACATGGAAAAAACTTTAAAAATTCAATGAAATTGGAAAGATCTTCCGATTCTTTCTTCTGCTTAGAACTGACACGAGTTCTTGGAAATATTCAAATGTAATTTGTATTAATTATTTAAAATTCAATAAAATATCTGCTGTTCTTATAATTATGTCAACAATTTTCTCATTTTCAAAATATGCATTGTATTATTCTAATAGATCAGCTATGTAGCCTGTTGTCTTCTGAATATCACAACATAAGGGAGCTATGTCAGAGTTATTCTGAGTGGAGCGCAGTTTTTTTTAACTCTTCGCTCAATCCGATTTCCATTTTGGAAATTTTTCTCCCTTTTTTAAAGCTGAAACACAATCATTTATTGAACAAAATCATTTTTTACATTAATACTGGACAGAGAGAATCGCAAGAAAAAAAAATTACGATTACGGGAGAAATCGTCACTCCGTCTAGCTTCCGTTTTCGAATGTTTTGAAAGACGGAATTCTGTTTACAGCCGAAAAACATCATCCCTCACCCCACCTTGCAATTCTCAATTCTCTTCACTCTTGAGAATGGTGCAATGATGACAACAAAGGCAAAATTTCCCGAATCCGTGGGAGAAACTCATGCCTAAAGATTACAGGGAAATTTTCGCTTCTTTGAATTTACGTTTTCGGGAAAATGTTGCCTATAGTTTCAAGCTGAAATACAAACATTTATACAATAGACTGATATTTAGCAACAATACTGGGCAGAGGCAACTTTGCAAGAAGAAGAAATAACGATTACGGGAAAATTTTTAAGTATTGAAGAACTGAATACTGTTCCCCGACGGGGAAACGACCCCCGCACGCACACACACATTAATCCACTCCCACCAAATTCTCTTCAGTTTTGTATCGATCCCAAATAAAGAAAAACGCGGAATTCTGTGAAAGAATCTTGTGCCTGATTTGTAACAGTTGGTGACTTGCAAAATGAATTGTCCAGGCTGCTATGTATGGAAGCCGATTAACGTGTCCATAAAATTAATTATTCCCGATGTATCTGACCGGAATACAAATTATTCTCGGTGTATCCGATCATAATATTCGTAACTGAAAGAAAGATTTGTTTTTAACGCACATAATTTTCTGAAGGATACGTTTTTAAAGCTCGAATTTTGTGAGTGGTCAAAATACAGACCCAGATTTTATATATATCGTCAACCATTATCAATCCACTGCTGGACGAAGGTCTCCCCAAGTTTCTTCCACAACGGTCTGTCTTGTGCCAGTCTCCTCCATGTTACTTCCGCATACTTTCGAATTTTATCCACCCATCTCACATGTGGTCTTCTTCTCTAGGTCTTTTCCTGTCCCTTGAGAGATATATATTTTTTTTCCTTAAAATTTTCTAAGGTGGAAGACTTCTTCCTAGCAACTTTACTTCGGTGGGAGTTTAAAACTTTGAGCGGGAATCACGCATGTTCTGCTGTTGCTGACTTGAGGTGATTTTTTCCAAGATGGACACCTAACACTCTCCCCAGCAACGTGTGGTTTAACATGGCTTGGTGCCTTCCGCTTTCATAACATAGTAGTGGGAAGGGGGAAAAGGGTCCTTGAAAAATGCAGTGAGAAACAATCAGCTACCATCCCAAATGGTAGGGGTGGGTGGATGGATGTGTGGGGGAGGGCTAGGATTGTTTGGTGCTCCGGGGAGAAGAGTGGGGAGTGTAGACAAGAGGAGTTACCGGCAGATCGGACACATGAGCGAGCGCTGCGCTCGCAAATTTAAGATAAAAAATGTTCTGCAAGGGATTGAAATTTAAGATTTAACAAAATATGTTCTACAAATAAAAACATCCTACAAGAAAACTGAAATCTAAGATAAAAAAATATATTCCACAAGACATTGAAATCTAAGATTAAAAAGAAAATGTTCTGCAAGGGGGACTTTGTTCTGTGACATACGTCACAGTTTTAAGTATACTTTCTGCTCCTGGGCCTCCCATAAAAAAAAAAAAAAAAAAATTCTCGTGCTGTTCACTCTGCTCCGTGTAGTTGCTAAATATGATTTTATTCTTTAAATGTCTGTATTTCAGCTTGAAAATTGAGGAAATTCTTCCAAGAAATAAAAGTTTGACGGGGTGAAGAATTTCTCCCGTAAAAGTAAAATTAAAGCAAAAGTTTTAAAGTTTAGAAATATTTTTCGAAACCGAAAGTAAGTCGTAGTGAGGTTTCTCCTGTAATTGCATTTTTTTTTTCTGGCGGTGTCCTCACTTCCTTGTATTGTTGTTAAATAAAATTTTATTCCATAAATCTTTGTGTTTCAGCTTGAAAATGGAGACAGAATCAGAGTGTTCTTGAGGCTAGTTTTCATTGCAATTTCTATAGTTATTAGGTTAACCTCTTTTTTAGGCAGAAGAAATATAAGATGGTCAGTTCTTTTCTCAGTCTTTTTTTTTTTTTTTTAATTTCTGTCCATGTGATTTTTTTATTTATCTAGCCCATTGACCACTTGCAGATTATTTCGTGGCACTATATCTGTCACAGACTGATCAGGAACTTTCTGCTACAGGGGTTAACACATGGTGTTGGGTTTCTACTTTGTTTTAAGATATGTATGAAATATGAGATGCCAAAATTTGTTGTACAAAACATTATAAATGTATCTCTATTTCAACTCTGAAAACCTTTGCTTTACCTTTTGATGCACAGGATACTGAGAAAATGTTTTTGTGATGACAACACTTTAATAATGAGATTCATAATTTTACTTTTTTCACCTTTTAATAGCAAGAGCCCTGATGTGTGGGGAGACCATGATAACACCTCCGTACTGGGCAAATTGTGCCAGGCAGATTGTGTAAATGTTAAATAAAGGTAATTTGAAGGAATGTAAAGATCATTCAGCATCTTTGGAGAATTGTTTATCCTTGATATTTATCACAACTTCAGTGACTGTTACTAAATATTGGTATAGAGAACCAAATTTTACTCAAAAATGTTTTGTATTTGCGTTGTCATTCAAAGAGGTTTGGAAGACTTACATGCGCCCCACATAACTGCCAAGTTTTATGGTTTATCCGTAAAATTTACAGAAATTGTACTTGCTTTACAGTTATTTTACGGGGCAACATATTTTATGGATTTTTTTTTTCCAAATAGATTAGGGCCATATATTAAATAAACATTTTTTGATGAGAGAATAATTATCTCAAAGGACTATGGCACTTGTATGTTTCTGATTGTCCTGATCATAATTTCTTCCAACCCTCTCTCATCTCATCCAAGACTCGTAAGTAAACTTTGTACGATTAAGATTTGCAATAACTACCATCCAAAAAGAGAGAGAGAGAGAGGAAAGAACATTGCTTTTTTAAAGATCTTTTAGCATACTGACACTAAAATTTAAACAATTTGTAACTAAAAGTAAAAAGTCACTGCAATATATCGCTTATATAGCTATAATTTCGGGGTTTCAAATGAACTATTTCATTTATGTAGCCTAGTGACTGTATACTAATGACTTAATTATGTTTCTGCAGCATTTTAATCATTATAAGTGAGAAATACTGCCAAACATTTTATTTGCATAGCATGTGAAATCGATATATGATTCTCATAATGGATTGGTTTTTAATCTATATGCTCAATACATTTCATCAGTACATTCAATACATTAGTCAGCCTGAACTCTTTTTAAGTCATTCAATACATTAGTCAGTCATTTAATACATTAGTCATTAAATGTTCACTGAACTTTTTTACAGATTTCAATTCTAGAAAGTTGGCAGATCTGGTCCCATCATCATTTGCATTTTTAGAATAGGCTAAAGAAAATTGACTTCTTACGATTGTGGTGCATAGCATATTATTGGTATTGCAGGTCTGGGTGATATTCCATTGTTCTCATGCTTAGTTACATGAATGTTATATTTGTTTCATAGCAAACACTGCAATCATGTTATTTACCAATTCTGATGAAAAAATGTAAATGTTACCAGATGGCAGGACTACTTAATTCGTAGAACCATCTTGGCTTGCCCCGTTATACACCTGGGTGAGGGAACGAATAACTGGATTAGCACATTACTCCTACTTCTAGGGAATTTTACAGCCAACTCTGGAACATGCAGGATGCTAATTTCTATGTGTATCACTATTTACACAGTGGGTCATATATTAAATATGTGTTCATCAGTCCGTAAAGTCTTTCTTCTTCAGGAATGAAAATAGGAGAGAGTCTACTTACATAGTCCCGGGGAAGCATTATTCAAACGAAAATTGATGCACAATGCTTTACACTGAAATTTTACACTCATAGCAGCTTTTGAAGAAACTACCATGATCCACAGGCGTTTCTCTTCTCCTGAGGAGGAATGGCTCATATACACGGCTAGTGGCAGAGCAGTCTCCCAAACCATAGCATGCTGTCTCTCCTTGAGTGCACAGCAACTGTCTCAACAAGACTTCTTTCTTTGGCGGTGGACCCCGTCAACTTCTGCACAGTGTTTCCAGAGTTTAATGCTGTTATATTTCACCATAAATCTCTCTGGCTGGCACATTCTTTCTTTCTCACCCATGGTCTAGGTGCAACAGACAGTCTTAACTGATGGTGCATTTCCCCTTTAGGCTAAAATGCTGGCCTGTTTATTCCCTCATAAACATGTCGCTCCTGTCCCAGCCACCCAAACTAAAAGGAATGTGTCCCCTTAAGAAGGTCCCTCTACCTGTTTGCCAGAGAAAGCACTTGCTTCCAAATTTGCACCAAAAATCCACAACATGAACATTAAAAATTATGAAAAACCACCTGTCTGTACAACAATATTTAAATTTCGTGCTATAATATTACATGAAGTCAGGGTTCATCAAATGTGTGTGTGCCTCTTGGATAGGGGTGAGTTCTTAAGAATTACACAAAATACAGTTCTGTTTAATGAGACAGTGGTAACAGAAAAGTTTAATAGGTCGCCTAAAATAAGTTTGACTGCAATGGTAGCCAAGTGGTCAGAAGTGTTGGTTTCTGACTATTAGTTACTGAGCTGGGACATGAGTGATGTGTTTGTCTCATGGCTTTAGCTCATTCCCTTCTCTGCAACCAGTGGCTCTAAATTAGAGATGGGTGACTGCTTATAGTCATTAGAGTTGCTCACAGCAATCATTAAACCCAGAAACAAACAAGCAAAATAGTTTGTATGTTCATCTTTTGTTTTATTATTAGTATATGAGCTGAAAACACACTGGATTGAATGCATAGACAGTAAAAGCACTTGGAGATAAAAACCTGTCTTTTTTTTTTTTTTTAGCTCCTGTTCTGAGAAACAAATGAGAAAGACAGTCTGAAAGTTATTAATGCAATGCCATGCTGAATTGTAGTCATCATCCTGCTAAATGTGATGTTACTGATGATAATATGATGCTGGCAATGCTATACGTCTCTCTTGTTTGGATTGCAAAACTTTGTACTTGCTTATCCACAAATGTGTTTATTCAGTGTCTTTTTAGAAATATGAAGGTTACTCTCTTCATAATTGTTAACTGTTTGGGTGTTATTTATTGGAATATATCTTTTGTAGAGAACAAAGTACGTTACCATGTTTTGTTTTGTCTTTTTGATGAATTGCTATAGTATCTTTGAGTTCTTTTTATGTGCAGTCTAGGCTGTTCATCTGAAATTATTGTTGGCATTTTTTTTTTTTATAAATGTTGAGTCCTTTTATAGTTTTATGATTTCTGCTTTTGTAAGCATATAAATGACTGTATTTTAAATTCATATTCCTTCAAAATTCCTTTCAGCATGTGTTGTATATGAAACCTGTTTAATTGACTATTCTGACTTGAAATCAGCTAATGGTCTTGTATGGCTGCTGGGGAAGAAGTATAACATACATGATGGTTTGTATTCCAGTTTTCATGTAAACAGTGTAATTGTTCTGGTGCATTTATTTCTGAATTAAAATCATGTTGTTTTTCTTTTTTTACTGATAATCGTAGAGTAGTAGTCTAGGCTAGATGAAGTTGCTCACCCGTAAGTGTTAATGGTAGGCAAGGAGAAAACCCATGGCTACACACAATTCAGAAATTAACTCAAAGCCCTGAGTATTGTATCCACTTGCCCAGCAGCTGACTTAATTTTTATCACACTGTTCGTATTTAGCTACGATAAAATACCTGTCCTGCGTGTTAGTTGCAAACAAATTAAGGCTAAGTCTCCAAATGTTGATGTAGTTTGTATTAATATACAGTGAAACCTGTTTAAGATGGAATCCAAGGGACTGGAACTATTTTCCTTTTTATACAGGTGCATCTGTGGAAGCCATTAAAATGAAGTTTTGTCACACTAATAACAGATTCTACACATTGATTACTTAAGAGAATATATATAGTGTTTAGATGTACCTTAATCAGCTACTAAAATTCACAAAATTCTATTTTTTAAAATAATTCAACATTGATTTCTGTAGTGTAACACGGACAATATGATGCTCAGAGTGGGCACGAGTGCAGCTCTTAATTAACTGAAATAATTCTGAGTCACTTGAGAAAAGTGCAAAATCTCCATTACCCTGAATACATATTTTACAATGCTTGATGATATACTGTATATATATATTCTTTTTGTCCTAGATGTAATTCACTTCTATTGCATTCTAACTGCTGTTTTTTTTTCTTCAGTTTGATGTTGGTCAATAATTTCATCAAGATCTTCATTTGAAGACTTGATTGCAATGTTGGTGTTTACATAATCCCTTGCACTGAGTATTACAAATATCAGCTGTGTTTAGTGTTTTGTTCAGATCATTGGCGCTTTCACCACACACATTTGGTAAGTACTCGAAATGAAATTTTGCTGCCGCCCCGGTGGCGCAGTGGTCTAAGCGATGGCCTCTGATCATTCATCTGAAAGGGGTTCGAATCCCGGTGAGGCATGAATGTTGTGTTTGTCTTACGGCACTGGCTCTCTCCCTTCCCTGGAACCAGTGACCCTAAATTAGGGACGGGCGACTGCTTATAGCCCATTAAGTTGCTCACGGTGGTCGTTAAACCTCCAATTAAAAAAAAAGAAATTTTGCTTTCGTGAAACACGACTTAATTGTTTCGGGTGACACATCATATGATGTTTTGAAACCCATCCAAGAGAACTGAGAAACAGTTCCGAATTTTGTTAGTTCCCTAGAAGAGTATGCGGATGCCATATTTACAAGAAGCGACTGCATAACGAGTTTTCAATAACAAATTTTGATGTATTGAATAATCTCTTGATCCAATAGCTGACAAATTCTGGTTGTGTTTGGTGGAAACCACACAAATTTTACATTTGATAGGTCAAGATGAGGATGGCATGTTGCATTATCCCAAAACAAAAAACCTGTCAATTTTGTCCCTTCATCTTTGATTAAAGACTTGTTAGCCTCTTGGCCATAATTTGAGCAGTCATTCATGCTTTCTTTTTTTATTTCTGTTCTCCAGGAAGCTATTTTAAATCTAAGCTATGGAAGCATAGTAGTTTGGCAGTTTGATAATCACTTATGCTTTTTTCATCTTCCAAGACATAAATGCGCAAATAAAAACTGTAAGGTGTTCCTTGGAACTTTTCTCTCCAGTAAGATTTTGCGTATCAAACTTGAAGTTTTATTCAGTAATGCCCAAAAGAACAAACCTGTTTCATCACCATTAGCAATGTTTCAATGTTCATAATGTTCAGTGAGTATTGATAATTTTTTATCCGATCCGAAACTTTTCTCGTTTTCATCTGCCATCTGCAGCTTCACCACAAATTTCTTTGAATGAAATGTTGTGCCTCTTTTTAGAAATTATCTAACCATCCATTAGGAGTATGGAACTCTTTTCCAAGTTTTTGGCTACACATCCTGCTTGTGCTTGCAGTGTGCTCATAGAGCCTGAAATTTACAAATTTCTCAGTCTTGCCCTAACAAAGCACTCACAGAAAATCTTATTCAATTCTTCATTTCTGTTTTTTTGCATTTTTCTTTTCATTGAGCTGTTACCTTTTCACCTCTGCTCTGTCTCATCTTTTCACTTTAAAATATCACAAATTTGTGGTTTTCCGGCATTGAAATTATCTTCCAAATGTTTGACATTCACACCTTTATTTTTGTGTTTCAGTAGCCTTAACCTTTGTCTCCAAATGAAAAACATTCTTCATTGGTGCCATGGTGAACAAATGCAGTTCACAACAAGTAAGGGCTGTGAATGATTATCTCAAATGAATAAGCTTGAAGAGAATTAAATCTCAGGGTCTCGTAGAAATCTGTATGATGCAGCCAGCTATGAACAATTTGCACTTTGCATCCAGCAAAGAGTGCAGCTCTGGGTCACATAACCTAAACCAGAGCCACAGTATGTGCTAAAGAAGCCAAACAATGGGTGCACTGCAGTGTGTGTTTGTGTAAACAACCCAAAAGCAATCTCTCTCTTTAATCATGTTATTTTCAGCCTCAAGCAAACTTGTCCTGCGTGAATACATCATTACACTTTATTGTGAAATGTTTTGTTTTCATTTAAAATACTTGATATCACAGAAACATCTGGAAACTTTTTGTTGTTACAAGGTTATTCTCTTGTTTATTGATTTACTCCCTTGCCATTTCTGTATCTGGCAGGTTCTGTCTTAAACAGGTTTTACTGTTTTGGGTAATTGTTTACAATCAAATGCACTTGTTTATGCATTAAAAAATATGTATTGGTTACTGTTAACAAGCAAAGCAAAGTCAGATTAATTTGTTAATGCAATTTTGTGCACGAGAATAAATTTTTGTGATGAAAAAGTTGATGCTTTCTTTCCATCTCATACACATAAAATAATATTTAATTCTTTTTTTTTTTTTTTATCATCACATGGATTTGTTCTGCATATGTGAGTTATCATTTGATTGCTACAATCTGCACCCCTCCAATGAAAGGGAAGGGCACAGCTGTGATGTAACTGGCTGCTAAAACATTATTTAACATGGCTTCCAATATAATAGAGCAAGCCCAGATATGGAAATTTAGGAAGAAACTTTCCTCATAAATACATGGCAAAATTCACTGATTATCCACAATAATCAGATTGTATTACTGAATTGCTGGTAGTTGATTGGTCACCACGTAACAGCTTTCAGAAATCAACAAGACAAAGCTCCATTTCATCACTCCCATTTGGCAGAGGACTGATTGAAAGATCATTTCAGTAAGTTTGCAGTCCTGGAATGACTCCCTCATTCTCCGGATTTGAACCCAACTGAGCATCTGTTAAATGATGTAGAGTGATTTACATTTGTGTTCGAAACCCATTACCAGAAACTCTTTTAAGTGTTTTACAGACGAGAGTATCTTGTCTGTAAAATGGGCTCCAGTACTATCCAAATGGATGGTGAATTCCATGCCATGATGTGTTGCTGGTGTTGCCATGAGGATAAAAGGTTGGCCCTCATATTATTAGGTGTGTGTGTAATAAATTGGCCTTTCAGTATATTAATTGTTCTGAGTAAAAATTTATTTTGGGTAACTGATAAAAACCTGGTTAATGATATTTTAATTTTACTACAACCTTAGCTAGATTTTTGTAGCACAGCTTCTATAATACAGGGTGTTTCAAAAAGAATGACCCGATTTCAAAGTAGTATATTTAATAAGGCAAATGTGGGATAGTTACAAAACAAAGGGCCAAGTATAAAGGAAGGTCGTTTTACTCACAACAATTACAAATGCTCAATGTGCCCTCCACCTGCTGCACGGACAACATCAAGCCGATAGCTGAATTCATGCCAAACGCGTCTGAGAGTGTCTTCAGTCACAGAATTTACCGCGGCCGTGATTCTCGTTCGGAGCTCATTCAAGTCAATGGGTAAAAGGGGGCACATAAGCACGGTCTTTTACGTATCCCCATAAAAAAAAAGTCATATGGTGGAATGTCTGGAGATCTTGGAGGCCAAGCGTGTAGTGCCCAAGTCATGGGGTCCCCTGCGTCCAATCCAATGCTGAGGCAATGTGTCGTTTAGAAACCGACGAACTTGGAGGTTCCAATGTGGCTGTGCGCCGTCCTGCTGCCAAACGGTCACATGAGGGACGGCAATCTCGCGGCTCGTACGACGAGTAGACTTCTGTGGGCTTCGCTGAAACACGTCGTGAATTCGTTGCACATTCGTGGCTGAGGTGGTTGGTCATCCAAGACTCTTTCCCTTACATAAACACCCTGTTTCTTCAAATTGTCGATACCAACGACGAATGTTTTTGCCCACTGGTGGAGCACTGCCGTAACGCCGTTGAAATGCACGCTGCACCGTACTCAGGGACTTGGTCTTGCTAAATTCAAGCACACAAAACAACTTCTGTTGCCTCGACGCCATCTTCTCACTCACTAAGCATAGCGGCTGTTTGGAATCTCGTGCTGCCATGTAGCGGTAGTCATAACAAAGTCTGGGCTTTGTGGCTTGCAAATATAAAAATATGTAAACCATTAGTTTTTACCTTATTAAAGGTGATCTTTGTTTTCCTTAATATTTCTCTGCTTGCGTGTTTGTTTTGTAGATTTGGCGCTAATCCGTTCCACAAAGGTACACTGATATACTGTCTTGATGCTATTTTTTGATTGTTTAAATAAGTTCATATTCAAACCTTTTCACTACTGTTATGTTATATTTTTCTTCCATAGTGACATTCTAAATTCAGCCTGTTTGTTCCATTAACAATATATACAGTCACTTCAAAAAGTTTAAGAACACAAGTCATTATTTTACCATTTCATCAGATTGCATCACATCATTTCATAATTGCTCCATTTCATTTTGTAACTGCATTATATGTGTACGGTAGAGATTTATCAAGTTGGTCAAGCATTTGAAGTTCAGTTGGCTGCTGGTTTCCATGCAGAGAGGTTGCTATATCTGCATTTTCTCTATTTCATATTTTAGGCAAAAAAGCATAATTGAGGCATAGTCCAGAGCAACCTTCCTGAATGTGCCCAAATTTTTACCAGCCACCTTGGCGGTAAAGTCTACTTTTTACCAGCCACTTGAAAAATCTTACCCGCCAAAATATAAACTAATTAAGTTCTAAATGAACTAATATTAATGAACAGGGCTTGACAAATATGTTCTAGATCTAGGAGCCAGCTCCAAAATTTAGGCGCTAGGTGAAACAAAGTCAATAACGCATGAACACATGTTTGGTTATGACACTGGATCGAAAAGTGGTAAACCATATTTGTTGTCATTTTTTTTCTTATTACCCAAACCACTTATTGCAAAATAAAGTTCCAATTTGCTTCATAATTTTCTTTTTATATTCTTTCAGCAGACGATCTCAAAAAATTTCAGATTTCGATTTTATTAAAATACTATTTGTGGAAGTCATATTTTTTACATATTAATTTAAAGTGTCATTTTTTTCTTCGTATAATCTGTAAACCATAAAATTCAGAAAAAAAAATTTTGTTTGTGAGATCCACAAGGGTATATAATCCAAAGGCTGTGAAAAAAAAAAATACCACATATAATCCTGCTGCGGCATATGATCTGTAGATCGTGAAATTCTGAGAAAAGCAATTTTTTTCCTTCGCATAATCTGCAGCAGCATGTCGCAGAACATGATATTAAAAAAAAAAAAAAAAAAAAAACTCCATACCTGCCAACAGCTTTGTTACTAATAACTATGGCATACATGGACTATTTTATGAAATAATCCATCTCTTTGTAAAAAACAAATATGTGCCTCCACAAAACATTACAAGAAACAAGGACTCTACTGAAACAAACTTAACACATGTGAAACACAAAGTTTTTTCCTCAGCGAGATTCGAAACTTCCACCAGTAAAAATCAGTAAGATGCGTTATGACAGACAGGAAATCCAAGCAAATGAACGCGCAGTGCACAAACCTCCACTTACCACATGATCATACTGACCCTAAAATAGCTGTTTAAGGAGAAGATGAGACCAAGGAACGAGGAAAAAAGCTGAATATTTTAATTGGTGAAAAATCAAAACAAACAGTAAGAATGCGTACTACTGTCAGTTTGTCTTTTATTGACAACTTCACAGCACCACTGCTTAATTTTTCTTTGTGCTGATATCATTCTCTCCCTACTTCTTCATTGTCACTTTTCTTTTCTTGTTTTTTATGCCCTCTGATAAAAACCATCAGTCTGAGGACCATGAGTGCATGATATCAAAGCATCAACTATTTTAGATAAATGGTGTAACTTTGGGAATATTAATACTTTTGAACACCATGCATCAATTTTTTAAAATTTTCGTCACTTCCGTTTTCGGGAATTTCCTTCTTCCTTTAACAAGATTTAACAGCGCTGGAGAGTGGGAACATCGCGGCGGCGGGTGTTCGATTACGGGAAATCCGTCCGACTTCCGGTTTTGGAATTTTTTTCCCTATTTTCAGCCCTGAAATACAAAAAATTATGCAGCGAAATGATACTTAAAAATACTGAACAGAAGTAACATCGCGAGAAAAAAGAAATTATGATTACGGAAAAAATCTTAACTCCGTCGGCTTTCAGTTTTCGAAAGTTTCGTAAAGACGGAATTCCATCCTTCTCCGACCCCCCCCCCCCCTTCAAATTCTGTTTACTTGTGCATCGATCTCCTGAGTGGCCAACATAACGAAAAAAACGGAATTTCTCGAATTCGCGGAAGAAGCCTGAAGATTAGGAGGCAATTTTCGCGGCATCTAACTTCCGTTTCCACAAATTCTGGCTACAGTTTCAAGCTGAAATACGAACATATATGCCATAAAATGATATTTAACAAGAATACTGTCAGTTTTATACACAAACGTATAATCGGGAGAAAAAAATTACGATTAGGGCAAATTCTTTTTACTCCATTTAACTACTGTTTTCGAAAGCTTTGAAACAAAATACCGTCCCCAGACGGAAAATGACCACCGCCCCCCCAAATTGTTTTTAAACAAAATGAAAATTCGTAGAATCCGTAGTTTCGAGCGTGAGTTCCGTAGTCAGACAACAAAATTCGTAGAAACTAGACATTCCGTAATAATTGGCATGTACGACAGTCGTAAATCCGCACCTATCATGTTAATCGTGAATAGTAATTTCCGACAGAAAACTGCGATTCAGAGGACCGCCTCAGAAATCAAAAGATGTAAGAAAGAAATGATCGTCTTATTGACAAAGTAACTGTCATTTTGAAGTACTTCTGTGCTGCTTTTAAGTAAATAAAGAAATGAAATCGCTAGCTGTTGCAGCATTACTGTAGTTCATTAGTTACACTAAAAAATCCGTTGAAATTGCGGACAGTCCATAGCATTGTCTTATTTCTGGATACGTTTTAACTGAATACCGAAAGTAAAAAAGAATTAACTAACACAATTAGCGCTCCAAAACTAGGCAATGCGATTCACAGAAAGGTTACATGCTACGGAATAGCTTTGCGGGATTCCCGAGAGTAGCGGATTCTCACACCACGTAGGCTTCCGCACGCGCGAATAGTAACAACGCCTTCCTTGCGTCATATTTTCTGTCAAAATGCTTCTGAAGTACAAATAAATATATATATATATTCTTACAATCTCCTCGCGGTCATTTATTTCGCTGTTACGTTACATTTTTTCTGTTACCGCATTTTCAGTACTTTCCCAATAACAGCACCTCTCCTGACAATTACCTCGCGGACTTTTTTAAACGCCGCATCGTTTTTTTTCCTTTAGCGGTGTCCGCGTACCTAAATTTATAACTTTTTAATAGATAATCTATGGATTATACAACAGAAATGACAGTATTTACTGCAAATTACGAAATTTCAAGTAAGACGAAAATTAGGCGCCACGGCCCGAATTTTAGGCGCCTGGGCGACCTGGCGTCCGGGATTTGTCGAGCCCTGTTAATGAAAAGATATTTAATGCATACTCACAAATTTTTTGATTGATGCAAGCCTATTTATGACATTTTAAAAACAAAGCTGCATATTAAATACTGGCCTGGGCTAATCTGCAAGATCTGTACATTTGAAGCACGAGCTTGGACAAATTTTTTTTCGCAAATATTTTTGCAAATTTGGTGTTTTTTGGTGATATTCCGGGCTAATTTACGGTTTGAATCCATTAAACAATTCAAACAACATAAACTTGAATTAATATTAGCTTTATTAAAATTGATCGATATTGTATTAACACAATGATAGTTTGGGTTTTATTTTTTATTTTTTTACACAGCATGAATGCTAGTGTAGGATATACATTTTTTTTTTACACAGTATGATTTAAAAAAAAACTTGCATAGGTCTTTATATATATAAAACTGAAAGCATAAAATATTATTTAGGTAGGGTAGGAACTTAGGATTTTCATTTAACGTTTGTAGGCACTATGCCGGACTTTCCCATCAGATGTATCTGTCCACCATAGTTTGATAGCACCACATGGTTCATATTGTTCAATGGGTGGTCCATTGCACCTAATCATCATCAAATCATTCGAAGTATGGTGGTTCATGTTTGCCCTGAAACATGATTTTATTCTGTTCATAGCAAAAAATCCTCATTCACAAGCAGCAGTACTGCATGGCACTAACTGCATCAACTCCATTAACTTTAAAATGTTGCTGTAAAAATGTGTTGCATCTTCTTCAGCATAGAGTCGACAAAACAAAGCCTCAAATGTTACTCTTTTTCCAGTCAATGTCATTATACTCGTTGCATTGCTTTTTAGCCTACAATATTCTATCATCACTGAATCTTCATTCCCATTATGAAAAACAGACTTGGGCAGTAAACGACACACCTGCAAGAGTTCTTCATTCCCATATTAATTTATTTCAGTGTTGTTGTCTGGAAAGTGAGAGGGGTTAAAATTTTTGCCAAGGGAACAATAAGACTGTCAGTTACTGTGAAAATGATCTTTCTTTGATATAGCTTTTAACTGCAACAAGTAGTTTTCTCCTATCCTCTTCAAAAGAACCAAGTTCATTTCAGCTTTGCTCAGAAACCAATTTAATATCATGGAATGTACCATCGAAGATCAAACCATGAAGTTCAGTTTCACGGACACTTTTCAAACATAGGAAATTTTGTAATCTTGATATGCATGTGTTCATTTCATTAACTCCATGATGTAATACCAATTTTTCTCTTTGTGGAAACAGGGATGTATCGCTTAGCAATTTACTAAAATCACACATAAAAAAATGAGAATTTCACTAAGTGCGCACTTGTCAGATGTTTCAAGAACCCTTTAGCTTTAGCCTTCAGTTTACTTGCTTCATTTTTGTCTGTACATATGTGCTGCAAATGGCTACAAATTATGTGTATATTGTTACGCAGTGCAGAAACTGCTCTATACTTTGACATGACCCATCGGATGCTGTTTATTGGGCGGCACTCATTAAGAAAGTCAGCCACTTCCTTTACATTTCGTAATAACTTCGGACTTTTATTATACAGTTTATACAGTCCCTTTATTACATCCTCAAAAGTTGTCAAGTAGCTCACATCATTGCAGGCATCATTCAAGGCAAGTTCTAATCTGTGCTTCAAACAGTGAACCACAACTAAACCATCAACTTTATTTTTCAGTTGTTTGGCAACACCTTTAATTGATCTCATGTTCACTGATTGCTCCATCAAAGCAACTAATCTTTCTTTCCAATTAGCAATGCCTTTCTCATTCATCATTGTTTCTATGGCCTCCATTGTGCGAGATGCATCAGCTTTCCAAAGAGGCTGAAGACCAAGAAAAGAAACTTTTTGATTTGGCCCATCCATATACTGGATGTGCACAATTTCACTTTCTGACATACTTTTGTCGGTTGAGGCATCTGACATTATTGCAAGAAAATTAGATTTGTTAATATCCTTTACAAGGTTGCTTTGAATTTCTTTTGCTATGTAGCTTACAAATATTTTTGCTGCCTGATCATTAATGTATGTATCACTCAACTGAGTTCCTAATTTTTTCTGAAGTGCACATAAACTTTTTAAATCATTAAATGAAAAGTTGCCTTTTGCAATTGTGTATGAAATAAGAAATAACACCTTCATGGATTTTTCTAATTTTGGGTCATCTTAGATACAGCTATAGCAAGAGGAGCCTCAGATGGTTTGGTCTGTGCTTTGTACACAGAACATGCTTGTTGATGTACTTTAGAAGCATTATGACTTTTAACCTGAAAAGTAAACATAAAAGATTATGAGAATTTGCTCTTGGAATATCACTTACATAATTTGTTTAGATTTCTAAAAATATAATTAAACAAGTTAGTAAAATCATGCAATGCATTGATTATGATACGATTTCCAACATACCAGAAGTTATTACTCAAGCTATGAGGATAACAGCTGTGGAGTAAATCTCACTCCTGTACTCTGACCTTTGACCCCATTTCGATGATATCAAACAGAATTGGTTCAATATACCTCTGGAACAACATACTAAAGTTTTGTTGCAATAGAAGCATTTTTAGTCAAGTTATGAGGATAATGGCTGCAGAATGAATCTCGCTCCTGTCTTTGACCCCATTTTGATGATATTCAACAGAACAGGTTCAGTATACCTCCAGAACAGCACGACAAAGTTTTGTCACAATCAAAGCATTTTTACGTAAGTTATGACGCATAAGGGCGATAGAATGGATTCCGCTCCTATGTCCAGACCTTTGACTCCATTTCGCCCATTTTCGACAGGGTTCGTTCCCAGGTTTTGCCCTACGACATACTAAAAGTTCATCGAAATCGAACCATTTTTACGCGAGTTATCGTGCGGACAGACTGACAAAGCTGGAGCCTATACGCTTCTTCAACCTACGGTTGGGAAGCGTAAAATAGGAAAGTAACATACATATTTTAACATATGGTGAGTTAAACACTATTTCCTAAGTCTGCAGTTAAAAAACCGCATTTATTACCGAATGTTGGTAATCCTGAACTTTAGTAAGTGTCGATCTTTTCACCAGAATGCGTCTCCACTGCATGTCGCAAAAACCTATCTACAAAACGGACACAAAGGGGGAGATATGCCATTGTTGCAATAGTCATCAATAAACTTTTATGATAATCCTCTGAAAAATAAGTATTTAACTATACTAATTATATGTCAACTAGTTTTCGATATCTGTAAACTATAATATTATTATCTTTTTTTTTTCGGAAAATCCTGACAGTTTTATTAACTCAAAGTTGAAGTTTTCCAACTATTAATAGAAAAAATAAACTTTTTATTTTAAAATCATTCGAAATGTCAATTTATGATAATATTTTTTCGATCTAAAATGATTATTATCAGTTAACTTTATCTAAAAATGGCTGGCCTCTAGTGTCGGTATGCACTACAATGTTCCCGTTTTCAAAAACAACAAAGAATGAAACAAAACATGATTAATTACATGAAAACAAATAAATACATTATAAAAAGATTAAGAAAAATTGTGAACAATTTTATTACAATAAGCTAAAAAATAAGTAATATAACTTATCGCTTCCAAGTTGAACGTTGAGCATCCTTTTTCCAAAACTGGTGTGATCAGCTCGAGCGTTCCGTCGACATACAGAACAAAACAGATTTCCGTTTTCCGTCTGCAGCCAGCTGTAAGTTTTTTGCCACTTTTCAAAAGTACCACGGTTAAATATGCGAGCTTTTTTGGCCTGTGTCAAGTCTGAGGAATCGCAAATTTCTGATTCACAAATCTGTACGTTAGCGTCAGCAGTTTCAGCTGAAACAGCATTAATTTGCACATTACAACTTTCGACTGCGCCATGCTGTACATTCTCACGTTAAGGAGAATCATTTTCCCGAATAGAATTTCTACTATCCGAGTTTCCACCCCGAAATGCAAAAAGTTTTTTTGCGACATCGAAAAACAACCAAACTATTTCTGACCTAAACGAGATCGACTATAAGCCAAAAAGCACGTTGTGTTCAACAATAATGCAACCTTTGCAAGAGCGCAGGTGCTAAGTGTCATCTAATGACCATGTGGCATCAGAAACCCGGTTTGTAGGGGGTCTTATGCTCCGCTCTTAGCTGCTGTTCCGGAAGTATGTGCGGAGGAAGAGGGAACGCTAGGGTAGGTATTCGTTCTTATCAGTGACCAGTCGAACTTCTTTTAGCAGATACTGCTAAAAGAAGTTTGGCCTTTTTTAAGAATTGGAATTCCAATTCTGAACACAGAAAAACTAAAAAAAAAAAAAAAAACTACTCGCCAACGGTGGCAATTGTGCTTCAATATTTACCCGCCAGTACAATTTTTTGATCGCCATTTGGCGCCTGGCGCCCGACATTCGGGAAGGTTGGTCCAGAGGTCACAAATAATGATTTTATACCACGAAGGATGCTCTGAATGCAAAATAAGCACAAAGTTGCACATCAGGAAAACTACTATATATTTGTATTCTACGCCAAGAAATTTAGGATTTTTAGTATAGTTATCATGATTGTGAAATTTAAAGATGACTAGTGGCTTGATGGGGCAAAAAATCCCCAATCTAGTAAGAAGCATTTTTCAGTTTTCAAGAAAGTAAAGTTGTAATAAAATTGTGCCATTTTTTCATGCTTTTTGTGTATTCTATTGAGGGAATATAGAGAATGTGTAAACATATTATCAACAAAACGCAGGCCGAGGTTGTATCTTGCTACATAATGTTCAATCGCCTCAGCTGTAGTCTTCTATTCTTGGGCATAAGGACTGTTAGGCAGAATATCTGCAAAGGCTGTCAATATCAATCACTTTTATTCTTTATTTTCATTATGGCCGATATGCATATCAGTAGCTGCTGAGGAATGTATAAAGTACAATTTTCACCAGTAAGTCGTAATAAATCTGAGATGTACCGGCGAATCTGTCCCTGAATTTTAAAGCAGTACAGACCATTGCCTGGAATCTCCTTTTCTTGTGGCCAAGAGGGAAGCAAATGACATTGCACTATTGTATTTCCTAATGTGTTGGACAAAATTAGGACTCAAAATAGTATAACTATACTAAAAATCCGAAACTTCTTGGCGTTTCCAAGCTTTCACACGTCAACCAGATGGCTTTTTGTCTACCTTCCTTGAAAAAGCCATCTGGTTGAAGTACGAAAGCTTGGAAAGTTTTATTTGTATTCTACGCCAAGAAATTTCAGATTTTTAGTATAGTTATACTATTTTGAATATAATTGGTGTACAGTTCCTACTTATTAAAAATTAGGACTGTTAAGCACCAAGTCCTTCAGCCTCATATTTATCTGTAGTTCTGGAAACGAAATAAGGCTGTTACGACAACAGGAATTCAATAAAGCTTTTCAGAAAGATGGGTTGTTGCGTGTATTACTGCAATCATTACATTTCAAAATTCCTTCGCTCATGTACGTTTTTGAAAAACATGTCCTTGTTTGGGTGGTCTCTCTTGAACATTACTCATAAGAGAACCCTGTTTCCTTCCTCACTGTAACACAGTTTACAGTTGAATATCAGTGGAAGCATGTGGAACTGATTTGTCCTTGATAATAGCCAGTCAGCTCCTTGTTCACTGGCTCCGGCTGGTGCCATCTCCAAAGGTCATATGATTACCCATCTGCCCTGCATTGCGATGATGAAATCAGACTGAGTGTTGTGACACGTGTTCAGCAATCAATTGGTAAAATTTAGAAGTTTTTATTTCCCCCAATTCTTGGGATCAAAATCTCTAAAATGAGATACTTCTCAAGTTCGTATGGTGTACTTATGTCCCATAATTTTGTGTGACACCACAGAATTACGTATAAGGTGGGTTATTCAGCAATCAAAAGAGGAGTTGTCATCCTAGGAAAACAGTGTCCTGAAATTACTACACTATATGATGTAATCATGCTCTTCCTGAAGAGTTCCTGCAAGTAGGTCGAGGAGTATCTGCATTCTAAGAGGATAGAAGTAAGTGTGAACACCGTTTCAAAGTGTTTGAGCAAAAAAATTGGGTTAAAGTCTTATAAACCTGCATGTCAACCTCAACTGACTCCCATTATGAAAAAGAGGAGGTTAGAGTTCTCTAAGACAATTGTGGATTGCTGAAAAGTGGAGTGAAGTTTTTTTCCCCCAGATGAATCAACCATTCAGTATTATAAATATTTAATGGGAATTATCGAGGATAAATTTTTAAGGTGCTGCATTACCTCTCAAATTTTCGATCTAAACACTAGATCTTCGTCAGGAGTTCTTGCTTCCTTCTACTTCCACAGGTCTGGCGACCAAGCCTGATGGATTTTTCATCCAGCATGGTCATTGATGTTGCCACCTTGTGTCTTGTAAATTTCCAGGGATTCCTCTAATTTCTGGATAATTGCATGGGATTGATGTTTGATCACTTTTAAGAAGTCCCAGTCCATTTTGTGGCCAGTTTGTTGTATGTGCCTGTCTAATCCTGTTTTATTTGAGCTGTTCCTTATTGCTGCTTTGTGTTCTTTAATTCTGGTGGTTAATCTTCTTCCTGTTTCTCCTATATATAGTAATCCACAAGAACACTCTATTTTATAAATGACTCCTTCCTGGAGTAAAGTATTTTCTTCTTTTTTGTTTTAGGGATGGTAAGTATTTTTTTAATTTTTGTTATTCAAACCTGGAGCTAACCTAATTTTATATTTAGTGCTGATTTTCTTCAGTTTTTCAAACAGTCCCTTGTGGTAAGTGACTTTTCTTGTGAATAAATATTCAATTTTCTCTTTATTTTTGTCTGTAGTGCCAGTTCTGTTCCTAGTAGGATTTTCTTCCAGTAGTTCACGGATTTCTTTTGAAGGGTAATCATTTTCTAATAAGATTGATTTTAACTTATTTTTATGTTTTTTTCTTAGCTTCTGAAGTTGAATTCAGCTTTTCAACTTTTTCTTTAAATTGTAAAGCTACATTTTTCTTTATATAATTAGGGTGATCTGATTTATAATTTAAAATTTTTTCTGTATTTGTAGGCTTCTTGTATAATTCTGTGGTAATATATTTTCCTTCCTACTTCAAAGTAATATCTAGGTAATTTAGCTTATTTTCATTTTGCTCTTCTAAAGTGAATTTTAGGGATTCATCACAAATTTTAGGAATTCATCTTGGGCATTAAAACCTTCTAGGATTTTTGATGGGTATCCACTGAATCTTGATCTATGATGAAAAGGATATCATCCATGTATCTAATATACATGCAGAAAATTGAAGGTTTCAATAGGAAGGCCTCTTCTATTTTACTTACGTAATAATTTGCGAGGAGAGGTGCTAATGAAGAACCCATTGCTAGCCCACATCTTTGCTTATAGAAGCAGTCTTGGAATTGAAAAAAATTGTTGTTTAGAGCAAACACTGTAAGTTCATGAAGGCCTATTGCTTCTTATTTATTGTGTTCATGAAACACTACTAGGTCAGATAGGTCATCTGCTATGTAATCTATGAGTTTGTCCAGGTTTATATTCGTATACATGGACACAACATCTAAACTTGCCATGGAAGGGTTTTCTAATTCTGGAAGTTTTTCTATTTTCTTCAATAGCTCTTCAGTGTTCTTTATCAGTGCCTTAGGTTTAGGAAGCAACTTTGGTAGATGTATCAGTAAATAATAATGCAAATTGGACAGAGGAGAATATTTTGAGTCAATAATAGGCCTGATAGGTTGTCCTTCTTTATGCAGTTTTAGCAACCCATACATCTGCTGAGTATGATGGGTAATCTTTGAATAATTTTTGAAGTTGTCACAAATCATATTTTTCTTAAGAGAAAAGAGCAATTTTCTATAATTTGCGATCGTCGTTTATAGCGGATCGCTGTCCAATTTTTCATATATTGGTTTGCTTAGTTCTTCTTCCATTTTTAACAAATAATCTGCTTTTTTAATTAGGGTTAATACACCATATTCAGGCAACCATTCAGCAAATTTATAGCACACATGACACATCTGCATCCAAAAGAAAAAAAATTGATGGGGAAATACACTGTTGCTGCCAAGAAGCATCTTCCAGATCAGATGATATGGGGCCCTATATAAAAATCTGATAGTGCTGCTGTATACATCCTGCCATCCAACACTATTGTGAATGGACCTAGATATGTGGAAATGTTACAGGGTAAGCTGACACTTCATATGAACTTTCACAGATGCACCACATTCATGCATGATGGGCAACATGCCATAGATCCAAGATAGTGAAGGACTTTCTGACTAAGATGAAGACCACTGTGCTCAAGTGGCTTAGTCACAGCCCTGACCAGGGAGAATCTTTAGGTTGTTTTGAAAAAATAAGATCACAGAACAACATCCATTAAATGCAAAAGCTCTGACTGAAGTCATCAAGTATGTTTGGTGTGAGGAAATATCCAGTGAATTCTGCAAATTCATCAGTGTGCTACACCATATTCAGGCAGTAATTCTGAGGTCATACCAAAAGTATTAAATCTGAATAATTTTGAGCCTTTTTATTGAAAGTCTGTTTAAGTGAATATGTTCTGTGTATATTTTTGAAATATACAAATAATTATGTTTATCAGGGCTCAAAATTTCAGGTCTAACTCTACTAGCCAAAAAATTTTTTCACTCGCCATCACATCACTGTGACATGCAAGAGACAGTGAAAGAGTGAGACAGTGAATTTTCAGCAAGTTTTTTGTTTTAATGATTGTGTATGCAAATATTTATATATATATACAACTCTGCAATTGTGCTACAGCTGAGATCTCAGAAAAAAATAGTAATAATAAGAACCCTCCAGGTTGTATTAAATCAGGAAAGTCATCAAAAGCCAGTATTTTTGAGTGCTGGAGGAAAAGCAATTACTAAAATAACATGAAAAAAAAAAAGTCGATCATACGCCACAACCCAATCCCCCCATAAAGCGAATTGTCAGCACCTTCACCACCATGCTGCTTTTCCTCATATGTACATAAATAAATTTCCCCGGAATCCCGGCTGGTACAGCAAAGATTAATCAGAGTATAGATGAGGGAAAATATCAGTGTTTTTGAGAATCAACATTTTTTCCAAGTGATAATCAATGTTTGAAACTGCAAAAGAATATTTTCTACGTGAAATAAATGAATTTCTCTTTACTGCATTCTTTTAAATGTAATCTCAGGTCATGAATTAGGGACTTTTTTGCCGTTTTGCTCGATGTTTCATCACCGATAATAGAGTTCTTTTCCTTGATGTTACAGGAATCGCCAAGTCCTCCTCCACCCTCCCCAAAAATCGAGGTTTCATGACCGATGTTTGAAACTGCAATAGCGCAATCAACACAAAATTTTTCTGCGATAAGTAAATGAATTTGTCTTTTTCATATTCTTATACAGAGAAAGGATATATCACCTTTCTTTTTTGTATTATACTGAGAAAGGGAATATCAACTTTCTATGTCGCGAATTAGCAATTTTATTTTTTTTTTCCGTTTTTCTGTGATGTATCGTCGCCGAAAATCGAGTTCTTATCCTCGATGTTACTGGAGCCAATGCATCGAGGTTTACGATACATCAAGCACTTTAACAAATATTATGGTTACTTGATGTTGAATTAGTGAGCTACCACCAATATATTGAACGACGATTTATTTCATTGATGTGCCAATAACTGCTGCAGATGGGAAAGATGCAAATTCTTTGGTTCTTTAGCAAAACATCAGGGTTTCCGCTGATACATCGAAAATTTCCACCCATATTACGGATGCGTGAATGTTTCGGGAATGAATATTCACCGATATGCCCATCTCCAATCAGTTAGATCTAGAAACGCTTCCTCCCACAATGCTTTGGGGTTGCTTTCAGCGAGCTTCGCATCAGTTGTCACTACGCGGTCCACGGAAGAAGCTCTCGTTGGCTCACTGGGATACTGGTGATGACGCAGTGATTGATACGTTTACGTCAGAGACCGTTTTACTGAAAACATTTCATGACAACAAAAAAAAAAAAAAAAGAAAAAAAAAGCACAGTTAAATACAATACTCAAGATGCCTCTCGCACTGAAATATTCTTAAGATAACATTTTACTGAAAGTGAAGACACCATCACAGTTCGGATTATTTTTGTGAAGATACTGTTTGAGCTAAAAATATTTTTGTGAAAATACCGCCCAACAGCATCAAATGCTGAACAGCAAAACAATTTAATATTTTTACTGCTCGCCAACAATAAATTTCTGGTCGCCATTGGCGACTGCAAATTTTGTGCCCTGTGTTTATACATACATGTCAGAGAAAATTGAAAAATGTTAGGTGTTCGTAAACTTTTGCAAATAACTATATCTTCTCTGGTTGCTGCTCTGCATTTGTTGCTATCCCTTCCCCATTTCTTGTCTTCTCCCACAAATAAATAAATAAATAAAAATGACAAAATGGGTTACATATATCCTAAAACTCACTGGAGCATATTTTAAATGAATTAAATGAAATTTTGCATACTTACTAAGTAGTTTGGCATATAGAATTCATTAAAGTTGATTGATTCACCTGTTCCAGAGCTGCCATGGGTTAAATTCTGTGTTTAACACTGCATGTCCAGCTGACCATATTATACAGGGCACTTTTATGCCCATTGATATCTGACTAAAAATCCCTTGTGAAAGAGAAATAATTAGTGTTAGTAAATTTTCATTTATAAATGTGTTTTTATTCTGCGTTCCAAATTACCTCATCTGATGCTAAAAACTTAACAATTCTCAAAGTGATTCTTTCTCAAATATTTAAGTCTTAGTATTTTGCTGTAGTCTTGTATTTAAAATTCAAATAAATGGTACAACATATTAATTTTGTGAACTTTATTTTCTCATTACATGTTATTGTGTAGAATTGGATCTTCAAGCATTAAAGAAGGATGTTCGCAGCATTTTTTGGTTCACTTACAGAAAGCAGTTTCCAGATATAGGTAATGTATGTTTTCTAAGTTTATTTGTAATCCTTTGTGTTTTAATCCACATTTCTGTGAAGCTGGTGAAAAGTTTTGTTTTAGTAAATAGTAAAAACAAAAGGCACAAATATGCCTTGAGATTTGTTCATGCAACACAGCAGTAAAAATGAAATTCTTGCTTAAGTTACATTAAAGAAATGCAATATGGTAGTTTTTGAACTGTCTTAGTCTTTTTTTAACCAACATTTAGTTAAAAAATTTCAATAAATAATTCACTCAGAAATAATACACTTTAAGTTATTCTTTATCTCTGGTTATTTTATTTTATGTATAGATGTTTCGTGTCTTGGAAGACAACAAAGGACACAAAACATCTGTTCATAAAATAAAATAAAGATAAAAAATATTTTACAGTGTATTATTCCTGAGTGAATAACTTACTGTGAGTGTACTCTGAGTAAACCAACATTTTAATTTCAGTTATTGTTAAGTTGAAAAAGATCTTCTAGACTAGGGATATAGTTTGAAAGCTCTCATATTGCTTTTTGTTTTTTTATGTAACTGTGAATTTCACCACTGGCATAGTGCAGTTGTTAAGTCACTATGAACTGTGTAGGAGGTGGACATTTCTGACTGGTGTTCATATCCCGGTCCTGCAGGCCGTCTAGTCTGCAGTTTTTCCGGGGTTTTCTGCAGACTTCCCTCTGTTTGGAGACGTGAATGTGTGGATCGTTCCCTGTCAAGTCAGCCCCGGATGCACTTTGTCCCTTACCCATATGCAGCAGTGGAATGGCAAGCCGGCTGCATTAATTTGCCAGTAATCCTCAAGGGTACATAGTTGTCTTGCGGAACTCAATTTGCCTTGGGCGGACGTGACAGAGAAGTGTGAATTTCATTTTTATTGTTCTTTCTCTGATAGTTTCATGTTTTTGTCTGTTTCTTTCAATTGTTCATGGAATTTGGGAAGTATAAATGTAAATATTTGCGTGAAGGATTCAAGCGGCTAGAGGTAGGGAAAGATGTGTCTTACAGTGGCGTAACTAGCACAGTGTGCCTCCCCCCACCAGTAAGATTTACTTCAGCACCCTAAGCACAGTTTTTCCAGGATTTCGAATACAAGAGGGGATGCATTTTTCGCGGTGTGTGTGTGTGTGTGTGTGTGTGTGTGTGTGTGTGTGTGTGTGTGTGTGTGGAGTCTGGGAGAGTGTCTGCAAAAGTAATGGTGGTACCTACAGGTGCAAATTAGCACTCACCAGATGGCGATTAACTGGCATTTTTGGCAATTAAATTTATTTTAGTGGTTGCCAGTTTGGCCATTTGTTATTTTTAGTGCCAATTTACAAAAGTATAATAATTCAGAAATAAAGGTAAAAGAAAGTGAAACCAGTCAGTCCTAACTAGGGATGGCAAAAACCTCGATGTTTTTGAACATCAAAGTTTTGCCACCGATAATCGATGTTTAAACCTCGATATTTCAGAACCTTTTTAGTGTGGCAGCTATCGATTCATGGGCCTGTGCATGTTGTGCTAAAAGCGTGGTGGGCTAAATGATCAGCACTCGATTTTGACCCGAGTAGTTCCCGAATCAAACAGCAGATATCTGCGTGAATGATCATATCATTTATTAATCATATTGTTTTGAAATGAAATCTCCACAAATCATACAGTCAAACAGCAATATTGAAAAAATCGTGAGAATATACTGTCTGTAAGAATCATATCATAAGTTTGCGCTCGCTGTAGTCTTTCTACTTTCTCCACGTCACATCACGTCACGTCTTTCGCCTTCCTCCCGTGACGGGAGGAAGGCGAATTTTAGCCAAAAATTTTCCTACTACAGTTGAGGCAGGGCTATTCACATGGGATTGTGGGTGAATTATAGAACGTTACACTGTTGGAAATCAGTTTTTCAAGCCCCGTTCGAAGTGCGCATCTCGTGGTCTAGTGACAACAGCATGTTTATTTTTCTTGCAGACTTTGCTGCTCAGGAGAACAAAATGTGTTTTATTACTGGAAACTCTTATCATTATTCATTTCTTTTTTCCCAAACAAACAGACACAATCACAAAACTCAGCGAATTTCGAATCCCCTGATCTTCTTCCAAATTTGTGTGTTAGCTGAGGACGAACTTTATTGACAGCTTGTTCCTCTATATTTGCATGCGTTTTGAATCACCTTAGAATAACATCAGCCTGTAGGGAAATGTTGAAATGGTTAGTTGTAGTGAGAGTGAAAGTTTGCCAAGTGATAGTGATGATTTTGAATCACTTTAGAATAACATCAATCTGTAAGAGTAGATGCAAATTAAGGGAGTTATATATATAAGTGTTAAGAAATATATATATATATATATATATAAGTGTTAAGAAAAGTCTTACAAAGTTCAGGGAAAATTTTCGGCCCACAATATTAAAATTTATGGAAAGTACAGCTTTTTTCTTGAAGCTTGGAATTTCTAAGAAAATGGCTTAGCATTTCTAGCATATACAAACACATTTCGTGAAGCACTAAAAGCACTTAAACCTCTATGTTTCAAAAGCTGATGCATGGGAAAAACATCGAGGCTTCATTACCGCTGTTTGAAACTGGTAAAGAATAGTTTTTGCTTAAAGTAAATTAATTTCTTCTTGCTGCATTCTTGTAAAGAGGAAGGGAATACCATATATTTATGTCGTGAATTGGCTGTTTTGTTCGATGTTTCATCGACGAAATCAAGTTCTTTTTCTCGATGCTTTAGGAACAGATATATCAAAACCACATCGTTTCCACCTATACATCGAGCATTTTAACAAGTATTATTAGTTACTCGATTTGATTTGGTGAGTAATCACCATTATATTGAGCAGAGATTTTACCCACCGATGTGCCCATTTACTGCTGCAAATGGATGAGTACAAATTCATCAGCTTATTAGCAAACACATCGAAACATTAAGTTTTTCACTGATCAGTGGTAAATTTTCACTGATACTGTCGATGTTCCGGGAATGAGTAAACCCAGAGGGGAAAAAGATATTTACAAAATGGTTCTTATTTTGTGCAGTAAGTGGCTTTTATGTGCAGATAAAGCCAACCATATAAATAATAGCAGTTACATTAAAGTTCCCATTAACAACCCCCCCACTTTTATTTTATTATGCTGGAGGCTTCTTTTTGACCACTAAGTTTTGTTAACTTACCAGCCAGCTCTTTTTTTGTGGCCACTAACTTTTCTGGACTTACCGGCCACTGGCCACTTAGCTGAAATTCCAGTTTGCACCTATAGCTGGTACCTAGAGCCCTGTAGTTTTAACTTTTTAAGTAATTGACTATACATGTAATTGCTTTGTCCCAAACTAAAATCAATCACTTGAAGAAATCACCCTCTTACACATTGCAGATGTGCGGCTCCTGTGAATAAATGTTGGCGCCTGTCGTACACATAATACTAGGTAACTGACTATTTTCCCACATCCTCCATGGGGAATCCCACTGTGGCTACATGCTTTTCCTCGGCAGCGCAGAGAGAGGGCGATTGGGGAGTGATCATATTATTTACTACCCATTGCAGAGCAATCATATTACAACCCAAAGTAGTCAAAGAGCCAAACACTTTCAATCTGTTGGACATTAAATGTTTAAAAGTAAAACTAGGCATTTATGTAGGCAAAGCTAAATATATCTTAAAGCAAAATATGAATCTTTGGGTTAATTATTGTGCATGTTCGAATTTTTCATAAAACTGTAACTGGCAGCTACAATATGACCCTTCGTTATCTGTAAGGTTGGTAGTTACACCACTGGTGTCTTAGTGGGTGTGTCAAATGAATTATTTGTTTTAATATCAGCCAGATTGCTCATTGTTCATGTTCATTCAAATTTTCTGCTTTTTCTAAGAATTCCTACAATGTCATTCAGTAGATTAAGGACAATAGTATAATTGGATTTCCCAGTTATTTTGCAATTTTCTCAATAAATGTGTGTGTGAGGCTTACAGAGCAAAAAAAAAAAAAAAAAAAATGGATTAAAGAACATACAGAAAACAGAATTCATGTACAATGTTTTTACAAGAACTGAAGATTTTGAGGTTGATGGGGCAAATTTAAAAGTAACTGATCCCTATATTTACCTTGGACAACAGATACCAAGCTAGGCAGAGACCACATAGAAGAAGAAATTAGTAAGTATATATACAACTGGATTGGATTGCATTTAGAAGAAATTGTACAACTCTCAAGTGCAATTTGCCATTATGTTGTAAAAGAAAAGTGTTTAACCTATGTGCCGTTCCAATTTCTTACCTATGGATCAGGACATGGACCCTAACTAAAAATGACGTTCAGAGGCTGTAGACAACTCAAAGAAGTATGGAGAAATGCATGCTTTGTATAACCAAGAAATATAGGAAGAGGAACACATATAGGAAGAGGAACACATATAGGAAGAGGAACACATGGATCATTGAAATTGCAAAGGTTGATGGCATGATGATTAGAGTAAAGATGCTCAAGTTGCAATAGACTGGACATTTTGCTTGAAGAACTGACAATTGTTGGATGACTGAAATACTAGATTTGATACCAAGGTACAGGAAAAGATCCAGAAAGAAACCACATGGAAGATGAGTGGGTGAAATTTGAAGGCATGCTGGAGTGACAGAAGAAAATTGCTGAAAAGATTTAGTGAGACCATCCAGCATTGGATTGAGAATGGTTGGTGATGATGATGTATAAATTATACTCTGGTACTGTTTACACACAGTTCAGGGAAAAGGTAAACTCATCACAGGCACTTTGCTACGATTGTACACTCACTACAATCACAAGTATTGTGGATAGATTAGATGGTGAAAGGAATTGGTGGGTAAATTCAGCTTTGAGAGAGTCATTGCTACTTTAAGAGGATTTCACAGAACTGATGGGGTTTCAAAAACATCCAGATTGGCTGTGTATAAAAATGTGATGGCTCCTACTCTGATGTAATCTGGTTACTGAAGAAGAGACAAGAGTTTTTTGTGTGCTGGAGAGATGTGTTACTCATGAGGAAATTTGTGGCAAGACTTGTTCTGTTGTGTGCAGCACACACATAAAATGTGTTGCAGATGTGTAATGTGAAGTATGGTGGTGTTAGTAGTGTTTAAACAAATATTTTGGGGTGGCTTGGCTACTTTGAAAGAAGTGATGAGTTGCTAACTAAGAGAATTTATTCAACACAAAAGGCAGGAAAGGAAGAGAATGGCTGATGATATCATGGGAGGACCAAACTCAGGAATGCCTGTAAGGCAAAAGGATAATATCAATGTGAAGTACAAAATGTCTTGTGTGAAACTTATTATGGATGACCAAGAAACTCGAGTTGTGTGCCAAGATCGCCATAAGTGGGGGTGTTTGATACATCAGCAATAAGTAAAATCTAATACTATCAATCACTTTGTTTAGGCAAATGATATTGAGGAGCAGATAACTTTGTGATATGTGTGTGCATACATTATGCTCTGGTATTGTGGGTATACAAAGAAATTACGTGGGCCAGTTGCATTGATTTTTATTATGTGGGCCAGTTGCATTGAATTACATGGGCCAGTACCATTGGTATAATATCACATTAGATGTTTCTATTATTTTTGTTCAATGTGCATATTAATGCTTTGTGCATCAGCACAATGTTGGCTGCTACCATGCAGGCCAAAATATTAGTTCACATAAAAATGTGAGATGTTAATTTAAAAAAATTGCTTACTTGATTTAATCTTGATGTTTTGCTAGTTTGTTTATGATTAACTTGAACTATTGCATGTATGTTGTTAGTTGTTGATGATCCATCATAGTCCAGGATGTGCATAGTAGTTCTTGAACATGCTGGATATGTTCTCAAGCATGTTAAAGTAGGTTTATGTGAAGGGTAAAAGAGCCCATGAAGATCAACAACTAAGACAAAGGGTAAACAAGAAATCCATGAACATTACTGGAAATATGAATGTTGATTTAACCCAAACATGATACAGCAGTGTCCATGTCCTGTGCGATCTGAATGCTGGGATGCTGTTGTCAATTGCATTAGGGTTAAACTGACGTTCATATTTCTGGTGATGTTCATGGAATTTTGTTTTTTCCTTTGTCTTTTTGTTTTCTTTTTTTCTTTCTTTTCATATTTTGTTGTTGTTGGTGGTGGTGGCTTTCATGGGCTCTTTCACCCTTCACATAAAGCCTCTCTGGCATAGGCAGTGCCAGAGAGGCTTCATGTGAAGGGTGAAAGAGCCACACTTAAGGCATTTTAACTAACATTTGTCTTTATGTGGTGCTGCTCATTGGAATCTTAAAATTTTCCATTATATGATTCCTTGTTGTTTTTTTAAATTGTATCAGTTTTAATATTTTAAAATCATTGTTTTGGTATTTATAAGTATGATTCAACTTGATCCCTTCCTGCTTACAAATGTTGATCTATATAATTTACAGCATGAACCTATATCAAACATGTTTAAGAACTTATCATGTATATATGGGACTATATGATGGAACATCAACAATTGATAACAATATATGCAACTGTTCCAACATTTCATGTGAACCATAAAGCAACTGGCAAAAGATAGACAAATCAAGTAAGAAAAAAATGATATCTCATAAATTTTTTACATGAAACTAATATTGTGGTGTGCATGAAAGTAGGCGATGTGATGGTTCACAAGGCATTAGTATACATGATGAACAAAGTAACAAAAGCCTCTCTAATGTGATGTTACATGCTAAATATCAGTTATCACAAATTCTTTGTCAGAATCTGATAAGTATGCTTAGTCCACATTAAGCTGATTAACACCTTAACATACTATCACAGTTTTGAGCCCCCCCCCCTTTTTTTTTCTTTTTTTTCTCATAATTTGCATTCAAGATATATCGTTTATTTGGCCACACTTGTATTTCCCTCTATGGGTGCATTTAAATGCCAGGAAGGGAAAACATTTTCCATAAACTCTTTTCCAAATTTAGAAAATGTGTTTTGTGTATGATGTAAGCAAAGAGACAACTATCTGATAAGTATTATGCATTTGGAATCAGTTTTAGAGTGATACAATTTTCAAGTTTTCTGAATGGTAGGCCACATAAATTTGACTTAGTGACACTATTTGAATGCCACATGTATGACTGTGTTGTTCAAATAGTGGCTGGGTGCTTCAGAAATACTTGTCATTAATTGCTGCAGTGTTTTTTTTTAGAGAACCTGTGACTTCTGCTCGGGATGATTTCTCTCAAAATGTGGATTTGCCACTGTACGTAGATGCAAAACAAGCTTTGACTAACAGTCTCACTCTGGAAGTTCAACAATTGCTTCATAACGTTAAAGCACTCTTCAGTTGCATTGAAATGCATCTTTTTGGTTGAAGCAATAACAACGTACTTGGCTGAAAATCCTCAAGTTGCTCATTGGATTCTTGTTTTTAAGATGGTGCAGTTCTCAAGTTCTCTGAAGAGCTACCCTCATAGATTTGACTTATTGACTACATTTCTGTGACCAACAATTACATTTGATTTGTATTCTATAAAGCCCAACTAATTGCTTGGGTTTATTCTTTGCTAATTCCTTTATAGAATATATTTACGATGTGCTTTGGATAGTTCATTCTCTGTTAATTAGTTTAGGGAATTATTTTCTTGGTGTCAAAGTTTCATCTGCACTCATGCAGATAATCAATATTACTCTTCTGTACAATAGTTATCATAAACAGGCTGTTGTATAACTCAGAATTTGAAGATCAAGAAAATAATCCTGTAATTCCATTAAAAAGTTCAATGATTACTTCATAGTGTGAAATGTTTGAGGGACAGAAGTGTACATTACATGGTATATATTCAAACATTTTATCAAAGGAAAAATCAAGAACACTGAAATTAGCTGTCATGTAAAGTAATAGAAGGAAATGTGGGTTGTAAATTTTATAAGATTTGTAGTTTTGGGGTGGGTAAGTTTAATGATCTTAAACAATGCCTCCTCCCCTTGCTCATATGGTTACAAATATCTCTATTGTGCTGGGCATTAAAGTTTGTTTTATTACGTTTTAGGATGGAGCCTCTGTAGTGCAAGAAACAAACAGAAAAGCAACATTACTAAGATATTTAGTTTTAGTAGCATGTCACTTATTGACAAGTTTATTAGATGCAGTATTGAATGAAGAAGCTATATTATTTCAATGAAAATTAACTTAGTATTATATATTTTTCTCACTCTGAATTGAAGATTAGGAATATTGTTTCCATTTTGTTGTGATGGAAGTTTTTGCTTTGTTGTGTGTTTATGCTGAAATGAATAAATTGTGGTCTTCAGAGTTTCACTGAGATCCCTTTACTGATTTATGCCATTCCAAATCTATGCAGTAGCAATGTGACATGCATAGTCATATGAAAGATATCTATTGAAATTGTGCATAGGTAATAGTACAAGAATATGTTATTCATTTGCAAGTTTTTAAGAAATGTTTTATTTGAAAATTTTGTTAGATATATAGATAAAAAGTTATGATCAGCTGAAATGATTGAACTTCTATTGGCTATGGTAAAAAGCTAAAATCATTATAACTAAGACATAATGGAATTTTTGTTGAGTATGAGATTTTCTAGATGTATAACATTACTAAATCATTGTTATTTTTACTTTAATTTATAACAGTTTTAATTTTTTCCCCGAGGTAATACTGGAATAACATCAGATTTTGGATGGGGATGCATGCATCGATGTGGTCAAATGTTGTTAGCTCAGACTTTAGCCAGCAGATATTTAGGACAAGATTGGGTTTGGGAAGCTGGTACTCTAAATCCAACCTACCTAGAAATTCTGAAAAAGTTTAATGACAAAGAAGAATGCCACTATTCTGTGCAAAATATTGGTAAGTAATATTATTTGAAGTTTAATTTTTCATTGTAGTAAACAGCAATTACTATAACCATTTTATTTCTATCCTTTTTTCTCTTTTCTTTTGCCATTTCCCTGTGTATAAATGAATAATCTGATCATTAGGAATATAACTGAAATATGATGTACAATTCTCCTTCCCCCAAAAAATACATAGGTAAAGAAAAAGTAAGGTGAAAGACTTACTTTTTCTTTACTTACTTTTTCATTGACTTACTTTTTCATAGACTTACTTTTTCATTGACTTACTTTTTCATTATGCCACCCAACTGAAATAAAATGGTAGAATGCAATTTAAAATTACTTCACTGATTTCTATTTTAATTTTGTATTTCCTGGCAAAAAAAATAAATAAAAAAAAGTTTATTTAAAGTAGTAAAGCATTTGTTTAAGAAAGACTTCACAACAAATTGTAATTTGTGACGTATGAAAATTTTTATAAGATTATCAAAGTTAAGAACTTGTGTATACTATGAGGCTTTGCATAACAACTTTTGGGCAGTACTGGTGCTCTGTTTGTCTCCTGTGATAGTACAAAACAATTGAATATAAAAACAGGTAGAATATAAAATTTGAATTATTTTGTTTTATAGGTAAATCTTTTGCAAGTGCTGAACGAACAACTCAACGAACAATTTTTTTCATTGAATTTTAGATATTCATATTCTTGTGCTAACAAACTCACTGGCAGTTTTTCATTGTGCCATGTAATTTTAATGATCAGGTAAGGAATATAATTTTTTGTGGGACTACTAATTGTAAAAATTTCTATCTAAAGTACGAGCAGGGTGGTTAAAAAGTTTTGAGCTACTTTCAGTCAAAGAGAAAAGGGAAGATTTTTTTTTAATTTTTTTTTCAACATGTTGTGCTATGTACTGGGTATGCCAAACTATCTGCGTGTCTGCTTCTTGATGATGACTTCAGTTCAGGAATTTGTGTGGAGCTCATAACACTGGTTTGTGCGCTATATTGATAGCATGTATATTCAGTACCAACATACAGTATTCTTTCACCCAGAAGACATATGTATTTGTCCTTTTTCCATTCATTGCAAATGAAAGCAAGGAGGGAGGACTTAAATGAACTGTTCCTCAAAGACTCCTTAGGTTTGTTTGGAGTTTTCTGTTCTGGCCCTGTCACTTTTATGTCACCCGAGAATGATGTTCCACAATGATTGTCATGCTCAATATTCTTTATGCTTGGAGTCTCATACACATCACAAACTAGGTGCACTTCTTTGGTGGGTGTGCTGCAAATGTTTTCCAGTAGTTTGTATGCAACACCTGCATAAGTTTTGGGAAACTTCAAGGAATGTAGCATAAACATTGCATCATATATGACAGCATAAACTTCCAGTGGATTCTCTTTACTTGACATTTGATACTCCTCTAATTTGTGCATCAGTTTGCTCTTATCAGTTTTATTCATGGACCCACCAATTTGGCCCAAAGACATGGGTATCGGTGTAAGTGGAAATTCAATCACCTCTTCAATGTCCCATTTCTGAACCGCTGCAAGGTACAACAATCTCACGAAGAGATCTCGTGTGCACTTCAAAGCCTCTAACTTTGTTTGACTCTTAGTGGATTTTTGGGCTGAAATGCACAGTTTTGAATGAAATTTCTGGTTATCGGCTTTCCAACACTTTGAGGATCTGTAGCGTACATATCTTTGAAGTTTTCAAAAGCAGCTTGTCCTTTTTCATAAATTCTTACAAGCTGATCTGCCACTTCAGTCATAATCACCTGGCCAGTGGAGAGGTTTATACGTAAGAGGAGTGTTGGGCTTAATATCATGAAAAGGATTTAAAAACTTATCCATTGTATTCATGATTTCCAGAACATACTTGTTGTCTCTGTTGATCCTAGAGCCTTGAAGTTCCGCTTTCATGTCTTTAACATTTGATAATCCACTGAACTCCAACAAATGAGTCACAACTTTGCTCCTGATGGACCTTGTTTTCATCCATCTTGCTTTGGCAGAATCAGATTTAGCAAAGGCTGTGATACCACCAAACCTCGATGCAGCATCTTTATTCATGGTTTGTTTTAGCGCCATATTCTGCCTCCACTGCAAATAAAAATTGCATCCTCAGCTGATGATTGTATCCTTCTGTGAGCTCTGGCATTCGTTGCTGGCTTTGATGAGCCACTGTAAAGGTTTCTGTAGAATAATTCTAACAGTTGTGGACATTTTGACTCCCCCGACAAAATATCTTCGACAGTAAGAGGATGCTGTAACTTGGAAACTTGGGCTTCCGAAACAATGATTTTATGGAGATTCAATGCCACTTCTTCTATTTTCGACTCAATAGCAGATGAATAGTCCATTGCAAGAGCAACTGTTTCAACAGATGAAATTTCACATGAGTACAGCACTAAACCTTGTTTGTTGCTCACTTTGGTTGAATGAAGTTTATCTGCAAAGAACATTGATAGTTTTTCATGAAGTTTCTGAGCAGTATATGAAGAATTACATAGGCCTTCCTCAGACAGGTAGATACAGTGTCTTGCATGAATTGAGTACAGAAACTGTGCTTTTTTGGAATCAATAACATAAATTTGAACATATTCCACTGTTTTTTTAAAGGCTAAGTCGTGCTTCTGCTGGTTGTGGCTAGTCTTTGTTTTAGTATCACTTTTTTGTCCCACACCTTCCCCATGCAGCTGATGAGATTTTGCTTGATTGAGATATTCCTTTCGGTAGGAATGATGGTATTGGACTTCTTTTGCAACAAAATTTATGTCCTTTATTTTAACAAGCATGGGATCATCTTGTAGTGTAGTTGCAGCTTCTTTTATAGGCCTCTCAGCCTCCAATGTTTCACAGTTTCCTAGTGCTTCTTCTCGTCCTTTTATTCTCTTTCTCTTTCCACAGAAAATGCATTTCTTCTCAAACACTCCGGATGTAGAAGCTTGACTGTAAATCCGCTGACACAGATGATCTAAGAAAACACGGTTTGGCTTCAGGAGGATACCTTCCTTCTAAATTTGTGATAGCTGTGAATTGTCTATAGCATGTCAGGTGATATCCATGTCGGTTTTAATCAAAACTGTCTGGGAGGCTTTCACACACAGCGCTATACTTTGATTGCTTCCATGTCTTCAGTCTTGTGGTAGCAGCTTCTTTAACTTTTCCCCATGTATTGTCCTTAAACTTAAAAACTTCACCGTAAACTCCATCTGTGTGAATGAGGCATTCCATTTCTTCTTTTTCATGTCCTTCCATTTCAGTTATCTATTGGTGGTTTTCCTGAAACAGAAAATAGAAAAGGTTCATGACAGTTAACAAAAAGTTCTTTTACAAAAAAACAAATTTTCAGCTTGAGTGAAATCTAAAAATTCCGATTTTTGAAGTTCGACATTAAAAAACGGCAAAAGTTTACACATTACATAAAACTTTGACATAGTAAACTTTTTAATCATTAAATTATCTTCCATTTAAAAAAAAATTACCTCTCTACGATTACCCAGTAAGAAGTTATAGCTGTTGTAATGCCTTGATATAAATATGACATGGCGGCCATATTGATGGCTTCATATTTCATTCCCCCACTACTAATTTTTATTAAGACTGCCATATTTTGATTACATAAGTGGTAGGCTTTCCAAAAATCACAATGGCACTTTTGGCATTTCTCGGGTAAATAAATCTGGTTTATCTCTTGGACTAATAGTACTCATAGTATTATCATCAGTGCCAAAATAAGCTCCAGTCAAATATTTTTTTAAGTTGCAAATAAGTGGTAGCCTAATGGTGCAAAATCAGGTGACACTGGATTCTGACAATTTGTCCGAGATGGGTCTGGGTTCGAAACCTAGTGAGGCATGGATGTTGTGTTTGTATTATAGCAAGCACTGGCTCTATCTCTTCCCTGGAACCAGTGGCTCTAAATTAGGGACGGGCGATTGCTAATAGCCCACCGAGTTGCTCACTGTAGTTGTTAAACCCCAAACAAACAAAACCAGGTGAATATGGTGTGTGTCCTAAAAGTTTAAAACTGATATCAGCATGAAGTTTTGCAAGGTATGTTTTATGTTAAAATATATTTTGTATATGATGGGATGTTCACTGACCATTTGTTACTTCTCTCCCCGTCTACTGTTCACTGGCTGATTACACAAGCGCTTAAAGCATGGCTTTATCAGAATTGCATTCCTGTCTTTCTGACTTGCTATAACCACTTCTTTTTGCTGATGGACTCCAATGCATATTGATATTCTGCTGTGTAGTGGACAACTGTAGAAATGGTAAAATTTATAACTTTCACAATGAACCATTTTTGTTGTTAGAGCAGATAAAACAATAAAAAGTGTGTATGTTAAGATATCTAACTGTTTGTCACAAAGGTCTTCACTAGTAAGTACATTTAAGAATATTACATAAAGTTTTTAAGTTTTGTAGTGCAGATCACAAAGAGCTAATATTGGTTGTGCATTGACAATTAATTATTCTTATAACTTAACTAAGTTTCACAAGTACATTACTTTGCAAAGAAATGTAGTAGTTGTAGTTATCCAATGTTGACTGCATCTGATTTGAGGTTCAGGCTAATTTCTCTCTCTCTCTCATCATGTCTCAGAACCACTAACTACAGTTGCAATTTTTAATAGTCTCCCATCTCTTGGATTTCTGCACATAACTGAAAATTTGTACAGCTGAAAAGTCTGTAGCATTTTCACTTTTATTCTTGCTTTTAGGTTTGCCACTATATTGCAGTATTGGTTTGAACTGCACATACCTGTTCAAATCTAAATTAAAACTGGGATGTGTTCAAGCCTTCAATTTATGTGCTGTCAATTCCCTAAAAGAATTTGGGAGCAAAATCATGGTATTAAAACATATTCACAATAAGAAATAAACTTTTATTGAGCCTTTTTAATAAACTAGCTTACTATCAAAGAGTGTGTAAAAAAAGAACAAAAAAAAACAAACAAACCATTTTTTGTACATACTTTTGTACATGTATGAGCAAGCTTACTTCCATTCCCAAGTTGTGTATAAACAAAAACCTCCTTATTCCTGTTGTTATATACAAAAAAAAAAAAAAAGTCCTCAAAAGCAGTTTTGCCATCATGCATACATACATAAGCCACAAGTGCTCTTTGTGCAGACATTTCTCGTACAAACAGAACTTGGGAAAATTGTGTGTTACATTACATGCTTTAATGCCTAGATTTTATTGAATTTTTCAATTTTTCATAAAACTTTTATTATGGCCAAATTGGCTCCTGCTGCAGTTTCAGGGAATAGGTATTTATAATTGCAGTCCTTATGAATGTATGAATTAATGAAATTTTAACATTCTTCAGAACATTTCACAAAAATTGTGAAATTGTGTCATTGATGTCTAAAAATAGAGGTCATTATTGTTCACTGTTTTAGTGTTAGTATTATGTATTTGTTAGAATATTTGACTGACTATATATTTTGTAATTTGGGACAAGTGAAATTCAAAAGTATAGTGGTTTTCAATATGTGTGAATTCAAATTACAAGATTTGGTAATGCATAAAATCACGGAAATGCTAAGTATTAAAACTGCTGTGACAACATTGGAACAGGATGTGACACTGCCTTTTTTTTCTTTTTTTCTTTTGATGCAGTGATGATTCTTACATTTTGTTTCACCAAGCAGACTTCCATTTAATGGGCCATACAAGGGAGTTTTGGTGAGTTTAGTATCATCATTGGCAACAGTTAACAAGCACTGCATTGAACTTATTTGAGCACTGCATTGCAACTCTTACTTTGCTCACTACCAGAAGCATGTGGTCCTTGAATTTGTCATCATGATGGCATATTAGTCTCTAATATATAGCCAACTGCAATAGCTACACTCACACTAGATAGTGAACAACTCCTCCAATCTCATAAATCCCAAAACCAAGACCTACACACATAAACAAAGCATTGAGAGCTTGTTGCATCCACAGAGAAGTCATTTTCTTAGTCTAACTTCGAAAGAGGGCTTTGAGAAACACCTACTGGATTTATTATTCAGACAGAAATACACACTTCATTGGAGTACCACTCTGAAGCATTAATCTTCATCATTTTGTATTTCTTTCATGGGATGTAATACTGCATTCATTGCCTAATATGAAAATTATCTGGCATTCATAAGAAATGAAGTATAATTTTTTCTCATGAACAGATAGATTTGCTTGGCCAGCACAGCATAAAACACCCCAAAAGATCCTTTTTTTTTTTTTTTTTTTTTTTTTAGCATTCCTCAAAGTGGAGGAAATAAAAAATTTAAAGCAGTTTCTGTGGGCCATTAAAGTTGCTTGCATTAATGCACATATGTGCTGATATCTGCCATTCTGTATATCATTGTCTCTAGTAAGTAAGTGTTATGCCATTTACTAAAAATGGCCCCATTTGCTTCTCATTGTTAGTTGATAGCAGGTTTTACAATAAATTTATAGGCATAATGGAAGAGAATTCCTCTTTGTTAACACTGGTTGTGTTATTATAACAGAACAGTGTAGGATAGAGAAACATGATAGACAGCTTTGGTATGTGACATGAATGGTGACAACACATGCAAAATTTGATCTGAGGCATTTTGATGAAGTTGCCAGCATAAATATAACAAATTTCTTGATTTCTATGATACCTATGATCAGGGGTCAAAAAATGTGGTCGCCTGGTCGCCCAGGGCGACTAAAAAAATTGTCCGGGCCACCACGGAAAACATCACCAAAAAACATGTACCATAATTTTTGTCGTATAATCTGTGGATAGAAGCTAATAATAAAAAAAAAAAGTTTTTTGCGGCCATTTGATTTAAAAAAAAAAATCAAAAGAAAAATAAATCCGCAGGGTAATTGTGCAGGAGAGTGGGTATAATCGGAAAAGGAACTCCCTCAGAAAATTTTTCCTCAGTTCAGGAGTTTGTGCGGAGCGAGGTGGGGTGGGGTGGGGGGTCATAATGAAAGATCGCAAAAGTTGTAGGGAGGGACGGTGGTAGTTATTTTGTCATTGTATTGTTGGGAAAGACAAAACGCTGACTGTGCTTGTGCCCTCTCTTCGTCAATCGGCCAATAAAAATGTACGCCCAGCGCTCGCTGTACATGCCTCATTTCAAAGTTCCATGTTCTGGATCTCGTGTGCACTGTGCCTTGTATTATTTTAGTTCATCCTTCGCCATTTTTGACCCAAGTCTTTGCTGCTGATATTTATCCTTCATTGCTATTTATGATGTCTCCGAAAAGGAAACGTTTCAGTTACACTACCGAATTTAAACTTAAAGTGGGGACACAGCTGAGGATATGATCGTGTCGCTACGCGATAGTTTTCAAAAGGTCAGATAACTAGCATGCAGTGACACGCGAAAAGCTGCTGTCTAAAACATAAACAAACCTGTGGGTAAACTCCGTTAGATAATTCACGGATGTCCAGCCCCCCCCCCTTTTTTTTACCTGTGTGTAAGCCAACTCTCCTACTTTGAAAGCAGGATTTCTTCCAAAAACTTTCGACTTACACGCGAATATACACAGTATTTCTATGAAGTGTTCTGTATCAGTGTTTCATCATTGGCAATGTGTAATGCAATTAGAGCTGCTACATTGGCATGATTAAAATTTGTGCTCTATGGATGCCACGCTACTAAGCTTCTTTTGTGTCCAAAGGTAAAATATATTAAAAAAATTTCCTCTAAAAATGAATTTCTTTATTTAACAAGATCGTTTTTCTTTATTTCTTCGGACTCCGGGGTCTTTATGTGACCGACTTTTCCGTCAAATTCTGCTTCTGGATCAGCATTTGTGATGTACGGATTATACGTCGATTTTTTTTTTTTTTTCTCTGAATGTCACAATCTGTGAATTCCGCTGGCGCAAATTATAGAAAGGTAAAACAAAAAAACAAAAATGTGCAAATTCCAGGGTCTGGGGATAAATGACGAAAATTACGGATTTCAAGAATTTGTGAGCCCCAGAAAAAAGAATTGTCTTTTTTTTTTTCTTTTTCCTTTTTTTTTTCTTTTTTTTTTTTTTTTGCCAGGGCGAGATAAGCTGAGGGTAGGAAATTTTTTGGTCAGAAGTGTACATGACTTTGATATTATATATACTCCCCACCTCATGGGTCCAATGTCTGGCTCCTAAAAAGTTGAGCTGGCCACCAGATTTCAGAATATTTTTCTACCCCTGCCTATGATGGGTAAAAGTTCCTGGTGGTGTTCCTGTCTTCCCAAAGAAGAGTCCTTTCTTAATAACAAGCTGTTGCGTGCAGGTCTGAATTTCTTCTATTAATACACTGTTTTTTTAGTATAATGATTGAGAGTCTGTTTTTAGTGTAGGTTTGGTTCGCAAGTGAAAATGAAAGCATACAGATTAGTTCAATACCTGTGCTCAAATATGCCTAGAAATTCTCGACCTCTGTGAAAGTTAGTAGTCAAGCTACCGTAGCTTCTGAGTGAGTTGTTGACTGAAGATTCCTAAGTATTAACTGTAGATGCAACTACACAAAAGCTTTACATCATCACCCTTAGTTAGACAATATACGTGTAGTCACAAAACAACCAATAATAGAGACCCCTGTTTTGCAAGAAAGGAACTGGCTTGGCATCTGTTAGTGGGCATATCTCAGGTTTCAGTGTTCCAGGTTGCTTTCAGATTGGTTTGGAAACCTGGTAACCAATGGTCCAGTATGTTCAGATTACCAAAGGAATAAGTTTATAGTATATAAGCAGTAGACTATATTGCAATAGTGAAAATATTTTTAATAATATAGTAGTAGTAATTTTACTAGTCATATGTATTCAATACATGTAAAAACATTTATTGAAACAAATTACAAAAAAACGAATCAATTCACAATATGAATACAATGTAATGAATTAGCATTTCTGTTTAATTGTTTTGTTAAAAAGTCTTGTTTTTTTTGAAAATTTTTTAACTTTTAAGAAAATTGTCATGTTATGACGATGGAGTTTTCGTCAGCCCAACCAAAGCACGTATTAAACTTCTGAACTGCAGTTTGTGACTCACTTGTGTTAACTGGCCAGATCTCCATCGCTGCCTCATCTCCCCCATCTTCGTCCATAACTCTTTGAATAATTTTCTTGTTGGACAAATATTGATGGCACATATCCTTTTGGTTTTGGTTAATCTGTTTTTCAACATCAGAGATTGAAATATTTGCAGTGTTAGAAGGAAGTTCTCTCACTAAAACTTCCATTCTGAGTTGATCATCATTAAAATTTCCAACATAAGTCTCATCTTCTTTTGAAGTTGATGACCCAGGCCACCTCTTCTTCCAAGAGATAATTACATTTTCAGGAAGATTATTCCTTGTGTCTGTTAATGAAATGACAACTTCTTTTAGATTAAGTTTGCAGATCACCATCTGAATAGGCTCCTCTAATGTTGTGACATTGAATAGCAATTTCACTTTGTACCTTAATTTTCTTGCCTGGATTATTTGTTGATCCACTGGCTGTCAAAGTGCAGTAAAATTTGGTGGTAAAAACAGCATAAATTTATGCATCATTTTTTAATCCTTCAACAGATGGATGGATGTCCTGGAGAGTTACCTAACAGTAACAGTGCTTTTTCTGGTAGGTTTTGCACATTTTAATGAAATTTTACTTTTGACACACATTTCTGATGAAACTAATATAAGAAGATTTCTGTGGTCATTTATGCACTTTTCCGATCAAAATACACTCATATTAATTGAAAACGGAACACATGAAAGGAGTCAAGCTGTGACTTTGATTTTTGCAGGATATGTTCATTGGACAATACAGAACAAACGATTAGCATTTCAGTGTCATACATACCAGATGCATCGATGTAGCTAGCAATCAGTGTTGCCATCTCTGGCTTGTATCACCTGCTGTATGCACAGGGGCATCGAATCAAATGTGTGAATGGTATCCTGTGGAATAGCCATCCAGGCTGTATTGACCTGCTTCCAAAGTTTATCAAGAGTTGATGGTGGACAGTCATACCGCTGCACCTGTTGTTTGAGCATGTACCAGAGATTTTTTATGGGTGGTAAATCTGGCAATCTAGCCTGCTACAGCAGAAGTGGAACATTGTTATCCCTGAAGAGAACGTGTTGTCACTGCAACATCCAGTGTGGCATTGTCCTGCTGAAATATGGCACTGGGGACATCCTGCAGGTATGGAAGGGTGACTGGCCGTAGAATATCATTGACGTAACGGGCACTCGTTATGAGGTGCGGACTCTCAAGAGAGGTGATTTGCTTTTGTACCCGATAGCACCCCAGGCCATAATGCCTCATGTTCGTGTGGTATGCGTGGTGCAAATACACTCTTCCTGATGCCTCTCTCCTGTTGGCAGCGGACAAAGACATGGCCATCATTTTCACCTAAACAGAAGTGTGTTTCATCCAAGGACACAATATTGTTCTGTTTGTCATGTCACTCCCTTCTTTCGATGCACCATTGCAGCCTGGCCAGTCCATTGCTGTGGTGTCAAAGGTATCCTGAGGAGGTGCTGATGAGCCTTCAGTTTGAACTGTAATAACTAGTGATGTTCTGTTACAGCTGGCATGGGAGGATGCGTCACTGCTGCACCAACACAGTTGATGATGCAGAAAGGTCACTCAAGGACATCCTCCTGAGATGACAGTTGTCCCTTCGCATTGTCTGTGTCAGATGTCCGGATCCTTCTCTTCATGTCCTATTCTCTTCTACGTACTAATCCCTGCACACTCTTGCAATTACGGACACACTGCACCCCACATGTCTAGCAATCTCCCAGAGGGAAGCATTGCAGTCTTGCATGACAATAATGCGACCTCTGTCGAACTGGCTGATGTGACTGTACAACTGTTGTACACAATGATGAAGCATCCTCACCCACTGCTGACCAAGCACTGACATGCCAACTGAGTCTTGCAGCACTTAGAACAGAAAAACAGCCAGTTTCCAGTCTGTGAGGTTGCACAATTTGATTTGCCTAGATGCAATATGCATGCACCTATGATGCTAAAGTGTTAATCATTTCTGCGATATTGCCTAATCAGCATATCCTGTAAAAATCAAAGTCATAGCTCTACTCCTTTCAGGTGTTCTGTTTTTTATGAACACGAGTGTATTTTGTTGGTAAAATGAAGTTTTTTAAGTGCATGGGGATTTTTACTTCTTCCAATTACAGCCAGGAGTGACTTATGTGTTCCTGATGCATTGCTAGATGGGAAGAATATTATCTGTTCCATATTCATTTTATGACCAGAGCTATTTTTCTTAGCTTCATGCACTAATGACTTGCCAGGAAGAAGTTTCCCAAAAAGCCCAGACTTGTCAGCATTATATACCTAGTCTTACCATAAATACCATTACAAAGTATTCAATGCAATAACAAAAGAAATTTAAAGATATTTTATTATACCTGTGATATGATGTAAGTAGTACACTTGTGAATACATGGCACTAATCACTTTTCAAAATGGCATCCTTTTGCCTTCACACAGTCTTTCAGTCTATGTGGCCACTCATCAATAGCTTTACACAGGGTCTCCACAGGGAAGAGTGTTTGAGACGGTCAATACTGGAGTGTCTCTTTCTGCAGGCCATGTCCTCCAGTGTGGCCCTCAAATTTGTAGTTCAGTGGGTTGAGGTGTGGGCTGATTGAAGGCCAATCAGCTGGAGAAATGAAGTCTGGCAAATTTGCCTGAAGCCACTTCTGGGTTGACTTGGCCTTGTGGGCAGGTGCGGAATCCTGCTGAAAGCTCCACTGTCTGTTTTGGAAGAGGGTGTGACTCACAGTTTTGACCACTGGCTCCAAAACTCTGTCTTGGTAGACTTTGGCAGATGTTTTCACTCCTTTCTCACAGAAATAGAGCTCCATGGTACCCTCATAAGACACTCCCCACCAAACCATGACAGAAGCTCAGGAGAAAACTTCAAAGAGTGCCTCATGATCCTTGGAGCTTTCTCGTGAGGTTGACGCATACACTCTGTCATTTTAGCAGTTGAAAGCCTTTTTAATAGTGAAAAATTTTTCATCGGAGAAAAGGATCTGTCTGTAGCGATTGTCTGCATACTGCTGCAGCAAACGTTTAGCTTTTAGCACCCTCTGCTGCTTCAGTTGTGGAGTAAGGAAGTGCCCTGTACGCCACCAGTAAGCTTTCACCCTTAGGTCACTCTGCAGCATGCGTGACATCGACATTTTTGAAATGCTCAGCTCATAAGTCTTCACTGATTGTTTTCTGACAGGATTTCATCTAATACGGGCTGCCACTGCTTTCACCAGGCGAGTAGTCCTCATGGTGCACGGCCGACCCTTTCTGGGGCAGTCAGTGCAGCTGTCCCAGTCTCAAGGAACCTTTTTATGGTCCAGTAGACAAAAATTCAGCTGATTTTCAGCGTCTTCAGCATGTTGAAAAGCTCGGAAGCTGATTTTCCAATTTGTACAGTGTTACAGCAACACGATTCTCATAATCTCCCCACTCCATGGCAAGTACTTCATGAAACACGTTATCTCCTCTGTGACTGAACGCACAATGATTCACTAGCTGCTTGATGCCTCCTGGCTCGTTGGTGACATTACACACTGGTTGCATGCCATTTGTTGAACGTTTGTAACTATTTATGTTAAGACTGGTACATGCTCATGGGTAAGCTTATTTTTAGTTATGCCATCTTCAAAACATTTTGTACATTCAGTAAAGGCTGTTTCATCGTATGAAAAATTTCCCCATGTTACAGATAGTCTGATGCCATATCACTTTTATCATTTTTTAAAGTTGCCTACTCAAGCTTTGCTAGCACAAAATTTCTCTTGATGCAGCATTCCTTTGTAAAAAAAAAAAAAAATTATAAAAAATGTAGCTTTTATCAGCAACTGGAGCAATGCAATGCCTTGCTATTTGTTATAAGACTATGTATGTAGTTCTTGTTCTACATCAGTGTTTCTGCTGATTTGAATTTTTTTGCTTACTTGGACCACATTCTGTCTTTTTATATCATAAACTGCTGCTTTCCTGATAGAAAGACACATCAATCCGTGACATGGCATCTATTGTAGTGAGCTGCAGACAAGTACTGGTCAGAAAATACTTTATAGTTGTGTACTTTAATGGTGGAGGGAGAAATTGTTTGTTGACCTTGTTCAAATTACCAAGGGTTCCATTTATCACAACAGCACTGTGCCATGTTTTGAAACTTCACAAATTGGAGTTTGTTTTGTCGGAAGCTGTGCATTTGTAAAATTCTCCCATAGCATAAGTTATGCTTTTAATATTGTTTAAGTAATTATGTTAAAGAACTTTTATTTTTAAAATGATATAACTTTAGAAAAATATAAAAAGTGTTAATATAATTTTGTATATGTAATTTGTTGACATAATGCTGAATAGTGTTTGATGTTATTTCTACAATATACTGTTGTTCTAAGGATTCAAGGCAGGATGTTGAACAAAGCCATGTAAGTCAGTTAAGTTTTGGAGGCTGTGTTGATGGTATGATACTGCCCATCACAATGTATGTTAGGTTCAAAAATATTAAATTGATGATTTAAGTGACTACAGATATCAAGCAAGGGTCACATTGAAGGGCATATAAAACCTTGCTGGAGTGCATTTGGAAGAAACAGTACAAATTTTTAAGAGCAATTTACCATTATATCTTAAAAGAAAAGTGTTTAATTAGTGTGTATCCCCAATCCTTAGTTAAGGATCAGAGACAACCTTAACTAAAAAAGGCATACAGAGGCTGTGGACAATTCAAAGAAGCAAGTGAGATGTATGCTTGGTGTAACCAGGAAAGATAGGAAGAGAGGAGCACTTGTATCTGAAAAATGACAAGAGTTGATGACATGATGATTAAAATAAAGACCCTCAAGTGGCAATGGGCTAGACATATTGCCAGAAGAACTGATCACTGTTGGACAACTAAATTATTAGGCTCAATACCAAGGGGCAAAAGTAGACATCATGGGAGATAGGTGAATGAAATTTGAAAGCATGCCATAATTGTTAGAAATTCTAAGTAGGTTCGCGCGTTGATCTCAAATGACGTATTCAACAAACAAAAGAGAATTCTTGAATTCACTGAACTAATGGTTGAAAGCATAAAGAGTACTTACCACCTTTAAATAGATAATCCTTTATTCACAACACATCACTGAAACACTGAACATATAAGAAAACACACACTATCTAATTTTATATTGGTTTTTGGAACAACATCACATATGCAGTACGTTCACACATAACTCCATCGTTTTTGTAGTTTTGGTTCTCACGGGAACAGCTTTTCTCTTCTCAGGTCAACGGTCAGGCAAGCACTTCACTTTTTTTTTTTTTTTTTGCGTTCGAGTGAGGATGAGAGTTTTTCCCTTTATTATTTTCAAATAAGTTCGCTCAACGCAGCAACACCATCTATTTATTTATTTATTTATTTATTTTTTTTTTGTGTGGAACTTTGAACGAACACATAGCACTCTTTCCAACAAAACTCCCACTTGTCCGGAACAGTTCTACACTATGAGACCTAGGGATGTTCTTAATTTTTTTGTGGTCTGGCCAATGGCTTTGTCAGGATGTCTGCTACCATTTGGTCAGTTCTGCAATAATCCAACTTGAGAATTGTACCCTGTAGTTCTCGTATGAATTGGTATCACACCATGATGTGCTTTGATCTTGTGTTTATCTTTTCACCTTGGATTAAACGTATGGTGGATTTATTATCTTGAAATATTACAGTCTCATTTTGTTGTTCACATTCTATGTCTTTGAGTGGTTCCCTTAGCCATATTAGTTCTTTGCTGCTCTCCGCTGTAGCAATAAATTCAGCTTCTGTTGTTGACAACGCTGTCGTTGATTGTTTACGACTTGCCCAGGATATTGCACTATTTCCCAATATGTAAACAAATCCTGATGTGGATCGCAAGTCAACTCTATCACCTGCCCAGTCAGAGTCTGCATATCCTTTGAGGATGAGTGGACTTTCAGCACTTAATTTTAGTTTCAAATCAATAGTTGCCTTTAAATAATGAATTAACTTCATCAAGGCTTTCTAATCTTCTATGTTAGGTTTTTCTACTTTTCTATTCAATATTCCTATAGCATTGGAAATATCTGGTCTTGTCACAGTTGAGAGGTACATGATCACTCCCACTATTTCTCTATAACGTCTTATTTTCATTAATGTATTCTTGTTCTTGTATGCCTTTTCCATAGTTAGTGCTTATTGGTGTTTTATTTTCTTTGTTAGGTTCAGTATCATGATTCTGAATAGTTTCCATGATCTTGTTTCCTTGGTTAAGAAGGAAACTTCAGTCTTCTTCTCTTTCTGCTTGTATACCAAGATAATATGTAACTCTGCCTAAATCCTGTATTTCGTACTGGTTTTTCAGCAGTTTTGTAATCCTTGCAATTTCTTTTTGGCCGTTTGATGCTGTATTAATATGTCATCTACATAAGTAGCCAAAAAGGTTTGTTTATCCTTATTCTTCAATGATAGTAAGCATGGATCTGCTGTACTCTGAATAAAACCTATGTTACATAAACATTTTATAATTGTTTTATTCCAATTTCTTGCACTTTGTTTTAAACCATAGATACTCTTTTTCAGTTTGCACACTTGGTTTTCTTTACCTGATTCTTCAAATCCTTCTGGTTGAACCATATATATGTCTTCTTCCAATTTTCCATGAAGAAACGCTGTCTTTATGTCCAAATGATGAACTTTTAGCTTCTTGTTTGCTACAACTGTCAAAAGAGTTCTTAAGGTTGTATATTTAACTACTGGTGAAAATGTATCTTCAAAATCTATTCCTGGTTGTTGAGTATATCCCTTTGCAACTAATCTTGCCTTATAAGTTTCTATATTACCATTAGCATTATATTTTCTTTTAAATATCCATTTGCTCTTGATTGGTCTTTTCCTTCAGGTAAATCTACCAAAGTCCATGTATCATTCTTTCTCATTGCTCTTAATTCTTCATTTATTGAATTCAGCCATTTATCCTTTTCTGAATTTTCCATTTCTTGAATCTCTTCCAAATTTTGTGGATCTTTTCTACATAGTCTTTGCTATATATTAAAGATATGCAAGTTTCTCTGGTGGTTGGTTGACCTTTATTTTCTCTTGGTGATCACTTTGGTTGTTTTTCAGATTCATCTTTTTCTTCTCCATTAATTATACTTCTTGATGAATTTATTCTATTTTCAATTAGAATTTCTTGATTACTTTCAATTTTCTTCTCATTTTGTCTACAAAACGTTTCTACACTTTTTCTTTCATCAAATTTTACTGTTCTGGTTATAACCAGCTCATTTGTTTCTGGAATGACGACTCTATATCCTCGAGATCTTTCATCATAGCCCATTAGAATTCCTTCTTGAGCTCTATTTCCCAGTTTTCTCTTTTTTTGTTTTGATATGTATACATAGGCCTTTGACCCAAATACCTTGATGTGATCTAAATACGGAGTGTAGCCTTTTCCACATTTCAAATGGTGACTTCCCTGTTGCTTTTGTAGGAACTCTATTCTGAATATATGTAGCAGTTGATACAGCTTCTGCCCAGTATTTATCATCTATTTCAGCATCTAGAAGCATAGCTTTTGTCATTTCTATTAAGCTTCTATTTTTGTGTTCCGCAATGCCATTCATTTGAGGTGAATATGGGATAGTGGTTTTATGCTCTATTCCCTGTTCTGCTAAATAACTTTAAAATTTTGCTCTGCAATACTCTCTTCCATTATCTGTTCTTACACGTTTGGGTTTTTTATCAAATTTAGTTTGAACTGAGGCTACATATTCCTTGAATTTTATCACTGTTTTATCTTTATTTCTTTGCAAATAAGTGCATGTGTATCTAGAATAGCCATCTATAAAAGTAACGAAATATTTGTATCTACTTGGACTGGCTTTACTCATTGGACCACATATATCCATATGTACCAATTCTAGTATTCCCTTTGTTTTGTAAGTGTTCTGTTTTGAGAATAGTTTTTGTGTGAGCTTACCCTTTATGCATATCTCATAGTTCTCTTCCTTTTCACAAATTGATAAAACAATGTCTCTAGCTAATCCATTTTTCTCCATTTGCTTTATCATCTGTATATTTCTATGTCCTAATCTTCTATGCCATAAGTTTGAGCAATTTTTCTCATCACATTTTGCAACTAGATTAGCCTTTTCATTTATAGCCTGTAATTTATACAAATTGTTTGAGTTGTCTACTATACCTGTTGCTACAATAATTTCTCCACATTTTATTATGCACTGTCTATCTTTAAATGATACTTCATATCCTTTTTCTGTAATCTTTCTAACTGACAATAAATTAGTTTCCAATTTAGGAACATATAATACATCCTTTATCTCTAATTTTCTAATTGTATCTTTTTCAGCTTTACAACTTAGGAAAATATTTCCTATTCCTTCTGACTTTATTTGAGTGTCATCAGCTGTAATGATCAATTGTGATTTATCATTAGAAAGCTCTTTAAACAATGCTATATTGTTAGACATGTGTACTGTGGCTCCACTATCAGTTGTCCAATTTTCAGAGTTTTCGTTATGTAATGACTTTGTTTCTAGTGAAAAAATTTTATTTTCCCTTTTTATTTCAATTTCCTTTTCTTCTGGTTTTATTGTTGCTGTCTTCACTAAGTTGTGAGATTGGTTAGATGTGGATTGACCTTTGTGAAATTTTATCTCTGTGTTTCCCTTATTTTTTTATCTCTTTCCCTTTTAAAATGCCAACATTCAATTTTGGTATGGTTTCTTTTGTTACAGTATGTGCAAAATTTACTTGGTTTTATGTTGTGATTTTTACCTCCAAAAGTAGTTTTTAATACTGTTGTACTTGCATTTGAATTATTTGTGCTTGTTTGTGAATTTTCTCTCCGTCTATTGTACTCATCAAGTACTTTACATTTTATGAATTCAAAATTTAGATCTTCTTGATCTCTAGCTTCAAGTGCTACAATTAAGTTTTCATAAGAATTTGGCAAACTATTAAGTAAAATTGCACCTAAGTGGGTGTCTGGCATTTTCTCGCCTTGTGTGCGCAATTTCTGAACTATTTCCATCATTATATTTATGTGTTCTTGCATTGTATTGCCATTGTCATGATAATGCAAACTATACAGTTTTCTAAGCAAGTAGAGTTTATTACTTAAACTTCCTCTTTCATATACTGCCTTTAAAGCGTTCCATGTTTCGTTGCTTGTTTCTTTATCTAACACATGAATAATTTGATCGTCATTGATACAGAGTGTTATTGTGGCTTGTGCCTGTGAATCTTGATTGATCCACGTCTCACTTCTTTCAGGGGGAATTGGTTCTGTAACTATCTTCCACAAGTTATCTTTAATAAGTAGCATTTGCATTTTGAATTTCCATGTTTGATAATTATAATTATCCAGCTTTGCAATGCTTACTTACATTATTGCCAATGAACGACACCATTATTCAGTTTACTCTACTTCAGTAGCTTAACAATTTAGTTGCTTTGCATTTGCTAACTGCATATTTATGTGTAGTACATAGTACGTTCACTATAATCAGAAAAAATAATCCGTTCTTTCCGTCTATTAATAGCTGCACATATGAGATATTCAGTCTCATAATCATATTGTTAGAAATTATAAGTAGGTTTGTGCGTTGATCTCAAATGACGGATTCAACAAACGAAAGAGAAGTCTTGAATTCACTGAACGAATGGTTGAAAACATAAAGAGTACTTATCAGCTTTAAATAAATAATCCTTTATTCACAACACATCACTGAAACACTGAACATCTAAGAAAACACACGCTATCTAATTTTATATTGTTTTTTGGAACAACATCACATACGCAGTAAGTTCACACATAACTCCATCGTTTTCGTAGTTTCGGTTCTCACAGGAACAGCTTTTCTCTTCTCAGGTCGAAGGTCAGGCAAGCACTTACTTCTTTTTTTTTTTTTTTTTGCGTTCGAGTGAGGATGAGAGTTTTTCCTTAATTATTTACAAATAAGTTTGCTTAACACAGCAATGCCATCTATTGGGTTTTTTTTTTTTTTTTTTTTTGTGTGGAATTTTGAATGGATACATAGCACTCTTTCCAACAAGAATAACATGGACAAGAATGGCTCAAGACACAGTTGTGGAAGTGACTTGGGGAGACTTTCATCCAGCAGTGGTTCAATAATGTTTGTTGATGATGACGATATCCTTAATAGCAGTGAAGACAGTACAAGTAATGTGCAATCACCAATTGGTAATAAAATAAATATAGTATTATAAAATTGTGATTAATGGGCTTCTTAAATCTCAGTAATATTTTAGTTTTCTTTTTGTTTTCTTAGCTCTCAGAGGTAAAGAAATGGACAAAAATGTTGGTCAGTGGTATGGTCCAAACACAGTTGCACAAGTTTTGAAGTAAGATGTATTTATTATCTTTTTTTGCTTGCAAGTCATAAATTTGAACTCATATCTATCTGTGTGGTTATGTAATCTAGAAGTATTTGATAAATAACATTTGGTTTTACCATTTTGTTCTCCTGCATTAAGCACTCCATTCCTCATTCTTTCAATATGGCTTGTATTTGCTGATTTTATCTTATTTTGGGCTATGGTTGCTATATAATTATTTCTTACTGTTTTACATTCTTGCTTGTAAAACAGTAACAAAATTGTATTGTGGAATAACTTTTTTACGGGTCTTTAAAGAGGTTATTTTTCATGAAAGTTGGTTGTCAAATTTTCGAACTAAAGTCTAGTTCGTCATCAGGACTACGTCACTGGAGTAGTTGCTGCCACTCAGTTGGAAGAGTCCAACCGCAATTATCGTTAATTGTGGTACTTCTTCTTCTTGCTATTTCGATCCCTTCTTCTAGTTTCCTCTTTACTAAGTTTGACTGGTGGGCGATTATTTTTACCGAGTCCTAATTTATGGAGTGTCCACTTGCTTGTATATGTCTGTCTAGCCCTATTGTATTGTTTAAATTTTCGTAATTATAGGTATGTATGTTATTGGTTTATTTTTCTTGGAAATTTATATATCTTTTGTTCTGATTTTCCTTCGTTTTCATCATGTAATATATTAATATTCTTACTTTGGGAAATCCATTGTCAATCAAAGTTTTAGCCATTTCTGTAATTGTGTTTTGCTAATTTTGTGTCAAACTTAGTAACTCAGCTCTTCTTATTAATACTTGCCATGTTAATTTTGTCCAAACTCTTGTGTAATCATCATATCTTATCATATATCACTGAATTGTTCTTTGAGTTTCAGAGATTAGCTCCTCAAACCATCATCTGTCAAAAAAAAAAAAAAAAAAAAAAAGTGATTGCTTGTTTTATGTTTGTTTACTGCTGATGCATCAAATGTCTCCATTTACAGAGTTTGGCAAGCAACATAAGCTTCACTGATATCCATCTCATGTCTCATACAAAACTCATTTATCTTTCATACTGCTATCTTTTTGTCTTGCACGTGCTCCTGAATCGGGTAGTCTCATGATTTCCTTGGCCATTCTCTACTTTTCTTTCTTGCCACTTAGACTGAATAAGTTATCTTAGCACCTCATCCCTCATTCTTTCAACATGGCCCAACAACATCAAAAGTATTTGCCTCCACCCTAATAGCATTTTGCTCCATTGTAAACATCTACAACACATCTTCCTTCTGCACAGGATCAAAATGATTCTTGCCGGAAACCGTCGTAAATACCATATTTTAGGGAATATAAGATGCACTTCTTTTCCGAAAAATTTGGTGTCAAATCCCCCTGCGTCTTATGTACCAAAAGTCATTATTACCACCACAAATATATATGTACATATGTATGCTGCTGTAAAGACTTCTAAATGAGTTTAAAATGTTATTGCTTTATCTTATGTACAGTGATTTATATTCTTCTGCACTCTTTCTACAATGTCATTGTACCGTAAATGCTTGTATATACTATACTTTATGTTTATCCATTGTTAACTGTGTGTGTGTGTTTATTTTTTATTTTTTATGAGATGAGTCTGCTATTGTGCTTACGTGTGTTTGTGCCCATATGCATAACCATGCATTCATGAGTTAATGATATGAAATGCAGTTTAAGCACATTTCTCATATGTTTTACATAGTGATCTGAAAAAGACATACAAAAGCTATCATAATTCCTTTAAAATGCAAAGTGATAGAAAAAGAAGTGAAAGAACCATATTTTGGGACAAAACATCACAACAGTTGCTTTAAGACAGCAAATTGGGAGGGCAACTGCATTAGTGTTGGTTATATTTTTGCTGCTGCAAATTCTTCAGTTTATGCAGAAATTTCATAGACAAAATGCAAAAATCTTATTCATTCACAGTAACATAAATAGTGTGGAGTTGTAATTTTGAAGAAATTTTTGGAAAAATCCGTTCGTGAAATCTGCAAATTTTGCTTGAACTCTTAACTGGTGGGGACATACTTTTATTAGCAGTTTTTCAACGGAAGATACCATCACATCTAACAGATCATGTTGCACCACTTGACAATCTTTTGCTAGAATCTTGTCTCTTTCTTCCTTGCTGTTAGCCAACATTGTGCAGTGGTTAGCCCGCTCTCTTCTTTGATGATAATTTTTATTTTGAATGGTTTATGGCAAAGCTTTATATTAAAAAAATCCCATTCCGTGAAATTGTTTGTATGCCACAGAACACCAATATACTTCCACTGAGGTAGCCTTACTTCCATACACACTAGCCATTTGGCGAGGATAACCATCCAAACTAATAAGGACAAATCCTGCAGTGCATGTATGCCATTGACTAATGGACTGAAGGATAAATCCTGCAGTGCATGTATGTCATTGGCTAACTGACTGAGTGGCATTTCTCTACATTGTTTTTTTCAGCGGTCGCACATTTTCACAAATTGAAAATATTCAATGATTCATAAGCTGCTGTTTTTATGCGCAAAGTTTAATTTTTTTTCTTAACAAAATCTTTAAAATGCCATTTCTTTTTTTTACTTTTTCTTCAAAAATAATGCAATGTCTTATATACCCGTGCAACTTATATTCAGAAAAATATGTTAATTCAAATTTCCAGCATAGAAACAGGGAGGACTTTCAAAGCCAAATCCACTTACCTACTGATTTCATCATCTAATCTTTTGTTTACTCTTAAAACATGCTTTCTAGATACACAAATTCATTCACGTGTTCTAACTCTGTGGGATTTAAAATTGAACTTGTATTGGGTCCTGACTGTTCCTCGCTGAAAAACCACATATTCATCACACAACTTTGTTTGAATTTCATACATATTTAATTTTTCCTGACAACATATTGTGCCACTCATTTTTACTGTCAAACAACAGAACTATGACACCATTGTACTGCAGTTTATGTGTATGAAAATTCCCAAGATATAAATGAGTACTGCCTATTTTGTCTGCATGCATGCATCTATCCATATATACACTCTTTGCCAAAAAACATGAAGTACCCTGAGAAAGTTGTTTGATCCTGATGAAACTCTGCATGCAAGTACCTCAGAGCCGAATATGCAAATGATTAAAATACAACAACCAGTGACTGAATAGTAGCCTGCTGCAGCTAATGGAAACTGTTCATCCAGGAGGTTATATCAAGAGCAAAGATTGCATGCAGGGATAATTGTGACAGTAGATTGCAGTTGCATTAACCTCCATGGACTGTGAGGATGCCTTGATGTCGGACCTGTGCACAATGTGAGCAGTTGGACGAATTTGAGAGAGGATGCATAATTGGGCTGAAAGAGGCCGGTTGGTCAAGTCGCTATATCTCCAGGCACTGGGGTTGAAGTGACGTGGCAATCAGATGATGTTGGCACCAATTAGTAGGGGAGGGCACAACCCAGCAGCATGAGTGCAGTGGATGGCTGAGGGCAACAATGAAATGCAACGATCGAGTGATTATAAAAGCCACACTAACAGAACCAAATTCGTTGCACACAACCACCTGTGGCCATGTTGTGTCATCTACAGGCACAGAAGTGGCCATCTGGACTGTTGCTGGATGACTTGAGGCATGTGGACTACATTTGAGGAGGCCACTTTGGCACTGGTTGCAGTGGTGTCTATCCTGATCAGTGGGGGATAGTGTCCAGTGGCATCATCTTATCTTCAGATATAGGTCACTTTATTCACTTTATGCCGATGACCAGCACACACGTCTGGAGAAGAGCTGGCTAGCACACAGACACAGATCCTGCCTTTACCGTGGAACGGCACATGGCTCACACATCGGGAGTGACTGTCTGGGGAGCAATTTCCTGTGATGGCCAGACATCCTTGGTAGTTCTCTGTACCACTCTCGTGGCTCATTGGTACATTGACAACATTGTATGACCTGTTGTGTGGCCATTCCTGTTGCAGTATCACTAAGCAATTTTTCAACAGGATAATACCTGGCCACACACACACACACAGCATGGCACTCCCAGGGCTGCCTCCATGATGCACAGACACCCTTCCATGGCCAGCCCGATCACCCAACCTCTCACTGATCAAATATGTTTGGGATATGATGGGATGCCTGGAATGTTGGCGAACTGGCTCCCAATTTGGACACCATCTGGCTTGCTATACCTCAGAACAGTATCCGTGAACTGTATGCACCTATGCTATGCCAGGTAACCACTTGTATCTGAGTTAGAGGTGGTGCTACAATATACTGACTTGTTCCACTCGTGTAGCTGTTTTATCTGAATAAACGGCCTAACTGCTCTGGAATTGCAATAATTTCCTTTTCTATTCATGTACATGTATGGCAGTGAAACCTGGGTACTACAGAAGAAACATCAGAGTCGTTTGTGTGCTGGACGACAGGCGTTGTTTACTTTGTGCTCATATTTTGTTCCGTTTGTGATAATTTCCGAGTCTACAGCTCCTAATTTTGTGTGTGCGGCGTGTGTGAAGGTGCCGTCCTACTTCTGATCCATTTACCAGGTCGGTAAGTGCCCTTTCTGTGTTGTATTCCTCATTTTCCTGCTTTGGTCGAGTTGGCCAAAGCTCGTAATCTTATCGCCATTACAAATGGCGGCTTCTGGGGGTAGCGGAGCTTCTATCCTCACTTCCGGAAGTGACTCTTTATCCCTATCAGCTGCTCAGCAGCAATCCACCAATGAAGGGCTTCCTTTGACAAGCCCCTCCTCTCCGCAGCGTGACAAAGTTGCCTTGCCCATGGAGCCATCTCCTTCCCATCTGACGAAGAGTGGTACACTATTGCCTTCCCCTGTACCTTCTGATGACACCATGGATGTCACACTTCTACCAGCCACTTCCGCGTCATCACAATGCGCGCCAGGTGTGTCGTATGCTGCCGTCACCTCAGGTGCGTCAACTTCTTCTTCTTCTCACCAGCCCCCTTCTTCAAAGTGCCCTTATCAGATGACGTATGGTACAGACCAGATCTGTGTGGATGATCCGACTACTTGCCCTCAAGGTCAGCTTTTTCTTGACAAAATCGGGCCGGGTATATTTTTCCGCAGCCTCCCCAACACAAAGCTGACGGCGTACAGCGCTGCCCTTCGACAAATTGTTCCAAAGGAGGCTATTACTCACGTGGGTAGAAGAACCAGCCAAGTAATTGCTTATCTTACGACTTCTGCCTTCGCTCTTTGAATTCTGACCGAAGGCATTTCCATCGGCGATCGCCATCTCCTTGCGACCCCACTCGCACAAGCACCTACTACAGTCAGTTTCGCCCCAGTTCCTCCGGCGATTGCCATCTCCTTACGACCCCACTCGCACAAGCACCTACTACAGTCAGTTTCGCCCCAGTTCCTCCGGAAGTATCCGACGACCTATTGCTCTCCGTCGCTTAGAATTATGGACGTACTGTCAGATCGGTCATCACATACTCCTCCTTTCCGGGATTCCCTGAGGACCATTATCTCTTAGGATTTCACCGTAACGTACGTGTGATCTTTCCCTCGGAGGAAGCTTCCATGTTACGTGTTCCATCAGTACTCAATGTACGCTGTGACACTCATATTAGGCGCATTGATGTCACTGTGGGCACCCTTTGTTCGGTATGTAAGAGCACTGGTCACCCTAGTGCGCTATGCCCTCATCGTGCAGCTACTGCCTTCCAAATCTTCAGTACAGCCTACTCAACAGTCAACTGGACCTCAGGCATCTTCATCTGGCGCCTCTTACCAGCGGCAGTCGAGTTATTCCGAAAGTATGCATAAAGCCTTTGGTCAACGTGTGACCTCGTCGCAACCTTCCACTTCCAACTCAGCTTCTACACTCCAGACATGCCCACAGCAGGAGAATTCTTCGACCGGAGACCCGTTGAACTCTCCTCTACTTTCTACAATTACTCCACAGCACCCTTCAGAGCCCGATAATGGGGTCGCTGTGCCTGATGCCTTCACAGTGCCAGACCCTTCTGCCTTTGGTCCCGAGCAACAGAGGGTACGCTCAAAGAGTCATTGGACTACTCGATGTCGCAATAAAAAGATGTGCACATCTACCTTTCGAGGAGGACGTGATCGCTCGGAAAGTCGTTCACTCCCATCTGACGCTTCTAGCATCTCCATCTCCGACTCTGACGACAGCACACTGGTCCCACTTACTCTAGAGGATTTCATTCAGCAACTGAAAGATTCCTCACTACCATAGACACCAATTTCTGGTGCGGAGTTTTACTCCTATCTCATCGGTCCTCGTAGTAAAACCATGTCTCATGATTTTCTCCAATCCTGTCTCATGGAGCTCGCAGCAACTATGACGCAAGTGGCGGTTGTTCGATCTCACCTCCAAGCCTTACCATCCACATCGTTCGACGAAGGCGGATGTCTCAAAGTCTGCGAACCGCCGTCGGACATTTCCGTTCAAGATAATGACACTGAACTGTAGGGGGTTTGGGTCCCCTCTGGCGAACTCACTTGCTCGTGAGGATCTCCATCACCTCACAGCAAACATTCTGCTGCTCCAAGAGAAGAATTGCCTGTCTACAACGCCCTTCAATCGATGGCGTACGTGGAACTATCAGTTCCACCATGCTTTCCGACACTCTACAATCGGCGGTCTGGCCATAGGCATTCGCACTCAGTTCCGTCAAGTTCTATCTTCAGTGACGGTGCAGCATCTCTGCTGTGACTTGCTACAACTTCTCACCTTTGTTCTGGGCAAGCGTCGTTATGTCATTTTCAACATCTACGTCCTGTGCACACTTCAACATCACACCCTCCTTTTCATGGCGCTCCGTTTGGCTCTTCAGTCAACATTGCCATCGGATCACGTGTTGATCGGCGGCAATTTTAATTGCACGCCTGACCCTGAGCTTGATCGTGCTCCAATTCATAAGGAAACTCGCTTGCGTCTTGTGGAGCAATTACACTCCCTCATCACGGAGTTTGATCTTCTGGACGTCTTTCGTCAAATTTATCCTGCAACGGTCTCCCATACATAGAGGTCCTCAGCTGCCACCTCATCATCTTTCGCTAGACTTGACCGTTTCTACGCAACCGCTCCCCTTCTGCCCATGGTCACAGACTGTCAGCATCTACCCACTGCCTCTTCTGACCATTGTGCCGTTGTGGCCACCTTCACCTCTTCTTTCCGTCATCGCTCCGAGTTTCACTCCTGGACATTAGATACCTCTCTCCTGGAAGACCAGGCCTTGTGCTCTAACGTCCGGAATCTCCTTCACTCTTATCACCCTGGACTGCCCACTGTTTCCTATGCACTAAGTTACTGGCTGGATGTCAAGTCACACCTGCTCCACTTTCTCAAGAGCCACTCGTTCACAGTCGCCAATCTGCGCACCATGGAAGAATGCAATCTCCGACAAGTCCTCGCCCAGCTTGGAGCAACTCACCCCCTGTATCCAGCATATTTGGTAGACCTCCGTGCTCTTCTGGAACCTTGAGCCCGGCAGGCCATTTTATGATTTCGTCTCCAGCACTTGTCTCCCGAAGACTGCTCTTTTGAGTTCTTGTTTTCGTTAGAGGATCAGCACCGTTCTTCTCTTCGACTCCGTGTGCTGCGTCTGCCTGATGGTCATGTGGCTTCGGACCCAGATGTGCTTTGCTCCCATGTTCGTCAATACTTCTCCAACAAGTACAGTGATACCCCTCCACCTTCTGCTTTTGCGTCTAATACTTTACTTTCTTCTCTCCTCTCAAGTTCCCTCTCACCTCACCTCTTCTCTTCTACAGCCTATCTCTCCATCTGAACTCAGGAATGCACTTTCCTCTCTCAATCCCCGAGCCGTTTCTGGTCCTTATGGCCTCCCTCTATCACTTTATCTTATCTTTTTACCTTCTCTCCTTCCTTTCCTTCTTACTGCTTACTCTTCTGCCTTTGCATCTATCTCCCTTCCGAGGGGCTTCACTGTTGCTCACATGGTACTTTTCCCTAAGAAGGGCGAACTCCTTAACCTGGGGAACTGGCGTCCAATTTCACTAATAAATATTGATTACAAACTGTTCACTAAAATTCTCTCTCACCGCCTAAATCAAGTTCTTCCGTATCTTCTCTCTTCCGACCAGTCCTAGACGGTACCTGGTCATTCTATCTCTACTAACCTTCACCTCCTTCGTGATCTTCTGTATCTTGTCCGGACTAATTCTGAATCTCTTGCCCTACTAAATTTAGACCAACGTGCAGCTTTTGATAATATCTCCCATTCATTTCTCTCAACTACTTTACACGCTTTTGGCTGTCCTTCTGTCTTCGTTGCCACTATTCTTGCTCCCTATCACGACGCTCGTCTTTCAGGTCAAGGCAGCCGCCTTTCTGACAGCACCTATTTCTTTCCGTCGTGGAATACAACAGGGGTGTCTACTTTGTGGGCAATTATTTGCCCTGGTGTTCGAGCCTTTCCTACGCACAGTACATCGTGCATTTCTTGCGGCTCTTCCTCCTCCCACGGCAAGCACCAGGCACTTCTCTATAACCTACGCCGCCAACGTGACTTTCTGCGTCCAGATGGAGTCGCAATTTGATACCTTCGCTCATGTATATGCACTCTACTCTTCTTGCTCCTCAGTGATGCTCAACACTACCAAGAGTGCCGGCCTGTGGTGCGGCACCTCCTGGACTGCCTCTTCTCAGAAATTTCTTGGTGTACACCTGGGAGCTCCCATAGCTGCCCAAAAACACGTGGGCTGCTCTTCATAATCGCCTTGCTCGATCGGCTGCCTTCTGGCGAAAAGCTCAGTTCAGCACCTCTTACGTCACCCGGGCACGCCATGCTCGTACATATCTTTTGTTTTCTTGTCTTCATGTGTGGGCAGCTGCTCGCATGCCAGCTTACTATTTTGCTGAAGTCACACGGATCATCTCTGCTATGATCTGGTCAGCTCATCATCGGATACAAGTCTCAACTCTAAGTCGTCTGATCTCCACTGGTGGTATTGCGCTCCTGGATGTTCGCCAGTTCTACAAAGCACACCGGATATTATCCCTTCTGTGTCTACTCTGTGAACCAAGATCCGCAGCCTCTCTTCTCCGTGACGCGATGATTTCTCCCCGGAACACCAGCTTCAAATTCACAACTTTCCTGCTGATGGATCGCTTTCCTCTCCTCTGCTCTCGTCTTTCCCCCGTTTATTCGGAGGGGCTTTCCTTTCTTCGCTCTTTGCCACTACTCCGTGCCCCACCCGCTTCCACCTCAGAACTTCCAGCTGAACCCCTCTTCTACTCCTCCATCCTTTTAACGCACCGTACTTGACTGACCTTTCCTGGCTCCCCGCTGGGATCGTATCCGTCCGAGACTTACTATCCTCCGACCTAACATGGAAACCCTTTTCCGACCTCTCTCCTCTCCTTCCACGCACCTCTGCCTTTCTTGCACTCTACGATTCTCTCCGCTCTTCAATCATTACTCTTTTTCCTGCTCTCGCTTCTCCGGCTGGCCTCTTTCTCGTTTCATCTGCTTCTCTTCCCCTTCTTTTTTTCTTCCTGTTCGTGGTTCATTTCTTCCGATCTCCAGTTTTACTGTCCGTACTCTCTATCATTTTCTCCTTCAGGATCCATCACCACCAGCAACCCAGCTCATTTCAAGAGTGCCGTCTGCCGCTCTTCCGAGTGTGTGTGTGTGGTCGGCAACAGCTTCACCCATCTCGACACCAGATGAAAGGAATATTCACTGGCTCTTCCTTCACCGCTGCCTGCCAGTGCCGGCCATGTTATTTCGGATGACGCTGGCAGCCGCACCCACCTGCATCTTCTGTTCTGAGCATGCTGATGTTCTACACATCTACCAGTACTGCCCGGCGATCCTTCCTTTACTACACCTAGCCTTTACCGTTGCCAAGTGTCTCTGTGCCAAAGAGCTGTCTTTTTCTTCATACAGTACGTTGCTGGTTTCTTGTTCTCCACCGGTGCCTCTATCTGAGCCATGCACGTACATCTTTGTACTCGCAAAGCATGTGATTTATTGCTTCTATCTGCAAGTCCGTCATACCTCTAATGTGCCTACGCTCCTTCAAGCAGGAGATACCCTCTGTGTGCAATTCCGCAACCGGCTGACCTCATGGCTCCGATTGGCGTTTACTGCAGCCCGGGCCACTGACCAGAGCCAGCAGTTCCCGAGTGTATGGTCACCATTACACCGCTGGTTTTCCGGGCTTTCTGCAGACCTACGTCTTCTGCTTTGACTTCCACCCTGTACGTCGGGACCTTCCCCGCTTTGATCTTTGTGATGAACCCTGGACTGGCTCACCGCATTCGGAGAATGTCACCCTAAGCTTGTCAGACTTAGATCTTCTCTACATTCTTCATATTCCCATCTCCAGTTTATCTTTTTACTGTCAGTGTTTGTAGTGTATTCACATGCACTTATTTTGTGGTGCCCTCTTCTGAATAAGTGATCTTTTTAGTAATTTCTTCTGTGTGCCTCACATTGTACCTGTATATTCAATGTTTTTATTTCGTCATATATCTTCTGCTCATTTGTTCGTCATATTGCCCATATAAATTGTATATGCACATCCTGTATATATTTCGCTGTTCATTATGCACATATACACATTCCTTTGTACTGTGTATGCTCCTTTTCGGAGCCGTCCTACAAGTTCATTCTTTACTGTTTGCATCATGCGTATCTCAGTCACACACTTTTTGTACACATCTTGTATATAGTTCACATTTTTAATTGCATCATTATGTTCTGCGTCATTTGTATTTATATTTTCATTGCATTGCGTGTATATCTCGCTTGCTGCACATAATTTGTTCCCTGTTCCTATATGGCTTCATGCACATCTGTATTTACTTTGCCTAAATTGTACATTTATTCAGTCTCACCTATATATTTTCCATTATCACACCCTGCACTATTGCACTTATGTTGTATCATTGCTCATCTATCTCACTAGCACTGTATTATATATACACCTCTCATACTGTAACTTGCGCACTCGCTGTATATATACACCTCTCATACTGTAAATAGCTTACTTCTTGTATACATACTACAGTAATTATGTCTTGTTGTCCGCTTATCTATTTCACTTGCATTGTATATCATCATCATCATCATTGTCAACCATTATCAATCCACTGCTGGACGAAGGTCTCCCCAAGTTTCCTCCACAACGGTCTGTCTTGTGCCAGTCTCCTCCATGTCACTCCCGCATATTTACGAATTTCATCCACCCATCTCCCATGTGGTCTTTTTCTGGGTCTTTTCCTGTCCCTTGGAATCCAATCTAAAATTTCGGCTGTCCATCTATGGTCTGTCCTTCTGGCAGTATGTCCAGCCCATTGCCATTTCAGGGATTTAACCCTGATCATGATGTCTACCCCTCACATAATGTAAATTTCACACACTTTGTATATATCTAACTCCTGTTATTATGATTTCAGGCATTGTAAAGGCACATGCCGCCTACCACCTTCGTTCCCTGTAACTTTCGCTCAGAATAAAACATTTTGAAAGTTTGTGTGCTGGAGAAATGCGTTACTTATGGGGGATTTGTGGCAAGACACGTTCTGATCGCGTGAGGAATGAAGATGTATTGCAGTTGTGTAATGTGAAGCAAAATGTTATTAGCAAGGTGGAGACTAATATTCTTCGGTGGTTTGGCTATATTGAAAGAATGAGTGATGAGATGCTTACTAAGAAATTTTTTTAGCCCAAGTGGCAGGAAGAAAAGGCAGAAGAAGGCCAAGGGAGTCATCGAAGGATCAGATTCAGGAGTGTCTGCATGAGAAAAAGATTATGAGTATGAAGTATAGAAGATCTTGTGTTGGTCGTGTGATGTATGTCAGTGAAGCCAGAGTTGTGTGTCAAGATCGCTGTAAATGGAGAAATTTGGTACAGCAACAGTAAGTAAATAATCAGTTAAAATTTATCTGGTAGTTTGTATTTCTTTGTGGAGCTAACCTCTGAATCTTAGAGAACAGCTTAGTGGTATGTAATATTCATGTACATTGCACATAGCAATTTTTATCTTGATTAGATGATTCCTTCTGGTGGGTGCTTCATGTTTTATTTGGGGAGAAAGAGTGTATGTTGAACAGCTGTGGCAACATTTGCACAACTTAGTCTTACTTCTGCACCAGTGAAAAAACAATATGATAAAATACTATTTACCTATTTACACACAGTCGACTGCCTACATACAGAACTTTCATGCACTCAAGTAAGTTTCCAATTACATCATAACCTTCCACCGAAGCACCCAGTTTACTGTGCCATTAGCTTTCTCTAAATCTAAAAATGCAGCAAAAACTTTTACCCATAAAAAACAAAAAAACTTTTAATCAACATATGTAACACAAAAATTGGTTGATACAGGCATAAATCCACTGTGTACATCCCACACCTTCTCTGTCATAAAGCCTCATGCGTTATCAGTAATGACCTTTCCAAAAACTCCCTATCAGACTTAGCAGGCTGGTACCACAATAGTTCTTACATTCAGTTTGATCCAATCCTGAAGAACAACTCTTAACTCTCAATACAGTTGGCACATTTCAGCTAACCAATTAATAATTAGTTATCACCATATTTCAATATCTCAGTTTTTGTTCCATCTACTCTACGAGCCCCACCATTTTGATGTGATTTTATTAAAATAGTCATTTTGAAAGCTTTATAAATCTTTCCCCCTGAGATCCCTGCTGTGTTTGCTGCCCTCTTTCTATAGTATCATCTGCTTCTACCCCAAGAATCATTTCTGCTTTCCTGTTCTAATAACTCGCAGAAATACTCTCTCAATCTTCACTAATTCTCCCAAATCATTTATCCAATCCTGTTCTTCCACAACTTAAAACTTTATTTTCCCTGTTCTTTCCAAGTCTAATCTGCTTCCATAATGATGTGCTGTCCTTTCAAAAAAGCTAGATCTTCTGTATCCATAGAATTGTTCCTACATTTTGTGATACTCTTGCAATCCAGCTTTGCTGTTGCACACTTTGTACAACGATATTTGCCCTTAGTAGTTCTGCTTTGCAATTTCCCTAGATACACTTCCTTTTTTCTTTACAGCTTCTTTGATCTCATTGTACCACTGTGCATCACCTTTAAAGTTGCAGTACATAGTCTCTTCAGTAACATAATTCCTAAACCTTGTCCTTTTCTTTCTGCAGCAGCCTTGTATACATTCCACTGATTCAATTGTTCACTAAGCAATTCAGCTGATGCTCTTCATGAAGCTATTCAACCGATATAATATTTTAATCACGGGCATCTTCCTATTCCTCTCTACCAACTGACATTCAGCTTACCTTGTAATACTAACTGGTAATGATCACAATCAACATCTCCTCTCCGTACACAAGTGTCAACAATTAAATTTTTCTGGCACTGATCATAAATGACCAAATCTATTATGTTCTTCTGTTCCATATGTTTGTATGTACTGATGATTAATAAATGTGTTAAGCACACACATCCCATTCTTAAGCAAACTTTTATTAAGCTTTCACCACTATGGTTCACACTAGGATTCTTAAACTTACTCAGAATATTCTCAGATATCTCATTCTGTTGACTTGTCTGTCACAATGAAATCCCCTTCTAAAACTTTCTCTTTAGCACCAAAACTGGGTCAAAACAATTGTAGTGTTAATCTGAGAAATAATTCTTCTTATCAAAAAGTTCAGAATCACAAGGAATGTTATAATTACTGTTCGTTGAAGTTTCACTTTAATGCAGCCTTCAACTCTAGCCTTGACTTCTAGTGCAGCCATGAAATTCTCGCACTTATACAACTGTTGTGAATGGAGTTCACCTTTTCATAAAATTACACTTACACTAGCTTGCCCTCTTTTATCATCCAACACTGTATACCACACACTAACCAGTTGATCATGAATTCTTTCTTTTTAGTTTCACTTATGCAAGGCAGATCTAATAAATATTTATTCATTCCTTCATGCCATTCATCTTTCCATTTATTCTTCTGCATTCCATACATCAATCTTAAACTCACTCTATGGAGATCTCTTTCTTGTGCACTGTTTATCCTAGCAGAGGTGGGCCAGCTTTATCAAACAGCCTATTGTAGAATTGCGATGTCCCATACCTAAGTCCTTAAGTATCTTACTTTGTGTCTTGAAAATCATAGAAATACATCAGTATAGCGAATCAGCCCTTATTCAGCAGTTCCAGTTAGTCATTCCCATCCAAGGATTCTGCTACAGAACCCAGTGAGAGTTAATCTTTTGGCCAATGTTGTACAGAAGTAGTTGATATCTGAATGATGTTTATATTGAAGCTTACTTTTATATCAGATTTTCAGTTCCATAAAGGTTCTGTTGCTGTCATGTGTGGTATTACCCCCAATCCTTCAAGGTAAACGCACCATCCACTAAGAACACCTGCCCAAAAAATCGTGTTGTACGATGTACAAGTTAACATTACACAGTGACTGCTGCTTATTAAGACTCATGTTTGTGACTGCTTGTTTTGAGTCTTAAACAATGTGAAGAAAAACAGGAAATGCACTTAAGTTATATAAAAGTTATATTTTGTATGGAAGCTTTTGAACTTTATCTTTAATTGCACTCGACATTGTTTATTTCAGTTATGTGTTGCTGTTCAATTCTCTCAAAGAGTTAAAAGTAGCAGATTTTTTTTTCAATTTTCAAATATGCATGTTTAATGCTCTACTGCGTGCCCTATAGTAATAGTTTTTAAATAGTCTTTGTTAAGAAATTTCATTATTCAGAAAATGAAGATTCTGAAAAATATGAATTTCAAAATTTATTTTGTAAAATATATTTATTTCAACAAATGTGTATTAATAAAGCAGACAAGTACAGCTAGAGTTTAGTAGAGAAATGTAGCACTTGTGAAGTAACATTTTATGTAAGTAATACACACACTGACATAACATACAGAATGGAATACATGCAAAATACAAAACATTTTAATAAAAAGAGCAGTGTCTAAATGTCTTGGCTCTCTTGATAACCAGTGACTTAGCACCTTCTCCTTTGTGCTACTTGGCTTAAAAATAAAACATAGTGACATCACTCAGACTTGACTTGAGCACACCTTTGTTTTGTGGTGATGTCACACATTGAGTTAGAGAGAGTAAATGAGCATTTTTTTTTTAAATTTTCAACAGTTCCTTCCCACAATGCTTGTTTTCTTTATACAGAATATAAGATTTATATATCTCCCCCTCTTAAACATATATTAGCACTGCTAAATGATCTTATTACTTACATGTCAAGGTAAACAAAAGTTAGTCCTATTAAATCACAACAGTTTTTGTGCTTACTTGCATTCAGTCCTTTTGTTAAAATGTTCTTAGGTATGTCGATAGAACTTAAGTGTCTTACATTAATGTTACCACATTCATGAATTTAAAGAATGAAGTGATGACTTATGTCTGTTTGGTTCTAGAGTGGTAAACAGGGTTGTGTACCAGTTTCTGAGCTAATTGGTTATTGCAAAATATGGTTGCCGGTGATGTTATTGGCCTTGAAGAAAGTTCCCCATAGAAATGTCTTAAATATAGTCACCTTTACAGCCTGAGACAGGCCCATATACTCTGCTTTTGTCAACAATGTGACTGTGCACTGTTTCTTGGATTCCCAATTTATAGCCGTGCTGGCGAATTTGAGAACTAAACCGGTGTAGGATTTTTTGTCATTGACATCAGAAGCCAAGTCAGCATCCACAAAGGCCATTAATGCCTCTTCAGTGAGGTTGAATACAAGTCCTAGATCTGATGTACCTCTCAGGTATCTCAGTATTCTTTTTGTGGCTACCAATGAGCTTTACCCGGGTTGCTATTAAACCGGCTAAGAAAATTCACGGCTCATGTAATGTCAGGTCTGGTTGCAACAGAGAATACTTTCATTTCAGTCTTCATTTTTGGGACTCATTTATTTACTGAGCTTAGTGCTATTATCCTTGGGAGATGATACAGCTTTAGCATCCTGCATCTTAAATTTATGCAGGATATCATACGAGGATATCCTGTATGAATATCTCTGGTGACTTTGTTATGCTGTTTGCTTTTAGTACAAACTCAATGACCAAACAATAATGCAAGGTTCTCATGTCTTTCATTTTAAATGAATTTGCTAAATTGTCCCTAATGATTTCATAGTTCTTTTTGCTGTCTGCAAAAACCATCAAATCGTCAATCTAAACGATGACGATGACCTCAGCAGTAGGAGTTTTCATGTGATAAACACATTTGTCTGAATTGAGTGCTTTAAAACCCATAAATTTCAATTAAGGTTGACCATTTTAATAAATAAACTTGGTCTCCATCAGATTTATCGTTGAAACCCTCAGGTAATTCCATATAGATCTCTTCATATAAGTTTCCATTAACATGAGCCATTACAAAATCCAGCTGATAAAGCTGTTAAACCATTTTCAACTGCCTAAGCAATTACAGTTCCGATTGAACTTAATCTTGCGATGGGGGAAAAGTTCTCTTCAAAATCAATTCCAGGTGTTTGTGAACATCCTTTTGCAACTAATCGTGCTTTTAATTTCTCAATACTTTGGTCTTAATCAAATTTCATTTTGAGAACCCACTTACAACCAATAACTCTTGTGTTTGGTTTAAGCTACCATTATTCTTGCTTTCTCCTTGTTGAGGATGTTATATTCACATTGCATTGCTCTCTTACAGTTATTACGAAGTGCTCCATTTAAGGCCTCAGAGAAACTCGAATTTGTTTCAGTGTTGCTAATGACTGAATGGTTTCATTATTTCTGTGGGAATGGTGTGATATCCTTCTGCTGGTCTCCCTGGCTTCCCTGCACTGATTTTTTTTGGACGGCCAGATGTTCTGACTCTTGTTAGTGCATGACCTTCGGTTGGAGACAAAGAGAAACTTTGCACTTTCAAGGAGTTTAACGTAACTTCCTCTGACATAACTTCTTTGCTTTTCTTGGCATCAGACACAGTGTTCTCACCTGGTAGGAGGGGGAATCACTCACTCTGATGCCCGGAACTGGCATTTTGGGTGTCATAATAAATTCTATTTCCAAGTCAGAAGGAAGATAGTCTTTGAGTTTGTGCAGTACCCAGGTTTCACTGCCATACATCAGAGTAAGAAAAATTACAGTTTCATACATAGCCATTACAGACCTTTTCAAGGATCCATCAAACCTGTGAAACCTTCTAAGGCAGCTATGACTTCGGGATGAATTCACAGTACTCCTCTTTGTTAATGTGGTTGATCAGGTTTTGAGATTAATGTTATGTTTTTCTGAGCTGGGTATTTAACATTGAATTATTGTTTTGCGTCTTTCAGGAAGCTTGTTGCAGATGATGAAGAAACTAATGTAGTTATTCATGTTGCAATGGACAATATGGTTATTACTAGTGAAATCAGTAAGTTTTTGCTAGAAGCTTATTCTTTATTTTCTGTTAGCAAGAATACCTTCATTATTGTTATTTGTAGAAAACTCTTAAAATCAGAAAGGGATACTGATAAAAAATGTTAATTCATGAGTTAAAGATTTTTCATCAATATCACTTTCTGATTTTAAAAACTTGTCATTTAATGTAAAGTGCATGTATTGTGCAGATTCATATTGTTTAAAAGTAAAGTTTGGATTCACAATAATGTAATTCTTAAGGTAGTTTTTTTCCCTTAAAAAAGAGAACCCCTTCCTAATTTTAAACACTTACTTGTCTTTACATGTGTTGTATGTGTAAGTTTTATGGACAGTTAGTTGTACTGTGTGGTTTGATATACGAAAGTTAAAACTGTGGACTCCTTTTTAGCACGTCTTTTGTAAAAAAAGAACGTGCTTCTGTTATCGGTTTGTCCGTCCGTCTGTACCCACGAAATCTGTGCAACTATTTGTCCGATTTGAAAAATTCTTTTTGCATTGGGAAGCTTGAAATATGCAAATGATTATCCTTTATTTCGTTTTTTTTTTACGATGCACAATTTTGCCGCTAGGGGGTGTAAATGCAGATGATGTCGAATTCAAAATTACGTTTTAATCCACATATTTGCTTCTAAACATCCGATTGAAAAAATTCTTTTATCTTTCGATTCCATTTATGTCGAAGAGTGTTTTAGATATAGTGTCACTTTCAAATTATGCATAGATTTTCCGCTAGGGGGCATAAAAGTAAATTACATTTTTTCCGATAACTCTTCTCCTAAAACTCCGATTTGAAAAATCTTTTTTCAGCGGATACATCTCCTAATGGAAAATCTTTTGCATATAATTTCGAATTTTTGGTAAAGAATACTTTGGCCACCAGGGGGCGTAAAGTGTTAATTTTTGCTTCTGATGTATTTGCCATAAAATCTGGCCTTCTAAAATATCGATTGAAAAAATTCTTTCGTGGACTGATGCACTCACATCGATAAACCTTTTCGGAATACTTTTTCCTAAAATATCCCACAGTTTCTCCGCCAGGTGGCGTAGTTGTATATCTTATTTTTGTCAATATCTCTACTTCTAGGAGTCCGATTTGAAAAATTTCTTCTTTGTTGGATAGTGTTTTCCATGGGACATGTTTTTCATATAGACTTTCCGCTAGGGGGCGTAAGGGTAAATTGTGTTTCCCCCTATATCTCTGCTTCTAAATCTCCAATTTGAAAAATTCCTTCTGCACCGGATACAGCTCCTGATGGGAAATCGTTTGCACATAATTTCTAATGAAAAAAATGGTTTGGCCACCAGGGGCGTAAATCTTAATTTCCGCTTCTGATGTATTTGCAGCAAAATATGAGCTTCTAAATTCTCGATTAAAAAAAACGTCGTTTATAGACTGATACTACTCATGTCGACAAACCTTTTAAGAACATTTTCTTCTTAAAATAGTGCATGGTTTCTATGCCAGGGGCGTAGATGTGTATATCTTATTTTTGTCAATATCTCTGCTTTTAGGGGTTCGATTTGAAAAATTCCTTTTTTGTTGGATAGTGTTTCCAGTATGACACGTGCTTCATATAATTAAAAAAATTCAAGTAATTCATAGACTTTCCGCTAGGGGGCGTAAAGCTAAATTGCGTTTCTCCCTATATCTCTGCTTCTAAATCTCCGATTTGAAAAATTCTTTCTGCACCGGATACAGCTCCTGATGGGAAATCGTTTGCACTTAATTTCTAATTTTTGTAAAAAAAAAATGGTTTGGCCACCAGGGGGCGTAAACCTTAATTTCCACTTCTGATGTATTTGCAGCAAAATATGAGCTTTTAAATTCTCGATTAAAAAAAACGTCATTTGTAGACCGAACTACTCGTGTCGACAAACCTTTTAGAAACATTTTCTTCTTAAAATAGTGCATGGTTTCTGCGCCAGGGGCGTAGACGTATATCTTATTTTTGCCAATATCTCTACTTCTAAGAGTCCGATTTGAAAAATTCCTTCTTTGTTGGATAGTGTTTCTAGTGTGACATGTTTTTCCTAAAAATTCAAAATTTTCTAGTAATTCATAGATTTTCCGCTAGGGAGCGTAAACGTAAATTGCGTTTCCCACTATTTCTCTGCTTCTAAACCTCCGATTTGAAAAATTGCTTCTGCACCGGATACAGCTCCTGATGGGAAATCCTTTGTACATAATTTTAAATTTTTGTAAAAAAATGGCATGGCCACCAGGTGGCTTAAGTCTTAATTTCCACTTCTGATGTATTTGCAGCAAAATATGAGCTTTTAAAATCTTCTCGATTGAAAAAAGTCTTTTGTTGACCGATGCTACTCATGTCGACAAACCTTTTAGGAACACTTTCTTCTTGAAATAATGCATGGTTTCTACGCCAGGGGGCGTAGATGTATATCTTATTTTTGTCAATATCTCTACTTCTAAAAGTCCAATTTGAAAAATTTCTTTGTTGTTGGATAGTGTTTCCGATACAAAAAGTTTTTCCTATAAATTCAAAAATTTCGCGTAAATCATTTAAGACTTTCTGCTAGGACGCATAAAGGTAAATTGCGTTTTCTGCTCCTAAAACTCCGATTTGAAAAATTCTTCCTGTATCGCATACAAGACCTGATGGAAAATATTTTTCACATAATTTCTGATGTTTTGTAAAGAATGGTTTGGCCACCAGGGGTCATAAGTGTTAATTTCTGCTTCTGATGTATTTGTAGCAAAATCTGGGCTCCTGAAAACTGGACTAAATTTTTTTTTCTTGGACCGATACCGCTCATATGGAAAAACCTTTTAAGAATACTTTCTTCCTAAAATAATGCATGGTTTTCCCACCAGGGGACGTAAAGTCGCATCTTATTTTTGTCGATAACTCTGTTTCTAAGAGTTCGTAAGCTCAAGATTCCGTTTACACCAATACCTGAGGGATTAAAGACCCGATTGAAAAACTTCTTTCTTCTGTCAGATACTATTGTTTTCCATACCAGTTCCATTGCCTTTGAATAGCTTTGATAAATTTAATTTGCGTCAGAACGGATTCAAAAGACGTGCTTATTACACCCGAAAATTCGGTGTCATCTTTCTTGTTTAATGTTATGATGAGTTTCTTCAAAAGTAGCTAGTGTCAGTTACCAGTGCTGTATCATAGACACAGTCACCCAGTTGCTGTTCAGAATGCACGATAAAAAGTCATTAATTACTAGGATAAAATCTTTTTCTCTGACAGATGGAAAGAAAAATGTTATATCTGGTCTGGCTGTTCCTTTATATATATGTGAATTGAAAAGCAACACATGGCCTTTGTGTAGTATTGCATTTGAGTTAGTTCTAGTAAATAAACTGTTTTGCTGTAAGCATTTTCCCTGCTAAAAAATATTTGAGAAATGTACATACATACATACATACATACATACATACATATCACTAAGCTGTTCTCTGAGATTCAGAGGTTAGCTCCAAGAAGAATTACAAACTACCAGATATTTTTACTTACTGTTGTCGTATCAAACTTCTCCATTTACAGCGATCTTGACATACAACTCGGGCTTCACTGATATCCATTACACCCCATACACAAGATCTTTTATACTTCATAATCATAATCTTTTCCTCATGCAAACACTCCAGAATCTGATCCACCCATGTCTTCCTTGGCCTACCTTTGTCTTTCCTTCCTGCCATTTGGGCTAAAAAGATTTTCTTAGTAAGCATCTCATCACTCATTCTCTCAACATAGCCAAACCACCGAAGCATATTAGTCTCCACCTTGCTATTCTTGCATTTTTTTACTGCACATCGGGGGGGGGCTGTTATCCTGTGTGTTGTACCGCTAAAATTTTTGTGGACGTAGAAAATCGCTGAATTGTTATCACTGAATACATAAGAAAATTCAATTGTGAACTAGTGACAAAAGTAATCATGAAGAACCACAGTCTGAAGAAAATAAAGGTTTGTCAGTAATGGAAGAAAACAGATTATGGCATTCAGAAAAGAAAATGTTGTATTGTAACAAGAAATAGAGGCAAAATTTTGAGCAGAGTTAAAGAGTTCTACACAAACTATATGAAAGGGATGATACTTCTATTTCAGACATAAAGAAATATACAGACACTAAAGTTTCACCAGTCCTCCTAGCAGGAATTGTTCATGCAATTAAGAGTACAAAATGTGAAAGAGCTCCAGGGGAAGATGGAATTGCAGTGCACATTGTACAGGAAGCTAGTGAAGAAATAGAAACTGTATTTCCCAAGTTTTCTCTAGATGCCTCAGTGAAGGAAAGATTCCTAATAACTGGATCAATGTTACAGTGATCCTGCTACATAAAAAAAGGGGGAGGGGGACTTGAGGATCCAGGAACTACAGATCCATCAGCCCCTGTCAGTTGCTCACAAAGTCTTCACGAAAGTACTGCCACAAAACATTGCACAAGGCTCAACCAAGAGAACAAGCAGTCATGAAACATTGCACAAGGCTCAACCAAGAGAACAAGCAGTCATGAAACATTGCACAAGGCTCAACCAAGAGAACCAGCAGTCATGAAACATTGGACAAGGCTCAACCAAGAGAACAAGCAGTCATGAAACATTGCACAAGGCTCAACCAAGAGAACAAGCAGTCATGAAACATTGCACAAGGCTCAACCAAGAGAACCAGCAGTCATGAAACATTGGACAAGGCTCAACCAAGAGAACAAGCAGTCATGAAACATTGCACAAGGCTCAACCAAGAGAACAAGCAGTCATGAAACATTGCACAAGGCTCAACCAAGAGAACAAGCAGTCATGAAACATTGCACAAGGCTCAACCAAGAGAACAAGCAGTCATGAAACATTGCACAAGGCTCAACCAAGAGAACAAGCTGGATTCAAAAGTGCTTACAGCACTATAGATCTATATTCTTGCTGCCCTTGTCCTTCAATAAATCTGTCACAAATTATCGCCATGTTGTCACTTTTTCTCCACTGTGTTAACATTGTCCTGATCTGCACTGTTGTTATCACGATTGCTTTCATTCAAAAGCATTTCAACTAGTTTTGCCATGTTGCTGAGTGAAATTTTCCACGTCTTCATCTTTGCTGTTATCATCATCATTATTACCTTCATTCAGAATCGTTTCAGCTATTTTCACCATGTCACTGGGTGGAATTTTACACACCCTCCTCATCTTCATTGTTATCATAACTATTATCTTCATTCAGAACCATTTCAGCTATTTTCATCATGCCACTGAGTGAAATTTTCCACTTGTGTCTTTGTGTCAGCATTTGAAGAAAAGTGCTGATTTCAGAACTTTTTGGATTTCGCACAAGGGATACTCAACCTGTAGTGTAATTCGAAACACATTGCAAATAGTATTGCTAATGATGGGTACAAATAACCCTGATGATTAAAAATAAACATTAATAAAGATTTATATGGGCTAATTTATCTTACTGTTAACAATTATTTTATGCAGATATGTTAACTGGCTTGATTAATATTTGCTAAACCATAATCAAGTTTTAGAGATTAGAGTATTCACAAGTTCACCAATAAATGGGAAAGTTATGGGGATATTAATGTTGTTTCTTTGTGTAGTTTAAACATTTGTCATTGACAGGTGACCAGGTGCTGCTAGAATCAGGTGACCAGGTGCTGCTAGAATCATTTGTCATTGACAGTGTTAATATATATTATTTTATTTGATAGTAAAAACTGTTACAAAAGAGATGCCCAGTAACTAACAGAAATGTTGCGACATACTGGTTTTTTTTACTTCGCTTGTTTTTTCCCCCAGTTTGGTTTTCTTCCTTTTACAAATTGTCCATTCTCATGTCTGCAAGTCATTATGGTAAATATTAGTTAAAAAGCAGTATACATTTTTGCTGTTAATTAAAACATATCACTAGAATAAGAAAAAAAGAATATTGTCTTTTTGAAGAACTTAAAACATGATAACAAAAAAACAAAAAAAAAACATGAAGAGAACAAAAAATCTAATGTATGGGCACCTACATTTCCTATGCTATGGGAAAACCAGAAATAAGTTTATCTGAAGTAGAAAATGACTTGCTATAAGCAAGAAAATCAGGGAAATTTGGACTGTGGGTGACCAGGTGCTGCTAGAATTATTTAAGGAGCAGAGGAATGCTGATTTGCTTGTCAACCAGTCATTTAAGATGCACAGAACAGTTCTTGGGAATTAGCACTGATTCACTTTTATCGATTTGTCAGTACAGTTATTAATCATGGTACCACTTCATCATTTATATACTGACAGGTTTCATTAACCTGTGTAATTTTACTGATTTTTATGAAATTTTTGACAATACTGTATGAAATCATAAATCAATACTGACAACTAAATACTCATTTCTGCTGTCTTCATAAAATTTTGCATTCATTTGACCATTATTATTGTTCTGCAAATGCATTCAGAGTATTATTCACTGTGCTGATTACTAACAATATTCATGTGGTTTTCTAGTCAACATTTCCTGAAGCTGATGAAGTATATCAACTATCATGAATATCATTAATGTTTTATTGATTTTCTTTAAAGGAACAATCATATATTGTTTAATATTTAAAACTCCTGTGCTGTTCTTCTGGTTTTTCTAGTTAGAATAATCTGTCTTGCTTCTAAAAATTTTCTTCCAGATACAAAAATCTTTTTTATACGAAAATGTGCCCATCCAAATGTGCCTTTTCCCATTCCTCCCTGAATGAAAAATCCCACATATCAGTTGCTCTCTAAGGCAAACAGGGTGTGTGCTATATGTTGTGTCTGTTACACATACACACACACACATATGTATTTATATACCTTTATTTCATTGTTGATTGAGTTAAGTTTTTCATGCTGTCGGATCCTTCAATTGCATGCAATCATGTGGCAGCCAATTATACTGTTAGTGGTGCTGGCCAGTGTATGGCTATTGAAAGAATGCTACTTAAGAGTGAAACAGCAAGTAAATATTGTTACACTCCTAGCCTCAGCCTCAAATTGCATAGCATGCCTTAAGGCATTACCTTCAGTAGCATGTTAGTGATTGGCTGACAACCCAGAGGCAAGCATCAGAATTTGTTATGAACAATGTGTATCTTTTATCCACTAAAATCTCATTGGTTAGGTGATATAACAAGCATTAAAAATTTTCAATGGAAATTAATAACACTGGCACTCAGAAATGACTAATTCTACATCAGGATTGGCACAAGACAACAGATATTTAATTAACATAAACTAGTAGTCAAGACATCAACTTGTAATGTATATGAAACAGAAAGGAAGAGGCCTCTTCATTTCTGCTCCCTTGAATTTAGTCTCGGGTATAATTTTTCAGAGCAGTTCATTAGGCTTTATCAGTTTTGTCATGCCGAGACAAGTTAATTTTCTGTCACTAAAAGTTTTCACATAGTTTCCAGTTCACAGCCTCTATATGGGGATTCGAGTTCTTGCATACTCAATTTGTGTACTAACAAATTGTCTTAATTTTTACCTTCGTGTAATGCTAGAAGGCTAATCCATGGTAGCAGCTCTCTGCTGACCTGCATGGGCAGCTGGTGATAATGCACACACATTTTTTTCTGCTTGCTGTGGATGACATGAATGTAAACATTGGAAAGAAACTATTAGTCTCCTAGGCCACTTCTGCATCCTGCTCTCTCTCTCTTCTCATGGGGCAGCCAGTGAATTACCTTTGCAAGCAAACATCCATTCATAAACAATGGCTGCTCAGCTCTGCTGTTTAAAAGGGAGAATTCCATCCCATGCTTCTCTTAGGTGAGTTCATGTGCTGTATTGATGTGTAATCTGCTACCATTGGAGATGAGCTGCTTTATTTCTAGTCAGTCTGAGTTGTGTACCAGATTGTTCGTTTTGTTCTTCATTCTCATTACTGTAATCTCTTCCTCATGTAGTCTAGAGAATTTGCTGTTCCTTGACAATGCAAGTGCTGCAGAAATCACTGTGCTTATTTCTTTAGATGTAGGTGCTCTCATTTGTTGTTGGCATGACCATCATAGTCAGTCGGCACAATTCTTACCAACTTTGGTCAGGCTCTTTTCTACAGAACTTTCTTTCTTCCAAACATCACAGAACTGTCTCGTTCTATGACTGGTCATCTACCCAACCACCTCTGTATGCTTTTTGCTTCTACAACAGGACACCTTTCTCATGACTTAGCTTCCGATTTCCTGTCATCTTGCTAAGACTTCTGTCTTCCATCAATGGTCATTTTAGTAACAGAAAGCTGCAGAAATGTTAGATGGGAATGACACACTGTTACATTTGGAATCCATGTCTGTGACCCCTTTTACAACCCTGTTTGAATTTTAGTTTCATTTCCTTTGATCAAATTTCACTTTTGCCCCAATTAAAAATAAATAAATTAATAAAATTGCTGTAATGTCTCCTCCAAGCCCATTGTACTTGATAATTACAATAGCTTCTCTGTCTGCAAAAGGGAGACCTCGGATGACGTTGGCTGAATGATGTTCTAACGTGGCACTTTTTACTCTTTTTTTCTATGTGTTTTGGATTCCATCCTCTGCCCGCACGTTTATTGCTTCACAGGACAGAGTCCCCCTTTTCTCAGCTATGTACCCCAGTGTTCACTCCTGTTCATAGCAACAGCTCTTAAATTCGTTCCCCTTCATTCATTAGCACCTCTGAAACCTTACAATTATCTACACAGTATTATAATACTGTCCCTGCCTTCTGCTAATCTAATAAATTAAGATACCCCAAATATGTAACAGTATTATGCTTGCTTAATTTCATGTGGCTCAAATTGTTTGTATTCATGCCTTTAGGATATTCATTGAGGAAAAAATATACTTTTTGTGGAAATTAAGAATCTTGCATTTTTAAGCTGTCATAGTTTTCAGCAATTTGGAACTATTAAGTACGTTTTTTTTTTCAATTTGATATTTTAGGTAGTGTTTATATGAAACTACATGTTTTGTTCCACAATGGCAAGAGAAAAACTCTAGCAGGCTATTATTTCTTGTATTTTTTTGGATTTTTTAAAAATATTTTGATCACCTGATTCTTTGTGTGTTTGTATGTGTGTATTGGCAACAGTGATGAGAATTCATATTCATCAATAGTTGATTTGGCAGTTTTGAAAGTCACCATGATATAGTCCGTGTGAAAGTTAGTGAAGAAACTGTGTCAGCACGAATGCAGCAAATGAATGGGTGAAAAACGTATGATGTAATATGAAGTAGGTTATTGCAAAGATTGCAGACAGTGATGTCATATTGTATAGTATGATTTCATATGTACCCTCACCTAGTGTTAGTTGTTGGCCAGGTGAAGAGTGGTGTAATGGCAACTTCAGGCTAATACATTGAGGTGCCTTGTCATACTCTTTGCAAAAGGACTGGGTGTTTTAAAAAACCATGTGAACACAAGTGCTCCTAAAATGTTCATTAGTGGGTTATGAAAGGTTAAAAACTTTTGTAAAATGTAAAAGTTGCATCAGTAAAAATAAGAATAACTCAAGCTTCATCACAAAATTTTTAGTGCCATTTTTTTCAACCTTTTAATGTGGCTCAAAGCCAGGTTGCAAAATTTTCCTTCTCTTTGTAGAAAATCTCTGTAAGAATGCCAGCCTCTGTAATCATGAAGAAGATACATCAGCATCAGTGCCCAGTAGGAACCAAATAAATGGAATGGACCAAAGTGCAGATGACATTTCAAATAGCCAGTGCCAAAATGATGGAAGTTCTGAATGGCAGCCTCTGTTGCTAATAATACCATTGAGATTAGGTCTCTCAAACATCACAGAAAAGTATTTTGAAAAATAAAGGTATGTATGTATGTGTGTATGTGTGTGTGTGTGTGTGTGTGTGTGTGTGTGTGATATGTTACATAGTGTAATAATATGTTACGATGTACTGCAGTGGAAGCCGAATATGATAAACTCATTTATGATTTATGTTGTCAGTACTCTAAATCAAGCTGTGGGATATTTTAGGTAGTTTCAGATTTGAATGACCAACTAGTTAACTAGACATAATTTTTTTTAGCCAGTTTATGATTTTTTGTGCATGAAGTTGTGATGAGCTGGAATGATTTGCAAATTTAGAAATGCGTATTACAGATATGACTGTATGCCAGCTCTTGATTATTTATGGCTGAATTCCCTAAGGGTTTGACACTGTGATTCGTGGACTGTGATCAGACCACGAAATGATTTTTTCAATTGAGCTTTTAGAAGCTCAGATTTTGCTGCAAATACCTACGAAGCAGAAATTAACGCTTACGCTCCCTGTTGGCCAAACCATATTTTATAAAAAAAAAAAAAAAAAAAAAAAAAATAGAAATTACAATTAAAACATTTCCCACCAGGAGCTGTATCCGGTGGAGGAAGAGTTTTTCAAATCGTAGTTTTAGAAGCAGATATATCGGGGAAAGCACAATTTACCTTTACTCCCCCCCCCCAGCAGAAAGTCAATGAATTACTTGAAAATTTTGTAATTATTGGGTATATAAATAAGTTTTGAGAGATTTGAGGTGAACAAAACACGTTGTTGGAGAACAGAAACAATATTTTAATATTAATCGAAGTATGCTCCCTCTGAAGCTACAACTTGACTGACCCCATCTTTCGGGCAGTGAACATATGCCCTGAAGGAAGAATTCCGGTTCCTTGGAAGAGATCCAGTTGTCCAGCCAATTTTTTGATGTCTTCATAAGAACTAAACCGTTCTCCAGAAAGTGCTGACTGCATCGACTGAAACAAATGGTAATCCGATGGCGCAAATCTGGCGAATATGGCGGGTGGGGTAGAACTTCCCAGTCGGATCCTTCTAAGTACTTTTTCACAGGTCGAGAAACATGTGGTCTCGCGTTGCCATGCTGTGAGATGACTTTGTTGTGTCTGTTCTCCCATTCCGGTCGTCTTTGCGTGAGAGCTCGTTTTAAACGCATTAATTGGGTTCGATACCGATCACCAGTAATAGTTTCTGACTGTTTCAGCAGTTCATAGTGGATCACATCCTTCTGGTCCCACCAGATACACAGCATTACCTTTGAACCATGGATATTGCATTATGGTGTTGAAGGACCTGGTTCACCTGTCTTCACCCATGCTTTCTGTCGTTTAGGGTTATCGTACCATATCTATTTCTCGTCAGCAGTAATAATACGAAGCAAAAAAAAACTTTCTTTTCTGCCTTCGACGTTCAAGGTCTCTTTCCCGCAAAGCATGTAGAACCCAATTCCCTTCTTTTTGCACCATTCCCATGGCATCTAAACATTGTGAAATGCATGGTTGACTAACATTTAATGCTGCTGCTAGTTCTTTTTGGGTCTGGCATGGATCCTCGTCGAGTAAAGCTTCCAATTCGGCATCAGCAATATTTTTGTGTGGTCCAGAACGTTCTTTATCACTGACATCAAAATCATTCCTTTTGAATCGTTTAAACCAATACTCACATGTTTTTATGGATGGGGAATGTTCACCATACATTTCTGACATTAAGCGATAGCTGTCGGTAGCACTTTTTTTGACAATAAAGTAATGCACTAACACTTCCCGCAAATGCTGTTTTGTCGGGACAAAAGTTGCCATTTTCCATTGAATAAAACAAATACGTCTTCGCACCTCAATCGAACGTCGTATACTGACTCTGACAGCTGGTGTCTGGTACTGCGATATCGCAGTGTTGCCACCTTAAAATACATGCGAGCAGTAATAAGTATGACACCGAACAGAAATCCCTCAAAACTTATTTATGGAAAACATGTCACACCGGAAGCTCTATTCAACAAAGAAATTTTTCAAATCGGACCATTAGAAGCGGAGATATTGACAAAAATAAGACATACATCTATGCCCCTGGCAGAAAAGCCATGCACTATTTTAAGAAGAAAATATTCTGAAAAGGTTTGTTGACGTGAGTAGATACTACTCACGTCAACAAACCTTTTCGGAATATTTCGGTCCACGAAAGAATTTTTTCAATCTAGATTTTAGAACCTCAGATTTTGCTGCAGATACATCAGAAGCAGAAATGAGCACTCATGCCTCCTGGTGGCCAAACCATATAACAAAAATTTGAAATTATATGCAAAATATTTCCCATCAGGAGCTGTATCCGCTGCAAAAATAATTTTTCAAATTGGCGTTTCTGAAGAAGAGATATCGGGAGAAACACAATTTACTTTTACGCCCCCTAGCGGAGAATCTATGCGTAACTTGAAAAAGTGACTATACCTAAAATATAATCTTCGGCATAAATGGAATCGAAAAATAAAAGAATTTTTTGAATTGAATGTTTAGAAGAATATATATGGAATATAATGTGTTTTGAATTCAATATAATCATTTACGCCCTCTAGCGGCGAAATTGTGCATCGTGAAAAAAAATGAAATAAAGGATCACCATTCACACATTTCAAGCTTCCTAATGCAAAAAGAATTTTTCAAATCGGACTATTAGTTGCAGAGATATGGTGTCTACAGACAGTCAGATGTAAGTCTGTAGACACGTCTAACCGTAAGTCTGTAGACACCATATCTCTTTTTTACCAAAAGACGTGCTAAAAGAAATCTGTAGTGGCCTCCACTGGACTTTGTCATACATAAACTGAAATGTGAAGATGCGTAACTAAAAAAAACTGCAAAATATAAAATTTAATGTTGATAAGCCCTTCAATTATTGAGTTATGTAACAAAATAAGAAAAGTTCAATAGGAAACGCCTCCTTCCGGTTACCCGATTGTTACTAAAATCTCAGTGAGCACATGAATATATGTATAACAAAGCTGCTAAATAATAAATTTCGTCTAGATATCCACAATAGTATTTGAACTTTATAAAGAAAGAGCAAACACATTAGGGGGAATGCCCCCTTCCGTTTCCCCGATTTGTAACAAAATATAATCAGCACATCAAGGTACCACAAAACCCCCAAATATTAAATTTTGTTAATATAGTTTTTGAGTTATGGTGGATACAAAACAGACAGACACACAAGACACCGCAGCCAAAATAGTGAAATCGTATTCGGCAATACGATTCCGTTGAAATCTCGAAGTCGAATTTTTGCACAATGAATATTTCTCATACTAATGAATGAGAAAGTAAGAAAAAAAAAAAAAAAAAAAAGCCTGCCTGCCAACACTGCACTTTCAATTGTTGCTTTTAATAATCAGATTACTTGTAAGCTAGATCACTCTGACCATAATTCTTGAGATGACACTTATTCGCAAACCAAAAATTGTAGGTCGACCATCGTAGAATCAATATGTCTGTACTTATTTGAAGCTCATGGTCATCGAGCTAGGCACGCTGCTTTGCACACAATTAAATAGCTGACTGCTGACAGCATTTTCACACGATGAATTTTACTAACACAAAATTAAATTATACTTTCTGTGCATACTGCATTGGCATTCACTAAGTAGTTGATGTTACACAGGAGGAACAAACATGATAGAGGGATAAACAACTTCACTACTGAGTTCCCGAACACCCACTACTCCAAGAGCGAGACAGCTGGAAAAGAGAGCTTACGCACTGCACTCACATGATCCACTGAAGCTTCTCTCGACAAAGTTAGCACACCCGATCTCTGTCGCCATTGGTATTTTTTTTTTCTTAACCCAGGCAAACTGAAACAATATTATCTAAATCATCTTTCTTTTCCTTCTCTCTCTTTTCACTATTTTTGACAAAAAATGCCGTCCTCTGAGGAGTGCCGCCCTGGTGCGTCGCACCTTCCACACCCTAGCGCGCCGGACATGATTTGGAGCTTCTGTTCACTAGAAGGGTAACTAAGGTATTAGTGGCTGTTCGTGATGCTGTTGCTTGTTGCAAGTTGATTAAGAGAGTTAGTTACCACACACACACACACACACAGCCTGGTAAGCTTTATTATAAAGCTGAGAGAAAACAGAAGAACCAAAAGGAATTAGCTATTGCATTTACAAAACATGAAGACCTAGTGCCATTTGTATATACAGGAAATTACACAATTTTGTACATACACCATGTAATGCTTGCTATTGACAGGAGTGAAGTTTAAAACAAATTGATGTATAAATTGATCTGTATGTCATAACTTTTTGTTAATTTGAGTAGTGCTAGTAATCTATTTGGTAATAATTTTATTATTCACAGACAATAACATATATATGTGCAATGCACATATCATTGTATATGAATATTTATTACAAAATTTATGAAAATCTGAATTGTTTTCATTTCAATCTGAATTAAAAATTTTTTTATCCGATTTTGTACCTCTGAATAGGGCTTTTTTTAACTCCTCCAAAGCAACATATTTTATTTATAGTATGGAAATTAACAAAAAAATCGTCATAACTTTTTGATGGATGTACGCAGTTAGCCATAGACTGGTTGTGTTTCATTTGCGTGCCTATTTCACGATGATCGGAAAAATTGGGCAATGTGTCTGTGTCAAACTTGGCCTGAAACTTCACATAGTATGTTCAGAAATGAGACAATTAAACAGATTTATGATGATGATTTAATGAGCTTTTGTATGCAAGTGTTAGTAGTTTTGCCAGTTGAAAATAGGCCAGACTTCCACGGAAAGTAATGAGCATGTTGGATGGATGAGCAGCAACAATGAAATGATAAAGAAAGTGGATGAAAAAGTGAAAGATAATCAGGGAATTGCAATAAGAGAACTATTTGATGAAATTAGACATTTTGTTTGTTTCAGTTCAGACTCAATATTGACTGAAGCTGTGGGCACTAGATGTGCTCATTCCAGTTCATTTTGTGGCAGTATCCTTAGACCAAAATTCAGTTGTTGCAGCAGAAGACATTTTTATCCACCTAGCTGAAAAAAGCCTGCCAAGTTCAAAGCGACACCAAAGTGCTCATTTAAAAAAAAATAGTGATGATGTTGTTCAACATGAGTATGTTCTACAAAGCCAGGCAGTAAATAAATAGCATCATGGAAAATTCTCTGCCACATGAGCAGTATAGTGCACTAGAACAGTGACAGCAAGGTGGCTGGCAAATCTATCATGGCTGTGTGCTTGCACACTCCTCCCAACTTATGAAACAAATTGCTGGCCAAAATCAGTTTCCACAAGTGCATCAAACCCCATACTTACCAGATCATGTTCCATGCAACTTTTTTATTTTTCAAAATTAAACTAGCACCAAAAGGTGATGAAAGATTTGATGACACAGAAACAGTTAAACATAATGCAACACAGCAGAGATGCTTTCAACTGTAGAAAGACCACTGAAACAAGCGTGTGTTCTCAGAAAGATCCTATTTTGAAGGAGATTATTCTTAAACCTGGTGAGTTAACTATATTTTCCCCCACAGCTGTAGTCTGGATACTATTTTTTTTTCTTTTTATCATCATCAGGCCTGGTGTATATTACTTACAGGGTGCGATGTTTGGATGAAACAAGTGTGTACATACAAAGCTTTGTTTATGTATATAGACATACACTGAGTGATCACTGAATTATGATCACCTACCTAATACTTTGTAGGTCCTCCTTTTGCTCTCAGTACAGCAGCTATCCATCATGGCATTGATTCAATAAGATGCTAGAAGCAGTTGGGACGTATGGCTAACCAAGCTGTTTGTAATGGGGCATTCAATGCAAGTACTACCATGGTGATTGGTGTATCCAAACACTTAATATACCATTCCATAGTGTCCCACAAGTGCTCTATGGGATTGATATTGGAGGAGTTCAGAGGCCAATCAATATGCTGGAATCTGACCTGTGTTCCTCAAATCATTCCTGCCCAACATTAGACCTGTGGCTTGGCAGATTGTCATCTTGGAAGACACCGTCACCATTTGGGAAAAAGTGCAGTATTGCTGGGTGTACAGAGTCAGCAGGCAATTCACAATAGTAGGCACCAGTCATATGTTGTTCCACATGCACCAGGGGGTCTAAGTTCCTTCCATGTAAACATGCTCCACTGGCTTGCACTGTGGAGACCATGCATGATGGATCGAGGGCCTCGTGTTGTTTGCCCCAAATATGCACATGACCATCCACGGAGTGGAGTAAAAACACAACTCGTTAAACCAGCACACTTTTTGCCCAGTTGTCCGACGTACAACGTGCATGATCTTTGCTCCAAGCAAGTCTTTTGCATTGATGAACCGTGGTTAGGAGAGGATGTTGTTGGGGTTGTCTGCTGTTATAGCCCATACATGCAAGTGTGTGATGCATAGTCATGACAGATACTGTTCTGGGTTGACCTCTGTTTTACTGGGTTGTCAGCTGTTGTACAGTGCTGCGTCTGTTCGCCTGTACAAGCCGTCAGTTCCGGCACTCACCTCTCACATCAGTCTTTTGCTGTCCTGTGCAGTTTTGCCTCTGGGTTGTTGTTTGACCATTTCCATGCTAGTCCTGCTGCACCTTAACTATGGCAGCTTGCGAACGAACCACCAGTTCAGCTATTTGGTAAAGTGGGGCATCTGCTGTCAGAGCTCCTATAACCTGTCCTTTCTGAAACTGATAAATCCTTCCATTTACCCTTCACTCTCCAAGTTTTACTACCTACTGCTCCACTCACACCTTATATATATGCTGCATCGGTTGACCAATCGCGCCCTCTCGTAAATCTCGTGGTCAGTGGGTCGCATCCACTTTTTGATAAGAGTGGTCATGATTTAGTGATCACTCAGTGTATATTTGAAAGTATAATTCATTATACTCACCATACCTGTCTAAAAAGCTGGCCAGAATAATGTAGCTAGTGACCCCCTCCCCTGCAGGTTAATAAGTAGGTCAGATACCTCTCTGCTATACAGTGGTACCTCCAACTATGATGATGGTTAAACACAGCAACCTGAATGAGTTTGATCGTCAAGAGGTAGTCAGTGCAAGTGAAGATGGAGAGCTCCATTTCCTCAACTGCCGAATGTCTGGAATTGTCGAATGTGTGTACCAAGACAATGTCAAGATGAACAATACCAGGAGCTCCAAGAGAAAATGTAGCCATTGATATTCAAGGTGAGCACTGCCTCTCTTGTGTCATAACAGAAGGCTACTGTGGAGAAGTTAACATTGCCACTTGACCATGGATTCACCTATGAATATTCATGCAAACATCATTTGTATGAAGGCACAACTGGTCTATGACAGTCAGTGCCCACATTGAGCCTTGTTAACAGCATGTTTCTGGGCTATGAGGCTGCAATGGGTGAAGAAACATTGCCACTGAGTCATAGAAAACTGAAAATGGGAAGCTTTGTCTGTCCAATGAATCAAGGTTTCAACTACAATATACCAGCAAAAGGGTAGTGTGTGTCATAGACCCCTTTAGGCCATAAATCACAACTGTGAAGGTGGGATGTTACAAACCAGTGGAGGCAGTGTCATGTTTTGGGGTGTGTTTATGTTGGCCATCTTGAGGCCCTGTGTACCTATAGAGATGATCATCACCACAAAATGCTATTTTGACATACCAACCATCTATACCTGATATTTGCTCTCCATTTTCCAGAGCAGGATGCCTTCTTTCAACAAGATAGTAAGTGTCCTGTCTCATCACATCTGTTTGGTGAAGGACTGATATAGGAGCATTCCAGCACGTTGGGAACACTTGACCTTCTCACTCTCCAAATTTGATTCTCATTGAGCATCTGTGGGACAAAGTGGAGCCATGCGTTTGAGCATGAAACCTACCGCCATGCAACTCTTGGCACTTTACATACTTCTGTTATGGGATCATGGGCCACAGTACCCCCCAAATGTATCCAACACCTGGTAAAGTCCATGCCATGACACGCTGCTGCTGTTGTGAGGGCAAAAGATGGGCCTACATGTTATTAGGTGGGTGTGTATTTCATTGTATATCTCAATACAAAATATCAGTATCTATATTGGGATATATGCATTGATTTATTGAAGCAGATATGTGCCATCTTCTTCCTGAAAGTAAGAAACTGAAACACTACAAAGTTACCTGTTCATTTTAAGCTGATGTTTATGCCCAGTTATAGTTCTTTTATTTAGTGGAACTAAACTTGCACCATAGCTTTGCTGAAAGGCAACTCATTTCAGACAGGCTTTGAATTGCCTGGCTGATATGTTTTGAGAAAGTTTGAAATTTTTCTCTTTATTTGCTTTATATTGTAACTCTTCAAGATGAAAGTAAATGTATTGTATTCAGTTTTGCATTTTCATTGTTAATTTTTTCTGACATTGATTAATTTCTCTTTGTGAAGGCTTCCTTTACCATCAAAGGTTCACTTGGCATTTTAGGAGGAAGAACAAATCATGCTTCATATTTCATTGGCTGCACAGGTAAGAATGAAAGCTTTGGTCAGTAACAGATTTGGAGTTTTTTATTTAGATAATGCATCAGGCATTTAAAGCATCCATAGCAGAACAGACTTTTGAGATAAATTTCTCCTGGAATTGGGATGTTTCCTCTAATTTTGCCCCAAACTTAATTTTGTCCGTTCTTGCTTTTACATGTACTGAATTCATACAGACAATCAGCTGTTGCTTTGGCTTTTTTAAAGTTTTTGCTAACCCATTCGCCAAAGTTTTTTTTTTTTCCAAATGTAATCTTAAGTCGCCAATATTTTTTCACTCTCCATTGGAAATATAAAAAAGTCTTATAATAGTACAAAAACAATAGTTACTTATTTTTCCCTGTTAAGCAGCAAAATATTATTAAAAAAGGTAATATCATTGAAAAAGGTAATAGCCAAAATTTTCAATAAAACTATTATCTATCGCTAAAATGATTTTGTTTTTCCCAAATTGCGAAGAAAGTAATTGGCAGCTTGACCCCTAGACAATGGCATCTGTCCTCCCCAACCAAATTTAGGGACAGAATCAATTAGACAAAAAACTGATGTACAATATTTTTATGCATGTATTTGTGAAATGTTGATACATTTGATTGTTTTATACAGATTTTGCATAGCCCTAACTGCAGTTTGTACGTTACTTTGTTTCAGTACAATTATTCCACCCATGATTTATCCTTTTCATAGGCCCAACACAAGGATGTATTTATTGAACTGGATACACATTGTTTATCCAGGGGTTTGACCAAAAATGTTTGAGACAGTTTATACCTACAATAAATAAAATTGTGCTGTGGTACAATTTTGTTATATATATGAAACTGGGTGTACTGTGTTTATGTTATAAGTTCAATGCTTTGCAACATGAAATTAATGTTGAAGCAAAAATCAACTGTAGTGACACATCAGATAAACATTTACAAAAATTATGGCAACATGATCACTTCTTAATGTGATGTTTGTGGACCTTAATGTGATGTTGTGGACTTGCTCTTCAGGGTCAGATCGACCCTCCATCTGGCTGAGGTGGTCACATGCACTAGTGATAGCAAAATACAAATTCAACCTGGAAACAATTCACTGCAACAGATTATTTAAGTGTTTTGAAAGGCAACTTTGCTTGTATTTATTATAAAGCACACTTAAAAATTTTTATACTCCTGGGCCTGTATTCATTACAGTGTAGGTAAAAAAAAAAAAAAAAAAAAAAAAAATGCTTCAAGAGTCTTCAATTGGAATCCCATAGGGTAAGTTTTTAGAGTTGCTTTGTATGTGTATTTGTTTTAGAGTCCATAGCATATTATGCAGTAGGTAAGCTTTGAGTTATATTGCTTGCAAATTTTGTTAAGGCTGCCTAACAACAGATAATAATTTGCACATGCACTGATAATCAATTATATAATATGAGAATGCACTAAGCTCCTTTTGAATCACCAAATTTTAGAAAATACTTAATATGTCAGCTAGATAATTTCCATCTATTTCAGCCACATGGGTTTGTTCAAAAAATAAATTTCATCAAAATGCAAAAACGCCGAACACTTGAATTAGAAGCAAATTTGGAAAATCGTGATTTTTGTAAGATTACTTTCGTTCAGTTGATGCACTGAAATGCAAGGAAAAGGAAGATGTATGACTTTTGGCAATAAATATACTATGTTGTGACACTCATGAAGTGTAAATTATTCAAAGAATTTGTATACTATATGTACATTTCTTTCATACTGATCTTTACTAAAGAAAAATTGATTAATTTATCTGTGTGACAGTTTACAATGAACAAGAATAAATATAGTTACACTTGTAAATCTTTCTAGATACTGTCAGAATATTGTTAGCCTCAAAATGCTCTCACCATCAATTTAGAAATTACTTTAACTTACACTTTGCCAAATACACTCACTTAGAAGAAGCTTACTATAAATACTCAACTAGCAATAATTCATTTTATTTTCTCATTTCATCTAAATGGTCCCTAAAAAAAAAAAAAAAAAAACAGCCAGAGAACTTAACCTCATATCTGATCCAAAAAGCCTTTTTCATGGTTTGTATGCTCCTTGAAAAACTTGAAAAGTCCTTGAATAAAAAAAGTTCATTTTCAAGTCCTTGAAAGTCTTTAAAAAGTATAAGGCTTTGTAAATAGTACTTGAAAAAATTGTTTTGTTTAAGTAATGATATGAAAGAGCATGTGTTAAATAATTGTTTGTGCTAAAAAGATGTATAGGAGATTTCTATGTAGTTCTGACAAAAACACCAGGCTGATCAAATAGCGCAGAATGGTGAAAATCTTTCTCGAATACGTGGAGACAATGTAAATAGACAGTCATCACTCTTTCCACATTTTTCTTTAACCAACACACAGCAGCCGAAAAATTGTTATTCCACACCGCTGAGTTCGAATCCCAGATTTCTCGATAACTAGCGGAGTGCGTTCGCTTTACGTTATGGTGCCAACAATCCACAGCACTATGTGCGCTTATCTGTCAGCATCTGACCACAAATCCGTAGGGATGGGCTCGGCAACTGAGATGTCTTCATCTGCTGGGGCTTAATGGCACAAGCTATTTAATTATAGCTAATAAATCCAAAGAGAGAGAAATAAGCCTCAGCAAATGGAAACGAGCAAAGCTCCAGCAGATGGAGACGTCTCAGTTGCTGAGCCCATCCCTACGGATTTGTGAAGTCAGATGCTGACAGAAAAACAACATAGCGCCGTGGATTGTTGGCACTGTAGCATAAAGCGAATGCACTTGGCTAGTTATTGGGGGATCTGGGGTTCGATCCCAGCAGTGTCGAATAACAATTTTTTGGCTGCTGTGTGTTGGTTAAAGAAAAATGTGGAAAGAGCGATAACTTTGTCTATTTAGCGCAGAATGTGCATTCAACCCAGGAGGGTGTGTGGACAGCTGGTGCCTTGGCTATGATCACTACAGAGTAAAATGTCAGCCATGGGAGTAAAATAAGTGGAATGATATACTGTATTTGCAAATTGTGATGGCTTCTGTTGACTGGGGTTATGGACGTCTTCTTGCCAGAGAGTTGAACTTCCAGGGATTGCTTGTGCTTTATGCATGGACCCTTAGTCTTCCTAGCTGCATTAAAAAATGCATCAAAAATAAAAAGTTAAAGCAAATGATAAGTATCATACTAGCAGACAGACATGAAAATGTACCCTTTCAAATTATTGCACAAAATAAAATGATTTCAAAAAACACCAAAAGAAAGGGGGGAAATTCAAAGTTAATAAAATAAACCACAAATTTTGAAGATGACAATCCTTTTTTGGTGTAAATATGACAAGGATGGTAAGTCAGCTAATATCCAAAAACTTTGAAAATTAAGGATTCTTAACCTCCAGATTCGCTAAACATGAATGCCGGTTGTTTCGACTAGTGAATCCTGTGGTGGTTATATTCAAATTAAATAGAAACTTGAGACTTGGGTCGTTCTGGGTGGTGTAGTGGTTAGCATACCCGGGTGCTATCTGGGAAACGTGGGTTCGATTCCCTCTCCAGGACAACGAAAGTTTTTGGATATTATGACTTGCCATCCTTATCATATTTACACCAAAAAACGAATTGTCATCTTCAAAATTTGTATTGTATGGTGTAATCCCATATTCCATTCATAAAATAAACCAACTGGGGCAAGGAGTAATTGGCAGGTTATTGAAGGTGTGCCTGCTCCAGCTAAGATTACTGGTCTGAACTTGCTAAAATACTTACCTACTGACCGACCAACAGTACACACATGATAATTCAGGTTTAAAAAGTCCTTGAAAAGTGCTTGAATTTATTTTGCATGGAAGAGTATGAACCTTGTTTTTCATAATTCCCTTCTCTAACCTGTGTCTAACTGGAATAGTTTTCATGTATGAAAGATGGTTCAACTACAAAAAAAAAAAAAAAAAAAAAACAAAAAAAAACTAAAAAAACTAAAAAAAAACTAATTCCTTTGGTTTTTCTTGGCTTTCCCGACTCAGTCTCCTGCTGCAACATTCGCCATCACATCAAAACTAGAAGACTGACTGAATTACTTCATAAAGCAAGTAGATTGCTTTTGAAAGGATAACGACAGTAAGCTGTTTAACAATGCAGCAGTCGGCTCACAGGTTGGGGTTGGCCGAGAGATTAGGACTCTGTGATGAGAAGCCAGTAGAAGAGAGAAAAACATACACAAAGATGGAGAGTGTGATGGAATAGCTTTGCTTAACCCTTCTGGCATGAAGATTCTGATTGGTCCAAAGCTCATTCCATGGCTTGTTTTTGAGTCCTGACCTTGCGACCTTTCGAGTTCTGGTAATTTCTATGCCTAGGAAATGTGACCTCAATAGCTGGTGGCAATTTGGATTCCTGCCAAACTAGGAATATTTTCTAAAATGACAGCATTTTCTCTTCAGACAAAGAAAAAAATGGCAGAAATGTGCCGTCAGCCAGCCATTTTGGAAAAAGTGAATTCGATGCGAAAATCGCTATTTTACCTGCATTTCAGTACATTATTGATATTTGGTTTAACACTCTAACAATTAGCAGACATGAATTAAATCAACCAAAATGATATTTATAATTTGAAAACAGGTGTATATTCATATTTTACATAATTTTATTAATGTAATCAGATTAAAACTAATTAACTGCTAAAACTGTGGTGAGATTTAAGTTCGTTTATTAAATTAAACTTAGTTTTAACTATTTCATTTTATTTTAATCCACTAATTCTTGAGTTATTATGAAACCATCAATGACGAAGCTTAGAAGCTTCTTAGGAACCTATGTGACACAACCCCCCTCCCCCCACCAACAAGAACAACAACAAAGTAACGCAAGACAAATAATTCAACACTTTTCGAAAATATATGTAAGACTATTTGCTTCCTGGATATAATATCAGGCGTACAATTATTCCACTGAACATGAGAATTTGAATCCTCATTTGGAAAGAAAAATCAAGAGTGAGAGTAAAGAAATGTCATATACTTTTTCTCGGCTCATAACAAAATTAAATATGGAAATAGAATTAATTTGCGGTGATCAGAGTTTCGGGGATGATAAACAAAAGAACTGCACATCATTCCTGTGTTCATCATTCCCAAAGGAAATGCGTAGATCTGTAGCAAGCCTTTCCATGCGAGTTCGAGAGAATTGGCCAATTTACCCCAATTTCAGAAAATTTGTAATAGATCAACTTTTAATATCAACTGACTTACTAATTCATGTCTGAGTATATTTACAGGCCTTTTTATTGCATCCATAATTGTTGATGCACTTTCCAATCTCAGCATATGTGTGACATTTTTACCATGTCTGAGAGAATGGAAGTATATACTGCTCTTAATTTTTTTCTGTTGAAATGAGAAATTCGTACTTTAAGCTTAACTGCTAGGGTAGTTTGAATTGGGAGGTGCACTAATGAGATTCATAAGTTTTTGAGTGATTCCACTGTTTTAAAACAGAGAGCAAAGGATTTTGCAAATCAATTTAGCTAGAAGGATTGTACTGCAAGAACTGGGTGGTTGCAGCTGTTTAAAGAATGTTATGGCATGTTTGGAAAAGTATCATCTAGAAAAAGGCCAGTGGTCAATGTTTAAACTATTCAACAATGGTTGCAACAAAATTGGATTGACATACAGTCATGGTATCAAGCCCATAACATTCACAATGTGGATCTGACCAATTTATTTTCACAGCTGTAATACTTCTAAACAAAACACTCATTTTTCATAATAAGTGTCACAGCAGAAAGCTAAGTAAAATTCAAATTACAGTGTTACTGGCTGCCAATATGGATATCACTGTAAAAATGAAGCCTTTAGTCATTGGCAGGTGCAAACCTCGAAGATGCTTTAAGAACTATCTTACACTACCAGTGATTTATACAATTAACAGGAAGGACTGGATATGATGACTATTGAGTTATTTCAAATTAGTGTCATGGCTGGAATGAAGAGATGACAAAACAAGGGAGCAAAATTTGCTCACGTATAGATAATTCTCCTGTATAATATTTTCGTTTGAAAATGAGAAATATCTAAATAAAATTCCTGCTGCCAAAACACATCATCTGTGGTCCAACTTTTACACCAAGATTTCTTTCATGCTTTTAAATGTGACTATTGAAAGATCATTGTGGAAAGACTCCTCACAAACTTGTACCTGAATTCAGAGCTAAAAATATACTTGCTAAATGTAATAGAAATAATAAGCAAAATATGGAAGAATGTTTCTAAGGATATGATTAGAAATTGCTTCCAGCATGCCAGATTTTCTGAAAACAGAAAGCCAAGCTGTGGTGAAAACTTGGACACTTATTATATATGCAGAGTGTGTTAAAATGTGTGTGCTATTTATGAGGTTGTGCCTGAAAATGTACAGCTTGAAGAATTTCTGGAAGCAGATAAAGACGTTCAAGTTACAGCTAAAAGGACTGATGTTGATATACGAGAGTCATCCAGAAAGTAATACCCGTTATGAAATAAAAACAAAGGAAACCAATGTTGTTATAGTTTTTGTATAATACTACATATAATCACTCATTTTTCTACATTATCACCGCCAGTGTTTAGGTATTTGTCATATCGTGTGACCAGTTTTTGAATGCCTTCATTATATACTTCTGCTGCCAGTCCCATCAACCACTGTTGCACTCTGTCTTTAAAATCATCATCAGTATCAAAGCGCCATCCTCACAAAAAGTCCTTCAGTTTGGTGAACATATGGTAATCACTGGGAGCCAAGTCTGGACTGTGTAAGCCTGATGATTCTGAACCTCCCATTTGAAACCCTGAAGCATGTGTTGGGTTTGACATGCCATGTGAGGTCTTGCTTTGTCATGAAGAAAACCACACTCTTACACAGCATGCTGCGCCACTTGTTTTGGATAGCCCTATGCAGTCTCTGCAGTGTTCCACAATAGGCATCGGTGTTGGTGTTTGTGCCTCGGGGCATGTATTCAACCAGCAAGAGACCTCTCCGGTTCCAAAACACTGTAGCCATGACCTTCTTTACCGAAAGCATTTGCTTAACTTGCGTGGTTTCATCGAATACAGGGATTGGTGCCACTCAAGCAACTGGTGTTTGTTCTCTGGTGTGAAATCACTGACTCACATTTCATCTCCTGTCACCATGTGGTCAAGAAATTCATTGTGCATTTGTACTTAATGGATCAAAAAACTCAAAGCTGCACCCATAAGGTTCCTTATGTGGTCATCAGTAACATTTGTGGCACTCGTCTTGCACAAATTTTCCTGTAGCCAAGGTATTCCGTTACCATTTCATGGAGTGACGCTCATATCTGATGACATCATCGACATGTTCCTTGAGGTCTGCTGTAACGAGTGATGGGTGGATGGAATGCTGGTCATTGCATACATTTGCTCTCCCGCATTAAGCATCCGAATTCACCACCATACCAACGATTCATCCATCATCCCTTCACTGTAAACAGCCGTAATCCGACAATGAATGTCCTTCGGACGAAGGTTTTCAGCATTTAGAAAGCGAATCACAGAGCACACCTCGTAGTCCAATGCCTTTTTCATTTCAAACCATTGTTGTGTTTGTTTGCAATTGACTTCACCATTTCAAACAAGCACAACAATGGTTCCAATCACTGCATTAACGTGAAACTTGCTACGAGCCTTGCCAATGTATGACTGACGATAGCGACCTTGACTGTGTGGCGTCCACAGCGTCGCAAGCCCTTTATGTACAAACAGTACTACTTTCTGTATGACCTATGTAATTGAAGGTGTAACAGGGACAAATGAGAGAAATAGCAATGAAGACAGCTGTGCGGAATCAGAACCAGTCCCAACTGTAAAAGAAGTTCTTTATGCTTCTTATTATGTCTTGCAGAAATGTTTTTCAGCTATTGATGTCAGTGGATATAGTTTGCTTAATAAAATTCAAGAGGAAAAAAGCAGCATACTAATGCATGCTTCAAATATAAAAAAACTGATTTCTTTTCTGCATAAAAAAATAAAAAGTTTTTACACTAAGCCTGTTTTTAATTAAATACAAATAAAGCCTTTCTGTAAGTCCACGTAAGTTGTATGTTAGTTTGCATTTTGACAGCACTTAAAATATGTGAGAATAATTAAGGCTCAATTTTTTAGACAATCTGAGAACCATGCATTATGAAATAAATACAGTACAGCAAATGCATGCAAAACATAACATTTGTATTGAGTTTTACATATCCAACTATTAGGTGCTTGAATTAATTCCCGCTGTTGCCCAATATAGCGCAGCAGTGGTGCGCTGTGACCCAGGCCACATGTGACCTCCCTTGTGCACTCACGTACCGTCCGTAGTCTGGGCGAAGCAGTGTGTGACACGTGATCGGAGGGCACATAACACAAGTTTATAATCGCATTCACGATGTCGAGTTTCGTACCAAAAGAGGAGCATTTGCGGGAAGCATTACTCTTCTGCTTTCATCTCGAGAATTCTGCGGCGGGAAGTCATAGTTTGCTAGTGCTGGCCTATGGGGAACATGCCCTATCGGAAACAACATACAGAGAGTGGTTCCGACGCTTCAAAGCCAACGAATATTACTTGAAGGACAAAGAGCGCCCTGGGCCGCCAAAAAAGTTCGAAGATGGCGTATTGGAGGCCTTATTGGACGAGGATTCATGTAAGACGCTCCACAAGGTGTTTGAAATGCTACGGGTCGATGAGTCAACGGTTAGCAAACGTTTAAAGGCAATAGGAATGATCCAGAAGCTCGGAAACTGGATCCCACACGCATTGCGGGAAAGCGACATCACCAAACGTGAAACAATGTGTGAATTGCTGCTGCAACAACACAAACGGAAGTCGTTTTTGCATCGAATAGTGACTGGCGATAAAAAATGGATTCGTTACAACAATCCTAAGCACAAGAAATCATGGGTTCGTCCCGGCGAACCATCAACCTCCACGCCGAAACCGGACATCCATGGAAAGAAGGGGATGCTGTGCATTTGGTGGGATTAAGTCGGTGTTGTGTATTCTCAGCTGCTGCAACCCGGTGAAACCATCAATGCTGACTGGTACCGATGTCAATTACTCAATGTGAAATGTGCACCCACGAAGAAACGGCCGCAATACACCAAAAGACATAAGGTTATTCTTCTCCACGACAACGCTAGATCTCATGTCGCCAAATCCATGAACTCTTGGAGGCACTTGGCTGGGACGTCTTACCCCACCTGCCTTATTCCCCGGACATTGCTCCCTCGGACTTCCATTTGTTCCGGTCGCCACAACATGGTCTTTTGGAGCAGCACTTTCTTTCTGTCGTGGATATCCAAAAAATGGCTTGATGAATGGTTCGCCTCGAAAGAACCTGCATTTTTCTACCACAGAATCCATTTCTTACCCCAATGGTGGGAAAGGGTCGTAGCTGCCAATGGACACTACTTTGGATAGACTATCCTGTACCATTCTGTGGCAACACTTAGGTGTTTGTGTGGCAAAAAACAGCGGGAATTAATTCAAGCACCTAATATTCTGATTCTGTACACAGTAGAACCCCGTTTATATGTTTCTCACTCATACATAAATTGTCACCAATCCAAAAATTCTGAATTGCCCTTTATGTTAAACTTCCCTCTTTTGTTTATAAGTTTTTTTTAATTATACGTTAATTTTTTGAATAAAGCTCATTTTCAGAAATGGCTTCCTAGTTTCTTAATTCAATTACTAATCAAAAACAACTATTATGGGAATTTTACTAGGAAAGTTTTTATTTAAATTACAAATTTTCGGAGAAAATTCTTCTCCTTCTCCAGGCTGTCTTTTTTTTGTTTTTTTGTTTGTCACTTATTTCCGTCACTATCGCGGTTACGGTTAACCTTGCAGGTTACGGTTATTTTTCATCAAATCCGGCCAGATGTTAGGCAGGGAAAATCCTTTGCAGTCATTGATGATGGAATTTTGATTTTTCTCAATCTCTGTTCCTTCTTTCAGCTTTCCTTTTTGAAAATTGCTTTGGAAACTGATGACTTTAAGGGAATTCCAATCCATGCTGTGACTAGTTTCTCTAACATGCCTATCTAAACCAGTCTTATTGGAGCAATTTTTTATAGTAGCTTTATGCTCTGCTATATGAATTTTTTTATATATAGCAGCTTTATAGCTGCTATGTATAAAAAAATGCTCCAACAAGACTGGTTTGGTTTAAATAGACATGTTAGAGAAACTAGTCACAGCATGGATTGGAATTCCCTTAAAGTCGTCAGTTTCCAAAGCATAAAGCTGAAAGACGGAATAGAGATTGAAAAAATCAAAATTCCATCATCAATGACTGCAAAGGATTTTCCCTGCCTAACATCTGGCAGGATTTGATGAAAAATAACTGTAACTTTCAAGATTAACCGTAACCGCGATAGTGATGGGAATAAGTGACAAACAAACAAAAATTTAAAAAGACAGCCTGAAGGAGAATTTTCTCCGAAAATTTGCAATTTAAATAAAAAATTTCGTAGTAAAATTCCCATAATAGTTGTTTTTGATTAGTAATTATGCATTAATTTTATTTGGTCCCTTGAGTTGAAAAACGTAAACTAAGTTCCACTGTATATTGAACTAATCCATGTACGGTAATTGTATCGAATAATTATGACTGTCCCTTTAAATTTGATGTAAATTAGTTCAGCTGTATTTATTCATATGTTAATTTTTTGTTTTTGTAGTAGCACTAGTTTGGGAAAGCTTTTAAAAATCTTAAAATTAGTACTTAAATATGTTTTTTTTGTGTGTGTGTGCTTATGTTTCATATTCTGTTTTTGTGACTTTTAATTTGAATTGAGGTTTGGAGTTTTATTTGATATTCAGTAATATCTAATGGTTAATTAAATCTCTTCATGACAAATTTTTCAGCATTGCAGTTTCTTTTATGCATTTATGGACCATTTTTCATATTATATATGTGTGTGTGTTTATTTTTTATAATGGTACTATTTTGGGAATTTTTTGTAATTTTTGAATTAGTGTTTTAATTATTTTGTGTGTGTGTGTGTGTGTGTGTGTGTGCTTATCTGTTTCGTATTATGTTTTTGCTTTTTTGTTCCCTCTGTTTAAGGTTGATTGTGAACACTTCGGTGCATTGCTGTCTTTTGCACTGTCATTTACGACTTTATCTTCCTCTATAAGGTTGGCTGAAGAATCAGTTTAGCATGGAAACACTTTATTAATTTGCTGTTACATTGGATGCTAGCTGGTCAAAACTAATTCTCCTTTCTTTGCATACACAAGATTTTTTTTTCTTTTTTTTCTTTTTTTGTTGTCATTTGAGTTATTTTCGATCGATACAAAAATGAAGAGAATTTTTTTTTCAGATTATTGGGGGAGGCAGGGAGGGGTCGCTTTCCTTTTTGGAATGGTATTTCATCTTCCAAAAACTTTCAAAAATGGAAGTTAAACAAAATGAAGTTTTTTCCTGTAATCATAGTTTCTTTTTTCTCATGATGTTGCCTCTGCCCAGTATTGTTGGTGGTAAATGTCATTTTATTGCATAAATGTTTGTATTTCTGTTCATCATGAAACTGTGTACAACAATTTCAGAAAAGGAAATTAAGACTGCACGAAGATTTCCCTGTAGTCTTTTTTTATCAGGCGCGAGATTCATCCGTGGATTTGAGGAATTCTGCTATTTCTGTTGTTATGTGGGGTATTCTCAAGATCAATGCACAACTAAACAAACTTTGTGTGTGTGTGTGTGTGGGGGGGGGGGTCATTTTCTGTTTGAGAATAGAATTCCATCTTTCGAAACTTTAAAAAACAGAAGTTAGACGGAGTGAAGATTTATCCGGTAATCATAATTTTTCCTCTTGCAATGTTTCTTCTGCCCAGTATTGTTGTTAAATATCCTTATATTCCATAAATATTTGCATCTCAGCATAAAATTGGGGTAAAAGTTTCTGATAATGGAAGTTGGACTAAGCTAAGATTTCTTCTGTGATGGTAATCCCCCCCACCCCAATGTTCTCATTATCCCGTGTTGTTGTTAACTGTTACTTTCCCCTTAAATGTTTGAATTTAAGCATGACAAGGGAAGGGAAATTTGTAAGAATTGATGCATGGTGTTCAAAGTATTCATATTCTCAAAGTTGTCTAAAATAGTGAAAGCTTTGATATCTTACATCATCAAGTTCCTCAGGCTGAAAGTTCTTTCAGCATGATGTATAAAATTGCCATCTGAGGAGGGGGTGGAAAGAACGAGAGAAAAGAAAAGCAACAATAAAGAAATGGGAATGGAGTGGTATCATCAGAAAATAAAATTAAGCAATGAATGCTATGCATCTACAGAGTCAACAAAAGACAAATATGGTTGTGGAACTTGCTGGAAAGAAAGCAATACAAGGGGGAACTTGAGCTGATGTTCTAGCAAGTACAGCAACAACAACAAAAAAGCACCGCCTTTTAAAACCATATTATTTTGTTTCGAATTCAGTAATTTTATATTGTGAGTACAGCAACGTACTCCAGTTTAATATTTACATAAATAAAGTGCAATGAACAATTTCATCTTGTGCTGCATTATATATTCACACTTTCTCATCATGCACTCTGATTTTTCATCAGATTAAGAAGTTCAGCTTTTTTATTTCTTGGTCAGTCTCATGTATGTCTTTGGTCTTCCTTAAATTAGTTAGCTTACCACTGTATTCCCCTTGATAATAAAGTCTGCAACACGTTCACTAATTTATTTTTTATTACTTGGCTCTTTGAAGGATCTTGACTTTCATTGCAATCTTCTTCCCATTAGTGTTAACTCCTTGTAGTTAACAGACATCTTCTTCCCATCAGTGTTAACCCCTTGTAGTTAACAGACAATATCATACACACAAATAAATGCATACAAATATACATTTGGGCACTTCTTTTTTTTCACTGGGGCATTCAGATATTCTGCTTGCTAGCATATGCTTTTCTCTGGAATTGAACTGAATCAACGATCTCGACTCCTGCCTCATCTTTCAAAAGATAAAATCATAGAAAAAAAAAGTATCAGAATTATCAAGAGCAATTCACAGTTCAGTACTGTAATTATTTAGATGCCTTTGACTTGACATATTTAACAGTATGATGTACATTGTACACATTCCAAGGAAAGTATGTGATATTTTGATATTTGAGGTGTTAGTTTGATCCGTGTGGTTGGCTGACTACTATATTTGACATTTTCCAAGTTGACCTCCCCTCTCATTTGTATGGTTACATCAATTATTTTAATTGTTTAGTATCCATTTAAACAGTTAAAAAAAGGTTACTGAGGAATTGTGTGGTAACAGCTCCTCAACTGCATTTTTCTTTTACTTGTTTGTTTTGTTACCCACAAATTTGCATCTCTCTGCATTTTTGTTACTGACAAACAAATACTGGTTCAGCTCTGTTACTAAAACTAGTAACACTAACTTAAGCAACTTCTAGGTTCAAACACTTGTAAGAGTTGATAACCTGACAGGTCAACTCATAACATTTGAAAACATGAAATGAGTAGAAATTAATCTTCAAAACCTATAAAATTGATGCATAATTTTGGGGCTTACTAGATTAATTAGCAAAAGGTGGGGGCTTAAGCTGTGTGCATAGACATGTGTAAATAAATAAAGTGAGTGCTTGAACAGGCCTGCTAACCCTCCGGGTTTAGGCCAGCAATGCCGGATTTCATTACATTTCCCGGAATTCCGGATTATGAATTAATATTGCCGGATTCCATCATGATTTCTGTAGCGTAAATTAAAAAGTAACGAGGAGAAAAGTTGAAACATCGGATAACTTCGATGATTACCGTAGCGTAAATTAAAAAATAACGAGGGGGAAAGTTTGAAGTTCTCCGAGGCATCGGTTCATTAGCGGAGAAGTGACCCTTCCCCTCTAAGTCAGCAGCAGTTCTGCTCTGTCATTGGCAGCGATGTTTACTCTTCTGTCTGCTAATGATCTCTGGCACTACAGACATGGAGCAGGAACAGGCTTGGCGTTGCCGGGCACCGTACATACTGACGCAGATTTCTCGTCTTTCGACGATATCGGAAGCGCGTGGTAGTGTTTTGGTTTGTTTGATGTACTTCGTCTCTCTTCCTAGGAATTTCTGAGAACTTTTCATGCATGTGTTTAACCACGCGATGGCTGGTAGAAAATATCAGTCTGTTTTTAAGAAGTGTTATACGACAGATTATCGGTGCATAATCGAATCAAGGAAGGGCCAACAGTTTGCCTCTTGCTCTATTTGTACGTGTGATTTTTCCGTTGTCCACAAGGGCAAAGGAGATATCATTAATCACATTCGTATGGAAAAACACGTGGACAATTCTAAGTGCGTAAAAAATAACAAAACATTAAATTTTGCTCGAGATAGTTTCTCTTCCGATGCCATTATCTGTGCTGAGTGCTTGTTTACTTCATTCCTCATGGAACATAACTTACCTTTAAGCTGTGCTGACCATGCAAGTGTGCTCTTTAAGAAAATGTTCCCAGATAGTAACATTGCAAAAAAATATGCATGTGCCAGGGCAAAAACCTCGTGCGTCGTTGCCGAAATGGGGAAATCTTCAAAAATGGACTTACCAACTTTTATGGATTATCCATAAAATTTACGAATTTCTGCTTAATTACTGATTTCCGGATAGAGGCCTTGTTTATGGATTTTTTAATATTTCGATTGCTCAATCGAAATATTTCAACCCTCTGCAACCGTCCATTTAGATTTTCTACCGGACATTACGAGCGCTGTCTCATGTGATGATGTCATCTTTGACTCACTAGCTGGGTGATGTCATGCGGTAGCTCTCTCTCCACGGGAGCGCTCAAGTGATGTTCCGAGTCCAGAGTTCGCCAAAATGCGTAATTACGCATCTAGTACGTATCGAAATTTTACCAACGCGTACAACTACACATCGGGAATTTTTCTTGGCGCGTAAAACTACGCATCGGGAATTTTTCTCGGCGCCTTAAACTACGCATCGGGAATTTTTCTCGGCGCGTAAAACTACGCACTGGGAATTTTTCTCCGCGCGTAAAACTACGCATCGGGAATTTTTCTCCGCGCGTAAAACTACGCATCGGGAATTTTTCTCCGCGCGTAAAACTACGCATCGGGAATTTTTCTCCGCGCGTATAACTACGCATCGGGAATTTTTCTCCGCGCGTATAACTACGTATCAGGAATTTTTCTCCGCGCGTATAACTACGCATCGGGAATTTTTCTCCGCGCGTAAAACTACGTATCGGAAATTTTTCTCCGCGCTTAAAACTACGCATCGGAAATTTTTCTCCGCGCGTAAAACTACGCATCCGGAATTTTTCTCCGCGCGTAAAACTACGCATCGGAAATTTTTCTCGGCGCGTAAAACTACGCATCGGGAATTTTTCTCCGCGCCTAAAACTACGCATCGGGAATTTTTCTCCGCGCGTAAAACTACGCTTCGGGACGGTACTTCGTCTTTCAGAAACGGAAGTAAACGAAATAAAGATTTTTTCCGTAATCGTAATTTCTTTTTCCTGTGATGTTGCCTCTGTCCAGTACTGTTATATATCATTTTATTCCATAAATATTTGTATTTGAGTTTGAAAATGGAGGGAAAATTTCCGAGAACAGAAATTCAACGGCGAAAAAATTTCGCTGTATAATCTTTAGGCATGAGAGTGCGACAGCTTCGAGGAATTTCTCCTTTTCCATCATAATTTGGGTTATCCTCGATATCGATGCATAACTGAACAGAATTTTAAAAATATTTTTTAACACATTTTTTATATGCATTAACGTAACATTAGTGCTTCAAATTATGTCCATTGATATTTCAAACGTACAAAAGTATGCTTGCAGGATTTTCATAGAAAATTGCAGGATTTTTCTCTTATGGTTTGCAAGTCTGCTTGAATTAATCAAGAAAACTAACCACTTGTAAATAGTGGTAGGTTGATTATGTAATTGATTGTTAGGGCATTTCAGAAATTGGATAAAGTGTTAACTGATGCCCAGAAAGCAAGATAAAAAAGTGTCAGCATATTTTGGTCTTTGTAAATGTAAGCCTGCATTCTGAGGTAATAAATAAAACTCTTGAAGGAAATTAAAAATGGGGGCCATTAAAAGCCTCTTGAACTCCTGAAAGTTACAAGCAGGTGTTTATGTTCTGTCCTGAAGTCATCTCTATTGGCATTGTAAAATAGAGTGGCCACAGCACTGTGCTTTGTCCAGAGCTTGAGTGAAAAGTCACAATAAATGATGTAAGCACAGCCATTAAGACCGAGCATTAATCGATGCAAAATACTCGATTATGGCAAGATGATGGGGTGGGCTATAATTCATAGGCATTTCACTAAATGGGGTCGTGCGCCCGAGATACCAAAATTGGTGAAGGCATGCTAATTTGTCACACTTTGTGGTAAAAGCCTTTTGCTATAAATTTAACATGTGTGTAAATACATGGTGGGCCTCAAACACAGAGTAGAGAGAACAAGGCAGTCATGATCTAAGATCTGGAGGAGAAGGAAATTGGGTTGAAGCTGGGTGTGGCATGTGGCTTGGAGTTGGTCGAATTCAGAGAGCCAAGGAAGCTGGCGATTTCATGCTAGTGTAAGAGAGGTGAAATATCTTGTTGAGACGAGGAAAGTTCAACGACCTGTGCTCTAATAAAAGATGGGCACACCTAACTAAAAGAAAAACAAAAAAGAGGCTAGCATATTTTTCTGCATAGAAAAAGAAAAGTATTGATCCTTTGCATTAAATTTAAGGCAAGGGTTGAGAGCCAAATCCACTGCATGTCAGCATGCGGACATATTACAGCGTCACCAAAACAAAAGCTGTCCATGGTTACGGCAGCTTGAAAGTGAAACCTGAGGTGGGAATGCGATTGCCAAACGAAAGAACTAAGTGAACAGCAGAACTCGGGTCAACCATATCTATTTGCCTTTAAACTTAAAGAAGAGCGAGAGTCCTGCTCTACCCTCCATTGGAGAAAGAGGAAGGAGGAAATGTTAACTTTGTTTCTAGTGAAAGTTGGAGATTCAACAAGCACAACTGTACAACTATATTTGTGACCAGCTGCATTGGCATCGTGTGTATTTCCTGTTATGAAAAAGTGTCACCCACCATCACAACAGTGTTCTGTGTGTGTGCTCGTGTGTGTGCGTGCAGTATTATCAAGCAACAACTGCGATTGGATTACTCTGCCAGCTGTGTATGTTATGTAAGTACTTGATTTGACTATCTCCGGTTAGAAAATAGCAGTCCGAAAACTAGTAAGACTTGGTCTTACTTGAACTGGTTAAATTAACTGAATGCAATGGAAACTGTATTATGTTCATCAGGGCTTGAAAAATATGATGCCTGAAATGCCCTGGGCATGACAATTATTGACCTGGGCACACAAATAAAAAATCTAGTTGCCTGGACTGGGCAACTATATTTAAAAATAAAAGTTTAGAATAGAATTTCCTACAAAAAAAAAAAAAAAAAAAAAACTTTCATCAGATGTCATGTTTCATTTCACTGCTAATCACTGGAAGTTGTATTATTGTTACGGAGTGCCAAGGACAGAAGAATATCCCTTCTTTAATTATATTATGCTCTAGGTCAAAAAATTGGAACCACATGTAGTTTCTGCTCCAAATGTGGTTTATGGTCAGCTACGGGATGCATGCCTCTGATGGAACTAACCTCCGGAGTTTAGTGACAAAGGGCAAAAACTTCGATGAAAGGAACATGGCAGAATCACAACATTTCTCAAATACCAATTTCATCATACTATTTCATACTAATTTCAGCATCATCTTAAAACTTGAGATACACACTTTTGTGCTTTAAACGTTTTGAATACAGACCCTTAAAACGGAAATGCGAAACATGTAAAAAAAAGTTCATATTTTTTAACTTTAATAAAAATGAGGGTTCTGATTTGTTATCTTAAAAGATAAATTTTCCTGTGGGCATCTAGCTTTTACTACTTTACTATCTAGGCAAGTACATAATTCCTGTACATGCCCAGCTGGGCATGTTACTTTTCATATATTTTTCAAGCCCTGTTCATGTGTAATAGTTAGCCAGTTAGCAGTATAAACTGGGGCAAACTGAGTCTTGCCCGTTTGCAGCTGGAATCAAAGCTGTTCAGTGTTTGTATATTAACATTTTCAAGTGACACCTTCTTTACTTTATCTTTTATTAGTTTGTTAACGAATTAAATATGTCTGTTGTCTTGTGCGAACCCCTACAGTTAATTGAGTTGCTGTGAGTGCTAGTATAATTCAGTCCTGATTGTTTGATCAAGTCCAGGTTAAAATTGCCTGTATAAGACTTTAGTGATAAAGACCTCCAAAATCATTAATTCATGTTTATGAATTCCAATCTTTACCTCCAGGGAGTGGTTGTCATTCAGCAGGCTACTTGTTCTTAATTCTTTTGTTCTTTTATTTTAACACTTTCACTGCCAGTGGGCGCATGCGCCTTCTGTAGAAATCGTCCTGTGGGGCCAGATAAACAGAAGTAAATATCTGAAGTTCCAGTAATGGGATTCCCAAAATATTTATACCACCTACTATGTAGTTGGCTGACCACAAGTCCATTTATAGCAGAACATGCAGAAGTTGCCTGCTACTGACGTGGCCTAAAAGTTAAACGGGATGTTGTATAAGCCATGCAGGCGCGGGCAACTTCATACAAGCTTATGTAAACAAGTTAGTAAAATCCAGTAAAATCATGATTCACTTTCCAACATACCAGAAATCATTACTGAAGCTATTACTCAAGTTATGAGGAACATGGCTATAGAATAAATCTCGCATGCCCTGACCTTTGACCCCATTTCGATGATATTTAAACAGAACTGGTTAAGCATGCTTCCTGAACAACATGATAAAGTTTTGTCTCAATCGATTTTTTTTTACGTAAGTCATGACGCATAAGGGCGGTGGAATGAATCCCACTCCTATTTCCTGACCTTTGATCCCATTTTGCCCATTTTCAGTAGATTTCGTCCCCAGGTGGTCCCCTACCACATACTAAAATTTCATCGAAATCGAACCCAGACGGACAAAGCTGGAGCATATACGCTTCTTCAACCTACGGTTGGAAAGCGTAAAAAAGCCGCCCCGGTGGCGCAGTGGTCTAAGCGATGGCCTCTGATCATTTGTCCATAAGGGGTCCGGGTTCGTATCCCGGTCAGGCATGGATGTTGTGTTTGTCTTACGGCACTGGCTCTTTCCCTTCCCTGGAACCAGTGACCCTAAGTTAGGGACGGGCGACTGCTTATAGCCTATTGAGTTGCTCACGGTGATCGTTAAACCTCCAATCAAAAAAAAAAAAAAAAAAAAAAAGAAGGCATAAAAAAGGAATTGTAGAAAGTCTATAAATAATGAGTGCTCCTCCCTCTTTCCTTTCTTTGTGATAGTGTGTGTCTAGCGGAGGTTGAGCTGGGACACCATGTCGGTCGGAGACAATGGAAATATAATACCCTACTGGGGGAGGGCGATTCCCACTTAGGTGGTTCCACACATTGATTCCTTAGCACAGGGTGGCTGGTGGAAGCAAAATAAGAGAAAACTGGGTGAACACTTTTCTCTTACTAACAATATTCCTCTGCTCGGATGCAGTTTATGTAAACAAATGCTGCAGAAAAAGTAGCCTTCTTCCTGCCCTTTTGGGCTATAAATTGCTTTTTTCCCCATTAGACAGTACTTACTACTTCACTTGAACATAATAGATTTTGGGATGTTAACAGACATGTACCTTTTCTTTCTTTCTTTCTTTTTTTTTTTTTTTTCGTTTTTCTCCCCAACCGCACTAATTTGTAGTTCGACGAAAATCCCATAACTGCTCTTGTTATCAAAGCGTGAGGATGGCCGACCCCATAAATAGCAAAAAGTTTTACTCCAAAAAGCGAAAATTAGAATCCGTTGTCAGGCTTCCTTCTCCATGGATACTTGATCCCACTGCTGGTCCATCAGAAATTATTAACCCCACTACAGATCTTTCTGCTATAGATGATCCAACTGTTGGTCCAACAACAACCGATTCTGTTGAATCGGACACAAGTGACCACGAATCAAGTCTTTCTGGTTTTGAAATTTCTTCTGCATCTGATTCTGATCCAGATTATAAAATCAATACTGAAGAATATGATGATGATTGTGATTTCTTGCAAACAATGGAAGAACATCGGTGTTTAGACGTGAATCCCGTTCATCACGAACAGCAGCAGATAATTTGGGGGTCAGTTGATTCGTCAAAGCAAAAGGAAATTTCATTGACAGCACCCTCAGGTATATGTCCCGATGTAATGAATTTAGACCCCCTTACAGCTATTGACATTTTCCACTATCTAGTGACATGATATTTATCTTCTAATGGTTACTGAAACAAATAAAAATGCACATCAAGTCATTCAAGGCGGTATCCTATCGCCACATTCGAGGATGGAACAACGGCTGCCAACATCTGTAAAAGAAATAAAAAAAATTCTTGGTCTGCTTATTTGGATGGGCCTAGTTAGATTTCCGAAGATTACAGATTATTGGTTCACTCATGTGTTGTTCCAAAACCGAATTGAACCTAACACTTTCAGTAGAAACAGGTTTCAACTCCTACTGAAGTTATGGCACTTCGCTGACAATTCTCAAGATCCAGGGAACAATCGCACTTATAAAGTCAAAAGGCTTATGGAGATACTGCTGTGCAACATGAATAAATTGAAACAGCCGGGAAAAGAAATTTCTGTGGATCAAAGTCTTGTGCTCTTTAGAGGAAGACTTGGTTTTATGCAATACATTCCCGAAAAGGCCCACAAATATGGTATAAAAATTTATAAGTTATGAGTAGCCCCACATCAAATTTGTACTCTATATTTTACTCTAACAAAAAAACTATTTGTAATATATCATGAAAATTTCGAAAATATACACAAAAATATATGGAATCTATGAAAAAAATAATAGTATACCCATGAGCTATAGAAGTCTCGAGCAACTTCTATGGCCATTTGATTTACACTGTATTTCTTCAGTATGTTGCGTAGTAATCTAATGCTTCAAAACATGGGTAAATCTAGTGAAAGGAATACAAAATAAAAACCAAATTAATTGAAATGTTCAAGGCGCCTGCACCCAGTGTAGCTTTCCTTTTATTAATTTTACTTATTTTTTCCAAACGGGATAACATTTATGCCTCATATTTTTTTACATGCTACTTGCCATAAAAACAAAATATAATACAAAAATACAAACATATATATATATATATATATATCATCATCATCATCATTGTCAACCATTATCAATCCACTGCTGGACGAAGGTCTCCCCAAGTTTCCTCCACAATGGTCTGTCTTGTGCCAGTCTCCTCCATGTCACCCCTGCATACTTTCGAATTTCATCCACCCATCTCCCATGTGGTCTTCTTCTGGGTCTTTTCCTGTCCCTTGAATCCAATCTAAAATTTCGGCTGTCCATCGATGATCTGTCCTTCTGGCAGTATGTCCAGCCCATTGCCATTTCAGGGATTTAACTCTGATCATGATGTCTTCCACTCTAGTCATTTTTCGGATCCACGAGTTCCTCTTCTTATCTCTCCTGGTTACACCAAGCATGCACCTCTCCATGCTTCTTTGAGTTGTCTGCAGCCTTTGTATGTCTCTTTTAGTTAAGGTCCACGTCTCTGCACCATACGTAAGCACTGGAAGGATGCATTGATCAAACACTTTTCTTTTAAGACATAATGGCATATTGCTCTTGAAAATTATGCTGTTTCTTCCAAAAGCTCTCCAGGCAAGTTTTGTACGCCGATTAATTTCTTCATCAATGTGACCCTCACTTGATATCTGCTGTCCAAGATAAACGTACGTGTCTGTTATCTCCAGCTTTTCTCCATCAATCGATAAATCTTCATTTCTTGTAAAAGCATTGAACATCACTTTTGTCTTCTGAAAGTTCATTTTTAATCCCACTTCTTTACTCTTGTCAGCAAGTTCCTGGATCATACTCTGCAGCTCTGATGGGGTAGTTGCAAAAATGACTACGTCATCAGCAAAACGAAGGTGGGTTAGATAATCTCCATTAATCTTTATCCCCTTGTTTTCCCAGCTCAGCGACTGAAAAACACCCTCCAATGTGGCATTAAAGAGCTTCGGAGATATGCTGTCACCTTGTCTCACTCCCTTTCCAATTTTTATGTGTGTTGTATTTTCAAACAGCCTAATCTTTGCACTTGCATTTTCATAGATGTTATTAATAATATTAATGTATGCATCTTCAATACCGCAGGTTTTCAGAGCCATTGTAACTGCTGATGGTTTCACCGAATCAAAGGCTTTTTCATAATCGATAAAAGCCATGCACAATGGAAGTTCATATTCCCTCGCTCTTTCAATTAGTTCTCTCAGCACGTGGATATGATCCATTGTGCTGTAGCCACTCCTGAATCCAGCTTGTTCTCTCTCGGTTGAGCCATGTCCAGTGTTACCTTCAAGCGGTGTGAAAGAACTTTAGTGAAGATTTTATAAACTACGGATAGGAGGCTGATAGGTCTGTAGTTTCCGAGATCCTCAATGTCACCTTTCTTATGTAGCAGGATCATTGTAGCGGTGTTCCAATCCTCAGGAATCTTTCCTTCATTAAGGCATCGAGTGAAAATTTGGGCGAGTACTGTTTCGATTTCTCCACTTGCTTCTTGTATGATGTCTACAGTAATTCCATCTTCTCCTGGAGCTTTTCCTCGCTTCATGTTCTTGATTGCATGTGCAACTTCTGCTGGAAGGACTGGAGGAACTCTGGTACTGGTATCTTTCATGATGTCTGGAGTGCATATATCATCCCTTTCATATAATTTGGAGTAGAAATCTTTCACTCTTGTCAAAATTTCGCCTCTATTTCTTGTTACAGAACCATCTTCTTTTCTCAGTGCCATAATCTGTTTTCTTCCCTTACTGAGATGTCCCTTTGCTATCTTTAGGCTTTGGTTGTTTTCAATTGCTTTCCTCACTAGTTCACAGTTGTATTTCCTTACGTCTTCAGTGATACTTTTTCTTACTGTCTTGCATAGCTCTATATATTCCACTTTGGAAGTCACATCTTCTTTAGTTGTCCTCATCTCTCTTCTTTTTTGCATCAACATTTTCGTTTTTCCTGATAATTTGTTCACATGCAACTTGTTCTTAGACCCAGCTAATTTTGTTGCTGTTTCCATAAGAGCTTTGGTTACTTTTCTGTTAACTTCAGAGATGTCCACTTCTTCCGATGTTAGGCCTTCTAAAGCAGAGAACCTGTTCTTCAGTTCTAACTTGAAGGTATTATGGTGTTTTTTAAGGTTGGTTATGTCAATAGATTTTGTTTGTCTTATGAGCTTGCCACGTTCAAGTTTAGTGTTGAGGTGCATCTTACATCTCACCAATCTATGGTCACTACCTGTGTTGAACTTGTTTAGCACACTGCAGTCTTCTATGACGAATTTTTTGTTACACATAATAAAATCAATTTCACTTGTCGTCCCATTTGGATGTCTCCATGTCCATTTCCTGTGTGGCTTTTTCTTGAAGAAGGAGTTCAAGATGAAAAACCCTTCTGCCTCTGCAAACTCAACGAGAGTATTTCCACGCTGGTTTCTGTTGCCATGACCGAATTTACCTACTGAAGTTTCATTCTGTTGCCGTTGCCCTATTTTTGCATTGAAATCTCCCATAATTATTTTCAAGTGCTGCTTACCTTTATTATTTAGATGACAAATTTCCTCATAAAATTCTTCAATTTCTTCTTCAGGATGACTTGTGGTGGGTGCATAAGTTTGAATAATCTGAGCCTGGTATCTTTTTGAGAGTTGGATAACAAGTTGTGCAGCTCTGTCAGAGGAACTTTCAACTTCTACAACTTTATCCTTCAGTTTCTTGTTTATTATAAATCCAACACCACTAGTTCTGCCAGTATCTGTCCCACGATAGTAGAAGAGATGTCCACTTTTCAGTTCGATGAGATCTTCTCCTTTTCTCCTTACCTCACTTAGCCCCACGATGTCCCACTTGATCCTTTGTAGTTCCTCTTCCAATTCAAGAAGCCTTGAATCAGAAGATAGGGAGCGTCCATTGTAAGTAGCCAAGGTCAGCATCAGATGGCAGCCTAGTCCGGTCCTCCTGGGATTCTTAGCACCCTCTGCCTTCATGTTGCACTGACCGCTGCCTTGGCCAGGTACATTCCAGCTGCCGGAGACTGAGGGCCAAGATTTAAGTTGTGGAATCATTTTGGAGGGGTTTGGCCATAACTCACCACGCTGGCCAAGCGGGTTGGTGAGTGTGGGATAGAATTTCCTCTAATCCCGATGGTATAGTTATACCGCTATGGGCGGTCGTCAGAGCCCCTTTAGTGGGAACAGGATGCACCACGAGAAGGCGGGGTTGACATTTGTCAAGGGAGAGGCTGTGATGTTACGCATCACTTGACCATACATCCCATATATATATATATATATATATATATATATTGCTTAGGTATCTTTATAGAATATATATATATATATATATATATATAGCTGAATATTTAAAACATCAAAAATTTTGGAAATAAATCTGATGTTTTACGAAATGTATATAAAAAAAATAACAGCACATTCTCAGGCCACGGAAGTCACGTGCGACTTCTTATCCCCAGGCCATCTGCGTTACAACACCTGCACTGTGTTGCCTAGCAACCTAATACTTCAAAACACGAAAAAGTTGCGTCACCTAGCGGAAGTAATACAAAACAAAAACCGAAACCCATTAACAATTTGAAGTCGCTGGCAGCAGCATGGCCCCTTACAACGATTTTTTTGCTGGCGCCTGCGCCCGCTGGCAGCAAATGGGTTAATTGGGCCACTCCAGGGGCATGACAATATAATAGGCACAAAAACACCATCAGTAACTATCAGTTTTTTGAAAGCCAACTAATATGCCCCATGAATAAAGGTAGGAACTGTATTTCTTTGCTAAAAACATACACAAAACATGATGTTGTCATTCATTTTTTGTCTTTTAAAGAACTTCAAGGTTCATTCATAAAAAAAAAAAAAGTGCAGCTATAAAAGAACTGCATAAATAAAAAGTAATTTTTCAGTAAACATGTTTCAGTTGGAAAGTATACATAGTAATCCTTCTCTTTATTATGTTGTGATCCCATTTGGTTCATTGAATAATAGAGAATGGCATCATAATGTCCTGAATTAGAGATGTGACTAATATCCTAAACGTTCCTACTGTTATGGATGTACCCTGTGTGTGACGATATACTGCAGTTTCTGGCCTTTGTATGATAAAACCACATTATTTGTTAATTCACAGATCAAACCATATAGTTGAATTCTCAAATTTAATGATGCAGAACTTCCATTATTCCATTCATACTTTTCAAAATACTCTTATTTCAAAGTAAAGCTTTTCAAGCCTGCACATGTTTGCTTTTTCCTTTGTTGGTTCCAAATGAAGTAAAAAGAAATTACTATTATTTTACAAAAATTTTATGTGGCACAGTGGTACTAGTGCTTTCATTTTCATTTTAATGTTAAGCTGTTAAATGATGTATAACAAAGTAAATATTTTGTGTTGAGTTGCTTATTTTTGTGTAAATACTGCAAAATTTATTTTTAGGAGATGAGTTGATATTCTTAGATCCTCACACAACACAGTTACACTGCTCTGATATAATTTCAATTGATGAGACTTACCATTGTGGGTTTCCAGGAAGAATGTCCTTTAGGTACCTTGATCCATCTGTAGCTTTGGTATGTTGCTTATTAAAACCCTGCTTACTCAAAATATTGATTTTTGTTTGAATAATTGCTTTTTTCTTCTATATTCCTGTTAAAGTGCTGTGAAATTATTCATTAGAATTGGATATCTTTCTTTTTGCAAGCTATAACATTATGTATTCTGGCTTCTACATTTGGTGTAGCTAGTTTGGTTTAGTTTTTGTAGCAAGTTATGGTTGTCAGAGTTTGCACAGCCCGTGGAATCATGGAAACAGTCCTGGAATTTGATTTCCCTTTTTTCCAGGCCTGAAAAGTCCTTAATTTTTCATATTTTTGTAAAAGGTTCTAAAATAGTCCTAATTTTTTTCTTGAAATGGGGGAGGGGAAAAGAGCTGGTCAAAATGTTTGGATTAATTGCATCACTTTGTTCTAGCTCCCTGCAGCGTCTGCTAGCAATGACATCACTTCCCTCCACAAAGTGTGGAGACGTTATGTCAGCTCTTTCATCTCATGTGATGCTGCAGTGCAAGAGGTTTGAATGCCATGTTTCCAGCAGCCTTGGTTTGTGGTATAGAAGTCGTGTACAGTTGGAGTCACAACAGTGTGTGGAAATCTTACTATGAGTTCAAGATGGCTGTTCTGTCTAGCAATCATTTCCCTTACTAAAGGAGATTGATATCTAGCCTTCCTACTATCAATGTGCATGGGAATAGAATACTATGGAATAGGGAATCTTCAGGGCCACAGTAAAACTTTTTTGTATTATCATTGTGCTAAGTTCCAGATTCTTCATGTAAGTTTTATACAGGGCAAGTTTCATACAGCAAAATTTTACCTCTTCATTGAAGATGTAAGTAACACACTCTGAAGAATGCTCTGCAACAACAGCAGAACCCATAGGACTTCGTAAAAACTCTGAATGAATAGTAAATTTCACCCACATTTGCAAAATATAAAACAAAACACTCGATTCTAGCAAAAATTTAAGCTCCTGGAAATTTTTAATAAACTCCTGGAAAAGAGATAGAATTTACTTTCTGTAAGTGTGTATGAAGGACTTTCTAAGAACTCTTAAGTGCACTGCGAATTTCATCCCAATTTGCAAAATATAAAACGAAACACTGATTCTAGTAAAAGCTTAAGTTCCTGGAAATTTTTAATGAACTAAAAAACTTGGAATTTATTTTCTGTAAATGTGTATGAACCCTGTGTTATTGCATCTTTTGTGCAGTTTCTCTCGTACTGTTAGTCTAGCTAAACTGTAGAGTTATCTTCATGAAATGTGAAGATTGTTTTTGGGTTAGATGGTGAGATGTTGAACTGGTGAATGAGCATGGTCCATAATGGAAAGAAAGTGCACTTTATTCTAAGAATATGTGCATTGTCTGTATCAATGATATCACTTGACAGACTTCGATTTTCTCAAATTTCCCACTGAGCATTCTGAAACTATGGTACATCTGATGTATATCATGTACATGGTAATTTAAATCAATAACATTTAAAAATTAATACAAACTATTTACTTGCAGTAATACAATGCCCATATTTAGATCAGTTAAAATAGAAAAGTTTCTTGCACCTTTTCTGAATCATTAAAAAAATGTTTATGCTCATAGTGCACATTCAGTGGTGCGCATATTTACAATTTATAAATAATAAAATTATATGTTACAAGTTTCTGTACATTTTTGTTATTACTGTCAATTTCTTAATATAATAAAGAAATATTTACAAAAAATAATACTTAATTATAAAATAAGATTAACATCAAACCTTGTTAATGAGTTTCATTTTTAGAGAGGTGTGGTTGTTGCAGATTTGGCCTTTCTTGGAAATTTATAATCATACTTCTAGGAAAAACATGAACCACTCATATTAGATTTTAACATAGAAATGGCTTGTACGGTACAATGTTTCATTGAACCACAAAAGGCAGTTTTATCTAAAAACATGGTCACAGGGTGCATAGCTATGTGGCAAAACTAACACACCCAACATAACTCTTCTTAGTCGATGATATAACAGCTTTCCACATCTGGTAGTTTTTCCTCACAAGGAATACACCACTCTTCATCAGCTCTGTTGATATCATTTGCATTTCTTGGTAAGCTTGAATGCTGATAATGCAGAAATTCAGTCTCAAGTTCATCCACAGCAGTGAAAGTAGTTTCCTCCTCCTGTTTCAACAGGTCAATAAAAAAATGTTACTGAAGAAAATTTAGACTCTTCCTGTTTAAAAATATCCGCAACTTCAGCATGCTGTAGCACCTCTGATCGTAGCAGAAATGAAGATAGCACGTAGTCACACACTTTGATCATAAAGTATTTCTGAGCCGAGACTTAAAATTCTGCTTTTTCATGTGGTGCCAATGTACTAAATATTTCAGTAGTTTCAGTCCCTAGGACCAGATCGGTGTCATCTTTTTGATTATCTTGATCAAAATATTCTATATTTAACAGAGACGGGGTATTTGCAACGAAACCAGGTCTTATAAATTGGATTAGTAATTCATGAAAAAAGATTTCAAGATCAGCTTTCAACTTGTGAATTCTAGGCTCTTCACATTGTAATAGTAAGTTGTGTTTATCAAAAATACTTATAACATTTTTAATGAACAAAGAGTATGCATGGCATAATGCAGAGTTTAAAGAAAAAAAAATGTGTGCTCATGCTGTTGCAAAGATTTGTTTATAAATATTTCTTTAACAGTGCTTGTATAAGGAACTCCATTCATGTTCCACTTTTGTTCAACCATATGGACTGTTTGACAGTACCGTTTTTACTTTTTGCTCCCAAGACCACATAGGTGTTGTACTGTGAGACTCAGATGATTTCTTTTTATGATAAGGGCAATTTAGATTGTGTGAGGCTCCTCTTTTTACACCAGAAATTGAAGGTTGTTGAGATGTCAAATCTATAGGATTTTTAACCTTCAGAATTGTAAAGCCAACTAAACGTGAGGAAAGTTTTGGTCCTTTCCTATCGCTGTTGCACTCTTTGAAATATAACATAAGGCATCTCCATTGCTGTAAAACCCAGCCTAAGCATTTACCAAGGGATAACCATAGAGTACAGCAGTGTTTAAGAATTTTGTTGTGATTCCATATTACAAAGAGCTTAAAATTTCTTAAGTCAATTTTTTCTATTTACACTTTTCTTCAGAAAATTATCAATGTCAATCAAAAATTCATCAGTTTGAAAAGGTAATGTTTGCAAACCCCTTTTCAGCAGCCAAATTTAACAGATGGCAAACACAACCAAACACAAGGTTAGGCTGTTCTTTTTTCAGAAATGCTGCTACACCATTTTTTCTCCCCACCATAACAGGAGTGTTATCACAGAATAAGGCAAGACAGATCATCCACAGAATATCATGATGCTGAAATTCTTCGGACACAAGTTTGGCAATATTTTCACCTGTTGAACTGGTTTCCAGGCATGGCAGAGACAGCAGCGTTTATCTCACTTGCTTGCAATCATTATTAAAATAAATTACCACAATTGGATAAAGTTGATCATCAGCATCATTACTGCCATCAGTTGCGACAGAAACTAACCCACAATAGCACAGAAATTTGTTTTTAAATGATATTCTGTCACATGCATATCCTTTTACTTCTTGGGAGTTAGGAAACAGCTGAGAACTATTGGGAAACCTGATCAGCTGCTGCTTAGTGGTATGTTGTGCTGCAACCAAAATCTGGTAAATAGAACTTCTGCACAAATCATTTGAAAATCATTCAGAACTGAAACAAAGTAATTCAAGTTGCTCACACTTTTTGTGCTATCATGATTTTTTATGTGCAACATGTGTGATGTCCCGGCAACCAGCATGAGCAACAGAGAAATAAGTATTACACAAAGTACAATATGCATAAAACTCACCCTTATGTAATGGTTTTACAAAATTTACAAAATCAAATTCTTCAGAGAATTTCTTCAAATATCTTTGGTCCCAGTGTTTAGGCCCCATTCTGTGGCTGTGAACTGAAATAATAACTTGCAACACAACTTGTTTGTTAGATAGTTAATAATTCTAACGACTTGTTTGATTTGAAAGAGTGAACAAAGCATAGGAATCATAGTTTAACTTGAGCTTTAGCAAAGAAATAAACAGCCTCCCACTCCAATGAGGCTCAGCACAAGCCACTGACTGTCTTGCTATCATCACAAGGCTCACGACCTTGGTGCATGAAGTGCCGTGGATTAACGAAAAAACATTTGTGTCCATTCGTTACTGACTCCCACAGTCAGTGTTGATACTGTAGAAAAATGATGGTTGATATCATTAATGAGGGGGAAAATATCACGTATAATAAATAAAAGAAAAAAATAAGAACCACAAAACTGGATTTTTTGTAGAAAAATCGGATTTCTGGAAAATATTTTCAAAATTGGACAGAATCTGGGTAAACTGGGACACTTGGCAGCTCTGAAAAATGTATTGGACTAATGTCATTTGTTAATTCTTGTAATTATCAGCATGGTTCATACGCATCCTGGAAAAGTCCTGGAATTCCATTTTGTCCTGGAAATATCCAAAAATTCTGCTACATGTCCTGGAATTTTATCCATTCCGGTCTTTTTGTCCTTGTGCGATGTTTGTAGTTGAGGATTTTTCTACTGACATAACTTATGTCTGACATATCCCCCCCCCTCTGCAAAATGCGGGGTGGAGCTGTTGTTTTTTTTGTCTGTTAGGAAGACTGAAGCTGCGTTATTACGTTATTAGCATCTTTCGGCGGCGTGTTTATGCTATCACTTTGTCTGTCTGACCGGGAAAACCATATCTCTGCAATTATTAGTTCGATTTGTAAAATTATTTTTGTATTGGGAAGCTGAACACGTGAGAATGATAATCCATTTGTTCTGTTGCTGTTTTTTTCCGATTCACTCGCCGCTAGTGGGCGCATAAAGATCGTATCGAATTTAAAATTAAGTTTATTTCGTACATTTGCTTCTAAAATCCAATTGAAAAAAATTCTTCCTTTCGACAACATTTATATCGAAGACTATTTTAGTTACAGTCCCTTTTTCAAATAATGCATAAATTTTCTGCTAGGTGGCATAACGGTAAATCACGATTTTCCCAGTATCTCCGCCTCTAAAAGTCTGATTTGAAAAATTATTCCTGTGTTAGATACAGCTCTTGAGGGGAAATGCTTTGTATATAATTTTTCATTTTTGGTAACGAATAGTTTGGCCACCAGAAGGTGTAAGTATTTATTTTTTCTTCTGATGTATTTGCAATAAAATCTGAGCTCGAAACTCAATTGAAAAAATTCCTTCGTGAACTGATACCATTCACCTCCAAAAACATTTTGAGAATACCTCCTGCTTAAATAGTGCCTAATTTTTCCACCAGGGGGAGTACACGTATATTTTATTTTTGTCCATATCTCTGTTTCTAGAAGTACGATTTGAAAAATTATTTCTTTGTTGAACATTTTTGGTGCAAAATGTTTCCCATATAATTCAAATATTTCTTAACGCACAAGTGCACTACTAGAGGGCGTAAGTTCACGTTTCTATAATTGAACTGAAGCCAAAGTAAAAAAATAAGTTTCTCAAAATCAGTGTAGTATAGTATATAAAAGATTAGAAGATATTAAATCTGGTCACATTTTCAGTGACAGTTTTGGTATTTCAGTATTTATCAGTGATTCTAAGTTTCTGATTAGATGCTGTGGACAACATTTTTAACATTCTGCATTAAGTTTGCCCAAGCATGTAAGAAGTTGTTTGTTGTAGGTTACTGGTTGAACAGACCTATGGTTTCATTATATTTTAAGTAAGAGCAGTAGCAACGATTTTGAAGATGGGTATCTTTATGATACGCATCTCCGAAATCGTTGCTACAGTGACTGAAAATGAAACCTCAAAACACTGCAAGAAATTTCAGTTTCTACTCAACAAACAGTGTCCCGCCAAACCTTCTTCTATCACAGCTGCAAGTCCGTCGTCACCCCCCTGCTTCGTGAATCTCTCGGATACTTCACTTCCTCCCAAACCCTTCCTTTCACTTGGCCCAAAATTCACTCCTGAAACTAATCGAAATCTAAAAGCCACGATCTCCATGCTAGAAGCAGCAATTCACCGTCCTAAACCCAAAGCTCAACCAGTCCTCCGTGCCAAGGCAGCACTCTTTCTTGCAAAAGTGGAAAAGAAACCCCTGCAGTATTCTTCCTCATTCCTTAAAGAAATCAGCAATCTAATGAATGAGAAGAATCTTGCAATCTGTAAAGCTGATAAAACTGGCTGCCCTGTCATTATCTCCAAAACTGTTCTCAATGAAAAAGCTGAATCATTCCTCTCAACTTCAAACTGCAAGGTTCTAAAATCTGACACCACCCCCAAACTTAAAACTGCAGTTGAAAGACTCAACAAGAAACCCACTCTAAAGACCTTTCTTGGAGATTTTACACCACCACCATATTTCCGAACTCCACGCTTATTCTTCCAGATTAAACTTCATAAAACTGGTTTCCCTCTTCGACCACTCGTGGAATATACTTTCTCTCCCACCCGTAACCTTGAAAGGAAGATTGTAAAAAAAAAAAAAAAAAATGTAAACATGCCATCTTTTGCCAATTTCCTCCACTAAAGAGTTCATTAGAAAACTCCCTCCTAGTATTGAACCCTCTGACAAAATGTTCACTCTGGATGTAGTCTCTCTCTTCCCTTCTGTCCCTCTTTTCCACTCTCACATGCTGCTAGTACAATTGCTAAAAGAAAACCAATCACTCTCTGGCCCACTAACAAAAGACCTGTATGACTGCCTTCGAACTCTGAGAGATTTTAACTTGTTCAAGTTCAACAACAAATACTACTGTCAACTAGAAAGACTTCCGATGGGTTCACCTCTCTCTCCACTTCTGGATGAAGTTTTCATGCAAGATATCGAAAAAAACATTGTCATGGAACACAATCTACAACCTTCCATTTGGCTTCGATATGTTGATGATATTTTTGTAATTTGGCCACACAATAGAACTGACCTTGAATACCTTCTTGAAAAGATTTCCCTAAAGTTCCCATCAATAAAATTCACCATCAATGAAGAATCACAGCAAGGCATTGATTTTTTGGATGCCCACCTGGCAAGGCAAGGGAATCATCTCAACAGATCTGTCTACAGAAAACCCTCTGCAATAGCAAACATAATCCCATTTTCATCCCACTCCCCAACTGAAATTTGCAGCCTTTAAAACTTATGTGAATCGTGCCAGGATTGTCTGCAACACTGAATCTTCCTTCAATGAAGAAATTGACACCATAAAGAAAGTTGCTGAAGCCCATCAGTTCCCACCTTCTACAATCCAAAAATTCCTCCAAAATTCCCACTTGAAAAATCTGTCTGCTCTCTCACCAATAATAATGGAAAAACCACCATTCAGTGGTTCTATCCTTTTCCATGGATCCTTCTCTTATAAGATGTGTAAACTTTTCAAAACTATGGGCTACACTCTCACAGCAGTGAAACCAAACCCTTCTACAATAATGTGCCTGCTTAAAGATAGGGATCCTGTCTCACCCGTGGACACCCCTGGAGTTTATGCTATTCCCATTTCAACTTCCTCTGGTCTCTCAGTGTATATTGGAAGCACTTACCAAAGCATCAAAACAAGACTTGGTGAACATAATAAAGATGTTTCTAATGGTCTTTCAAAGGCAGCTTTATCTGCACTAACCCTTGAAGACACCTCTGCAGTTCCCATTTGGAAAGAAACCAAAAAAGTTGTCCCTTTCATCAACAAGGCATCTCTGTGTTTCCAAGAAAGCATTGAAATTTTGTTCACCAAAAACTGCAATTCAGAGACCCCTCACTAAATCCCATTTATTTGGATCTCTCTTCTAAAATCTGGCAACATTTTCAACACCCCAACTTCAAATTGTAGTTCTGGCAACCAGCCCATCCAGTCGATCGCGGGTGATCAAGGTCGTTGGATGACCAAAAGCTACCGCTAAACGAACCTTTTACTGTACGTGACTCTGTGTGTTTCGCTCGTTTTAGATGTTTATTAACTTATGTGTTCTAATATTTAGGGGAATGTTTTGTTTTTATATGTAGGAATTAACTGAAACCTGCGAATGACTTGTATCTTTTTCTTTCATCTAGTGTTTCTATTGTGACAGTGAAGAAAGGTTTGATAGCTGGTGCCAAGAGAGTCAAAAGGTAAAAAAAAAATATCAATTTTTTTCATGCAGCATTTTTCTGGATATGTAAGATCAGTTTAGGTATACGCATTTCCACTCAGAGCACAACTTATAGCATAAGGGCGCATATCACCAGGTGTACGAGTTGATCTAGTGGAAGTATGCTTATTATCTAAGCATTATTGTATCCTTAACATTATTTTTATCTTTTTTTTAATGCAGATTAGTATTTTGCTAATTCAAGTGTGTGACTAGGATAACTTGTTTCTCAAGGTATCTTTCACTCATGATTAGAACTTTGTGTAATTTTGTGGCATTATGGCACTGCAGCTCTAATGTATATGATGCTACAATGCTACAGTAGTCACTGGTACTATATGTAACAAACTGGGGATGATTCAAAGGCAGAATCTGTTGCAGAACAAGAAGTTTTATTGTATAAAATTAGTTCTCAAATTAAAAAAAATATTTTGTAAAGAGAACATGCAAAGTTCCATAGATCTTTGTGATACTGAATTGCCATCATAAAATGGTTATATTATAGTGGAGAAATGATTTTTATATTTTTTATTTGTAAGATTGTTAATTTTTTATATAATGAACTTTGCTTGTAGTAATTTTAAATGTGATAAAATAGTAATTTATCTTTGATACTAGATAATTTACATAATCTATTATGTGTTTAATTGGTTTCTGTAGTATGTAACTTAGATTTTGACCCTTGAAGTTATAATTCTATATTGTGACTATTCAGAATATACTAAGATTCCTTTCTTTTAGATTAGCATCTGCTTCAAGGGAAATAAACTTGTTAAGTTTTTTTTAGTTTCCCTGCTGTAATTTCTGGCAGTGTGTAGCATGTAATGTTACCTGATATTATTGCACTAGCAGATGTGTTGATGAAAAGCAGGTTAATAATAAAACAGCCACTGATTGGTAAATAAGTATGTGTCAGTTAAGAATCCAGTCTAACAATCTTTGCATTATTGATTGATCTGTATGTACTGCTGAAAAAAATCAGAGTGAGAGGTAATTAGTTTATCTGTATCATTCTCATATGAAAAAAAAAAAGATATAGGTGAAATGTTTAATAATTAATAATAAAAAAAGAATGTGTATTTTTGAAGAAAATAGAGGCTATTTAAAAAATTAAGGAAATACAAAATTCTTTGAAGTGCGATCCAATAATAGAAGAATTTGAATGTGTTAGAAGGAAGGAAACCTTGAGGTACCTTGATATTGTGTGCTTTATTTTTGTCTTCATTGCCATATTTTTATAGCTTCATATCAATATAGTAAATAGGCTGAAGCAGTATGATACATAAATGCAACTAATGAGAAGTAACTATTGATACAGTTTTGGTATAAATTTTCATCATCTGTTTTGGTTCTGTGTAAGATTTCCTACATCTGTGTTGAATTGCTATTTCTGTAACAAATGGCCAGTTTTAGCCTTTAGTCCATCTTGATATGGGTCTTCTGCCTTGCTTTGTTACATGAAATGTAACATCTGTTGAAATGATAATTCATCGTATGACACTTGTGCTCAGACTGTATCAGTATGTATTCATAACTTTGTCTTCTACTGAATAATTACCCCACTCAGAACTAATAGTTGTATGTATAATCTTGTCATACCACTGTAAATACATGCATTTTTTCTGAAAGTCATCTTATTATTATTCTCACATTTGCTGCTTGTTGATACATAAAAATTAACATGCTCGGTTTCCTTGTACGTGAATATTTACTGCCACAAATTAGGCCAGGCCTAAATGTTGCATTATGTACTGCAAGCTTTTTTCTCTTTCCAACCTCTTTAGTTAAAGTTGTCTTACATATTTCAGTCATACAAGATTCTCTGCTTTGCTAATTTGTCCTCTTCCTTATCCAGTTTTTGTGCCTCATCACTTATTATACACAAATGATAAAAATCACTGTTAATTGAAATCCATTTAGTACCTTTTCAATTAATCAAGCAATTAGTATTTGCTTTGTTAGGTTTCAGCCTGGAAAATCAGAATTCTTTGATTTCAATTTCCCAATACTTGTTTCTCTTACCTAACATTAGCAGGTGCGTTTTAAAATTGATGTACTGGGCTGAAAATGAAAAAAAAACGATGCATCTCTCTCTTTAAAAGGACGAAAAATAGATATTTATCATTGGTTAGGATGTAATAGCTTATTAAAAAAAGCTTGTACTTCTGTACTGTAAAAATGAATGTACCATGTTGTTCAGTAATATAAATTTTAGATTTATTGCATGCCCTAAATTTCTAACAAAGATGCATTATTTTCTTAGCTTCTCCTTGACCCTAGAGAGGATGCAATATTTGAAATATTAGAAAAGAAACCTCCCATGTTGCCTTATTTAGATCTGGAATATCCTGATGATGCTACATGTCAAAGTAAGCAGTTATTCTGTAAAATTTATTGACAAAATATATATGATATAAATTCTACTATTATTTTTTTCTTTAGACTGGTTTTTGTTGATGAAGCAGAATTTCTCTCTCTGTCTCAAAGATGTCAACATATTGACATTGGCAGATGTTATATAATACATGTAAAAGTAGAGTTTAATGCAATTTGACTTGGATTGCAGTTTCCTTGGAATACTGATGTACAGCAATAATGAAAATGACATGTGTAGTTATTTGAAGTAAAAGTGTAAAATCTTATTAGCATTGTAAGCATAAGTACATGATTGCAGATTCTTCTCTAACTCTTTTTTATCTTCAAATTTTTCTCTTTGTACAGCTTTTGGTTTTTTTAAGTATAGTAGAAAAAAGGAACTTTTTAACTGTAAAAAAAATTAGGTTTTTCTGGACATTTGAAAAATCTTTACTAATCAGTCATACTCAAAGTTTCTACAGAAAAACAAGAGCCAGTACAGGGTTATTGATATGGCCATCTGAATATCATGGATTGACTTTACTGTTCAACATATAACATCTCATCATTCAGAAAACTTAAAAATTACATTTCCCTGGATGCCCTTTTTCAAGTTTTCTGGGTGATCAAATGATACATGTTGGACAGTTAAAGACAATTTATGATATTCAGTTTGCTGCATTAATAATCCCGTAGTTTCATGTATTAGTGAAGAATATTTCTTCCATAATTTCCATACAAGAGCCAGTGTGAGTACAGGGTGAATCAAAAGTTGCAGGACACCCTTGTATTTCAGAAACAGGAGGGGAAATGAAATATCTGAATACCCCACCAAAGAATCTGTGAGGGGGAGCCTATCTTTTAGGCTATTTCCGGAACATGGCCACCATCCAGAAATCCGCCATATTGGATCAAGGTCAAATTTTTGAAATGGTAAGGGGGGCCATGTTGCATATCAAACAAGACCAGAACTTTCCCAGAAATTGATTAAAGTTGAGTGATGTGAGATCAGGGGATCCAGGTGGCCATTCCACAGGATCACGTTGGCTGTTTCAATTACCAGGGAATTGAACATTTAGCCATTGATGAACAGTTGCTCCACAGTGTGGTGGAACCCCATTGTGTTGGAAAAAACAGGAGAAAAGGTGGTGTTTGTCACAGATTTTCTCAGCATACATCAGGTGTTTCAGATGACCCCATAGATAAAAGTCGAGTGGTGTGAGGTCAGGGGATCCGGGTGGCCATTTCACAGGACCACGCCAGCCATTTTAATTACCGGGAAATTGAACATCTAGCCATTGATGAACAGTTGCTCCATAGTGTGGTGGAGCCCCATTGTGTTGGAAATAACAGGGAAACTGTCATCTTCATTCAGAAGGGAAGGGAACGCTGTTTCCTGTAGCATTTCCAGGTAGTGCTGAGCATTTAGTTTATTGATGAAAATGTGTCCGATTACATGGGTGCCCCATATTCCACACCACACCATAACCATTACACTGTGAACAACTTTAGATGGTTCTGTCCATTGATTGTTCCTGTCACTCCAGTACCTGTGGTTCTCATGGTTAACCTCACCACTGACAAAAATTGGTCTCTTCACTGAACAAAATGCACGGTGCGAATGAGGGATCCTGCTGATGTTGGTCTAAAGCCTAGGTGCAAAACTCAACATGTCTATGAGGGTCTTCCTCTGATAGTTGCTGTTGCATCTGAATCTTGAACAGATGCCAGTGAGCGGTGTGAAGAGTCCGTACAATGGCTGACTGGCTGATACCACATTTTGCTGCAAGCCGCCGTGTGCTTCCTGGGTGTCGGTTGTTGAAGTCTGTGGCTATGATACGGCAACTGCATTCCCCAGATATTAGGATAACCTCAATCCTCTCCTCTTTTGTCAGTGCCATCATCAGTTACCTGCAACAAGCAATGGTTATTTCAACTTTCTGTGTTGATAACTTGTGAACCACAACACATAGTCAAATCTGAGTGCAGCAATCAATTTCTGAGAAAATTCTGGTCTTGTTTGATATGAAACATTGACTCCCTTACCATTTGAAAAATTCGACCTTGATCCAATATGGCGGATCTCAAAATGGCGGCCATGTTCCAGAAATAGCCTAAAAGATAGGCCACCTCAACGATTCTTTGCTGGGTATTGAGATATTTCATTTTCCCTACCGTTTCTGAAATACAAAGGTGTCCTGCGTCTTTTGACTCACCCTGTATATATTTAAAAGTTAAGATACTGCTGTAACAAATATCATGAATCACCTCACCATTTGGGATGTTAAATACCAGTATAATATTTGTGAGTTAACAAGTTCAGTGTTAGTTCCATCGCATACATATTAGCACACATAAAAACTGTATTATTATATAAACTATACTGTGCATAAAAGCTATGTCTTGGCATGCATACAGGGTTGGAACAAGCTTATCTTATCTGGGGGGGGGGGGGTGAGACTTGAAATAACATTCTTTCATATTCAAAAGTTCCTTATTTCCATTTAAACAGTGCACAGTTTTTACTTTCGTTTATTTCCATTATTAGGAAAGTATTATGATTGTTCAAAAATCATAGACATGATTTTAACATAGAAGATATGGGAATTCCAACAACACAGCACTCTGCAAAAATGCACAATGAAAAACAGACCAGCACACAAAATAAATGGGTGTCAGAAAGTGAATGTAACAATAGGAAAGGCTTTTTAGGGATAGGGCTTGGTAAAATTCTGTTCAAGGTTAAACTCTCAGAGTGGCTTTCTGTGACAGAGCACAGGTGACTAATTAGCTCTTCATCCCTACAGCATTGTGGGAAAGGTCACGGAGGTTAGGAATATCCTCATGTTTTACATGCCTCTCCATCGTTTCAGACAGTATTCCTTTTGTCCATGTGAGGGGTTCAGACCAGTTTTTAGATAGGTTGAGTCTCTGGCTGCACAATATTTACTGCGGGTCAGGCTCGAGTGAGCTTGGGCTCTGATGGAGAGAGAGAGAGAGAGTTCTTCTTTTTTCAAATGTAATTTTGCATGATTTTTCAGGATTTTTCTTACTCTTCCTAGTTGATAAAAAAATAATTCTTTGGCAGCTGGGTCTGAGTGGGTAGTGGGGACTTTGATGTTCTGAACTTGGGTAACCAATTGCATAGGTCATGCATTAGTGGATAGAAGAAAAAGCTTCAAGAAATATAGATAGTAGATAGCATGTAAACGGAATTTTGGCAGCTCCCTCCTAATTCTGTTGAACAACATACTTAAATTTCTGTGCTGCCCAATCTTTTTGGATGCCAGCCCTCCAAAGAATACAGGAAGAAACAAATGCAGGGATCGCATTCCTCCTAAAATTCCTAATATTTTGTGACCCTCCTTAAATTCCTAAAATTATACCTAAAATTTGCTATTCTTCCTAAAATTTTCGTAAGCTTATTTATTAAAAATACAACCGTTATTAACGCCAATAAATTTACCATTACGGTAAGGTAAAAAGACCTGTTATTGTAGAAACACAGCCTATATTCTGTGCTGCTGAAGGAAGGGAAAATGACGCCATCGAGATGCACTTGCTTCGGGGCGGGCGCTCCACTTTTTTGCCTTCGGACAGTTTTCGAGAGTAACAAGAGATCTAAGGGAAAAGGGGAGGGGTCATTTTCACCCCTGGTTTGCGCTTTGCAGACGAACTCCGTGGCACGCAGAAGATCGTACTTTATTTTTGTACATGCCTTGTGGAACCTCCTCTTTCTGCTGATGTTTTGTTATTGTAAACCGCAGGTGGGTGGAAGCAAAGAGGAAACATGTGGTCTCCTTCCGTAACCTCCGGTAATGACGATGGGATGGTAGCTGAGTGTTATCGTGGCAGGCAGTAGAGCACATGATCATTGACCTTCGATGCGCAATATATCTCGGCTCCGACTCGCTTTGACTGAACTTGCGTGAGATGCGTATGATAGTTTCTGGTTTTGCGTCTTTTATGGTGTTCTCTGTGCTGTGTGCAGGTTCAGTTCTCTAGTGGTGACCTGCTTTTTTTTTTTTTTTTCCTATCTTCTGACATCCTCGCAGCCAAATTTTGGGAAGTTGTCTGGTTTTGCAATATTGGAACGTGTTTTTGTACTTCCCTTTCATTTTTTGGTTAGTAATACAAGTGTTTAAGATGCCTAAATCCAAAACGAAATTTCAAGATGCGTGGCTCGCCAAAGAATTAAACGGAGTGAATTTGAAAGAATGGTGTTCTGCAACTGAAATAAACAATATTTTCTGCTAAGTGTATATTGTGTTCAGAAATTTTCAACATTTCTAATAGTGGCTTTTCACAAGTAAAAGCGCATCATAAAGGAAAAAAACATTTGCAGAAATTTCAAAGTAAATTTCAAAATAAGTCCATCCTGAAAGCCTTTGGAGGACGGGATCTTCAGCCCAAAACAAATATTAGTGAAGTACTGAGTCATGATTTACAGTTGGCTAAAGCCGAAGCATTATGGGCCATGAAAGTTGCTAAGGACAATATCATTATATGTCTTTTGTTTCATGCACTGAAACAGTTGAACTTTTCAAAGAAATGTTTCCTGATTCTGCTATTGCAGCTAAAATGCAACTTAAAGAAAAAAAGTTGCTTATGTGATATCACATGGATTGTCAAAATGTTTTGAAGAGGATTTGAAAAAAGACATTGCATCTAGTAGCCCAGGAAAGGTTACTATAGCATTTGATGAAACTACAAATACACAAGTGAAACGACAGTTGGATGTGTATCTCAGGTACTGGTCTTCAGAAATAAATTCAGTTTCTTGCAGATACCTAACAAGCGTTTTTCTGGGTCATGCAACAGCAGATATTTTGCTAAAAGAAATTCTTGATGTGTTATCATCCTTCAATATTTCGTTGAACAGAATTATTTGTGTGTCCATGGACAGCCCAAATGTAAATAAGTGCTTTTTACGTAAATTCAATGAAGTTGTAAAACAAGAAACAGGCCAGAAATCTTTGGAACTAGGTTTTTGCAACCTGCATGTTGTTAGTAATGCATTTAAAATTTTTTTGACAAGCTTAAATATAGATTTTGACAAATTTGCTACTGATATGCATTCCTTTTTAAAGAGTAGTGCTGCAAGACGAGAGGATTATAAATTTGTCGAGGATATAACATTGGTCACCACCAAATTTCTTTTGCGTCATGTCAGCAACAGATGGTTAACCGTTGGTTCTGTAGCCCAGAGGCTCTTGGATCAATGGCTAAATATTACAGAATATTTTTTAAACTTCTTGCCATCTCAAAAAATATTTGAAAAACAACTACGCAATTCGGCAAGGTATAAAAGAATTCACTGTTTCCTGAAAAATGAGCTAACTCCTTGCTATTTAGCATTAATTTCATTTACACACCAAAATTTTGAAAAGTTTTCATTATGTTATCAGAGTGAAGAACCAAAAATACACCAGTTATATTCTGATTTAAATACTTTAATGAGGAATGTTATGGCTCAGTTTATCCAAGATGATGTTATTGCAGGGAAATTTGGAGAAGACCTAAAGAATGTATATTTTGAAAACAAAAATTCATGGAAAAAACTAGGGGAGTTAGAAGTTGGTATGAAGACAAAAAATCTCCCCAGGAATGTTCAGGCGACCAGGCAGAAATTATTTCTCTTAGATGTAAGATCATCACTAATTGCAACCACAAAATATTTAAAGTCAAATTTGCCATTCTGCAATCAAAAGCTAAGAGACATAGAAGTTTTAAAGGTAAAAGAACCAAAGAAAGAGTCAACTCAACTTTCAGTCACTGAAGGACTTTCGGAAATAACCAGAATTTCAAGTGTTTTGCATCTTTCTGAGGAACAAATTGATAGAGTAAGAGAAGAGTGGAAACTTTTAAATTGCGATAAGCCAACTCTAGATGAACTAGTGAAATTTTCAGAGGAAGGGCATATTCCAGTGCGGATTGATCATTACTGGCGTAATATATTTAGTATTAAAGACTCTAGCGGAAAAGAAAAATACTCAAATCTTGCTAAACTCATCAAGTCAATATTAGTTTTACCTCATGGTAATGCTGATGCAGAAAGGGGATTTTTGGTTAACACTGCTCTGTTAAAAAAGGACAAGGCTAACTTAAAAGACTGAACTATAACATCATTAAGAATAGTTAAAGGGGCCATTAAACACTATGGATGTGTAAGTAAAGTTCCCATAACAAGAAATTTGTTAAATAGTGTTCGTGATTCACATAAATTTTATAAAGAGTATGTTGATAAGCTGAAGGTAAGAAGAATAAAAAAAGGTAAAAGAAAGGAAGCAGAAAGAGAGGGAAAATAAGGAAAAGCAGCTAGAGAAAAAAGAAAAGCTGAGTTTGATGACAAAATAAAAAAAAATGATGCAGAAATAAATAGGCTTAAAAAAGATAAAGAAGCCTCCCTAGCAGTAATTCAAGAGGGAACAGAAAGAATGAGAAAAGCTGTAGAAAAACAAAATACTGTTGAAATAGCAGTTGCCTCTAACTTGATCATACAAGGTTCAGCTGAAATAAAGAAAACTGAAAGTAAATTAGTTGTGGTGGAAGCAGAAAAAGATAGGCTAATCAGGAAAAGGTTAAAACAATAATATGAAAAAAGTAATTTAGTGAACAATTGTACATAGTTCTTGGTTTTCAATTACCTTTTTAGGATATTATAATTTAATGTGAAACCTGAAAACTTTACTGTGAAAATCGTGAATTGCTTCTGGTTCAACAGCATATTAATGTTCAAAGTGAAACTTGAATGTGGTAAATATACTTGAATATGATAATAACACGTGAAAAGATAAGAACTGAACATTAGAAGTAAATCATACTTAAACTTTAGACATTAGACGTTATGCAAAAAATTTGGGTGTGAACTTCGACCATATATACTAAAGGACTGCGCATTGGCAATAGCTGCATCAAAGCCGCCATGGCTCAAACATTGGGCACGTCATCATCAGACTCCAAATTTCGTGTAAAAATGCTGTTATGATTACTAATTTAGGCTGCAGAACTTCAGTGTTTTCGGTGTATTATGTGAATGCACCTCATATATAATGAAAACTCTTCAGGTAAGTTTACTTATGAGCTATATACATGCATGATCGGGTTGTTTACATTTTGTGATTTATAATGTGATGAACATTTGCGAAGAATTTGGAACATGCATTCCATTTTTTTTCTTAAGTTACTATATTTTTATATCAATAGCTGCAAGTTTCTGGTTAAGTAATTGAACTTTATTGACTTAGGTATTTAATTTGTTTCTTACCCATGAAAAATCATAGAACTTTCTTTACTATATCGCTCAGAGCAACCATAAGCACAGCAGGTGTAACCCATCTTTTTGACTGTTGTCATGTGATTTTATGTTGGAGCCAGAAATTTTGATGTCATGCGCAGTCTATCAGTATATATGGTTGAAGGGTGTGAAGCAAACTCTTTACAATGTATACAAAGTTGTTATATACATCTAGTTTTTATTGAAATACACTCCTAAAATTTTCCTAAAATTTTTCTAAAAAGTCCTAAAATTCCTACCTAAAATTTTCCAGAAGTATGCTATGATCCCTGCAAATGGTAAAAAAAAAAAAAAAAAAAAAAAAAGGCTGTTATACTACAGAAACAGATAGAGGTTCTAGTCTTCAGTTGAGAAAGATGTCGATTAATTACAGAGGGAGGTGAGAGTGGAAGTCTGCAAGAGGAGATCACTATTTTTTTTATGCCCAAAATGGATAACCATAGTGTTTTTTGGGCACATTAAGCCTGGGCTCTATCATGCAATATAAAATGCAGGCTCAGGCTAATGGTCTTCAGGCTTGAATGGGCATGAGCTCTTAAACTTGAGCCTGAACTCAGCATTGGTCTATACCACACAGAGTACATTACTCAGTACTGTGGTTAGCTGTGCACAATACTGTATGAAGTAACTAAATTCTTTAAAAAAGAAAATACTGAAGTATATAACTTTTTTAACTGCAATTTTCAGTAAATTTTTTCTCACCTTGTGCAGTTTTTTACACCCCATCAGAGCATGAATTCACTTGGAAAGCGGGTTCGCGCTAAATCACCACCACCCTAAAATGTACAGCAACTGGAGGACGTTCTGTTGACATTATAGTTCCAGGTACCCCAGGATACCTATTGCCACCTCATTGAATCGATGCCTTGCCAAATGTCCACTGTTTGCGGGCTAAGGGGGTGGGGGGGTCCTACAGCTTATTAGGTAGGTGGTTATAATGTAATGGCTCATCAGCGTGTTTAATAATAATTTATAAAAAAAAACCCAAAGAAAATCGAGAAAAGGAACTGCAAATTCGAGCAGGAGTCTGCGTCATAACTGACGCTCTCCAGCCGTACATCTCAGCCCGTGGAGCCTGTTCAGGAACCGAGATTATGTTTGGAAACTGGTGAGTTTTTTGTTTGGAAAATATGTTCGGGAACCAATTTGTTTGAGATGAAAGTAGTTCAACAACCGAGGTTCCACTGTATATAAGCTTTTTTAGTGGAAAGGCTTTATTTCCATAAGAACCAGCTTCTACACATATAGCATAGAATCCGTTTTTTGTGACCTTCACTACACTTTGTACATGATTCCTGTACAGCTACACTTTTGTCAGAGCTGCTAAAACATTGGGTGCAGAAAAAAAAAAAAAAATTCATTGTATTAGCACACAGTTTAAAGAACATTTCATTCCTCCTGTATTGTGTATTTTAATTATATGTGATTTGCCTTTTATTTTGTACCTTACAAAAGTTGAATGCCTATGAGGGAAGAAATGCACTTAAGCTTCCTACTATTGTTCATCTCTTCCCCCACCCCAAACTGGAAACTCATTTTTCTCAAGCAGAACAGGGTTTGTCTGACTGGTCCATTTACCTACTAATGTTTTTTGTCTCTCTGCCCTTTTCACACTCATGGTGAGGCTTGCACAAAATTCAGATATGCTTCCTGGGTTATCGTGCCTACGCACTGTGGCAGGAACATGGTCGGTGTTGCATTTCCAGAGGTGGAGAAGCACTTGTAACATTGGTCAGAGCAACTCTTATTTTCATCTTCATTGTATATACCAACTGGAACCGTTAGTTGTGGGCTCACCACCCACACTGATGCACTTTTATGATTTCTATGACCCAAAGAAAGAACCTTTATGACTCAAGTGTGGGATATTGTGGACCTACCACACTTGAGAAGGATAATCCACCACGGAATTGACCTGGAATTTCTAAACGGCGTGTGAGAAAGATATCTCGGCCAAGTTAGTGTTAGGTTGGTGTATGGAATACTAGAGGTATAAATGGAAAGATGAATGAGGTGATTCAAGAAATGAATACGTATGGACTGGATGTGCTGTGTGTAAATCAAACTAAAAAGAAAGAAATTGGGATAGAAGAAATTAATGGAACAGTGAGTGTATGGTCTAGAGTGTTGGATAATGTGAGAGGACAGGCTGATGTAGATGTTATTTTAAGTGAAAAGATGAACAACTTGATTCATTTCAACTGCATAAGTGAAAGAATTATCTGGATTTGTTTGAAAGTGGAACTTCAGAGAATAGTAATTGTTGTAGTGTATGCTCCTTGTGATTCAGACCACTCTGATAAAAAGGAAGATTTTTGGAATGAGCTAAAAGCTGTAAAAGTTTGGTGCTAAAGGGCAAGTTATTATAGCAAGGGATTTCAGTGCTAGAGTAGATGTGCAGAATGTGATTTCTGACAATGTTCTGGGTAAGTTTAGTGATCCTTGTGTGAATGATAATGGTGAAAGATTAATTGAACTCTGCATTGAGAATGGTTTGTGTGTATCTAATACGTTTTTCAACCACAAGTATACACACACATATATACTTGGGAAAATTGTACTCTGGGATTAAAAAGTAATAGATTTTGTTGTTTATGATTAGCATCTGAAACACTTAGTTGTTGATACCCGTGTGAGATGTGCAGATGTTGGCTCTGAATGTTGTTTGGAGAAGGAGGTATAGGAAGATGCCTGCGATGAAAAGAGTAAAGTTTGAAAGGCTGTCTGAAGAACATCAGCGTTACTCTGATTTACTCAGTGACCATCTGAATGAGTTGAAGGCCTGTGAGAGGGATGTTGAAAAGAAGTGGACATATTTTAAGAACTGTGCTGTCACTGCTGCTGAAGAGGTCTGTGGTACTGCAACAGTGGGTAACTTTAAAGGTGATGTTTGGTGGAACAGTGTGATTAAAGAAGCGGTAAAAAGAAAGAAGAAAGCGTATTTGGGGATGTTGCAAGGTAGAGTTTCTGAGGATGAAATTCAAACCGAGTATAAATAAGGGAAAACCCAAAGTTATTATTTTTGAGCGAGAAACTGTTAGTACTGAATGTGAGATAAGTCTTAATGGTACAGAGATTGACCAGGTGAATGAGTTTGTATATTTAGGATGTATGTTTGACAGAGAGAACAAATTATACTGCAAAATTAGTAGGCAAGTGAATTCTTCATTGAAAGTCATAGCTGCCTTAGGAGAATTGATGGGTTCTCAAAGAAGTCCCAAATGGCTGTGTGTGAAAGTGTAATTGTTCCTACTCTGATGTATGGTAGTGAAACCTGGGTACTGCAGAAAAGACATAGGAGTCATTTGTGTGCTGGGAGATGTGTTACTTACGGGGGACTTGTGGTAAGACACACTCTGATCATGTGAGGAATGAAGATGTGTTACAGATGTGTAATATGAGGCAAAGTGTTGTTAATAAGATGGAGACAAATTTTCTTAGGTGGTTTGGCCTTGTTGAAAGAATGACTGATGAGGTGCTAACTAAGAGAATATTTTTGGCCCAAGTGGCAGGAAAGAAAGGTAGAGGAAGGCCAAGGAAATCATGGGAGGACCAGATTCAGGAATGTCTGCTTGAAAAAAAGATTGAGTATGAAGCACAAAAGGTCTTGTGTGCGGCATGTGATGGATGTTAATGAAGCTTGAGTTGTGTGCTGAGATCGTTGTCAATGGATGCATTTCATACACCAGCAGTAAGTAAATTTTAGTTCTATCAGTTAAATGTTTACTTGGCAAATGGTCTTTCTTTGAGGAGATTACTTCTGAATCTCAGAGAACAGCTTAATGATATGTATGTGGCTGCAGAATATTCTTACAAATTTGGTGCATTCAAGTTTGACTTCATGCTGATTGTGATTTTTCAATTTTTTTTATCCAAAAATAAATAAAAAAAACCACACAGTGGCTGAAGTTTACTGAGCTTTGCTGTGGGGTTATGCCTTCGAAGATTGCTGACTCTTTCATTTCAGCAGATCACACAGTCTCCACGGGCAGTGATAGGCTTGCCTTAACCTTCCTAGCCGCCCCGGTGGCGCAGTGGTCTAAGCGATGGCCTCTGATCATTCGTCCGAACGGGGTCTGGGTTCGAATCCCGGTGAGGCATGGATGTTGTGTTTGTCTTACGGCACTGGCTCTCTCCCTTCCCTGGAACCAGTGACCCTAAATTAGGGACGGGCGACTGCTTATAGCCCATTGAGTTGCTCACGGTGGTCGTTAAACCTCCAATCAAAAAAAAAAAAAAAAAAATAACCTTCCTATAAATGATCGTGCATGCTGTTAGATTTTACTGTAAAAAATATGTAAGAACCATTTGTTTTGAAGTTTCATGCCATTTTATATCAACTTACATATCCTAAAATATCTATATACTTCTTAGTTAAAATTTCCTATCAAAAGATTTAGATGTTTTCATGCTAGTCAGTGGCCATGTTTGGTGCAGCTTCTATTCCATTACATCATGCATTTTATTCAGTGTGCTACTGTAATTTTTAAATTAAAGATGATGAGTTTTACAAAAATTGCTCATTTCATGTGTCAAAAAAAAAAAAAAAAAAAAAAAAAATTCAAGGAAATGCAAGTAATTCTTAGTATTTATGGCTATTGAAAGAAGTAAAACCTGTTTTTTTTTCTCTTTTTTATTGCCTATTTTGTACAAATTTTCATAACTAAAAGCAAAACCAGTTACCCCAGGTATGATTATATACACGTCCAGGGGTAGACCTAGATGTTTTTGACAGGTGGAAGGGTTTAGAATTTTTTGTTTTTCACTGTGCTTAAATTAAAACTACAAAGAGCCTTTCCTCTATGTGAAGCTGGATTTGTTTACATAATTCCTGCAATTAAATAAAGACTTCACTTAAAGAAATAATAATAATAATAAAAAAAAAAAGGCTCTTCTGTGTGTACGATTCACTAGCTCCCACGTCATAAGAAATAATTGCAAATATGTATGCCTATGTACATTCCCACATGAAATTTCTTTGTTTGCTTCATTTTTGGGCAGAATGGACAAAGTCGGCATGTTTAAGTCTGTTGCTGTCAGATATACACGCAATTAGCCACATTACTGTCAGCTTAATATGTAAGTACTTGAAGTGTATTCTGTCTTGTTTGGTGATGGGATTATCTCAAAGGCACGTTAATGAGTGAAACACAAGCTTAAGGGTGTGGCAGGTAATCCCAGGTAGGGGAGATTAACTCAAAAATCCAATAGTGGAGCTTTTCTGAAGTTTTAAGAGAGAACAGGAACTTTTTACTTTTGCAGTGGAAGCAAAATGGATGGGGCCTTGAGTTTAATATTTTTATTTTATCTGTTTACTAGGAAAATTATGCTGTTTACTTAATTTTTTTAACTGTGTTTTCTGTTCTTAGGTCTTGCAGAATCAGCAAATGAAAGAATATATACATCAGATGATGAGTTTGAACTTCTGTGGTGACTAGTGTGTGCTCAGTAATGAGAAAGAATATATATTCTCAAAATATGCTGTTCCCAATTGTGCCTTTCAGACTTGTGAATGTTTTATACTAATTTTCTTGAGCTTGTGGTCCAATTAAAGCTGAAGGAAGTGGAGCAGGAGTATAATATAAAGTTTTGCTCAACCTTTTTTTTTTTTTTTTTTTTTTTGAATTTGATTTAACGATTTTAGGATACTTCAGTATCTGCAAAAAGAAAACTGTTGCCAGTGTTATTAGTTACACTTACTGTATATGTAGTATTTATCTGGAGTACTGCATTGTATAGTTACATTTTTCTGCGTAGCTATAAAAATGGAGCAAATATTCTTGATGTTAAACAGGCAGCTGAATTAGCTTCCTGCATAATTAAATTTGACAATTATTGTCTTTTTTTTGTTTTGTTTTATTCTGTACTTAAAAATGGATGTATTGGTTCTATTCTTAACTTTTAATTTTTACTGCTGTTGTACATGAGTAGATTTAATCTATTTTTGTTTTACTCCAAAGTCATATACATGTAAAAATATTTGTCAGAAATGTAAATTTTCTCAAATCATATGTGCATATAAATAGTATGCTCATTTTGTTCTAGGTATAAAGCTTCATTCGATGCATATTGTGTGCACTGTAATCACTTGAAGATATTTTATCCGTCTGTAAAAATTAAGTTACTAATATATTTTTTGATGTACAGATATTAAAGACCAAAGCCTTTTGCATTTTGTTTTGAAATTGTGCAGTTGCTATTGTGTTATTTGCGCGCGCGCACACACACACACACACACACACACACACACACACACACACACCCTCATGGTCAAAAACAGGGCTCGACAAATCCCTAAAGTTCGGGCCGGGGCGCTTAATTTTCTTCTTACTTGAGATTTCGCAATTTGTAGTAAATACCGTAATTACTGTTGTATAATCCATAGATTATAAGTTAAGTTAAAAAATTATTAATATATGTACTGCGGACACCGGTAAAGAAAGAAAGAAAAACAAAACAAAACCGTGCGGCGTTTTAAAAAGTCAGCGAGGTAATTGTAAGGAGAATTGGTGTTACTGGGAAAGTACCAAAAATGCGGTAACAGAAATATGTAACGTAACAGCGAGATAGAATACTGCAAAGAGATTGTAAGAATATATTGTATATACATATTTTTTTACTTAGAAGCATTTTGACCGAAAATATGGCGCAAGAAAGGCGCTACTATTTGCGCGTACGGAAGCCCACGTGTTGTGAAAATCCGTGACTCGGAAATCCCGCAAAGCTATTATTCCGTAGCATGTAACCATTCTGCGATCGCATTGCCTAGTTTTGGTGCGCTAGTTGTATCAGTTAAGGATGTTTTTTTCTTTCGGTATTCAGTTGAAACGTATTCAGAAATAAGACAATGCTATGGACTGTCCGCAGTTTCAGTGGATTTTTTAGTGTAATTAATGAGCTGCAGTAATTCTGCAACAGCTAGTGATTTTAGTTCTTTATTTAAAAGTAACACAAAAGTACTTCAAAATGACAGTTACTTTTTCAATAAGACTATCATTTCTTTCTTACATCTTTGGATTTCCGAGTCTGTCCTGTGAATCACCGTTTTCTGTCTGAAATTACGATTCACGATTAACATGATAGGTGCGGATTATACGACTGTCATACATGCCAATTACTACGGAAAGTCCATAGTTTCTACGGATTTAGTTGTCTGACTACGGACGGAACTCACTCTCGAAACTAAGGATTCTACGAATTTTCATTTTGCTTAAAAAAAAAATAGTTTGCTATTATTTTGTGATATACGTACATAAGATTCTTAAGCGGATTCGTGGAATTTTCCAGTTTTTTTTTTTGTTTTTTTCTTCTTGTCGTTTAGATCGTTCTCAAAATTTATGCAAAACTGAAGAGAATTTGGGAGGCGGGCCATTTTCTGTCTTGGGGACGGTATTTAGTGTTTCAAAGCTTTCGAAAACCGTAGTTAAATGGGGTAAAAAGAATCTGCCTTAATCGTAATTTTTTTCTCCCGATATTGCGTTTTTGTCTAGTATTGTAAAATATCATTTTATGGCATATATGTTCGTATTTCAGCTTGAAACTGTAAGCAAGAATTTACGGAAACGCAGCGAAAAATTCGTCATAATCTAATTCCGCCTTTTTCGTTATTTCGGCAACTCAGAAGACCAATGCACAAGTAAACAGAATTGGGGGGGGGTACTGTTCGTCGGAGGACGGAATTCCATCTTCACGAAACTTTCGAAACGGAAAGTCGACAGAGTTCAGATTTTTTCTGTAATCGTAATTTCTTTTTACTCGTGAAGTTGCCTCTGTTCGGTATTTTTAAGTATCATTTTACTGCATACATTTTTGTATTTCAGCTTGAAAATAGGGGGAAAATTTCCAAAACCGGAAGTCTGACGTATTTTCCGTAATATCGCTATACCCCCCCCCTCCTCCTCCGATGTTACCACTCTCCAGCGCTGTTAAATATCCCCATCCCATAAGTTTTTGCACTTAATCTTTGATAAGGAAAGAAGGAAATTCCCGAAAACGGAAGTGAATAATTTTGAAAATTTGGAGAAATTGATGCATGGTGTTTAAAAGTATTAATATTCCCAAAGTTACGATATTTATCTAAAATAGTTGAAGCTTTGCTTTGATATCATGATGTATGTGCTCGTGGTCTATAAAAGAGGGCATAAAAAACTATAAAAGAAAGAAAGGCGACAATGAAGAAGTTGGCAGAGAATGATAGCAGCAGAAAGAAAAATTAAGCAATGGGGCTGTGCAGTTGCAGAGTCAACAGAAGACAAACTGACAGTAGTCTGCATTCTTGCTGTCTGTTTTGATTTTTCACCAGTAAAAATGTTCAGCTGCCCCCCCCCCCCTTTCTTTGGTTTCATCTTGTCTTAAACTGCAATTTTAGAGGCAGTATGGTAAGTGGAGGTTCGTGCACTGCGCATTTACTTGCTTGGATTTCCTGTCTGTCAAGCATTGTGGAATTCTGAACGCATATTACTCATTTTTACTGGTGGAAGTTTTGAACTTAAATCCCGCAATTATGCCCTCGCTGGGGAATCAACTTTGTGTTTAGCACGTGTTAAGTTTGTTTAAATCATGTCCTTGTTTGTTGTAGCGTTTTGTGGGCCGCGGGTGGCCTAGTGGGCAACGTTCGTGACTGCCGCGGAAGGAACCTCAGGTTCGATCCACTAAATATCCGCCGTGCGTCGGATGGGCACGTTAAGGCGTCGAACCCCGGGTACTGCCCCCCCTCCGGTAATAAATAAGGGCGTCTTCCTCTCCCTTTCTACTTCGCTTCCGTGTGACTTTCCTATCGGGCACTCTAGCCCAAATCTCCTAGCTTCCTATTTCTAAGGGTTGTTCAAGACCCTTCCTAAAATCCTCTACATATGATCATCATGTAACGTTTTGTTTGGGCGCATGTATTTTTTACAAAGAGATGGATCATTTTGTAAAATAGTCTATGTATTTCACGCAATACCAGTTGCGTGAAATAAGTGACTATTTAATTAACAAGGCTATTGACAATGTTGGCAGGTATGGACTCGCTTTTTTTCTTTTTTTCTTTTTTTTTTTTTTTTTGAAATATCATGGTCTGCAACATGCTACTGTGAATTATGCGAAGGAAAAAAAATGTTTTTATCTTTGGATCATACGCCCTTGCGACGGAATTTTTTCCTGAATTTTATGGTCTACAGATTATACGAAGAAAAAAAATATGGTACTTTGAATTAAAAAATATGTACAAAATATGACATCCGCAAATATATTTTAATAAAATCGAATTCTGAAATTTTAATTTTTTTGAGATCATGTACTAAAAGAATGGAAAAAGAAAATTATGAAGCAAATTTGAACTTTATTTTGCAATAAGTGATTTGGGTAAAAAGGGGAAAAAAATTGACAACAAATATGGTTTACCATTTTCGTTCCAGCGACATAACTAAACATGTTTTTTGTTCATGCATCATTGACTTCGTTTCAGCTGGCGCCTAAATTTTGGAGCTGGCTCCTAGATTTAGAACATATTTGTTGAGCCCTGGTCAAAAAGATAGTTGCATCCAGAAGGAAGCAACTGACAGGAATGAAACTTGGTAGGTTTGACATCGTGAGACATGCAAATGATTAAAGTATCACGCTCGGCCACGCATGGGATGCAAGCACGGGGGAGGGGGTCGTTGTGCTATGCCAGACCAGCTATATATGTAAGGTCGTCAAGTTGCGTGTGCTTGCTATTCTGACTCGTGCTGTTGTGTTGGTTGAATCCTTTGCAAGTGAAGTATGCCTTTGAGAAAAGTTTTGGAAGCAGTTTGAGAGAGGCCGCATTGTCGGGAAGCGGGATTGTCTATTGTGCGCCATACTGGTCGTGTGGATATCGTCATGGCATGCTATTGGCGGCAGTGGATAGAACAAGGCACGCAGCAGTGACAGGAAGGGTTTGGACCTATACGAACCACGGAGAAAGAGGACCGACAGCCACGATTGCAGATATTCGGCGAGCAGTGGTGCCCTCCACGCATCGTCCGATTACTGCCAGCACCATTGGCAGACGGCTGCACAATGTAGGACTACACACACGCAGGCCATTATGACAACTACCCTTAACAATAGTGCATCATTGCCAAAGACTGCAATGGTGTCGTGCCAGACTGTCATGGAGCCACTCAGAATGGCAGCGGGTGATCTTCAGTGACGAGTCCCACTTTTGTCTTGGAGATGACCATAGAATCCATGTGTGGAGACACTGGTCAGCGCCAAGATGAATGGTTTGTGGTCGAGCGTCACACGTCCAGAAGGCCTGGTGTCATGTGTGGGGTGCAATTGCCTACGATGCCAGATCACCTTTGGTGTTCATTACAGGCACATTGACAGCCCAATGGTACATTAATGAGGTCCTACAACCAGTGGCCCTACCTTTTCTGAACACTCACTCCGGTGCGATTTTCCAACAGGACAACGCTCGTCCGCACACTGCTTCTGTCCTGTGAGCTTGCCTTCAAGACACTGACAATCTGCTATGGCCAGCCGCTTCGCCAGATCTATAGCCGATTGAAAATAATGGGATGGTATTGGACGCGCTATCTACACTTCACCTCTATCTCACAATCTGTAGGAACTGCGTGAGAAGATTCAAGCTTCATGGAATTGCTTATCGCAGGACATCATTAGGAACCTGTGCAACTCCATGCCGAGGTATCTGGCATGCTGTGTGAGCAAACATGATGGCCCGACGCCATACTGAGAGACACTACTTATTTGCGTGTAGCTCAATAAATATTTCACATATCAGTCTCAATGTTTAATCATATATTGTTCCTGGTAACCTTTACCTTCCTCCTGAATAGCATTGCAATCCGACACGTCCTTCTGGGTACAACAATTTTTTTGACGATAAGTGTATGTGAGGATTGTAAACATCGAAAACTAGCGAAAACACAGTCACATATGGTAAAAGGTTCGTTTAGTGGTAGCTTTCGGTCATCCTACGGCCTTGATCATCCGTGATTGACTGGATGGGCGGGTTGCCAGAACTACAATTTGAAGTTGCGGTGTTGGAAATGTTGCCAGATTTAAGAAGAGATATCCAAATAAATGGGATTTGGTGATCGTGTCTTCATTGGCTTCAAACGCTTCCAGCAGATTTCCCTCTTCTAAGGTCGTAGGATGACTGAAAGCTACCAATTTTGCCATGTGACTGTCTGTTTTCGCTCGTTTTCTATGTTTATGTGTTATTGTTGCGTGAAGTCTGAGTTTTAAACCGTAAGGGTTGTACCGAAAGTAATGCAAAAGTGGGCATAACTTTTTTATTAACTTACAGAGGTTGTTCAAATTGCACATGTTGGTAGAGTAATTTTTTCTTTACACAAAGGTCTCCATCGGAAGCGATGCATTTGCGCCATCGTTGAACCCAACTTTCGAATCCTCGTGAAAAAATTCAGGTGTAGACTCTTGTAGCCTTTTCTTCACAGCCACTTTCACCTCGTCTGTGTCATCAAATCGTTGTCCCCGGAGACTTCTTCATTGGACTGAACAGGTGAAAGTCGAAAGGCGCCAGATCTGGGCTTTACGGTGGAGGGGGGACCACCGACCAGCCTGATTTGTTGCCAAAGATATGTGTGGTCTCGCATTGTCATGGTGAATGTGGATGCTTTTCAGATTCTTGTTTGGTCTCCTCCTTATGGCTTCTCTAAGCTTCTTGAGTATCTCAATGTACCGCTCGCTGGTCTCTGTACGGCCACATTCCAGAAAACTAAGGAGGATAACACCCTTGTCATCCCAAAAAGCAGTCACCATGACTTTCTGTGCTGATCGCTGGCTCTTGAACTTCTTAGGCCTCGGTGAAGAGATGTGATGCCATTCTTTGGATTGATTCTTCGTTTCTGGACCGTAAAGATATGCCCACGTTTCATCCCCTGTCACCAGATTAGAAAAAAAGTGTCTTCATTGGCTTCAAACACCTCCGGCAGATCAGGGCAGATTTCCACCCTTCTTTTATTCAAATTGGTGTTAACTGCCAAGGTACCCACTTTCACACACTTTCCAATACCCTAAGTCTTCGACCATCTTCTGTATGGCATTGTGACCTCAGTTCAGTTGTGCAACAAGGTCACGGATTGTGACTCATCTCTTCATGCAAATCAATTCATCCACTCTCTGATAATTTGTGTCATTGGTCGCAGATGATGGTCTCCTACTGTGTGTTTTGTCTTTAATGCTGATTTCCCCTTCTTTAAACTTCTTCATCCATCTGTGCACATTGCTCTTGTCAATTGTGTCATCTCTGTAAACATTCTGTAGCCTTCTGTGCATGTCAGAGAGCCTGCACATTTCCTTCGTCAAGAACTCAATGACTGCATGCTTCTTCTGCTTGAAATCCATTATTTATCTGCAAATACATAGAGTAGACCCTCAGTTACAGGTTTTTCACTTTTATACGTAATTCGCACTAGTCCCATAACTTTACTGTAGTTTCTATTGCTTTTTCAATTTGGTTATATGTAATTCATCAATACATGCTTTTTGCAATTACATGTTGAATTTTGAATTTCAGATTATCAAAAATACACAGTTTCTTGATTCTTTTATATGTAACTCAATATTTTGCAACTTTGAAAGAATTGAGGCAGTTTTTTTTTCTTTGCAGCCATGAAATAAATTAAGCAACTAAAAATTCACTAAATAACGTTCACAGCACAGTTCTCTTTTTTTTTCTGAATTCAAGAATTTTGAAACATGCGAAGATTAATGAATATGTTTCCTAAATCAACTAGTGGATAAACTGCTTTGAAAAGAGCAATGTTCATTACTTAAGAATGTGTAATAGGGGCATTAAATATGAAACAAAATCATATTGGGAGTTGCTACATAGTATTTCAAAGCTAAGAATTTTTTTTTCATATATTGAAAATATGAAATTGTGCAGAATTTCTTAACCTAGGTTTTATAATGAAATTAGAATTAAAAAAAAATACAAAAGTCAAAATGGACATTGGCTTAATTTAGCAAACTATTTATGTATGTATGTACTGTATGTCTTGCATTATAACTTAGCATAAACTGAAATAACAAGATCGCCTCATTTTTTTAAAACTTTTTATAGGTATTCAAAATTTTACATTAGTATTTAACATTTTGAGAAATTTCGTTTGTAAGTTTTTTGAGGCCATCCTTTAAAGAACATATAAATCAAAGTTCCACTGTTTATTGTTGGCATATCGAAAAATAAGTTTCGCATGACTTTTATTAAACAAATAAGAAACCAAAAAGTATAATTTGTGGAACATATACCTTTCCTTTATTTTCCATGTAATATTCAAGTTTTAGTAAACACTTGCTGGAATGAGAAACCAGATTTTTAATTCCGAGAAATTAAAAGTTTGTTCCAAGTTCATGAAGACATGGCTTTACAGCTTCCTTAAATTCATCATTTGCGAAATACTTGCCCCAAAGTCCTTTTTCTTTTTTTGGCAAACAAGTGGTAATTGCAGGGGCTAAATCAGGACCAAATGGGGAATGTGGCCATACTTCTCACTTGAAATTGTGAAGAAGCTCCTGCATGGCGGCAGTTTTGTGTGGGGTTGTGTTGTGCAACAAAATGATTCCTTTTGACAATTTTCCTTGTCTTCAATTTTTAATTGCTTTTCTTAACTTCTTCGATGTCTCGCAGCACATTGCAGGGTTTATTGTGCTCTTTTTTGCCGTAAACTCTGTGCACACTGGCCCCTCGCAGTCAAGAAAGACCATTGCCATCACTTTTCTGGCAGACGACTTTAAATTTTTGTGCAGTTGGTGAGCTGGGGTGTTTCCACACCATGGTGTCGATTTGCTTTCTGATACAAAGTGGTGCACCATATCGCATCGTGGTTGACAACGCACTGCCAAAAATCTGTGTGTTCTTCAGAATAATGTTGCAGGAATGCAAGACTAGATGCAAATTGCTGGTTTTTTGTGCTGTCCATTAAATATTGTGGAACCCATCTCATGCACACTTTTCTGAAATGCAGGTGTTTGTGAATGATAGCATGTACACTACCATATGACACGCCCAAATTTTCGACAGCTTCATGAATTTTAACGTGGCGGTTATCCTAGTCCTTGACACGCGAAATGTGATTAACGGTCATCGAAGTCAAAGGTCTGCCTCTGCCAGGTTTATCTGTCAAACTCGTATGTCGTCCTTCGAACTGCTTACACGAATTTCCAATTGCCTGGTGAGACATTTTAGGAGTGCGCAAGCAAAATCAAACATGTCACAAAAATATGAATTATCAAGTAAGCATTGGATATGATAAAGGATGATGGTCTGATTCCGTTACTGTATCATAAGCCAACCTAAACCAAGCAGCTCCTACTCATTTTATAGACAAAAAATGCGCGATTCGAGCAAAAGCGAACATGTCCAGTTGCAGGCTCAAGCAAAATCAAACATGTCGTGTGAACCAACCAGAACTCCAAAATTCGGTCCCGTGACGAGCAGATAAGAGAGACGCAGTGGCATTCATGTTTTCAGGCAGTCTACGTGCTGTGTTCAAACGTGGTGATTATTTTCGTGTGTTTGTCATAGTTTTAGAGAGATGGAAGAGGTCGGAGATGGTTTAGTAATGGTGAAGGAAGGTTCAAAAGGGCAAAGGAAAAGAACCAAAAGCGAAAGTCTGAAAGAAAAAGCTAAGAAAGAACGCTATGGTGCACCAAGATGGTTCTAAAGTTTTCATGGGTTGCAAACATCACAACACTTGGTTCTTGTGCTATAAAATTCGTCCATGTGATGCATTATTCATTCGTGAAAAGTTATTGCCATGTCAAGATAAAGTTATACAGGACAACACAGTCGCTGGTTGGATTAATGTCAAAGACGTCAAACATAAATGACCTCGGAAGGAAACGTCTGTGCAAGGTAAGAAAGCTAAGCCTCATGCTTTTCGCTTTGTTTACACCGTTCCCGCAAAGGATGGAAAGACTGTCCGCGTCTACCAAAAGTTTTTCGAGGCTTTGACGCGTTTAAAAAGCACCCGCCTCAACAACATCTGCGAACTTGTTAAATCAGGAGACGCCATAAAAGAAAGAAGACGGGGTGATCAGATTAGTCATAAAACTGCTGAAAAAAAAAAAGCTAAGGCTCACAAATTTATTTGAAACCTAAAGGGTAATATACTGATTTCATTGTCCCGTTCCGCCAATCTGTCTTGGCTCCACGGGGACTTGTTGAGCACCTTGGATGTTATTTTGAAATGTTGCGACAATTATCCTGCCTTGAGACGCGGTTCGGACCCTGGCCACCCCAATGGCCCAGAGACCAGCCCGTGGTGACGTGCTGGCAGGCGACCTAGAATACCTTGTCTGGGTTCCCGCTCTGTCTGGCGGGATAGGTCGTTTCTTTACTTTTTCGCTGACTGGAAGATTCCTTGCCCTCGAACTTTTTTTTGGGGAATAATTTCCCTTTATTTTCTTTTTCAAACACCTACACATGTATACACTGTCCTCATGCTTAGGACTTACAACATCAAGAGATAGCAAAATTTATTTACAGAATATTTACAATGGTGGTTTCTTCGTCTGCTTTCCCACAGACTTCTACCCTCATTCATCTTCCGATTCGCTTTCGGTGTGCACGTTCACCTCCTGCGTTTCGGTCCCCGTTTGATTGGGGAAGATGGTATGTTGCTGGAGGGTTAGCCTTTCAACCAAGGCTATTATCCCCCTCCTGTTAACGGAAGATTGGATGAGCAGATCCAATCTTCGCGTTCTTTGCACACCTGGGATCAGTGTGTTTCTCCATTCGGCGAAGCCACTGCATTCAAGTACGCAGTGTTCTATGCTTGCCGTTCTCTTTCCACAGGGACAAGTGCAGTTCCTGATGGCAAATCTGCCTAGGTATTCAGGGCTGATGCCATGGCCACTGAGTACTTGATTCAGGAACTTATTTGTCTGTGCTCGTTTGGTCGAGACTTTCGGAAACACTCTGTGTGTCTTCCGCCCTGTCTCTCCCGTGTCCCATCTGACCTGCCATTCGGTCATGGTCCGACGTGTTAGTGCTGCGCGAATGCACCTTCGCGGCGTTCTGCATTGCACGTCGACCGTCTCTTTCAGCGTGGCTGCCTTCGCCAGCTGATCTGCCCTTTCGTTTCCTAGGGTTCCGACATGGCTTCGTACCCAGTGGAAACTAACTGCCCCATCTCCCTCTGCCCTCAAGAGGGTTTTGATCCTCTGGACGATGGGGTTTCTTCCCTGAATCTACTCCAGAGCCTGCAGTGCTGCCTCACTGTCCGAGTAGAGTTTTATTCTTTCGTCACTACGCCTGGGGAGTGCCCAGGTGAGTGCCATCTCTATCGCCAGAAGTTCAGCCTGAAAGACCGAAGCATTCTGCGATAATTTCACGCTTCCTGCAGTGGCTTCGTTCCCGTCCGAGAACGCACAGAAGCCTGCCCCCACTTGTCCCTTCAACTTTGAGCCGTCCGTGAACAGCTCATGCCCAACTCCCGTGGGTTTCTCCTTGTCCCACGGTGGGCAAATTTCCTCGGCAGGGTGGATCTGCCAGTCCACACTTTCCATCTCCATGTCGAAGGCTCGATGCGGCGCGCACCGAGAAGGTAGGCGTCCTCGCCTGACCTTAGGCAGTGCATTGCTGCCTCCTTTCCACTACTAGGTCTGCCGGCTCGCACCCCGCCAGCACTTGGAGTGCTAGGGTTGACGTTGTGCGAAAACAACCGGTTATCCCCGAGTAGGGCCAACCTTTGGATTTGGTTTATCCCCGTCTTCATTCTGACTGTGGGGTTCCACCATGCCCCACTTGCATACGTCAGAATTCTTTCAATTCCTCTCTGATAGATGGCCTTCTTGGTTTTGCCCGTTAACCTCATGCCATTCAATCTATTGAGAATCATCGTGCACCTTGTTCTAAGGTGCCTCAGGTGTGGCAGCCCCTGATAGACTCTGATCCAGGACCACACCCAAGTATTTCATTTCACGCACCGCCTTGATAGTGCACCCTTGGAATCTGCACTGGGGTGGTGTTTTCATTACTCCTCTCTTAGCTATTGCTAGCAGAGTGGTCTTCTCAGGAGCGAAGCACAGTTTGCTTTCTCTGCTCCAATTTTCTAGCACATCCAAGGCCCTATGTGCTTCTCTTTCGATCACGTGTCTCCCTGAGGCGGAGACCACGAGAACGAAATCGTCCGCATAGGCTTGAATCTCCACTGCGGGCCCCAGGTCTAGGTTCAGTGCTGAATCAGCAACTATATTCCACCAGAGCGGCCCGGAGTTGGATCCTTGCGGACACCCTCTATGGTACGAACGCGAGGATTGCCCATTCCCCGCTTCGAACTCGACTCTTCTATCAGACAGGTAGCTGCTGATCAGTTTGAACAGGTTCCTTGGACAGCCAAGTTCTTTAAGTCTGGTTAAGACCATTGGCCACCAGACACTGTTGAATGCCCCCCTCACGTCTAGTGAGATGAAGCAGGTATGGAGCCCCTCCGCTTTGTTCCTCTCTGCCCTCTCTCGGAGGCTGCGAATTGCCTGCGTTGCGCAACGCCCCGGAAGGAAACCAAATTGGTTCCTGTTTAGCTTTCCCTGCTCCATGAGGAAGCTAAGCGCTCTGTTCGTTATGAGCTTGTCCAGCACCTTGCTCCACGCCGAGAGGAGGCAGATGGGCCTATAGGCTGCGGGGTCATTTTTGTTCTTTCCGGTCTTGTTGAAAAGAACTAGCACCGCTGTTTTCCACAAGTCTGGGAAGATTCCCCTCCCGAGGCATTCGTTTAGGAGCGCCACAAAATACCCGGGATTTGCATAGTAGATTTCTCTGACTATGCTGAGGTCGAACCCATCCTTGCCTGGTGCTTTGCCCGTATTTAGACTGGAGAGGGCATTCTCCACTTCGTCTCTCGTGAAGGGGGGGTCCTCACCAGTGTCCGGCGGGATCCGACTTTCTTCCCTTATTTCTTTTTGTTGAGGGGAGTCCCCTTCTCCCTCGTCTCCTTGGAAGTGGTAATCCAAGAGACTTTCTACGGTACTATCAAGAGTCTTTGATAGGCTACCGTCTGCCCTTTCTACCGCTGCTAGTTTTAGCGGTTCGGTTATGGATCCCCTCGAGATCTTATAGGGGATCCCGAAAGGGTCAGCCGGAGTTTGAAACTCACACAGTTTTCTCCAGTAGGAGATTTTCGAGAGATTCAGTTCTCTCCTGTATGCTGAACGAGCCTTTTTATGCACTTCTGTGCACTCCCTGTCTTGCGGAGTAGCTTTTGCTCTTTGCAGAGCTTTCCTACTCCGCCTAGCTCTCGCCCCTAAGAGCTTTTAGTTTCTCCGACCACCAGGGTGGGGGTCCTTAGCTCCCCCTTTTATTTCCCCTACTACTCTCGCATAGCGTTGTTATTTGACTGGTAAGTTCTTCAAAGAGGGAGTTGAGGTCCGACACTTCTGCGGCCTCTTCTTCCCTCCTACCTCCCAACAAGGTAGTTAACTTGGCTTTAAAAGCCCACCAGTCTAGATTCTTCATTAAGAATCTTTTGCGCTTGGGTCGGATGGGCTTTTCCGATCCCAAAACGAAAGATAGCGCTAGGTGGTCACTGCAGCTCTCGTCGTCCAGTACTTGCCAATCCTGGACAAGGCTGCGCTTTGAGACTCTGACGAGAGTCACGTCGATCCAAGAGGAGCCCCTCGCCCCTTGGAAGGTCGGGGTGCTCTCTGGATCGTTCAAGAAACTCAGGTCTGCCGCGTTGGCAAAGTCCACTAGTAGCTGGCCGCGTTCGTCCTCGTTCTGATTGCCCCAGAGAGGACTCTTCGCGTTGAAGTCGCCTGCTATTATTATCTCATGACTGGGGAATTCCCTAATAGAGCCATTAGCTCATTCAGCGTTTCTCTCAAATTGCCTGCCGGAGAACTGTATACGTTCACCATTAAAAATTTCGCATCACCACATTCCACGCCGAGGGCGACCACGTTCTCGGAGCATTTTATCTCGAGAACCGCTAGGGACGGGTCTTTCACGACCGTGGCCACCCTGGGCTTTGCCACCCTAGGGTGGTAGATCCGGTAGGAGTTAGGGAAGCCCACCACTCTTCCCCCTGTTCGAATGGTTCCTGCAGTAGCAGAATATGAGCTTTTTGCTCAGTGGCTGTCACCAGGGCCTGTGTTGTTGCTGCCCGTGCGTGGTGCAGATTGATTTGAAGCACCTTGACGCCTCTCTTTGGTTTATTATCCATAATGAGTGCGTTCTTTTAGCAGAGCCAGTTCTCTGACAAGGCTTGGGCATTCCTTGTCTAGGCTCGAGTGGCCTACATCCACTCGACGCCTGAATCTCTTGTTGTTTGCCAAGCAGTTAGTGCAGACCGGGCTATTGCTGCACTCTTGGCGCTTGTGCCCGGTTTCCCCACACCGGGCACATCTATCCTGCTCTTCGGTGCACCTTGACCTAAAGTGCCCGAACCCGTTACACCTGTAGCAACGGACCTCCCTCAGATATTCCCTTACTGAGTGGACGGTCCATCCCACTCTGAGCTTGCCTCGCTTCATTACTTTTTTGAAGGTCAGTGGGTCCGCCTCTGCTACCCAGTGGCGTTTCCCACCCTTCACCTTCAACGAGAACTTGAGCTGGAGGCTGCTCTCCTCCAACTCTGGGTTCTGTTCCGCGAGACATTGCTCGACCTCTTCCCTTGACAGGTTTCCGTCTATCCCGTAGACGATAAACCTTGGATTCCTCTTAGCTGGCAATCTGGACCGAAGGTTCTCCTTCGTCACTGCATTGCTCTTTAGCTCCGAGTCCAATTTCTCTATTTCTTTGGCGGAGGAGCATTCCACCATTACTCCTCCCCCATTGACCTTTCTGACTCCCTTAACCCCAATCTGGAGTTTGGCGGGGCAAATCTGAGTTTGCAGAACCGCCTTTACGTCATCCGACGAGGGAGAACCCTTGTCTGTTGCGGGGTAAACGAGAAGCACGTGCCTCTTCTCGACCCTCTTGGGTGCCACCTTCTTGGCTACCTCCTTCTTACCCGTTTTTGCTTAGGGGCCGTATTCCCCTTGCCTGGCTTCGCTCGAGCCGCTTCGGCATATGTCTTTGGAGCCGCGCTAGCGTGCTCACTTCTTTCCTGGAGTCTCCCTTGGATGAGACTCATCTCTATCACTTGCTTGGTGCAAGCTGCTTGTAGCGAGTTCGCTACTTTCCTTATCTTGGTTCTGGTGTTAACCAGAACCTTGTTTGAAGGATTCTCTAGAATCCTCTCCAACTCTTGGAAGAAGGAGTTGACTGCGCTTGCGAATTCCGACGGAATTTCTAAGTCGCAGTCTGCCTCAACAGGCTCACTTGGACCGGGGGTTGAAGCCCCGCGTCCTCTGCCATCTCTCTACTCGGGTTGCTAACCGAGTGTAAGCCCTGGGACCTGTGTCCCTGGTCGGTCAGACTTAGAACGTTCGAAAGTCAGGTGCTCAGCGGTACCCTGGGGTCCTTCCGCTGTAACCTGCACCTGACCCCGGTTGAGTGCGGGATTTGGCCTGATCCGTAGATCAGGGGATCGGCACGACGACGACGTACCCGCTCGTATGTCAGAGTTGCGCACTCTGCTATGACCGCAGCCCGGACTTTGCCCTTACAAGGACAGTTTTTCTAAGTCCGAACTGACTGCACCGAAACACTTTTTCAAATTAATGAAAAAAAAATTTTTCTTCCCTTCGTTTTGAAAACGAAAGAGAAGAAAAATCAAGTTTTGAGGAGAAAAACAACTCCCCTCGCTCTGCTAGCAGAGTCTTTTGGAACAGCAGTCGATTTGATTCGCAATCAATAGCACAGTACTCACTCAACCGGCCTCTGACAAACGGCCGATCAACCTAAAGGGTAGCGAATCCTACTATAACAGAAAAAAATAAATCAGCGCGCATTTCTTTGCATTGTGAATTGACACAAAATAAACTGAGGTCCATTTACAATAACTCAGTTGCTCAGGAATTTTGGGTGTCGAAGACCCATGTTTCAACGCATCTCCTTTGAATTCAATATTGGATTCAGATCCCCTGCTTCGGATGTGTGCACATTGTGCACTAGACTCACCATACAGATAAAAAATGAAAATCACCCAGACAAATGAGCAAAACTGATGTTAGAGAAAAGAGTGCATAAACAAAGAGCAAAAGCATTCTGCGAACTCTTAAAGGAAACTGATGATGACAGCACTCTCACATATTGTTTTGATCTGCAGTAGGTTGCAGCCTCTACCTAGAACCCTATACAACAAGCTTTCTACTCGAAGCAGATCAGTTTTTACAGTTTTTGTATAGTTGATCAGCAGGCGAAACTACCTTTCTTCTACACATGGACAAAGGGCCAAGCTGGAAGGGGGTCAGTCGAAATTTCCTCTGCTTTGATCGATTTTTTCCAAAAGAACATCATACCTCAAAATAAGAACAGCATTCGTTTTTTCTGTGATGAGTGTGGGGGGCAGAATAAAAATAACAATGTTCTTCATACCTTAATGAACGTCGTGGTTAAAAACCTAATGTGGTCTGTCTAAAACATCACTTTGTATTTTCCGGTGAGCTGCCATAGTTTTTTACCAGCTGATAGAGTTTCCCAGAAATCGAAAAACAACAAAAGAAAATTCCTTCCATTTATACGACAGATGAGTACCTGAAAGTGTATAGTGATTTTGGGACAGTGAGGTGCCTAGGAAAAGATTGGGTTTTTAAAGACGCTAAGTCACTTTCAGCAATCTACAAGATTTTGGATGGCATAAAAGACATGAAGAGGTTTAAAATTTCCAAAATAAGATGTAAAAAAGGCACTTGCAGCATGCAAGTCGTTGGTCAGTTGTTTTATAGATTTGAACATGAAAAGGCACCAGTGACTCTTCTAAAAAAAGGGATTACTTCACGTGCAGCCACGAAGTTTATTATACACATTTTACCATTGGAGCATGGAATTTCAGCTGCGAAAAAAAAGGACGTGGATTCCCTTGTCAAAGACCTTTTTGAAAATTCATGGAGAGAAGTTCAGGAGTTCCCAGGAAGAATTTGGTATGCGAGCAGGGGCGGATTTATGGGGTCGCGCATGTCGCAATCGCAAAGGGCCCCGCTTCCCGGAGGGCCCGCGATTCACTATGAAAAGAGAAGTAAAGCAAGGAGGAAACAAAGTAAAAGAAAAAAAGAGGGAAAAGTTATGTTGGTGAATATAATATTTTGCGGATTCATAGAAAAACACTCGTGGTTTAAAATTCATATAGTGTTTGTCGTCTGCTCTCTACTTAAGACCTGTAAAGTTGGCTATCCTGCTTGACAAGCGGGTAAAATTTTGCTAACTGTAGAGTAATTTGATTTGTGCGTGGTGGAGACACTGACCGCTGGTAATGTCGCAACATAACCTAAAATATCGTCTGTAATATGTGTTTCTGTGTTGTCATTCAATCTCCACGTCGTGGTATTTATTATACAGTGTAACTTACTTAATATTGCAATTATTAACACCTAATCGTGTCCTTAAAATCGGCATCGTTACAGCTGTTGTTTCTGTTTCGTTTACATATAGTTTATGTGACTGATTCTCCTGAAAATGAAGCAAGCGAAACGAAGTTTTGAGTCAGATTATGAAAACTGAAAGAAGAAAAAAGAGAAAGAAGAACGTCTTCAAAAGCAAAAGGATAGTTTATTAGTATTTCTACGGAAACCTCTGCAGGGTCATACTGATGAGCGAACTGAGCAAAAGCCTCCGGATTCATGTGCTTCAAAAGAAAATGTGCAACTGGAACCTACACATGACCCACACCACACCATTAAAGTTTAGACGACAACGATGGTAAGGCTAGTTTAATAATTTCAAATCTTGACTCCAGCTACTTAGATTCATGTGGGAAACCATCCGATTTGTCACTAAACGATTTTAGTTGTCAGCCCTCAGAGCCAGAACAAATAATCAACCAAGAGCATTAACCAACAAATCAAGAAGAAGAGCGTAGGCCTACTTGTTCAATGAATTCATGCTAGCCAACTGCTATAGCTTTATAGCCGTTTAACCCCACCCCTGATATGATAGATATAACTTTATTAGAAGCAAACCAGAAGATAAAGGAGAACTAAAAAGTCTGAGGAAAGTATTTTTGATTCTAGGAAAATGTATTTCAGGAGCATAAATGAAAATCACTTTTAAGGTTGAAGACAAATGGAACAAAAGAAAAAGAAACTGGTAAATTTTTTCTGAAACTTCTAAGTCTGTTTACTGCTATGTGTGTAATCTTTTTCCCGGCCATAAACAATCACATAGGATCTTGTTGATGGATTTTCTGATTGGTCTCGTACAGAAAAAGTTTTAAGAAATTATGAAATCTCAAAGTCTCACTTGACAGCCATGGTCAATATGCTTACAAAGAGTAAATTATCCGGGAGAGTTGATTCTCAACTAATGACAGATTGAAAAAGAGAAGGGCTATTGGAGGCAAGCCCTAGTAGCGAACAAAAGTATTTGGCGAAACACTTTTTCGACCATAATTTTTTTTCTGCTGGACCAAATCGGGTATTTTGGGATATGATATGTGTTGATTCGTGGGTTACAATGCCACGTAGTTTGTATTTCGCTCAGAGCGAATTCGTCGTTCGAAATGGGCCATATTCAAGAGTCGTCAATTATTACCCATTTGTTTGCTGCATGTATTAATGTCTTTCTTGTGATTTTTGTGGGTTTTGTGATGTGTAGTGTGATAATAAGTCAATCTTAGGTTTTCAGAAATGGATAAAAAGGCGGAGATCCCTGTTGGAGCTCGCCAGGCGGCCATGAACATGATGGAATCAGGAATGCGCGTCACCGACATTTCGAGGGCCCTGAAGATCCGACACCAGTCCATTTCAGCTATCCTGCAACGTTATAAGAAGACTGGAACCGTCCAAAACAGTCCGCGATGTGGTAGGCCTCGTTCCACTACGTTGCGTCAGGATAGAGGCATCCTCCGTCGATCTCGTGCTGATCCCACATTGACTGCTGTGGACATCGCCACCAAATTCCGCGACAGCGACGACCTGAACATCAGCCAAATGACTATCTCCCGTCATCTCATTGCTGGTGGATTGAATGGAAGACGCCCCGCCAAGAAACCACTCATCGGAGTCAAGAATCGACGAGCCAGGGTCGCGTTCGCGCGCCGTCGTCGACACTGGACCGCGGCGGACTGGAGTAAGGTGCTTTTCACCGACCAGAGCAAGTTCAACTCGTTCGGAAGTGATGGCATCCGATACGTACGACGTCCGTGTGGCCAGAAATTCAACCCCCAGTTCATTCAGCCGACTGTCAAGCACGGAGGAGGATCGCTCATGGTTTACGGCGCCTTCCCTCGCAATGAAATGGGCCCCATCATCAAAATTGACGGAATAATGACCGGCCAGAGCTACACGAACATGTTCATCAGCGATGTCTTCCCACGGGCAAACCAGAACATGCCACCCTGATGGATCATGTAGCAAGACAACGACCAGAAGCACACCTCCAGAGTAGCGAAGGCAGCCTTCCAGCAGCAACAGGTCATACTTCTAGACTGGCCAAGCCAATCTCCAGACCTCAACCCCATCGAGAACATGTGGGAGGAGCTGGAGAGACGATGTGAGAAGAAAACCTGCCGGAATAGGACCCGGAAGTTCGACCAGCTGTCTGCAGAATGGGCGCGAATTCCGCAGGTCACCGTCGAGAAGCTAGTGGTCTCGATGCCGGCCCGTTGTGCAGCTGTTATTAAGTCTCGTGGTTATCCCACTAAATATCAATTATTGTTTTGTCGTTTACTCGTACTTGATTTATGTTATCGTTGCATTAAATGAATGTGATACACACCTACTTTGTTGGTCAATTTGTATGATCTTTGCGATTAAGCTCGGTACTTGATCTGTGTTAAGGTTTCCGATCCATCTGCATATGGGTCATGTTTACAACTGAATAACATATATCATATCCCAAAATGACCTGATTTGGTCCAGCAGAAAAAATATTATGGTCGAAAAAGTGTTTCGCCAAATACTTTTGTTCGCTACTGTATACTGAGTAGTGGCCACTGTGAAACTACTTGCAAGACTTTGACATCCACTCAGAGGTCACAGAGAAGTTGAATGCTCTGAAAATGTAAATAAGGGTAATTTTTTAACTTGTATGGAGTATCTTGCAGAGTTTGATGACTTCCTATAAGATCATTTTGAAAAGTATGACCACTGTGGTTCAGGCAGAACAATCTATTTGTCTCACTAAACATGATGAGTTATTAAGTGTAATGGCGGAAAAACTTGAGAAGGCTTTTTGTGAGGAGGTTAAAAATTCACAGTACATTTCATTTATTGCCGATTCTACTCCTGACGTAAGTCATGTGGACTAACAGACTTTTGTTTTGAGGTATGCAAAAGCTGATGGATAAACTATTTGAGCGCGATTCTTTGGTTTCTTGCCCATAAAATCTCACAAAGCGGAGCATTTGAAAGATACTATCGGGAAAAATATTTCAGATCTAGGGCTAGATATAAAAAACTGTAGAGGCCAATGTTATGACAATGCCTTGAATATGTCAAGCGTATATGCTAGCCTTCAAGCAAAAATAATTGAAAAAAGTCCCACAGCATTTTATGCGCAGTGCTCAAGCCATTCTTTGAATTTAGTAGGCAGTAATGCTGCCGAATGCTGCAGATATGCTGAAACTTACTTTGATTTTGTTCAAAAAGTTTACACTTTTTTTGGCCTCTACTTATCGTTGGGAAATATTTAAATCCGACCTTCAACCACATACAGAGGCGACTTTAAATCTTTTGGGGCCCTAGGCCCTAAATGATTCTGGGGCCCCTCCTTATCCCTTCAGAAATTTTCGTCCGTCAGATTAACAAAGAAAAGTAAAGTCAAGAATTTTTTTTTTTGCGTCTTTTAAAATATCGTTCTATCATAGATTAGAACGTTTCGTAAGAAACAGCGTCAATGTAATCGGTTTGTCTACCCGTGCACATCGAACTTTTTGTTTTTACTGATATTTTAAAAACTATTTTTACAGCTAATAGTAAATCAAAGGGCATTAAGTTTGGCACTTTAAACATCCCATGTGCACTCACGGACAATGAAATTTGCGCACCTAGAAGAAAACATGCTACAACCCCGAGACTTCGCAAATAACTAGAGTTCGTGCTGGTACGCAAATGATCCACGTTTGGTGCGATTTCGCATGCCAGAACACCCTGTGGTGGCGCTGTCAGCACGAACCGGCAGCCTCATAAACCGGCGTATAGTCGATGCCCTATGAAAGTGAAAAGCACTGGCCTACACAAGCAAGAGTAGAGAGAGACAAGAATGCCGAGTAGGTGCCAGAGACATCGATTTACGCAACTTACGGACTATGAGAGAGGCCGGATAATTGGGCTGAAAACCGCAGGGTGGTCGACGCGCCGTATATCCCGCCACGTGGATCGTTCTGACCATACCGTCCGACTGTTTTGGGAGCAGTGGACACGTGACGGCACTGCCACACGAAGGAGCGGCTCCGGACGGACCTGGAGGACCACCGGTAGAGAGAATCGACGGATCGTGCACCAAGCACGAACAGAATCCACGGAGACCCGGTCCACTATACAGGCAGATGTAGTGGCTCCTGTGTACTCACGAACCATTTCCCGATGCCTCGCAGAAGCGAATCTGCGATCCCAGCGCCCCTTACGTGTGCTGCCATTAACACCGGAACATCGCCGGCTCCGTTGGCAGTGGTGCTATGCCAGAGCGACGTGGAACACCACAGACTGGTGATGTGTGGTGTTTAGCGATGAGTGCCGCTTCGTTTTGGGGACAGAAGATCATCGGGTCCGGGTGTGGAGGTCCACAAGTCAACGGCACAATTCCAACTTCGTTATCGAGCCACATCTCCCCCACTGCAGGCATTATGGTCTGGGGAGCCATAGATTACGATAGCTGATCAGCTGTAGTAGTAGTACGTGGATCATTGACGGGCCAGCGGTATGTGGATGAGATCCTACGGCCCCATGTGCTCCCATTCCTGGCCGGGATTCCAAGTGCGCTATACCAGCAGGAAAATCCCCCCCCCCCCGCACGCCGTTCGAGTTGCCCAGGACTGCCTACGTCATGTTCCAGACACTTCTATGGCCTGCCCGCTCTCCGGACATGTCCTCTATCGAGCATGTGTGGGACCAGTTGAAACGCCGGCTGCCACCGTGCCGCGCTATCCGGGATTTGGAGTACACCGTCCAACACGTGTGGGCCAGCCAGCCGCATGACATCAGGCGTGTGTTCGCCTCAATGCCGGACCGTGTTGCAGCGTGTATCGCCGCACGAAACGGTGCGAAGCGCTATTGAAGATGAGCGGACTGCGTGCCACAGATCCCTCTGTAATTGTCCTGCAACTCTGTTTTTGCCATCATGTGTATCATTACGTTCATAAATTTTCAGTTCAATCCGATGCTTCTTTCTTGGTGCGCAAATTTCACTGTCCGTGAGTGTACTTCATGAATTTACGGCTAAGGGCTGTCAAAATCAAAAATTCAATAAATTAAAGTTCTCTTGAAAAGAAACTATTCGACATAGAGGATAAAAATATTTTTGTGCCTCGCAGATTAGGCCTAACAGTCCTTTCTCAAATATTTAAAATTTTACAATTATGTAGTTCATTAATTTGCTGCCTTTTTGCTGCACTGAAGGCCAAAAAATAAGGTTTTCACAAATTCCTCATAAATGATTTTTGCGAATTGATAGGACATAAAATGTCATTAAATTTTGCCCATTTTAATTTTCCCTACTAGTTCATAAATTTCCATCTAGTTTTCGAATTAAAATTTAGTAAATTTTAGCTTTACGCTAAAAGATTCCATTTAAGTAACAGCAAAAGTTCTTTTTGAGTTTGATACGTATGACAAAACTGGCTACATTAGTAACATTTTTAGTTGCTAGTTACTTGGCAAATTTAGCGCTAAAGAAGCTGAAAATGGAATTTTGCTAAATGTATCGATACATTTCGTATAAATTGTCGTGAAATTGGAATGAGTTTCAATTACAGAACATGCTTTCTCCATTGCTTCAGCTTTGGAAAATCACTTTATTTTTACGTTTTGTGCAAATTAGTAGGCACCGAGCATGGAATCCAGCCAAAAATAGCAACCGGAAAAGTCATCCACTTTACAAAATACGGGTAAAATTCAATTTGTGCACAGTGCTTCGCTTAAAAAAGGGTGGATGATTTTTCGTGGAGGAAATTTCTTGTGGCAAACGATTCCCTAAGTCGAAGAGATTCAGCCGTCCATGGCGTAGGCGAATGCCATGGACCAAGAAAGCTGGACACTAAAAATTTCATCGGTCCATGCTGAAAAGCGAGAATGTGAAGAATTTCTTGAAAACCTTTTCCTTATTATTTTCATCAGAAAATTGACCAGGTCTTCATTTTCTTTTATTATGTCAAAAAGGTGTGTAACAGTGCAGTTATCAGAAACGAAAAATGAGGATTAAGTGCAAAAGATCGAACATGAAAATGGAAAAGTAGGAACCACAGCTTTGCTAGTAAGAATATCATTAAAACGTTTATTGCTTTTTCAAAAGTTAATTTTTATGTCGATTTAAGGAATAGAAAAGGTACTTGATAATAATCAGTATTAGACTAGAGGAGTTGAACGTAATAAGAAAATGTTGTTGCGATACAACAGAAATTTCTTTTCATACTATTAAATAAGAAAAAGATAAATAGTGTAACATTTTTGAACTTCTTTATTTTTCAGCCTAAGTACACTCTTTTTGCAAAAAAGCGAAACAAAAACCGAAGCACTCGAGAAAGTCCTTTGTTTCTCATGAAACTCTGCATGGAAGTACCTCGAGATCGAATATGCAAATGATTAAAAAATAATGACCAAAGACTAAATAGCGGCCCCGCGACAGCGCATGGGAACCGCACATCGAGAAGGGTATACCAAGAGCAAAGGGCAACAAAACAGGTCGTAGAATGCGTCGACGTGCTGGACAATTGAGACAGTAGATTGCGGGTATATTGACTTACAGATTGTGAGAATGGCTAGGTGACGGATCCGTGCAAACCACGATGAGCGAGTTTGAGGGAGGACATATAATTGGGCAGAGAGAGAGGCCAAGTCGCCGTATCGCAAGGCATTTGGATCAGAGCGACGTGGCCATCGGAAGATGTTGGAGCCATTGGGTCGAACAGAGCACCATAATCCAGCGGCACACGGGGAGTGGATGGCCGAGGGCAACGGCAGAACGCAAGGATCGAGCGATTGTAAGAGCCGAACGAACAGAACCGAATTCGTCGCTCTCAATCATCCGTGGCCATGTTGCTTCGACCACAGGTACGCAAGAGGCCATTCGGACCGTTGTCAGACGAGTTTCAGCGTGGGGATTACATTCGAGGAAGCCAATCTGCCGCCTACTACTGACCAGAGAGCATCGCCGGCATCGGTTGCAGTGGTGTTGGAGCCGATCAAGGAAGGATAGCGTCCAGTGGCGTTATGTTACCTTCAGTGATGAGTCATGATTTGCAGTTGGCGCCGATGACCAGCGCATACGTCTGGAGACGAGTCGACTAGCGCACGGATCCTGCCTTTACCGTGGAACGGCATAGGGCACAGACACCAGGGCTGACTGGCTAGGAAGTATTTCCTACAATAGCTGGACACTCTTCGTAGTCCTCCGTACTAACCTCCCGGCTCAACGGCACGTCGACGCATTCTAAGACCTGTTGTGTTACCCTTCATGTCTCATATCACTGAGAAATTTTTCAACAGGATAATACCCGGCCACACATGGCACGGCTCTCCCAGGTCTGCCTCTGTAATGTCGACACCCTTCTATTGCCAACCGATCGCCCGATCTCTCACCGAACAAACATGATTGGACCCCACCTACGCCCATCTCTGAATGTCGGCGAACTGGCCCGCAATTTGGATACCATCTGGCATGCCATACCTTAGAACAGTATCCGTAAACTGTATGTGTCTATACCACGCTGGGTTTCTGCTTGTATCCGAGCCAGAGGTGGCGCTTCAACGTATTGACTTGTTCCACTCATGTAGCTGTTTTATCCGAAGAAATGGCCCAACTGTTGTGGAATTGCAATAATTTCCTCTTCTATACATGTTACCAATTTTCATCTCGTCGATTGGAAGATTCTTTCTGGGTGCTTCGTTTTTCTTTACTTTTCTTTCTTTCTTTCTTTCTTCTTCTTCTTTTGTGTGCGTGTGTGTGTGTGTGTGTGTGTGAAGATTGTATTAGCTGTTTTGGTTTAAGAGGATTAGGGCTGAGGAAGAACTTGATTACCCTATCCCAAAGAGAAAAGGTAATAAACAGCAAACACACCCGATCATCAGGACATTTTCTATTTCTATACAAGCACTCTTCATCGCAACTCAGGGGAGACAGGGAAAATATTTCAACACAGATGTTTTTCCTTGGCTGAAAGTTGCATGAAAGTTTTATATCACAGCCAGTTAAACATTCGCCTTAAACAACGAAAAGTATGGGAAGCGTGAATCCTTGTTTCACCTACCACTAAAAGGAATGCTAAATTTCTTTAACAGTTCCTTTCAAAACAAAGACGTTGATAAGAACTCGAAAGTTTGGAGTATCAACAACAGCAAGAAATATATATATATATATTACTAATATGAGAAAGTAAAATATCACTTGACAATGCAAATGAAGTGGTCACTAAGAATTGATTTGTTTCAGTCCGTGAAAACCAAAACAAAACTGGCAGTCCAATTATAGGTTTCTGGGGCCCCTCAAGCTCTGAGGCCCTAGGCGTGCGCCTAGTGCGCCTAGGGCCTCAGAGCTGATGCTGTATTAGCCTTAACGAGGAGCTTATAGTGAGATCAGAAAAGCATTCATTAAACTTTTGAGTATGAAACTGAAAAGCCTTTAGCCAAAACAGAGGCAAAATAATTGGCAAAAAGTTTGACAGATATGAAACTGCCTTCATGACTGTCTTGTAGGACCGGCTATTGCAACGAACCGACAAAGTCAGCAAATCCTTGCAGGAAGAAGATGGAAATATGTAGATGCCAGTAGATCTATTTCAGTCTCTGAAACTCTTCTTTGATGACGTACGTAACGACAATTCTGGTGTTGTTATGAAAACTTTAACTTTGTCTACATCTGTGGAGCAACCAGGCAATGATGAGAGTTACCAAAGAAGAAGTTACCAAAGAAGAATAAAAAAAGAAAGAGATTTGCTGATGAAAGTTAAAGCAATGAAGTTCATCTGATAGGGAAAGAAAAGATTCGAGTGGAGATATTGAATACTATCTGTGCCAACCTGGTAGCTGAGCTGGAGAAAAGAAATGCTAAGAGATATACACTGGTGTGCAAAAATTAAGGACGAAGAGGAGGAATTAGCATAACAGCGGAACGCACAGGCAGAACGGACCGAAAGATTACTCAGGAGATAGACTAGGGTCCGGTACGGTAGGGCATGCGCATATATGCAGCATGACGTGGAGGGGGGTCGGAAGGGTATAATGCACATGGGCGGTGTACGCTCAGTAATTCGGTGAAAGCTATTGCACGGTGTACATCGGTTTGAATGACGTCGAGTTGCTGCCACCGTGTGATATGGCCAACAGGCAATCCAGTAGACGACATCTGGATGACTTTACCCGAGGTCGCGTCATTGGGAAGTTGGAAGAAGGTCGAAGTGTAACTAGTGTGGCCGAGGAGTTCGGGATCGCTCACAGCATCATTTCACGAGCTTCGAGAGCATTTCAAACGACAGGAACGGCTGTCCGAAAGTTTAGCAGTGGTCGTCCACGAGCAACCACGGCGGCGGACGACCGGTACATTGTCCTACAGGCGAGAAGAGACAGACGGCAGACAGCGGGAGAAACCCCAAGGCACATGCAACAGACAACTGGACTTCCGTTATCGCGTTTTACCGTGGCCAGGAGGCTGCACAAAGGTGGTCTATTTACACGACGACCGGTGTGGTGTGTGCCATTAACGCTTGCTCATCCGAGACGGCGGTTTCTGTGGTGCCAGGAACACAAGAACTGGACACGTCAGCAATGGGGTAGAGTTCTCTTTACGGATGAGAGCCGATTTAGTCTGACGAGCGATTCTGGACGTATACACATCTGGAGAGAGCAGGGAACACGCAATCACACCTCCAACATCATCGAAAGGGACCGGTTTGGAGGTGGCGGAGTTCTCGTTTGGGGCGGTATCATGCTTGGTAGCCGTACTGACCTCCACATCTTTCAAGGAGGTTCAGTCACTGGTGTCCGCTATTGTACCGAGGTTCTCCTGCCTCACGTGCGTCTGTTTAGAGGTGCTGTGGGTCCTGAGTTCCTCTTCATGGACGACAACGCTACACCTCATCGTACAGTGGCTGTCGCAGAGCTGTTGGAGAGTGAAGATATTCAACGCATGGATTGGTCCGCAAGGTCCTCGGACCTAAATCCAATCAAACACGTGTGGGACCTTCTCGGGAGACGCTTGGCAGCACGTCACCAGCCGCCAGCAACGATTCTGCAGCTGCGATTGGCGCTACAAGAGGAATGGGCCGCGATGCCTGAACATCTCGTTGACAACCTCGTCCTCAGCATGGACAGACGTTGTAAATCCTGCAACGCAGTCAGGGGTGATCATATCTCCTACTAAAGACTGTGTTTTTCTTGGCAGCCGCCTGTCACATGGACGTTTCTGTCTTCTGTCCAGTTGTGCTCGAAGCTACCTTTTCAATAAAGTGCCTTTATATCCTTTGGATTCCTTGTTTGGACGGTTTTGCTCACTTGTCCCATATTCTTACATCTTGGGGATCTTATGGTATGATTTGAGTCGATGTGGAGCACTTCTGCACGACGTTACATTCGAAAAACCGTCTCGTCCTTAATTTTTGCACGCCAGTGTTTATTCAAATTATTCAAAGGGGTTTTTGCTGATGAACATGACCATTCTACGAAATGTGATCTCAGCAATGTCTCCAAGGTATATTCAAATGACATAGATGGAAAACTGTTTTGTGATGAACTGCAACACTTCCGTCGTTTTGTGAATCTCATGGATCAAGATCAATCCTCAGTCTGGCCGAAAGATAGCTACAAATTGCTTGTGGACAGTGACGGGTTGAAAGAGACATTTCCAAATGTGAAAACCATTCTTAAAATTTTTCTTATTTTGCCAGTATCTAATGCAAGTGGTGAAAGATCATTTAGTGTACTGCAAAGAGTTAAAAACTAGCTACGATCAACATTGTCTCAAGAGCACTTGAATAGTTTTTCCAATATTGTACGTAGAAAGTAATGCGCTGAATCATGTCAATTATGATGAAGTCATAGACACTTTTGCTGCAATTAAAGCCAGGAGAAATTTCTTATAAACACGATGCTGTGTTTGTAAGTAAATGAAATAGTGTTTCTTTTTGTTGCAATATAAAATAATAATAGAATAATTTGATGATGATGAAATTAATTATAGTCGATTTAAAAATTGTAATAAATATACCCGAAACCCGGATTTGTTTCAAACGAAGGGCCCCCAAAAGGTTCAGTGAGACGGGCCCCCTGCAGCATAAATCCGCCCCATGCGAGACTGATTGATGGACCTGCTGCACAGCCTAATATAAATGATGACATGCGGAACAATGTGACTGCCTGGAGGACGACAGTGGCCTACAATTTGATTTTTATTAATGTACATGTTTTCTAATTTTCATAAAAATCCGTTCTTCTCGGTCAAGCATTGTTTTATACCACCTATTAATATTTTTGTTAATTTGTAATAAATTGAGCAAAATAAAGACATACCAACATGTGACAGCAACTTTGGTAAATAATGAACAAAATTAAAAAAATAAAAACAAACATCAACTGAAAAGTGAAAATACTTCTCTTTCTCCATCAGCTTTTTCTTTTAAACCGTGAGATTTTTGTTAGAGAATAGGTATTATATTAAAGACAGGTTGATTATCGAATAGATAGGTAGATTAAATTCAGAATACGTTCAAGCAAAACCCAAGTCACTAGGGCGTCTGATCAAAAACAAACATGTCACTTCAAGTCCGAACAAAAACAAACATGCCAACAACAAAAAGTTTTATATTTTGATTTTAAAACATATTTTATCTGAATCACATCCATAGACGTGTTTGGAGCATCAAAATGAAAGTGGCTGACAGTTGAACAGTATGAAATTCATTGCGCATAACTCTATGAACGTTTTTTCTGCCTACTGCAAATCTAGATCCGATGTACATGTTTGGTTTTGCTTGCGCGCTCCTCATTTGGTCTTCTTCATGAACAGCTGACACTTCACCAAGGATTTCAGTTGAATTCAAAAGTTTTGCCCATATAAAAAATTCACTCTTCGGTGAACTTCCAATTTCGAGTAACACTCCAGCTGCTGCACAACAAATGGCTGTTAATGAGTAAACTATGCAGCACAGCTGTGCCACACTCCTTCCACAAGCAGATAATGAAACATATGATGTCACTCCACAGCTACATTCTTCCCATTTTCAATAGTAGCCCCTATGTGAAACTTATTTTTTTGATACGCTGTCATACATTTTAAAGTAACCCTGATCAGTTCAAGTAAACTGATTTGCAGGTGCTTACAAAATATAGTTTTATTGAAGGCAATGAAGTCAGCATTTTAAGAAAATTCTGGAAGACCAGGTTTAATATACACTGTTGGCCACCCAAAATGAAACACCAAGAAGGACACGAGATAGCAAAGCCAGATTTACTGGACACATAACAACAGATACAAAAATGAAACGATTGAGCTTACAGGCCCGTGCGACTTGTGGAACACGCAGACATCAATAGTTCGTGTGACTCCCATGGCTGGCAATAACGGCAGCTACACGCCGCGGCATCGAAAGAAAGAGGCTTTGGATGTGGGCTTGGGGTATGTCGGTCCAGGCTGATTCCACACGTTGCCACAGTTCATCAGGCGTAGCCGCGGGTGGTGCTTGCCGGGCCACTCGGTTGCCGATCAGTGACCAGACGTGTTCGATGGGCGACATATCGGGAGAACAGGCGGGCCACGGCAGCAGTGACACCTGGTGGGCAGTGAAGAATTGTTGTACGATGCGTGCCACGTGCGGGCGCGCATTGTCCTGTTGAAACGTGGTCGCTGGCAGGTCCTGCAGGTAAGGGAGGACTACAGGCTCCAAAACGTCGGAGATGTAGTGGTGGCTGTTGAGTGTACCGGCGATGCGTACCAGAGGGGTGCGGGTGTCATATTCAATTGCGCCCCAAACCATAACGCCAGGCGACGGACCAGTATGGCGATGCATAATGCAGGCGTCATACAGTCTCTCGCCGCGGTGCCGCCACACGCGGATCCGACCATCGTGGTGCTGCAGGCAGAAGCGGGATTCGTCGGAGAAGACAATGTCGTGCCATTCCATAGTCCAGGTGCGGCGTTCAACGGCCCACTGCCGCCGCACTCACCAGTGGTGTAACGTCAATGGTAATAGGAGCAATGGGCGCCGTGCGACAAGTCCCCGCTCTTGCAGACGACGTCAAACAGTACGTGCTGACACAGGTTGTTGCGCAACACACCCTAATTCCTGCGCTAACGTTCGTGATGTGGCGGTACGAGCCGTCAATGTCCGCCGCACAACATGCTGGTCTTCTCATTCGGTGGTGTTCCGCGGCTGCGACAATCGCTCAAGTCGGTCCGTCCGTCCCTCCTGCACCCACCGAATCCATACTCGCCTCACTGTGGCTGGATGTCGTCCCACACGGAAGCCGATGTCTAGGTACGATAAACCGCAGTCGTGATAAACCACTATTCGTCCTCTGTCGAACTCCGAAACGTGCTGGAATGACTGCCGTATTCTGCAACGAGGCATCAGGAAGCTTCCCACGCGCAGGTCCGGCAGCACAACACACTTCCACTACTTACACCCCGCCTTCTGTGCACCCTTATTATAGTGCTTCTCGGTGGCGTGCCGGGCGCACATGATTTGCATATGCCCTGCAATGCTAATCGTTTGCATGTCCTCTCGCGGGCGACGCATGCTGCGAATTTCAGGCCAATCGGATGCTTCCTTCTTGGTGTTGCATTTTGGGTGGCCAGCAGTGTAGTTAGAAAATTTAATGCTATTTGAAGGATTATCTGTAACTCACGCAAAGACTTATCCGTACAGTAAATTTCGAGACTGATGTGTGGAGTTGTGCAGAGTTATTTATATAATTACATGCATACCGCAGCTCATGGCTGATGTGGAGGGCTACCAAGTAGTCATCTGATATGTCTTAATATAAAATAATAACATAATTCTATACTGAGAAGTTAGCTATATTTGAAAAAATATCAGTTCGAGAAATTGGGCAAAAAAAAAAAAGTAAGCAATAGAGCAACTGGGGAAAAACTGCTTAATGAAGGATCACCTGTAGTTCAAACAAAAGTTGCATCATAAGCATAACACAGACCTGTAAAATTAATTTGAATCACTGAAAATTGCAAGTTTATGGCTGATTCTAAAGCTATATGTGATATGCTCATTTCAAAAATGACTAGGATGTTTCTGTAATACGTAAGGATTTTTCACAAAATAGATGTCAGGGCCCGCACGGGCTACAAAAGTGCTTAGAACTGCTAAATGTTTGTTTTGATTTTTAAAGGGCCCTTGAAAGTACTAAATATTACACAAAGTCCTTAAAAGTCCTTAATTTTACTTTAAGAACTTGGAACGTCTGATTCACGATTTTCATGGCCAAGTAAACCTCCTCCAATTTATTTACACAAGGCTTCATTGTTTCTCATGCATGTGTCGTGCCGTGTCGTGTCGCAAGGTCGCACTGTGTGGGATGATGGGAAATTTCCCCCGATCTGGGGTGTTGATAACTACAACATAAAAAACATGTTTCTGTGATGATGTCATTGTTCTTAGCGGAGGCTCGTCTGATTATGAAATTGTCTTTCTTTTGTTTGATTATTGGCCCTTTAGTTAGTTACGGATTAACATAACTACTTTTTTAGCAGTCTTTTGTAAAAAAAAAAAGGTTATGCTTATGTTACCGGTTTGCCCATCCGTTTGCGGACACCATATCTCTGCAACTAATAGCCAGATTTGAAAAATTCTTTCTGCATTGAGAAGCTCGAAATGTGCGAATGATGGCATAAATGCAGATTTTGAGGATGACAATCCGATTTTTGGCGTAAATGTCGGATTGTCATCCTCAAAATTTCTATTATATGGCGTAATCCCGTATTTCTTTCATGATAAATGCAGATATTGAATTCAAAATACATTTTATTCCAAATGTTTGCATCTAAACATCCAACTGAATTTTTTTTATCTTTCGATTCCATTTATGTCGAAGACCAATTTAGGTACTTATAGTCACTTTTTCAAGTAATGCATTGATTTTCCGCTAGGGGACGTAAAGGTAAATTGCGTTTCCCCCAATATCTCTGCTTCTAAAACTCCGATGTGAAAAATTCTTTCTGCAGCGGAAACAGCTCCTCGTGGGAAATCTTTTGCGCATAATTTCTAATTTTTGGTAAAAAATGGTTTGGCCACCAGGTGGAGTAAGTGTTAATTTTGGCTTCTGTTGTATTTGCAGAAAAATCTGAGCTTCTGAAATTTCGATTTAAAAAGTTTGTTCGTGGACCGATACCGCCCATGCCGATAAACCTTTTCGGATTATTTTCCTTCTTAACCCTGCTGTGGTGATCGTATTAAATATACACATAAGGTTTTCGGGTAAAAAATATGGTGTTCATATTAGACATACACATAAGGTTTTCGGGTCAAAAAAATTTTGGGGATGCTTTTTAGCTAATAATGTGAACATATTTTGTATTAAAAATAATTATTCGGTTGTTTTTCAACACATTTAATGTAAAATATAATTCCCTGGAATATGTTTTGCAAGAAATCCTAACACTGCAATGTATATTCCTCTTACCATTATAGACGATACTAGACAGAAATTCTGAAACAGTAAAAATCATTTTTTTTAAAGGCAAACCTAGGAAATCACGATATTAAAGTTTGATTAGGCACAGTTTTTGCAGTTTTGGACAAAGTGGTTCTTGAAGGTAAACTTTTGGCATTAACTGCAACTAACAGAACTCTTAATGTCTGTTTTGCTGCACATGTGGCACCTTCCCCTCTTCTTATTGTCTGCTGCGAGTGTAGATGTAGATTGAAGGCACTGTTCTCTGAGGTGCTTCAGCTTGGATCATTTCAACTATGCTTCTCGCAGCATGTGTTCTCTTTTCTCCATATGACGTTTTGTTAGAGCGTCACCGAGGTTTTCGATGAAAATTCCTTTGTGGAAACAATTTTGTTTCCAATCTGGATTGATTTGTGTAAACAAAACATGGGCGCTGTACCCTGAAATATCCAGAATATTAGTGTAAACAGCAACTTGTTTTTCTTTTTGACGAGTAATTTGAGACCATTTGATCTAGTGTGTCCACAGCTCCTTTAGTTGATTTGTAATCTAAAATAATTTGGGATTTTTTTGTGAGCTGCATTAGCACTTACCTTCTTATCACTGTACATGATACTTTGGAGAATAACAGATTTATTTTTCTTTGGAATATATGACACAAGAGTTGTGTGTTTTGTAAAGACGAAATTGGAAGTATTGTTTGGTAGCCCTTTAGTTTGCAGTAGCTGTAGGGGAATTGATGGTTTGTACTTCCTTATCGTACCAACCATAGTAACTCCTCGTTTTAGTAGCATTTGACCTAGTTGATATGGAGTGAAAAAGTTGTCGCATGTAATATTATGTCCCCTCAGACCGCATGAAATGTCTAGAACAACTCTCATACCTTGATTTCATTCAGGTGCACTGCCATTATGCTTCCCAAGGTATGGCTGCATATTCCATATATAACTGGTTTCATTTTCACAAAGTACCCAAAATTTTATGCCGTACTTAACAGGCTTACTTGGCATGTACTGTCAAAATGAACAGTATCCTTCGGAATGCTACTATTAATAGCTGTTCATCTACAGTGACAAACATATTTGGATTATAAAGCTTTGGTAGTAATTCAACCCATTTTCCCCAAATATCTCTAATGGCTGCAAATTTATCTTTTTCGCGCCTTGTTGACCGCGTCTCACGGTCATCAAATCGAATAACCTGTGACATTATTTTGAAATGTTCTAAAGACATTTTATGGCTCTGAAAATGTTGCGTCCTGTGCGCTCATCCCACAGACTTGCAGTCACTTCGTTGTTTGACATGTATATCCAGGCTAACAACAACAATCCAATATATGGGCAGCGGATGGCCTAGTGGTCAACGTTCGTGACTGCGGCTGGGGGAACCTCAGGTTCGATCCCGGATAGGTACGAACACTCAAATCACTAAATATCCGCCGTGCGTCAGTTGGTCATGTTAAGCCGTCCAACCCCGGGTACTCCCCCCCCCTCGGAAATAAATAAAGGCGTCTTCCTCCCCCTTTCTATCTCGCTTCCGTGTCACTTTCAATCGGGTACTCTAGCCCAAATCTCCTAGTTTCCTATTTCTAAGAGTTGTTTAAGACCTGGGATCAGACACTGCCTTCCTAAAATCCTCTTCAGTAGCATATCTGATCTGATCTGAATCCAATATATGCGTGCAAATCTGTTGAATCCAAGTCCTTCCAATCATTACCTAAGACGCGCTGTCTTTCTAAATTGGAACAGGCCAATATGATGTTTTCAACAGGCTGTGGAAAACAACAGGCTGAAAGCAGACTATTCATTTTCAGTACGCGAAATAGCATACCTTGTAGCGCCTGGGGTGAGACGCACAACCTTCCGTGCCGCACGCCTTCCTATTTGAGTTGATGGTTCCGTAGCGAGTAGTCCACTCAATGGTTCCATCTTTTGACAAAACAGTGTTGCCGGTATGCAGTTCAGGTACTTCTACGTATATCATCTGATGAGATTGAAATGTTTTCTGATAAGTCGTCTGCGAGTTCTGATGCAAACTCTTCATCAGAAAGGTCCAACATACGATCTATTTCCTCTGTTGACAAAGCTGTCATTGTCATATGTAGCTCCCAAACAGAATAAAACTAAAATAAACAAGCAGATTCATGCTGTAACACTGCCCCAAAGCAACTAACTGTAGTAGGTAGGTTCACACAGAGAGAGAGAGAGAGAGAGAGAAAGAATCTCTCCGTGCTTCTTTTGTCCTGTCGCAGACTGCAGCACCTGCCTTCTTCCACTGCGATATTGACGTTGCTGGGAAAGCGGAGACGAGCAGCATTCCACATATGTGAGAAATTGCAACGTACTGTATTTCTTCCTATGGCCAAAAAAGCCCCGAACACCTTACGTGTTTTTTTGTTTTTTTTTACTGCAGTATACCTACTTATTGGAACAAATAAATGTTTGGTCAGTGTAGTGTAAAGTGACAAAAAATAAAAGTCACTGAGCGAGAAACATGTACCTTCAGTGCTTTAATATTTATTGATAAAAAAATTTAATTTGGGTCAAAAAAGAAGCGAACAACCCAGCAGGGTTAAAATAATGCATGGTTTAGCGTAGATGTGTATCTTATTTGATCAATATCTCGGCTTCTAAGAATCCGATTTGAAAAAAAACATCCTTCTTTGTTGGATGGAGTTTCTAGTGCAAAATGTTTCTCATATCATTTCAAAATTTTTCAAGTAATTCCCAGACTTTCCGCTAGGGGCGTTAAGGTAAACTGCGTTTCCCCAATATCTTTGCTTCTAAAACTTCGATTTGAAAAATTCCTCCTGTATGGTATACAGCTCCTGATGGGAAATGTTTTCCATATAATTTCTAATATTTGAAAAGGAAATGGTTTGGCCACCTGGGGGCGAAAGGGTTAATTTCTGCTTCAGCTGTATTTGCAGCAAAATCTGAGCTCCTGAAAACGCGACTGAAAATATTCTCTCCTGGACTGATGCCGCTCAAATTGAAAAACCTTTTAAGAATTCTTTCTTTTTAAAACAATGCATCGTTTTCCCGCCAGAGGGTGTAGATGCATATCTTAATTTTTGTTGATATCTCTGCTTTTAAGAGTCCACTTTGAAAAATTCTTTCTTCGTTGGAGAGCATTTCTAATGGGAAATATTTCTCATATAATTTCAAATTTTCTTAACACACAAGTCTGCAACCAGAGGGCGTAAGTTCGTTTCCTTTTCACAGGAATATCTGCGGGATTAAAAACCCAATTGAAAAACTTATTTTTTCGGTCAGATGCTACTAACTATGCTAACTCGTATTTTCTTCCCAAAATAATGCACAATTTCGCGGCTACTGTGTGCAAATGTTTAACTTGCTTTTCTCAATATCTCTGCTTCTACATGTGCGATTAAAAAAATTCTTTCAACAGCGGATGTCATTTACCATGTAGAACATTTTAGGCTAGTATATGAGAAATCTTGTAGTTCACAGTTCTGTCGTAGGTGGTGTTTGTGTACTGCAGATTGCAGTTGTATCTCCGCTTCTAAAAACACTGAGAAATTTCTTCTTTACTGTATGCCATTCGCTACAACACAGATGTGGAGCGTTATCCTCTTTAAATAATGCAGTAGTTCCCGCTAGAGGAGTAAAGATCGAGACTTTTTTTTTTTTTTTCGCTATATCTGCTTTTGGGAGACGTATTTGAAAAGTTATTTTTCCCTATCATAGCTTTTTCCATGAAGAATATTTTTCAACTATTTCAACTCTTCCATTATGCAATTTGGCTAGCAGACTTAGAGTTATATCATGTTTCCTTTCATATTTCTTCTTTTAATTGTTCGATTTGAAAATCTCTTTGTCGCTAATACCTTCCTTGTGCTATGAGAAACTTTTTGTGTGCTATTTGTTAATCTTCGTAACAAGCTTTTTAGCCGCTGGTGGAACTAAGTAGTTGTTTCTATTTCTAGATGTTTTATCGATTGTAGAAATCTGCTGATTGTTTTCCTAACCAGTTCCACTGACTTTGGATATCTTTGATAAATTTAATTCACGTCTGAAGACGTGCTCATTACAACCGAAAATTCAGTGTCATCTTTCTTGTTGCTTGTTAGTAGCACACAACTTGAATTTTTTGTGGAAAATTGACTAATATGTTTGCAACATTATTTCTGCCTGTTAACAGCATACATTTGAATTCCACGTAACTTTAAATGGTAATATTCTTAGCTACAAAACACTTTCAAGAACAAGTTAGTTAAAAAATATTTAGTGAGCTTGAAATTTCAGTTAGACCTCTTTCTAACCATTTCGCTAAGTTGTACGATTCATCATTTAAGAAAGACGAACCTAATGGCTTTATAACAAGCAAAGAAAATGCTTGAAACTAGATAAGAGCCTTAAATTCCACCATTTGGGAAAAACGAGTGAATTCTATAGCTCCGAAGCTTGAACAGCATTGGAATGGGACATAGATATATCTTCAATTCAAGAGTTTTACTTTGGATGCATCTACTATATGGGTAGCCTCCGTGTGTGCCTTTTTTTCTGAAAGGTAGATAATATATACCTTGCACACGTGCGGGGTTGGAAACAATCATTCAGCCAACCACTTCGAACATATACATGTGTTATCCCAAGAGAAACAACGCAGCGAATAGATCAGTCTTAATGGAATCGCAGCATTGCTTCTTTAGGCGATTGTTGCAGGGAACATCAAGAGAAATAGTAAAGGTGGGTAGCGTTTCCTCGCCCGATTCATGTATTACTCTAATGTATCGACTGAAGTAAAACAGTTGAAAATGGATATATTTCTGCTGCTCATAATATGCAATTTCCCTTTGCCTAATCGCTAAAGCAGTTACTAGTAAGCTATGCCATTATTCTTTCCAAATCATCATTTTAGAAAGACGAACCTAGTGGCTTGATAACCAGCAAAGACAATGCTTGAAACTAGATGAGAGCCTTAAATTCCGTCATTTGGAGAAAACGAGTGAATTCTATAACTCCGAAGCTTGAACAGCATTGGAATGGGACATAGATATATCTTCAATTCAAGAGTTTTACTTTGGATGCATCTACTATATGGGTAGCCTCCGTGTGTGCCTTTTCTTCTGAAAGGTAGATAATATATACTTTGCACACGTGGGGGTTGGAAACAATCATTCAGCCAACCACCTCGAACATATACATGTGTTATCCCAAGAGAAACAACGCAGCGATTCGATCAATGGCTTAATGGAATCGCAGCATTGCTTCTTTAGGCGATTGTTATAGGGAACATCAAGAGAAACAGTAAAGGTGATTAGCGTTTCCTCGCCCGATTCATGTGTGTATTACTCTAATGTATCGACTGAAGTAAAACAGTTGAAAATGGATATATTTCTGCTGCTCATAATGTGCAATTTCCCTTTGCCTAATCGCTAAAGAAGGTACTAACGAATTGTAGATGATGAAGAATGAAAACTCACCTTTAACACAGCAGGTGCTTAATTTGAAACTAATTTTAAAAAAAGTGAATTGTAATATTCCGGTGGAGTACTCCTTAAATAATATCAACATGATTGAAAGTTTCTTTAATAAGATCTAATATTCACTATTTTCCTGTTATACGGCTCTTATTACTGATGTACCAACTATTAAGAAATAAGACTGCTAAGTGGCATTTTGGAATGCCAACTATCATGTAAACCCCCACATAAGATATTATATATATAGTATTTTATATTATTGAGCCACGGATCCATTGTTGTATTAATGGGGATTGACATTTTTTTTTTTTTTTGATTGGAGGTTTAACGACCACCGTGAGCAACTCAATGGGCTATAAGCAGTCGCCCGTCCCTAATTTAGGGTCACTGGTTCCAGGGAAGGGAGAGAGCCAGTGCCGTAAGACAAACACAACATCCATGCCTGACCGGGATTCGAACCCGGACCCCTTACGGACGAATGATCAGAGGCCAGCGCCTTAGACCACTGCGCCACCGGGGCGGCAGGATTGACATTTCGAACGGCTACTATGGTTTCATTATTGCGTACAGGACTGCAGTGTGACAAAGGAAGTAACAAAGAATTTTTTTTTTTTTATTGAGAACCTCATTCTTTTTTTGTTCACAACCATACATTGTTAAGGAAAGGAATTATTAAGGAAACAATTTGACTGTTTTGCCTTCTTCAGTCGCAAAACAGTCAAATTCTTTTCTGTAATAGATCTTTCTAGAATGACGAACTGTTCGTCAAAGTGACTAATAGCTGTGAATGCAAGAATTAGATTGCCATATCTGTCACAACTAAATGTTTTGATTTAAAATTGTGCAGCAAACAAAGAGGAAAGGTACTGTTTCTTTCTCTTGTTACGGATTTAACAACCACCATATGCAGTTCTCAGGGCTACATACTGTTGCTGGGCCCTAATTTGGGATACTGCTCCCTGGAATGGCGAGGCGGTACTACCGTAGGACAATCTGTGGGATAATACATGATTGTTTTACGGAATACGTTGAGGTTTACAGCTATTATCCGAACATGAAACTTCACTGTAAAACACTCTAACGATCAGAGACTAAGGTTTAGAATGCCAAAGTAAACTCGCTTCACCGTAAAGCTTACTGAATTACTTTAGATGAATCCTGGATCGCTTTACTTCGTTGCAACTGTATAGAGGATCAGTTAACTAATTAAACATTAGGGGTAATAACGGCCTCATGGAAGTCAAATATATCGTCCTAGCAGGGAAAACACTCTTTTTAATCATATTATAGCTAGGTAACAGAACGTATCGCCTTAGACATAATCCTCTTTCTTTGCTTTGATTTCGTAATTAGCACACTCCACCATGTCGTGCTCAAAACGGCATAATAGTAAAATATTGTCAACGTCCGACAAATAAGTCAGACTCTAAAACCAAGTTGCGTAAACATTGAGTGAGAACGTGAGTGACCACTCAAGTCAGCGTGAATTCGTGAATACCATCCTATCAAGTCATATTAAATCGTCTCAAATCGTCTGTGTTTGGCATCTCTTATCAACAGCTTTATCATGATTACACTTTGGTTGTCAGAGTTGCCAAACTCAAATTCTTCGAGAGAGAACAATGTGGTGTTCAGAGTAAAAACTTTTAACGAGAACAAACCCAAATTTACACAAGAAGACAGAAACTAAAGAGGAAGGTTATATAAATCAGACAATACGTCACAAGTCGGGCTATTAGTGCTTCAGTCCGGGCCTAGCCAACACTCTCTCTTCTCAGAAGGCCTGGGCTCACGTGATCCAGCGGGAGACAAAAAGATTCAAAAAGTTTGTCCATGTTAGTGTTGGCGACAGTCTGACTGCTAGTTCACTTGTGTCATTGCTCGTGTCCAGGTGTTTCCCTGTTTTCTTTTTTAAGATCGGTATTTATGGATTTTATTTAATACAGTTACCCTGCCTACATACGATTTCCTTATAAGTGCGTAAAGAGATTACTGTTATATTCCAAAATTTAACTGATCGATTTTTCTCCAAGAGCTGCAATTCCAAATCCGTCACAGTCCTTTGGATCTGATGTTTCAGAGGTGAGTGTTCAAATGCTGTGTTCCTGACTGTCGTTGTAATTGTCGTAATTAAGGTCGCACGTCCGTTTTGAAATTTCCCCAAAATCAAGAGAACCTGAGTTTATGGCTCAGGAAGATAGCCCGAAAAATGTTTGTTCGTTCCTAGTATACTGTTGTGTGAGAATACATTTTGAAAACAAATTCATTATTCGTCGTGAAGACACAGCACACAGTCTAAATGTTCCGGTAAGACCAAATCGGATATCTGATGCGGCAACAATATTTCGTGATGTGCTTTTAATACTCAAGCGAAATATTACCGAAAGAGAAATCAACAAATGCCGAAAAACGGTAGGCAAATTTAACAAAAAAAAAAAAAAAAAGAATGAAGCTGTTTCTAAAAAAGATAAAGAAAGCTTATTAGAGAGTACAAATTAATGCCTTCAGAGATATCAGAAGCTTCGCTGTCAGCCAAGGGTATGCTTACATCAGTAGTAGGAAATGGCGGGTTCTGGGGCAAGGAGCAGCTCCTTCTAGAGAAGGAGCAGGGGCGTGGCCTGACGCAGAAGGATGGGGCGTGGCATGTGACCGAAGGGTGTGGGGCGTGGCAGATGACGCTAGTGCGTTGGGTCGATGCTGCCCCCTAGCGGTGATTCTTGGAACTTTCGATGAATCTTTGAGGGATGGCAACGACCGAGAGGGAAAGGGGGTGGATATAGGGGGATGTCAACTCCATGTGCTTCCCCTAGCGGTGCTTCTTGGAACTTTATTATTATGTTAGATCTTTGTTTTTGAGTGATGGCAACGACCGAGTGGGAGAAAGGGGGTGGATATAGGGGGATGTCAACTCGATGTGCTGCCCCCTAGCGGTGCTTTTTGGAACTTTTAATGGACCTTTGAGAGATGGCAACGACCGAGTGGGGGAAAGGGGATGTGTGCGTTGCCCCCCTAGCGGTTCTTTTTGGAACTTTTCTCGGGAGATTTATTGGACGTTGACAAATTTCGGGGAAGTCTTTCCAATATTTATTTTTTTAATTTTCTCGGGAGATTTCCTGGACTTTGTCAAATTTTTGAAGGAAGTTTTTTTGTCGTTTCCAATTTTTTTACTCGTATTTTTTGTCCTATTTTTTCTCTCTAATTTATTTTATTAAATTTATATTTTCAGGAATTCCCTGCGGTATTATAATTTTTATAGACGTTGCATTAGTTTTTTTTATTTTCTCGGGAGATTTACTGGACTTTGTCAAATTTTTGAAGGAAGTTTTTTCAATCGAAGCATTTCCTCAAATTTGTTTTATTAAATTTATATTTTTAGAACTCCGTGAGGTGTTATAATTTTTTATAGACGTTGCATTATTTTTTTAATTCTTATATTTGTCCTCCCTACAATTTTAATTTAGACGAGAAAAGGCTTTGTTTGAAAAGATTTCGTTCCCGTCGATTCATGTTCCGCTATCTTTTGTGAGCCATGTGTTTTGGGATGACTCACAATTTTCTCTTTGACTCAGAAAACTTTGTATGACACGTGTTTTGGGAAGAGTGACTATGATGTGTGACGCATGTCGTGATAGCAGACATGACATCAGCCAACGCCATTTCCTCCGCGGGGTCGGCGGTTGACGTCATTTGAGATTCTGTAGCCACATTAAGTTCCAAGACTGATTTTTTTTCAATAACTTGATCATTTAGCAACGAATTTATTCCTTTTTTTGCCTCATAATTTCCCATTTTATATTCATAATTTTTCAACGTAACGATTTTTTTATTTTCTTTGAGGAGACTTCACGCATTTTCAACGGACGTTCCAACATAAAAACGTTTTCCAAAGTTTTGTGCTGCAGACATAATCTTAAAACACGATTGTTTATTAACGTATTTACGTGTTCATGGCATTTTTTTAACGTTTTACCGTTTTCCACCGTACAAAGCCACAATTTTTTATGCATAGTTAAAATGTTTATTTTTTATTTCTTCATGATTATTCAGTGAAATGTACCTTTTAATGCATTATCTTAATCTTTTTTTACTAAATGCTTGCATACTCATTAAACTTCTCGATGTACCAACATTATTTTATTTTCAAACTAACAACTACTTTTATCGAGGCTTTATTTTTTCTGTCTATGAAGAATATTTTAGTTTATTCTCTCAAGATATGAAAATTAATTATAACGAAATCCTTTCACTTTTCTATCGCTAAGAATTTTCCTTAAAATAAGTCCTGAGCTATAGTTCGCTTTGTCTGGTTAGAGGTGATTCATCAATAGCATGTTTGTGACCAGATAAGGTATCCGTGCAGTTACTGCCTGAAGCGATGACGCATGGGTGACGGGGACGTCGTGATGTCATCCTTGTGAACTTGGAATGTCATCATACTGCTTGAAGCGATGACGCACGGTGACGGGTTTTTCGTGATGTCATCTTTGTGAACAGATGCCAGAAGAATTTCAGAAACTGTTTCAACTTCGAACCAATGGCGTTTCTTCCATTGTCGGGGGGTCAAAAAGGCATCCTGTTTGCTATAAAACTGGCGTTGTTCATTCCTCCTCCTCAGTTTTTCTGCTGCTTTGGTTTAGTACGTACGTTTAGTTTTCAACTACGTTTAGTTATCGACTGTCTTGCTGTCTGAATATTGTGTAGTGTTTTGGAATGGAATCTGAAAACAATTTTTCATCATTTTCTGCAATCGAAGAGGTAAGCGTTCTTTTATTAGCATGCAATGTTTTTATTTATTGTTAGGTCCCCAAAGTTGTTTGAATTAGAATGTTGTTAGAATTTCGTGAGAGGATTCCCTTAAGGAAAAAATATACTAGTGTATTAGGAACAGTATGTGAGTTCTTTTGCGTACGATTTAAGTTAGATTTTCAGGAAGGAAAATTCATGTTAGTGGAATCGTTTAAACATAGTTCTTTTTTTAAAGTATTTTAGGAATCCATGTTTTTACGATAGCTCTCATAAAAATGTATTCTCAACGTAGGAATTTTCCATTTTAATTTCCATGAAGATGCGTTGATAGGGGTTTAAAACATGTTAGCGGTATGTGAGTTCTTTTGCATACGATTAAAGTTAAATTTTCAGGAAGGAAAATTCACGTTAGTGGAATCGTTTAAAAACATAGTTCTTTTTTTCAAATATTTTAGGAATTCATGTTTTTACGATAGCTCCCATAAAAATTTATTCTCAACGCAGGAATTTCCCATTTTAATTTCCATGAAAATGCGTTGATATAGGTTTAAAACATGTTAGCGGTATGTGAGTTCTTTTGCATACGATTTAAGTTAGATTTTCAGGAAGGAAAATTCACGTTAGTGGAATCGTTTAAAACATAGTTCTTTGTTTTCAAATATTTTAGGAAATCATATTTTTACGATAGCGCCCATAAAAATGTATTCTCAACGTAGGAATTTCCCATTTTAATGTTTATTCCATGAAAATGCGTTGATATAGGTTTAAAACATGTTAGCGGTATGTGAGTTCTTTTGCATACGATTTAAGTTAAATTTTCAGGAAGGAAAATTCATGTTCGTGGAATCGTTTAAAACATAGTTCTTTGTTTTCAAATATTTTAGGAATTCATATTTTTACGATAGCTCCCATAAAAATGTATTCTCAACGTAGGAATATCCCTTTTAAATGTTTATTTCATGAAAAATGCTTTGATAGGGGAGAGGGTTAATTTTTTTATTATTCTTTCACAGAAAGAATGGTGGCTGGAAGATGAACAGCTATTTTTGCAAAATTCAGAAGTGTTTCAGGCATTAGAGGAAATTCCAATGTCGCAAGACCTACTTTCCTCATTTGTGTCTGACGTACCCCCTGCCCCTTTCATTTGTAAGATCTGTCAGAAGGTCTTCACTTTGAAAAAAATTTGCAGAGACATGTCAAAATTCATTCTGGGGCACTTATTCCGTGTATGTTGTGTAGAAAGAGTTTTTCTAGAAATGCGTACTTGCAGATACATATTCTTAAATGTCATTCGAGAATGCAGGCGGGGGAACTCGTTAAATGCGCCTTCGGCAGGCCCCTCCAATGCAGCGGGCCCCTCTAATGCTGTAGACCCTTCAAATACAGCGGGCCCCTCTAATGCTGTAGACCCTTCAAATACAGCGGGCCCCTCTAATGCTGTAGACCCTTCAAATACAGCGGGCCCCTCTAATACTGTAGACCCTTCAAATACAGCAGGCCCCAGTCAAGAAGTTGTTGCTGGCCCCAGCCACGTTGTTGAGGACCCCAGTTCCAAAGCTCCCACTGTTCCTCCATTGAATATGGGGGCTTACATCCAAGTGCAGTCGGTGGCTCAGAACCGTCTACAAACATTTAAGATTGTTCCGGAAGGGGAAACAGCGGTCTGTCTCTCCACATTTTTGAATGGCATCCAAAATTCTTCTGTAAGCATTCTAGAACATGCACTGGCAGCCCACCTATCCATTAAAGTAAATGCATTTATGCAGGCAGCTTTTAAAAAGCCTAAACCCGATGACCCGGAGGAATATGATATATGTTCTCGGAATTTAAAAACAACTAATAAGCCAGTGTATCGGTCGACAAATCTCGGGGAATTTTTCGATATCATGTCCAGGAAACTACTCAATGAATGTTCTGAATGCGAACTGAAAGGATCAGGCTGGATGTTTTCTCACGTGGAGTGGTTCGAACTCCGGGTTAATCGGTTTAGGCCATTGAAAGGAGGTTCCTTTATTATGCTTCCCAGCCATATTCAGACGAAAAAAGCTGTTGTGAACGTTACAAATTCAGACGTCTTCTGTTTCAAATATGCCGTGTGGACCCCACGTCTTGAAAATCAAAAGTTTAATCGTCATAGGGTAGCCTCTTATCTTAACGATCCTTATTTTGAAGGCGGCTACAAGTGGGATTGCGTGGACTATCCCGTCAAAATTTCCGACATTCCAAAATTTGAAAAGTCTAACAACATGAGCATCAACATTTACGGGATAGATGAAGCTGGTAAAATATTTCCCATTAAAGTATGTGAAGAAGAGCTGGCGGACCACAGAGATTTGTTGTATTTAGAAAACGGAGGTTGCAACCACTTTGCTTACATTACAAATTTTGAGCGGCTTATTTCCAGTCAATTGTCAGTCCATAAAAGTAAAGTACACATCTGCAAAAAATGTTTTAAAACTTATGATACGAGGTGCAATGGAGAGCAAAAATTAAATGAGCACAAGAAATTATGCAATAAAAACAAGACTGTCCTCATCAAGATGCCAGAAGACAAGGAATTAACTTTTAAAGATTTCAAATTCAGTCAGCGGGTTCCTTTCGTTGTGTACGCTGATTTTGAGAGCGTCTTAAAACCAGTTCAAGGTCCGATCCCGAATCCAAGCGAGTCCTTCACCACGCCAACCCAATCTCATGAAGTTATATCATATGCTTATTTCATAAAAGATGTGGAAGGTCGTTATGATGTTTTCCGAACTCATAGAGCAGAGCAGGGAGTTGTGAGTCATTTCCTTCACACTCTCAAAGAAGATGTGGAAGTTATTGAAAAAAATTATAAAATAAATATCCCTATGATTGCATTGACGGAGGCTGAAAAAGATGTCTATCGGAAAGCAAGCATATGTCATATTTGTGGTGAAGGTGGATATAATTCATGCAGCAAATCCAAAAAGAAAGTGGCGGACCACGATCATCGTACTGGGAAATTCAGAGGACCCGCACATGCTTCCTGCAATATCAATTTCAAAAATCCTTCCTTTGTTCCAGTTCTGATGCATAACCTTTCGGGATACGACTCGCATTTTATCATCAAGGAATTAGATTGCCTTCCAGGAGAAATTAGCGTGATCCCCGAGTCGACCGAGAAATTTATTTCTTTTCTAAAAAGATGGGTGGGCTTGAAGTTCGTTTCCTGGACAGTTTTCGATTCATGCCAAGCAGTTTATCGAAATTAGCAAATAATCTTCCGAGAACGCATTTTAAAATTACACGACAGCTTATTCCTCATGATGAAGAATTCAATCTCCTCACGCAGAAAGGCATCTTTCCCTATGACTACATTTCGTCCTATAACAAGTTAGAAGAAACTTCTTTACCTCCCCAAAAGGATTTCTTCAACAAATTAACGAATTGTCATATAACAGATGAAGAATATGAGCATGCCAAAAATGTATGGGCGGTCATGAAGATTCAGAATTTAGGTCAGTATGCAGATGTGTACTTAAAAACAGATGTGCTCATTTTGGCCGACGTGTTTGAAAATTTCCGAAATATTTGTCAGGACACTTATACTTTAGATCCTGCCTGGTTTTTCAGTTGTCCTGGCTTAAGTTGGTCCGCCATGCTCAAATGTACTAAAGTTTCTCTCCAGCTTTTAAGTGACTACGATATGCTACTTTTTCTGGAGAGCGGAAAGCGGGGTGGCTTGTGTATGTGTGTGAAGCGGCATGCTCAGGCCAATAATAAGTATCTGAAAAATTTTGATGCCTCCAAAGAAACCAGCTTCATCTCTTATCTCGATTGCACGAACCTTTATGGGTTTGGAATGAATGAGTCACTTCCGGTGAATAACTTCCGGTGGCTTTCCGATGAAGAACTGAAGCAGTTGGATGTCACGTGTATAGCGGACGATGCCAGCACGGGATACTTTCTCGATGTTGACATCAGCTATCCTGACTCCCTTCACGATCTTCATTCGGATTTGCCTTTCTGTCCGGAAACGGAAGTAGTACCTGGAACCAGGCAGGTCAAATTATTAACTACTTTAAATAAAAAATCCAGGTACGTGGCTCATTATCGTCTTCTCAAACAGGCAGTCAAAGCGGGTCTCGTCATAACAAAAGTGCATCGAGGAATAAGCTTTGATCAAAGCAAGTGGTTGCAACCTTATATTCAGCTTAATACTGAAATGAGAAAGAGGGCAAAAAATGAGTTTGAGAAAGATTTTTTCAAATTGATGAACAATTCCGTTTTTGGCAAAACAATGGAAAATATTCGCAACCGAACCAAAGTTGAGCTGGTGTGCGAAGACAATCGACTGGAAAAGCTGCTCAGTAAGCCCAATTTTAAAGACCGCTCCATACTAAAAGATGAAGCTGATGGAAATTTTCTTGTGTCTATGCATTTTAATGTCACTCACCTCACCTTCAACAAACCCATTTATTTGGGAGTCGCCATTTTAGACATCTCTAAAACTAGAATGTACGACTTCCATTATGAAGTGATGAGGCCTTTATATCGTGACAACATTTCCATTCTTTATATGGATACTGATAGTTTCTTCTATCACATCAAGACAGAAGATCTATATAAAGATATGGAAAACATTAAAAATGAATTAGACACGAGTGATTTTTGCACAAGCCACCCGCTCTATTGTCTAAAAAATAAAAAAGTAATTGGGAAATTTAAAGACGAGACCCAAGGAAGAGCCATAAAAGAATTTGTTGGTCTTAGACCGAAGATGTATGCTTTTGCTACAGAAGAAGAAGAAGTCAAAAAAGCTAAAGGCGTGAGCAAAACAGTAGTTTCCCAACAGCTTCGTTTGAATGATTTCAAGTCTTCACTCATTCATATGCAAGAAAAGAAGAACATGAGCTATTGCATTCGAAGCATGAAACATTCGGTTTTCACTGTTGCCACAAACAAAACATCTCTTAGCCCGTATGACAACAAGCGAGTCGTATCCCAGGACAATATTCATTCTCTTCCTTATGGGCATTATTCGTTAGAATCGGAAGAGCCTCCCCGGAAGAAATTAAAAACAAAATAGCTGCCTGTATTCGAACCACTCCATGTCGATAAACTGCTTGGCATGGGGGTCCACACGGCACACTTTGCCCAGGAAGAGAATGAATAATTCAAGTCTTCACTCATTATTCGAGAAAATTTCCCTCAAGAAAAAAAAATTCTCTGCTCTATGAAATGCCTCCGTCATTTTTGATGCTGCTGCTCGCTTGGATTCATAGAAAAAAATTTCGTCTCAAAATGTTTGTTTTGCTCACGTGAAGATATTTCATCTCAGTTGCTTATATATTTCGTCTCAAAATTTTTACTCTGCTCATGCGATGATATTTCGTCTCAAAATTTTTACTCTGCTCATGCGAAGATATTTCGTCACAATTTTCTCATGCGAAGATATTTCGTCACAATTTTCTCATGCGAAGATATTTCGTCACAGTTTTCTCATGTGAAGATATTTCGTCTCGATTTGCTCATGCGAAGATATTTCGTCTCAATTTGCTCATGCGAAGATATTTCGTCTCGATTTGCTCACGCAAAGACTCAAAATTTTTACTCTGCTCGCATACATTCTTTTCCTGTTGGAAGAAATTTGTCATGAAAAACCTCCTCTCAAATGACGTCATTTTAAAAATGTGTGGAGACAGTCCAATGTTGTTGTTTTTTTCAAATTTGTTGCTTATCATAGTTTTAACTGTCTGTACAGAAATAACGAGTGATCACGTTGCTTTGAATCTGCATTCCTCAGGGAGTGAACCCCTTTCGGAACAAATCATTTTGAAAAGAACAGAAGTTCAGCTTTCGGGGTTGTCAAAGATGCATTTAGCGAGAAAAAATTACAAGAGAAGGAACTTTAAATCCAGTAGAGGTTTTTTTTAATATAAATTGAGGAATGTTGTTACTTTAATATAAATTGAGGAATGTTGTTACTTTAATATAAATTGAGGAATGTTGTTACTTTAATATAAATTGAGGAATGTTGTTACTTTAATATTGTGTCTTCATGTACGCATTTCTAGAAAATTTCTTTGTCAACGTAATTGGGGGAGTAATTTTTCCCCAACATTTCAAAAGGGTAGGACCTTCTGACAGAACAAGCAGGTGGGGAAAGGGGGAAAAGCTGCTTACTCATCTCTCGGAAACCTGACGTCATACGCCTTATCGCAAGTCTGCCTGCCTGCCTGCCTGACTCATTATCGCTTCGGTGCTTGGTGTGAGTGTGTTGACCTGAAAAAAATGTTGTCTCTTCGTCATAACAAGGAAAATCTGAATTTTCGTTACTCTCAGCTCTTCTCCCTTGCTCAAGCGATTCATTACTATTCTCGTTTGGAAGATGAAGTGCAATATTTGAGTGGTGAATTCTCAAAAATAAAAATTTTCGGAAAGTGTTATAACATTCCTAGACAGCATGTTGCCTTCGGGGACCCCAATCTGAAATACACTTTTAGCGGTTTGAGCTTGGACCCCATTGCTTCAAGAAATCAAGCTCGCTGTTGAGAAAGAATGACTTTCAACTTTGTTTTAATAAACAAATACCGAACTGGAAAAGATAGCATCGGATATGGACAATAAATCAGATTTAGAACCTTTGTCGTGCATTGCTCTCGGGCAAGAAAGAGATTTTGTTTTTAAGAGAAACGGATTTAAACCAGTTTCATTAACTCTGAGATCAGGATCTGTACTCCAGATGCTTCCGCCAACAAATCCTTATTGGAGTCATGGTCTACCGTGGCAAAAGAACGCTCAGCCCAATGTTTCAATGTCCGGAATGTCTCTTGCCTTATCGTGAATTGCCTAACAACATCATGGAGCATGCCTGCTCTGATTCCATGAATATTAAGTTTAGCACTCACTGCGCCGTTGCTATGCTGCAGCCTGTGGTTGTAGCGGAATCTTTCGTTGCTGCTTCGAAGGAACTCATCTCCAAAGAATTTTTAGAATCTCTGGACATTACGAACTTGTTGAAAACGGTTCACGACATGCACGTAGCCCAATACGACTTGTATTGAGTTGGAGGAAACAGCAGCTGTTGAAAAAGTCCTTTTTAGGGCTCCTAAAAATTTGGGTAAGGGAAGGGGGGTGGGAGGTAGGTAAATTACTGAAAAAAAAAGTGAGAATTGAAGTTTTTTTAAAAAAAGTAAATATTTTTTTGGAAATGTTTAAAGTAATTTTTTTCTATTTCCAGAGCCTAAATTTAAGTGTAAGTATTTTATTCATTCTAAGATATAAATTTTGTGAAATTATTTTTTTTATTAACCTAAATTTAAGTGAAATTATGTTTTTTTTATTGAAATGAGTCAAAATAATAAGCTTTCAAGAATTTTAAAAGTAAAAGAAATTTCTTTTTAAAATAGTAACAGAATGAATTGATTTAATGGGGAACTAGTATTTTTTTGCTAAAGACTTTTCTTAAGGATATTTGGGTATTTATTAAGGGAAATGGGCCTGATGTTTTCCATCGGGCGGCCAATCGGGGGATTTCCGACTGGTCTGAGAGCAATGCTTTACAGTATTGAGCCGAAACCAGAGTACACGGCTTATTTTCGGGGAGTTTGAAATGTTTCAAACTGACTCGCTTTATTCTTTTAGTTGAAAAAGAAGAAGCGCTCTCACTGAAGACCCCTCTAGCCTGGGAAAACTAAAGCAGTTGTGTTTTATAAAAAATTCTTTCCTTAGACATTTTTCGTACATCCAATTTTCAACTTTCAGGAACTTGCTGTGACTGTTTTTACTATATTCTATTTCCAACTTTTTCGAAAACGAACTTCAACAGATTTTCACTCGTTTCAAAACAGTCTTTTTATGTATACTAGTTTTCCCATGTTATTCTATGAGAATTTCCCTGCTTTTAATGAAATGTGTTTTCTCAAAGCTGTCCATTAAGAAAAAATGAAGTGTTCCATTTTTAACCCTAAGAAAGAATGAACTGTTCCGAAAGTGCATACATTTAAAAAAGAAAAAAAGAATGACACTTTTGTTCAACTAAATTTTTTTAATATGGAATCCAATGAACACTTTTACATATTTTCTTAGAATTTGTCTCCTTTTTTCGTTTAGAAGTTACAACAGAATTTCCTTCTTGTACAGGAACTTTCAACATTTGTTTATTTTTAATGTACTTTTTGGGTAAATTAATGTCTTTTAATGCTTTTACAAATTCAGGAGGTATGTACAGCTTAGATCCCTTGCTTCGAAACATAGAGTCTATGAGGTCTACTATATTCGTGTTTTTTACAATGCGTCCATTATATTTAAATTCGGCCTTGGGACTCCAGTCAATAATATCAGAGTTCGTTTTAAAGACGTCCAGCACATTTCTTGCATTTCGTTTCAAGTTAGAAGGAACGGACTGAACGATAAGGTCTTCCACAACATCTTTTACTTTCTCGTCTTTGACATGTTCTTCTTTCACTGGTTCTTCAGTTCTCGATGGGGTTTCGTGAGATGCAACTGGAGGATTAAAACTGGAAACATGAATGCGCTTATTCAAGACTTGATTATATAATTTCACTTTTACTTCGTCAGACTCTTTGCTTAGGAGAATTTTTTTCATTTCTTTGTCCAAGTCCGTTAGCGTTTCGTCTGTGGGCATATGACGGGAAATCCGTTCTTCGGGAATCAGAACCATTTTCTTGGCAAATTCCATTATTTCGTAAGCAGAGTCGTTAATACACTGAGAGCAGCGGGAATCAACACACCTAAAAATCCCCCTTTTTGAATAAGGAGTTTCCTCTTTTTATACAGAGGTATCTTTTTTCGAGAGAGAGCTCGCAAGGTGTGCTTATGCCGTTGCAATGAATGTTTCTGGGTGGGAGTAAGCGGAACATTTCCTTTTAACGTATTCATACAAACTTCACATAGTGCTTTAATTCCACTTTTTCTACACTTCGATATTAGGTCTTTTAATACTTTTTTTGGACAGTGTTGAATCATACATAAAAGTTGGACCTGCTGCTTAGACAGCGTCATGATGAAAACTGAGACTTATTTCATTTCACCGAGATTGATATATTACTTGAATGTCTCCCGGAAGTATCTGGGAGCGTAATCTTAATTCTTCCTTTGTCTCAGGTTTTAGATCAATCAATAAATAGCTGTAAGGGGATTTTGTGGCATCCATATACACTTCTTGAAAAAATTTAAGTTTGCTAGGGTACAACTGCCTCCCTAAATGAGTGATTTGATTCACATCTCTTCGTGATTTAAACAGAAACAAGTAATGAGCATTCAGGGAAATTTCTCGCATTTCTTTACCCTTATGAAAAATATTTTGAGTAATGAATATCACGGACACATTGAAATGATGACTCCCTCTAGTGAACAAGTGAGTTAGTTTTTTATCACTTCCACATTCAGTCATGAGATCGTCAATGACAAACAGCGTTCTTCCTTTCACATAGTCACGGAAATTAGAGGGGATGCCTTCCACAAATGTCACTTCCACATTCAGTCATGAGATCGTCAATGACAAACAGCGTTCTTCCTTTCACATAGTCACGGAAATTAGAGGGGATGCCTTCCACAAATGTCACGTTTTCTATTTCATCATACAATGTTTGGTGAACCCCATAGAACCACACCACGTCTTCGGGAGGAGAGATGACTTCCCCTTGATGCTGAAGTAAGCGCTTTACAAACTGGGTCTTTCCACTTCCCGTAGGACCCGCTATCAGAGCTGTGAAAGGATGTTGTAGTCTGGGCACTTCCATGTTGTCAACTGAGGTCAATCAAGAACTTACAAAATAATTTAAAGACACATAAATTAGAGTTGAAATCAATGTTTATTTTAAATTCTAAATTTTGTTACAATTCCAAATTTATTTCGAACAAAATAATAGACACGCACGTCGTTTGTTTCAGATTTCCATCGAAAATTTCTTACAATGGAGTACAAGCTTTTTCCGCGACATCTAGAATAAAGGAAGAAAATACAAAATTGACCACATACGGCCGTAAACAAACTTTGAAGAGGTACATCATTAAAATTCATAGTTTCAAACTTGGAGACAAATTGAGCAATAGGTCCTTGAAAATATTCTGGAGAATGTCCGAAAGAATCAAAAAATTCCATTGTTTTTGGGTTTGACATATACATAGCCAACCAGTGTTTTCCAGGATTTCCATGTCGGTCTGTATTCACAACAAGGCATGCTGGGAACTTGACAATTCTCTTGGGAAGGCGGTCACAGGCAAACACTCCGAGGAAGGAACGTCGGGTCACGTGATCTTGCTTTAAGGACTTGGTTATTTGTATACTGTTCATTTCTTCAATTGGAGAAATCACAAAGAATATTTCTGGACTTGGAAATTTCAATAATGTTCTGGAACTCTGCGTAGATTAGCACAGAAATGGTTTTTACCAAAGCTTTTCCAAATTTGATTTCCACTCTTAAATTTCCTTGATGGATCAGGTTCAAATGTCCTCCATCGCATAGGTCCGGACTGAGATCGAATGCATAAAGAGTGTATCCCTCGGAAAATTCCGCACGATCGATAAATATTCCACGGTCCTGACCCAGTTTCTCGGTGCCTTGAAATAGACTGTGGAAGGAACGAATTGTGTTTCCCTTTTCAAAATTGGGTTCTAGAGGTTTATGAGGAACTGGCTGTCCGTCAACGTACACGGCGATAAAGTTGACATCATAATGCTTGAATTCAAATGGGTTGGATTTATATGTACCATTAAAAGCGTCGTTGTCTACACATCCAATAACCAGTCTTTTGGGCATTTGTCCGAGGAATACGTTGTCTTGCACGGAGGACATACTTCCTTGAGAGACGGAATACACTTTGCATAAAACTCGATCAATGGGATACTTGGCAGGAGATTTTTCTAATGCTTTTGCATGACCGATGGCAACTCCAATGTTGACTTTCACTTTTCTCACAAAAATGGATGCGTGTTCGATGAGAACTCTGTAACTGGGGATCTCGGAGGAGGAAACAAGGCAGAAATCAGGTTTACTTCGAACCAGTTTGATTTTCATATCCACTAAATTGAGCAGCAGTCTGTTTTGATAAAATAAATCGCAGTGCAAGGTTCCAATCATATCCAGCGTCTTGCTTTCTTTTATGAGTTCGTAGCGTTGATGTAATCCCTTGTTTGTTGCATCACTCGTGGGATTAATTTCGTGTAGATGTCCGGCTGTATCCTTGTAAAAACCTTCACATGATAAATAGGATTTCTTTGCTTCTTCTCCGTAATTCAGTAGAGTTTCGATATAAGCTCTGTAGGGATACGTGTTGCTTGATGAGGAAATCACTCTTTCGTTTAAACTGATGTCGACTTGAGAAAACAGAGAATGAAGAAAACAGTTAATGGGACCCACGGGCTCTTTTTCAGGTAGGGAAGAATTGTCAGCTTTCACAATTTTAATTTTCACATAGAGTTGGCTGGAAGACAAATCCATGTATTCTTCTCCACTCCCAGAAATATTAAATTCCAGAGGTCCTCCATCTCGAATGTTGGCCAAGGGGTGATATTCGATCCATTGTCCTTTTTCTATGCTCGTTTGGGTAGGCGGTAAAGCAAATAAATCCAATTCCGACTTGAGACATACGGAAGAATGACTGTGAATCATAGCCATGGTTTACGGATCAAAAATATCGCGTGCGGTCCTCTTGACTTTCTTTGAACGAATGATACGTTTCTTCGTTTTTCTCTTTCTTTTAACGCTTCCCCCAACATTTTCTTCACTTTAGAAGCTGCTTTATCAGTGAGAATTTGTCCTGCTTCTTTAGCTCTTTGTTTGGCTGCCGTTTTCACATCTTTACCGAGAATGACGTCATCGGCGAGATCCATACCCGTTCGTAAGACTTGTTTTCCGAGCGTTTTAGCACCTTATTTAAATAACGGTACCGCCGCTCTAAATAATGAACGAAAAAGTCCTCCAAGCCCATAACCTTTTTGTAGTGGTACTCCTTGATAGTAAACTATTCCTTTTCCCGTTTGACTGACGTAATAATCTTCGAAGGATTTCGTACAGCACCGGTATGGTTCGTACATGATTAGAGATGCTTGAGACGAAAATGAAGTTTCACGATCGCTGTTCCACGTTCAAATGGCACTAATTGGCCTATGTGATTCCTTAAAACGATTTCAATGGTTTGAAAATTTTTTCTTGCAAGAGACAAATAATGAGGTCGATCGAACAAAGCGCTCACCATCTCTCCATCCACACCACTCACTTTAACGATGCGAAGGAGAGGAGCAACCATGTCTCCTACCGGTTGCGGTTCCACAATATCACTGTACACATACAACAGAGAAAACCGACCGTTTAGATCTGCGATAAGTTCACCATTTACCGAGACAGCTCCACTCACGGCTGAAAGTTGCATGGGTTGGTATCCTAAGATTTCCGCAATCCCTGGGGGAAAACCAAGCGCGTACCTTTCAGAAGAGTTGACTTGACCTTTTGAGTCGCTTTATTATAATTCAAAAAGATTTTATTGGTAAAATGATTGCTCATGGATTTAACAATGTCTGCTATAGACTCGTAATGACCTGGAGATATTCTTCCCGTCTTAAACTGACCTGTTCCCAAATCGTATTCGAAATGGTTGGAATTTTCCGTGATATTATACCACGAATGGGGGTAGATGAGCTCGACGAGTCCCACTTCCCAGTCTCCATTCAGTTCGATTGGGGAAGGAAGACGTGTTATAAAATGGGATATTTTGTTGTCCAAAAAGTATCCGAGAGAGCTGTCGCTCGGTAGTGTCAGATAGAAACTCATCTTGACGAATGACGTTTCATTTAAAAATAAGGTCGGTTTTATAGCGAGGTCAAGTCTTCCGCGGGGATCCATGCGTTGAATTTATCGGAGTAGCCTTTAAATTTGACAAAGTATTCCATTTTTCCTTTTCTTTTGCGTTTCTTTAGAACACGTTCCACAGAAAATGTCTCGGAAAGTGTCACTTTTTGAAGCTCTTCGGCGTAGAATGTCCCTTCCAGCTCTTCGTTCAATAAATCTTTTACTTTGTACACGGGAGGATCTTGGAATGAGGTCACTCACCACAAACACTTCTTCCGTCCAATTTGATTCGTATCCTTTTTCAAACGTTAATTTGGTTTTAGAAATCCTTACGTGATCGCCGACTTGGAATTTATAGGAGGGTTTTTCCCTCTTGAAACCACTATATAGATTGTCAAACACTTGCTTTTCATTGTTTTCGTTCACTTCCACAGGCTTCATTTTTATACTTCGATGGGGAGAATGATTGTAACTGTGGACTAAATCGTCGAGCACGTCGATGAATCTGAAGGTGTTTTGACTTGTAAAGTAGCGCCACATTCTAGTTTTCAACGTGCGATTGAATCTTTCCACAACACTTGCTTTTGTCTCGTTGTTCGTCGTAAAGAAATGCACCTCGTGCTGTTTTAAAAACTTCTGGAATTCTTTATTCTTAAATTCAGTTCCTTTATCAGTTTGCAGTTTTAAAGGTTTTCTCTGTTCGAAAATCTTGGAAAACGCTTGAACGATATGGAACCCCGACTTTTGTTTTAGGGGAATCACCCACGCATATTTGGAAAATATATCAATACACGTCAACAAGTAACGAAATCCATTATTATGTCGACTCAAACTGGGAAGGTCAACCAGGTCTGCTTGAAACTGTTGATCTATTTTATTCACCAACACTCTGTTTCTCGGAAAATGACGTCTCGTCGGTTTGTGGAATGTGTACGTTTTCTCCCCCTTCAGCCATTTTTCCACGTCTTTTTTTTTGACGCCTTCTTTCTTGACAACACGGAATAAAGCATTCACCCCACCGAGACTTCCTTCTTTTACGGCTGTAAGATACACCTGTTTCATTACATCCTTCATTACAACAATTCAACGAGAGATGTTCCACCGTAACAGAAAAATTCATGTTCACCCCAACTCGTTCACAACTCAAATAACGTCCACTCCCCCTCACACTGCATTTTTAAATAAAATTCCAAGAATTTTATTAAAAATGCTTCCCCTTTCAAACATATTTTCTCAATGGTCTCGCTGGGACCACCAGATCATTTTTTATGAACCTGAGGGGAAAAAAATACGGCAACGTCTATAAAAATTATAACACCTCAGGGAATTCCTGAAAATATAAATTTAATAAAAAAAAACATATTGGAAAAACTTCCTTCAAAAATTTGACAAAGTCCAGGAAATCTCCCGAGAAAATTAAAAAAATAAATATTGGAAAGACTTCTTAAAAATTTGCCAACGTCCAATAAATCTCCCGAGAAAAGTTCGAAAAAGCACCGCTAGGGGGCAACGCACACATCCCCTTTCCCCCACTCGGTCGTTACCATCTCTCAAAGATACATCGAAAATTCCAAGAAGCACTGCTAGGGGGCAACGTACACCCCCTTTCCCCCACTCGGTCGTTGCCATCTCTCAAAGATCCATTAAAAGTTCCAAAAAGCACTGCTAGGGGCAGCACATCGAGTTGACATCCCTCTATATCCACCCCCTTTCTCCCACTCGGTCGTTGCCATCACTCAAAAACAAAGATCTAACATAATAATAAAGTTCCAAGAAGCACCGCTAGGGGGAAGCACATGGAGTTGACATCCCCCTATATCCACCCCCTTTCCCTCTCGGTCGTTGCCATCCCTCAAAGATTCATCGAAAGTTCCAAGAATCACCGCTAGGGGGCAGCATCGACCCAACGCACTAGCGTCATCTGCCACGCCCCCACATCCTTCTGCCGCAAGCCACGCCCCCATCCTTCTGCGTCAGGCCACGCCCCTGCTCCTTCTCTAGAAGGAGCTGCTCCTGCCCCAGAACCCGCCATTTCCTACTACTTACATCATCTGGTTGGCATTCTTCCTATTCTGAAGAATACGATACGTTTTGACTAATGGATTTTCATTCTAAACCTACAAGGAGGCCAGTAAAATAATTTTTCTTAAACACTACGTGTTGTTCAATTTTATCGTGTGTTCGCCTAACTTTATTGACATACTTTGTATATGGTTACATGTTGGCCTTCGTCTACACGCACCTTTTTTTTTTCGATGTTTTTCTTTGTTCGTTATAACTTATTTTATCAAATATCCTTAACTATGCTTAAGTTTTAGACACTAGTGCAAGGACAAACAATTGATTTCGATTTACAAACCACGAAAGACAAATTTAGAACTATTTAAAAACATTTTTGAATGATGCTGTTCAATGTCCATGCTGAAGCGACCACTTCTGCTGCAGCCTAGTAGCAAGTCTAGTAGAAAATTTTTAAAAATGTTAAAATCGTGACCATGTTACGGTTTGTACGAATCTTGAAAATATTTGTTATTTTAGATTGTACGATCAGTTATGAGGTAAAATAGTACTAATATAAACTATATAAAGTTACTATATATTAGGTGTACAAATAAGTTTTACAGCGTTTTAAGACAACGCAACATGTAGTTTGAGAGAAAACAACAATACCTTTACAAATCAAAATATGCGCAGTCATTATCTATCACCTTCCGCCATTGGTTGGGCAGCTGACGGATTCCAGCCATGAAGAATGCTTCGTCGTGTGTCGCGATGAAGTCGTCAACCCATTTTTGCACTTCGTCACATGTCCGGAACCGTACAGAAGACAAACCATGTTGCATCGATCGGAACAAATGTTAGTCTGAAGGGGCTATGTCGGGACTATACGCCGGGTGCTCCAAAACTTCCCTGCCAAGCGTCAATAACGTTTCCTTGACCAATTTCGCGACATGCGTCCTAGCGTTGTCATGTAGTAATTTCACGGGACTCAATCCTTTGCCTGTGAATGGAGGTTTCCGACAGATTTCCTGGTTCAATCGCAGCTATAGTTGCTTGTAGATATCAGCAGTAACAGTTTGATCCTGTTCAAATAGTTCATAATAGAGGACACCTTTCATATCCCACCAGAACTTCCTTGTAGTGAATATTACGTTTCGGTGTCGAAGTCGTTGCTTCACCGGGGTCTTCCCAGTGTTTTTTGTGCTTGGGGACCGTCGTACGCTCGTACCATATCTACTTTTCATCACCCGTAACGATTATCCACAGGAAAGACTTTCTGTGTTGTTTATTCAACAGATTCAAACACTTCATGATAAGCTCATCCGTGTTCCTCTGGTTCAGGTCATGTGGCACCCATTTTCCTTCTTTCTGAATCTATCCCACTGCGCGTAAACGATTGGACATAGTTTGTTGAGTTGCCCCAAGTTGTTCAGTTAGTTCTTTTTGCGTTTGAGACGAATCTTCATTCAGCAATGCCTGCACAGTTCCTCATGTGCAACCTCCTGCGGAGGTGCAGCTACGTTCTCGATCGCTAACATCAAAATCACCTGCTTTAAACAATCTAAACCAATACTAACACGAGCTTTTCGATACAATATTCTCCCCAGAACAGAACAGATCAATGCACATGCTTTTGCAGCACTTTTTCCTTGATGAAATTCGTAACGAATGTAGTGTCGAATTGATTCAGTATCGCTTGCCATCTTTCACCTATCGATGTGCAAGTGCGTTTGACTGTTGGGAAAACTTCTGTGATACATTTTATACTCTAAACCAGATGCAGTCACATGACAACAACGCGAGGGAATGTCGGATATGTAAATTAGCGGTATACGTTACACAAAAAGCGCTTTAAAACTCATTTGTACATCTAATATAAAGTTAATCTGTTCTTTACGTATTTTTTGCGGATTAAAAAGGTTGAGCAGTTCAAATTACAATGTCTGCGATCGTATTATTTATCACAACTATAGTCCAGTAGAAGAATTTGTAAGATATCTCTCTCATAGCTTCAGCTTCAGGATCGGGTGTTTTGATGGCTGCTTCCGCAGTTACTTCCTTTCTAGAAATGTAAAGCTAAACACCAACTCGAGTAATTAAAAAGCGTTTGAACAACTCTGTTTTAATAGGAATACTTAATACTGTTAAATAGGAATATTAATACTGTTTTAATAGGAAGAATTTGTCGGTCTTTATCGCATGTTTTGTTCCAAAAGCATTGAACTTCAAAGTTACCGAATGGATTTCTGCTGGATCGCACCAGCCTTCATCAGCGGGACTTCTTGTTAAGGTGGTGTGAAATCGGGTCTGGTTCATTTGCCCGACGTTTGCTTAACCGAAGGGTCACTTGACCGAAAATCACTTGACCGAAAAGATTGTTTCACAGAAAGATCACTTGATCGAAAAATTCATTTCACCGAAGGGTCACTTGATCGACATGTTCATTTCATCGAAAGGTCATTTTACCGAAGGGTCAGTTAATCGAAAACTTTGGATTTTATTACAGGATCTGTTGAAGCATGGTGCAAGTTCGGCAGACACATCCCCGAAACGTTAGGGGATTGTACTCAAATTGCATTTTTGATTTCTCCGTGTTACAGGGAACGCAAAGATTTAGTTTTAGGACAAATATTATATTTTTAAGACAATAGTCCTCGGCTTAGACCTTTTTAGCAAATTTTAATCATGTTATAAGGTTTACATAAAAGTCATGTTCAGTGCTCATGTTCATAAGGCTTACATAAAAAGTAAAATTAATAATGTTGTACATTTTTTCAGGCAAAAATAATCAAGTTTAGTGCTCTAAGCCTCGGCGTTTAGTGCTCTAAGCCTCGGCTTAGGCCTTTTTAGCAAATTTTAAACGTGCGTGCTCATGTTCATAAGGTTTACATAAAAAGTTACTTTGCATTTTATGTAACGCTTATGAATAAGAGTAGGGTTAAAATCTTTTAAAATGACATGTATCTAGGCCTACGGTCAAAAAATTTATGTTTTGTATTTGAGTGAAAGTGGAACATTATTTACTTGATTTGCTATGTAACCTTTATGAATATGAGCTCGGAGCATTAAAATGTGACAAAAAGGCACAGATCTAGGCCTTATAATTAATGTTACATTTCGAAATACCTACTCATGGGGAGGTGTTTCATAGAAATTAAAAGTGTATTTTTTATAAAATCCGATAATGTTTAGGTGATCAGTTTTTCAAAAACCCGCACCACACTCCAACAGATCTCTAACAACAAAATTCAAAGTTTTCGGTGAAATTATCTTTCGATATAATGAACTTTTAGGTAAAGTAATCCTTCGGTGAAATGAACTTTTCGATCAAATGTTCTTTCGATGAAATGAACTTTTAGGTGAAGTGACCTTTCGGTAAAATGAACTGTAGGGCTAGACATATCGATTCTTAAATCTTTGATTATATCTCAGATAATACCTTGGATATAGCGAGCTACTGCCTCGCCTTTACTATGAGATTTGGCTATCAAGGCGTCCTTGATTAGAAGATTTATTACATCGACGAAACTCAGTCTAGTACACGGAAATAAAAATTGAAACAGCAAAACTTTCCGTTAACTATTTGCTTCGCGGATTTCTGATAGCTTCCCGTTCAGGGTCCTCGTGCCGACCACGTGCTGCCTTTCGACAATGTTTTCCGCGAGATCCGGTGGACAAAGGAATCCTTCTTCCCGTCCACAACGCTGTACTTCTGCGATATCCGCAGCCCTTGCGTCAAACCGGTGTCCGAACTAGGACCCTCTCTCCTTCACGACCGAAGCTTAACTGTCCTCCTCTAGACTGCCTTGACCTTTTCCGTTACTCCACTACGCATGCACAAGAAGAAACTAGTTACCCCGACCAGCACGTGAAATACCTGAGCTCAGGAATGCCGTTGGATACCAGCAGGCGATTACAACCTTGCACGTACACAAAAGCGGTACGACAACTTCTCTAACAAAAAACTCGAGCAGCTGACTCTTGAAGGTCAGGTGCCCCAGGCGTTCACGAACCACTCCTTGCTCAAAGATACTGTAGGATTAAAAATGTTTCACGTGATGAATAATGTTCAGTCCTTTGTTAAACTACAAAATGGCGGAATGAAATTTCTGTCCATACGTGTTTATCACAACATTAAAATCAGATAAATTAATAATTGATTGCTTGATCGCGGGCGACACTTGCATGAACTTTTCGGTCAAGTGATCCTTCGGTGAAATGTACCTTTCGATCAAGTGATTTTCGGTCAAGTGACCTTTCGATCAAATGAACGATACCCTGTGAAATCACCTTTCTTATGGTGAGTATCGATCACCATCAACAACCATAATGGTTGTTGACGTGGCGTTGCCCATTTTGTGTTTTATTTCTATTGGTTATCTTATAACAAACAACCTTTATGCCGGTGGTGAGATTCGAACTTAGTTCTTTCTATTCCGGAGGCGGCTATTCTCCCAACTGAACTACGCCTACGAGGCTTATCTCCACAACTTTGCCGATTTGACTCATACGTCATCTCAGTAATACATCATCTACGTTATGTTACGTAGTACATTACATCAACCACCCCGCCTTTCTCAAAGAGGGGACCCTTTGAGAAAGGCGGTGTTCCAGGTCCGCCATCAAGCATGGTTGTTGATGTCGTACCTGGAACCCCGCCTTTGAGCACGAGCTTTTTACAATGAGCTTGACCTTCTCATTGTAAAAGAAGGAATTTTCATTAATTCGGTGCGATATGTGGAAGAATCATCATACATATATTGTATTTTTCGAACCTCAAGGCCAGAAGATTCACTTACGTTCGAGTACCAAATAACATACAACTTTTTTACCGGAGGTGAAATTCAAACCCATATCTTTCTACTGCTGAGGTGGCTGCTCTCCCAACTGAACTACGCAGGCAAGGCTTATCGCTACCACTTGTGGATTTGATTCGTACAGGGTGAGTCAAAAGTCGCAGGACACCCTTGTATTTCATAAACGTGAAGGAAAACGAAATATCTGAATACTCCGGCAAAGAATCGGTGAGGGGTCTAACTTTTAGGTTATTTCCGGAACATGGCCGCTATCTTGAAATCTGCCATATTGGATTGAGGTCAAATTCTTCAAATGGTAAGGAGGTGAAACGAAGAACTAAATCCGGTCTATACACGTTACTGACTAGTAAAAGAGCAAAAGATTTAATAGCATTGTAATTATAAAACAGTATATACAATTAAAAACTCAGATGTGAGATCTTTCGGGGACACTATGTCCCTATCTTCAGACAAATCTAAAATTTCTCAACCAGGTATATATGTACAAGTCAGTAGTATGGGCGCCACTATACCACCGGAAGTGACGCTTCAGGTGGGCGTGGTCAACTCCCGGAAGTAACGTCACGGATGCGCTTCCCGTGGACGGCGGTGAAGAAACTTTTCTTCCGGTGGCAACAGTGAACGTGGCCCTCGGTGTCCGCCATTTTTTTTCACTGCACAACGTCATCTTCACGTGGTTGTCGTCGATGTTGACGAAGCCACTTTTAATTCTGGGAAATTTCTCCGCCATTTTTATTTTGTAATTTCTCAATCTGTTTTTCGGGTGGTGGGAAATTTAATTGTAAGTGGACTCGGGAAATTTTTTTTATGATCAATGTATTTATTTTCGAAAAAAGGGACGACTAGGTTTGGAACAGGATGGATTTGAACTCAGGCCGTTTACGTGGCAGGTGCATACTCTACCGATACGGCTACCGGGACGAACATAGCCGTTTCGTTTATTGTAACAACGATTGAGTTATTTCAGCCAATCAGGACGACAATGGCGAATGTCGGAGGGTGGGGCTTCACCTGCTGCTTCCGGTCATCACAGACCTGATTCAGATCAAGGCCGCCATGATCATTTACCGCCGTGACTGCTTGAATACGTTGGTAAACACTCTCGTGTTTGTAAAATATTTTATTTCATTGCATCTTTGTTGTGGGGTTCGTAGTCATATCTTGATTGTGTTGAATGTTCGTTATCAGAGTTTCATAGTGAGGAACAGCAACTGTCTGTTAACAATACTTTTTTTGGTGTGTTGTGTAATTCACAGAGTAAGTAGCTTTGGAATTTTTTTTAATTCCTGGAAGACTCAACGCCGAGACCTACTGCACCACTTTGGATGACCTTGCGCTTCCTACGTTGTGGCAGTTTTACGGGGTGGACCCATGTTACTTTCAGGATGACAATGCCACCTGTCATGTTGCGCGGTCCACCAGGGCTTGGTATGGTGACAATGGGGTTAATCGAATGGACTGGCTTGCGCAGAGCCCGGACCTTAACCCTATCGAACATCTCTGGGACGAGTTGGAGCGTCGACTTAAGGGGTGCCCCCACCGTCCGAAATCGGTGAAGGAACTGACCTGTCTTCTCCAAGCCGAGTGGAAGAAAATACCGCTAGCCGTTGTACAACGCCTGGTTGAGAGTATGTCACGGAGGGTCGCAGCTGTAATCGCCGCTCGTGGAAGCTCCACCAACTATTGAAGGTGAATAAACTTCGTTTTCCTTTGCTATCACAGGTGTCCAATTACTTGTTGGTAGATAGTGTATAAATCATACAAGATAGAATGCAAATACTTTCTTCTTCATTACTGCATTCATCCTACAGAGATTAAAAATAAATAAATCACACTTTTCCTTAACACTTTGCGAAATGTAATACAAATAACTACAAGTATGGAGATATCGGTTTAAAATATTTAAAGTGTATATAGGAAGAAAAATGTTTTCATGATTTCTGCCAAGATTTGTAAAAGGGTGGTGGAACACGGATCAAACCGCTATAGATATACTTAAGTACTGATCAGCAAATAGGAAACTGAATGAGGATTTTCCTGAAAACGATCGGTTTTTGGAATAGAAATATCCCTTCACAGAATGTACGGTAAGACTTCAATATGGATTATCGTCCGCTTTTTAAGAAACCACACATTAGCAAGCATTATGAAAGACCGTTTTATATTAGATTTCTTAGCCTTCGGGAATAAACATATTGAATTCTCAGTTGAAAAGAGGGTGAGAGTCAGAGCGAAGAAATTATAACAAAGCTTTCGTTGCAAAGGAATATAGAAATAATTAATACTAAGAGATTAGGAAACACTTAATAAGAACCTGCATAAAGCACCGAAGAAATAGCACCTTTAAAGAAAACCAAAAGCAACAAAATTATCTTCACGACCTGAAAAATATATTCGAGGACAACTTGTTAAAAAGATGTAGGATGGTTTAGTGAGAACCGCTTCCTTGAAAGCAAATAGTCTGGAAAATGCAAAGGAAATTCTCTCGATCTTTACTAAGAAGACACAAGGAAAATAAACAATGCCTAGATAATAATACAATTTCTCAAGCATAAAGATACGTTTAAATAGAAGTCAGCATTCTAGTCGTTTGAGTAATTTCAGCATACAAAGGGAAAAAAGGAAATATAAAAGAAATACGTATATATACTGACGGGAAATAGATCTTAGCAACGAAACAAGGTTGGATGATATTAACATATTTATTTAGTAAAGTTGTGAAAGATCTTTAGTTCTAAAAAGGCACAATGCGAGAAAAAATGTTTTTCGGGTAAAAGTTGCTGAATAAGTTAGATGAATTTTTTTATATTTTGCAGGAAAAATACAAATAAGCTCTATCTTAATGCATTTTTATTAAGAAACAAAAAGAAAAGTAAAAGAAAACGTTGACAATAAAATAAAATTTTGTAACACAAAGGATGAAGACGTGTAAAATAAAAAAAAAAACATAAACGAATAAGAAAAGAACAAATATTGGTGATCAAGCAAAACTGGCTGCTATAAATACAATCCGGGTAGCAAAACTGTGAAAGATCCTCAAAACACACGACGAGAAAAAAAAAACAATACTTCTGAAAAACAAATAAAATCAATACAGATGTCATCTGAGCGGCAAAAAATATGGCTCAGAAGCAGTGAAATTTCTGAACAGCTGAGCACAGCTAGAGATAAAACATTTACAGTACTGACAAAAACTTCATATTTTGTGCCACTTCGACGAAAATGGCAGTCCTCCTTTGCTTGTCTTTAATCTTTCGAGAGAATTAGCATATACCGCACTACGTAAGAGCTTCGTTTATCGAGATGTATTTGCTGAATTAGTGTGAAACGGACAAAAATCTTGATTCTATTTTTACTTCCAAGTTTGCACCCTCTTAATTTTCTTAGAAACAACACAGCCGTATACATACAACAATACATTTCATTCACTCAAATTACATTTGTTTTGGATAAGTACTTTTTTTTAACCAAAAACGGGTGCGAAAAAATTTCAAGTTGAAAACATTGCCGATTGTTAAGATTCAATAGATTTTCTAAGCGAAGATTTGCTGTGTGTGAATGAGAAAGAGCTGGAGTTCCTGGAGAAAGTGATTTTCCTGAAGACGGTTAAAACCAGTCTCTATTTACCTTATAAGATTGAAGCTTAACTTGTCTCCATTGAAAATTCTTTATCAGTCAAGAAAGGATTCAGCGACAACAAATTGATTCAATCACGGCCAAGACGAGTTCATCATAATAACAGAGTATATCTCAAACGCTTTTAAAGTTTTTGCTTTGTAAAGCTATCTGTAGTTTTCGTGAAACTTATTTTTTCTATCATTCGTGCTTGAAATTTGTGAAGCCTTTTTGCTTTTTTCTGAAGTTTATTTGTCGCAAATTTTCTTTGTTTTTTTCTTTCTTTTTGGTGAACGTTTTTCTTTTAAAAGCTTTCATTTTTGTAAACTTTACTGTTTTAAAACATTTTTCCGAAAGGTTTTCTCTGAAACGTTTATTGGCAATTTTACTGTTTTTTGTAAATCATTTTTCCCGCAATGTCCTTCCTAAGACATTATTGTAAATCTTCTCTTTGAGACTTATTTTTCGTAATGTTTTTTTCTTAAAACTTGTGATAAGCGCGTTTTTTACTTTTCTCTATAAAGTTACTCTTTGTAAATTCTTCTTTCGTACTGCTTTCCTAACTCTTATGTTTTCCTTTAAAACATTTGGTACGAACGTTTTTATTTTTATTTTTAAACATAACTGTTTGTTAATTAATATTTCGTATTGCTTTTCAAAATCTTATGTTTTCCCTAAAACTTTCTTTCAAAATCTCTTACTTTTTCAGTAAAACTTATTTCGCAAATTTTTTCCCACTTAAGTTTTGGTAAACACAGTTTTGTTTTTAATGCCGAACCTTACTATTTTGTAAATATTTTTTCTGTAATACGTTTGTACCTAATATTCGTGCTTAAAACGTTTTGGGAATCCCGTTTTGATTTTTATGACGTTTTTGTCGCAATATTTTCTTTTAAAGCCATTTCTTTCTTGTTTTTGGTAAACTGTTTTCCTTTACAAGTCTCCGTTTTATAAACTTTACGGTTTTAAAACATTTTTTACTGAAACGACTTTTTTAAAACTTTAAATGGTAATATTATTGTGTTTGTAAATCATTTTTTTCGCTAAGTCCTTCCTAAAACGATTTTAAATTTTTTTACCATCTCTCGAGACTTATTTTTCATGATTTTTCCTTTAAACTTTTATTAAGCACGTTTTTTATTTTTCCCTGTAAACGTTGCTATTTGTAAATTATTCTTTCGTACGGCTTTTCTGAACCTTTATGTTTTTCCTTTAAAACATTCGGTAAGAACGTCATTATTTTTAATTTTTTAAACTTTACTCTGTGTACATTATTCTTTCGTACTCCTGTTTCTAAATCTTAAAACTTTTTGAAATCTCTTACTTTTTTCAGCAAAACTTATTGCGCAAATTTTTTTCACTTAAGTTTTGGTAAACATATTTTTGTTTTTAAATGCAAGCACTACTGTTTTGTATATTTTTTTTTCTGTAATACGTTTTTACAATTTTCGTGAAAACTTTTTCAAAAAAAATTTATTAACACAAAATGTTTTCACTAAAAGTTTTGGCAAATCATTTTATTTTATTTTTAGACTTTACTGTTATGTGAATAATTTCCCTGAAATGTGTTCGCATTAAGTTTTTGTAAAAACTTTTTTCGATAAAATTTATTTTCGTAAAGTTTTTTTCACTAAAATTTGCAGGAAACGCATTTTTATTTTTGCTTTCAAACTTTACTGTTTTGTATAAATTAATTTTTTGTAAAAACTTGTTTTTCGATGAAATTTATTTTCGTAAAGTTCTTTATCACTGAAAACTGTAGGAAACGCATTTTAATTTTTGCTTTAAATTTTACTGTTTTGCACATAATTTTTTTAATGTGTTTTCGTAAAAACTTTTTTCCAGTTAAACTTGTTTTCACCAAAAATTTTGGTAAACACATTTTTTATTTTAATTTGCAAACTTTTCGAGCTGTTCTGTAAATAATTTCAGTAAAAACGGTTTTAGTAAAACTTATTTTTCTCAGCCTTTCCACTAAATCTTCAGTTAACCACTTTTACTTCTGTAAGTTTACTGTTTTTTAATTTTTCTGTATTGTGTTTTCGTAATTTTTTTGTACAAAATTTTTTCAGTGAAACATTTAGCGAAATACCTCGTAGTCATTCAGCATAAAAGTTCCAATGATATATATGCAGTCTGCATTAGATCGTATGGCTGGTGCTTTAAAGAAAACTGTTGACAGAAAGAGATCTTAGTTTTAATCAAAGAGTTTCCTTTATATTTAAACAAAGAAAATTAATTGGAAAGTCAACCCTGCATCACACTCGCTGGAAAAATTATGTTCCATGATGTTAGCCCATCTCCAGAATGATGTGTCAACAATAAAAAGACCACAAAGAATTACACACCCACAGATTCACAATTTATCGATATCCCCCTCTACCCTCTACTACGTGAGATTCCACATCTTGGTAAAAACAATGTAGCACAGCAACCTTGTTCCTGTTGCCATCCCCATATTCTTATATTTTATCACAAGTGGGCTTGGCTGGCTTTTAAAGAAATTCAGTATGGTTTTTTTTTACTCTTTCTGGTCAAATCACAATTCCCTTTCCCTTGGCAGCCGTTCTTTGTTTTTATGAAGTCAGCTTTCGAATAAAGAAGAAGCAAAGGAAAAGGAATTAGGATTTTTTTTAGAGGAAGTAAAAAAAAAAAACATACTGAATTTCTTTAAAAGCCAGCCAAGTTCACTTGTGATCACAGCATAAGAATATGTGTGTGACAACGGAAACAACGTTGCTGTGCTACATTGTTTTTACCAAGATGTGGAATCTCACGTAGTAGAGGGTAGAGGGGGACATCGATAAATTGTGAATCTGTGGGTATGTAATTTTTGTGGTCTTTTTATTGTTGGCACATCATTCTGGAGATGGGCTAACATCATGGAACAATTTTTCCCGCGAGTGTGATGCAGGGTTGACTTTCCAATTAATTTTCTTTGTTTAAATATAAAGGAATATAAAGGAAACTATTTGATTAAAACTAAGATCTCTTTCTGTCAACAGTTTTTTTAAAGCACCAGCCATACGATCTAATGCAGACTGCATACATATCATTGGAACTTTTATGTTGAATGAATACGAGGTATTTCGCTAAATGTTTTACTGAAAAAATTTAACGTGTTTTACTGAAAAAAAAAACCTAAATGCTCAGCGCTACCTGGAAATGCTGCAGAAAACAGTGTTCCATTCCCTTCTGAATGAAGATGACAGTTTCCCTGTTATGGAGCAACAGTTCGTCAATGGCTAGATGTTCAATTATCTGGTCATTGGATTGGCCGGCGTAGTTCTGTGGAATGGCTACCCAGATTCCCCGACCTTGCACCACTCAACTTTTGTCTATGGGGTCATCTGAAACACCTGGTGTATGCTGAGAAAATCAGCTACAAACACCACCTTCAGCAACGCATTTTGGAGGCCTGTAACCGCATTTCTTCCGATATTCTCGTGGGGGTGCATAACGACTCGATCAAGCGCCTTCAGTTCTGTCTTCAGCAACAGGGACAACACATTGAACATACCAAATAGCTGCGCACGACAGGGTACTTTAGAGGTTGTTATTTCAACTTTCTGTGTTGATAACTTGTGAACCACAACACATACGTCAAATCTGTTTACGGCAATCGATTTCTGAGAAAATTCTGGTCTTGTTTGATATGCAACATAGCCCCCTTACCATTAAAAAAATTGGCCTTGATCCAATATGGCGCATTTCAGGATGGCGGCCATGTTCGGGTAATAGCCTAAATGTTAGGCCCCTCACCGATTCTTTGTTGGGGTATTTAGATATTTCATTTTCCCTCCCGTTTCTGAAATACAAGGGTGTCCTGCGGTTTTTGACTCACCCTGTACATCGCCACAGTAGTTCGCCATCTACGTCATCTTACGTAGTGTGCCACAAACTCCCTGTGTTATATCTCATTGTGCTTCTGAGTATCAAGTCCTTTTTTTAGTATGGCGGTCTGCCTTTAGGTCTCGAAAGTTTCCCGAATTTAGGTGGTCAGGTTGATGTTAAACTGAAACTAACTGCTGAGTTTGTTCTTCTTTTATTTTTGTGATCATTGCGTTTTTCTTTTTCTGTTTCTTCTTTTATTAGGTTGCATCTGGTTTGTAAGAAGTTAATGGAAATACGGTTGTTATATTTCTGGTTAGAGGTTCTTTCGATTCAGATTGATTCTGCAATAAATATTTTGTAGTTTTCATGTGTTTAGAAATGTTCCTCCTCAAACAGGTTAAAAGTCCTTTTCGAGGAGGACTTGAAGTTCTTGATTTTTGTCATTCAAGAAAAGTTAATTTATTTGTCATTCAAGAAAAGTTTCAGGTGTTCCTGAAGTCTTGTTTTAAGAATCCTCTTAGTGCCTTCTATATGACATTTGGTGTCATTATTGTTTTTTTACTTCAGAGATATTTGATATACACCTGCTCTTTGCAATATTGATTATTGGTTTTCCCTATAAGAGATTTCACGCTGGGTATTCATTACGATATCGGCAAAATGCACACGGTAACATTTGAAGTTTAACGAGTTTGGAATGAAGCATACGATTAAGACCGACGAAGTATTCCTATTGCACTGAAATCTCTATTAACGGGCACCTCCGAACAACGGCAAGTTTTAGTCAGTACCGAACATCAGGATAAACATTATGGATAACCTCCGCACAACGCAACCTCTTAACAGCGGTCAACGGACAGCCTAATCAGCCCAGAAGGAAATCTAATGGACATCCTTTCCCTGGGATTTTACGTAGTTCCTTCGGTACTTCGGCAAGGCTTCGTTGTGGATAAGATAGGGACAAATAATATTTATGACTAAAGACTGAATGGGTTGGATTACGGTTTGTACAGTGGTATGCTTACATGAAAAGAAAGGAGTTAAAGGTTTAGTCCTACATGAAACGAGCTGCAGCTTCTATCTGTTTCAATCGCCTCCAGGAGCTGCGAGGGTGATTGATGGAGCCAGGAATTTTGCCCGTCGGGGGCGATTTTTCTTGGTTTCGTCCCTGTGGGCTGTTGCTGTTTACGGCTCACGGCCATCTAACTGTGCAATTACGCTTTACTATCTAACTTTTTCTTTCCCACAGCGTACGGGAACCTTTATCTGACTTCGTGTCTGACTTCTAGTGTTAAAGGGCTGTTTAACACTAGAAGTCAGACACGGTTTCATTGTTTTCTAAAAGTCCTCTACACCATGAAATATTTATTTAATTATTATATTCAGTTTTATTCAGCAGTCAGTATTTGTGAAAAAGTACTACAACGCTCCCTTTATTGTGCATAAGCTTAATGTATTTATTCTGCTTTTGCAGAAACTCAACGGCAAAACAATGTTAGCTTAGGCCTAAACTTCGAACAACGGTCATTTCCTAACAGTCACTTTTTCCGGGTCCGAGCTGTGGCCGTTAATCGGAGGTTTCACTGTATAATGGTAATGCCCAAAAGTTTTTAGCGTGTCACTGGTAAAAAAATAAAACAAAACAAAAAAACAACAACGTGATTATAGCACCACTTTTTTCATCCATCTGTCTGTGAACACCATATCTTTGTAACTATAAGTCCGATTTCAAAAATTCTGTCTCCATTGGAAATCTTGAAATGTGAGAACAATGGCTCTGTCTTTCCATTATTTGTACGCTGCATAACTTTGTCGCGAGAGGGCGTAAAAGCAAATGCTATCGAATTCAAAATAAATTTTATTCCATATATTTGCTTCTAAATACCCGATTGACAAAATGCTTTCTTCCTTTCGACACCACATATAACAAAGAAAATTTTGGGTGTAGATTCTTTTTTCAAGAAATGTATATATACGTATATTCCCTTAGGGGACGTAAAGGTAAATTGCGATTTCTCCGATTTTTGTGCTTCTAAAAGTCCAGTTTGAAAAAACAATTTCTGCATCTGATAGAACTACTGGTGGGAAATGTTCTATATATACACTGGCGGAAAGTGAAAAAAGAACACCAAGAAGGAATTGGCGGACGATCATGAAATTTACATATGTTAATGGGGTCGAGTTTACGTAGGTGTGTTGTTAATTTTGGGACCAACCGGTGAGCGCTTACGCCACAGCACGGCATAATATGCAAATTATCGTCGGTGCTATTTAAGAAGTACGGCGAAGTGAATGTAATCAGTCGTCGGCGTACGGACACGTGCGAAGACCCTGAAGAAGCTGCAATGCCAGGACATGGAAGGCGTGTACGATTTCAGCAGTTATCGGACTTTGAGCGAGGTCATCTAGTCGGACTCCGCGAGGCCGGGTGGTGGTATCGTCGTATTGCGGAGCGAATTGGAAGGGAAGTATCGGTGGTGGTACGATGGTGGTGTAGATGGTCCGAGGAACATTACCACACGAGAAGACGTGGAACCGGGAGTCACAGACGGACTGATGAGCGGGCCGGTCGACGAATAAGAAGAGCGGCGTTGTCAAGTAGAACATCTACTGCGACGCAAATCCGAGCTGCCGTTGCACCTGAGGTGACTGTGCGAACAGTCCGCAACCGTCTACTGGATGCAGGACTTCGTGCTCGTGTGCCTCTGGCATGTGTACCTCTGACTCCAGCCCACCGTCAGGAACGGCTGCAGTGGTGTCGCCAACGTCTGCACTGGAGAACGCAATGACGATCTGTCGTGTTCAGCGATGTAAGCAGATTTTGCTTGGGAGCCTCCGATGGCCGTATGCGTGTCCGCAGACGCACAGGGGAGCGTCTCCACCCTCCTTGAATCCGCCAGCGACACACAGGGCCTACACCCTGTCTCCTGGCGTGGGGAGCGAACAGCTATCACTCCCGTACACAACTAGTGTTTGTACCGGGTACGTTAAACAGCACCTCCTACATCAACAACATCATTCAGCCCGTTGTTGTGCCATTTGTAAGGTCGGTCCATTGTGGTGTTTTCCAGCAAGATAACGCACACCCGCACACGGCACGTGCAACACAACATGCACTTCAGGGTGTGAGACAACTTCCATGGCCTGCACGTTCACTGGATTTGTCCCCCATTGAGCACGTGTGGGATTTTATGGGACAACGACTTATCCGGTCTCCACGGCCAGCCACGACCATCCCCGATTTACGCGTCCTGGTTGAGGATGCTTGGAACTCAATACCCCAAACTTACATCCAACATCTGTACGACAGACTCCATGCCAGAATTGCACAGTGTGACGCAGTTCATGGCAGTTCAACCTTGTACTAACCATGTTACATGGAAATGTTATTTTTCAGTTTAACAGCAAATACAGCTGTATTTTGCCATAATGTTTTGATCACGTTATCCTCTGCATTTCGTTATTATGCTGTATAAATTTCGTTGGTATCAGACGTCTCCTTCTTGGTGTTCTTTTTTCACTTTCCGCCAGTGTAAATCATAATCAGAATGTTTGACTACCAGGTAACGTTAATGTATTTTTCTGTTTCTGATGTATTTTCAGCAAAATCTGCGCTTCTGGAAACTTGATTTAGAAAATTCTTTCGTGGATCGACACACCGCTCACCGCGAAAAACCTTTTGAGAATACCTTCTGCTTAAAATACTGCATAGTGTTCCCACCTGGGGCGTAGATGCACAACTTATTTTCCCCGATATCTCAACTTCTAACAGCTCGATTTGAAAAATTCTTTGTACAAGCGCCTTTCTGGTGCGAAATGTTTTGCATATAATTTCAAATATTTCTTGATGTAAAAATTTGCCACCAGAGGGCATAAGTTCACGTTTGTGTTTACAGCATATTTACAGCAATATCTGCGGGTGTAAAACCCGACTGAAAAAATCCTTTTTCAGGCAGATACTACTAACTACGAAAAACATGTGTGGACATTTCCTTCCGGAAATAATGCACATTTTTTTAAATGGGAGTTTAACGACCACCGTGAGTAACTCAGTGGGCTATAAGTAGTCGCCCGTTCCTAATTTAGGGTCACTGGTTCCAGGGAAGAGAGAGAGCCAGTGCCGTAAGATAAACACAATATCCATGCCTCGCGGGATTCGAACCTGGACCTATTTCGGATGAATGATCAGAAGCCATCGTTTAGACCACTGCGCCACCGGAGCAGCCAATGCACAATTTCTTCCCTTGAGACCGCAAATATTTAATCTGTTTTTCTCTCTATCTCTGCTTCTAAATGTCCGATTCGAAAACTTTTTTTTTTTTTTTTAGCACCGAATACCATTTGCCTCGTGGAACACTTTGCTTGTAATTTATAGTTTTGTAGTTCACAGTTCTGTCGCTAGGGGATGTTTGTGCACTTCTGCTTGCTGATGTGTTTCCGCTTTTGAAAACTCTATTACATTTTTTTTTTAACTGATGTAATTTGCTACAATAAAGATGGGGAACATTATCCGCTTTAAACAATGTACAGCTTTTCCATTAGCGAGCGCAAATGTCGAAACGTTTTCCCGTCTATCTCAGCTTCCAGGAGACATTTGAAAAATTCGTTTTCCTTAGCATAGCTTTTGCTATGAAAAATACTTTCCGTGTGTTTTCAACTTCTGCATTATGCGAAATTCTTCCGCTGCCTGGCGTTGAGTTACATCATGTTTCCATCTATATATGTCCTCTTCTGTTTGATTTGAAAATTTGTTTGTCTCTGATATGTTCCTTCTGCTACGAGAAACTTCTTGAGCACAGTTTGTTCATTTTCGTAGCATACTTTTCAGCCACTGGCGGAAGTAAGTGATTATTTCTATTTCTGAATGTTTTATCGATTGTAGAAATCTGGTTGATTTTCTTTAACCGGTTCCATTGACTATTAATAACTTTGAAAAAAATATTATTCGCGTCGGAAGGAATTCAAAAGGCGTGCTCATTACTACCGAAAATTCTGAGTCATCTTTCTTGTAATTTTTAGCACGTCTTTTGTAAAAAAGATTGTGCTTATATTGCCGGTTTATCCGTCCGTCAGTGGACACCATATTTCCACAACTATTAGTCCGATTTGAAAAATTATTTTTGCATTGGAAAGCTTGAAATATGCGAATGATGATCTTTGCATTCCGGTTTTTTTTACAATGCCGAATTTCGCCACTAGAGGGCGTAAATGCATATGATATCGATTTCAAAATACATGGTATTCCATATAATTGCTTGTAATTATCCAATTGAAAAAATATTTTACCTTTCAATTCCATTTATATGGAAGACTATTTTAGGTATAGTCAATTTCTCAAGTTACGCATAGATCTTCCACTAGGGGACGTAAATATAAATTACGATTTCCCCGAGATCTCTGCTTGTAAATAACCGATTTGATAAATTCTTTCTGCTTCGGATACAGCTGCTAATGGGAAATCTTTGAATATAAATTCTACTTTTTGGTAATGAATGGTTTACTCCCTAGAGGGCGTAAATGTTTATTTCTGCTTCTGAGGTATCTACAGCAAAATCTGAGCCTCTGAAAACTCGATTGAAAAAATTCTATCGTGAACCGATAGCACTCACCTGGGAGAAAACCTTTTAAGAATATTTTCTGCTTAAAATAATGCATGGTTTCTCCGCCAAGGGGCGTAGATGTACATCTTATTTTTGTTAATATCTTTGCTTCTAAGAGTCCGATTTAAAAAAATTCCTTGTTTGTTGGATAGCGTTTTCGGTGCGAAATATTTCTAATATAATTTCAAAATTTTCAATTAATTTATAGACTTTCCGCTGGGGAGGGGGCTTAAAGGTAAACTGCGTTTCCCCCGATATCTCTAGTTCTAAAACACCGATTCGAAAAATTCTTCCTGTGTCGGATACAGCTCCTGATGGGAAATGTTTTGCATATATTACTAATTCTTTTATAAAGAATGGTTTGGGCCACCAGGGATCATATGTGTTTATTTCTGCTTCTGGTGCACTTGCAGCGAAATCTGAGCATCTGAAAAATCCATTGAATAAATTATTTCGTGGACCGATAGCCCTCATCTCGGAAAACCTTTTAATAATAATTTCTTCTTAAAATAATTCATAGTTTTCCCCCAGGGGTCGTAGATATACATCTTATTTTTGTTGTTATCTCTATTTCTAAGAGACCGATTTGAAAAATTTGTTCTTTGTGGGAGAGGATTTTAGCTGCGAAATGTTTCCCATATAATTTTAAAAAATTCTTAACGCATAAGTCTGCCACCAGGGGGCGCAAGCTTACATTTACAATAATATTTGCGGATTTAAAATTAAACCCAATTGAAAAACTTCTTTTTCAGTCAGATACTACTAACTATGCAAACTCTGTGTGTGCCAAGGAAAAAGATGAAAAGTACTCGAGAAAAAGAGGAAGTTAATTGAAGAACTTGATTGTTTAAAACGAAAAAAGATGTGTTGGCAGTTAGATATTGCTGAGACTCGGACACCTGGTGATATTCTTGCAGAGAAAGTAATCTACTAGAGACATTGCTTTGTTTATTAGGTCAAACATTCTTAGGAAAACTGCTAAAGAAAGAAATCATCAGTTAGGGGAAATTGAAGCAAAAGTTTCTGAAAAACACAGGGACCTGAAAAATGGACGGAAAAACAGGACTTCCTGTGTGCAGCAGTTCATCGAAGCAGTCAGTGAAGGCCGTCCTGACCCATATCTCAGTTAGATAGGCGCACGGATTTGTAGATAATCGGTATTAGCAGTAGCATGTCTGTATGGAAACCACTGATTTCTGCGAAGAATCGGAAAGGTAGTATACACTGAGGCGCACAAATAAAAAAAAAAAAAAAAAAAACTGGGAAGGGCGCTACCATTTTCATCACATGCCACCACACCCATGCGGTTCTAAATGGTATCGTCCCCAAACGACGTGTATATATAGAAGCATATATATTTCGGCAAGCTCAAGTAGTAGCATTCGCAGTTCAGATGGCAGCTAATCAGGATTTAAGCGATTTCAAACGTGGTATGATAGTCTGCGCCAAGGAGATGCGTTACTCCATCACGAAATTTAGATTTACACGGTCAACCATTTCAAGGGTGTATCTGGATTACACAAACTCGGGGGAGGTGGAATCCTGAGTGCAAGACCAGTGGGTCCGTAAGCTAGGCTGATGACTGTACCTGCTCCGTGAAATGCCGACCCTACAGGGATAGGTGTAAATCTCTCAAAATTTGATAGCGAAGGCGTGGCGCGAGCAATCCTGCCAGGATCCGGCTGTCTTTTACCCGGACAGGATCGGTCTAGGGACCAGCGTGGTCGTAATGTACTGATTTCATTGTCCCGTTCCGCCAATCTGTCTTGGCTCCACGGGGACTTGTTGAGCACCTTGGATGTTATTTTGAAATGTTGCGACAATTACCCTGCCTTGAGACGCGGTTCGGACCCTGGCCACCCCAATGGCCCAGAGACCAGCCCGTGGTGACGTGCTGGCAGGCGACCTAGAATACCTTGTCTGGGTTCCCGCTCTGTCTGGCGGGATAGGTCGTTTCTTACTTTTTCGCTGACTGGAAGATTCCTTGCCCTCGAACTTTTTTTTTGGGGAATAATTTCCCTTTATTTTCTTTTTTCAAACACCTACACACATGTATACACTGTCCTCATGCTTAGGACTTACAACATTAAGAGATAGCAAAATTTATTTACAGAATATTTACATTGGTGGTTTCTTCGTCTGCTTTCCCACAGACTTCTACCCTCATTCATCTTCCGATTCGCTTTCGGTGTGCACGTTCACCTCCTGCGTTTCGGTCCCCGTTTGATTGGGGAAGATGGTATGTTGCTGGAGGGTTAGCCTTTCAACCAAGGCTATTATCCCCTCCTGTTAACGGAAGATTGGATGAGCAGATCCAATCTTCGCGTTCTTTGCACACCTGGGATCAGTGTGTTTCTCCATTCGGCGAAGCCACTGCATTCAAGTACGCAGTGTTCTATGCTTGCCGTTCTCTTTCCACAGGGACAAGTACAGTTCCTGATGGCAAATCTGCCTAGGTATTCAGGGCTGATGCCATGGCCACTGAGTACTTGATTCAGGAACTTATTTGTCTGTGCTCGTTTGGTCGAGACTTTCGGAAACACTCTGTGTGTCTTCCGCCCTGTCTCTCCCGTGTCCCATCTGACCTGCCATTCGGTCATGGTCCGACGTGCTAGTGCTGCGCGAATACTCCTTCGCGGCGTTCTGCATTGCACGTCGACCGTCTCTTTCAGCGTGGCTGCCTTCGCCAGCTGATCTGCCCTTTCGTTTCCTAGGGTTCCGACATGGCTTCGTACCCAGTGGAAACTAACTGCCCCATCTCCCTCTGCCCTCAAGAGGGTTTTGATCCTCTGGACGATGGGGTTTCTTCCCCTGAATCTACTCAGAGCCTGCAGTGCTGCCTCACTGTCCGAGTAGAGTTTTATTCTTTCGTCACTACGCCTGGGGAGTGCCCAGGTGAGTGCCGTCTCTATCGCCAGAAGTTCTGCCTGAAAGACCGAAGCGTTCTGCGATAATTTCACGCTTCCTGCAGTGGCTTCGTTCCCGTCCGAGAACGCACAGAAGCCTGCCCCCACTTGTCCCTTCAACTTTGAGCCGTCCGTGAACAGCTCATGCCCAACTCCCGTGGGTTTCTCCTTGGTAAAGTCCTTGACGATCGTGGACAGAGTAATCTGACTCGCATCGTAACATCCACCCGGAGTGCAACATTGCCGCAAATCACAGCGCAATTCAATGCTGGGGCCAGTAGTGGCATCAACATTTAGACAGTGCAACGTTTCCTGTGTTCTAAGGGGTTCCTGATCCGACGGCCCACTCGGGTGCAATTGCTGGCCCGACGACACAAGGCGGTGCTATTCGCCTGGACTTGGGAACACCGACATTGTGCGCAAGATGACTAGAAACATGTAACCTGATCCGACGAATCGCAGTACCAACTGTTTCGGGCAGATGGCCGACTCCGGGTTTGGCGACAACCTCACGTGGCAATGGTTCCTGCATGCCTACAAGGGACAGTGCAGACCGGCGGCGGCTCTGTTATGGCGGCGGCTCTGTTATGATGTAGGATGTTTTCAGCAGGTACGCATCATAACCCTTCATACGTGACTGCTCTGACTGATGTGGGTTACTCCATCCTTGGGGATCATTTGTTCCCGTTCATGTCATGCATCCCCTCCGACGGGTGCGACCTCCTTCAACACAACAATGTGCTATCTCACACGTCCACAGTCTAGTCGCCCGATTATGGCTGGAGAAATATTTCACGGTTTTTAGCATCCTGACTTGGCTCACTCGTTCCGCCGTATTTAAAAGCCATCGAACACATTTGGGATGCAATTCAACGTACCTTCAATGCCAGAAATCCTCCACCGGCAAATATTACGGAATTTTAGGACGCTCTTGAGGAATCATGGCGTGCACTGTCTCCACAGTACTACAGAAAGCTCGTGGAGTCCACGTCCCGTCGCGTTGCTGGCGTTATCCGATTGCGAGGAGGACCAACACGGTATTACGGAGGCATCTCAGTTTTTGTGTTTTCTTGGGCACTTCCGCGTACAGTGATGTCAGGAACACAATGACTGGACACTGGAAGATTGCAAAAAAAAAAAAAAATAAAATCATGTGGTCCGACGAGTCGTGACAGACATCGTTTTGTACCGACGGTAGGCAAAAATTTTGGCGGGGCCCCTTGAAGAAATGGGCCTTGCAAATACAACTCAAGGTTCTGGAACTGGTGTCCTAGTGTGGGGCACGTTTTGTTGATACGGAACGGGTCCGCTGATATTGCTGGAAGATCGGGTATCCTCCAAGAATTATCTGAACATCGTTGCCGATCAGATCTGTCTTGCAATGTTGACGTTTTACCCAACAGGTAAAGATGGCAGTTTCATTTTCTTTTTATTATTGTTAATGAGTGTTCACTGAAAGCTTCCATAGTCCATATTTTCTCTCTCTCTGCCGTCTCCCTTCCGTATCGTATTTCTTTATCGTTTGTCATAGGATTCTGGGGACAGGCCAGTGTTGCCAAGTTGAGGGTTTTCCCGTTAAATTTACGGGGGAAATTTAGGTTTAGGGGGAAATTTTGCAATGCTGTGACGTCCTAAAAATTCCCACGATCCCAGTGACCGGAAGAAGCAACGCAGTGGTGGTCCCTGTGATGTCATCTCCAGAAATTCCGGGGCCTTTACACGTGTTAAGCACAAAGAAGGTTTAAAATTTACAATTTAAAAAAAATTAAGACTTTTTTAATTTTTTTTTTCTGAGAAGCTACGGCGAGCTAAGTTTCGGTCGCAACCCATAGGTTAAGAACCCCTACTCTAGACATAGATGCACTACAACATCTTGTAGAATCTATGCCAAATCACATACGTGCTGTAATTCGGGCTGAAGAAGGTCCAATCCGGTGTTGAATAAGAGTTTCTAATTCAGTGTCCGGAACCATCATCAACCACTATTAACAGTTTTCTGGATGAAAATCTTTCGAACTCTCTTCCTCAAATTTTTGTCTTGTGCAATTCTGTTGTGTCACTCGGGTATGTTTTCGATTTTCAGCCATTAATCTCCCACGTGGCTTTCTGGATCTTTATCCTTCGCTTGATATTCAGTCTAGTATTTCAGTTGTCCAAGGGTGGTCAATTCTACCAATATGTCCAGCCCATTGGCACTTGAGTACTTTGATCATGATGCCTGATATCCAGTCTAGTATTTCAGTTGTCCAATGGTAGTCAACTCTAGGCATATGTTCAGGCCATTGGCAGTAGAATACTTTGATCTTCGCTTGATATTCAGTCTAGTATTTCAGTTGTCCAAGGGTGATCAATTCTAGCAACATGTCCAGCCCATTCGCACCTGAGGACTTTGATCATAATACTTGATATCCAGTCTAGTATTTCAGTTGTCCAACGGTGGTCAGTTCTAGCAATATGTCCAGCCCATTGGCACTTGAGTACTTTGATTATGATGTCATCCACTCTGTTCAGTTTGATGATCCATAAGTTCCTTTTCCTATCTGGGTTACGCACTCTCTCACTATGTATAGAAATGTAAAGGTAACGTAAATTTCGTGAAAATTTTTGAATTTCATAACGAGTTTTTTTCTACAAATCTGTTTATTAACGAATTTCCGTAGCACTAGCTTAAGCATCAGTGTACTTCGACAGCCACATACCTTGTGCTAAATATAATTTTTATGGTAAAGTTAACTATACCTGAATATCTGACTGAAAAATATTCAGAATTCCAACGGTGGTCAGTATATTCCCTGCTACGAAACAGGTAAGTAATGCTAATATGCACCATCGGTACGTAGAAAACGATACAAAACTTCGTTAAAAAAAAGAATGTGTCTAAATTTATTTCTGTATATCAAATCATACTGTATTTTTAAGATATTAAATGCCATACAGAATTATTTGGCGATTGAATTGATTTCAATGATTACATGAAGCAGCAACTTTTTCATATCCTTCCTTTCTGCACATTTGCATAAAGTTTTAAAGGTGCGTGTAGCCTAGTTTGAGAGAGCTTCGCATGTGTGATTGAAACGCGCATCGACTAAAGTTAACAATAATGAAATTTCATTTAAATAAGCACGAACCTCATCTACATATGGGCACGGATGTACGACATGATTGTACAACCGAAGTTAACGCACGTGCCGCTAAACTCGTCTGTTAAAAGAAAGGGATTTAAAGAAAGTGAGGCTCCGCCCAAAGTTTTGTCTGGCTTCCAGTGTAGTGGCAAGAAAATAGTCAATATTTCAACCCAATACCTGTTTCGTAGCAGGGAATATCTCTCTAAGCTCCCTAGGTAATTAAATCTTGTAGACCTAAGGGACCGAAGGGAAATGGCCAGAAGAATCTCATTGCTAAGGTTGCGTGCCACCAGGTTCGTCTTCATTGTGGGAAATGTTCTAAACGAAGAAAAAGCTTCATGATCTTGTGTAATTTCGTATCCAGGGTAACAGTGTCCAGAAGCCCCATTTGAAATCTAATGTTCTTCCGAACGCTCAAAAAGCAAGCTCTTCGTTGAAGGTAAGTCATATATTTCTTTCTCATATTCGTCGTTTGATATCTATAGAAATCAAGTCAGAAAAGTTTCGGTTGAAATGTAATTCTAATTCCAGCCATTCATTTAACTTCTGGAAATGGATAGGGAATTTTCAATACACTGAAATGCCGGCGGACATATGACTAGACAGACTGGATTATATGCACTAAAAACTGTAAAATATGCATGCAAATAAAAAAAAAAGACTCAAAATACACGAAATACGCATTTCAGATGTAAAATACGTAATTATAATCTTTAGTTATTTTCTTTAGAAAGACGCTGTGTACCCAGCAACTACTTTTCGAAAATGAACTGATGAACCACACACAAATTAATACATTACTCTTAAATACAATAAGTACTAATAAGTAAAAACTGATATCAGTGGAGTAACTAGGACGGGGCAGCTCAAGAGAGGACGTAGAACTCACTGCTTACAATCTGATTAAAATTGGAATTGAAGCTTTTGCACCAGTTTCCGATACGTATGTTTCGGACCATACTTCGTCATTTGTCCATTTACAAAAACTGCTTGTAACTATGTTTCTGCAGTGTAGCTAAGCTTCACAGCTTAAAATTTCGCATCTCTTCCTCAAAATATTCAGGGTGATGTTAGTTGCTAACATTTAGAAATTAAGGAGCGGCTGTTCGTACGTTGCAAGATATAGATGTCGTTCAGATCGTTGGAGATTCTCTGGGGCTATTCTATTAATTACTGCGGCTGTTTGTGTGTGTGTGTGTGTGTGAGAGAGAGAGAGAGAGAGAGAGAGAGAGAGAAAGAGAACCCCGACTACCAGCTGCATTCGGCTCGTTTGATGTGGTACCGAAGCTCCGGACCTGTTGGGAAATGATGCACAAACAGTCATAATTTAATAGTTTTTCGATTTGTTTCGGGAGTATAACGACTACTGTGAGAAAAACCTGTCTCTGATTTAGGTCCACTGGCTCTAGTGAAGGGAGAGAACCAATGCCGTAGGTCAAACATACCATCCATGCTTCTCCTAGGACGCATGTTTACTCGTAGAAGCCATTTCTAAGTTGGGAAAACGGGCCGGGCCTTCAATATTTAATGTGAAACAGACACAGGACGAGCAGGGTTTTTTTTTATGAGCAAAACCATCGCTGTACAATGCCTTTCTCGTTTGTTAAACTCGCAACATACAGCAGCCGGATATGATTGAATAACTTCCGCTGATGGAAAAAATAGAAATTTTACGACACCCTCCCCTCCTACAAAACAATTGGAGTGGGTCATCTCCCTTAGTTTTTCAATGTGAATGTGGTTCCTTCTTTCTCTCTCTCTCTCTCTCCCTAACTTTCACCCTCCTCTCATGCTTCAGGGCAGGCTATTAACTGCAGCATTTCAGCCCGCTCGCAGACCAGGGATGTCGCATACGATCTTTTTAATTGTTCTGGTCGGCGGCACTTTGTTCTCTAGATGTGTGAAAAAGCTTTTAAGTTGTTTTAAATGGCACGGGAGAAATGGGCTGGAAGAAACTTACTTCTGTATATAAATCTGTGCCGTATTTTCCCCATTTGTACTCTCAGGCAGCCGTTTTCAAAATTTCTGTGACACTGATTAGCTGGGCAGTCTGTCGTTGTTTTCCCTTAGCATACGCTCAATTCAGTGTTGCTGATAATACTGTTTTATACTCATTACGGAGTTTAGGAAAGCGAAAGATTTTTGCGAAAAAATTGCTTCCGGAGAATATGTGCTTGTAGACAATGTAAAGGGGAAAAGCGATATTTGGAAATATTTTAAATTACTGTCCCATTCTGAAACTAGTCGGCCGGTAAACGTTGTGCAGTGCACTAAATGCAAAAACATTTTGAGTTAGGATAGCACAAAGTCTGGAACATCGCATCTTAAGCGGCACAAATGTGCTCCCCACACACACATGAGAGACATATTGGGTTCCAGCGATATGATATGCCAATAGAGATAGGTGCAGTTTATAAAGCCATAAAATCTTCTCCCAGTAGAACGATCGGACTCATAATTCTGGATATTTCGTACTTTTCGAATTATCCCCCACCCCCCTTAACCCCAAGGATATTTCCTGATCCGGCGGTAGGGAATGATAATTTGAAAACCCAGAAAATTTGAAAGGCATGGAAATTGTCTTTTTCATGCAACATTTTTGAGTATACAAGTTCCCCCTCCTCGGACGTCACGTGACTTATACAGAGTCTCAGAAATATTCTGAATTAACGTTTATGGTAATAGAATACGTGTAGCAATTAAGAAAACGAAAACTCTTCAGGAGTCGAATGACTGAGTGCACTAGGTGTCAAATTCGTGTTTTGGTAATTGTTGAAATTTTACGGGTCGGCACAGGCCTTGGAAACAGGAGAAATATCCGGGCTGGGCCGGGCTTTCCAAATTAAGGCCCGTGCAGAACTCTAACGAACATCCCACGTGTGCTGAAATTGTCTCCAGAGTCTTGGCAGGATATTTTGTGGAACATTCAATGCTCTGGAAACTTCCTTCTGGGACTGACATCTTTCTACTCTACCTATCGTTCTCCACAGCTGAAAATCAGCTACACGATGTCTTTGTGACATAATCAGAAAACTGAAATGAAAGCAAGAGTTATTTAGAGCAGCTACAAAATGCGAGTTGACTCGCGCATCTTTTTAACACAATTCTAATTTGCGTAATCCGTCTCACCTGTGTCAAGAGTAAATGCAGGATTGTTTTCCGCTTAGCGAATTTTTTTCTGATAACAGAGTCAAGAGAAAAAATGTAGACTATTTGCAAAACATTGTGACATTACGTTAATTGTGTGTTTTGTATATTCAAGAGTAAGTGATTTAGGTATAGTTTTACTTTTTGGGTGCCACAATTATTAATTATTACCTTTTTGCTTATCTACGTTGTGTATTTTTGTATACATCGGAAAAGGTCATTAGACGCTGCCGCACGGTAGTTATGTGTTTAGTATGTGTGATCATGAGACATTTCAAAGTGGCCTTAGTTCTCTAAAAGAATTAAATTTGCATGATATGATTAACTTTGGCGTGAATGTTTTGTAGTGTTTTGTATTGGTATAAAGCTAGGACAATCATTATAATTACAACGTGCACATTTGTCACATGCAGCGAAATGCAAAAAATTACAGAGGTCATGAAACTTTTGGACAGAAGGGACAAATCGGAAATTGGCTAAAGCTCGGGGGGACGGATTAAAAAAAATATCGGTAAACCGAAGATCAATCATTGCCGATATTGTAAATTTTCAATGAACTAATACACTGCTGGACAATTGCTAAGGACGGATCATAAACGGCTATATAGCGCATAAAAATGTAAGTGTAGTTGGATGCCAAGTGAAATAAAATAATGTCAGAATGCCAGGACATTACAAGAAAGACAATTTATTGTGCTCTGAAATCTAGAAAACTTTGGAACGTGTTCAAGGGACAAACAGGCCATTTTGTGCAGAATACGTAAACGTGAAAAAAATGCAATTACCGTCCGCAGGCGTTCCGGCGTAAGATGTCAATACGGGATATGGCCACCATGGAGGGCGATGCAAGATTCCACACGTCGTGTCATGCTTTGCACAACATTATCAAGCAGCTGTTGGGGTAATTTATCCCATTCCTCTGTCAGTGCACGGATGAGGGTGTCCTTGTTTATTGGAGGGCATTGGCGACCAGCAAGACTCCTCCCCAAAGCATCCCACACATTTTCAATGGGATTCAGATCTGGAGAACGCGCTGGCCATACGAGGCGTTGAATATCCTCGCTCTCAAGACACTCCTGGACAGCGAATGTTCGATGACATGTTGCGTTGTCGTCCATGAAAATGAATCTATTACCGACAGCACCACGGAACATGCAAGCATGAGGTAGCAGAACATGATTAATGTATCGTTGGCCAGTCATAGTCCCAGTTGGAAGCACATAGAGGGACGTACGGCCATTGATCACGATGCCAGCCCATAGCATGACACTACATGTCGGATATCGGTCCCTTTCTTGTATGTTTGCTGGACAATATGCAGTACCACTATCACGCCAGATCAGTTGTCGTCGACAATCAGACGATAGACTGTATCTACTCTCATCTGAGAAGAGGACAGCAGACCAGTCGTTATCAGTCCAATTGCGATGTTGATGGCACCATTGCAAACGGGCCGGTGACGTCTGGACAATGGGATGCACACAACAGGACGGCGGGCGTATAGTCCTCCTTCATGCAAACGTCTGGCGACAGTTTTTCGGGAGATCCGCTTGCCAGTAGCAGCCATAAACTGATTTGCTACCTCACTAGCTGTGCTGCACCGGTGTCTTTTTGTTGATAGCACTATGTACCGATCTTCTGCAATTGTCGTACTGCGAACACGACCTCCCCCGTGACGTTTGCTACACCCTCCATTTGTTTGAAATGATTTCCAAAGCCTTGAAACAACACTGTGGCTGACGTCGAACTCCCTGGCAACATCTGTTATTTTTCGCCCTTCTTCAATCTTGCCAATAATACGGCCACGCGTAAAATCATCTAGGTGATGTCAGGAAGATATACTGAAACTTACAAGTTCGTCAATTGATTCTTTCCCTTTCAACTTTGCGTTAGAACAACAACGGTCAATACGCGTCAAATCCTTTATATCTCTTATCAGCGCTATGACGTCACGAACAAGTTCGGCAATCCAAAATTTGCATACGCACAACACGTCTTACTGTATCCCGCACTTATGCTAATTTCCACATTTTCCTGCCTTCCATTTTATGGTTGCTATCGTTGCTATTGTCATCCGTCCTTAGCAATTGTCTGGCAGTGTATTTGTCAAGGTCTAACTAGTTTTATATGCTCTGTAATTTAACATGAAAGTTTCCAAATAAATATTAAAAAATATTTATACACATCTAAAACAAATACGAAACTAAATTTACTAAAGACTAAAGTTTAATCTTTAGTAAGTTGACATCAAAAACTGGAAAAAAAAAATCAATGAGAAGAATGCATTTTTTCTGGAATGATTTAGCTACATTTTCAATATTTAGTTTCAGGTTGGACAACCAAATTTTTTAAAAGTCTGACAAGTGGTTGTCGGTCAGTGGTCAACGAAGCTTTGATTTCACACACTTAATTTAGGAGAAAGCTTGTTCACAAACTTATGTGCTACAAAACACTGAAAGCAATTTTTTGGCAAAACTTTTCGATTTGTAAAACTTTCTTGGCAAAAGAGAATAAAAGGCTATCAAACTTTCACTCTTAAACAAAGACTTCAAATTATTATTAGATTGCAAATCTAACAATTCCAATTGTAAATTCTCCTCGGTATTTATTTATTTTATTTTATTGGAGGTTTAACGAACACCGTGAGCAACTCAGTGGGCTATAAGCAGTCACCCGTCCCTAATTTAGGGCCACTGATTCCAGAGAAGAGAGAGACCCAGCGCCGTAAGACAAACGCGACATCCATGCCCCACGGGATTCAAACCCGAACCCATGGCGGACGAAGGATCAGAAGCTATCGCTCAGACCACTGCCCCGGGGCGGCCTCATCGGCATCATCAACCGTAAAACTAAATGGATCCCACAATAACTGCAATGGTTTTTCATGCTTGTAAATATCACCAAAACGTCTTTCAAACTCAGCTTTCAACAAATTAATATCTGTGCTCAAACTAAAAACACAAAAGAAAAAAACAACTTATCAGACATGTTGTCCCGCGTATAATTACAAGATGGAAACCACAAAAATTTTTGCTCTACAAACTGTCACTTGAACAGTTTCAATTTCTATTGGAAAGATTTCAGATCATAAAACAACTCGTGTGTGAGTTTATCTTTAACTTGCAAATTAAAATTCAGTTGATTGAGATGGTCAGAACGTCTGTTACAGATGCAAGGTCCCACAACCAGGATGCGTTACCGTGGGCCATAGTTTGGTGACCCCTGATTCCGGTTTTACAAAAAATGCCTGTAGATTCCAAAGAATTTGAATTATTAAAATCCCCATAAAGCCTACTTAATAATAATGTACAGTCATAGTATAAAAAAATGCATCCAGGAGGAAGCAACCGACAGGAATGAAACTTGGTGAGTAGGTTTGACATTGTGAGACATGCAAGTGATTCAAGTATCACGCTTGGGCGCGCATGTGACGCAAGCAAGGAGGTGTAGTAACGCTGTGCCTGACCAGCTATATAAGGTCGTCCCTTTGCGCGGGCTTGCCATTCTGATTCATGCTGTTGTGTTGGTTGTATCTTGCAAGTTAAGTATGCCTTGCAGGAAAGTTCGAAAGCAATTCGAGCAGTTGGAGGAGTTCCAGAGGGGCAGCGTCTTTAGGCTCCAGGAAGCGAGATGGTCTTATCGCCATATTGTGCGCCATACAGGTCGTACAGATATCTCCATAAAACTCTGTTGTCGGCAGTGGATAGAACAAGGCACGCAGCAGCAACAGGAAGGGTCTGGGAGACCTGTACGAACCACGGAGAGAGAGGACCGACAGGTTGTCCGATATGCGCGGAGTCAGCCAACAGCCACGATTGCGGATATTCAGCCAGCACTGGTGCCCTCCATGCATCGTCCGATTACTGCCAGCACCATTGGCAGACGACTGCACGACGTAGGACTACACGCACGCAGACCGTTACGACAACTGCCCTTAACACCATTGCATGCCGCCAAAGACTGCAATGGTGTAGTTCCAGACTGTCAAGGAGCCACTCAGAATGACAGCGGGTGATCTTCAGTGACGAGTCCAGATTTTGTCTTGGAGGAGACGACCAACGAATCCGTGTGTGGAGGTACCATGGTCAGCGCCAAGATGAATGCTTTGTGGTCGAGCGTCACACGTCCAGAAGGCCTGGTGTCATGGTGTGGGGTACAATTGCCTACGATGACAGATTACCTTTGGTGTTCATTACAGGCACTTTGACAGTCCAACGTTACGTTAACGAGGCTCTGCAGCCAGTGACCCTACCTTTTCTGAACGCTCACTCCGGTGTGATTTTCCAACGGGACAACGCTCGTCACCATACTGCTGCTGTCCTGAGAGCTTGCCTCAAGGCACTGATACTCTGCCATTGCTGGTTGCATCGCCCGACCTGTCGCCGATTGAAAATGTGTGGGATGTTATTGTACGCTCTATTCGCACTCCATTCCTACCGCACAATCTGCAAGAACTGCGTGAGAAGATTCAAGCTGCATGGGATGGCTTATCGCAGGACACCATTAGGAACCTGTACAACTCCATGCTGAGACGTCTGGCATGCTGTGTGAGCAAGCATGACGGTCCGACGCCATACTGAGAGACACTACTTATTGGCGTGTAGTTCAATAAATATTGCCCGTATCAGTCCGAATGTTTAATCATTTATTGTTTCTGGTAACCTTTACCTTCCTCCCGAATACTATTGCAATCCGACACGTCCTTCTGGGTGCAAGTATATTTTTGAAGATGAGTGTATTAGCATCTTGGTGTCATACGTACCAGGTGCGTCGATGCAACTAATAATTGGAGTGGCCACCACTGGCTTGTATCACCTACTGTACGCGCTGAGGCATCGAATCAAATAACGTGTGAATGGAGTCCTGTGGAATAGCCTAGACTGTATTGACCGGCATCCAAAGTTCATCAAAATTTGCTAGTGGTACTGCTGCACCTGTCGTTTAAGCATGCCCCAGAGATTTTCTATGGATGATAAATCTGGCAATCTAGCCTGCTACAACCGAAGTGGAGCATTGTTATCTCTGAAGAAAGTGTGTTGTCGCTGCAACATGTGGTGTGGCATTGTCCTGTTGAAATACAGCCCTGGGGACGTCCTGCAGGTACGGAAGGGTGACTGACCGTAGAATATCATTGACCTAACGGGCACTCGTTATGATGGTGCGGACTCTCATGAGAGGTGATCTGCTTTCGTATCTGATAACACCCCAGGCCAAAATGCCTTGTGTTGGTGCGGTATGCCTGGTGACAATACACTTTTCCTGACACCTCTCGCCCTGTCGTCAGCGGACACAGGTGCGGCCACCATTTTCGCCTAAACGGATGCGCGTTTTGTCCGAGAATACGATATTGTGCGAAGTTGTAGCCGCGAAGTTATGCTTTGTTTCTCAGTTGTGTAAGAGCTAGAAACTTCTGTCGGCTTCCAAATGATCCTTGCTTTCCGGTCTTTTTCCAATGCATAACTTCGCCGCTACAGGGCTCAAATGCTGGTGCCACTGAATTCAAAATGCATTTTATTTCACAACATTGCTTCTAAATATCCGATCGGACAAATTCTTTCTGTCCTTCGATACCATTTATTACAAAGACAATTTTAGGGAGAGCTTCTTTTCCAAATAAAGCTTAGTTTTTCTGCCTAGCGGGGGAGTAAAGTGATTGCTATGTTCTCGATATCACTGCTTCTAAAAGTCCGATTTGAAAAATTCCATTTGCGTCGGGTAGAGTTCCTAGTGGAAAATGTTGTGCTCTTAATTTCTAAATTTTTTGGTATAAAGGACTATTTTGCAACTAGGGAAATAAGTGTGTATTTCTGTTTCCGATTTTCTTATAGCAGTATATGCGCTTCTGAGAACTCTTCTGGAAAAAAAAAATATTTTGCAGCCAGATACTGCTCACCACGGAAAAGTGCACATTTTCTGCTTGAAATAACGAACAGTTTTTCCAACTTCGGGTAAAGTTATTTAATCCCAGTTTTCATTACCTTCCCGTATCTAACTTAAACATTTGATGCGGAAGGCCTGATGACTACGAAACGGTCGACTGATAGAAACGAATTTAAAATAGAGAGTTATAAAATAGTAGATGAGATTAGAGACTATTACCGATAACGGTCAAAGCTCTTATTGCCAGTGAAAACACTTTTTTCTTATTGTAAAACCTTAATACACTGCCGGACAATTGCTAAGGACGGATGACAATAGCAACGATAGCAACCATAAAATAGAAGGCAGGAAAATGTGGAAATTAGCATAAGTGCGGGATACAGTAAGACGTGTTGTGCGTATGCAAATTTTGGATTGCCGAACTTGTTCGTGACGTCATAGCGCTGATAAGAGACATAAAGGATTTGACGCGTATTGACCGTTGTTGTTCTAACGCAAAGTTGAAAGGGAAAGAATCAATTGACGAACTTGCAATTTTCAGTATGTCTTCCCGACATCACCTAGATGATTTTACGCGTGGCCGTATTATTGGCAAGATTGAAGAAGGGCGAAAAATAACAGATGTTGCCAGGGAGTTCGACGTCAGCCACAGTGTTGTTTCAAGGCTTTGGAAATCATTTCAAACAAATGGAGGGTGTAGCAAACGTCACGGGGGAGGTCGTGTTCGCAGTACGACACCTGCAGAAGATCGGTACATAGTGCTATCAACAAAAAGACACCGGCGCAGCACAGCTAGTGAGGTAGCAAATCAGTTTATGGCTGCTACTGGCAAGCGGATCTCCCGAAAAACTGTCGCCAGACGTTTGCATGAAGGAGGACTATACGTCCGCCGTCCTGTTGTGTGCATCCCATTGTACAGACGTCACCGTACCGCCCGTTTGCAATGGTGCCATCAACATCGCAATTGGACTGATAACGACTGGTCTGCTGTCCTCTTCTCAGATGAGAGTAGATACAGTCTATCGTCTGATTGTCGACGACAACTGATCTGGCGTGATAGTGGTACTGCATATTGTCCAGCAAACATACAGGAAAGGGACCGATATCCGACATGTAGTGTCATGGTATGGGCTGGCATCATGATCAATGGCCGTACGTCCCTCTATGTGCTTCCAACTGGGACTATGACTGGCCAACGATACATTAATGATGTTCTGCTACCTCATGTTCGCATGTTCCGTAGTGCTGTCGGTGATAAATTCATTTTCATGGACGACAACGCAACATGTCATCGAACAGTCACTGTCCAGGAGTGTCTTGAGAGCGAGGATATTCAACGCCTCGTATGGCCAGTACGTTCTCCAGATCTGAATCCCATTGAAAATGTGTGTGATGCTTTGGGGAGGAGTCTTGCTGGTCGCCAATGCCCTCCAATAAACAAGGACACCCTCATCCGTGCACTGACAGAGGAATGGGATAAATTACCCCAACAGCTGCTTGATAATGTTGTGCAAAGCATGACACGAAGTGTGGAATCTTGCATCGCCCTCCATGGTGGCCAAATCCCGTATTGACATCTTACGCCGGAACGCCTGCGGACGGTAATTGCATTTTTTCACGTTTACGTATTCTGCACAAAATGGCCTGTTTGTCCCTTGAACACGTTCCAAAGCCTTCTGGATTTCAGAGCACAATAAATTGTCTTTCTTGTAATGTCCTGGCATTCTGACATTATTTTATTTCACTTGGCATCCAACCACATTTACTTTTTTATGCGCTATATAGCTATTTATGATCCGTCCTTAGCAATTGTCCAGCAGTGTATTATACAAAATACTAACAAAAAATTTCTTATGTTTATATACTTTCGCATTTGGTAGAGGTTTTTTCGAAAATAACTCCTTTAACATTTCACGAGATTTATCATGTTTTTCAACCATCGATAATTTGAACTGTTTAATTATTAAATTAATTAGAAGGTGTTAGATTTCAGATTCTAAATATTTGGTAAATCATGTATGGTAATCCGTGTAATTTGGTTAAAACATTAATTCTGGGGATAGAAATAATTTCGAGAAATACTATAAAGAGAAGAGTAACTTTACTTATTCATTTCTTAATAATAAAAAACTGGGCTTTGGGCGGATGATACGATTGGATGAATCATCATTGGACCAGTGGTTCGTTAGCCGAATCGGCATTGGATCAATCTTACCACTGGACGAATTGGCTTTGGACCAGTCGTACTACTGAACGAAGCGGCATTGGACAAGTCGTACCATTGAACTATAATCGTCATACCAAACGACATTGGACCAATTGTCCCCTTTAAGCGAATCGGCGTTGGGCTAATTGTCATTGGACAAGTCGTCGTGGACCAGTACTAGAGCGGCTGTGCTGTCTAGAGCGTTTTAGCATTTGTTTGACTTTTCCATTGCAGTACATAACATCAGCTTTCGAGAAGAGAAATTCATGAGAAGTTTCCAAAAATGCGCAGTTGCTAAACTTTGACCTAAGAGTAATATACTATGGTGATGCCAATCTTTATTTTTAAGCTATGGTTGTTATCAGAAGAATTATGATGTACAAAACGATTTTTCGTTATTACTGTGTGCGTGCGTGTGTGTGTATGTGTGGTTCTAAAGCGGCCCAAAATAAATCGGTTTGCAAAGTTAATGTGACAAACACAAATTCGGGAATACGTCCAAAACGAAACTACCGACCGATCGATTGAAGAGATTTTTCAGAGACATGTGCAAAGAGAAACACTAAGTCGACGTACCCAAGCAACACTGTGCTGGCTCCTATAGAAATATGCAAATGACGCCTGTACACCATCGAGCTGGCAGGCACACGACTTTGATGAATCTTGTTTTGAGAGGGGTGCGGCAATTGAAACTTGAATGTACTGTTAGTGGAAGAATGGCTCCGCACCATCGTTTAGAAGACTCTTTAAGTTGCATGACGAAGTAAATTTCTCCATCATCTTTTGTCTAATCCGGGTAACCTCACTCCGGAGTAAGCCGTTCTCTCAACTGAGCTACGCAGACGTATGCTCTTCCTTCTATCTGCCTTTAGACTATGTGCGTTCTGCGGAGCAGGCACGTCACCCCCCCCCCGAAAGAGGACCGGGGAATGGCCCAAAGGTAAGCCGGGAGCATGTGTCACTGTAGGCGGTCATCCCATGAAGAACGTGCATTTGAGAAATCCCAGACAATTTGCTTTGTGGAACGTAACATCACACAGATTTATTTTTCGAAGCGCTGAAGAAGGGATTCTCATTTTTTCCTATCTCGCGGTGTAGAAAGAACATCACACCATTGCGAGAAATCTAACAGCTGGGAAGTTTGGGCTCCAATATGACGAAGTAAATCTCTCCGTCATCTTTTGTCCACGCTGGACATCGAAACCGGGTCCCCTCACTCCGGAGTAAGTCGCTCTCCCAACTGAGCTACACGGACATGTGCTTTCACTGTTATCTGCCTTGATCTCATGTGCGTCCTGCGGTGCAGGCACGTCACAGGTGGGGATTGCAAACTAAGGTAGCTGAATGTGTCGAGGCAAGTGGTCTGCAATCTCTGGGGACAGTTCTAGGAAACCGAAACAATAACCAGAAATTTAGGACAAGGAAACACACGAGCCACAAGTCAAGATGACCGGTATCTTTCTCTAACAGCTCACCGCCATATAGGGAGTCGACAACCAGGCAACTTTCTCAGGAGCTCTGCTCTGCTACGGGAACCGCGGTATCGGGTCAAACAGTTTACAGAAGAGAGGTCTGTGTGCAAGAAAGCCAATGGTCTGTATTCCACTCACCGCATCGCACAAAAGGGTTCGTCTGAATTGTGCACAACACCACCACCCTTGGACCCCTGAACAACGGGCCTATGTTTTCTCAGTGACGAATCACAGTACAGGCTAAAAACAGATTCTCGGCGTGTGCACATTTGGGGAGGCGGGAAGCCGACGTCTTCCCTCCAACATCAGGGAAATTGACCACTACGATGGTGAATGTTCGTCTTGGCATCATGTTGGGTGGACGCCTGCACGTGTTTCCTGGAGGCACCCAGACTGCTGTGCGCTACAAGGATAATATCTTAGAGCCCTATGTACGGTTTTTCAGGGTATCTGTTGTCCCCCAGTTCCTTTTTATGGACGACAACGTCTCCCCATAGGGTTCGGCAAGTCTACGAACACCTGGAGAGTGAGGATGTTGAAGTGCCCCGCGAGATCTCCAGACTTGAATCGCAGAGAGCATGTATGAGATGCCCTGGGAAGAGCAACTGCAAGCCGACAGACCCCTCCCAGAACTCTCCCATGTCTCCTACGCGCCTTGGGGGAGGAGTGGCATTTATTACCCTCAAGCTCTCATTCATGGAATTGTAAGCAGCATATGAGCTCGTTGTGCATCTTGCATCGCTGTTCAGGATAATCACACTCTCTATTAGCCCTTCGAATTCCGCGTCACTTTCTACATCACTTTTGGACTGCCATTCTGTCACCCGCATGCTTCCCCCTTATGCGGTGACGGCATTCTTTTTCTGTTGTGTTTTGCTTCGTTATCGATTTATGTATGTCTGTACCAATTGTCATTAAACTCTGTCGTGTGGATTTTATTCATGATTAGTGTATTCACGAATTTGTGTTTGTCCCGTTAATTTTGGATATCAGTGTAATTGCGGCCTCTTTTTTATTGCAATTTTTTTGGAAAAAATCAAACCACACCATGCTGTTTATAGACATTCGTTACTTGTGCTTCTGATAAACAAATGCTAGTCATGAAAAACAAAGCAACACTGTATCTGAACTCATCAAACACTTTCTGATAACATCAAGAGGAAGAAACTTCTATTAAGAACTTCCCTCTTAAGTGGAATTATAAAGGTTACATAGCAGTACCTGTGACGTATACTCTAATTTAACTTTCCGTTTTTAGTTTGAGTTCATTCTGCTTTAGCGTTTTTCAAACTTAACGTTATATTTTCTCTCTCGCAAGAGCATGGTTGGCAGCACCTTGAGGTCGAAACGTACACTGGCGTGCAAAAATTAAGGACAAGACGGTTTTTCGAATGTAACGTCGTGCAGAAGTGCTCCACATCGACTCAAATCATACCATAAGATCCCCAAGATGTAAGAATATGGGACAAGTGAGCAAAACCGTCCAAACAAGGAATCCAAAGGATACAAAGGCACTTTATTGAAAAGGTAGCTTCGAGCACAACTGGACAGAAGACAGAAACGTCCATGTGACAGGCGGCTGCCAAGAAAAATCCAGTCTTTAGTAGGTTATATGATCCCCCCGACTGCGTTGCAGGATTTACAACGTCTGTTTATGCTGAGGACGAGGTTGTCAAGGAGCTGTTGAGGCATCGCGGCCCATTCCTCTTGTAGCACCAATCGCAGCTGCGGAATCGTTGCTGGCGGCTTGTGACGTGCTGCCAATCGTCTCCCGATAAGGTCCCACACGTGTTCGATTGGATTTAGGTCCGGGAACTTTGCGGACCAATTCTTGTGTTTAATATCTTCACTCTCCAACAGCTCTGCGACAGCCACTGTACGATGAGGTGTAGCTTTGTCGTCCATGAACAGGAACTCAGGACCCACAGCAACTCTAAACAGACGCACGTGAGGTAGGAGAACCTCGGTACAATAGCGGACACCAGTGACTGAACCTCTTTGGAAGATGTGGAGGTCAGTACGGCTACCAAGCATGACATTGCCCCAAACGAGAACTCCGCCACCTCCAAACCGGTCCCTTTAGATGATGTTGGAGGTGTGATTGCGTGTTCTCTGCTCTCTCTAGATGTGTATACGTCCAGAATCTCATGTCAGACTAAATCGGCTCTCATCCGTAAAGAGAACTCGACCCCATTGCTGTTGCCGCGGAACTACTTCGTAGTTCGGGTCACATTGTTTGCGGCCTAATTAAAATTTAAAGACCAGTAGTAATTTACCTAAATTATTTTTTTTTACTTAATTTAAATTATTTTTCTTTTGCTCCCTTCCTGCCTCATAAACCCCCTTTTCCCCACGGAAGCAGAAAACCCAGGTGGTCAAAACGGTTTGCCGGACACCCGTGAAGAATGACCAAAGGAATTCACCTTCTTTTCACTCTTATGAGAAAAAGCACGGCATCCGCAAAATTTAAGAAATGTCCCCAGTACTATCGTTGCTGGTGGGACAATACATCCTGGTATTTCAGAAGGCACAGGCAAGAATCCGGAACACGGTCAGATGAATAGGCAAAGTTGCGGTTTACGACCATCTCCTTGATGAGAGAGGCACCAGCGAAAGTCGTAAAGTACATCGCGGTGTCACAGAAAAGTCGTAACTCTGGCAGCGGAAAGCCCCTTTAAATTCCTCGCTATTCATCTGAGCGTAAAATAGGCCTTATGGAATTCACAAAAGGTACCACCTGCACAACAGGCCAGCTGCCGCGAAAAGGTAGCCAACTGGACCAGAGGTCCAACCAATAGCCGCTAAGCCCGAGCACTGGTCAGATCAGCTGACCAATCCGGACCCCAGGCGAAGAGTACGTAGAAGATGGTAGGCACGCCCCTATCACGTGAAAATTAAAGGGACGGAAATATATACACAGACACGAGAGAAGATGGGGCGATCATATGGAAAAATTCGTATCACGATCAGATAGAGAAAAAATGCGTAGCAGATTCATGTTCGAGATGGTTATCTAGAGATGGTAGTCGAAGTACAATTTTCAGAGATAGTCGAGGATGAGACGTATGAGGCTTAGTTAGGAAACGGACATAGTATGCGGTCTCAGCTGTGGTAGTCGATAGATCCAGAGTCAACATCCACGCAAGTTTTCATTTACCAGCGTGGGGCTTCAACGAGCGACCACACCAACGACAGGAAGTTAAGATGACGTTATTTTCCCCAACTCCAGTTCCCATGTTAACTAGATATATACATATGCAAGGTCGCTATGCCTCCTCGAAATAGATTGAGGGAGTTAATTTAAAGTTTAGCTCAAGGGTGTGACAGGCGTACGCAGCAGTTGACCAGTACACATGGCTAATTCTAATGTTTTTTTAATTTAACGTAACTTTTATTGGGCCTCCACCTAAAGGATGTAATTGCTTATATATACTTTTTCTATTAATAAACATTGTTAATTACTTAACCTGGTGTAGCTAACTTTATAGGCTGTGTATATTCCTCTAAATTCACAATTTGCGGCATATGGGTTTTTTACGAATACCTCGTAACGAGCCCATATGAAACACAACGCGACGTCCGTAAACTTTGAGATTGGGTTCTTTACATTTATGGGAACGCAACCTCACTGTTTATCCAATTAGACGAGTATTAAGTATTCCGCGACCACCGTACAACCGGGGTCATGGTAATATTGCTGATGTGTCCAGTTCTTGTGTTCCTGGCACCACAGAAACAGCCGTCTCCGATGGGCAGGCGTTAATGGCACACACCGTACTGGTCGTCGTGCAAATAGACCACCTTTGCGCAGCCTCCTGGCCACGGTAAAACGCGATAACGGACGTCCAGTTGTCTGTTGCATGTGCCTTGCGATTTCTCCCGCTGACTGCCGTCTGTTTCTTCTCGCCTGTAGGACAATATACCGGTCGTCCGCCGCCGTGGTTGCTCGTGGACGACCACTGCTAAACTCTCGGACAGCTGTTCCTGTCGTTTGAAATGCTCTCCAAGCTCATGAAACGATGCTGTGAGCGATCCCGAACTCCTCGGCCACACTAGTCACACTTCGACCTTTTTCCAACTTCCCAATGACGCGACCTCAGGTAAAGTCATCCAGATGTCGTCTACTGGATTGCCTGTTGGCCATATCACACGGTGGCAGCAACTCGACGTCGTTCAAACCGATGTACACCGTGCAATAGTTTTCACCGAATTGCTGAGCGTACACCGCCCGTGTGCTTTATACCCTACCGACACTCCTCCCTCCCTCATACGTCATGCTTCATATATGCGCATGCCCTACCGTACCGGACTCTAGTCTATCTCCTGAGTTTGGTCCGTTCTGCCTGCTCGTTCCTCTGTTATGCTAATTTCTCCTCTTTATCCTTAATTTTTGCACACCAGTGTATGACGTGTGTATGTGTCTGATGAGAACTGAAAGTTATATAATGTTTGAGCAGCAGCAAACAGGTAGAGATGATGGATGTTATAATGCTATAAACGTGGAAGCGGGGTTGCTTAATTTATGTTTGATCTATTTGAAGGCTGGGTGTTATATCTTTAGTGTTGTTCCTTAATCAAGTGTGCTGATTATTAACACACATTAGTTAGATTAAGTTAATACTATTGAAAAGTGAGTTATAGTTGTGCCTTGTTGAAGTGCCAAGAAAGTTTTGGCTGAATAAAGACTCACAGTAAGTAACCTTTTCTTGAAGTTCTTGTGTGACTCCTGTTCCACTGTAGCTGAAGTATTTAAGAACTGCTTTATATAGTGTTTAGTCAGCCATATATACACGAACATTACATACCTTCAAATACCGACGCTGGTTAATGCAGGAACATGTGTTTGTTAAACACGTGGCCTACGAAACATATTCTCCTGTTTCCCGTTTATTGAAGCACCTTGCGAAAGGGATCCACTAATGCACAAGACGACGTACGTTTCCAACTTTTTTTTTTTTTTTGATTGGAGGTTTAACGACCACCGTGAGCAACTCAATGGGCTATAAGCAGTCGCCCGTCCCTAATTTAGGGTCACTGGTTCCAGGGAAGGGAAAGAGCCAGTGCCGTAAGACAAACACAACATCCATGCCTCACCGGGATTCGAACCCGTACCCCGTTCGGACGAATGATCAGAGGCCATCGCTTAGACCACTGCGCCACAGGGGCGGCGTTTCCAACTTTAAGTAGTTTTGTTTATTTATTTATTGTTCCTTTCCTTTGTAATACAGCAGGCCAGGCGAGCTGCGCACAAACTCCCACGGCTTTCCGGCTGCGACCGGAATCCCCTTCTCCCCCGAAGCTCATAAACTGATATAAAAACAACAAAAACAGAAACTCCATTCAGACAAAGAGCAGACGTACCTGCTTCTTAATCTGATGTCCTTGCTCATTGCACATTATGCTAGGTAAGCTTGTAACGTATAACAGGGGTGACGTACATTTCTAGACGGCAAGTACTGTAGCAGTGATAAGCACTTGTCGGTGTAGCTTGATTAGGACGGCATTCAACTCCGGAGCAGGAGGATGTGAGGTTCGAGTGCGCCACCGGCAAATTTGTGTTTTCAAAAGATGTGTACATAAAATGTTTTATCCAGATACCTGCGAATTTATTTTAGTGAAAATTTCCTTCTGAGGGACATAACTGAAATTTTGTAAGACTCTTAATAGTTCTAGTGAAAATTCTTGCTATATTTTTCCCGGAAAAACTGAAGCTAGATCGAAGACAGAAAAATACACTTGAGTTTTAGAATTAGCTATAACATACCGAAATACGGGGTGCGGCTATGAAATAACGAAATTGTGCTTGTGGCGAATGAAACGCGCGCTGCACATCAAAAATGAGCTCGGGGGTCATTCACCTGGAACTGCCTGTAACTGGAAATGAAAAGTTCATCTCACTCTTTGCATTAGTTCGGTGGCACGCGTCAATGAAAGTAGACATGTTTGTCTCGCGTTGGGGTAATGATGAGTTCAAGGATTGAAAAAGGAATAAATGTGAAATTTCTGGTGAAGTTAAAGAGAAAACGCCTACTGAGTCTTTTTGTATGTTAAGTGAGGCCTACGGAGAAGAATACATGTCACGTGCGCGTGTTTTTGCGTGGCCGGGAGGACATTGAAGACGTCGAATGCCCGAGGCGCCCGAGCACTTCGAAACCAAAGACGATGAGTACAAAATCTGCGCAATTGTTTGAAATATTAGACTGATGGCAGAAATGATAAAGAGACTGTTAAGCAAATTTTACATGAAAATCTGAACATGACAAAGGTTTCACGCCCCCCCCCCCCCCAAAAAAAAAAGCAAATCATAAACTAATTTGTGCTGACATTCTGTGGCAAATGGAGTCAAAGTGGTACCACTTATGTTGAAGCCTGGTTCTTTCAGTACGACACTCAAACAAACAAGAAAGATGACACCGAATTTTTGGTTGTAATGAGCACGTCTTTTGAATCCGTTCTGATTCGAATTAAATTTATCAAAGCTATTAGAAGTCAATGGAACCGGTATGGAAAACAGTAGTATCTGATCGAAGGAAAGAAGTTTTTCAATCGAGTTTTTAGTCCCGCAGATATTTCTGTTAACGGAAACGTGAACTTACACCCTCTGGTGGCAGACTTGTGCGTTAAGAAAAATTTGAAATGATATGAGAAACTATTCGCAGCGGAAACGCTCTCCGACAAAGAACAAATTTTTCAAATCGGACTCTTAGAAACAGAGATATCGACAAAAATACGATATGCACCTATGTAGCCTGGCGGGAAAACCATGCATTATTTTAGAAACAAAGTATTCTCAAAGGGTTTTCTGATGTGAGCGGTGTCAGTCCCCAAAATAATTTCTTCATTCTAGTTTTCAGGAGCTCAGAGTTTTCTGCAAATACATCATAAGCACAAAGTGACGCTGACGTCCCTTGGTGGCCAAACCATTCTTTACCAAAAATTAGAAATATATGCAAAAGATTTCCCATCAGGAGCTGTATCCGCTGCAGAAAGAATTTTTCAAATCGGAGTTTTAGAAGCAGAGATATCAGGAAAAACACAATTTATTTTTAAGCCCCTAGCGGAAAATCTAGCGTAACTTGAAAAATGACTATACCTAAAATAGTCTTCGATATAAATGAAACAGAAAGGTAAAAGAATTTTTTTCAATCGGATATTTAGAAGCAAATATATGGAATAAGGGATGTAAGGTCAGGTGATGCGTAACATCACAGCCTCTCCTTGAAAAATGTCAACCCCGCCTTCTCGTGGTGCATCCTGTTCCCACTAAAGGGGCTCTGACGACCGCCAATAGCGGTATAACTATACCATCGGGATTAGAGGAAATTCTATCCCACACTCACCAACCCGCTTTGCCAGCGTGGTGAGTTATGGCCAAACCCCTCCAAAATGACTCCACAACTTAAATCTTGGCCCTCAGTCTCCGGCAGCTGGAATGTACCTGGCCAAGGCAGCGGCCAGTGCGACATGAAGGCAGAGGGTGCTAAGAATCCCCGGAGGACCGGACTAGGCTGCCATCTGATGCTGACCTTGGCAACGTACAATGGACGCTCCCTATCTTCTGATTCAAGGCTTCTTGAATTGGAAGAGGAACTACAAAGGATCAAGTGGGACATCGTGGGGCTAAGTGAGGTAAGGAGAAAAGGAGAAGATCTCATCGAACTGAAAAGTGGACATCTCTTCTACTATCGTGGGACAGATACTGGCAGAACTAGTGGTGTTGGATTTATAATAAACAAGAAACTGAAGGATAAAGTGGTAGAAGTTGAAAGTTCCTCTGACAGAGCTGCACGACTTGTTGTCCAACTCTCGAAAAGATACCAGGCTCAGATTATTCAAACTTATGCACCCACCACAAGTCATCCTGAAGAAGAAATTGAAGAATTTTATGAGGAAATTTGTCATCTAAATAATAAAGGTAAGCAGCACTTGAAAATAATTATGGGAGATTTCAATGCAAAAATAGGGCAACGGCAACAGAATGAAACTTCAGTAGGTAAATTCGGTCACGGCAACAGAAACCAGCGTGGAAATACTCTCGTTGAGTTTGCAGAGGCAGAGGGGTTTTTCATCTTGAACTCCTTCTTCAAGAAAAAGCCACACAGGAAATGGACATGGAGACATCCAAATGGGACGACAAGTGAAATTGATTTTATTATGTGTAACAAAAAATTCGTCATAGAAGACTGCAGTGTGCTAAACAAGTTCAACACAGGTAGTGACCATAGATTGGGGAGATGTAAGATGCACCTCAACACTAAACTTGAACGTGGCAAGCTCATAAGACAAACAAAATCTATTGACATAACCAACCTTAAAAAACACCATAATACCTTCAAGTTGGAACTGAAGAACATGCAGGTTCTCTGCTTTAGAAGGCCTAACATCGGAAGAAGTGGACATCTCTGAAGTTAACAGAAAAGTAACCAAAGCTCTTATGGAAACAGCAACAAAATTAGCTGGGTCTAAGAACAAGTTGCATGTAAATAAATTATCAGGAAAAACGAAAATGTTGATGCAAAAAAAGAAGAGAGATGAGGACAACTAAAGAAGATGTGACTTCCAAAGTGGAATATATAGAGCTATGCAAGACAGTACGAAAAAGTATCACTGAAGACGTAAGAAAATTCAACTGTGAACTAGTGAGGAAAGCAATTGAAAACAACCAAAGCCTAAAGATAGCAAAGGGACATCTCAGTAAGGGAAGAAAACAGATTATGGCACTGAGAAAAGAAGATGGTTCTGTAACAAGAAATAGAGGCGAAATTTTGATAAGAGTGAAAGATTTCTACTCCAAATTATATGAAAGGGATGATACATGCACTCCAGACATCATGAAAGATACCAGTACCAGAGTTCCTCCAGTCCTTCCAGCAGAAGTTGCACATGCAATCAAGAACATGAAGCGGGGAAAAGCTCCAGGAGAAGATGGAATTACTGTAGACATCATACAAGAAGCAAGTGGAGAAATCGAAACAGTACTCGCCCAAATTTTCACTCGATGCCTTAATGAAGGAAAGATTCCTGAGGATTGGAACACCGCTACAATGATCCTGCTACATAAGAAAGGTGACATTGAGGATCTCGGAAACTACAGACCTATCAGCCTCCTATCAGTGGTTTATAAAATCTTCACTAAAGTTCTTTCACACCGCTTGAAGGTGACACTGGACATGGCTCAACCGAGAGAACAAGCTGGATTCAGGAGTGGCTACAGCACAATAGATCATATCCACGTGCTGAGAGAACTAATTGAAAGAGCGAGGGAATATGAACTTCCATTGTGCATGGCTTTTATCGATTATGAAAAAGCCTTTGATTCGGTGAAACCATCAGCAGTTACAATGGCTCTGAAAACCTGCGGTATTGAAGATGCATACATTAATATTATTAATAACATCTATGAAAATGCAAGTGCAAAGATTAGGCTGTTTGAAAATACAACACACATAAAAATTGGAAAGGGAGTGAGACAAGGTGACACCATATCTCCGAAGCTCTTTAATGCCACATTGGAGGGTGTTTTTCAGTCACTGAGCTGGGAAAACAAGGGGATAAAGATTAATGGAGATTATCTAACCCACCTTCGTTTTGCTGATGACGTAGTCATTTTTGCAACTACCCCATCAGAGCTGCAGAGTATGATCCAGGAACTTGCTGACAAGAGTAAAGAAGTGGGATTAAAAATGAACTTTCAGAAGACAAAAGTGATGTTCAATGCTTTTACAAGAAATGAAGATTTATCGATTGATGGAGAAAAGGTGGAGATAAGAGGACACGTACGTTTATCTTGGACAGCAGATATCAAGTGAGGGTCACATTGATGAAGAAATTAATCGGCGTACAAAACTTGCCTGGAGAGCTTTTGGAAGAAACAGCATAATTTTCAAGAGCAATATGCCATTATGTCTTAAAAGAAAAGTGTTTGATCAATGCATCCTTCCAGTGCTTACGTATGGTGCAGAGACGTGGACCTTAACTAAAAGAGACATACAAAGGCTGCAGACAACTCAAAGAAGCATGGAGAGGTACATACTTGGTGTAACCAGGAGAGATAAGAAGAGGAACTCGTGGATCCGAAAAATGACAAGAGTGGAAGACATCATGATCAGAGTTAAATCCCTGAAATGGCAATGGGCTGGACATACTGCCAGAAGGACAGATCATCGATGGACAGCCGAAATTTTAGATTGGATTCCAAGGGACAGGAAAAGACCCAGAAGAAGACCACATGGGAGATGGGTGGATGAAATTCGAAAGTATGCAGGGGTGACATGGAGGAGACTGGCACAAGACAGACCGTTGTGGAGGAAACTTGGGGAGACCTTCGTGCAGCAGTGGATTGATAATGGTTGACAATGATGATGATGATGATATGGAATAAAATAATAAAATGTATTTTGAATTCGATATCACCTGAATTTACGCCCTCTAGCGGCGAAATTGTGCATCGTTAAAAATTAAAAAAAATAAATAAACGAAATGAAGGATCATCATTGGCACATTTTAAGCTTCCCAGTGCAATTTTTTTCTTCAAAGCGGACTAATAGTTGCTAGACATTTTGCCCACAGACGGACGGACAAAGATCTTTTTTATAATACAAAAGACGTGCTAAAAAACAGTCGATGCATTAGAAAACACCAACGTCACGTCACCATGGATGAAGAACGTACGGCAAACCAAGTCCAAGTTCAACGAAACGTAAATTATTTTCTTTTACAGAAATGGTATAATTATGGCAGAATGTGTTCCCAGCAACAGTGAACCAGCATTACTACAAAGAGAAACTGGGAACTTTGAGGGAGCGAATCAGAAGAAAGAGGCCACAGTATGGGAAAATGGCTTCATCCTTCACCAGAACAACACGCCAGCACATTCAGTGATTTTAGTTAACCGAGAAACGCACCACAGTACTTGAACATATTGCATATTCCTCGTGCGACTTTTTTCTTTTCCCTAAAATCGAGTATGTATTTAAGGGAACTCGTTTTGAGTCAGATTGAAGAACAGAACGAGCAAGCTTCTCAAAGGAATAGCACCAAACAAGCAGCAGCACTGCGTTGCCCAGTGGAAAATTAGAACGCATTGGTGTGTTGGTACGAAACGGGAGTATATCAAGGGTGCAGTCGAGGCCTGGTGAGAACTAACGGCACCATGCTACTTTTTAACTAACTGAATCGGGCTTTTTAAAATTTATTTATTCAATCGTCGCCCGTCGAAATAGACATTTTTAAATACAAATAATCTTAACCGAGTTTTTCCTCTTTCTTCTTCTTCTTCTCTCTCTCTCTCTCTCTCTCTCTCTTCAATTTTTTTTTCTTTTCATGGTGGCTATACACAAATCCGTAGACCTTTTGTTTTCGAAACTATCTCAGAAATAGCCAATGAAGTGGCTGCTAGACATTGTATATCTACGTATACACGCGTGACAGCGTTCGTATGTGTTTTGTGTGTGTGTGTGTGTGCAAAATAGAAAAATAGTAAAATACAAATTTATATATATAAATATATACATATAAATTGTCATTTTTTCGGATCCACGAGGAAGACATCATGATCAGAGTTAAATCCCTGAAATGGCAATGGGCTGGACATACTGCCAGAAGGACAGACCATCGATGGACAGCCGAAATTTTAGATTGGATTCCAAGGGACAGGAAAAGACCCAGAAGAAGACCACCACATGGAAGATGAGTGGATGAAATTCGAAAGTATGCGGGAGTGACATGGAGGAGACTGGCACAAGACAGACCGTTGTGGAAGAAACTTGGGGAGACCTTCGTCCAGCAGTGGATTGATAATGGTTGACAATGATGATGATGATGACATATAAATAGTTCAATCAATTAGTAAAATAACAACAATGCCAAGAGATAAATACAAACCCTGATTTTGTATTCATTTCTTGACATTGTTGTTACTGTATTTACTGTTGAATGTGCTTGTATTATTTGTATGTACACTGAAGAGCAATTGAATTAGAGACAGCTGACGTTATGCAAATGTGGCGCTGTGGGCTGCCCTGTAAACGGAAACCACATGACGTATGCAGCGATCCGACAATATAAGGAGTGATGCGACGGGAATCAGTAAGAGTCGGACGCAGTATGGGTAAGACGAAGGATCTAAGCGCATTTGATCGTGGGCAAACTTTCGAAGCCCGACGAATGGGTCACTCCATCTCAGAAGTCGTGCAGGCACTGGGATTTTCACGAGCCACTGCCTCACGGGTGCACCGTGAGTACATCGAACCCGGTAAAACCATCCCTGCAAGGGCCAACTGCCGTGCACAACAGCGTGTGGATGAGCGGGGTCATCGTCGGCTAGCTCGTATTGTAACAGCGGATAGACGGGCCACAGTGCAAGAAATCACTCGGCAATTTAACGCTGGTAAAAACGTGTAAACAGCCACACCATCCAGAACCATCTCCTCGCTATGGGGTACAGAAGCCATCGTCCCACGAGGGTACAGCTGCTGACCGCACATCACAGGGTGCAAAGATTAGCATGGGCGCGGGAACATCGCCACTGGACCCTGGACATGTGGAAAAATGTTGCCTGGACTGATGAGTCGAGATTCACGTTGGTACATGCGAATGGCAGGATATGAGTACGGCGCAAACCACATGAAGCGATGGAACCTTCTTGCCAGCAGGGTACTCTTCAAGCTGGTGGGGGTGGCATTCTCGTTTGGGACTGTTTACGTGGACTGAAATGGGATCCCTGGTACGTGTGACATCGTCCCTCACAGGTCAACGTTACCTGGATATCCTGGACGACCATTTGCTCACGTTTGTGCGTCTTCAACATCCTACTGGGGACCTCATCCTGCAACAAGACAATGAATGCACCGTGCCATCGCTCCCGAATTGTATCCGAATGGTTGGATGAATACTCCACCGATGTGACCTCGCTTCCTTTGCCAGCTAGGTCACCTGACCTCAATCCCATCGAGCACATCTGGGATGCCATCGAGAGAGATGTTCTAGGCTCTGACCCCCCTCCATCAAATCTTCGTGAACTGTGGGAGCTTGTTCAGGAGTCGTGGATCCGCATGGCTTCCCAACGCTTACGGTGTCTTGTCGAGTCCATGCTGAGACGAATCGCCGCCGTCATAAGGGCGAAAGGTGGTGCTACACGTTACTAGACAAGTATCTCTAATTCAATTGTTCTTCAGTGTATATATACATATATACACTATATTGACACGGACACCCATTCAAAAGCAAATGAACGGATCCGCTGCGTTGTTAAGATGCGCGGTACAGCTGCAGCTGACAGCGATCATATCGCACTGTGAGGTTGAGTGAAAATGTCGCTGCGAGAGGAAACTGACTTCGAGAAAGGAAAGATTGTTATGTGTTATATTCGTGGGTTGTCCATAAGAGAAAGCTAGAGGCGTTTAAACATACCCAAGTCAACTGTTTTGGATGTATTGAATAAGTGAAAGACACGTGGCGTGCCTGAAGCAGCAAAACGTACCGGCAGACCAAAGAAAATCAGTGATAGAAGACGTCGAAGCTTCAGGAGAGTCGTTACAGCTAATCGACGGAGTACTGCACAAGACCTCAGTGTACAGGTGAGTAAAAATGCTGGAACCTCGGTATGTACATGTACCATTCGCAGAGAACTTCATTCCATGGGTTACCGTGGTCGTGCGGCTGCTCATAAGCCTTTCATCTCCACTCGGAATGTAACACGTCGTTTAGCATGGTGTAAAGAACATTTACACTGGACCGTAGATCAATGGAAACGGATCCTATGGACTGATAAATCCAGATACACGATCCATCAGTCTGATGGCCTTGTGTGGGTATGGCGGCAGCCGGGGGAACGCTATTTACCACAGTGTACCGTTACTAGGGCCAAGTTTGGAGCTGGCAGTGTATTCGTGTGGGGGTGTTTTTCGTGGTATGGTCCCGGCCCATTGGTTATCGTGGACAAACCTGTTAACCAGCACGTCTATTTCGATATTGTGGACAATTATGCCCTATCAACTCTGTGGCAATACCATGAAAGCGAGCCTTGTTGGTACCAGCAGAATAATGCACCGAGCCATAAAGCAAAGACTGTTACGGCGTGGTTTGACAATAATTCCGTATCGTGTGTGGACTGGCCAGCACAGAGCCATGATCTTAATCCCATAGAGCACCTATGGGATGAATTAGAGCGCCGCATAAGAAGTTTGGAACCAAGGCCTACTATCGAGCAACAGTTAGCGGCAGCATTATGTACTGAATGGAAGCACATACCTATCGCTGTGTTCGAAAACCTTGTCGAAAGCATGCCAAAGGTGAACCGACACGGTACTACTAATGTATGTCAATAAATGCTATGTTGTGTTTCTCTTCTAGGCGTCCGGTGACTTTTGTCAATAGTGTGTGTGTGTGCGTGCGTGCCTGTGTGCGTGTGTGTGTGTGTGTGTGTGTGTGCGCGTGCGTGCGTGCGTGCGTGCGTGTGTGTGTTTGTGTGTTTGTGTGTGTGTGTGTGTGTGCGTAAGTAGTTGACCTGCGACTTTGGTATTCATAGGATACGCAAATCAGGCAATATCGCAGAAATGAAAAACATTTCGACGTCATAGGTGCATGCGTATCGTGTCTAAGCAAATAAGATCATGCAACGTCAAAGACCGGAAACCTAACGGGTTTTTTGTTATAAGCGCCACGAGGCTCGGTCGGCAAGTCAGCGTTTGTCCAACAGTGGGTAAAGATGCCTTGTCCTCGTGTAAGACAGTCGTACAGTCGAGTACAACAGAGGTCGCATTATCGGCATGAGAGCCAGGCTTCGCTCCAGAATACTGCCGGTTATGTGGGGCGCAGTGTGTCCGTAGTGGCAAGAGTGTGCAGGGAATGCTACGAAGAACGGCGTAGGATACCAACAAAAAGTTCTGGATATCGTACACAGACAATACTAAGGGAGAAGCGTCATCACATGAGGTTGTTTTTGAGTGACCGTTCTGCATCATCAACGGCGTTGGCGCAGCATTGGCGAACTGTGACAGACTGCAGGCTTGTAGGCCCTTCCTCAGTCTATCTTCCTTTGACACCGCAGCAATGGACTGCTAGGCTACAGTGGTGCTTTGAACGAAGGGATGGGCGTGACGAATGGCACAATATCTTGTTCTCGGTCGAAACGCGCTTCTGATTAGACGTAAATGATGACAGCATCTGTGTCCGCCGACGACAGAGGGAAAAGAATCAGGAAGAGTGTATTTGCATCACGCATACTGCCTGATGCGAATACACTCTTCAGGTGGTATCTTGTGCTATCGGGTACGTAAGCAGATCACCTCTCGTGAGAGTACGTTACTACCATAACGACTGGCCGTAGAATGTCATTGCCCGTTACTTCAATGGCATTCTACGGCCGGTCGCCTTTCCGCACCCGTAGGACATCCTCATGGAATTTTATCTTCTTTGCTGAAAAATGCCTCCGCAACCAAGTGGAAAGGCAGTGAAAAAAGCTGGCAAGGCACAGAAGGCTGTGCGTGCAGGCGATAAGAAAAAGCGCAAGAAGAAGAGAAAGAATTCTTCGCCATTTACATCTACAAGGTACTCAAGCAGGTTCATCCGGACACTGGAATTTCCAGCAAAGATATGTCTATTATGAACAGTTTCGTGAACGACATCTTTGAGCGCATTGCTGCAGAATCTTCGTGTCTGGCACACTACAACAAGCGATTCACCATCACCAGCAAGGAAATCCAAACTGCTGTCCGACTTCTGCTTCCTGATGAGTTGACGAAGCACGCAGTGTCAGAAGGAACCAAGGCTGTTACCAAGTACACAAGCTCCAAGTAAGAAAGTGCATTTTGAAAAAAAAAATAAAAAAAAATCAGCAGGACGGTGGCACACAGGAAGTTGCAGCGACAGCAGGTGCCTTCTTCAGGGATAACAACGTTTCACTTCCGCCGTGGCCGGCTAGATCGCCAGATTTGTCACCCATAGATCTCTGAGACATGCTCAAATAACAGGCGACCATTTGCCGGCAATTCTTGATGCACTTTGGACGCGGGTCGATACAGCCTGGATGGCTATTCCACAGGACTCCATTCACACATTATTTGCTTCGATACCTAGGTGTACAGCAGGTGACACAATCCAAAAGTGGCCACACCGATTATTAGCTACATCAACGCACCTGGTACGTATGACACCGAGATACTAATCATTTCTTTTGTGTTGCCTAATGAATATATCCTGTAAAAGTGAGTCTTATTGCTCGACTATTTTCAGGTTTTCTGTTTTTCATGAACTTGAGTATACAGGGTTCTTAGAAAAGTCCGTTTACCCTCTCTAACTGTTAAACCGCGTATCTTACCGCCCCGAAAGTATCGTGTACCTATAGGAAAGTGACCATGCGCAATCGATCAGACATGCTTGTAGCGCCCCTACTGGCGAAATACGGAACTTAGCAAGACTAACTCAGAAACCAAGAAGGATACGCAAAAAAGTCTAATTACAAAATGAAAGAGCGGTGTTTAATTAGTACAAAACGACACTTGGTTTAACAAAATCACTTACAGAAAAGACAAGAAAACGCGAACAAAGCGTCAGATGTCCGGCTGCTAGCACGCGACAGCAACAGAAAGTGCTGTTCGAGATGCATTTCTGTCCCAAGTCCAGATGTGTATTTGTGGGGTAGTGTCAGCATTAGCACGAGAGGTCGTCGCATAGAGTCTCTTCTGTCCTCGGCCTCTCTGTGCCTTTTTAACACCGGTGCTGACACGTACTTCCATGAGCCGACAAGATCCTTCAGTGCGATCGATTTGACCTTGGGATCACCATCGATTATTGCTGATTGGTCGTGGACGGTGTGTAATTACCTCCACGGGAGTGACCATTTTCCGAGTTTGCTCTCGCATCATACGAACATGCCATCTACTGCCTCCCGCCCTCCTCGGTGGAGGATGGAGCGTGTGAGATGGGAGGTCTTCACACCGTCAGTATTGATATCTTCTTCAATGGTGACCCAAGAGTCAATCGACGCAGCGGTTCTTGATGTCACAAATTGTATTCTTCAGGCAGCTGATCTTTCTATATTAAAAACATCTACGACACTCTCCAGAAGTCCGAAGCCTTGGTGGAACCCTGAATGCGCAGCTGCTAGAAGAGCTCAACATAAGGCCTGGTCTACGTTTCGGCGTTATCCAACCGATGCTAATCTCGTTACATTCAAACGAGCAAAATCCTATGCTCGGTTGGTGCGTCGACGTAGCAAGAGGGAGTCTTGGATCCAGTATGTGTCATCTCTCACTTCACGTGCCAGTTCGAAAAGTGTGTGGGACAAGATTCGTAAGATCCGGGGTAACTACAGCTCTCACCAGATCTCCATTCTCGTGAGTAACGGCTGCACATATGCTGGAGTCGGGGAGATTGCTGATTGTTTGGGGGAGGCGTTTGCCTCCGTGTCGAGTGACCTGGCGTATCCTTCCTCCTTTCTGAGGATTAAATCCACTGCGGAACGCCAGAGAATCTCCTTTGCGCCTTTTAACGTCACTAGTTATAACTCTCCCTTCAGCATGGTTGAACTACGGGTGGCTCTGCATCGGTCCGGCGCTACATCTGTCGGTCCCGATGGCATCCACTATGACATGCTCCGTCATCTCTCGCAGTCGTCTCTCGAGAATCTCTTAATCTTATACAATCGTATTTGGTCGGAGCACAGTTTCCCGGAATCTTGGCGAAAAGCTTTTGTTCTTCCTTTTCCCAAACCTGGCAAGGATCCCAAGTCTCCCTCTAGTTATCGTCCAATTGCTCTCACTAGCTGTCTGTGTAAAGTTCTTGAACGCATGGTTAATTCCCGGTTAGTTCATTTTTTAGAATATCATCAAATACTTTCACCATCACAAAGCGGCTTTCGCCGTCATCGTTCACCTCACGATCATCTCCTGCACCTTGAGACATCTGTGCGCGAGGCGTTCGTGCGAAGGCAGCACCTGGTTTCTGTTTTTTTCCATATTGAAAAAGCCTATGATCGAGCGTGGCGGCACGGTATTATCCGTGACCTCCACGCATGCGGATTGCGAGGAAATCTTCCGACTTTCATCGTTAATTTTCTTCGCAATCGGGTGTTCCAGGTGCGCCTGGGTACGACGCTCTCGGCACCGTTCCATCAAGAACAAGGTGTTCCTCAAGGTTGCATTTTATCTGTCACATTGTTCATCCTCCGCATTAATTGTCTTTTCATAAATCTTCCTCCTGCGGTTTCGGCTACTGTCTATGTTGATGACTTGCACATTTTCTGCTCGTCATCAAGCATGCATTTTATTGAAAGGCAGTTGCAGTCTGCAATTAATCAGATCTGTAAAGCGGCGAATAGCAATGGTTTCGTTCTTTCTCCCGACAAGACAGCGTGTGTCCATTTCTGCCGGAGGCGTGGCCTCCATCCTGACCCAGAGCTGTATTTAGACCGTGCAGCCATACCAGTTTTGCCGGAGACCAAGTTCCTTGGTCTGACCGTCGACCGTGCGCTTACGTTCCGTGCGCACGGTCGGGCTCTATCTATTCTTAAGATCCTTTCGAGAGTCTCGTGGGGCGCAGACAGGATGTCTTCGTTTCGAATTTACCATTCATTAATACGGTCAAAACTGGATTACGGTTGTATCGTGTATGGCTCTGCTCGTCGTTCCGTTCTTCGGCCTTTGGACACTATTCACCATCAAGCACTGCGTCTTTGTTTGGGAGCATTTCGAACATCTCCAATTCCCAGCCTTTACGCTGACGCGGACGAACCATCGCTTGAATTACGCCGTCTGCAGCTGTCTATTCAATTCTACCTGAAACTTAGATCTCTTCCAGACCATCCTTTATACGATGCAGTTTTTCATCCCCAGAATACTCGTTTATTCGGGAACCGGCCTTCGTGCATTTCAACATTCGGTCTTCGTATGGCTGCCGTAGCCCGTGATGTAGGTCTCGACTTGTCTCTTGTTGAAAAGACCAGGGGCTTTGGGGATCCTCCATGGCACCCACTTGGTGTCATGGCTGATAACACCTTTACATCTTTCGAGAAATCCTCAACCCCTGCGTCAGTGTACTAGCAGCTCTTCGCTGAGCACCGTGCCCTCAATTCTGAATACACTCCCATCTTCACTGATGGCTCCAAGATGCACGGAGTCGTTGGATCCGCGGCGGTTTGTATTGATGACGTTTCAGTAGCGCGGATCCCAGCTGAGGCCACGGTGTTTTCGGCGGAGATGCATGCTGTGTATCTTGCACTACTTTATGTTCAGTCGGGCTCTCATCAACGGGCTGCCGTGTACACTGATTCTTTGAGTGTTGTACAGTCATTGTCATCGTTGGACTGCTGTGACCACCCTTTTCTTTTTACCGTACGAAGGCTTCTTTGTTCTTTGCTCGAGGCCGGTGTCCAGATTCAATTTTGTTGGATTCCCGGGCAAGTTGGAATCTCGGGTAACGAGTGTGCTGATGCGGCTGCTAGATCTGCTTCCTCTTTGGTCGTCACACCCTTGCCACTGTTTCACCAGGATTTCCACTTTCTGGTTCGCGACCATATCAAGCGAACGTGGCAAGGTCTGTGGGACCAAGGGGTGGAAAATAAACTGCATCGTATTAAACCTAATCTTGAAGTCTGGAAATTCTCATATCGTCGGAACCGTAGGGAGGAAGTGGTGCTTGCGCGTCTCCGCATTGGGAATTGTCGTTTCACTTACCGCTTTTTGCTGTGTGGCGACACTGCGCCGATGTGTGGGACGTGCAATTGCCGACTCACCGTCACTCATCTTTTGTGTAGCTGTGTTCGTTTTCGTGGTGTACGTTTTCACTATTTTCATTCTCATTTGTTGACCGAGGACGCCGCTACTCTGCAGCGGGTCCTGAATGACCACTGCGATACTGTCGCTGTGTTTTCGTTTTTAAAAGCAATTGACTTTTTTAAACGTATTTAGATTTTAGCTCTTCCATCATCCTCATTTTTCAGTTTTAATGAATCAGCCGAATTTTAAACATTGTATCATGTTTTTAATGCTGTTTGTTTCATTGCCTTTTAGCCCTTCCATCACTCTCATTTTTCATTTTTACTTAATCAGCCAGATTTTAAGTTTTCTACCATATTTTTAATACTGTTTGTCTGTCCTGTGTCTTGTCTTGTGTTTGGCGCTCTTTGGCCAGGCATGGCCCTTGCGCCATAAAAACTAATCAACCAACCAACCAACCAACCAGATGTGTATCGTCGCTGATGCTGCACACTTCGAACAATGTGTACGGTAGACCACTCGCCAGGTTAGTTGCACCTGTACTACACGAACTGTGTGTTGCGTCTGTGTTGGTTTTTGTGTAATTTAAAGTTTACTGCTTTAGCATGTTTTGTCTTTTCTGTAAGTGTTTCTGTTGAACCACGTGTCATTTTGTACTAATTAAACACCGCTCTTTCATTTTGTAATTAGACTTTTTTGCGTATCTCTTCTGGTTTCTGAGTTAGTTTTGCTAAGTTTCGTATTTCACCACTAGGAGCGTTACAAGCACGTTCAATTGATTGCGCATGGTAACTTTCCTATAGGTACAAGTTACTTCCGTGGCGGTACAATACGCGGTTTGAAAATCAGAGGAGGGTTAAACGGACTTTTCTAAGAACCTTGTACATAAAAAAATGAAATTGAAGGCACAATCTTAAAATTTATTTTTAATGAAGGTAACTCTCAAACTTTAACATGTGCAGAAAAATCGGGGCAAAAATAGTACATGCCTTTGATTATTTTCTTTGAACAAGTACTGCTGTTTTTTTGAATTCGGATGTAACCTCACATTTCCACGAGTTCCATCATACGACTTGTGACATTTGAAACAAAGGGATCGCTTTCTTTACAAGCGCTACACGCGATATTCGTGTTTAAGTCACAGACGGAAAAAAAGAATCATTATGTGTGAAACGTGGAAGCAGACTCTCAAGGGATGAAGCGTGAAGAAACAAAATTTCTGTCTTGACTGATCCCCATTACATGGAATTTCGCGAGTTTCAATTTCTGTAATCGTCTTCCTTAATGGACAGAAAGCACGCACTGACTTGAAATCAGGCTTATCAGAGATGCAAATGTACGGAAATGTCTTTTGCTATTAAATTTGTCTGTGTCCGTTACGATTTTTTCTTTTTTTACGTTAGGAGATTGTGGAGGATCTCCTCAAATCATGACTTCAAATAAAAATTCACGCTCAAGAAAAAGTGCATACTCCGTGCCTCATTTAGTTTCTGAAAGGAGAACAATAATTTTTGTCAAAGAACAAGATCCAATCTTCTTGTGCCTGAAAACCTTTTTTTTTTCGGTCTTCTGCGTACAAGCTCAGCACTCAAAAAAGAAAGCGAAGTGGGGAATGTCTACGAATTATGTATCTGACATTTTAGCATAAAAGTGACGTCTTGCACATGTATTAGTAAAGGTCTTCCAGAATTGCTTTATTCCAAAACTGTTAGGCGAAAATATGTTTTCGAATTTACAATATATTAAATCGTATGACATCTTAGTGAACTAGAACTTTTGTGGATATTGTAAGCAGTATAAGCAAGAGCGCTTGGGGTCTCAAAAAAACAAAACAGAAAAAAGATTTTTTTTTATTTTCAACGTTTTGTTAATTGGTAAAAAATATAAAATGATAAAAATTAAAATAAAGACAAATTCTCGAGTATTCTACGGTTTTTTTTTCATAGTGGGTAACAGCCCAGGTAGCAATATTATGTTGGACCAACCGTGGGCTTTGTACGGTCGGCCCAGCGACGAGGCGACTCGGCGGCGAACAACTGGATATGTGTTGGTTCAACGGTTGGACCCACATTGGAAAACTATTGCAAACAGTTTTCCAATGTGATCATGTGTTCTTGGACAACCATGGTTGGTTATGTGTTGTTGGACAACCATCGGACAACCGTTAAGTGGTCATTTGTTGATAAATGGTTGGTCATGTGTGGTTGGAAAAACCGTTGGCCAATCTTCGATAAACAACGCAACCTTCACCCACCGCTGCCGACGCAAAAATATCATTGGGCCAACCGTTGGCCAATGTCAGTGTGCTACTTGGGAATCTCGCGCTGTGAAACGAAGTGCGTTTATCGTCGATCCTATTATTAGTAGAACAGCAGGCAGTTAGTTACTTGACTAAAGCATAACTAGATTTAAATACTAATATTAAACCAAATCTGTAAGAAAGTGTCACTGAAATTGTTCAGTCTTTGCAGTCATTCACCAGATTCTCGAAAACAAAAGTAAAAAAAAAAAAAACTATTAAAATTTTTTTAGCAATACCTGTTTGCAATGCTAGCGGTGAAAGATCATTTTCCGTACTTAAACGGATTAAAAACTATTTACGCAATTCATTAAGTCAATTGCATTAAGCGATTTGTCTCACTTATGTTTACTGAAGATTAAGTTCAATATGAAAATATTATCGATGTACTCGCTACACTTAAAGCGAGAAAAGAGTTCCACTTTAATATATGTTTTATATGTATAAACGTATATCAGATAGCTAAGGTATTTCACTTATTTTTGTTCAAAACAAAAGCAAGTCTGTTTATGTACATGTTTATTACTTACTGTTTAATAATACTAAATGCACAATGTGATTTTTTCTGTTACGCAAGTAGGCGTTTTTGTTTAATTAAAAAGCAATGAATGCTGTAATTTTCAATCCATGCATTTTAATATAACATTCTTAAAAAAACATCATTTAAAATTTTTAGAGGGGGAAAAGGTACTCAAAATTAGGTTGCGCTTCTAAGGACTCAAAACACTTGATTCACCACTCACTGTAGGTGTCACTTCTCCAATTTTCATCACCTTGGTTCGTGTTCTTTCAGTCTTTAAGCAAATCAAAATTTTATTCCGTTCTGGAATCGTTCTTTCAGTCTTTAAGCAAATCAAAATTTTATTCCGTTCTGGAATCGTTCTTTCAGTCTTTAAGCAAATCAAAATTTTATTCCGTTCTGGAATCGTTCTTTCAGTCTTTAAGCAAATCAAAATTTTATTCCGTTCTGGAATCGTTCTTTCAGTCTTTAAGCAAATCAAAATTTTATTCCGTTCTGGAATCGTTCTTTCAGTCTTTAAGCAAATCAAAATTTTATTCCGTTCTGGAATCGTTCTTTCAGTCTTTAAGCAAATCAAAATTTTATTCCGTTCTGGAATCGTTCTTTCAGTCTTTAAGCAAATCAAAATTTTATTCCGTTCTGGAATCGTTCTTTCAGTCTTTAAGCAAATCAAAATTTTATTCCGTTCTGGAATCGTTCTTTCAGTCTTTAAGCAAATCAAAATTTTATTCCGTTCTGGAATCGTTCTTTCAGTCTTTAAGCAAATCAAAATTTTATTCCGTTCTGGAATCGTTCTTTCAGTCTTTAAGCAAATCAAAATTTTATTCCGTTCTGGAATCGTTCTTTCAGTCTTTAAGCAAATCAAAATTTTATTCCGTTCTGGAATCGTTCTTTCAGTCTTTAAGCAAATCAAAATTTTATTCCGTTCTGGAATCGTTCTTTCAGTCTTTAAGCAAATCAAAATTTTATTCCGTTCTGGAATCGTTCTTTCAGTCTTTAAGCAAATCAAAATTTTATTCCGTTCTGGAATCGTTCTTTCAGTCTTTAAGCAAATCAAAATTTTATTCCGTTCTGGAATCGTTCTTTCAGTCTTTAAGCAAATCAAAATTTTATTCCGTTCTGGAATCGTTCTTTCAGTCTTTAAGCAAATCAAAATTTTATTCCGTTCTGGAATCGTTCTTTCAGTCTTTAAGCAAATCAAAATTTTATTCCGTTCTGGAATCGTTCTTTCAGTCTTTAAGCAAATCAAAATTTTATTCCGTTCTGGAATCGTTCTTTCAGTCTTTAAGCAAATCAAAATTTTATTCCGTTCTGGAATCGTTCTTTCAGTCTTTAAGCAAATCAAAATTTTATTCCGTTCTGGAATCGTTCTTTCAGTCTTTAAGCAAATCAAAATTTTATTCCGTTCTGGAATCGTTCTTTCAGTCTTTAAGCAAATCAAAATTTTATTCCGTTCTGGAATCGTTCTTTCAGTCTTTAAGCAAATCAAAATTTTATTCCGTTCTGGAATCGTTCTTTCAGTCTTTAAGCAAATCAAAATTTTATTCCGTTCTGGAATCGTTCTTTCAGTCTTTAAGCAAATCAAAATTTTATTCCGTTCTGGAATCGTTCTTTCAGTCTTTAAGCAAATCAAAATTTTATTCCGTTCTGGAATCGTTCTTTCAGTCTTTAAGCAAATCAAAATTTTATTCCGTTCTGGAATCGTTCTTTCAGTCTTTAAGCAAATCAAAATTTTATTCCGTTCTGGAATCGTTCTTTCAGTCTTTAAGCAAATCAAAATTTTATTCCGTTCTGGAATCGTTCTTTCAGTCTTTAAGCAAATCAAAATTTTATTCCGTTCTGGAATCGTTCTTTCAGTCTTTAAGCAAATCAAAATTTTATTCCGTTCTGGAATCGTTCTTTCAGTCTTTAAGCAAATCAAAATTTTATTCCGTTCTGGAATCGTTCTTTCAGTCTTTAAGCAAATCAAAATTTTATTCCGTTCTGGAATCGTTCTTTCAGTCTTTAAGCAAATCAAAATTTTATTCCGTTCTGGAATCGTTCTTTCAGTCTTTAAGCAAATCAAAATTTTATTCCGTTCTGGAATCGTTCTTTCAGTCTTTAAGCAAATCAAAATTTTATTCCGTTCTGGAATCGTTCTTTCAGTCTTTAAGCAAATCAAAATTTTATTCCGTTCTGGAATCGTTCTTTCAGTCTTTAAGCAAATCAAAATTTTATTCCGTTCTGGAATCGTTCTTTCAGTCTTTAAGCAAATCAAAATTTTATTCCGTTCTGGAATCGTTCTTTCAGTCTTTAAGCAAATCAAAATTTTATTCCGTTCTGGAATCGTTCTTTCAGTCTTTAAGCAAATCAAAATTTTATTCCGTTCTGGAATCGTTCTTTCAGTCTTTAAGCAAATCAAAATTTTATTCCGTTCTGGAATCGTTCTTTCAGTCTTTAAGCAAATCAAAATTTTATTCCGTTCTGGAATCGTTCTTTCAGTCTTTAAGCAAATCAAAATTTTATTCCGTTCTGGAATCGTTCTTTCAGTCTTTAAGCAAATCAAAATTTTATTCCGTTCTGGAATCGTTCTTTCAGTCTTTAAGCAAATCAAAATTTTATTCCGTTCTGGAATCGTTCTTTCAGTCTTTAAGCAAATCAAAATTTTATTCCGTTCTGGAATCGTTCTTTCAGTCTTTAAGCAAATCAAAATTTTATTCCGTTCTGGAATCGTTCTTTCAGTCTTTAAGCAAATCAAAATTTTATTCCGTTCTGGAATCGTTCTTTCAGTCTTTAAGCAAATCAAAATTTTATTCCGTTCTGGAATCGTTCTTTCAGTCTTTAAGCAAATCAAAATTTTATTCCGTTCTGGAATCGTTCTTTCAGTCTTTAAGCAAATCAAAATTTTATTCCGTTCTGGAATCGTTCTTTCAGTCTTTAAGCAAATCAAAATTTTATTCCGTTCTGGAATCGTTCTTTCAGTCTTTAAGCAAATCAAAATTTTATTCCGTTCTGGAATCGTTCTTTCAGTCTTTAAGCAAATCAAAATTTTATTCCGTTCTGGAATCGTTCTTTCAGTCTTTAAGCAAATCAAAATTTTATTCCGTTCTGGAATCGTTCTTTCAGTCTTTAAGCAAATCAAAATTTTATTCCGTTCTGGAATCGTTCTTTCAGTCTTTAAGCAAATCAAAATTTTATTCCGTTCTGGAATCGTTCTTTCAGTCTTTAAGCAAATCAAAATTTTATTCCGTTCTGGAATCGTTCTTTCAGTCTTTAAGCAAATCAAAATTTTATTCCGTTCTGGAATCGTTCTTTCAGTCTTTAAGCAAATCAAAATTTTATTCCGTTCTGGAATCGTTCTTTCAGTCTTTAAGCAAATCAAAATTTTATTCCGTTCTGGAATCGTTCTTTCAGTCTTTAAGCAAATCAAAATTTTATTCCGTTCTGGAATCGTTCTTTCAGTCTTTAAGCAAATCAAAATTTTATTCCGTTCTGGAATCGTTCTTTCAGTCTTTAAGCAAATCAAAATTTTATTCCGTTCTGGAATCGTTCTTTCAGTCTTTAAGCAAATCAAAATTTTATTCCGTTCTGGAATCGTTCTTTCAGTCTTTAAGCAAATCAAAATTTTATTCCGTTCTGGAATCGTTCTTTCAGTCTTTAAGCAAATCAAAATTTTATTCCGTTCTGGAATCGTTCTTTCAGTCTTTAAGCAAATCAAAATTTTATTCCGTTCTGGAATCGTTCTTTCAGTCTTTAAGCAAATCAAAATTTTATTCCGTTCTGGAATCGTTCTTTCAGTCTTTAAGCAAATCAAAATTTTATTCCGTTCTGGAATCGTTCTTTCAGTCTTTAAGCAAATCAAAATTTTATTCCGTTCTGGAATCGTTCTTTCAGTCTTTAAGCAAATCAAAATTTTATTCCGTTCTGGAATCGTTCTTTCAGTCTTTAAGCAAATCAAAATTTTATTCCGTTCTGGAATCGTTCTTTCAGTCTTTAAGCAAATCAAAATTTTATTCCGTTCTGGAATCGTTCTTTCAGTCTTTAAGCAAATCAAAATTTTATTCCGTTCTGGAATCGTTCTTTCAGTCTTTAAGCAAATCAAAATTTTATTCCGTTCTGGAATCGTTCTTTCAGTCTTTAAGCAAATCAAAATTTTATTCCGTTCTGGAATCGTTCTTTCAGTCTTTAAGCAAATCAAAATTTTATTCCGTTCTGGAATCGTTCTTTCAGTCTTTAAGCAAATCAAAATTTTATTCCGTTCTGGAATCGTTCTTTCAGTCTTTAAGCAAATCAAAATTTTATTCCGTTCTGGAATCGTTCTTTCAGTCTTTAAGCAAATCAAAATTTTATTCCGTTCTGGAATCGTTCTTTCAGTCTTTAAGCAAATCAAAATTTTATTCCGTTCTGGAATCGTTCTTTCAGTCTTTAAGCAAATCAAAATTTTATTCCGTTCTGGAATCGTTCTTTCAGTCTTTAAGCAAATCAAAATTTTATTCCGTTCTGGAATCGTTCTTTCAGTCTTTAAGCAAATCAAAATTTTATTCCGTTCTGGAATCGTTCTTTCAGTCTTTAAGCAAATCAAAATTTTATTCCGTTCTGGAATCGTTCTTTCAGTCTTTAAGCAAATCAAAATTTTATTCCGTTCTGGAATCGTTCTTTCAGTCTTTAAGCAAATCAAAATTTTATTCCGTTCTGGAATCGTTCTTTCAGTCTTTAAGCAAATCAAAATTTTATTCCGTTCTGGAATCGTTCTTTCAGTCTTTAAGCAAATCAAAATTTTATTCCGTTCTGGAATCGTTCTTTCAGTCTTTAAGCAAATCAAAATTTTATTCCGTTCTGGAATCGTTCTTTCAGTCTTTAAGCAAATCAAAATTTTATTCCGTTCTGGAATCGTTCTTTCAGTCTTTAAGCAAATCAAAATTTTATTCCGTTCTGGAATCGTTCTTTCAGTCTTTAAGCAAATCAAAATTTTATTCCGTTCTGGAATCGTTCTTTCAGTCTTTAAGCAAATCAAAATTTTATTCCGTTCTGGAATCGTTCTTTCAGTCTTTAAGCAAATCAAAATTTTATTCCGTTCTGGAATCGTTCTTTCAGTCTTTAAGCAAATCAAAATTTTATTCCGTTCTGGAATCGTTCTTTCAGTCTTTAAGCAAATCAAAATTTTATTCCGTTCTGGAATCGTTCTTTCAGTCTTTAAGCAAATCAAAATTTTATTCCGTTCTGGAATCGTTCTTTCAGTCTTTAAGCAAATCAAAATTTTATTCCGTTCTGGAATCGTTCTTTCAGTCTTTAAGCAAATCAAAATTTTATTCCGTTCTGGAATCGTTCTTTCAGTCTTTAAGCAAATCAAAATTTTATTCCGTTCTGGAATCGTTCTTTCAGTCTTTAAGCAAATCAAAATTTTATTCCGTTCTGGAATCGTTCTTTCAGTCTTTAAGCAAATCAAAATTTTATTCCGTTCTGGAATCGTTCTTTCAGTCTTTAAGCAAATCAAAATTTTATTCCGTTCTGGAATCGTTCTTTCAGTCTTTAAGCAAATCAAAATTTTATTCCGTTCTGGAATCGTTCTTTCAGTCTTTAAGCAAATCAAAATTTTATTCCGTTCTGGAATCGTTCTTTCAGTCTTTAAGCAAATCAAAATTTTATTCCGTTCTGGAATCGTTCTTTCAGTCTTTAAGCAAATCAAAATTTTATTCCGTTCTGGAATCGTTCTTTCAGTGTTTAAGCAAATCAAAATTTTATTCCGTTCTGGAATCGTTCTTTCAGTGTTTAAGCAAATCAAAATTTTATTCCGTTCTGGAATCGTTCTTTCAGTCTTTAAGCAAATCAAAATTTTATTCCGTTCTGGAATCGTTCTTTCAGTCTTTAAGCAAATCAAAATTTTATTCCGTTCTGGAATCGTTCTTTCAGTGTTTAAGCAAATCAAAATTTTATTCCGTTCTGGAATCGTTCTTTCAGTCTTTAAGCAAATCAAAATTTTATTCCGTTCTGGAATCGTTCTTTCAGTGTTTAAGCAAATCAAAATTTTATTCCGTTCTGGAATCGTTCTTTCAGTCTTTAAGCAAATCAAAATTTTATTCCGTTCTGGAATCGTTCTTTCAGTCTTTAAGCAAATCAAAATTTTATTCCGTTCTGGAATCGTTCTTTCAGTCTTTAAGCAAATCAAAATTTTATTCCGTTCTGGAATCGTTCTTTCAGTCTTTAAGCAAATCAAAATTTTATTCCGTTCTGGAATCGTTCTTTCAGTCTTTAAGCAAATCAAAATTTTATTCCGTTCTGGAATCGTTCTTTCAGTCTTTAAGCAAATCAAAATTTTATTCCGTTCTGGAATCGTTCTTTCAGTCTTTAAGCAAATCAAAATTTTATTCCGTTCTGGAATCGTTCTTTCAGTCTTTAAGCAAATCAAAATTTTATTCCGATCTGGAATCGTTCTTTCAGTCTTTAAGCAAATCAAAATTTTATTCCGTTCTGGAATCGTTCTTTCAGTGTTTAAGCAAATCAAAATTTTATTCCGTTCTGGAATCGTTCTTTCAGTGTTTAAGCAAATCAAAATTTTATTCCGTTCTGGAATCGTTCTTTCGGTCTTTAAGCAAATCAAAATTTTATTCCTTTCTGGAATCGTTCTTTCGGTCTTTAAGCAAATCAAAATTTTATTCCGTTCTGGAATCGTTCTTTCGGTCTTTAAGCAAATCAAAATTTTATTCCGTTCTGGAATCGTTCTTTCAGTCTTTAAGCAAATCAAAATTTTATTCCGTTCTGGAATCGTTCTTTCAGTCTTTAAGCAAATCAAAATTTTATTCCGTTCTGGAATCGTTCTTTCAGTGTTTAAGCAAATCAAAATTTTATTCCGTTCTGGAATCGTTCTTTCAGTGTTTAAGCAAATCAAAATTTTATTCCGTTCTGGAATCGTTCTTTCAGTGTTTAAGCAAATCAAAATTTTATTCCGTTCTGGAATCGTTCTTTCAGTGTTTAAGCAAATCAAAATTTTATTCCGTTCTGGAATCGTTCTTTCAGTCTTTAAGCAAATCAAAATTTTATTCCGTTCTGGAATCGTTCTTTCAGTTTTTAAGCAAATCAAAATTTTATTCCGTTCTGGAATCGTTCTTTCAGTCTTTAAGCAAATCAAAATTTTATTCCGTTCTGGAATCGTTCTTTCAGTCTTTAAGCAAATCAAAATTTTATTCCGTTCTGGAATCGTTCTTTCAGTCTTTAAGCAAATCAAAATTTTATTCCGTTCTGGAATCGTTCTTTCAGTCTTTAAGCAAATCAAAATTTTATTCCGTTCTGGAATCGTTCTTTCAGTTTTTAAGCAAATCAAAATTTTATTCCGTTCTGGAATCGTTCTTTCAGTCTTTAAGCAAATCAAAATTTTATTCCGTTCTGGAATCGTTCTTTCAGTCTTTAAGCAAATCAAAATTTTATTCCGTTCTGGAATCGTTCTTTCAGTCTTTAAGCAAATCAAAATGAAAGTAATGATGGAAAAATGTTTTCAAGAAACTCTTCACACTCTCGCTTATTTGCACTGACTGATGAAATTCTTACTGTCCAACTTTTTTTGGGTCACGACATTTATTTGTCTATGCCATGGACGGCTGAATCTCTTCGATTTAGAGAATCGTTCGCCACAAGAAAACTCCACGAAAAGTCATCCACCCTTTTTAAGCGAAGTACTGTGCACAAATTTAAATTTACCAGTATTTTGTAACGTGGAGGACTTCTCCGGTTGCCAGTGTCTTCAAGTATTTTATTTTTGCTGGATACCATGCTCGTTGCCTACTAATTTGACTAATTTGTTCATAACGTAAAAACAAGGTGATTTTCTGAAGCTGAAGCAATGCAGAGGGCATGCTTTGTAATTGAAGCTTATTTCAGTTTCATGACATACGATTTATACGAAATGTATTGATAAATTTAGCGAAACTCCATTTTCAGCGCCTTTAGCGTTAAATCAGAGCCTAATTCGCCAGGTAACTATAGCAACTGAAGATATACTAATGTAGCTAGTTTTGCCAAACGTATCAAACTCAAAAAGAACTTTTACCGTAACCGAAATGGTTTCTCTTAGCGTAAAGCTGAAATTTATTAAATTTCCAATTCCAGAACTAGAGGGAAATTTATGAACTGGTAGTGAAATTTAAAATGGCCAAAATTTAATGAAATTTTATGTCCTATCATTCGCAAAAATAATTTTTGGAGAATCTGTGAAAACCACATTTATTGTCCTTTAGTACCTGTAGCAGAAAATTAATGAACTGATTCGAAAATTTAAGTATTTGAGAAAGAACTGTTTAGCCTAATCTGAGAGGCACAAACATATTTCTTCAAAGAGAACTTTAATTTCTTGAATGTTCGACTTTGACAGCCTTTAGTCCTAAATTTATAAATAATATGGGATATTTAAAGTGCCAAACTTAGTGCCCTTTGATTTCCAATTAGCCGCAAAAATAATTTTTGAAATATCTGTAAAAACAAAAAGTTCGATGTGCGCGAACAGTCAAACTGATTACATTTTAGCACTGTTTCATAATTTTTGATAGAATCGCATTTCAAAAAGCGCAAAGACATTTTTCTTGACTTTACTTTTGTTTTGTTAATCTGACGGATGAAAATTTCTGAGGCGATAAGAAAGGGAAGGAGGGGCCCCAGAATCGTTTAGCGCCTAGGGCCCCAAATGATTTAAAATCGCCTCTGTTTACATATCGCTTTTTACAGTCGCCTTCAGCAAAATGTTTGGAGCAAATAGTAACAATTTTGTTTTTGGACCGTTGCGTACCGGAATATCTCGGAGCCCCCCCCCCCCCCCCGCAAAAATTCTTCTAAACCCTTTTGCGGAAATCTATTAGAACTCAATTCGTTATTTTTTTAATTGCATGTTATCAATTAAGTTACAGGCATTTTAATAATTAAAATTCTTTGGAACGTACAGGTATTTTGCGTAAGACCAAAATTATTACGCTTTACTGCGTGTAACACATATCTGCACGTAGTAATTGAAATAATTGCCCTAGTTTTATACCAGTAGTAAATATTACAAAACAGTTACGCAAAAGTTGAACATGACGCTCAATCGAACACAGGAATCCGTCTCGGATTCCTGTATTCGATAGCGCGTTCCATGGCATCCCAAATGTGTTCTATCACGTTCAGATCTGTGGACTTGGGTGGGAATGGCAATACCCCAAACTCAGATGAATTCTCCTTTAACCATAATGTGGAGTCCCGACACTTGTGTGAAGATGCATTGTCCTGTTGGAAAAGGCCCAACCCATCAGCATGAATGCAGGACATGAACGGGTGTACCTCGTCAGAAAGGATACGCACATAGCTTTGGCCAGTCGCAGACGTTTGTAGACGTACCAGGGGTCCCAGTGAAGTCCAGCTAAATACACCCCATACCATTACGGACTCCCCTACCAGCCGGTACAGTTCCCTGTTGACAGGCGGGATCCATGGCTTCATGGGGTTTGCGCCACACACGAATCCTTCCATCTGCCCGATACAGTTGGAAACGCCACTCGTCAGACCAGCCTACTTGTTTCCCGTCATCAAGTGTCCAGTAGCGGTGTTGCCGTGTCCAAGCGAGGCGCATAGCTCTGTGTCGTGCACCCATCAAGGGGACTCGAGTTGGGCGTCGGCTCTCAAAGCCCATATCGTGCAGGATATATTGCACAGTCCGGACGCTGATGCTTGTTGAGGCTCCAGCATTGAATTCCGATGATACTTGTGAGAGTGTTGCACGCCTATCGCGTGAAACGATTCTTGACAGCCGACGATGGTCACGTTCACCCAATGTCTTTTTACGGCCACACTGGTATCGTAGGTTGGAGGTTTTGCCGGAATTCTTGCAGTCACGGTACACCCTTGCAATGATCGTCTGTGAAAATTATGGCCTATCTCACGAGCGCCAACTATGACACCGCGTTGAAAATATCTTAAATCGTTATTACTTGTCATTCTCATGCCGAAAACAGCTCTGACAGCTGGCAAGGGTGTCTATCGCTTTATATACGCACTGGTGGACGCAGCCGAGTACGCGCATAGGTGATGTTGCTATGTATTTTGCATAAGCTCGTCTGTACCAGTTTTTCTGGCACTTCAGTGCATGTGGTGCTTTTTGTAAAAAAAGCATAGCGCCTGCTCTCATTTTTTACTAAAGGAAAAGAACGTTGAAAGTTAAAAATGTCCCTTACCTTCGTATTGAAAAACAATGTTGATATCTTATTTCATAATATGATGACACTTTTTTTTTTCTTGGAGGTTTAACGACTACCGTGAGCAACTCGATGGGCTATAAGCAGTTTCCTGTCCCTAATTTAGGGCCACTGGTTCCAGGCAACGCTATGATTTTGTAAGAAAATGTAAAAGTAAAAAAAAAATAACTAAAATTTACTGATTTAGGATCCTGGTTATTTTAAAACGAAAAAAAAAAAACAGATTCGGAGGGCGTTCGCACAACCTTTTTTTTTTTTTTTTTTTTTTTACGAAAACCAGTGCCGTAAGACAAACAGAATATCCATGCCTTACAGGGATTCGAACCCGGATCCATCTTGGACGATTCGTCAGAAGCCTGCGCCTCACCGGTGTGGCAATGATGATACTTCTGGACATTAAAAGGATACATAAAAAATATTTATAGAACATTCTACGTTTTTGTTAAGTTCTTGGCAGACACAATAACTGGACTTCATTTTTTACTGTTTGAATGTGTTGCTGAATTGATGTTTTCGAAGTACTCATGAATCCATATACTTTGCAGAGACGAAGCGTGTCGAAGTGGATCTACCATTTTCAGAAAGAGTAGTGAAAAAACAGTTTTTTGCCATTAACGAAGCTGTGGTTGGGATAAGATCAAATTTATTTTTGAAAATCCTTGTTCACATTCACTCGAAGAAATTAGTATAGCATTCACAGCGTTCTTCAAACACTTCAGTTTTATCGGAAATGTCTCGCGAAATGCACGAACTCTATACAGTGGGGTAACTTCGGATTTGGGGCCCGAGGCAGGAATTTGAAATGGGGCCCTTACTGCTTGAAAGACGGGAAAGTTAAAACATGTAGACTTGGTAATAAGCTATTCCGATTATTGTGGAATAATTTGTATAAACCGCAGAAAACACGCCCTAGTGTGTGTGTGTGTGTGTGGGGGGGTTAACCGTCTGCAATTGATGAGTGAGACATGCATTCGTTTAACTACCATCTTTCTTGAAACAGACGAGAAAGATCGAGGCATCATTTACCAATGGCGCAGTGTAAAAGTGTGCAGGGCCCTTAAATTTGCGGAAACATCCACAGAGGATGGAAGCTCGACTTTCACCACAGCGTCATCAAGATGATAACAGTGAGAGTGAAGGAAATAGTAAGTACAAGAAAACTCCAATCTCGTTTTTATTTATTTATTTCTGAAAACCACTAGTAACCATTTTTCCTTTTATGCAGCTGAGCCAGTCGGTTCTTGGTTCTAAGTGGTTCTCTGACTCTGATGTTACCAATTAAATGAGTTCCTGTCATTTTCTTAAGATTATCAAAAGGATTTCAGAATGAAAAGCGATTTGTCTATCGCCTGGTCCTTTAGTTAGGAGAAAAAATAAACAACGCGTAAAACGAACAGTTCACTGTCTACACAATGTAGGTAACGACTAGCTGATGACCATTATCCTGTACCGTCCAAATGCGGACTCCACACAATGTAGGTAGGTGGTCAGCTTCCTCCCACCGCATGAAAAGGAAGAAACTTTTTTTTTTTTTTTTTTTTTTTTAGAAAGTGGGGAGGTAACGACCGCAGTGATCAACTCAATGAGCTATAATCAGTCACCCGTCCTTAACTTAGAGCCACTGGTTCCAGTGAGGGTGCAGAGCAAGAGCCCTAAGACAAACTCAACACCCATGCCTCATCCAGGACTCGAACCTGGGTCTCTCTCAGCTACTGGAGTGGTAAAACACATCTTTGATAACTAGCGATCAGAATGCCTTGTTGCCCTGAACCTATTTTTAAAAATCTTCAAATCGAGATTAAAAACTAATAATGTTATATAAAGTAAATAAATAATAAGGACCTCGTCGGAAGACGTTTGTTCTCGTTGGAGCCCGGAGGCAGACGAATCCCCTGCTTCATATAAATTACGCCCCTGACTGTATATCTTTCGTTTAATTGAAGCCGAACTGACAATTTTCAATTTCTTCTTGGTTACTCAGTCTAAGTACTGGTTGTTCAGTAGACGTACTCTGTCTCTCCATTCCTCTCTATTCTCCGACTTTCTCTTCAAGTCATAGGTTGTCCTAGTAGTAGTGTCTTGGAGTAATTGTGCCACAAAACGATTCTTTGGTCGTCCTCTTCCTCTCTCTCTCTCTGTTGCCTTGAATTTTACCTTCCAAAACTTTCTTGCCTTAAATTTACTTTACCTTCCAAAACTTTTAGAATCGGGCCTCCATGGCGCAATGTGTGTCCCATTTATAACATTCTTCTTCTTTTAACATGTTGATCAGATTCCTGGGTTCTCCCACTCTCTCCATGACCTCCTCATTAGTGTTTCTCTCGAGCCAGCTTATTCTCTCCATTCTTCTATAGCTCCACATCTCAAATGCCTCCAGCCTCTTCACTTCCCTCTTGGTCAATGTCCATGTCTCAGAACCGTGGAGGGTTACTGACCAAACATATGCCTTTAAAATTCTCTTCCTCAGTTTTAGATCTATATTTTTGGATGTCAATAGTCTTTGATTCTCTCTAAAAGCCGTTTTTGAAATCCCTAGTCTCATTCTAATTTCCTTCCTTTTCAATTTCATTCTTTCCAAATATCAGTTGAGAATTAATGTCTCCAACGCAGTATTTCCTACCAAGCACGAGTATCACGATGCCATATCAGCATCTTCGCAATCAGGCAATCTGCTTTCCACCGATCTTTCCACATGCTGTATAAATTTCTCGATGGAATGAATAATAATGACTGAAATCATTCCAGTGAAGCAAAACTCCCCGAATTTATAGATTTTCTTTAGCTTTGACGGCACCTTTGTGATATAGTCACAGATTCGTTCGCCTTCCTGGAAAAAGCTCAACAGGTGCTGTTATGCATCAATCATATTTGGAACCATATCGCGCTCTTGGAAGTCCAAGTTCAAATCAGATCATTTTGTCGCAAGCATCGCACATTAAGCTTAAGTCTGATATAAAGTTTGTAGTTGCAATTTTTACTGAAATCTTAATCTTTCCCTGCTTCTCTCTCTCTTTTTGTTCCTTGTTGAAGAGTTGTTTGGGTCTTAAAAACTGGTTAGTTAAGACCCTAAACGTATTCCAAAAAACTGAAAACAACAAAAAACAAGACAAAAAAAACGCTGCTCGTTTCGATTCCACTTAATTCTCGTACGTCAGTTTCCGGTCCAAAATCATAAAAATACCTTCGGCTACTGTACGATGCCAAAAGTTTTTGTAGGTATTACTGTTTCAGGAGAAACCGAGGCTCTTTCTCAACTTCTAGAAGTAATTACGTATTCACCGATGAGTCATTACATTAGGACCACCCCCAGCTTAGAGAAATGAGCGCGCCTGGAGACCGAACGGTGGAGCAGATGAAGTTCACAGAGCAGTATAAATACAGTCCGAGGAGCGGCTTTCGGTTAGTAGAGTGTTCGGAGTCAGAATCTGAAAAGATGCCGATTTATCGGAGTTTGATAAAGAAGAAATTGTGATGGCACTTCGCCTCGGAACTACGATCTCGGAAGCGACGCTGTTTGTTCACGTGTCGCTGTAGTGAGCACGTATCAAAAGTGGTGCACAGATGGCCAAACGCCGAACCGTCGTCTAGCTGTGTGTCGTCCGCAGCTCATTGATGCCAGAGAGGAGCGGAGACTGTCGCGAATTGTTCACAGCGACCGCAGAGCTACAGTGCGACAAATCAGCCGCAGCTACAAAAGTAATGATCAGGGAAACGTGTCACAGCCCACATTTCATCGCAGATCTTATGCGCATGGGCCTCCGTAGCCGAAGACCCAGTCGGGTCCCCATGCTCACTGCACGTCATCGCCAGCAGCGCATGTGATGGGCCCAAGATCATTGATATTGGACCGTGGATGATTGGAAGAAAGTGACGTGGTCTGATGAATCAAGATTCTTGGTGCATCACGTAGACGGTCGAGCGCGGATACACTGATTGCCAACGGAGGCTTTGGCACCTAGATGCACTGTTAGGTGGAAACAGGCCGGCAGCGGCGGTCTTATGCTGTGGGCGATGTTTCCTTGGGACACTTTAAGACCCATTATCCCAATAGCACAATCCCTGACAGCTTTCAGGTATATGAAGATCGTTGGGGATCAAGGTCACCCATTCATGGCAAATGTGTTGCCTGCTGGTGATGGCTATAACTAACAGATAATGCGCCATGCCACACTGCCAGAATCGTCAAGGAGTGGTTCGAGGAACATGCTGGTGACTTTCCTGTTAATGCTCTGGCCTCCAAATTCACCTGACATGAACCCACGCGAACATTTGTGGTACAACTTGGAAAAGCGTGTTCACGCTAAATCACCCCCACCCCGAAATGTACGGGAACTGGAGGACCCGCTGTTGACATTATGGTACCAGATACCCCAGGATACCTATCGCCACCTCATCTAATCGATGCCTCGTCAAGTGGCTGCTGTTTTGCGAGCTAAAGAGGGTCCCATAGCTTATTAAATAGTTGGTCATAATGTAGTGGCTCATCGGTCTATAGTAACACAAGCTTTATGTTCTGCTGTTTCCTAAGACAAAATTTCCTTTTCTGAAAGACAACTCTCGCTATCTTCGCCAAAATGGCAACGGTGACTTTATTATTTGCCCATTCTTTGGAAATCTGATTTTCATCTCCCTTCCCACTCCAAGAGTTCCAAATCGTTAGCACACTGTACAGCTAAGTTTCTTACTTCGATAATTCAGTCTATTGTACTTTGCATAAAATATTTTTTTATCGACAGCCCGGTAACTATAGATGAGTAATTTTCAGTGTGCTCTTGAACAAAAAGCACTAGGAGATCAAAACGAGTCTTAGACTTGTTCGCTCCAGTTAACTGTTCACACACTTGCGGGCCTTTTTGAATTTCTTAACTGCGGAAGGTTGAAAAAAAAAAAGACAATAGCGCTTTCATTCTTTCCCGGGGCCGCCGGAGCAAGTTTTTCTTAACTAAGAGGGTGATATCTGAAATTTCACTCCCATGGTATAAAAATTTCCTACTCACTCAGACAGTACGCAGTTTTTACTTTCTCATACCTCCATTGTAGGAAAGTATTATGAACTTTCAAAAATCACACATCCGGTTTGGTGTAATTTTACTAAAAATGTAAAACTTGGTAAATACGTAAGAGCCAACGGTTCTAAATATCAAGTAGAACATATTAAGTTATGTGAACGCCAACGACATAGTATGCCGCAAAAATGCAGATTGAAAAACAAACCAGCCCAAAACGAATGAGTATTAGACAGTGAGCGTAAAAATGGAAATATATACTGGTAACAAAAAGGTAGAGATGTTGCATGAAATAAAGGATGTATGTGCCTGACTCATGTAACACGCATTGAAATAACATCAGTGAGGCCACGTAACACAAACGAGAAAGAGTGCGTTTATAAAAACAATTTATTGTAAAATTTTTGCACACAACAAAGTAGCACTACAATATAGACAAAATGATAAATTCGGAAAATGTCCATACCTCTGAATTTCAGTACCCGGTAACACCACCTCTGTGTCGAAGAAATCTACGAGGCATACTTGCAATGATAATCATTATTGATGAGTGTGTGGGGCAGCTCGTTCCAATGGGGTATGGAACGTGGCTGTGGTTGTCCAGACATCGCTGTGCAGCGTTCTAAATGTTATCAATAGGATTAAGATCAGAAGACCTCGGAGGCAGATGCAACGATTCAATACCATGATTTCCCATCTCCTGAAGCATGTTGACTCTTTGCATTGTCACCGGGGAAATGGGATGCCTGTCAGATAGCAGCATGAAACAGAGTCACAATGGGCAGAATGATCTCGTTTCGATGCACTGAGGCAGTCATGCTACCTTAACAAACATACAAGGAAGTGCGGCTTATAACGTAATTTGCTTTCCTTTGTAACTTGGTCTTTGCGTCAGTAATTACATTATGTATGCTAAGTCATTTCATTTCATTTTTATTTTCAGTTGTGACCATTGTACACCAAAAGCAGTACCATAATATTAACAGTGTAACTAGTGACACCTGGGAAGCACGAGGGAAAAGGCCTGAATTGGCCTAACATAGCCCTCGGCACCCATAATAAAGATCGTATAAGTCAGGAACAGACATAACTAATTTCTTGACATCATATAAGTGAATTGGTAAGTAGTAAATAAAAATTATAAAGAAAGAAAGGTCACCATGAATAGTTTAGTATTGTGTATGTAGAATTTTATTCCAGTTTCACAATTTTTCAGTACAAATAAGAGTATAGGCATTTGAAATTCCAAAAGTAAACAAGATAACCTTCAAAGAGTTAGTCAACAAAAAAAAATAACTGTGATAGAGCTAGTTCTTCTCCAATAGATATAGTTTTAGTTTTTTCTTAAAAAAAATAATATTATTAATAGCAGTAAAATGGTGAGGAAAAGTATTCCATAATTTAGGGCCAGAGTAATATATATTATTTTTTAAATTTTCTGTATGTGTGAATACCGGTAGGTTGGTTGGTTGGTTATTAGATTTTATTGGCGCAAGGGCCATGGTTGACCAAAGAGCGCCAGGCACAAGACAAACAGACAAAATTAAAAAACGGGGCATAAATCGCAAAATCTGGCTGACCAAGTAAAACCGAACCATGAGTATACGAAGGAAGGGCCAAAAAAGACAATGAAACAAACAGTATGAAAAACATGGTACAATGGTGAGAAACAAGCCGATTAAGTAAAACTGAGGAATGAGAATGATAAAACACATTAAGAAATCGAACACAACTACACATAGGATGAGTCACCAGGAGGGGGCCGAACTGTCACTCTCCTCCCCCACACACTCCAATGCAATGCTGGCCGAGGGCGAGGACGAACTGTCACTATCCTCCCCCTCATGTTCCTCTGCAATGTTGGTTGAGGCTGGGGACGAACTGTCACTCTCCTCCCCCCGATGTTCCTCTATAATGTTGGTTGAGGGTGGGGACCTCGCTGAGTCCGAGACAGTTGCAATGTTGGTCAGGTGGACCGCGACAGTTGGATGGACACTGCACACCTTTGCGGATTGAGGGCCGGGTCTTCCGCACGTGCAGGCCTTCTGCTGGGAACTGGAAGAGTCGGTCGTCTTCAAAAGAGAAGGCGCAGACTCAGCTACTCGAAAAAGCTGGAGCTCGGGGAAATCAACCTGTGTCGCTTGTTCAGCTGTAGATCGCTTGGCAAGTGCGGCGAGAGCTACAGGGCGCGGAACAAAGGGCTGCACGGGTTGTGGCAGAGACTGAACTACTGCGGCAAAAGTACGCTGTCGGTTGTTGGGAATACCCAACTTGGCCTTGGCAGCAGGGTACGAGAGGCCTTCCAGGGTCTTGAGGCGCTGGATCGCCATCTCGTCCTTCCATTTCATACAGTTGCGGGAGTAAGCTTCATGGGCCTCACCACAGTTAACACAGCAGGCCGCAGAAGAACAACCTTCCCCGTCATGTTCACTGGAGCCACAATTTGCGCAACGAGCGGAGCTCTTACAGAAACGTTGTGAATGCCCGTACCTCTGGCACCTGAAACAGCGCAGAGGACTGGGAATGTACGGGCGAACTCCACAGACCAAGTAGCCAGCCTTGATTTCGGTCGGAACTTTCGGGGAGTTAAAAGTCAAGATGACATTTTTAGACTTAATCAAAGAACCATCGCGCCGGAACATCATACGACGTGCAGCAATAACACCTTGATCAGCAAGTTCAGTCACCAATTCGTCTTCACTGCATGGCAAGAGATCAAACTCCGAAATAACACCCCGAGAGGTGTTAAGAAATGGGCGAGGTGTCACTTTGACAGGAATGCCTTGAAGACTAGTGAGGTGCAGAAAAGTGTTACTCTGAGAAACACTGCAAGTTTGGACAAGCAGGTCCCCAGAGCGAAGCTTCCTCACAGACTTCAAGGGGCCAACTGCAGCGTCCAAAGCTTTAGAAATGAAAAAGGGAGATCTGGTGGACAGTCTCTCATTCGGATCGATGGATTCTACTACTAAGTGTGTAGCATGCGTATTCACAGCAATCGAGGGGAGACGACGCTTCGGAGCGACTGCTACAGCCGCCGAAGAAGAGGTTTCACATTCTTGGTCCAGGTCATGGTCTAAAGATCGTTTAAGGGTATGAGACTTGGTAGGTTGAGAAGACGAAGGAGAGTCGTTGTCAACAATCATTTTCTCAGGTGACTTAAATTTGGAGTTTTTGTTTTTGGGTTTACCCATCGAAAAAAGAAGGAAGATTCATCTGCAGACTACTCCACCCACCACCGAGCCCTACAAGGGAGAAGTGGAGGTCTGCAAGCCAAGAAAATGACGCTGGACACAGTTCTGGAGCTTATACGTTGCAGATATAGTCCGTTGGCCGTGATCACACGCACTCGGCGGACACTTCGGCCTCCGGGTACCGTCATGCCAACGCCTTTGGCATGATCCCACAGCCCCCGGGCTCACCCTGCCTTGCTATACGACAAAAAAGCCGCTAAAGCCCTGCACACAACTTGGTACAAGACTTCTGACTAGAGGTGGGTTAGTCTCTAGCCTCCCGTTTACAGCGAAGCCGGGGTCGAAGAGGAGTGTTGGTACACAGGAGGCACTTATCCGGTCTCCTGCGACCTCAGCTGCCAGACATCCCATTTCCGCCTCACGGGTCTCCGCACGCCGCAAACATGCAGGTAGGTCTAGTACCCAAACCAGCGAAAAGGAAAAAAGGAAATCCAAAGAAGACCTCGCAGGGAACCTAAACGGAACCTAAACGGAATCTCAGCAACCTACGAACTGAGCGGTTAATATAAAACAGTTAGTGGTGGAGGGTAACAAAACCACAAGACCGGGGTGTTAGTACATAACGTGGTATCGATTAGGTAAAGTATACAACACGGGCAACTAGCCAGTGGAGAAAATAAATAAAAACGAAAAAGCGAGACACAAGACCAGCTCGGGAACGTGGGGCCGCGACTCCCCAACAGCTGGATGAACAGCCGTCCCTGCAAACACCAACAGCACCGAAACAAAAAACAAGCGGTGGCATGACATCAGATGTTGACCAGTCACAAGGTCAGCTCGGGCCGTGGGGGCGCCGCTCCCCAAATAACTGGTAAACCAGTTATCCCCGTGCGGGGGAATACCGGTAGTAGTTAAAATCTATTTCTTGTCGGATAAGTATGAGTATGCATATTGATTGTGATCAAATTATAGTAGAGGCTATATTTTATTCTTTTAAACATAATCATTCCCAAGTTATATTCATATAATTGTTGCATAGTTAATGTATTGAAAGTATTGGGATGTGTAGTTGTTCTATATGTCAAATTGGAAGATTGGTTAGTATTAATTTTTAATTCCAATAACCTGATAAATTTATTTTGTAATTTTTGTAGTTTGTGAATGTTATATTGTGTTGTTTTTCCCCATATCAATATACAGTAGGTAAAATAGGTCTGTATGATGGAATAGTATAACGCCAGCATTAGTTTAGGGGTTAGATGTCTAAGAGTGTGACTAATAACTCCAATGTTTCTCGAAATTTTTAGTTGAAAGTAGATCTACATGTGTATTCCATTTCAAATCATCACTTAAAGTGGTACCCAAATACTTATGGCAGTGCACCACCTCAATATCATGTCCAATTAATTTTATTTTCTATAAGTTAGGTGGAAAAGCAGAATTTTTGCTAAAAATCATTATTTTTGTTTTATTCATATTAATAGCCAAATCGTTACAACTCAACCAGTCATTAATTAATGTGAAATTATTTTTCAACTGAGAAATAAGTGTATTTATGTCATTACCGTGTTAATAAAATAGTGGCATCATCAGCGTATAATTGTATGTCAGTATGTTCTAGTAATTGAAAAATTTCATTAATATAGATATTAAAAAGTAGGGAAGCAAGAACTGATCCCTGCGGTACACCCGATAGTACAAATCCAAAAGTAGATTTCCCAAGATTAATCTGCGTATACTGTCGTCTGTGAGATAAATAACTCTTAAAAATGTCAAGAAAGGTACCCCTAATTACAATGTCACACAACCTCTGAATCAAAATGTGATGATTTATTGTATCGAAAGCCTTTGAAAGACCAATAAAGAGAACAAGAGTGTAATTATTATATAATGAATTGGATTGAATGTTATTGATCAGGTTTAGTAAAGTTATTTCAGTTGAACTATTCGGTGTAAAGCCAAATTGATTATGATGTATAATATTATATTTAGTGACGAAATCAAATACACTGCTGGCCACCCAAAATGCAACACCAAGAAGGACACGAGATAGCAAAGCCAGATTTACTGGACACATAACAACATATACAAAGATGAAACGATTGAGCTTACAGGCCCGTGCGACTTGCGGAACACACAGACATCAAAAGTTCGTGTGGCCCCCATGGCTGGCAATAACGGCCGCTACACGCCGCGGCATCGAACGAAAGAGGCTGTGGATGTGGGCTTGAGGTATGTCGGTCCAGGCTGCTTCCACACGTTGCCACAGTTCCTCAGGCGTAGCCGCGGGTGGTGCTTGCCGGGCCACTCGGTTGCCGATCAGCGACCAGACTTTTCGATGGGCGACATATCGGGAGAACAGGCGGGCCTCAGCAGCAGTGACACCTGGTGGGCCGTGAAGAATTGTTGCACGATGTGTGCCACGCGCGAGCGCGCATTGTACTGTCGAAACGTGGCCGCTGGTAGGACCTGCAGGTAAGGGAGGACTACAGGCTCCAAAACGTCGGAGATGTAGCGGTGGCTGTTGAGTGTACCGGTGATGCGTACCAGAGGGGTGCGGGTGACATATCCAATTGCGACCCAAACTATAACGTCAGGCGACGGACTGGTATGGCGATGCATAATGCAGGCGTCATGCAGTCTCTCACCGTGGTGCCGCCATACGCGGATCCGACCATCGTGGTGTTGCTGGCAGAAACGGGATTCGTCGGAGAACACAATGTCGTGCCATTCCGTAGTCCACGAGCGGCGTTCAACTGCCCACTGCCGCCGCACTCGCCGGTGGTGTAACGTCAATGGAAATCGGAGCAATGGGCGCCGTGCGACAAGTCCCCGCTCCTGCAGACGACGTCGAACGGTACGTTCTGACACAGGTTGTTGTGCAACACATCCTAATTCCTGCGCTAACGTTCGTGATGTGGCGGTGCAAGCCGTCAATGCCCGGCGCACAACATATACCGGTCCTCTCGTTCGGTGGTGTGCCGCGGCTGCGGCAATCACTCACGTCGGTCCGTCCGTTCCTCCTGCACCCACCGAATCCATACTCGCCCCACTGTTGGTGGATGTCGTCCCACACGGGCGCCGATGTCTCGGTACGATAAACCGCTGTCGCGATAAGCCACTATTCGTCCTCTGTCGAACTCCGAAACGTGCTGGAATGACTGCCGTATTCTGCAACGAAGCATCAAGAAGCTTCCCACGCACAGGTCCGGCAGCACAGCACACTTCCACTACTTACATCCCGCCTACTGTGCACCCTTCTTATAGTGCTTCTCGGTGGCGTGCCGGGCGCACATGATTTGCGTATGCCCTGCAATGCTAATCGTTTGCATGTCCTCTTGCGGGTGACACATGCTGCGAATTTCAGGCCAATCGGATGCTTCCTTCTTGATGTTGCATTGTGCAGTGTAGTTTCCTGTAAATTAACTTTTCAAAAATTATAGTAAATATTGTTTGATTGGCAATTGGTCTATAATTATTAGCATCTGTTATTACACCAGATTTATATTTAGGGGAGATCTTAACAATTTTCATTAAATCTGGGAAAATACCAGTTTTAACAGTTGTATTAAATATATGTAGTAAAGGATCAACAATATAAGAGGCGACAGATATTGCAATTTTTGGGTTAATGTCATCATGTCCAGACCCTGAAGTTTGATTTGTATTTTGTATTGTAGTTAGTATTTCCAATCTAGTAATTTTGGAAATATAAATGGAATTAACTCTATTTGTGGTTAAAGGTTGAGACGTGAATGAAACACCGCTCTTAGGTATCTGTGCAACTATAGTCTGAGGAATAGAGACAAAATGATCGTTAAGTTCATTTGCTATTTGAGAATTGTCTAAGATCTTGGTATTATTTTTAATTAAATAATGTGGTAATATCTTTGTGTTCTGCCTACCCATAAGGAAGTTAAGATTTCTCCAAGTTAGGCGGATGTTATTTTGTTAAAACATTTCAAAGTAATAATTCCTTTTCTACCTCCTCAATTTAGAGTTTAGTTTATTTCTAAAGATTTTAAATAAAAGAAAATCCGAATGTTGTCTAGATTTGAGGAAGTTAGAAAACAATTTATTCTTTATATTTATTTGATTTAAGCAATGTTTAGTTAACCACGGTTACGTTCTTTTTTAACTTTATTTCCCTGAAATTTAATCGGGAATGCTTGATTATATAGAGAGGTAAAAATCTGTAAAAAGTTACCAAATGCTATATTTGGTTTAGAGATTTGTGTGACATTTTGCCAATTCTCATGCTGTATAAGATTTACAAAAAGTTGGGTATTAGTTTGGTTACACAGGCGAAAAATAAATTTTATCGATGGCTGTAATATTTTATTTGAATAAGTATATGTTATAAATATTGGCAAGTGTTCACTGATATCATAAATAATAATTTCCGAAGTAATCTTATCCACTGAAACATTTGTAATAGCAAGATCTATTATTGTGGCAGTTTGTGTAGTGATTCTAGTAGCTGCCCGAATTGTATTATAAAATCCAGTTGCCAAAATAGTATTCAGAAAATTAAATGAATTAGAATGAACTTGTGAGATATTTATATTAAAGTCTCCTAGAAGAAATACATTTTTACCTGTGAAATTGACATAACTTAAAATATTTGTAAATTTTTGGATAAAGATCATTATATTCGTGGACGGGGTGGGTAACAAACTGAAATAATATTATACTGATTTTCTATAGTTAAAATTGCAAGTGTGTTTTCAATAAATGTTAAATTTTGAATTTATGTGAAACAATGGTAAGTGTCTCTGACATAGATAGCCACACCTCCCCGTCTAGATTGAATTCTATTTTTAAAAAATGCCTGGTAATGTGTTAGATCTAAACAAAAATTAACTGCAGGAAACCAAGTTTCTGTAATACAAATGACGTCTGTAAGGAAAGAAGAATAAAAAGGCAGCTGTCTAAGCATGTAGAAAACTACCCAAAACGTACAATTAGAATTTTACTACTAAAAGGCATATTAGGTAAAAACAAGATCTTTCGCAACAGGCGCCCTGTGCGTCATCAGGTTAAAGGAACTGGCGCTAGGAGAACACACACAGTTAATATATAGATAGTCCCGAAGACAACAGCGATCCCGGTGAGTGACATGATATCCGCGTCACAACTCGGTTACAGCGAGAAACAAAGCAAAGAAAGAAAACACCAAATAGATTACAAATACATATTCACCGAAGTGAAAAATAAGCACAGGGTCCGTTATCAACACCCGCAGTAGGGTACTTCGTACGACATAAAAATTAAATAAGCGAATCCACGGTGCATGTACATGTGCAGGTAAATCATCGTTACAGCATACGTCCTTAAAAACGTCAATATACAAACTTTCGGCGAAGAGAGTCATATACCTACCTCTGGTCCTAAGTAATAAATAAGTCTCAGACCATGAGGGCAGATGAGTTCCAGACTTAACCAGGCGTGCAAGGGCAGTAGTAGTAGATCCAGTCTTTACAGTGTACTGATGTTCAGTCACTCTAACTCCTAAATTACGAAGAGTGGATCCTATGTACCATGAATTAGGAGCAGCAGCAACGTCGGTCTTCAAGGGCACACAGTACACGCCCCACTGTTCTTGGATGGGTTTGGGCTCACGATTGCTGCTGCTCCTAATTCATGGTACATAGGATCCACTCTTCGTAATTTAGGAGTTAGAGTGACTGAACATCAGTACACTGTAAAGACTGGATCTACTACTACTGCCCTTGCACGCCTGGTTAAGTCTGGAACTCATCTGCTCTCTTGGTCTGAGACTTATTTATTACTTAAGACCAGAGGTAGGTATATGACTCTCTTCGCCAAAAGTTTGTATATTGACGTTTTTAAGGACGTATGCTGTAACGATGATTTACCTGCACATGTACATGCACCGTGGATTCGCTTATTTAATTTTTATGTCGTGCGAAGTACCCTACTGCGGGGGTTGATAACGGACCCTGTGCTTATTTTTCACTTCGGTGAATATGTATTTGTAATCTATTTGGTGTTTTCTTTCTTTGCTTTGTTTCTCGCTGTAACCGAGTTGTGACGCGGATATCATGTCACTCACCGGGATCGCTGTTGTCTTCGGGACTATCTATATATTAACTGTGTGTGTTCTCCTAGCGCCAGTTCTTTTAACCTGATGACGCACAGGGCGCCTGTTGCGAAAGATCTTGTTTTTACCTAATATGCCTTTTAGTAGTAAAATTCTAATTGTACGTTTTGGGTAGTTTTCTACATGCTTAGACAGCTGCCTTTTTATTCTTCTTGATATTTTTAGCATGTAACTTTTATGATTGACGTCTGTAAGAAAATTTGTCAAATGTAAGAAAGTTTGAAGTGCTGAAATTTTGTTGATAAGTGACTTTGCATTTATGTGTATAATTTTAAGAGTGTCTTTGCTAGTATCAACTGTAATATTACTATACTGTTTTAATGTGTAATAGTTAGTAGCCATCTGCCATAAATGCTAGTTCCAATTCCCAATCTAGATAGTGTCCTTCCAAACCTCAAAAGTCAGTACACTATTCAGCACCTCCAGCAACCATCAATAATAAAAAATAATGTAAAATTAGAACCATGTCCCCCCACTTTATTACTAGCAAGAATCAGTTAACTGGTTATCAAAGCAAGTAGAGAGCAGAATGGCAAAAAGTGGACCCTCAAATGTCTCAATAGTATCATAGCACAAAAAAAAAGATACTTTATCAGAATAACCAGGTAGAGCACAAACATAAGTCCTTCACAGTTGAAGGGGACAAATAAAAAAATACACAATGTAAGTATATATTAATCTCAAAAACTTCACAACCTCCCACCAGTCAGGAGAGGGGATCTCTGTAATCAGGAAATACATACAAATAAGACAGTTAATCCAATAAGATCAAGAGCATGCGATATCACTGGCTGTACCATTACCAAACTCATCTAAGTCTTGCAGAGTAAGTATTTTTTTCTTAGTGGTACATTCATTTTTTTTTTTTTACATATACATGTCCATTGTTGACCCAAACGAATTGGACCAGGCCCTGCTGTAGGAGCTTTCTTGAGTAAAATAGCAGTTCCTTGAATGGCGGGATTAAGTTAGATCACCATTCAAATCACTATTTTTCACTATAATCCTTCTCTTTTGCAACCAGTCATCTCTAATTTTTCTCGGCTTCAACTGGATAATAATATTAGCATTTGGTCTTTGGAATGAGTTAGGTTTAAGAGTGTGGAAAGCATCAATATCATTGATATGAAAATTAGGTAGTCCAAATTTTATTGCTGGTTTCTCAACAAAGCTACAAAGTTCCTGTTCATTATCAATTTGAGACAAGTCCAACCTATGAATCTCAGTATTCCTATTACGAGAATACTGCGAAAGCTGATTAAGATCATTCTGCAGTTTGTTAATTATAGTATCTCTCAGTTCAATCTGACCCCGCAGCATTTCAGTGCAGTATTAAAAGGTACCCACATACCTTACAAAAGAGAGGTCAAGTAGTACTTACAAATACTTTTATTTGCTTGCATGGGTTGACTCATCCTCACATATTATTTATTGGCTAACTCAATACAGTATCAGTGATCTATCATCAATATCCAATATGACGGCACGTCTCACGTCAATAATATCAATCAATCCCCCTTAAACAACCGCTGCATTGCCTTTTTATCTATCGTTCTTATCCGGCCACACATACGTCACTCTTGTTCCGACCTCAAGGTGTTGCCTAATTAATCTCGTTTGGGAGAAAAGTCATAACGTTGAAAATGTCTAAGAAAACAAACTCAAATTTACAGAGAAAAAGAAACTCAAAAGGAAAGTTAAAATAGAATATACGCCACAGGCCATTAAAACACACTCCTTCCCAGACCAGAATTGACTGCTGCTGGTAAGGGTGGACTGACTGCAAATAGTGAGATTACATTCGTGTGCCGGATCTCCGCCACACGTGACCTCGTCGAGTATCAGAACAAAAAGCAAATTGGGATTCGTCTGTGAAAAGTACATGGTGCCACTCTGCATTCCATGATATGTACTGTTAAACCCAGGTACATGTTTGACAACAGAGAGATGATGTCAATGCTACACATCCCCGCGACCTCCTTGCTCTGAGTCTGCACTCGTGAAGACGGTTTCGTACTGTTTGAGTGCATACTGTGACACCAGAAGCAGCTCGAAGTGATTCCCAGAATTGGCTACTGGTGATGATACTAGGACTTCTCCGAGCACTTACTGTCAGGTAACGATCTTGTCTATTGGTGATTGTCCTCGGGCGACCACTCCTGGGTAGATCTTCAACATTTCCATGCCATAGAAATCTTCTCCGAGCACTTATTGTCAGGTAGCGATCTTGTCTATTGGTGATTATCCTCGGGCGACCATTCCTGGGTCGATCTTCAACATTTACATGCCGCAGAAATCTTATGTGTAGCCGACTTACTGCACTTTGCAAAACTCCTAAAGCAGCAGCCACATCGATGTGCTATACACCTGCCTGTAACATACAACCAGCCCTATTTCTGTTGTCAATGCTTAAACGTCGTCTGGACATAGTTTCAGGTTAATCCCATACTGAAGGCAATATATTTAGCAAACTTCTAGACCAAGCGGTGAAACGACCCGTTTTCTACTTCTCGAATGGTACTTTTAACAGAGCTCGTACCCCAACTGCTGTGTTGTTCTGATGCTAATTATATAACGTAGCTACCCACGCTGATAACCGATCTCCAGTAGTAACTAAATTTGCATATCACAACGTTTTCCCTTTGAAACTGCAATATCCCTAACATTTTGTGACCAGTGTATTTTCGGATACGGCTTGGAAAAATTCAGTTCAAGGAAAATTTCTTTCAAAACTTTCAGAGGAGGTTTTTGCGACAGAGCACAAATGACTAATTCATCTGGCGTGTTCCCAAGGATCCCTGAATATCCGTATATTGTTTTATATGCCAACATCCGCTGTTTCGGACAATTCTTTTTATGCAGATGAGGGTTTCATATCTCACAGCAGATGAGGATTTCATATTTCATATCTGTACCCTGGTTAGCTTCACAGAATACCGTATATGGATAACTTGGCTCTTTAAAAAAATACTGAGTGTACAACTTTCTTTTTCAGTTACCAGTTTTAGTAAATGCATTTACATGTTGTTCATTTTTATTTTCACACCTCTCAGAGCATGGATTTACAATCCTGGTATAACCATTCTGGGGGGCAATCGCCTTACCTGTCTCCCGGTAGTTACGGCCCTGTATCTGTACATTATGGTTCAAAACATTTTTTTTAAATAAACTTTCTCTCACAAATCACGTCGCCACTTTACCTTATAAATAACTAAATAAAACTGCTGCTCAGAAGTACTTTGCCCACGTCGGTAGAGTGCGACGGGCTGGGAGTAAAAATATTATTATATGATATACTGTATACATTATGTATCATATAATATACATCGAAGAGCCAAACCATTATGACCACTTGCCTAATACGATATTGGCCATCCACGTGCCCCAAAACATCGCTTACCCGGCAAGGCGTGGATGTTACAAGATTTCTAGAAGTGTCTTGTGATATCTGGTACAAACACATTACCAGCAGATCCTTTAACTCTTCTAAGTTAAGTGGTTGAGCCTCCGAATATCGGATTTGCTGTTCCAACACAAACCACAGATGCTCGACTGAATTGATGTCTTGGGGATTCAGAGGACAGGGCAGTACCTGGAAGTCTTCTTCATATTCCGCGACCCATTCTCGAACAATCCGGGCAGTGTGGCATGGCGTATTATCCTGATGAAAGAAGGCACTACTAGAGGGAAATACCGTTCTCACGAAAGGATGTGCTGTATCTGCAATGACGTTTAGGTAATGTGGTCAACGTTCTAATTTCATGCACATGACTGGCTGGATACAGGGTTTACCTCAGAACACTGCCCAAAGCATTACACTTCCTACACCGGCTTGTTTTCTTCCCACGGTGCATCCAGATGCCAACACTTTCCAGCTAAATGACGCACACTTACCCGGAAGCCCACATGGTGCAACAGAAAATGCCGGACCAGACAATCTTCTTCCAATCATTCAATGTCCTTGTTTTAATGCTAGCGTGCCCATAGACGCTTCGACGATGAATCGAGGTTAGCATGAGAACTCAGAGTGGCCTGCAGCTATGTAGCCCCCTCTTAAGCAGGGTTCGATGTCATGTATGTTACGATACATTACTCCCGTCACCAACATTGAAATTACCCGTGAGTTGCGCCACAGTATCCTTTCTATTGGCTGGTACCACACGGGATAGCTTTCGCTCACCTCTAGAATCGATGAACCGTGGTCGAACACCACCTTGCCAACGGTTCGTGGTTTTTTCCCTCCTTGGGCCACTTTTTGAAGGTACTAATCACGGTTGACGTGAGCACCCCACAAGCCTTTCCGTCTCAAAAATGTTGTGGCTCAGTAATCTGGCCATTACACTTTGGCATTTGTCAAACTCGCTTAAGTCTGCTGCCTTTTCTATCTGAAAAACAAGAATAACACTCATTAACAGAGCTCATATCAGATGCTATTCTTACGGTTTCATGACTTTCACACACGCCGTCTTTTATCTGCAGTTGCTTCGATTTCAAAAAAGACGCGCTAGTCAAATTATTATGGTTCTTCGGTGTACAATTTATATAATTTATTCATTATGTACCTATATTGTACATCATACAATATTAAATTTATGTAATATATGCATTATATAATACAGGGTGATTGTAAACTCCTTCAACAAAACAAGAGGGGTGATAGTACACATCAAGACGAACAATATTTGCAATGGAACCTAGGGCCGCATTCCACTCCTAGTGCCAGAAAAGAGCACGCTCCAAAAACGTCCAGCAGGCACACGGAGTTCCAACCTGTGCATCGAAGCACAAGATGCAAATCAGGTGTGCTGAACACGTGCGTATAGACGATGAGGAGCAAACATTTAAAAACGCAGCCGAACCCGTTCAGCGACATCATCACCTTGCGAACATCATATGAGAATTGGCGTATACGTCTGACCGACGCAGCGTACCGTGTGTTCCTAGAGCAAGTGCTTCCCGGTCTGCTGCAGGATGTTCCGCTCACCACACGGAGGGACATGTGGTTTATGGATGATGGGGCCCCTGCACACTTTGCCACCGAGGTCCGATACTTCCTAAATGCGACATATCCTGTGCGGTGGATTGGACGCGATGGACCTGTGGCTTGGCCTCCACGCTCCCCGGACCTTAATCCACTGGACTTCTTCTTCTGTGGGTACATGAAAACATTAGTGTACGAGACACCTGTGAACTCCCTGGAAGATCTCGTCGCGCGAATCGCTGTTACTGTGGACAAGATCAACACCACACCGGGAGTCTACGAGAAGGTGCGACAGTCCTTCATTCGCCAGTGTAGGCTGTGCAACGACGCCCTTGGACGCCAGTTTGAGCAGTTCCTTTGAGTCTTTCTCTGATGCGATTGGAATTGTGCAACTCATAAATTAGGTATGTCTCAAAATAGTATAACTATACTAAAAATCCGAAAATTCTTGGCGTAGAATAGAAATAAAAGTTTCCAAGCTTTCGCACATCAACCAGATGGCTTTCTCAAGGAAGGTAGATAGCTAACTGCAAACTGGATAAAAGAACGTTTCAATACTTTGAACGCGGTGACTTGACTAGAAATAAATGATTAGGAGCAAATGTGATATTTCGAAGAAACGAGGTCACGTTGGTTGGGCACGTGGTACAATGGTAGAGAACTCAGCATTATTTGAAGAACTGATTCCAAATACGTGGCAACTCCAGAGAAACGCTATCATTGCAAGCCTCGCAACTGGTCAAGATTTCCAAGGTTTCGCGAATGGCGGTAGATTTGGGTGTGGAGTATGAAGCTAATTTCTTTACATCACTCCATATAGGATCGGCGGACTTTAACTTGACTTCTCTTGATAGGGCAGTGGTCATTTTCCCGTCTCTTGCATCCCTTTTATGTTCACCGATTCTAATTCCAAACGAACGTTTGGTCATTCCGATGTAGTATCGCCTGGAGCCGTCCGGGTATTTTAGTGGTATGGCATAAACACCTGCTTCATTGAGAAGAGGGGGCTTGTCAATATGTCTCTTAAGCATCGTGTATAAAGATGCCGGAGACCTTATGCCGACACCGAAGTTCATCCTCCTGAGCGCGTTTTTGAGTTGATAGGAAATATTTGGTATGTAGGGAATAGAGCCCAGGTAGCGAAGTTGCGGCATAGAAATGTTATTAGCACTGCTGGTTCTGGCTTTCTCGATAAAGTTATGCATCTGGTTCGAAGTATATCCTGCCTCAGTAGCCAATTCGACGATGTTTCTTAGTTCGGATTGTTTAGAACGAACATCGGATGAGACAGCGAAGGCTCTTCTAATTCGAGAACGGAATAAGGCGGTCTTGTGAACATTAGGGCAGAATGAACTGCGGAGCATTAGGTTGGGAACGGAGGTGGGTTTATAATAGACTTCCGTATGAAGGCGGTTGTCATGCGATTTGCTCACTGAGACGTCGAGATAAGGTAAGGTACCATTGTGTTAAAGCTCCATGGGGAAATTGATTGTAGGGTGTATATAATTTATTTTATCGAGGAAACACGGGAGAGTCTCCTTTCCGTGTGGCCATATGAAAAATACGTCGTCTGCATATCGTAGCCAGGTGGTAGGTCTTGGGGTGATGTTGGTGAATATATGTTGCTCAATGGGGCGAAGTATTGCTTCTGCAAGGACGGCTGAAAGCGAAGATCCCATCGGAGCGCCATTTACTCAACGTGGATATCTAACTTTACTCTTTTCTGGCACTAGGAGTGGAATGCGGCCGTAGGTTCCATTGCAAATATTGTTCGCCTTGATGTTTACTATCACTCCCTTTGTTCTGTTGAAGGAGTTTACAATCACCCTGTATATAATTTATGTTTGTAAATTATGTATCATCTAATTTATATATTCGAACCCCGAAGGGATTCGAATATATAAATATATGATACACAATGGATATTCGAACCCCAAAGGTTAATTATCGGATAGCCGTGTAAGACTGTTAACTCTCGTGTTACGGCGCTCACGTAGGCTGCTTTTAGTGCTTGCGAACAGGAATTGCAATCCCTGGATTTAGGTGTTTCGCTTTTTAATTCCTGTATTGGCCTTTGGTACGCTTCGACAAGCAAATAGGAAAGACGTCCTAGATACATTTTTTTTAAGTTCTCAATATGATAAAAATTATTAATACACTTATCCCACATATCAGAAATTTTTACAAATAAATGCAAGAAACGTTCTCTGCACTGAAACTAAAAATAAAACATACTCTCTGCACGCCACCTAGCAATCAGTCGTGGGGTATATACCCACAGGTAAGGTTTAGCGCAATTAGCTATGCCCGCCTGGGACTTTTGGTCTGCGTATCGGAAACGAAGTTACATTACATTGAACCTATAGGCTCAGATGTGATAGATGGTAGACAGGCCAGAGAAGTAGGAGTGCCAGAATATGCCGTCACAATGAGTTCCTTCTAATGAAAGGAAGGCAAGAAACAGACATTTAGCATTTTTTTTTTGTTCTTGTCGTTTTTAGAAATCAATAATTTTTACAGAGAAGAAAACTCAAAGCATGAAATTTTGATTGGCCACACGCACTGTGTTACATTGCGTTCAGAACTTACTGAATTGTCTTAAATCATAACTAATGTGGAAGAGAAAATGCTATTAAACATGAGATTTAATTTGAAAAAAAAAGAGGTTGTATAAAAACATTCAAAAAAGCTGCAAATCCATGAATAGTGCTAAAGAGCCGTGGGCTTGTAGGATTATAGGCGGCTATAGTAGAGCCCCTGCCATACATCTGATGCGTCAAAGTCGATAAGCCACCCTTGATGTTACGTACCATTACTAAAATAAATAAACAAATGAAAATAACTAGTTTCTTTTAGCTGTTATGTAATATTTAGAACCGATACAAATCCAGTCAATCTGTTTCGACGTTGACATGTTTCCAAATCAGTTATGGACATACGGAGAGAGGGCCTCCAAAACTATGTGTGCCCTAGGCCTTACATTCAGTAAATTGGGCCTTGGGCATGGTTTCGGTTATTGGATCTTGATATTGTGCAAAATGACATAATGCAAAACATTAAAACAGAAAATATGCCTTTCAAATCTCCCTTCCGAAATCAGAAACAATCTTTCCAATTACTTTGCTGTCTCAATCTCGGACAATCAGTGATTTTTGCAATAAATTGTTGTTACTTCCATGAAGGAAACAAAAGAAGATATGGTTTAGAAGTATTTCTCCAAAGTTAGGTTTCATGTATGTTAATCTTTTTTTTATTTTTTTTTTGTTGGTGTTTAAGTCATATATATGTGTAATTGCATTCTTGCATTGTGGTTTAAACTTCTGCTGTTGTAAGTTATATTTCTTTCGATGTGTTTTACAGAAATATCTCTAGCAAGCAGAAGATTCAACATAAACGAGCATTAAGAATGGCGGAAGATCGAGCAGGGGAACCTATTAATATGGAAACTGCAACGGTAACTTCATTTATATATGCAAATGATCCCTCACCACTTCCCTTTGACAATTTGCTTGCTTAATGAATATGAAATAAATAATTATGCGCTGAAAGCACTCATTTACGTATAGAAACAATTCAAAGTGATCTTTCTTTGGTAGCCGATAAACGTACGTACTTCTTGCATATATGTACTCGAAATTACGTAAATAGAAACATTCATTATACTTTCTACGCCTGTTATAACGATCCATCATGAGGATAAGAACAACGGTTATCCTCATGATGGATCGTCATAACAGGCGTAGAAAATTGTTACCAGTCGTTCATGAAATAATCAAAAGAATTGAAAAAAAAAAAAAGAAAAATATATTTTTTTTTATTGGAGGTTTAACGACCACCGTGAGCAACTCAATGGCCTATAAGCAGTTGCCCGTCCCTAATTTAGGGTCACTGGTTCCAGGGAAGGGAGAGAACCAGTGCCGTAAGACAAACACAACATCCATGCCTCACCGGGATTCGAACCCGGACCCCTTTTGGACGAATAATCAGAGGCCACCGCTTAGACCACTGCGCCACCGGTGCGGCCAAAAAAAAAAAAAAAAAAAAAAGAATTTGCTTGAATATCTAATGCAGTTGAACTAGCATAGTACAATCCCATACAATATGTGTACTACCGCACCTAACAGAAATAATTAGATTATATAATTTTGCATTGATAGTTTGATCTTGAAAATTTTGTGATCTAACTACTCGTATGTATACAGTATACGCATTTATGTATTGCCAAATATCTACATACATATGAAGGCCGAAACATAGATGGATGTGCCAGAGTTCGAGCAAGGTTGTGTAGAAAATACAAGGTCAAGACATTAGAGAGACAAGCTCCCTCTTTTAGTGGCGTATCGCTGAAACCAAGACTTCCGATTGCTTTCCAAAGTTGTCCTGTGTGACGTTAAACACGACACCAACGTATCAGTCCGTGTAACATGAGAGTGACGTCACAAACGGAGGGAACTCATCTCTCTGATGTCATCGCCTTGCACTTTCTAAACGGCTTGTTCGAGGCCCTGTTGAGGAATGCGTGGTGTAATGGTCTTACAGCGCTGGCTCTCTCCCTTCCCTGAAAGAGGTGGCCCTAAATTAGAGGCGGAGGACTGCTTATATCCCTTACAATTGCTCATGGTGGTTGTTCAGATCAGATCATATGTAGAGGATTTTTAGGAAGGGAGTGTCTGACCCCAGGTCTTAAACAACCCTTAAAATTAGGAAGCTAGGAGATTTGGGGTAGAGTGCCCGATAGGAAAGTGACATGGAAGTAAGGTAGAAAGGGGGAGGAAGACGCTCTTATTTATTACCGGGGAGCCAGTACCCGGGGCCCGACGGCTCAACGTGCCCATCCGACGCACGGCGGGTACTTAGTGGTTCGAGCGTTCGCACCTGCCCAGGAGCGAACCTAAGGTCACCTCCGTGGCAGTCACGAGCGCTGACCACTAAGCCTACCGCGGCCCTCATGGCGGTTATTAAATCCCGAAACAATAAAAGAAGCGAATTTGACTTAAGACTTTTAAATAATCGAGCGGGTTTTTAAAAAGAGAAGTATGAAGCTGTTTATTTGGGGATTTAACTACCACCGAGAAGTACTCGGTGGTCTGTAAGCAGTCTCCCGTCCCTAATTTAGGGCCACTGAAGGAAGAAAGCCAGTGCCGTAAGACAAACACAACGTCCATGACTCACCGGGATTCGAACCCGGACCCTTTTCGGGCAAATTGTCGTAAGCCATCCCTTAGATCACTGCGCCAACTGGGCGACGTATGGAGTTGTATGACAGGGCTTAATTTGGTCTTCGAAATAAGGTTGAGCTTGAAAAAGTAGACGTACAAGTTTTGGTTTTCAGTTAACGTCTTCAGCAAAACCTCAGGCTCTACCACAGTGAGTTCCCCTACTACCACTTCTTCACTACGGCTTTTTTATTATTATTTTTTTTACGACCACCATGAGCAACTCTAAAAGGCATAAACAGGCAACCGTTCCTAATTCATTGAAGGAAGAGATACAGCGCTGTAAAACAAAAACACACTATCTCATCTGGAACTCGAACCCGGGTCAACTCGGATGACTAGCTGGAAGCCTACGCCACTGAGATTTCGGCAATCGGCATAGCAGCTTTCAGCTCCTATTATGCCTGCATCGAATTCCTTTTTATTCGTGCTGATGTTGAAGCACCCAACATCAGTGTTTACTTTGGTGTAGCATTCGAAGCACATATGTGCCTCGAAGTTTAGACGACTGACCACATTCTTAATGTTAATATTATAGATGCAGAAACGTGTACAAGCTGGATTCGTTTAGTTATTCGGCGATAATTCAGCCTTTCTGTAGCTACTGGAAATCGCTATTCTGCCGACCTCAACGTACACAAGTGCTCAAAATTAAAGGATAATCTACAAAAACGTACAGAGGGTGAGTCGAAAGTTTTACAATATTTGGATCACTTTATGTCTTCATGCGTACCTTTACGATGAAAGCTGACTAACATTCAAAGTACACGCCAGCGTGTTGCACCGTCTTTAGCCATGTGTCTTCCAGTTCTTCGATTCCGCGGCGGTACCAGTTCTTGTCCTTCAAGGCGAAGAACTCCTTCAACCCAGCTGCCACCTCCTCCTCGTTGTTGAAGTGTCGCCCGCGAAGGAAGTGGGCCATGGACTGGAACAGGTAATAATCCGACGTAGGCGAGATCCGGACTATATGCTGAGTGTGGCATCAGTTCGATGCCCTCAAGTTCCTGGAATTTTACCAGGGTCGTTCGCGCGGTATGAGGCCGAACGTTGTCCTACTGTAGGAGAGCGCACTTTTTTTCACCCGTGTCGGGTACTTCTCCAAAACGGCACACATCCGCTCCAGCTGTTCAGAGTAGAGGTTGGCGTTGATGGTCCGACTGTCTGGAACAAATTCGTAATGCATTATCCCCTCGAAATTCCACCAGACGCAAAGCATCACCTTGTGCTCGAAGTGTCCACGTTTGGCAACAGGTTCTGAAAGCTGGCCCGGGCTCAACCACTGCCGTTGTGTGATATGCCTAGCTCACCTGATAATCTCCGAGTGTTACTTGTCGGATTTGCCTCTACAGCCTGACGCACGGCCTCCGAATACACCGTTCACTGCCTACCTGACCTTGGCTGATCGTCGAGGTTTCTGTCACCTGAGCGAAACTTCTTGGACCATCTGGTTGCGGTGCTGTGGTCCACGTAACTTTCCCCTTTTGCATGACAATTGTTTCGTGTTGCTTGAGAAGCGTTATAGCCGAGTTCAAAGTCGTAAAGCAAAAGTTTCCTAATTAGCCCGTTGTGGCCGTTCATCTTTTAGGCGTCTGACGAAACAGAAAGAGGGCATGCAATGCTGTTCACAGCAGCTACCACCACTTTATATCCCTTTCGGCTGACTGTAGTGCGCGAGTTGAACTAGTTAAAACACGTGACATACACGCCGCAGAGGGTGAGTAGGGTTTAAACACGTGACATGCACGCCCCTGAGGGTGAGTCTAAAGTTTTGCAAATATTGTAAAACTTTCGATTCACCCTGTGTATATATTGCCGATGTATACGAGTATGTAAAATAATGCACTCAAATTTGGCGAACATGCGCATTTCGCTACGCGGAAGACTATCCTGCATTTACTTTTGCCATAGGAAAGACGAAACATGCAAATTATGATTGCGTTAAAACACATGCGAGTCTATTCTCATATTGTAGCTATTTTAGCTAACTCTTGCTTTCACTTTAATGGACAACGAGCTGATTATGTCACGAAGATGTCGCATGTATGATTTTCAGTGTGGACAACAATTGGTAGGTTGGATGCACGTCAGTCCCAGATGATAATTTTCAGCGCATTGAATTTTCTGCAAAATGTCCCGCTATGATCCTGGAGACAGTTTCAACAGACAGGCGATGTTTGTCGTAGACCAAGACAAAGCCGTCCCAGAACCACAAGTGCCGCAGGAGGTTGCTATATGAGTCTGACTTCTGGACGGAATAGAGATATGTCCGCTAGGAAAATATCTTCGGAGATTTCAGAAGCTACAGGAACGATAGTTTCAAGGCATACTGTTTGTAGAAGACTTTGCAAGCAATGCCTTTATGCGAAGAGACCAGTTATTTATGTCCCTCTAACTTACTTCCTCTGGTGAGCATGTTTAACGTGGAGTAGCCAACATCATACTTGGAATCCAGACCACTAGGCGAATTTTCTTTTCACAGATGAATCGCGATTCATCTTAAGTACTGATTCGCGATATATTCTCATCTGGAGAGAATCAGGGATTTGTTAAAGTTCCTCTAACATTACAGAAAGGAACCACTCTGGTGGCGGTGGAGATATAGTCCGTACAGCACTCATTACGAACGGGGGCTCACACCTGGACACTTATCAGAGTCGCTTTGTTACTTCCTTGAGGTACAGAGACTAGATCGGAGATCCTGAACACATATGTCCAGCCATTCAGTGAAGTTACCGGTCCACATTTCATTCTGATGGACGATAATGCCCAACCTCATCGAGCTCATTTGTTGGGCGACATTCTTAAAGAATAAAATCTTTGCCGAATTGGATGGCCACCTAGATCCCCTGGCCTGAATCCTATCGAGAATGCACGGGATGCTCAAATGAGAGCATTGAAAGACTTCCAGAACACTATAAGAACTCAGAATAGTTCTTGTTGAGGAGTGGCTAACAGTTTCTCAAGATTTCCTCAGTACCCTCATAAACAGTATGAGGAGTCGTCGCTTGGGCTGCATGGTCGACAGGTGTAATCCCACTCCATATTAAAATACCATATGTCTTAAGCGAAAAACTAACTTTAAATATTGTTCCAGGGACTGCTCTCTCGTGTAAATTGAAAAACAATGATATTAACACATACAAATTGTGAGGTTATAATTTTCTTCTGCTTGAGTATCATATGTAATTTAATAATAAATCCCTTTACCGAATTTCAATGAATTTCCTCATAAATACTTCGAGTTATGTACGAATTTAGAAATGGTCCTTTCATTTTGAACAGCAGTGCATATATAGAAGGACACAAATACATTGCCAGCAGCATATCAATTAAGCATCGCATTTTGTTTTCAAAATATGGCATTACATAATATGATTTTGCTTAGTAACACTCATCATTGTCAGCTTTTTTAAAAACGCTGCATCACGCCTTGTTGTAGTGGCTGGTCTGCTGTCGTGTTAGAAGGCAGTTACTCAATTGAAATTGCTGTAGGACATTCACTGGGCAATGAAGGATGCAGTTATCCACTAGAAACAAATTTTCTCTATTCTTGTCGTTCATCTCGTGAGTTAAATCTGTGGCTATTTGTAGATTTTTGAGGACAGCTAAGCCATTTGAGTTACTTGTGCCATGCAGGGACGTAAAGGGGTAGAAGCCCCCCCCCTGGAAAACGGACATTGTAAATTCTCTGAACTTCAATTTTCGGTGGTTTATGAAAATGACTTTAGTACACTGGCGTGCAAAAATTAAGGACGAGACGGTTTTTCGAATGTAACGTCGTGCAGAAGTGCTCCACATCGACTGAAATCATACCATAAGCTCCCCAAGATGTAACAATATGGGACAAGTGAGCAAAACCGACCAAACAAGGAATCCAAAGGATACAAAGGCACTTTATTGAAAAGGTAGCTTCAAGCACATCTGGACAGAAGACAGAAACGTCCATGTGACAGGCAGCTGCCAAGAAAAATCCAGTATTTAGTAGGGGATATGATCACCCCTGACTGCGTTACAGGATTTACAACGTCTGTCCATGTTGAGGACGAGGTTGTCAAGGAGCTGTTGAGGCATCGCGGCCCATTCCTCTTGTAGCGCCAATCGCAGCTGCGGTATCGTTGTTGGAGGCTGGTGACGTGCTGCCAAGCATCTCCCGAGAAGGTCTCACACGTATTCGATAGGATTTAGGTCCGGGGACCCTGAGGGCCAATCCATGCGTTGAATATCTTCACTCTCGAACAGCTCTGCGACAGCCACTGTACGATGAGGTGTAGCGTTTTCGTCCATGAAGAGGAACTCAGGCCCCACAGCACCTTTAAACAGACGCACGTGAGGCAGGAGAGCCTCGGTACAATAGCGGACACCAGTGACTGAACCTCCTTGGAAGATGTGGAGGTCAGTACGGCTACCAAGCATGATACCGCACCAAACGAGAACTCCGCCACCTCCAAACCGGTTCCTTTCGATGATGTTGGAGGTGTGATTGCGTGTTCCCTGCTCTCTCCAGATGTGTATACGTCCAGAATCGCTCGTCAGATTAAATCGGCTCTCATCCGCAAAGAGAACTCGACCCCATTGCTGATGTGTCCAGTTCTTGTGTTCCTGGCACCACAGAAACCGCCGTCTCCGATAAGCAGGCGTTAATGGCACACACCGCACTGGTCGTTGTGCAAATAGACCACCTTTGTGCAGCCTCCTGGCCACGGTAAAACGCGATAACGGACGTCCAGTTGTCTGTTGAATGTGCCTTGCAATTTCTCCCGCTGTCAGTTGTCTGTCTCTTCTCGCCTGTAGGACAATATACCGGTCGTCCGCCGTCGTGGTTGCTCGTGGACGATCACTGCTAAACTCTCGGACAGCTGTTCCTGTCGTTTGAAATTCTCTCCAAGCTCGGTAAACGATGCTGTGAGCGATCCCGAACTCCTCGGCCACACTAGTCATACTTCGACTTTCTTCCAACTTCCCAATGACGCGACCTCGGGTAAAGTCATCCAGATGTCGTCTACTGGATTGCCTGTTGGCCATATCACACGGTGGCAGCAACTCGACGTCGTTCAAACCAATGTACACCGTGCAATAGCTTTCACCGAATTGCTGAGCATACACCGCCCATGCGCTTTATACCCTTCCGACTCCCCCCCCCTACGTCATGCTGCATATATGCGCATGCCCTACCGTACCGGAACCTAATCTATCTCTTGAGTGGTCTTTCGATCCGTTCTGCCTGCTCGTCCCGCTGTTATGCTAATTTCTCCTCTTCATTCTTAATTTTTGCACACCAGTGTATTTGCTGTCCCATCGTAGGCTTCCCTCGCATTTAAATTTTCTAAAGTTAAGTGGGTCGTCCCATTCCCACACGCTATGCCTAGAATCAGGTGTGTAAGAAATCATCCGGGGCACAAGTCTATGTCATTATAATGTGTTGGGACGTTAAAAAAGAGGGTCGCTACAACGAACTTCAACAAATGAAGTAGGTAGGGTAGACCTATTCGAGATAAGTTTACGAGAGCCGAGTGTATTAGTGCGTTCCTGACGCCGTGAAAACTTTTGTGTTCACCCAGGCGAACGTAACAGGCGTACAAAAACGTAGGGAGTAACTGATATTGTGAAAAAAAGAAATAATAAGCGGTGGGGAAAGAAATACTCACACAAGAAATTCACCCTGACGTTCTTTGATTCAAGACTCACTCTTTCAGACATGCTTCCAAATGATATGAGATGTCATTTCCACCAATGACTGGCGTTATTCAGGAAAGGAATGGGCAGATTTGCGGGTAGCTACGTGCTTTACTCTCGCCAAAAATAACGTACAGTAGAACCTCGTTATAAAGTTTGTTATGTTTTTCTGATGGTAAGCGAGGGTAGCGGTACAGAGACTATAAGTAATAATGACAGAGGTTCTTTTAAAAAATATTCGGTAGGTGAACTTATAACGTATTTGTCATTCTGCTGTAACTTATTTTTTATGTCAGTAATTACGTTATGTATGCTAAATTCAATGTAATATTAGAAGGTATGCATACGCATTACAAGAAAGAGGTCAATTGTAGTACTTACAAATACTTCTATTTTGCTTGCATGGTTTGTACTCCACATCCGGTGTAACGTATACTCTATATTCACTTTCCTTTTGATTTTACTATCTCTGGTTATTTTATTTTACTATGTAAATTATCTTCCTACTGAACGAAATATTATTTCACCCGCTGAATGAGATCTGGCAATGAGTGTAAGTCATGACGTGGTGGTAGCTAGTATATAGGCGCGTTCATCGAGACTTAGGTGAGCTTTTGTGTTGTTATGAGGAGAGCTTGTGGTCGTTAAGAGAGAGCGTGTATAAAACGAGGAGAGATTATTCATTATTGTACTACAAGTGTTGTGTGTGCCTTAGTTGACCAAGAGTCTTTGAAATAAAGAAGTTTTCAGTAAGTTCAGTCTTTCTCAATTCATAGTTTTTGTCAGACCTCTGTCTGGCTGTTAGGTTTATAACATTTATTTGATTCCTATAAATAACCAGCGTTGAGACTTTGTTTACGTTCGTAATTAACTAGTAACAACACCCTTTTGAATTCATTATTTTGAAGCTTAGTACAAGTATATCATTAGCTAGCTGGTAGGAAGAGAATCATTCATAATAATTAGCTTAGCGGAAAGTAAATAAAGCTAATTCATTATAATTGGCGCCCGAACTTTTCTCGAACACGAGATCCTGACGATTATTATCCATGTCTTCCTTACCTGAGACAACTTCAAATTTCCACCCTCCGGCAAGTCTCGAGGGTAATGGTGTTTTTTTGGACAATTTGCACGAAGCCTGTGGCTCTGACTTTGATATGAATGATCTACACGCACCCAGGCATTCTTCACCATTTCGTACTGCACCAGCTTCTTATTACTCTGAGTCGCGGGCGTACCTGAATGAGTTCAATCCTCTCAGCGAAGCAGAATGCTTGCCCATTTCGTGCCGCATGCAGGAACAATTCATTTCAATGGTTTGGAGGGGTCCTTAAAGTTCCTCGAAGATCTGGAAGATCATTTTGATCTATATAATATTCCTGAAGACTGCAAAGTCCAAATTGCCGGCACTTGCTTGAGGGATACCGCTAAGACCTGGTATCGGCAGTGGAGAGGGTCGAACCCGGATTCTCATTATGAGAATTTCCGTGTAGAATTCTTGGAGGTCTTTCCTTTCGGCCTCAGTCGAGCTAGCCTTGCTCAACAGCTTTTTTCGCGTCAGCAAGGTCCCAATGATAGCCCTGTTGCATTTGCGTTGGAAACTACACGCCTATATAACCTATGGGATCCACATGCCAGTCATGTTGACATGTTGATACCCTCGTGCAGCAGCTCGACCCATTCTTACAAGATTTTCTTGAGGTTCGACACCCTGCCACCATTCATGAACGCCTTCGCCTCATACGCACGTATGAAGAGCGACATGGCAAACATGGTTCAACTCACCATGCTCGGGCACCCCGCGAGGCTTATTACGAAAACCCTCAGCGGCATAATAGACATAATTTTCAGCGCGAGCATACACAAGTGCCCACCCAAGCTTCATACGTTCCACCACACAGAAGAGTGGCAAACCAACAGCGAGTTTCTGCACAAGCTTCGGAATATCGTAATAATGCACAGTATGCTCGACCCCGTTTCCCTCAGCAGCTTTCGGAACGTTATCATGCTCAGGGCAATGATAATTTTTCCGCCCGTGCTGAGGGCAGACGTAACGGATATGAAAATGTCAACAGACACGCGGAGTTCCCGACGCCAGTTTCACGCAGTTTTCCTCATCGTGAAAATTTTCCCGATACCCGGCAGGGTCGAGGTTTCCGACCACATGATAACCCCACCAGGATTCCTTTAAACTTCCACAGGAAGTAGACGACGGGTCGGTCCTGCTTCCTGCTACCAAACATTCTGACCCTAAAACAGTATTGGTGACTGTTCAAACTCCTCAGTTGCCTGATGTATTCTTGACACTTGAAGACATTATTGTCGAGACAAAGTTCGACACTGGGTCTGAAATATCAGCCCTAAATACAAAGTTTTGCACTGACACTTTTTCTGCAATACACGTTCAGCCTGCAACGCAGTGTTTGCGAGGTGCAAATAATGAAATCTTCAGTATCGCAGGAACTGTCACATTATCTTTAGGGCTGGGAAAAGCTCGTTTTACACATTCTTTTCTGCTTATAGACGAGCTACCCGTGAAATCTTTAATGGGTATGGACTTTATAAACAAGTTTCAAATAACTTTGAATTTTGTACAACATGTGATTTCCTTTCCGGAACCTGTCGAAATGATTCCTACGGTTCCTGTAGATATCACGAGTTTATTATTGAGTAACCAATTGACTGAGGGGCAACGAGACCAGCTTTCTCTCCTTTTACAGGAAAGCCCTGGTTTATTTTCGGATCAACCTGGTTTCACACAGGTGGTTTATCATGTTATTGACACTGATGGTTCGAAACCAATTGCGACGAAACCTTACCCTTGTGCTCCACATAAGAAACAGGAAATGCAACGTCAATTGCTGAAATGATTAAGCAGGGCATAATCAGGGAATCAACAAGCGCCTGGGCTGCTCCTGCCTTTTTGGTTCCAAAGAAACAACCCAATGAATTTCGTTTCGTGACAGATTTTCGCAAGCTCAACCAAGTCACAAAAACGATCAATTATCCCCTACCTGTCATGTCACATATTTTAAATGACTTGTCGTCAACCAAATGGATGTCAACCTTGGATTTGGCGAGTGGATATTGGCAGGTGGCAGTACATCCGGACTCTGTCGATAAAACTGGCTTTGTGACTCCTTTTGGGGCCTATGAATATTTACGTATGCCTTTTGGACTAGCTTCTGCACCTGCTACTTTCCAAAAACTTATGGATACGGTTCTCAGACCTGTCCTGGGTCCCCATGTGCATGTCTATTTGGATGACATTATTATCACATCAGAGACTTTTGACGAGCACCTTTCTCTGCTCAAACAGGTGTTCCAACTCATCTACAATGCTGGCTTGACGTTAAAACCTAGTAAATGCCAGATAGCGAGGGACGAGATTGTATATCTGGGGTTGAAAATTACTCCCCACGGCTTGTTCACTGATAATGAAAAAATTAGGTCTATTGTTGACTTTCCTCGGCCTAAAACAGCAAAAGAACTATCACGCTTTCTGGGAATGACCGGTTGGTATCAGCAGTTCGTCCCCGCTTATGCTACAATATGTGAGCCATTGTATGCTTTAAAGCGTAAATACAAGAAGTTTATTTGGACACCTGAGGCTAACGCTGCATTCGAAACACTGAAGTCTGCATTGACTCAGCCTCCGGTGTTGGCTTTCCCGGATCATACTAAGGAATTTGATATTTATACTGATGCATCCGGAGTTGGTCTTGGTTGCGTTTTGTCACAAGCTGGGCATCCAATAGCTTTTGCGTCTCGTACTTTAGCCAAAGCTGAACGCAATTATTCAGCTACGGAACGTGAGTGTCTTGCTGTTGTGTATGCACTGAATAAATTTCAATGTTATCTTAATGAATTGACAGTTAACATAATTACGGATCATTCTGCCCTTCAGTATTTGAATTCTGCTAAGCACCTATCTCAAAGACTTATGAAGTGGGCTCTGAAGTTACAAGAGAGCAATATCAAAATTTCGTATCAGCCAGGTCATAAGAATCAATTACCGGACGCATTGTCTCGCGTTCCGATTAGTGGGGTCCCCACAGAAACTACTCCTGGATGTCAGCCTTTACTTCTAATAGCTTATATAACATCCAGGGAGCAGATCATGGCAGAATTAATAAATGATCCAGATTTTGGGGATATCTACAATTTTTTGCTTGCGGGTTCGCCCCCACAAAGTGATCCTTCTCTGGCTGGAAGCTCACAACATTTTGAAGTAATAGAGGGTCTTCTTTATTATACAAAATCTCGGACTACTAGGGCAGAGTTTCGCCCATGTATTCCGCGAACCCTTAGAATGGCTCTTTTAAATGAATTTCATGACAAACCTCTTGCAGGCCATTTAGGTATTCGCAAGACCCGTTGTAAATTGCGGGATGTTGCCTATTGGCCTGGCATGTACCAAAGTGTGCTCGCATACGTTCAATCATGTCACTTGTGTCAGATTAATAATTACCGTAATGTAAGACGGCCGGTCACTTGAAATCTAGTTCAAGTTCTCATGTGTTTGATATTATTTCCATAGATTTATTGGGACCTTATCCATTATCTGTTAAAAATAAAGCTCGTTATGTTTTAGTACTAACTGATAATTTTTCTAAATGGGTTGAAGTTTTTCCCATTAAAGCCGCTACGGCTGAAGTTATTTGTAATGTCTTAGTTAATGAAGTATTTTCTAGATATGGTGCACCTAATAAAGTAGTTTCGGATAATGGTCCTCAATTTATTTCTGACATTTTTGAAAGAATGTGTGAGAGACTACACATTAAACATAAATTCATTTCCCCATATCATCCCCAGAGTAATCCTGCGGAACGCGTTAACCGAACGCTAGTGAAAATGATTGCGACTTTTGTAATGGATCATCATGAAAGATGGGATGACCATTTAGAACTTTTTGCGTTCGCCCTCCGCTCGTCTGTCCACGAGTCTACTAAAATTACTCCTGCAGAACTTTTTCTGGGTCGCAAAATTAAAACCCCTTTTGAAAATTTAACGGGGATTATCGACGAACTAAACCAGCGACCAACTCCGCAATCAGTACGAATCCTGGCAGAAAAAGCTCGTGTTGCAATGCCAGGAGCACAAGCGGCTCAAGCAAGATATTATAATTCTAGGCGTAGGGAACCAGATCTTGTCGTTGGAGATCTCACTTTCGTGGAAACGCACTTCCATTCTTCTGTTTCGCATACTTTAGTGAAGAAATTTGCACCCAGCTACGAAGGTCCATATCGGGTGGCAAATGTCTTTGAAAATAATATTGTTCTGGAGAAACCTGACAACCATTTTCAATATGTACATGTTGATCAGTGTCGAAAGTATCATGAACGGAATATCGATTTCATTATCAATCCTACTCAACCTTCTGTTCCACAGACTCAAGAATCTATATCTCATGTTCAACCGCCAGAAATTTTGGACGAACCAACAAACATTTTTGAAGAATCTCCAGTGATTTTTCCTTCACCCTCCCCCCTCCTCCAGACGGGTTTCTACACACGCAACCTGATTCTCCCATGAGACCAAGGCTCGAATCGAGTTCGTCGAATACTAGTATCGTTCCTTTCCCTCCAACCATTGCCAAGACTATTGCTGCGCCGTTTCCGGATAACTCTGCACCAACGCGGGCTACTTCTTCTTTGAATACCTCGTCCGAAAGTATTCCTATAGGCAAATCTAAACATCGCCCTGCACGACCACTGAATTACAGCAGCGACTCAGAGGCTTCGGACATTTCTGACTTATCAGTTATGAATCCTAAATTTCATGTTCCAAACCGTCCAGCACCACCAAAGGCTGGGCGCAAACGTGACTTGTCTCCCCAATCTGCTTCGCCGCAACAGCGACGAAGGCAGAAATCTTTGCATCCGCCCGGGTTTCGCCCCTGGAACCTACGTTCAGGGCAAACAGGGCCGATGCCTGCTGCTACTCTCATGCCACGTGGGCGTAAGCGAAAGCAAACGATGTGGCCGGAGACACGTCCGTCCAAAAAGATACTGGAAGGACACAACGGGCCCCAGCACAAAGGGACTTCATATCAAAAGCCTGGGGGAGCCCGTTCCTATCAGCCGCAGCAGGGATTTCCGGACCGCCAGACTTCAGACGTTCCTGACCGTTCCTATCAGCTGCAAGTTATTCCGGACCGCCAGACTTCTGACCGTTCTTTTCAGCCGCAGGGATTTCCGGACCGCCAGACTTCTGACCGTTCTTCTGAGCCGCAGGGATTTCCAGACCGCCAGACTCCTGACCGTTCTTCTCAGCCGCAGGGATTTCTGGACCCACAGACTTCAGCCGTTTCGGACCGAAGGATTTCCGCCATTCCTGACCGTTCCCGTCAGCCGCCGGGATTTCCTGACCGACAGCAGACCGATGTTCCAGTTCCATTCCAGTCCCTGAAGAGATCCAAGCCACCTGATTTTACCAGTCCAATTAGGCCTGGAAAACGTTATCGCACTCGAGTTTTTTATGCGTCCTCGAGATAAGTAAGTTCTCGTGGACAGGTTCTTTCTCAGTTTGTTGTTTTTCCTGCACGACCAGTTGGCGTGTCAGAATTTCTTTTTTTCGTGTGGGCCTATGCATTCTTTTTTGTGTATATATGTGTGTTTTTTTTTTATATTTCTTCTATGTCCATCTACTAATCCACTTTTTATATATATCTATGTGCTTAGGGGTAAAATAATAAAATTGTTACTGTTAGGCAGCTCCAGGTAAATTTCGCTGCTGATACAGTTGGTATGTATTTCAACGAATACTGCGAACGTAATTTGAAATGAAAATAATAAAATTGTTACTGTTAGGCAGCTCCAGGCAATCTTCGCTGCTGATACAGTTGGTATGTATTCACCGAAATACTGAGAACGTCATTTGAAATTAAAAAGTGATTCCTGCTAGGCAGAATAAAAGGAAAGTATGCCGATGCAGGTTTGTTTTGTCAACAATACAAATTTCACAGTTGAATACAGATTTCGAAAATTGTCATGCCAAGTTTGGTAATGTAAATACGGCTACCACCAAACCACAAACCAAAAAAGAGATCGAGAAACGTCAACCAACGAAATGTAAGACTTACACTCCAAAATTGATAGGTTTTTCGGAAACAAAAAAAAAAGAGAAAAAGAAAAAGAAAACAGAAAAAAAAAAAAAAAAAAGAAAAATTAAGGGGGAGATGATGTAACGTATACTCTATATTCACTTTCCTTTTGATTTTACTATCTCTGGTTATTTTATTTTACTATGTAAATTATCTTCCTACTGAACGAAATATTATTTCACCCGCTGAATGAGATCTGGCAATGAGTGTAAGTCATGACGTGGTGGTAGCTAGTATATAGGCGCGTTCATCGAGACTTAGGGAGAGCTTTTGTGTTGTTATGAGGAGAGCTTGTGGTCGTTAAGAGAGAGCGTGTATAAAACGAGGAGAGATTATTCATTATTGTACTACAAGTGTTGTGTGTGCCTTAGTTGACCAAGAGTCTTTGAAATAAAGAAGTTTTCAGTAAGTTCAGTCTTTCTCAATTCATAGTTTTTGTCAGACCTCTGTCTGGCTGTTAGGTTTATAACATTTATTTGATTCCTATAAATAACCAGCGTTGAGACTTTGTTTACGTTCGTAATTAACTAGTAACAACACCCTTTTGAATTCATTATTTTGAAGCTTAGTACAAGTATATCATTAGCTAGCTGGTAGGAAGAGAATCATTCATATTAATTAGCTTAGCGGAAAGTAAATAAAGCTAATTCATTATACCGGTTTATTGGTGTACTCAATACAGTATCAGTGATTTAACATCCAATAGCAGTATAACAGCACGTCTATCATCAATAACATCAATCTCCATAAGCAACCTCTGCATTGTCTTTTTATCTATCGTTCTTATCCGGTCACATATACGTCACTCGTTCCGACATCAGTGTGTTGCCAACATCATTCTCGTTTGAGGGAAAAGGCAATGTTAAGGTTTGAAAATGTCTAAGAGAACGACCTCAAATTTGCATAGAAAAAGAAACTCAAAAGGAAAGTTAAAATAGAATATACGTTACAAACTATATTTCTTAACCAACATTCATCTTTATATCGAATGGATAAAGATATGACTATTAATGGTGAGTTATAACAATAATTCAAAATTTCATTATTAGAGAAAAACTTTATATAAAACAATATTTGAAAATTTTCCAGTTTCAAGCTGAGCTGTACTCCAAATTGCTGAGTCTTTTCTAGAATACGTAATTTCATCTGTAATGGCACCATGTTTGGCGTTTATTTGTTCTATTCATAATATTAAAGCTTGTTCCAGCGTATCATGTTTGCTGATTTTTTACATTCTTTACTGAGCGTAATGATTTTTTCAGGCACATCCACCTGTTTTTTTCATTTAGGATATCCACTGTCCGACTGTTAATACGTTTCACAAATAAGCATGAAAAATGCCTTGCAATAATACATTGCTGGATTGAAGAACTAAGTTTTTTCTTTGTTCATGCTCATATTAAAATTTTGGATTTTTATTAAGATTTTACCCAATGAAATTTGACAATTAACCTCTTTTAACGACAAACGAAAGTTACACGCGATAAGCTTCTTTGCTTGTTTTCTATTCTGATGGCGGTTTAAAAAGGGTGTTTAACACACTTTTAAACCATTTGGTGCTCTTTGTGCATGGGCGGTTGGCGGACAGCGAGGTGGCGGATAACCGAAGGAACTTTCAATGTGTAGGTATTCCGGATAATCCGTTCCAAAGTTACAGCAGGCGAAAAGCGAGGCTGGTGGTTTAAGGAGAGTCGGTTTAAAGAGGTTTGACTGTATTTAAAATGTTTGCCCAGAATTAGTAGCGCACGTTCACTCTGAGTAAGTCTTTCAACGCTCAGACAGAAACAAATCTTATTTCTTGCGTCAAACTCTTGATGTAAAATTTTTTCAAATCTGAATACCAAACAATTAAAAAAAAAATACTAAAAAAAAAAAAAAAAAAAGGAGGGAAGGAGAGAAAGAACACATGAAAAACGTTAGAGTGAAAGGCCTGCACTTGTGAATATCCATTTTTTTCTAGCTCCTCTTATTGGAAATTAATTTCGGTATTCTGGAAACCAAATAAAGTTGTCATTCGAACTTTTAACGGCAAACGAAAGATACACGCGATAAGCGACTTTACCGACCTTTGTGAATTATTTCTGTTGTTCCGAATATGGGCAACTTACTCGCAAGTTTGTGCCGCAAGTCTTTTTCCTTTCCCCAAATTTTATGCCCTTGAGAATAAAAAAATAATAAAAAAAATGTCCCTCTGGATTTATGAAGGTACTGCTGAAGTAGATTAGAATGAAAGTTTATTTACACAAAACATCAGTCACGCTAAGGCCTTCTGTTTTTGTTTTTTTGTTGTTGTTGTTGTTGTTGTGGTTGGAGGGCAAACGGATTTCTTCACAAAGAATTCAGTGTTTATTTTGCTATAGTTCTGTGCTTGTTGCCTTAACATTATTTCATTGTTGATAAACAGTTACCTACCTTTTCGTAAATTTTGTTTAACTTTTTCTCTTTTGTTTCTTTGTGTCTTTTCTCAATGCTTCCACCGCTGAACAGGCTTTGCGCCAGATACTGTTTGGAACGAGCACTGTTTCGTGCAAAATGGAATGGATAATGTCGGCATTTACTTTCAATGCACCAGGAACAACATTTTCTTACGGGTTAGTGGCTCCTAAGGTAAGTGATACCTCAGAACTCAAAAACTAACAGCAAATGACCAGACGATATGTGATCGAAAACGAAAAGAAATGCTTCCAATTTTGTAGATTCTATCTGAAAATTTTCATCTTACCTAAACATGATGTTTCACCATGTGATGTGTTTCTTTTCATAACGTTGCAGTCCATGAGCTTGCACAATCGCGACATATTTTTTTCATTGTCAGCATTGTCGCGTAAAATTCAAAGCTCCGGGTTCGGTTTTCAAGTACATCTGTTAATGATTTATATCAATGACACTCAAAAAAGTATGACAGCTAGCTCATGTGGTCCGCAAACCGATAAGCAAACGAGACGACGCTAAGATAAAGCAAAACTAAGTTTCGTTTTTCTTGAGTCTCTAAAATGTATTGAAACTGATAGCTTTAAAGCTATATGCAGAATGTAAATATAGCTTGAAAAAATTCAAAGTGAAAACTAAAGGAAACGTTCAGTTTATAAACCGTAAAATTCGTAACCAAGGTTTGCCTTTGACTTTGTTAGAATATTAGGTAGCCGTAATTCACCAAGTCCTTAACTGAATGTTTAATATTGTAAATGTATTTGTTTTTCTGTTTGTATTTTGATGAAATAAATGTACAATTTTTTCTTCAGGACTGCAGTTTTTTTTTTTTTTTTTGCCTCACGATAAGCAGTTCATATGCTGACATGGGAGGTAGTTCATTAGGGAGTCAGTTCGTCGGGCCCTATTGACGCCATACAGTGGGAAATTTAACATCATAAAAAGTTGTGAGATATGTAGACGCTCTTTTCCATGATATCAGATATTCCGTAAGTAAATCAGAATTTGCCGATCGAGCTACTAGAAGGAAAAATAATAAGTGTAATGAAAGTGAATTATTACATCATTTAGCGGAAACTGTGCTTTTGAAACGGTTAAAAACGAATGGAAAATTTTAAAGAAAGTTACAGTTTCTTGATTCAATAAAAGAAGTAAAAAAAAAAAAAAAAGACACAACTCAAATACTGATGTACTGTATGTCCCCACGCGGGAATTTTCTTTCCGCACAGAAACGATGGAAAAAGTATGAATGATGCCGCTATGGTGGCAGCTATGCGCTGTGGAAAGAATTTTTATGTGGTGTAACGTACCAGGAGATGTTACGTACCTGCCAGAAGGACGCACACGTCATAAAGGCAGATAGGAATCAGAATAAAACGTCCGCGTAGCTCAATTGGTAGAGTGACTTATTCCGGAATGAGGGGATCCGGGTTCGAATCCTGGCGTGGACAGAAATGACGGAGAAATTTACTTCGTTATAGTGGACTTATACATCCGTCGGTATCGATCCAAATTCAAGTACATCGTTGTCCACTTAGCGGAAAAAATTGTGCACCTGAAAAATCGTAAATTACGAATGTAGCAGAATTGTTCATGTGCATTTTCGCTCAAGGATGTTTTTTTTTTTTTTTTTTTTTAATTGGAGGTTTAACGACCACCGTGAGCAACTCAATGGGCTATAAGCAGTCGCCCGTCCCTAATTTAGGGTCACTAGCTCCAGGGAAGGGAGAGAGCCAGTGCCGTAAGACAAACACAACATCCATGCCTCACGGGATTCGAACCCGGACCCCTTTCGGACGAATGATCAGAGGCCATCGCAAGGATGTTTTCAAACTGACCAATCAAAGCTGGGGTATCGTACGAAACGTATCTCTCAGAAATATGCACTTACATTGCCTAACGGAAAACCTGTGGCCTATAAAAACCAGAGAATAAGTTTGTGACATGTTACCCACTATATTCACGCACCTTGTAATTTTTCAGGTGTGAAAAAAGAATTTTTTGATTTCGATTTTCAGGAAAAATTTTGCCAAACACGAAAAAAAAAAAAAAAAAAAAAAAAAAGATACGATATCTAAGGGGAAGTCAGAAAAAGTTTGCCTCATCCTTAAAATACAAAAAAAAAAAAATAGTTTTATGGAATCCGATTCAGGAATACGATTATATCGTGTCTACAAACGGACAAAATGATGCTATATAAAAGCAACATTTTTTCACATACACAAATTTGCACATTTATTGAGGGTACTTACTAGAAGGCAGTTGAAAGTATGCAAAAAGACCTGCTAAGAACCTACAGTCTCTTTTTTTTTTTAACAAAAAAAAAAAAAAAAAAAAAAGGCTGTGGGTACTCGATAGACCTAAATGTTTGTAAATATTAATGAAACAACCAGAACGCCAATGCAGCGAAAATTCACCAACGCGGTGGCACCACAGAAGCAAAACCTATTCCTCAGAAAGCAAGGCAGTTTGGTCTACTGGGGATAAGCAATGGAGTAGTGCTAACTAAAAAAGTACAGGAACGCGCGGTGCCTTTACGTCTTCAATATATTTTCCTTCTTACCTCCCATTCCGCCTGTCCCCTTTATATTTTCTTATATTTATGGTATAAGAAAGTATAGTGATCAGTCAAAATCACCACGTTCTGGCATTCGAGGAACAAGATTTCACCATTTTGGTAGGAAAACACTGAAATGTTAGGCCCCCGAATCAGTGCTGTTTTGGGTCTCAAAAACTAAAATCAGTCCCATATTACCGAGTAAGATGTCGTTGGAAGCGGAAACTAATTTAGAGTGCAATGGTGAAAGCCATTTAGTACTAGTGGCCTCAGTTCTTGAGATACTTGGGTACGGGCAGTATGGGTACAGCACGGACAATTCTATAGTCCGCCTGAACACGAGTGGTAGAACAGCCGAGAGATTGAATAAACAAAGACATCGCTCTTTCTACGTTTAGCAACGCACAGGCTGCCGGATAACAATTTTTCGGTTGCTGTGCGTTGCTTAACGTGGAAAGAGCGATGTCTTTGTTTATTCACTGACGCCACGTAGGAGGTTTTTCAGCCGGGAGATTTATTGCTTTGGCGGATTTTTTCCGCCTGTGTGAAACGTGTCCAAAGCTCCAGAGAGAAAAATAACTTCCTCTGGTTCCATTGTAATTAAGGGACACTCGTAACTGGACTAAATTCACTGAAACTCACAACTGAACTCCTTAATAATGACTAGATTAATTAAATTCTCGATTACAGTGATTTCCCCATTGCAATATCCCTACCTTAACGTTCTTAACGACAGTAGAAAAAGGAGTTTCAAGGGACTGCCCAATGAGAATGGATTTAGAGACTAACTCAACTTTAAACAAACATAGGACTTTAATCCCACTAACTGTGCAGTTTTTCTGTTCTATTTTTTTTTTTTCATTGGAAAAGAATTATAGGACATTCTCATTTTAAACAGAAAACAAATTCTGCTGTACAGGTTTGCCGGAATGAGTGTCGACCAGACAAAAAGTACCGGAACGTCGTTCCGGTCTCACTACAATACAGAGAATACGCGGAAAACACTACGACAAAGAAGAAAAAGACGAGAGGAATCTTAATTGTAAAACAAAATCCCCAACATGGGTAGTATTGATACTGGTGTGTTAGCATAGCGAAAAAGGCAGTATTCAGTGTGTTAACCTTCACTTCATTGTGAACAACACGCTACAACTTACGTGAAGAATATTGTTAGTAAACTTACCGCACGAAAAAAGCGTATGCGTCGCGAAGGGGATTATTTATTAATTTATTATGATGTCTTGTCGCGGGATTTGCCTATCAGATTCATCAACATGTACTCACTATTCATGTAGATATCTGAAAAATACCAAAAGCCTCAAAATCTAGGGAAATAACTGGCCTCATTGATGGAAAATTTAGGTTAATAACCCTCTCCTCGGGCAAATTGATATGTTCGTGCATGTGTTTGCTACCTATAGTGAGTGGTTGCAGATCTCGGATGACAAACGTATAGCCGAAATCTGCGTGACAAACTTTTCATTCGTCTTTGGTTCTGCTGGAAGGCACGCTTCAAAGAAGTTCCTAACATAAAGACGTGTTGCACAGTCTCACCGTACTGCGACATTAGACTTCAGCTGATCCTAAGCAACGACACGGAACTTTGTTTAAGTTTAAATTCAGAAACTCTGTGTGTCATTCCCTCCTTTTCCCGGATAGATGCGAATCAATCAGCCTGTCCGACACGTAAAATACATCATGGCCATTTGTGACGCACTACAGAGGTCATAATAATATGAGTACGTATCAAGACGACAAATATGCTTCGATACATTCCGTCGGTGTAGTTTAGTCTGTTAGAACAATTGGCTCCGGAGCGAGGAGGCGCGAGTTCGATAGCGTCACCGACAATTATGAAATTTCACACATTCGGCATTATTTTTTTTTATCATATGTAGAGGATTTTAGGAAGGGAGTGTCTGACCCCAGGTCTTAAACAACCCTTAGAAATAGGAAGCTAGGAGATTTGGGCTAGAGTGCCCGATAGGAAAGTGACACGGAAGCGAAGTAGAAAGGGGGAGGAAGACGCCCTTATTTATTACCGGGGTCCAGTACCCGGCCTAGCCCTGTCTAGCCCTGTCTAAGATGGGCCAAGTCAAGTTTCGCAAACCCAAGTGCTTTTACGGACATTCTGTGTGTAACGTATACTCTATATTCACTTTCCTTTTGATTTTACTATCTCTGGTTATTTTATTTTACTATGTAAATTATCTTCTTACTGAAAGAAATATTATTTCACCCGCTGAATGAGATCTGGCAATGAGTGTAAGTCATGAACGTGGTGGTAGCTAGTATATAGGCGCGTTCATCGAGACTTAGGGAGAGCTTTTGTTGTTGTTATGAGAGAGCGTTGTTTTTTACGGAGAGCGTTTATAATACGAGGAGAGATTCTTCATTAGTGTAAAACAAGTTGTGTGTGTGCTTTAGTTGACCAAGAGTCTTATAATAAAGAAGTTACTGTAAGTACGTCTTTCTCAATTAATAGTTTTTGTCAGACCTCTGTCTGGCTGTTAGGTTTATAACTTTTATTAATTACCATAAATAACCAGCGTTAAGACTTTGTTTACGTTCATAATTAACTAACAACAACCTTTTTGAATTCACTATTTTGAAGCTTAGTACAAGTATATCATTAGCTAGCCCTGGTAGGAAGACATCATTCATATTAATTAGCTTAGCGGAAAGATTATAAAGCTAATTCATTATATGTGTACTTACAACAAATTCTTTCATGAAAAGGATATTAATTCAACCACGATTTCAGGGATACGTACCCTTCCTCGTCTGCTTTGAATAGTAAAGAAATCCCATTTTAAAATTATTTTCAGGAATTTTTTCGACATCATGGACCTTTCTGCAATTTAAAGCTGTTTTCAAGCCTATGTATTCCGTGGAAGAAATATTTTTCACTAATTACGTAGAATAAGGTAAGTATTATTAACCTAGCAAATCAGATATGCATGAATCACTAATTTAACTGCTCAATAGTGCATGTACATCACATAAGAAAACTTGAAAATTATACAGTGTCCGAGAATTATTGGACACATTACAAAATTATGTAAAAAAAAACTATGAGCATTCTGTTTTTCCATGTCACGTATTACTAACACGGTTTCCATATTTTTGTTTAGCAGAATTGTTATTCCCAGAATCCGATAGATGGCGCTAGGTGTGGCCTGATGAGGAATGTATGAGAAATTCGCAATCGGTAGTCATTTCATCCGTACAGCAGAAGGCGAGGTGTGTGTTATGGCTTGCGGAATTAAATTCTGTCATTAAAGTTTAAAGACGGTACCGTTTAGAGCATGGATATAATCCTCCGTCAACGAATTCAATTAAAGTGGTGGATGAAACAGTTTCAAGAAACTGGCAATGTGGAACATCGTGGAGGAGCCGGTAGACCTAGCGTCAGCGGTTAGACGGTTGACCAAGTTAATGAAAGTTCCTGACGAAGCCATAGGAAATCCGTTCGTAAAGCAAGCAGAGAACTGTACATTCCGAAATCGATAGTTCACGATATCTTGCACGATAAATTAAAGTTTCATGCTTATAAAATTCCAATAGCGCAAAAGATGCGTGTAAATTATCACACTCTGTGATACGATTTCGCTGTGGATATGCTGAATCGAGTGGAAAACGATGAAAACTTTCTCAGTACTGTAATTTTTAGTGATGAATCCGCATTTCATGTATCAGGTGTTGTGAATCGTCACAAAATGTAGGATATGGGGCAGTGAACCGCCTCATACTGCTATTGAACTGGAACGTGATTCTCCAAAAGTTAATGTGTGCTGCGCCCTATCAAAAAGAGAAGTGATTGGCCCTTTCTTCTTCTGCGAAAAAACCATAAATGGTGACATTTACTTGGATATGCTAGAAATTTTCGCTGTACCCCAGATCAAAAGATATGACAACGTCGTTTTCTAACAAGACGGCGCTTCTCCGCGTTGGTCAACGTGTGTGCGTAAGTGCCTAAATGAGCATTTCCCCAACAGATGGATTGGGCGTGGTGGTCCCATTCCGAAGCCTCCTCGCTCTCCAGATCTAACTCCATTGGATTATTAACTCCATTGGATTATTTCATGTGGGGTTATGTGAAGGATCGTGTCTATCAGACGCCTTGTACTGATTTGCAGGAACTGAACAGTGGCGGCTTTTCAGGTGAAGTAGGTGAAGTGCCTCTTCACCTATTTTACTCAAAATAAAGTTTTATTCAGTATTTTTTTATGATATATTCTTTTTTGCCTTTATTCAGTTCCAAAATACTCAAAATTTTGAATATATATTAATTTAAATGGCGCGCTCAATACGGAAAACAAATCCTTATACGCAAAACAGTGCAAGTGAAGAGCCGAAATGAGAATGCTTGGAAGTCTTCAGGTTTCCGCCAAGTTGCCATGGTAACCGTGACGTCACCCTCCCCAAAATGCTCGCTCAAGTGAAGTGTTTCAGCTTCACGCGCCTTACCTCTGCATCTTTCAGTTTTTGAGTGTAAAGTCGTGAGAGATCACGGTGGAGTGGGCGGACTACCAGGGTACCATGCAATCTGCTAGGGCTTTTTCCTTGTGGTGCTGTGGTACATTATTTTCCGAAAGGAATTTCTTTCGTGCTTTGTGATTATTTGTTGAAAGCTTTAACTGAGATTTTAGGTTTGTGTACAATTTAACTGATAGTGATAGTTTTTAGTATGCATCCTGTGGACAACATTGTTTGTAATTTACTGCAAACTCCATTTACTCTGTGGAAAGATGAAGACAAAAGAGATATTTTGCTTCAAGGACGACCAACGGATTCACTGACAATTGTTGCCAAGAACGAAATCAAGAAGAGCGGTAAATCTAACAATATTAATTTTAAAAATTGTTGGTTTACTGAATATAAATGGATTTGCAGCACTTCTGTGTTAATTTTGTTTTTCGGCCCTGCGTACTTTTTAGTAATAAACATTCGGCGTGGAATAAAGACGGATTCTCAGATTTATTAAGCGTAACACGGTCACTTCATAAACATCGTGATTCTAGCAAACACCTGAAATGCGGATTAATGTTATGGAATTTTGAAAAAATTCAAAACACCATTGCCGATGCCCTGAGGGAAAATGCGAGGCTTTTGAAAACGCATTTTAACGAAAACGTTCGTTTAAATAGACTTTTCCTGCAGACAGTGATTGATGCAATATTAGTCTATACTGTATTTGAGCAAACAAGAACTAGAATTCCATGGCCATGACGAAAGCATGGGCTCGATAAATCGTAGAAATTTCATTGAATTACTTTCATTGTTGATATGAAGAAGTTCTTTAGAAATTGAAACACAATACGAAAGGATAAAAAACTATTCAAAATGAATTAATTGAATGTATTTCTGAATATATAAATGATCACGTCAAAAATTAAATAATTTTTTATTGTTGATTCGGAAGGTGCACTGGTTGAGGGATTTTTGGGTTTCCGTTATGTGAATGAAGATAGAACGTCAGGAGCTTTATACAAAATGCTAGACAAAATTTTGGAACAGTCTGATTACCAACACAAATAAATAGGACAATGCTACGATGGGACAAGTATAATGTTTGGACACTTAAATGGGCTACATAAAAAAAAGTTAAGGATAAAGCTACTCAAGCTGTTTTTGTTCAATGCTTAGTTCATCGTTTGAATCTTGTATTACACCAGAGTTTTTCTAAAATTTCTAAGTGTCGAATACTTTTTGCAAGCCTCAGTGGAATTGCTTCGTCTGTTCACCAATCTGCGAAACGGTCTTATACACTTATATCAACAACCGCAAGATGCAGACCAACCATAACAGAAACTCGATGGTCCTCCATTTCGAAATTAGTAAGTGTAGTTGTTGAAGATTGATACAAATTGAAGGAAGTGTTCGGACTTCTGACGAATAGCGAATAATCAGACAAAAAATCAATACATCTTGCCAAGGGGTTTTTGAATGATATAAACACTTTCGAATTTACAGTTTTGGCTCCACCGATCTATTATTCGAACTTTTGAAGAAAAAATAACTAAACATAAACTACTGTGAAAGAAAACCTCGTAAAATTTTGAGCCATAAAAGGAACGATGAGTTATTTGAAACACAGTTTGGAAAAGCTAGCAAAATCACAGAAATAAGCACGGGGATATGCTGCTCTTACACAGGAAACAATTTTTCAAAATTATAAACAATTGTATTTTGAAATTTTGGACCACATTCTTATAGAAATGGATATAAGATTTCAAGACTGTAAGAAACTTCAATTTGTCTAACTTGCTGACACAACCAAAGTCGAATAATTTAATGCATGCTTTCCCACTCGCGCTCTTGAAAATCTACATTTTTACGGAAACATACACATGTATTTACTAAACACCAGCGCCTTAAAAATGAACTGAGTCTTGTATATGCCGATGAAAAATTAAGGAACATATTGACTCAAGAACTTCTTCGAGTGTTTCATGGAGACAAAGACATTTTTACAGAAGATTATAAATTGGTTTTCCTCAGTTTAACGATTCCATCTACAAGTGTGCCAGTGGAAAGAAGTTTTCTTAAAAGAATACAAACTTGCTCCAGAAACACTAGTTCCCAAGATAGACTTGCTTCTCTGGCAAATATTTCTATTCAGGAAGACATTTTATTGATGCTCACGAAGAAACAACCATCTAACCATCTTATGACGACATAATCGACAAATTTGCAGCTTTAAAAGGAAGAAAAATTGATTTAATATACAAAAAATAAGTAAGTCCTCTTTAAGGGATTTTCATTGTAGACAGTATATATCTTTTCATACTGCTCTTGTACCTCTTCACCTATTTTTTCCAACCACGAGCCGCCACTGGAACTGAAGCAGCGTATCACTGGTGCTATTAAATCCATAACTCCTCAGATGCTTGCCAATACATGGCATGAAATCGAGTATCGCTTGGACGTACTACGAGCAACCAAAGGATCTCACATCGAAATTTATTAACTTGTGTAATTACATTGTAAGTTAGTACAGTCAGTTTCTTTCTATCTGTTTAATGATTTGTTTTATATAATTTTGTAGTATGTCCAAAAATTCTCGGACACCCTGTATTGCCCTGAAGCAGAAATTGAACACTCATCTCCCGATATCCGTTGAACGTAATTAGTGAAGAATATTTCTTCCACGAATCCATACCTAAGATACTGGTGAGTAACTAGTTGCACTACGAGAAAGCAGCGTTGGCAATGACGGGCGATAATCTGAAGAGATTTACGCTCAGTACACAAAGCATTACAGATAGTAGTGATGGGCAGTAGACATGGGCATCCTCCGCGCAAAGAGGAACAGACCCAAACCGAACACAGGCGATAAATAGACGGACAGCATGGATTCCTAACGTTGCATTGCAATCGACGAACATGGGTAAACGTGATGATCTGAGCGTCTTTGATCGTTGATGCATTGTCGGCGCAAGACGGATGGGTCATTCTATTTCCCAAGTGGTAAGAACTGTAGGGTTCCTGAGGGCAAACATATTAAAGGAGTACCGCGAGTATACTACCGACGGACGTACCAGCATCCAGAGAACAAGCGGTGTCCGACCACACGCCATTGATGACAGGAGTCGACGTAGACTACCCAGACTCACACAGACCGACAACTTGGCAACGGCGGCGCAAATCACATCCAGGTTAAATGTTGGAAGACCAAGCAGCGTCAGAGAGCGAATGGTATAGCGCACGCTCCGTACACTGGACTACGGGAGCCGATGCCCACTGTTGAATGCTCGCCGGACGTTACGTTTCGCTTGGTGCGGGGAAGATCAAAACTGGACCTTTGCAGAATGGCACTGCTTTGTGGGGTCAGATGAATCCCGTTTTCAGCTATACTGAGCCGTTACCTCCGAGATCTTGAAGGCCTATCAAGTCGTGACGTCGTTTTCAGTGACGTCACACCTCGTGCATCTACTGATCAAACAGTCCGTGTCTGCATTACGACGCTACTCCTAACCGTTTGACTTGTGATTTTTATGGTTGTCCAATGTCCATGCTTGCGTGAAATTAATAGTGTTCCTCTCGTATGGTTTGCTTGAACTAACATTTCAATAACAGTTTTATATACCGGTAATTGAATGAGATAGGTATTTGATTATTCCACATCCGTGTTGTGTTCCTGGCTGCCGTGGAAATTATAAAACAGGACCCTAAGTTCGTGTGTATGGATTTTCAATAGACTAAGATTTATGTTCTAAGTGGATTCGTGCCGTTAAAAGGGACAACTTCACAGTTACACCCCATAGTAAGGTATGTACATAGAACATTTTTAAATCGAATTTAAATACAAGACCTTAGTTAATTAATTTGTTCAAGCGCTTGAAAAAGACACATTTTATAACTAAAAACGATGACGTAGTCCTTGAAAACGATCGTTTTTTTTTTTTTTTTTTTGATTGGAGGTTTAACGACCACCGTGAGCAACTCAATGGGCTATAAGCAGTCGCCCGTCCCTAATTTAGGGTCACTGGTTCCAGGGAAGGGGAGAGCCAGTGCCGTAAGACAAACACAACATCCATGCCTCACCGGGATTCGAACCCGGACCCCTTTCGGACGAATGATCAGAGGCCATTGCCTTAGACCACTGCGCCACCGGGGCGGCAAACGATCGTTCATTCCTATTACTAACGTTATTGGCTGAAAAAAAAAGAAAGAAAGAAAACCATACGGAATGCGCAAATTGATTTTCAGATTTCAAAAACGGGAACTACAACCGCGTAATAATTTTATTTCTCATTCTTTTAATAAAAAGAATATGTTAAGCATTTGCAGTAATATGTCACATTTGTGATGCAATGTTTTACTGTAATCCCGAAATCCTAACACAACGATCGTGACCGCCGGATGGTCTGATTCCAAAACATTATCCCACGATCGTTCATTCCTGTTACTAAAGTTACTAAATTGATTGACAACAACAACCGAAAAACATGTGGAATCCGCAAATTGATTTTCAGATTTAAAAAACAGGAGCCACAATATCGTAAATACGTTAAGCATTTGCAGCGATATGTTACATTTGTGATGCAGTTTTTCACTGTGATACCGAAATCCTAAAATAACGGTAGTGACCATCGGAAATATGCTCTGATGCGCCCAGACTCTCTCTCTCTCTCTCTCTCTCTCTCTCTCTCTCTCTCTCTCTCTCTCTCTCTCTCTCTCACATGGGCTGCGACGATTAACCGCCAGAGACATCACAAACCTGTGCGATGGCCTTCTCTTTCCGGAGGTCGCGACTGAGCTGATGGGAGAGTGCGCGTGTGACGTCAACAGCATGAGGTGGCTCTGTGGTGGCTTGGGGAGCCTCCTTGTGCAACATTAGGTCCCTTAGTGTATTTGGAGTGATCCTTAACCTCTGTGCTAGCCACTAGCGTGTACTGGCCCATCACCTACATGCTTTTATGACCTTCGTTCGGGTGTCCTGGCGGCCGACTGTCTGTTTCACAGGACAATGCGCCACCCCACTGGGCTGCAACCAACCAGGCATTACTCCAGTGGCCCCCAAGGTCGCAGGATTTAATCCCTGTGGTAGCTCTCTGAGATGTCATGGAGCGAAACATCAGATCCGTGGAGTTGTGGACAATGCTGCAAGAGGCACGGCTGGGGCATTACCTCCGGAAACCGTCCGGCATCTGGTGGAGTCGATTCCTCGGCGTGTACAGAAGAGGGCTAACACGCTACTAGGTAGGTATCTGTAACGTTTTGTCCATTGAGTGTAGATTCTTCTAACTCAGATACTTGGACTTTCATTGTCCAGCGTGGTGTAACGGATAGCATGCTCGAACGGAAATCGGGAGATGTGGGTTCGATTCCCAATCCAGAGCGATGAAATTTTCAAGTTTTCTGATGTGATCATGTTATATATTGAGCAACGAAAGTGGCGATTCAGGCATATTTGACTGCTAGGCTAGTAATCCTGTTTTCAAGTCGTTAGTATAGTTTCCTTCCTACTAAATGCGTAGTTGTACAATGAGAGCGCGATTCAGTGAAACAAACATTCTTGCGTTTTAGGGAGGAAATAATTTATAACAATGTAATCAAATCCTTATTATATCACCCAATCGGGTGTTCATATCTACGCAACTTGTGTGAATACGGATCTGTAAACACGACCACAAAGATAAAATACTGAGTTTTCATTCCCGTACACTCACCTCCAGCAATTACAGCCACCTCATCGGATGGTAGCGATTTTCCAAATTAGAATTTTCTTCTGATCAAAATAGCCTCGTCATCTCTCACTCAGCGTATACAAAATTCATAGCTGTCAAACGACGCGTAATTGTTTTTTTTTTTTTTTTTTTTTTTTTTTTGGAGGTTTAACGACCACCGTGAGCAACTCAATGGGCTATAAGTAGTCGCCCGTCCCTAATTTAGGGTCACTGGTTCCAGGGAAGGGAGAGAGCCAGTGCCGTAAGACAAACACAACATCCATGCCTCACCGGGATTCGAACCCGGACCCATTTCGGACGAATGATCAGAAGCCATCGCTTAGACCACTGCGCCACCGGGGCGGCCGCGTAATTGTTACAGAGACGTAATGTTGCATAAAATTTAGACACTGACACTTCACCTGAAACGGTACGGAAAATAACTTTCCAACTCATAAGAAAGCTAGTTTCTCTTTGGAAAGATTTTTATGATTTCGTACATAACCGACGTACTTATGATCCTTTCTGCAGTTACTACATGTCAAAGCTTTGTCTCGTTTTTCAGACAACAGACTTTTGCCAAAAAATTGCCAACTTTCGACGAGCGCGAATAGAACGAGTTTTATGTACTACTTAATTAGACACAGAGAGATGACTGTTTGGTGATGTACCAGCTTTTTTTTTTTTTCGATGGAAGTTTAATGATTTCTGTGAGCAACTCAGTGGGCCATAAGCAGTCGCCCATCCCTAATTTAGGGCCAATGGTTTCAAGGAAGGGAGAGAGTCAGTGCCGTAAGACAAACACAACATCCATGCCTCATCGGTTCTCGAACCCATCTTGAACGAATAGCCAGAAGCAATAGCTTACACCACTCCGCCACCGGGGTGTCGATGTACTCGTTGGTAACTGACATATTATGTAATAGGCCTTGCATTAGCAATCACAGACGTGTGCGATCATAAGGGAAACATACGGCCTTTTCGACTTCTGAAAGGGCTGGATTATCAGTACGCGCTTTTCTGAAGCTACTATCACATGAACCCTGGAAATCACTTACCTTTCCTAAGTTAGTAACTTAATGATCTTTGCAAAGCGAAAGGACCAGCTTTTCCTTGATTTCTGAAAGAAATACAGAACCGAAGCGGAAATGGTTTGACTCAGAGTTTGGCTGAACAGGCACGTCTCCTTGAAGCAATAAACATCAGTGTTCAATTTACTCAAAGAACATACCACTTCTGTGTGAAGCATTAGAGATGAACTAAAATATCTGGATACTGCTTGTTGCTCAGCTGTACGAAAGTAGCTCCTGTTGCTAAGAAATTAATGTGTACATTTGGAAGGACCTCCTGAACGTAAAGACGTAAAGGTCCCCCCAAACAAGACATGTCATCCTCCTTTTTACAACCGGCCGGGCAAAAGTCTGGCGCGGGCAGCATATGGCTATGGACCCAACTTCACAACAGACAATCATTCACACTACTGAAATCCATCATATGTAGAATGAGCTGGCCTGGTTTGTGTCCGCTTATATGGCTTGCTGGCTGTGTTTAGAACGTATTTGGATCTTCTGGCAGAACACACGTTTTTTTCAGTATTGCTTGCATCTTCTTCCGTCAGACGGCTGTGCTTCCAGAACGACAACTCACTCCTTTTATTATTATTTTTTTTTTGTTTCTGAGTTTGACGACCGCCACGAGCAACTCGTAGTTCTATAAGCAGTCACCCTGTCGCTAATTTTAAGCAATAGTTCAAGAAAAGAGAGAAAGAGCCAGTATGTAAGATAAGCACACCATCTATGGCTTATTCGGACACATGTCGGACGAGTTGTCTGTAGTCAGAGTCTCAAACTACTCGGAAACCGGGACTGCTTCAAGATGGCTGTAATAAATTACTTTCGTGTTATCCAGAAAGAATCAGAGAAAGAACTGGAGACACTTATATGGTAGCCTGTTGCTGTTTTTGCAAGTCATTTAGTTGAAATATCCTCCGTTGTCGTACAATACTTGTCACTTAGACTCCATGCCTGTATAATTTATCTCTGTTATTTCCCCCTCCTAGCAACGCTGTTCTGACAGAGGGAATAGCAACCCTCATTAACTTTATTTCGAGGACTGCCGTCTTGACAAAGTAATACCCATTCTGTTTACAGTAGGACCCTTATTATTCGTGGGACAGCCTAGTGCCTGATCCGATTGCTTAATCTCATCCCTACAATATAAACATTCGTTTACGATATGACTGTGCTGTTTCTTGCATATTGAGCACAATATTTTCCTTTTTTGTGCGTACATGATCATCTATAAAAATGCCATCGATAAGCGTGTCTTATCGTCTAACCATCATAAATGGATAAGTGCAGCAGGTTCTTCCACACCATTGATGGTAAATTGTCATTGCAGCATTCCTACGAAAATCAAGTTTTCCCACGAACCTCTTTCACACAAAAATCACACTATCTGTAGCAGGGCATTATCAATACCATCTTCCTTATGCAACTTATTTGGCACATATGTTGAGTGTTAGTTTTATTCTAAGAGCTTACCTGATATGTACATTACAACAAAAGAGTGTTTACAGTTAAATGAATTTTCATAACGGGTGCTAGCTACAAATCATGACATTTACTTTGTACTAAAAAAAAATGTTTTCGATTTAATTAGTCTAAGAAACGAGATATTTCGCTCCGCGTGTTTGACATGCCGTAGGTAGGCTCCAGAACTAAGTATCGGGGGTGAGGGTGGGGGTGGGGTTATCAGGAGTTGTTTGGGGGCTCTGTTTTATAACCGCAAACTTTGTTTTTCCACAAATACAGGTGTCACGTTTTTCTTTTTCTTAATTTACTTCACTAGAATAATTTCTCCATACCAGAAATAAAAAACAATAACACAAAATAAAAAAAAGCATGAAAAAAAGAAAAGAAAAGGGGAGAAAGTAAACTAAACTCTCTTGAATAGCTTAAAACCAAATTATCTGAATTTGATTGATAGTACATAGTTGAGTTGCAGGTTCCTTGTCTCTGCTGAGAAAAAACTCCCAGCTAACATGGGAAATCTATTTATTCTTCTAATGTTGTATTTATGTCCATTTTGTGCATCCACGCTCTAGCATTCAAGCGCTACTCGTGTTGTATTTCAGTATTTTCTTCCTTGAATCCATGTTTTTACTCCCTCTTTAATAAGTTCTCCTTTGCTGCTGCTCATCAGGGCAAGCCTCTACTCTCCGTGGTCGACAGCTTAACACTCTCCCCTCAAAAAACGAGAGCCTTCAGGTCCCCCCCTACCCCCCGACAACCCTTTTTTTCCTTTACAAAGCATCGTAAAAACATTTTTACTGACAGCAAAGAGATGAACAAGAAGTCGAACGGTCTTCATCCATCTCTCCGCCGCACAAGAGGTTCCCTCCAACACTATTTTCCAACACAAATAGAGCACACGTAGCAGGGGCGAACGGTCAGAGGAGGCAAGGGAGGCCAGGCCTCCCCAATGATTCTCTCAGTAAAGTATTTGTATAAAGCAGAAGAATAAATTACATATAAGCCGAAAAACAAAAAATGCAATGCTATAAAATACAGCATCATTCAGTTACGCAGAGCGCCCGTTCACGCAAGCACTTTCTTGGACTTACATAGCTAAATAACTACACGTGATAAAGCTGTCAGAGATAGCCCAGTTTTCCTCCGCCCGCCCGCCCGCCCGCGTTACCATGGTCACAGCGCGGGAGCCAATCAGTGCACGGCATTCAACGGAAGCTTGCCGTTTCTATTAATTCAGCATGGGAGACACGTCCCGAGTTTGCTTCCGCGCGTCCTAAAGTTTTCTGTTAAGTTTTCCGAAAATACTGCGTTAGACGGCGTGGGTAATTTTCTGTTACTTTTACTGTCACAACAATCAATTTTGCGTGTAAACTTTTGGATTTAGCTGTACAAAATCAGCATAATGGATGAAAAAAGTAGAAGTTGCAGTGTATCAACGTGTAATACTGACATTACTTCTTTGTTAGAAGTTCTTTTCTCAAGAAGAAATGGCACTGAAAGACATGCGATTTTAAAACAAGGAAGACCTCTTCCCAAGTTTTATCTTATGCAAAAAGACAAAGGCAAAAACAGAACATTCCAATCTTCATGGTACAATCAACATAAATGGTTATGTGGTAGCATAATGAAGGCGAAGTTATTCTGCTGGCCTTGTTTGCTATCAATCTTGAATAAAAGTGTGTTGTCTTCTGAAGGATACGACGACTTAAATAACTTATCTAGGGCAGTGGTTAGACACGCATCTAGTAAAGATAATTTGAATTCGTATGTGTCATTTAAGGGCCTATCCAAGCAAGTATACAATACCTCAGAATTATTAGACGAATAAAATAAATTGCTAAAAATTAAATACAATGAAGAAGTGAAAAAGAATAGAGAGATATTGAAAATTTTAATTGATGTTACATGTGTCTTATGCAAGCAGAAGCTTGCATTCAGAGGCCACGACAAATCAGAGAAGTCACTAAATCCTGGGAATTTCAAAGCTATATTCCAGCTTATATTAGAACATTGGGGGAAAATGAGATAATTTAGAGGTTTATCCAAAACTATTCAAATTGAACTCTTGAAAATAATTCAAGAAGATATTTAGAAAATCATTGCAAATAGCATAAATGAAGCCCCTTTCTGTGCTTGCATTGTTGATGAAACCTCTGATGTGACTGAAAAATTTCAGTGTTCGATAATTGTGAGGTTCTTCTGGTGAAATTCAAGAATACTTCCGTGGATTTTATGATGTTAATGAAAACATAAGGGCCGAAAGTCTTTGCAGTATTTTGCGCAGAGTATTTGAAAAGTACAGTGTACAGAATAAACTGGTTGCTCAAACATATGATGGCGCTAGTGTTATGGCAGGAGAACTGAATAGTTTAAAAACGAAAGTTCATGAATTTGCCCCTCGAGCTCGTTTTACTCATTGATTTGTACACCACTTGAATTTAGTTTTGCAAAAGAGTTGTTCTAGAATAAAGTCTGTGAAAAAAAAAATCCACATTTCAGGGCATGCAATCTTTTTTTCATCGCTCTTCGAAACGTACTTCTGTTCTTGACAGAATTGTTTAGCAACGTATGCCTACAAACAGTGAGGTTAGGTGGAATTCTAACGCCGAGATCATCACTGCAGTACATACAAACAAGCTGAAATTAATCCAGGTGTTCAACAAAATTATTAATTCTCCAGATTCAAATGCTGCAACAGTCAGAGAGGCACAAGGCTGTACAAACAACCTTCTGGACTTTAATTTTATAATTCTACTCAGTTTTTCAAAAATCTTTCAAAAAACTGATGACGTTCGGTTCTGCATCACTGCAGTTTCAGAATGTGTTTCATACGTGAGAAACCTGGGGAGTGAAGAAACAGTACGACAAATTTATGGTTTTTGCCGAAAGTGCTACTGGGTCAACGTCGTTAACTTCTCTGAAACGCCATGAACGAAGAGGCGAACATGTTGCCGCTTCCAAGTCAAGCAGGTGTATTACGAAATTTTGGAAAACTGGTAGTAAGGTTTTTACACTGTCAGAAATTAAAATTTCTTAAATTAGGCGACACGACATAGTTCTGAACCTATAATGAACATTTTCCTGTGAATTCTTTGGCTTCATTAATGGAAAATTATGGGGCATTGTTCAACAAAGAAAAATTACGCACTGAACTTGAAACGGTTTTCTCCCCACTGCACAAAGAAACATTTTATGATTTGTGTTTGGACAAATTAATAAACAAGAAAGATGACACCGAATTTTCGGGTGTAATAAGCACGTCTTTTGAATCCGTTCTGACGCAAATTAAATTTATCAAAGCTATTCAAAGTCAATGGAACCGAAATGGAAAACAATAGTATCTGACGGAAGAAAGAAGTTTTTCAATCGGGTCTTTAATCCCTCAGATATTGCTGTAAACGGAATCGTGAGCTTACGAACTCTTAGAAACAGAGTTATCGACAAAAATAAGATGTGACTTTACGTCCTTTGGTGGGAAAACCATGCATTATTTTAGGAAGAAAGTATTCACAAAAGGTTTATCCATATGAGCGGTATCGGTCCAAGAAAAAGAATTTTAGTCGAGTTTTCAGGAACCCAGATTTTGCTACAAATGCATCAGAAGTAGAAATTAACACTTATGACCCCTGGTGGCCAAACCATTCTTTACCAAACATTAGAAATTATGTGAAAAATATTCTCCGTCAGGTCTTGTATGCGATACAGGAAGAATTTTTCAAATCGGAGTTTTAGGACCAGAAAACACAATTTACCATTGTGCGCCCTAGTGGAAAGTCTATGATTTACATGAAAGTTTTGAATTTATAGGAAAAATATTTCGCATCGCAAACACTATCCAACAAAGAAGGAATTTTTCAAATCGGACTTTTAGAAGTAGAGATATTGACAAAAATAAGATATACATCTACGCCCCTGGCGTAGAAACCATGCATTATTTCAAGAAGAAAATGTTCCTAAAATGTTTGTCGACATGAGTAGTATCGGTCCATAAAAGACTTTTTTCAGTCGAGATTTTAGGAGCACATATTTTGCTGCAAATACATCACATCAGAAGCGGAAATTAAGACTTACGCCACCTGGTGGCCAAACAATTTTTTACAAAAATGTGAAATTACGTGCAAACGATTTCCCATCAGGAGCTGTATCCGGTGCAGAAAGAAATGTTCAGATCGGAGATTCAGAAGCAGTGATATAGGGGAAAGCGCAATTTACCTTTACGCCCCCTAGCGGAAAGTCTATGAATTACTTGAAAATTTTGAATTTATACGACAAACATGTCACACTAGAAAGTAGAAACAGTATCCAACAAAGAAAGAATTTTTTAAATCGCACTCTTAGAAGTCGAGATATTGACAAAAATAAGATATACATCTACGCCCCCTGGCGTAGAAACCGTGCACTATTTTAAGAAGAAAATGTTTCTAAAAGGTTTGTCGACATGAGTAGTATCGGTCTACAAACGACGTTATTTTCAATCGATAATTTAGAAGCTCATATTTTGCTGCAAATACATCAGAAGCGGAAATTAAGGTTTACGCCGCCTGGTGGCCAAACTATTTTTTTTTACAAAAATTAGAAATTATGTGCAAACGATTTCCCATCAGGAGCTGTATCCGGTGCAGAAAGAATTTTTTCAGATCGGAGATTTAGAAGCAGAGATACAAGGGGAAACGCAATTTACCTTTACACCCCTAGCGGAAAGTCTATGAATTACTTGAAAATTTTGAAACTATATGAAAAACATGTCACACGGAAAATACTATCCAATAAAGAAGGAATTTTTCAAATCTGACTCCTAGAAGTCGCGATATTGACAAAAGTAAGATATACATCTACGCCCCCTGGCGGAGAAATGTGCAGTATTTTAGGAAGAAAATATTCCGAAAAGGTTTATCGATGTGAGTGGCATCAGTCCACGAAAGAATTTTTTCAATCGATAGTTTAGAAGCTCAGATTTTATGGCAAATACATCAGAAGAGAAAATGAGCACTTACGCCCCCTGGTGGTTTAAGTATTCTTAACCAAAAATTAGAAATTATATGCAAAATATTTTCCATCAGGAGGTGTATCCGCTGATTTTTTTTTTTTTTTTTTCAAATCGGAGTTTTAGAAGAAGAATTATCGGGAAAAATGTAGTTTACCTTTACGCCCCCTAGCTGGAAATCTATGCGTAATTTGAAAAAGTAACTATATCTAATATACTCTTCGACATAAATGGAATCAAAAGATAAAATAATTTTTTCAATCGGATGTTTAGAAGCAAATATGTGGAATAAAACGTATTTTTGAATTCGACATCATCTGCATTTACGCCCTATAGCGGCGAAATTGTACATTTAAAAAAAAAAAAAACGAAGTAAAGGATCATCATTCGCATATTTCAAGCTTTCGAATGCAAAAAGAATTTTTCAAGTCGGACTAATACATGTGGTTGCAGAGATACCGTGGGTACAGACGGACGGACGGACAAACCGATAACATAAGCACGATCTTTTTTTACAAAAGACGTTCTAAAAAATGATTGAAAACGAGACTAATGAAATTCTTACAGAGACCTTTAAATTATTCTGTCTAATAGCGACCATCCCTGCTGCAAGTGCTTCTGCAGAAAGAAGATTTTAATGCCTGAAGCACATCAAAACGTTTTAAAGAAATTCTATGACTCAAGATCGTCTCTCAGCAATGGTTTGTGCGTCAATTGAAAAGGGAATCCTCAACAAACTTCAGAAACGATGCATGTAGCATGATGAAGTTATAGAACGATTTGCGAGGAAGAAAGATCGTCGAGTTAATGTAATGTATAAGTAATACGCATTAGAATCAAAACAATATGTTGCACGGATTTTGGTTGTAACGAACAAAAACTTTGTTTTTTAAAACAATATTTAAAAGGCATTCTGTGTATCTGCATAAAATTCCATATTTTGGGACTTTATGAAACAGAAATGCGTCCAACAAACCTTGAGTGAGACAATGAACAGGATATATTCGTACGTACAAGAATGAACATATGGTCGTGCGTATGTATGGAAAAGATATGTAAAGGACACTCCCTTTTTTGTGGCTACCGACAAATTATCGTTCTGGCCTTACCACAGTTTGAACTCACCGTTCGCCACTGACACATAGCTAAAACCTCCCCATTGCAGTATTTGTTCGAAGGTAATGAAAGGGGTTTTGTAACAGTAGATTGGCATTCCATCGTCACTCACCATATTTCGAACCCTGTTTTAGCCTTTAGTGCAACTACACCTCCCCTCTGGTTTTTTTTTATATTGTTTCGAATTTCACGTTTTTTACGAAAGAAATGGCATTTCTGTATCCCGGACTCTTAGTGCCAATGATCCTTGTAGCCGTGTGACAGAGAATCATTGGCACAGCTGCTCCTGCTGACTCACCTTTAGAAAGTGGAGGTTTCTTTTGTTTTATCCATCATTCGTGCAGTTCATTTAATGTTACATTAAGAAAAATGAGCAATTCATGAATAAAGAAGATAAGATATTTATGCTCATAATGGAATGACAAAATAATTTTCAGAAAGTATCGAAAGCAAAGGTTCAGAATATTTACGACAAGGCCCATTTTAAAGGGAACTTGCCTGTCTTGCAAGAAGAATAAGCTCTCTCTCTACCCTCTGGCTACAGGTTTGCAATACCAACTTATTATTATTATTAAAAAAAAACCGGTGTTGCATGTTACATCACTTCAATTATAGAGTTTGACAAAGAGAACCAAAGTTGTCTAACTTGAAGAATTAATATCATCTTTGTAAGGCTGTAATTTAGCACAAAAGTTCCTGAAGCTAGCAAATGCATTGAAAGTAATGCCAAAATATATAAGAAAAGCTGTTCTTATATAAACTAAGCTGTTTTTTGAGTTTCAGAGACTGGCTCTTTTGGATTTGGCTAATAAATAAAGATCATTAGCCAAATCCAAGTTACTGATCATATTTGATATTGTTTAATCGTCAACATATCAAGCGTTTCCATCTACAGCAATTTTGTGCCCCTCCCCCACCGGTTCAGTGGTCTGAGCGCTGGCTTCGGACCGTTTGTTCGAGATGGGTCTGGATTCGAATCCCGGTGAGGCATGAATGTTATGTTTGTCTTACGGCACTGGCTCTCTCCCTTCCCTGGAACCAGTGGCTCTAAATTTAGGGACGGACGACTGCTTATAGCCCATTCAGTTGCTCGCAGTGGTCGTTAATACCCCACCCCCTTCGAAAATCATCTTTTTTATCTCGTCGCTTCGTTTTATTTCCGTTGTCTGACCTTACTGACTACCAGTGTTTGAACTCACCGTTTGAACTACCAGTGTTGCCACACAAAACATAAACACTTAAGAGTTCAGACGTGATGTTAAGTTAAAAAATATAACGAGAGATAACCAAAATTTACATAAGAGACAACAAGCAAAAAGGAAAAGTCAAAATAGGTAACATACATCACATCTTTTTCCTATTAATTGTACCTTGCCTGTGTTCAAGAAAGTTGTAATTTGGTAAATATAACTTTCTTAACCTAAACCAAAGTTTTTGCACATTCAATGAAATGGAACCACATCAATTAATATTAGCCATCACTATACCTAAGATTCTTTTCAATGACGTGGAACATATATGTGTGGACTGAAGTTTACTTGTTTACGGTGAACATATGAGATGCCTTTACATTTCTTTTCTCTTCACTTTAGGGTTCAACAAAGGGTGTTATTATGTGTGTCCAAGCCTATGTATTGAAGAACCTGTTATTTCAAACCAAGCTTTCAAGGAGACGTGGAAATAAGGAAGAAAGGCAAGCACATTTTCGCAGTATAATATCAGCAGTTAGTTCAGAATTTCAATAAGAACATTAATTGTATATTGTATTGCTGTTGCTATTATTATTTTTTACTAGCTGCTCCCCTGCAGAGCATCTGCGCTCTAGTGTCTTTATTGCGAAATGTCTTAGGAACTTATCAGAAATGTCGTTATGTTCACATTTGTGAATCAAATATAATTGGTTAAACAAATCACAAAATTGGTTAAAATGTGATTTAACCAACCGCTTGGCCCCATTTTGAAAATCGCCAATTTGGTGTGTTTCTGCGGAGAGTCTTCCTAAGAACTCCACTCTTCTCGTTTAGAGATGCAAGAGTAAATTTCACAAAATGAAGTTCAAAGATTTATATTTTAGAAATTAGCAAGATGTTTTTACAAAAGATAACATTCATCAACCACTGTTTGTGTGTCTATTCAGAACACTTCATTTTGATTATTATTAACCAAAAACTTCTTTATATACACACAATTGAAAATTTCTGAATTTGGGGACACAACAGTGACAAAGTCAAATGATCTTACTCTAGATAGACCTACGTACAATTGTCCATGGCTGAAAACTGGTTTTGATAAAGCTAGACAGATTTTTTCAAAAGTTTGGCCCTGTGATTTGTTTATAGTCATTGAAAAAGCCAAGTGAATGGGGAACTGTTTACGTTTAAACTTGAAAGGCATATTTGTGTACGAAGGAATGAGCGGTATTCGAGGTATGAGAAAAGTTTCAGTAGTATTGGAATCAATCTGCCTTGATTCAATAATATTACGCTGCAAATTGGTTACTATAAGCCTTGTACCATAGCACAGATCTTTAGACGGTACTAAATTTCTAAGCAACATGATAACAGCGCCTGGTTTTAATTTCAGTTTGTGAGGTGACATTCCAGTTGGTGTCAAAGTGTTTAAAAATTCCTCAGTATATGCAAGTTGATCTTGAGGATCTTCACTTACGATACTATCTACGCTTTCATAAATTACCTCCTTTCCTGGCATACACTCCAGGACACGGTTATTGAGTTCAATGGACAAATCATTCGTCACAGTGAGAATGGCTCGTCCTTTAAGTTGTTGAGGTGTGACTGTGGTAAAATCTATGTCACTGTATAGTTGTTGAACTGGATCTTGTATTTGCGGATAGCATATTGGAGGTAACTTAACTGTTTCACCAGTCTTGCAATCACCAACGTCTAAAAGCCAATTTGCAAACTCTCTCTCGGTATCAAGAGCACGAATATTTTCTGTAAGGCTCATAATGCAAAATTCAGACCAAAGACGGTATTTCTTTAAACAGCTGGCAACTGTCAGTGATCGTGAACCTGTCAAGATTACAGGCAATACTTGACGGAAATCTCCATTAAGTAAGATTATTTTTCCACTAAATGGTTCAGAACATTTTGTAACATCTTTGAGAAGTCGACCGACAGCTAAAAAGGCATGCACATGCATCATTGGCGTCTCATCCCAAAGAATAAGTTTTGTATCCAACAAACATTTTTTTTTCTGGTGTATTTGGTTTTAAATTACAGGTTGAAGTCGCATTCAAAATGAGAGGTATTTTGAAAGCTGAGTGAGCGGTCCTTCCTTCTCTTAACAAAGTAGCTGATATTCCAGTTGAGGCTACAGGAGTAGCTTGATCATCTCTTCCTCTGATTGTATGCAATAAGGTTGAGTATACAAAAGTTTTCCCTGTTCCTGCGGGACCATCTAAGAAAATACGTTTCGTTTTTGTTGTTTTTTATTTCCATATATTGCATCTATGGTGCGTCGCATAAATATGGAGACAGAACAAATTCTCGAATAAAAAAGAAACAACAACGAGCTGAAATGTACATCTCATATTTATAGCAAAAATATCACAGGACACGCAGCTGCACAATAATTTAACGGAAATATAACAATTCCAATGCCAAGTACAAGAAAAAAACAAAAATACGCTGTCTCAAAAATATCAATACTTACTAGTTATGAGCACCTCCGGTATGAATAGTGGAGCCGTTGTTCCGAATAACACAGAAAACCCGATTGGACATGCTGTCCACCAAGTGATGCAAGTGTTCTGGACAGAGTGCGTACCAGCTTCGTTCAATCTGCTCTTTCAATGCCACCACACTTGAGAACTGCCGTCCATTAGCATACACATCACGAGCGAGGATACCCCAGAGGTTCTCGATAGGGTTCAGATCTGGACTGAGTGCTGGCCAATCCATTACGGTCACATGATGAGTGTTAAATCAGCTTTTCGTTGATGCAGACCAAAGGATAGAGGCATTGTCTTGCTGGAACAGATAATCAACACCCGCTAGAGTTTCAGCACACGGTAGAAGATGGCTACTGAGTATGTCTTGAAATGTTTCGGAGTTTTTCCTGCCTTGAAGGAAAGCGATAGTCGTTGTCCCATTGAACGCAAAAGCTCCCCAGACCATCGTAGATCCCCCTCCTTTCTGTCTGCTTAAGAAGGTGTGCGGCTTGCGTCGTAAATCATGCAAATAGCAGTTCCAACTGTCAGGGCTGTCCAGGTTGAACTTTTTCTCATCGGAGAAAATAGTTGTGATCCACTCGTCCGTCCAGTGCATGTGGCTGCTTGCCCATAACAATCTAGCTTCTTTGTGGCGCCACGTGAGGTGTGGCAGACGGCGCATTTTACGGAGCGCAATGTTGCGACTTTCCTTGATTCATCGATGAACTGTGTCCTTTGAGACGGTGACACCAACAGTCCGAGAAACTTGATATAGTGATAACCTTTGGGATAGAACTAAACGCATGATGGCCCGATCATCTCGTTTAGTTGTTATTTGAGGCCTTCTAGGCCATTTTCTGGCAGTTAACGCACCGACTTTCGATAAAGTCTTATAAATTACTGCCCTACCCCTCCCCGTGGCTTTACAAATTTTAACTACAGGCAATCCATTTGCTCTCAGTCTCCAAATCTTCTGCACTTCCTCACCAGAAAGTTGACTGTTGCGTGGCATTTCGGCAAATAAATGTCTGACGGCATGCCCGCTGTCTTTTGTAGGCTGGACAGAATTACGGCTCATGCGCGTGCGTACAACATGCTAATTTGTACATCTCATTTGCATGTGGCTACTTTACATAGTTGTCTTTATATTTATGAGACACCTAAAAGTACACTATTTCACTTTGTGGTGTTCTTTTCACACAATCCCGTCATCTCGACGGATCGAAACGTTTGTTGAAGGGTTATGTCTAATTAGGTATCACTTCAGCTTCCTACCTATATTCGCATTGCGTTCACGGTGCAAAGTAGACTGTCTCTATATTTATGCGACGCACCTTAGTATTGTTTCAACAACTAATCGCTGTTCAGTATTAAGCTTTTCAGCGTTTATGCGGGCTTTGGTTTGCTCTTCTAAAACATCAAAGAAAGACATATAGATATGATCTGTTGGTAAATCTAAAACTGGCAGTTTGAGTTTTTTCATATTCAAACCATAAGGTTTGAGTAGGTCATTAATTTCTTCAAGTGCATACTGTGGTCCTGTCTCTTTGGAATATCTGTGCACGAAGTCTTCACAAATAGCATCTTTATGCTGGGCCCAAAGTTCAGGAATGTTTTCTACTTCTCCAAATCCACAAATTATTGCAAATAGTATTCGTAGATAGCTTGGCATTCGTATCTGGGCTGCTTCACGTAGTGTATCATGCCAGTGTTGATCTCCTTCAAGAAGCCCAAGCTTTCTGCAGGCTTGTTGGAAACTGCTACATACTATCCCATTAACAGTCTTTAGATCATTGAAAGTGAGTGCACCCGATTTTCGTTCCAACAACATTCGCAGGTAGTATCTTTCACTGTCCTAGATACTAATCACTGACAATATCCCAATCACTATGCTGTCCTCCCGTTGTCGTCTTTTCCATGTTGTTCTACACTTATCAAAAACATAGTACTGTGGGATATCGATGTAATTGTAAATATGGGCTTGTTCATCAATTTTATTGAGTTCGAACCATGCCGTCAATGTTGTATATTTTGTAGAAGCCCGTGCAATAGCTTGATCTTCTTGACCATCTTGATAAAAAAATTTGCTGTTGTTCTGGCAAATTAACTTCTAATCTTAGTATAAAATGAGAGTTTTCAGACATGCTGAACTCATTTATTCGACACATTGCTTCAGGAGCATTAACATATCGGCCATCAAGGAAAGTTAATATCTCATTATGATCTACAGCACTGTTTTCCTTTTGAAGTCTAACAGACGCAGCATCATGTCCTTCATATGCGTATTTATATAGGTATTTAACACTCTTTACAGATGCACAAACTTCAACATTGATATGAGTGTTGAATTTCTTTAATAGCTAGGGATTATATGGCACAACCCATCGATTATCAATGTCATGCCGACCTACTTTTACAGGATCCAGAATCCATGGATATCCATGGATCGTCTTCTTCTGTTGCTTCTCTGAACTCCTTTGGAAATTGTTTGCAACATATTCCATCTTTCATGCACGGTGAATTTTGATTTAAAGCACCACAGGGGCCATGGATCATGCATTTTGTGACAATTTCAAATAGCCTTGGATTGACATCAATACTTGGTAATTCTGCACTTACATATTTGCCAATATCATTTTTCGTACGTAACTTTGTACTTGAATTTAATGTTAGTAAAATGTGAGCACGAGGTAAACCTCGCTTTTGAAATTCAATTACATAAATATATGGAATGACAACTCCAAATATATTGCGCTTTAAAATATCATCTAATAACTCTGATAATTTCATTTTAAAAATTCGGACAATAATGTCTGGTCTATTTTCAGGTCTTTGAGGGCGTTGTGTTGCATTCAAAATTCCAGGCTACGCAGGATTGCAAGTAAATATAATAAACAGATTTGGTCATCCAAATTTCCTGACAATCGCCATTGCATCCTGATAATTTTGCTGCATGTATCTTGGGCCTCCTTGAAAGTAGAGGGCAATATTATTAGCTTGCCTGCTCGTAAATTTTAATTTTGTACACGGGACTCTATTGCATCTAAAAGTCCTTTGTACAGCTGAATTCTTAGTCTTTCTGATTCGTCCGTATGTAGTTCAGCCTGGGTCCTTCTGTTTAAGCATACGCATAAACAATATATTGTTGAAACAATTTTCCGCTGCTGTGCAAAATGCTAAAACCACTGCGCACTGAAAGACCGCATCATAATACTGCAGCTGGGTTATCCGCACTTGCTTGGCTGATCGGCGTTCTTCAACATGCCCCATGCCATTGAACCACACATTCCCCTCTAGGAAAAAGCAGAGGATAAACCATTGGGTCACTGCATTGATTTAATGGTGATATAGTTTTGCAACTACCACCAATTGGACAGATGCAAATATCTGGATTTGCAGGTGGTTCTCCATCATCCCCGACAAATATTGCTGCATCTTCTGTCTTTGAAGTAGGTACATTGTACCTTCGCAAATCTAAGTTAGGCTGCTCCATAAATATAATTTTTACGTCTATTGCAGGATTGGGTTGTATTAAATGATGCATCTTTAGATATGAAATGGGAAAAAGATTTATATTTCTCATTAACAAATCCAATTTCTCCATCACAGTCCGTAAACAGCCTTGGTTTTTCTCCATGCGTATGTTGCTTGCTTCACCGGAATCAAACATATATAATTGTCCATATCCAGGTTTGTTTTGCGCACTGGTATATCGGGGAGAAATTTTGTGATATATTTATCCATGTATACGGAAGCAGTATGGTCCAATCCTAGGCGGTGTCTTTATTTCAGCACCCATGGAAGCAAAAGCTAAAGCTACATTGTATTCACAGATATGCTGACGATAGTTTTTTGCTTCATCAGAATTATCACTTAGCAGATCTTTCAACATATCAGGAGTTTCAGTCAAGTTCTGTAACGAAACTTTACCATCATGACAGCATTTTGTATATTTTTACTGGAATATTGAGTTCACTTTTCCAATAAAGTGCATTACAAAAATTACACACCTCTGTCATGTTTCCACAATTATGCTCTTCGACGACGACTTCAATTTGTGAATCGCTTGTCCATTCACATATCCGAAAACGCTTTGCATTTCTCTGGCTTAATCGATTTCTGCGATTTTCAGAACTTTCCCTGGCTCGGCGAAGTCCAACTGCTTCATTTCTTAATAATCTTCTTTCATTAGTCTCTTCTGGTGTTTCACTGGCAAACTATGCTCTTCTCCTTGCATTATAAGAAATAATGCTAACTTCATGTCGTACAGACATTTTGAATGAACAAAATTCTTATATAGATTAGAAGAATAAAGGCAAACTATCTAAATCTAAGATTCTCTAAATGGTTTACAGACATTTCGAATAAATTAAAAGAATAACGAAAAACTATTTAAATTTAAGATTCTCTAAATGGTTTCTCTCTCGAATAAATTTGAAGAATTTGAAGAATAACTAAAAGCTAACTAAAATGTTCTAAATGATTTCTCTGTAATGTATCCGGAGGCAGCCGTCTTTGTTTACGCCTTGGTTTACGCTCTGTGCGTTGCCATTCTGCAACACATTCGTGAAATCACAAAATTTACGATTTACGAATAACTAAAAAATATGAAGAAACGCCAAATGTATTTACTGCAGGCTGACGTCACTGGCAATACTTACTTCTGACGGCACGATCTAAACCGGGCAGCAATCATGAATGTTTTCCATATGTCTATTGCTAACAAATTATGAACGGCGATACACTAATGAAGTCTCTATCGAAATTTGGCAATGTGGAAAGGCAATTAATCCTAACAGGCGATAATTGAGGCAGCCATGTTTGTTTACGCTTTCCGTTGCCATTCGGCAAATGATAAATTAGGCCTCTTTTTTGCGCGACGTACATAAGCAAAATTTTTATATAGATTGTTGTTTCGGTTTTCAAAGACCAACATGAGTGACTTCTAGTGCATGTTCTAATTTGGCTATTCCTAATTATGGGACACTGGTTCCTGGACAACGGACAAAAAATCAATTGCTGTTTAAGATCTAAAGATTTCTTGGATTTTCTTTCACTTCACTTTCGGGTATCATACTGTGACATACACTGAAGAGCAATTGAATTAGAGACAGCTGGCGATATGCACATGTGGCGCTGTGGGAGGCCGTGTAAACAGAAACGACATGACGTATTCAGCGATCCGACAATATAAGAGTGATGCGACGAGAATCAGTAAGAGTCGGATGCAGTATGGGTAAGATGAAGGATCTAAGCGCATTTGATCGTGCGCAAATTGTCGGGGCCCGACGAATGGGTCACTCCATCTCGGAAGTCAGGCAGGCACTGGGATTTTCACGAGCCACTGTGTCACGGGTGCACCGTTAGTACATCGAATCCGGTAAAATTATTCCTGGAAGGGTCCAACTGCCGTGGGCAACACTGTGTGGACGAGCGGGGTCATCGTCGGCTAGCTCGCATTGTAACAGCGGATAGACGGGCCACATTGCAAGAAATCACTCGACAATTTAACACTGGTGCACAAAAACGTGTAAGCAGCCACACCATCCAGAACCATCTCCTCGCTATGGGGTACAGAAGCCATCGTCCCACGAGGGTACCGCAGCTGACCGCACATCACAGGGTGCAAAGATTAGCATGAGCGCGGGAACATCGCCACTGAACCCTAGACATGTGGAAAAATATTGCCTGGACTGGTGAGTCGAGATTCATGTTGGTACATGCGGATGTCAGGATACGAGTACGGCGTAAACCACATAAAGCGATGGATCCTTCTTGCCAACAGGGTACTCTTCCAGCTGGTGGGGCTGGCATTCTCGTCTGGGGACTGTTTACGTGAACTGAAATGAGACCCCTGGTACGTGTGACATCGTCCCTCACAGGTCAACGTTACCGGGATATCCTGGACGACCATTTGATCCCGTTTGTGTGTCTTCAGCATCCCACTGGGGACCTCATCCTGCAACAAGACAATGCACCGTGCCTTCGCTCCCGAATTGTATCCGAATGGTTGGATGAACACTCCACAGACGTGACCTCGCTTCCTTGGCCAGCTAGGTCACCTGACCTCAATCCCATCGAGCACATCTGGGATGCCATCGAGAGAGAGAGAGATATGTTCGAGGCTCTGACCCCCCTCCATCAAATCTTCGTGAACTATGGGAGCTTGTTCAGGGGTCGTAGATCCGTATGGCTTCCCAACGTTTCCGGTGTCTTGTCGAGTCCATGCCGAGACGAATCGCCGCCGTCATCAGGGCGAAAGGTGGTGCTACACGTTACTAGACAGGTATCTCTAATTCAATTGCTCTTCAGTGTATGAAGCTATACATTTATGCACTCTTCAGAAATTTATTCATGGGTAAATCTTAAAATTCACTAGCAATCGGCTATCGTTGCAGCTACCGAATGAGAAAGTTTCATTCTATTTTCTTCTTTTTATGAATCAGGCTTTCAGAAGAGGATATAAAGAGACAAATTTAAAGTAAAGAAACTGGAAAACTATTCGAAAAATCATCTTGATCATTGGTACCCCATACAAAAAGGGTTTGGAAGTCATAGTTCTAGAAGCTAAGGCATTGTACCAAATACGAAAATATACACCCAATACTTACTATATCTATCGAGATATCGTCACTGAGAAAGCGGAAAATACTCTTATGTCAAAAAGTTTGGCCAGGGAGACATGTAGAAGAGGAGATATCACACGAAATTCCAATCTACATTTACTGCACCTGGTAAAACTGTGAATCAGAAAAAGCGGTTAATTCTTGAATACATTTTTTTTTGTGATTACTGCTCTTAAGTACGAAAAAAACAAAAAAAAAAAACACAAGAAAGATGACACCGAATTTTCGGGTGTAATAAGCACGTCTTTCGAATCCGTTCTGACGCAAATTAAATTTATCAAAGCTATTCAAAGTCAATGGAACCGGTATGGAGAACAATAGTATCTGACGGAAGAAAGAAGTTTTTCAATCGGGTTTTTAATCCCTCAGACATTCCTGTAAACGGAATCGTGAGCTTACGGCCTCTGGTTGCAGACTTGTGCGTTACGTAAAACATGAATTTATATGTGAAACATTTCTCACCAGAAACGCTATCCAACACACAAAGAATTTTTCAAATCGGACTCCTGGAAACAGGGATATCGACAAAAATAAGATGTGACTTTACGTCCCCTGGTGAGAAAACCATGCATTATTTTAGGAAGAAAGTATTCTCAAAAGGTTTTTCCATATGAGCCGTATCGGTCCAAGAAAAAAAATTTTAGTCGAGTTTTCAGGAGCCCAGATTTTGCTACAAATACATCAGAAGCAGAAATTAACACTTATTCCCCATGGTGGCCAAACCATTCCTTACCAAACATTAGAAATTATGTCAAAAATATTTTCCATTAGGTCCTGTATGCGATACAGGAAGCATTTTTCAAATCGGAGTTTTAGAAGCAGAAATAACTCAGAAAACGCAATTTACCTTTGTGCCCCCTAGCGGAAAGTCTATGATTTACTTGAAAATTTTGAATTTATAGGAAAAACATTTCGCATCGGAAACACTATCCAACAAAGAAGGAATTTTTCAAATCGGGCTCCTTGAAGTAAAGATATTGACAAAAATAAGATATACATCTACGCCCCCTGGCGTAGAAACCATGCATTATTTCAAGAAGAAAATGTTTCTTAAAGGTTCGTCGACATGAATAGTATCGGTCAACAAACGACTTTTTTTTAATCGAGATTTTAGAAGCTCATATTTTGCTGCAAATACATCAGAAGCGGAAATTTAGACTAACGTAACCTGGTGGCCAAACAATTTTATACAAAAATTTGAAATTGTGTACAAAGGATTTCCCATCAGGAGCTGTATCCGGTGCAGAAAGAATTTTTCAAATTGGAGATTTAGAAGCAGAGATATAGGGGGATGCAATTTACCTTTACGCCTCCTAGCGGAAAGTCTATGAATTACTTGAAATTTTTGAAATTATATGAAAAACATGTCACACTGGAGACACTATCCAACAAAGAAGGAATTTTTCAAATCGGACTTCTAGAAGTAGAGATATTGACGAAAATAGATATACGCCCCTTGGCGGAGAAACTACGGAATATTTTAAGAAGAAAATATTCCAAAAATGTTTACCTATGTGAGTGGCATCAATCCACGAAAAAAATTTTTCAATCGATATCTTAGAAGCTCAGATTTTATGACAAATACATCAGAAGCAAAAATTAACGCTTACGCCCCCTGGTGGCCAAATTATTCTTTACCAAAAATTTGAAATTATATGCAAAAGATTTTACATCAGGAGGTGTATCCGCCGAAGAAAACATTTTTTCAAATCGGAGTTTTAGAAGAAAAATTATCGGGAAAATTGTAATTAACTTTTACGCCCCTCAGAGGAAAATCTATAAGTAACTTGAAAACAGTAACTATACCTAAAATACTCTTCGACATAAATGGAATCGAAAGATAAAAGAATTTTTTCAATCGGATGTTTAGAAGCAAATATGTGAAATAAAACGTATTTTTGAATTGAACATCAACTGCATTTACGCCCTCTAGTGGCGAAATTGTACATCGTAAAAAAATGGAGGATCATCATTCGCATATTTCAAGCTTCCCAATGCAAAAAGAATTTTTCAAATCGGAATAATAGTCGCAGAGATGTCGTGGGTACAGACGGACGGACAACCCGGTAACATAAGCACGATCTTTTTTTACAAAAGACGTGCTAAAAACCACATACTTTTTCAGCGCAAATCCTAAAAGCAAGCATAACGCGCCAAATGTAAAACGGGTATTTTCGCCATTTAGTAAAAAAGATTAAAAAACTTTTGCTGCAGAAAAAGCATGGAAGATCGTAATGAGCGTTACATCTGCCTAATAAGTAAAATAATTTTTCTAGTTTGACTTTTAGGGATGAAGACGTCTTAAAAAACATTGTGTTTTTCGGGAGGGTGAAATGACTACCGTGAGTAACTCATTGGGCTATAAGCAGTCGCCGGTCCCTAATTTAGGACCACTGGTTCCAGGAAAGGGAGAGAACCAGTGCCGTAAGATGAACATAACATCCATGTCTCGCGGGAATTCGAACCCGGACCCATATCGGACGAACAGTTATAGAAGCCAGCCAGCGCTGGACCACTTTGCCATCGGAACAGTCTTGAAAAACATAAATGTAGGTTTACGCCACCTAGAGGGAGAACTGTACCTTTAGAAAAATTTCACAATTCATAGATCACTTTTTACTTTTGAATAGTTACGGGTGTAGAAATATGAGGCAGGGGTAGTCGAAACGACATTATAAGCATATAATGTTTTTGACATTTCGAAATGAAGGCAAATAACACAAGCCTGAGTGCATATGTTTAGCAAGATACGATTCGCATAAATGTATTTCATTCTGTGTTTAATTCAGTTCAGTGCTTAGAGGTCGGTTTTGTGGTTTGATTCTTCATTGCTGCAAAAATATCTTGATATTCTTTAATGCGTTGTGTTGGTGAGATGTTTCTCTCGATGCAGAATGACATATACCTTAAAGATGACAATGATTTTTTATTTTTAGAAATTTACTGGCACCAGACGAAGGGCAACAACAGGAGGGTCTGAAAAGAGCACTCGCTGATATAATATGGAAATGTGGTTCTGAAAAAGGAGAGTGCGTAGCGTGCATTGAAGACGAAGAGCCGCATGTTTCCGGTGACGTGAAATATTCTCCTGATGGCATCACTGAAAAGGTGAGTAAATACTCTTAACGTTATGGTCCGGGTTTTCTTTAACTAGTAAGTAGAACCAGCCAGTGGTCTTGCTTTTAATTATCAAAACATTTTGGAATGGTTTATTACGGCACTGAACGTCTTTCATACAGATACAGTTTATATAGCCATCCCGGTAAGCACTGACTTCTGACCGTTTGTCCGAGTGGGCTCGGGTTGCAAACCCGGACGAGACATGTGTGGTGCATGGTATTGGCTCTCTCCCCTCCCTGCCCAGGCGGATCCAGAGGTTTGGGGGGCCCAGGCAAGAACCATGTTACAGGACCCTGTTCCTCTTACCCAGTATTTTCAGGAATTTCGGAAAATATAGCGCAGGGCAATATTGAGTTCTGAAGTTAAAGGAAAATATACTTATAAGGTACAAATATTAGAACGAACTGTAAAACCGTGGAAATAGGGGTATTTGCATTTTTGTACCTTTTTAAGGAGTTTCTCCACTCCTCGTATGTATGGGCATATGGCACTTACAGTAGAGATAGAAAAATAACCATAAAGTACCTGAAAATGTTATACGTATATCATAAGCAGTATTTATCATAAATACGAGGGACGTTCAATAAATCGTATTGCAATTAAATAAAAAAAAAGTTCGGTAAGTTGGATGATTTCATTGACAAAGAGAGAAACTAGACGCGCCCTTTCACCCAACCATAAAAATGTCGGTACGTTTGTTCCTTTAAGGATAGCAGTCGTGTACGGCACGTGCAGACTAAAAAATACATATGCATATTTTTTAAGGATATCAATGGAGGCGCCTCTGAGGTGCATCCCGGAGATTCAGCTCCTAAAGTCCCTACCCTCCAATCCGGCCCTGAACACGAGTTTGAATCGTATGGACGCTGTCACGATAGCCCTGGGCAAGCGGAATTGGAATTTCTTAGGAAGAGAGGGACTATATATTTATGTACTTTATTCATCCTTGTGATGTATACTCTAATTTAACTTTCCTTTTTAGTTTCTTTCTCTATGTAAATTTGAGTTCGTTCTCTTTTGCGTTTCTAAAACTTAACGTGATATCTTCTCTCTCGCAAGAGTATGGTTGGCAACACCTTGAGGTCAAAACGTATGACGTGTGTATGTGTCCGATTTGCAGCGGCAGTAGGTGGAGATGGGCCGCGGATGGCTTAGTGGTCAACGTTCGTAACTGCCATGGAGGGACCTCAGGTTCGATCCCTAGCAGGTACGAACGCTCAAACCACTAAATGTCCGCCGTGCGTCGGATGGGCACGTTAAGCCGTCGGACTCCGGGTACTGCCCCCGGTAATAAATCAGGGCGTTTTCATCCCCCTTTCTGCCTTGCTTCCGTGTCACTTTCCTATCGGGCACTGTAGCCCAAATCTCATAGCTTCTTCTTATTTCTAAAGGTTGCTTAAGACTTGGGGTCAGACACTCCCTTCCTAAAATCCGGCCCTCTTCGAGGGGGGAGGGGAGATGTGACGTACCTGCCAGCAGGACGCACACGACATAAAGGCAGATAGCAGTCAGAACTATCGTCCGCGTAGCTCAATTGGTAGAGTAAATTATTCCGGAATGAGGGGATCCGGGTTCGAATCCTGACGTGGACAGAAATGACGGAGAAATTTACTTCGTTATATAGTCTCAAATCGCAGTTTATTCGTGGTACAATAACGAACTTAATGTCATTTTTTTTAGTAATGCACTGGGAGTTCACACTTTTGACGTTTTTGTCTCCAAGTTACGGAAGTCCTTAGCTAAACATTTTTGGAAGAATACGTAGCCTATTAAGCACACTGTTAAATGTCAGAAGTAGCCGTTGATATTAGAAATTTCGAGCTACGAAGCTTATCTTGCCATCGATGGGAACAACCAAAAGTGGTAATGCTTCCACTATAGTAATGCCTCCACTATATCAGTAAACAAGGAGAGAGAGAGAGAGAGATTCTAATATTATTTCGCTCCCTCTTTCCTTAATATGACAGTTCCCCATGGAGACAATTTTCAGCCATTTTAGTTTTAATGCACGTGATTTAAACTCTTTTTACTTACGATTATTTATCAACTATTGAAAAAATCTTTTCTTCTTTTCTAGTTGTCGTTGTTTACATTCCGAACCAAAGAAAGTTTGATGCAATTTTTACAAAGACGAATGCACCATGTAAGTTGTTCCAGTTTTACGTGTAGTTATTTTTTTTTCTTTGTTCTTTTACAACTTTTTTGCAGTTGTAAAATAATCGCCCCAATGAAAGAGATCTTTAACAGCTGTGAAAGTGGCTAGACAGCCTTTTGGAAAGTCAGAAATCCCAAATAAAAAAAAGGGGTGGGGTGGGGGGACTTCACAGTTCTATTTCTAGCAACGCAAATCAGTTTATCCTGCTTTAATTAAGTCATTTTTAAAACATCACAAGAAGGGCCTCATTTGCGCCTAGGCCCGCAAGGCCTAAGCCTAGGGCCTAGGGGGGTTCCAGAATCACAAAGCAAAAAAAAATTATTTTTTTTAATTAGTTAGTATGAATGGAAAAAACACATTTGGGGAAAAAAGTCCTTTTTTTTTTTTTTTTTTTTTCCTGAAATGGAGACTAACGTTGGTATTTTTAATAGGATCTTTCACTGCCTCTAAAATAATCAGGTATTGTACTTTCTTTTTTATTTGTTAAATTTCTACTTTGAACATCTCATGTAGATGTAGAACTGCATTAAAGTTTTGGAATCGGGGTCATTGCTTTCCAGGGAAATTTTGCAAAATTGTAGATCGCACCAACACTCTTATTTGCATATTTACGTAAAGTAAAAATTACGTAAATATGCAAATAGGAGTGTTTATTGATGCTGCAAGCACTGTTGCAAGGGTGTAAATAACTAATTTGATTTTAGCCAATTAACTCTGATTATTGTTAATTGGTAAAGTTATACATATATATAGAGAGAGGGAACAAGCTGGATTCAGGAGTGGCCACAGCACTATAGATCATATCCATGTACTGAGAGAACTAATTGAAAGAGCGAGGGAATATGAACTTCCATTGTGCATGGCTTTTATCGATTATGAAAAGGCCTTTGATTCGGTGAAACCATCAGCAGTTACAATGGCTCTGAAATCCTGCGGTATTGAAGATGCATACATTAATATTATTAATAACATCTATGAAAATGCAAGTGCAAAGATTCGGCTGTTTGAAAATACAACACACATAAAAATTGGAATGGGAGTGAGACAAGGTGGCACCATATCTCCCAAGCTCTTTAATGCCACAGTGGAAAATGTCTTTCAATCACTGAACTGGGAAAACAAAGGGATAAAGATTAATGGATATTATCTAACCCACCTTCGTTTTGCTGATGACGTAGTCATTTTTGCAACTACCCCATCAGAGCTGCAGAGTATGATCCAGGAACTTGCTGATAAGAGTAAAAAAGTGGGATTAAAAATCAACTTTCAGAAGACAAAAGTGATGTACAATACTTTTACAGGAAATGAAGATTTTTCAATTGATAGAGAAAAGCTGGAGATAACAGATACGTACGTTTATCTTGGACAGCAGATATCAAGTGAGGGTCACATTGATGAAGAAATTAATCGGCGTATAAAACTTGCCTAGCGAGCTTTTGGAAGAAACAGCATAATTTTCAAGAGCAATATGCCATTATGTCCTTAAAGAAAAGTGTTTGATCAATGCATCCTTCCAGTGCTTACGTATAGTGCAGAGACGTGGACCTTAACTAAAAGAGGCATACAAAGGCTGCAGCAACTCAAAGTAGCATGGAGAGGCGCATGCTTGGTGTAACCAGCAGAGATAAGAAGAGGAACTCGTGGATCCCAAAAATGACAAGAGTGGAAGACATCATGATCAGAGTTAATTCCCTGAAATGGCAATGGGCTGGACATACTGCCAGAAGGACAGACCGTCGATGGACAGCCGAAATTTTAGATTGGATTCCAAGGGACAGGAAAAGATCCAGAAGAAGACCACATGAGAGATAGGTGGATGAAATTCGAAAGTATACGGGAGTAACATGGAGGAGACTGGCCCAAGACAGACCGTTGTGGAAGAAACTTGAGGAGACCTTCGTCCAGTAGTGGATTGATAATGGTTGCCAATGATGATGATATATACGGGGTGATAATTTTATCACGCAACCCAGCATTCAATAGCGCAGAACAGGGCATTTGGTTGTTGTAAAGGAAGAAAGTGTGTGACATGCCAGTAGATGGCAGTACAATTCTCCCGAGATAGGAAGCGCAAGTGCGTGGTTAGTTGCGTTCCAGAAAAGCGAGAAAAACGCTGTGTTTGCGGAAGTTGCTGATGGACATTACAAGATGCCATTTTCAACGGCACAACGGGTATTTATTGTGGAAGTGTATTTTCAACAGCAATCATATACACACGTACAGAAGCAATTTCATCGAAAGTATCCTGACGTGCATGTGTCCAACAAATCAACAATTATGCGAGTCCTCAGCCGTTTTCGAGAGACTGGGAGTGTTGGTGACAAGAAGAAGGTGAGAAGGTCCCATGTGTTAACGGACGTCAAACTCGAGGAGGTACGAGCAGCATTACAACATTCACCAACGAATGGTTTGCGTAAACTGGCAGCACAACAACAGATGTCGTATGGGAGTGCACACAAGGCCACAAAGAAATTATGCCTCCATGCGTACCATGCCCACTGTGTACAAGAACTCAAAGAACCGGACACGCACCACCGAATTGCGTACTGTAGGTGACTAACGACACTGGTGAGGTGTCACGGAATAGGCCTGTTGGATAAAGTGTTTTTCAGTGATGAGGCGTATTTTCACCTTAGTGGATACGTCAACAGTCAGAACAACAGATAGTGGTCGACAGAAAACCCCCATGTGTTGCACGAAAAGCCGTTACATGCATTGAAAGTCGGGGTGTGGTGTGCAACTTCACGCCGACGAATATTGGGGCCCATATTATTTGAGACGTCCCTCAACAGCCAGTCATACCAAGACACCATTATGCAGTTTGTTGCACTTCTGGAAGCAGACGAACGTTATTGTTACCTGCAACAGGACGGGGCAAAGGGTCATACGTCTCGTGACACCCTACAGTTTCTTGACGACATATTTGATGACCGCCTGATTTCAAAAGGTTTGTGGCCCTCCAGATCACCTGATTTATCTCCACCAGATTTTTTTCCTCTTGGGGTATCTCAAAGGTTGTGTATACCGACAGAATCCACGTACAGTAGAGAAAGTGAAGCGGAGAATTACCAGCGAGATTATGTCTATCAACTGCACGCTCCTACGCAAGGTGGCATCCAACATGGTTAAGAGGGCTCACACCTGTCTTACAGCTGCAGGTGGACATTTTGGACATCTCCTGTAAACAAGTACGTATGTTATTTGCTGTCGGTATCTCGTTTTCCTATTAAAACCTTGATATGTCCGTATTTCACTGGTTTTCTACTTACTGAACGCATTCTGAATGTCGGATTGCGTGATACAATGATCGCCCTGTACATGTACATAGGAGTATATATAAACATATGATTGTTTGGAAAAATCAGAACCGTAAAAACTGATATACACTGCTGGCCACCAAAAATGCAACACCTAGAAGGAAGCATCCGATTGGCCTGAAAGTCGCAGCATGGGTCGCCCGCGAGAGGGCATGCAAATGATTAGCATTGCAAGGCATATGCAAATCATGTGCGTCCGGCACGTCACCAAGAAGCACTATAAGAAGGGTGCACAGAAGGCGGGGTGTAAGTAGTGGAAGTGTGTTCTGCTGCCGGACCTGTGCGTGAGAAGCTTCCTGATGCCTCGTCGCAGAATACGGCAGTCATTCCAGCACGTTTCGGAGTTCGACAGAGGACGAATAGTGGCTTATCGCGACAGCGGTTTATCGTATCGAGACTTCGGCGCCCGTGTGGGACGACATCCAGCCACAGTGAGGCGAGTATGGATTCGGTGGGTGCAGGAGGGACGGACGGACCGACGTGAACGATTGCCGCAGCCGCGGCACACCACCGAACGAGAGGACCGGCATGTTGTGCAGCGGGCATTGACGGCTCGCATCGCCACATCACGAACGTTAGCGCAAGAATTAGGTGTGTTGCGCAACAACCTGTGTCAGTACGTACCGTTCGATGTTGTCTGCAGGAGCGGGGACTTGTAGAACGGCGCCCATTGCACCGATTGCCATTGACATTACATCACCGGCGAATGCGGCGGCAGTGGGCCGTTGAACGCCGCACCTGAACTACGGAATGGCACGACATTGTTTTCTCCGACGAATCCCGCTTCTGCCCAGGGGTGGCCGTAACAGCAATGCGCGGCTCTGAAAAAATTTCGGAGATTTGAGCATGCCGTCGTCATCGAGCCAAACATCGAGCGAGCCCGAGTGAGTTTCAACTGCAGATGTAAACACAAGGTGTAAAACTTTTCTCGGCTCGAATCTCCCGCTCTGCTTGTACTCTTGTGTGTTGAAATCAGTTGTATTCATTTTGTTATTCTTGTTATAGTAATCTAGTCATTCTTATATTTACCAGGTTATTATCGTTATATTAATTTCATTATTCTGTTGTTATATTACCATCATCAAGCGTGGTGTGTGTATAGCATTTTCCTAACGCCATTATGCCAAATTGTGCAGTGACCATATGCAAAAATAGAAATCAGAACACGAAAGGGAAAGGAATTATTTCCTACAGTTTTCCTAAAGATGATACCAAGAGAAAGGAATGGCTCATCAAATGCAGAAGATTGGATAAAATAAATTTTTCAAATGCAACTGTATGCTCTGAACATTTCGCTGAGGAAGACTACCTTCGGGATTTACAAGCTGAATTGCTGGGTCTACCTCAATCAAGGAAATTAAAATCAACTGTTGTACCATCATTGAAGCTGCATGTTGAAGGTGAATGCAATACAAGTGTTTTTGCTGATGGTTCAGAACCAAACAAAGAAACATGTGAGTCTACAAGGAGGGATAGGTGTGAAACTCGTGAAGTAAGGAAACGTGCACTTTTCACAATTTCTAATACATCTCCAAAAAAGAGAAAATATGATAAAGGAACTTTGACTGAGCCTGAAGTAGTAGAAGAGAGGAATGATCGGTTGATGCATCTGGAAAGAGAAGTTAAATGGCTTAGGCACCGCAACTCACAACTGCAGAGTCAAAATTTGAATGTCAAATTAAGGAATGCACAATTAAGGCGCAAATGTGCAGTGAAGGAAAAATTATTACAAGGAAGTAAAAATAAACTGAAGTTGCAAGTCAAAGAAGAAGTTACACGGATTGTGGGCAAAGTTTTCACGAAACAGCAAGTACGGTGCCTTATCAGAAATAAAAGACGTGCCAAATGGAATAAAGAAGACTTCAGCAAAGCACTGGCTCTTCGTGCTGTATCCCGTAGATGCTATCTTCATCTTCGGAATCATCTAAAAATCCCACTGCCAGCAATATCCACGTTAAAGAAGTGGATTTCCGGTTCGTTTACTTGCCGTCCTGTTATCCTTCATGATGTATTGGAACTAATGAAAACACAGGGTGACCAGCTTAAAAAAGGTGAGCGTATCTGTGTTTTGTCGTTTGATGAAATGAATGTTGATGCACGTATCGACTATGATCAAGAAGAAGACAGGATAAGTGGCCCACATAGTCAAGTACAGGTGGTTATGGTGCGAGGGCTCTTTTCTTCTTGGAAGCAGCCCATTTATTTTGAATTTGACAAACAAATGACAGGGGTTTTACTCACAGGGATCATTTCAGCTTTACAGGCTAAAACATATGAAGTAATTGCTGTTGTTGCAGATATGGGTGGTAAAAATGGGCGAGTTTGGAAAGACCTAGGAGTAACACACCTTAACCCATGTTTTCAAAATCCAACATACCAACAGAAACGAATTTGAGTTTTTGCCGATGTACCCCACCTGCTGAAGTTACTGCGCAATCATTTATTGGACGACGGTTTCACACTGCCCCGTGGAAAAAAGATAGGTAAATATGTCATTGAACGTTTGCTATCCCTAGACAATAGTGAGATGAGAATATGTCCAAAGCTGACATACCAACACATCACAGTTTCAGGGAGAGACCGTCAACGTGTATACTTGGCAGCTCAACTTTTTTCCAATACCACTTCAAAGGCAATAAGCTATATGTTGCCAGACGAAGTTGAAACTGCCAATTTTTTTTCACTGGTGAATGACACCTTTGACATTTTAAACTCCATGATCCCACATCATGAGCAGATCCCATTAGCTACTGTTTTTGGAGTACACTTCGAATTGCAGCAGAAGTTACTCCGCAATTTTTATTCCATTTGTGAAAAAATGAAAGTTGGGCGATCCAAGTTTCTTTTGCCATTTCAGAAAGGATTCATGACCACAATTAGATCTTTGCTGGGATGCTATACAGACCTAAAGTCACAGGACATAAAATACATTTTAACTGCAAGATTAAATCAAGTCTGCCTTGAAAATTTGTTTTCCCAGATAAGAGGATTAGGACATTTTTATGACCACCCATTACCTGTAGAATTTAAGAACCGATTACGCTGTAACGTACCAGGAGATGTCACGTACCTGCCCGAAGGACGCACACGACATAGAGGCAGATAGGAATCAGAATAAAACGTCCGCGTAGCTCAATTGGTAGAGTGACTTATTCCGGAATGAGGGGATCCGGGTTCGAATCCCGGCGTAGACCAAAAATGACGGAGAAATTTACTTCGTTATAATGGCGCCCGAACTATCCGGATGACCCGACCTTTCAAAATCTCGCATTGGTGTGATGGTATTTCCACACCGCGAGATAGGAAAAATAAGAGAATCCCTTCTCCAGCACTTCGAAAAAAAAAATAAAAATAAATAAATAAGGGGGAGATGATGTAACGTACCAGGAGATGTCACGTACCTGCCCGAAGGACGCACACGACATAGAGGCAGATAGGAATCAGAATAAAACGTCCACGTAGCTCAATTGGTAGAGCGACTTATTTCGGAATGAGGGGATCCGGGTTCGAATCCTGGCGTGGACAGAAATGACGGAGAAATTTACTTCGTTATAACGCCTGTTAATTGTAGGTGTCAATGTGACTGACATCTCATCAAATGCATTGCCAGTTGCACCAGAGGAAGATAGCCAGAGCTATATTACCGCACAGCTCTTCACTGGTCTGCTGCCTGATATGGATGAAGCTCTTTCCATGGTGGATGGGGAAACAGAAATTAGTGACATTGCACTAGAGGAACTCCCTATTACGTCGACGCCTCCAACACAAACAGAATGTTCAGCAGAAGGATTTCGGTACTTGGCAGGGTATCTTGCCTTCCGTGGAAGGTCACTGGACTGATCACTTGCAACACCAACAGCCCAGATAATGCCTAAACCAGTGACTGCAATAAATGAAGGCTGGATAGAAACATTATCCAGAAGGGGCCTTCTCGTGCCATCAGAACAGTGGCTAGAAAAAGTGAAGCAGTGGGAGATATTTTTTTCAAGTTTCCATGGCAATAGTGTATCACAAGCACCACACGTAATGAAATCTTTTTGTAAGTTACTGGCTGAAAAATATCCTGACGTGCATGAGAAACTTATAAAAGTGTACACTAGGACGAGAACCTTCTTAAGGATACGCCACCTTAATATTACTGCCAAAGCAAAGAGGATAGTAGAACAACATCAAAAGAAAGTTCGAAAATGGCAAGCCTCAAAAGTAACAAAATAAATTAAGGTTCATTATACAATATCATAATAACGTTCAGCTTTCAAAATGGTTGGCGGTCCGCTTGCCTGAGATCACTAAAGGTTTCGTCGGACCAGGTGAATAAACATTAGGGTGGTCCATGAGACCAGTAGCTAAAATGAGAAAGCGAGTGCATGTTTTTATCATGAAGACTCCCTGGAGACATCACCGTGTTGTTTCGAAAAACATTTTTTTTCTCTTCTCTGTGTATTGTGGATTACATACTAGTTCCTGTAGATTAGCTGTTCATGAAAGTACACCAAAGGTAAGTCTTTTCACTTGTCTCATTTGACGAAGTGTTTGTTGTGGATGTAGTGAGAATATAATAAGATAAATAATTTTGAGATCACTTAAAGTTATCTTACAATATATAATTTTGAGATCACTTGAAGTAAACTTTCCATACGAGTCATCATGAAAAACCCTCTCTAACACGAAAGTAAATCATAGATTTCTAATGCTTTTTAAATCCATCTTTCCCTAGCATGGGCTTTTGTCTTACGCTGAAAGCAAATACTTTTTCCAGATAATTATTTTTTCTCTATGACAATTTTCGTGTGTAGAAAAAGAAAAGAAAAATGCGTTCTGATTTCCAAAGAATTTTTTTTTTAATAATTTCAGTGAACATTTTACTTTTCCCGTAACGCCTTTAAAATGTGAGATTTTTTCAAGGTCTCACAATAAAATTTTGCCGTTTCCTGCAAAATTACAAACCGCGCCTGTGGAAAAGTATATGCTGTGTGTGTATTTATGCAGTACTAAATCCTATAGCACTGATACACTCTGTAATGGGACAACATATTTAATAATGAGGGGTTTTTTTTTTTTTTTTTGTTGGAGGCTTGTTAAAACTGTCCCTGTTGGTATTATTATATTAACGTATGAACTGTCCCTGTGGGATCTACATATTTTTTTCTCAACGTTTGTTTACAAAGCAGTATCATGAACTTTTACCACTTAATTTTATATACAATTTAATTATTCCAATCTGAACTTTAAACTTTGTTTGAAATGGTATTAAAAAATATGATTTCCCTCATATTTTTAATGGGGGAAATCACACACTACAAATTGTTAACCACAAAAATCTGATGAAGTACAATACTTTAATGCAATGCCTCCTTTGACTCAGAAAAAAAGTTTGATTTGAAAATATGGTCAATAATAAATTCATTCGTTTTTGTACCGTTGATGCTATTTACTACAATACTTCCTAATTTTTATGCGGTCCCAATTCATGGAATCAATAGCGTGTGCAAAAAAATTTGCAATATGTAGCATGGAAAGAACCTTTGACAATAAAGTTTTATTCTGGGCATATTTAAAACATTCGGTATACTTACCTTTCGTTTGTTTTAATGAAATTTCAGACTTTTTAAAATCAAGTTTCGAAATCAAAAATGCTAATAATCCATGCATCTAATCCGCATTTGGACAGTTTTCTGGGCCGGGCCTTATATTAGCTAAATAACTGTCGCTGTATCTAAAATTTACGACGAATAGGCTTTTTATGTGTGTGTTTGTGATGGGAAATTACTGAGTGTAAGTAAAACGAAATTATAACTGCCTTAAAATATTTTGCATATTGCGAAAACTTAAATTTTGGTACATGAGCATACACCGGCAGACGTGATAGCGAGTTACGAATTTTCGTCGATACGCCATCTTCGTCATCTTCGGCAGCATCGCGCTCGATCATGACGTCACGACTAGCAGCCAATGGCAGCTATTCCGCCGTAAAAACCAACCTTAGAGAAATTAAAGAACCTTGCTTCTGCCTGCAACACCACGATGGTCGGATGCGCGTGTGGCGGCACCGCGGCGAGAGACTGTATGACGCCTGCATTATGCATCGCCATACCGGTCCGTCGCCTGGCGTTTTGGTTTGGGGCGCAATTAGATATGTCACCCTCACCCCTCTGGTACGCATCGCCGGTACACTCAACAGCCACCGCTACATCTCCCACGCTTTGGAGCCTGTAGTCCTCCCTTGCCTTCAGGACCTGCCAGCGGCCACGTTTCAACAGGACAATGCGCGCTCGCACGTGGCACGCATCGTGCAACATTTCTTCACGGCCCACCAGGTGTCACTGCTGCCGTGTCCCGCCTGTTCTCCCGATATGTCGCCCATCGAACACGTCTGGTCGTTGATCGGCAAGCACCACCCGCGGCTACGCCTGGTGAACTGTGGCAACGTGTGGAAGCAGCCTGGACCGACATACCCCAAGCCCAAATCCAATGCCTCTTTCGTTCGATGCCGCGGCGTTTAGCGGCCGTTACTGCCAGCCATGGGGGCCACACGAACTATTCATGTCTGCGTGTTCCGCAAGTCGCACGGGGCTGTAAGCTCAATCGTTTCATCTTTGTATCTGTTGTTATGTGTCCAGTAAATCTGGCTTTGCTATCTCGTGTCCTTCTTGGTGTTGCATTTTGGGTGGCCAGCAGTGTACATAGAGTCCATTTCATTTCCAGTGTGAGTAGCGATGAGGCAGGAAAATTGCAGTGCTTTTCATCTGAAACTTGCAGATGAAATATAAATGTGCTATACTCCTATATATACTTTACACCTCTTGAGAGAGGTTTTGCATTGCTAAGACACATAAGTAGAAGCTTTGAGTATTTCATATTGTAAAGTATCAGATTTTAAAATTGCTGGAGTCTAAATTGAATGAATTAATTAGCCGAATAATGTGCTTTTATGAGTGTGAGAATTATCAAGTTATGCACGTTTGCTCAAATCTAAGTATCGTTCCTCTGTTAATAGAATTATTCTACTATAAAATTGAACATATCACAGGTGATTAATCAGCTACATGGAAGTTCACCTCGCCCCTAAAAAATCAGTCCGTACCAAGTCTAAATAATGTTCGTCGGTTAAAAATAACATTAAAAGGAATGAATAATTCAACATCTGTTGATGTTTGAATTATTACATAATTAAATGCAAAAATAGCAATACTAAACTATTAAATAGTGTTTTACTTACCCATCTATATTTTAAAGTGCGGATTTCTTTGCTAGCATTAAGATTTAATAAAAGTAGATATTATTTCATATTTTTTCTCGCACAGTGTCCCATTTAGTAATTCAGCTTTTAAATTAATTGAAAATATTTAGTGGCGACAAATGTACGTACTCTTTCAAGAACGTGGACGGGTGGGGGCCTCACCTTGTGCTGTACCCATGGCCCGATTCTGTGTAAATCGGGCCCTGATCACAAGTATCCTCGTAGGCAGTGGCTTCTCGTGATCAGCTGAGACGGAGAGGAAGGGGAGGGTGTATCTGAATTTCGCAGATATCAATTTTAAAGTTAAATCATTGCATGCCTGTTAGAGCTTTAAGAAGGCTATCTATAGCTGAGATAATGTAATGCAGACAGTGAAGTTTCACAATCAAGTTTTGATATGACACAGTTGAATGGAATACGAAAAATCTTGATAGAAAAAAATCAAGTTATTAAAAGTAGGCCTATTAATTCCATACGTGATATTTGAACTTTTTATGCTACTTTCATCAGCAGAGTTGGTTTTTCGAACTTAATTCGAACTGAAAATGTGTTCGGTTTTCGTTTTGCGGTGATAACTACACTTTGCTGTAGAAAATCATTTTTTCGAAATCTACCATCTTGGGAAATCTTTTAAGGCTGCCTTTGAATGAGTGTTAGGGTTCATCTTCTTCGATTGTTGGCGCAAAAAATCTCTCCTTGGCGTGGCGTTTACGTCTAGAGGAACTGTCCCAGAAGTTGGCGTCTGCGAATCACTACAGACCTTACCATATTCAGAATGGAAGCGGTCTCTCGTTGGCTCCACAATGAAAAGACAAAATACGCGCTGTTACGTTCTAACCAATGACGTTATTTGGGGTGGAGCTCAGTAAGTAGGCGGAGTTTCTATAGCTCAAATTTAGGGGTACTCTGCTAATGTACACATTTTCTCTTCAAAAAATGAAAGTACAGTAGGATTTAAGATGATTTCTGGAAGACAAGATTCCAGTCTCACTTTTGGCCCCATTCAATGATTTGTGTTTGGCCTAGATAATTAAAAAAATCAGACAGAAATGAGAGATTTCTTTTCTTCCAGCCAGAAACACTGCTAAATTAACTTATCGGGCCATCTAGCGCCAAATTGGAATACTTTCGAGTCAGATAAATTGAATTTTAAAAAAAATTCTGACAAATGTTTCTGAAATAACAACTGTAGCATGTATAAGCTATGGGTCGTTTTCATTTGTGCCTGAAATTTCAAACACTACAACGTAATAGTCTTCGAGAAAATGTGTACAAAAGAATTTACGTTGCAAATTTAGGATAGAATTTATCTTACACTCATTCAAGGACAGTCTTAAAACAATAAAAGTTAACATAGAAGAGTTGACTAGTCTGAGCGCAACATTCTTGTTCGATGTTCTCTGCATAAGTCTACCAACAGGGAAAAGACATGTTATTTATTACCTGTCTGTCATCCATTTGACCATCACTGATTCTGTATCTCAGTCGAAATTTCCTAAAAGTTTCCGATAACTTTGGCATGTAAGACCCCAGTAAAATTCACAGGAAAACCCAGCATTTGTTGTTCTCCTCAATGTTCTTCTGTTACTTTTGGTCAAAGAGTAGTTGGGATACAAATCAGATATTAGCTACTTTTGATATGAGACAAAGAATGTGTGGATACCACATCGTCTTGTGGAACTGGGTTTAAACCAAAGAGGAAGCGAAGCTGCTGAGATTTTCCTTTTTTCTTTTTCATAATTCCTAGATATTTCCATGCCATTCCAATAGCCAAAGCAACCTGCGAGAGTAAGAGGCTCTGTGATATATACCTGTAATTTTTTAGCCTTCTATTGGAGTTTCTGTGTTCATAAGCAAATATGGTTTCTTCGCGTTAAGTATTTCCTAAACTTAACGCCACAAATTTTCTCCCTACGACTTTCGAGTTTGGCATCCTGACGGCGGGTCAAAGGGCAATCAACGTAAATCTAGTGTTCTGAGGTAAGAGCTTCGGGTGCAGTGAGTTGTGTGCAATTAATATGAGCATAGAGCAGAGCGTCTCTTGTATCAGCAATGTTGATATAAGCATATTGTATTCGAAGAGTGATCAGTGGCACGTACACAGTGCAGCAATTAAATAATGAGACTGATTTTTGTTTTAAATCCCGGTAAAACGCACGGGAAGGCGTCTTTTTGTAAGTCATTTATTGGTTATGCGGTGGCAAAAGCGTTTCCATGAGAATTGCGCAGATGATTTTTTACGCTGTGCATGGCGTCATTCGGTGGACGAATACTGTCACAGTCTTACCATGGAGCAGACAACAAATATCCGGTTCTGTTTGAAAATCAGTAGAACTGTATCTGAGATAGTTGAATTGTTGCATTGTGTGATTGGGGCAAATTGCCTATCTCATGTACAAATATTCCGATGGTACGCATATTTTAAGGACGGACGGAAGATTTGGAAACTGACGAAAGGCTCGAATGACCGATTTCAGTGCGCACTCATTGAGAAAGTTCGCGAAAAAAAAAAAAAAAAAAAACTCCGGGAAATTTCGCGAAATGATAAAAAGTGCGCGTTGTGTGACCTTGAGGATTCTGGAATGAATTGGGGGGGGGGGGTTGTGCACGTTTTGTTCCACATGATTTGTCAGACGACCAGAAACATGCATGAGTGGAGTATACGCAAAAGACATCCTGGTGACTGCAGAAACAATGCAAAATTTTCTACAAAGCACTGTGACAAGTGACGAGACATGGTGTTTCCGCCATGTTCCTGAAACTAAGCTTCAGAGTGCTCAGTGGAAGTCGCCACAGTCACCCAAAGGAAAGAAGATCAGGTTACAGAAGTCCAAAATCAAGACAATGCTTGCGTGCTTTTACAACACCAAGGGAATCACGAGTTCATTCCTGAAGGTACAACTGTCACTGAAAATGCTTGCTCATCTATTTTGGAACGATTGTGGAAAAAGATTGTTCGTGTTAGGCCTGAATACTAAAACGGGCAATGATTCCTTCTCCACGATAACGCACCCGTTCACAGAGCAGTCAGTATACAGCAATTTCTCGCACGAGTGTGTAGAACGTGTGTAGGGTGTAACAAGTGTGTACAGTGACGTGCCAACGTTACAGAAATTCGGGGGGGGGGGGCAAAGTATTTTCCTATTTTTTAAATAAAGCTCTAAAACTATATCAGAACGTCGCACTCGCGCACACATATATATATATATATATATATATATACAGGGTCGAGTCACATTATTCTGACCACTTACCTAATGTATTTTCTATGGGGGTCGAACTCTTCGTCCCATTTAACATTTTGGAGGAAAGCCCTCCCCCCAAGCTCACGGACTTCGTGGACGCTTCAAGGGGAACATATTGGATACACTGATCGACAGACTCCAGCGGCCCAGAATATAATATTACGGAAGTTGGGGGTAGAGGCCCCTCCAAACCAAGTGTACCTCGGATCCTCGGCAATTTATTTCTTCAAATTAAAGTACAATTATCGCTTGGCTAACATGGAACGTTTTCTCGAAATTCGTTAGGAGTTCCCAATTCAGTTCTCAGGCCCAGAAACGGCAATTTTTATACCCCCTCCCCCTCCCACTTGAACTTTTGTGACCAAGTTGCTGAAAGATGTGTGGCAGGGTTGCCGGTAAATTGCCACACCGGAACACTGCCACACATCAGTGTTCCTGTGTGGCAGTTTACAGCGAACCGTTTGTTCTGGGGGTATTTCCTCCGGGGGTATTTTTACCGCATTTCAGTTTTCGGGGGAATTTTCTCCGGGTGTATTTTTACCTACATCCCGTCAGTGTGTAGGTTTGTATGGACTAAAAATAAGCGCAAAAACTACACTGCGGAAAACATTTCTTTAGAAAAAAGCAGATTAACAAATGTCTTTAAAATCAAATTATGAGGTAGGACGACAAGTGTTAATATTAGCAATGTTTTTCATAGTTTCCCAGATTAAAGAAGACAAAGAGTTAATATTAGTAATTGTTTCATAGTTTTCCTAATTTAATGGTTCGGAACTAATCAGTAATCTGAAAGGATAATGATGTGTTATGTTTCAGTTCTTTTTTTTGGAATACGTAAATATTGTGTGGAAAAATATCTTGTTTTAATGTAGTAGTGGATTAAAAACAGTTTTTAATTTCTAGCTAAATCCTTGAAACTAGCAGACCCAAATTTGCATATAATAGACATAAAACTATAAGAGGCAATAAGCAAAACAAATTGCCTACTCGAGATTCGAGATAAAAAGAAAAATAAAGTTTAAGTTTTATAAATTTATTAGGAATAATTGCCGTACTCCTAATAAATTTATAATTAGTGGTATTTTAACTTACTCCTAATTATAAATTATGATTATTTTAACTTACTCCAAATTATAAATTAGGAGTATTTTCAAACTACTTTAACTTACTACAAATTATAAATTAGGAGTATTATTTTGACTTACTCCTAATTAAAACTTTTAAAACTTTTGGTGAAAAGTCTTTATTAGACTTTTCACCTAAAGTTTTAAACTTGCCCTCGGATTTTCAACAGAGGCAAAATATTGTCACACAGACACACCCTTAAAAAAAGTCTGAATAAACGCCAAGCGCCTGTTGGAATTTGCACCATACCAGTGCGAATTCCTCTCACAACCCACAATCAATATCACCAATGCACCATGATCTTACAACTGAATTCAAAATACTTTTATGTGAAACAAGCCAATGGCGCATTCCCCCCAAAACATCAAATATCTGTTCAAAATGATTTTTAATGAACTTACATTTTTTTATTCTGCAGCCGGGTCACGTTTCCTTTTGCTTGTAAGTTTCTCCATTCAGTATTCAAAGATCAAAATTCTTCTCTGATCACGAAAACGATCTCGAAAACACTAAAAAAAAATTGCACTTTTGTAAGCGCACATAAAGCACGGAAGTAAAACTGGTGAAGTCAGTGGCGGCTCGTGAGTACATCTACAGGGGTTCACAATTAATAATTTGCAGTTTTTGAGATACACTGTGTCACACACTTGTGTGTTTCTTGCAATATTCATATAATTTAGGCGCTGCTATACCTTGATGTAATGTATTAATTTTGAAACGAAATGTTATTATACATATTACTGTACTTTAACTGTTTCACAACTTAATAATAAAGGATTACTTTATTGATCATACTTGTTATAATATGCTAATTGTTCTTTGTTACTGAAACAATTATTTTCATTTAATTTTAAAGTAGTAAAATAAATACAAAACAGAAAGCTTGTTTTAAGTGTTAAATATTTAGATAGTTAGTCATAAGGCCTCATGCTCTCAATTATTAGATTAGATTATTAAACACACAGAAAAAGGAAAATAATCAAAGCTGCTGCATATGATGGTAAGGTCTAGTATTTACTTACACAAATTTACTTGGATGGTAGCTTACACAAATATTTTCTTTAAGTACAGTTTTTGTAAACAAAGTCCATCCTTCTATCTTTTCTTGACACAAAAACATCAATAACTCTTTCATTGAAATTATGGATGTTAGAAATCATTTCCTTCTCAATTGCAAACATGACTAAAGCTGTAAGCCTCTCTTGACACATCGTAGACCGCAAAAATGTCTTTATCCGTTTTAAGGTTGAAAAACACCTTTCAGCTTCAGTAGTCGTCATTGGTATTGTTTCAATAATTAATAACAGTTTATAACTTTCAGAAAATGATGACAATAAGTTGTTTTCAATAAAAAACTGTAAAAGACTAACAGCACCACGCATGTTTCTGAAATCAGTTCTTTTGTAAATGATTTCAAGCTCTGTCTTGAGGCAATTTTTTATAAGAAATGAATACACATTTACTGTATCTTCAAGCAATTGCTCGGGGAATTTCTGTTCAAACTCTTCAAACTTTTGTGATTCAAAAAGAGATACAGCTGAGCAAGATGTTGTAAATGAAAATCTTGTTTTTATTTGCGTTGTAATAATGTCACAGGTTTCCTTGGCAGCCACTGTTGTACTTAAGTAAAAATCTTCTTCACGCCTCGATCGTTTAGGTGCATTTCCTGATTACTGATTAACCAGCTCTGTCACTTTGTCCATGTTACCTCTTTCCTTAACAATGGCTTTGACGAAGTGGTCAACATTGGCTTTAGTTCTCACAGCATCAGTGTAAGTTAGCTGTAATTGGTTGTACAAAATATCCACATGTGGCATTAATCTGTGAAAAACAGAAAGCCAAAATATGAACTTATTATCTCTAAGGAGACGAGCTAGAGCACCAGCTTTAATAATAGTGGTTGGTTGCTTAGAGGTTGATTGGATTTCCTCCATACATTCAATTAATTTCTGTCTGTACTCAAAAACAGTATTAACAGTTCTGCTCTTAAAATTCCACCTTGTAGCTGACGCCCGAGGTATTCGTTTGCCAACAATCTTGTCCAAAACAGACACTCTCTGAGGGGAATTCGAAAAAAAAAATTGTTATATCACTTAAGTCCGAAAAAAATTCTGACATCTTGGTTTTGACTTGTTGCTTGAGCTACAATCAAGTTCAATTGATGAGCGTAACAGTGAACGAAAAAAGGATGTTTGTAGGTTTGTTGCGCTATGGTCTGCATGCCAGCATGGTGCCCACTCATTACATTCGCACCGTCATAGCTTTGAGATACGAGTTTTTCTGGATTTTGCACAACATAATCTAAACAGGTACAAATACATTTGGTTATAGATTCTGCGTCGTGCCCTTCAGGGTTATCAAATTTCCAAAATCTTTCAATTGGTTGGCCATTAGCTAAAACATAGCGGAAAACTATAACTAACTGAAATACAGACGAGACGTCTCATGTTTCGTCCGCAATCAAAGAAACATACTGTGCAGTTTTTATTTCTTCTATTATGTTTTCTTGACATACAAAAAGCATACAATCTAACAATTCATTTTGAATTTCTTTCGAGGTACCTTTAAAGACAGTAGCGGTACTCAAGTGTTCTTTCAAAGATGACTCAAGTTCTGCAGAAAAGTTTACAAGCCCTTTAAATATGCCAGAATTTAAGGAATCGTCATCCTCACGATGACCTCGAAGGGCCAACTCAAATGCACCGCAAAATTTAATACAGTCAATAAGCTTAGAAAGGACATACCTATTTTTAGTCACTTGTTCATTGTGCTTTTTAATATTTTGTCGATAAGCACTGTCAAGTTGCTGACGAACGTCAACCTTTCCCAGCAAATTGAAATCCAATGTAGCACTTATGTGTCCATGAGAACTTGCGTGTTTTTTAATTTTTTGTGTCAAATGAGCTAAGTCACAAACGCCGTTTTTCACCCAAGTAGGATCGCCCTTTTCACGGAAAAATAACAAACAAGGAAAACAAAATATTTTGTTTGTTTGTTCACAACCACAAAGCCAAGGAATTTTTTCGTATAGCTCTTCTTTAAATTCTCTTTTAAAAGTTCTAGATTTTGATGTCGATGTTTGACTTATATTAAGTCGGGGCGTTGGCCTGCCACTCTCTTTTATTGCTATTTTAACTTCTATGGGTAAATTGCCAAACGCTACTTCCTTTAAATTACTGACTGAGTACTTACAGGTACTTTCCATTATTGTACAGTAAATAAAAACAACAGTTCACTAGCTACACTACAATAGATAAACTGTAATAAGTGTAATTTCAACTAAAACTTTATCACCAAAAAAATAATCGAAACTGGAAACTCCAAAACACAAATGTAACACGCGCGCAAAGGTTAGGAGCATCCCCCGTCAACTACAGCCGTGCAACACTGAGCTGAGCTGCGTCACAGGCAGCTCATCGGTTTTCTCCGTTAAGACGCTTGTAGATATGTTTCCCCCTACCGCGAGCAAATGGACTCGCCCGTCTGTCGCATATCCCGTGTGTCCAGTATCGAGAGTGGCACATTCAGTCCGCTCCTAGCCACTGGTGCGTCATTACACTTAACCTCACTTTGCGCGTTCTACGCTGTTTTTCATTGTCCGCTCTTTTAAACTTACTGAAGATAAGCCATTTAGTACTGCGTCAATAAAGATGTATTATTTATATCGTATAATTATTTTTCTATTTTTTATAGGGGGTTCACGTGCTCTTGTGCTCTTATGGACGAGCCGCTACTGGGTGAAGTACCTGAGCACCGGCTACACAGTCACAGTACGAATACGACGATGGACAATTGGACATGGAAGGGAATATTGGGGTAAAGCATTTCCCCTCCCCCGGCCACCCACAAACTACAATGAAGATTGTTTCCTTCATGATTCCCAGCCCAGAGGATAGGAAACCCAGATGGGGTAGGAAGAGGGCGCGCAGTGATGAAATGTCTACACTGAAAAAAAAACAGCTCAAGGCCCCACCCAGAGTCCCAGAAAGTGTCTCCAGTGATGCCACACTTCAGACTATTTCTTTCGGCAGAAACGCACTTGCCGTCTGGTATTGCCGATTGATGGATTGAGCTAAGAAAAGCGGGATTTTTGATAGGCGATAATACAACACTAATTGTTCAAGAACTAGATAAACGGTGAACACCCGTTTCCCCTAATTCCCGTTTGCTCTAAACACTTTTTGCCCCAATTGCGTTTCCCCAAAATCGCTTTTACCCGAATTCACATTTCCCCAAATTTTGTTTGCCCTAATCTCATTTTCCATAAACTCGTTTCTCCTAATTCACGTTTGCCCTAAACACGTTTACCCCAATTGCGTTTCCCCGAAACCGCTTTTACCCGAATTCCCATTTCCCCTAATTTCGTTTGCCCTAATCTCGTTTCCCTTAAATCTCGTTTCCACTAATTCACGTTTACCCTAAACACGTTTACCCCAATAGCGTTTCCCCGAAATCGTTTTTACCCGAATTCCCATTTCCCCTAATTTCGTTTGACCTGATCTCGTTTCCCCTAATTTCGTTTGCCCTAATCTCGTTTCCTCTAATTCACGTTTGCCCCAATCGCATTTCCCCGAAATCGCTTTTACCCGAATTCCCATTTCCCCTAATATCGTTTGCGCTAAATCTCGTTTCCCCTAATTCAAGTTTCCCTAAACATGTTTGTCCGTATCAAAGTTTCCCCTAGAAACGTTTCCTGTATGAGGTTTGCTCTAATTCTCCTTTGCCTTGATTCGCGTTTTCCTAAATTTATGTTTTCCCCAATTCATGTTTGTCCTGATTCCCGTTAAGCGAAATAAAACGTTTCTTTTATCGTCAAATTCAGGAAAATAAATGTATTATATATTAAATCATCATCAACCATTATCAATCCACTGCTGGATAAAGATCTCACCAAGTTTCTTCCACAACGGTGTGTCTTGACCCAGTCTCTTCCATATCAGTCCCGCATGCTTTCGAATTTCATCCATCCATTTCCCTTGTGGTCTTCTGGGTCTTTTTCTGTCCCTTGGAATCCAGTCTAGAATTTCGGTTGTTCATCGGTGGTCAGTTCCTCTGGCAACATGTCCATCCGATTGCCTTTTTAGGGAATTCACTCTGATCATGGTATCCTCCACTCTTGTCATTTTCTTTATCCATGAGTTTCTCTTCTCACCTCTCCTGGTTACACCAAGCATGCATCTCTCCATGCTCTTTCAGTTAACTGCAGTCTTTGTATGTCTTTTGTAGTTAAGGTCCACGTCTCTGCTCCATACGTATAATCACTGGAAGAATAAATTGATTAAACACTTTTCTTTTTTATACATAATGGCATGTTGCTCTTGAAAATTGTATTGTCTTTTCCAAAAGTTCACCATCCAAACAAGGGCGCGCCAAGGGCATTTGCCGCCCCTTGTATGAGAATATTGAATATTTTTCAATTTTTATTCATTTTTACATGAAATAAATACCTTTAGCAATATCATTTTCTCTTTTTTTTTTTTTTTTTTTTTTTTTTGCTTGGAGATTTAACGACCGCCGTGAGCAACTCAATGGGCTATAAGCAGTCGCCCGTCCCTTATTTAGGATCACTAGTTCCAGGGAAGGGAAAGAGTCAGTACCGTAAGACAAACACAACATCCATGCCTCTTCGGGATTCGAACCCGGTAGGCGAAACCCGTCGGAATCGACGATTATTACTTTTTTTTTTTTTTTTTTTTTGAAAAGAATAAACTCATATGAGAAGTTTGTTTGCATCTTTACAAAATGGGAAACGTCTTACGTACGTGAATAAACTGAATCAAATGAATGTTAAATTGTATGCATACATCACACAGTCCAATGGCACAACGCAATCAGGTCTTCGAGTGTTCGCTGTCCCGATAAGAACTTTCAAACAAATTCCTGCTAGCGTTGTTTTGCACAACGGTTCGCTGAGAAGAGAGACTTCGGACTTTGGACTGTCTGAGTTACTCCATACTATCGCCTTCAACAGCGCATGCATCAACCGCAGCCGATCGGATGTCAACCGCACGCTTCCCCCATAGATTTTACATGTGAATTTTGCCGCCCCACAACGCCCGAACCGTTGCCCCACTCTCGTTTTTCTCTTCGACTGGCACATCTACATGGTAAAACTTTTATTTTGATACCTCAACCATATGTTTACTTTCAGCCGTTCTCTCACAACTGATCTTACAGTAAAAAACCTTATAGAATTAAAATATAGATAACCACGTGCACTTCTTTAAACTTTTGCTGGCATGGTGGTAGACGTCATCAACAGGAAGGGAAAGAATAATTATCTTAAGGTATCAAGACCCACCGTTTTATTTCGGTTAACAAAAAAAAAATTAGGCAAACGCGATTTAGGGAAAACTTGATACGGGCAAACGTGTTTAGGGCAAACGTTATGAGGGGAAATGAGATTTAGGGGAAACGAAATTAGGGCAAACGAAATTAGGGGAAATCGGAATTCGGGTAAAATCAATTTCGGGGAAACGCGATTGGGATAAACGTGTTTAGGGCAAACATGAATTATGGGAAACGAGATTTAGGGAAAACCAGATCAGGGCAAACGAAATTAGGGGAAATGGGAATTCGGGTAAAAGCAATTTCGGGGAAACGCGATTGGGGTAAACGTGATTAGGGCAAACGGGAATTAGGGGAAACGGATTAAGGGAAGTGAGGCTACGCGAGATAAACATGAACCCCGCTACCCGATTGGGAATGTACGTATAGAAAGGATTTCAAAATAACTTGAATGCAAAAGGAAAAATGCAGTGGACTGTCCCTGCCCCCTCTACTCACATTCACACAACTATTTGTTGTTGTATTTGTGAAGGATCATTCTCCCTCACTCTTCCCACCCCCACCCATGAACTAGTCGTAGAACAGAGCAGAAAAAATCAGGAGCACAGGGGAGGTTCTTTTCCCAGTACTATTTTGTTTTCTTTCCCTTACCATAAAGGTAAGAATGCTAATTAAAAACTGCTAAAACGCTATAAAAATTACCAGCATTTCGTTTGTTTTTTAAACAATTTGAAAGCTTTTTTTTTCTGTTAAATTAAATAAACTTATATTTTGGGTGCTAAAACTGGAGTGGCAAAACATACAGTCTGCCCCTCCACTTGGATTTCAGGGGGGCAGTTTCCCCCTCCCCCCCTGTTGGCACGTCCCTGAGTGTGCAGTGCCTTTAAAAGGAACAATTTTTCGAAACATTAAAGACATGAAAAAGAACTGTGACTTCAGCTTTTCACTTTATAGTCCATACCAAAGGATGACCTCTGCAAGTCTTTCCTTTCGTTGGCTGATCGTGCCACTTCTTGTGTTAACGCAGGAGGAATGTACTTCGAATAAAATATTTTCGCGTAAGTTTTCCTGCTTTTCCATTTTTAGCGTCTTTTGTAAAAAAGATCGTGCTTATGTTACCGGTTTGTCCGCTCGTCCGTCTGTACCTACGATATCTCTGCAACTATTAGTCCGATTTGAAATATACTTTTTGCATTGGGAAGCTAGAAATATGCGAAGGATGATCCTTTATTTCGTTTTTTTTCACGATGTACAATTTCGCCGCTAGAGGGCGTAAATGCAGATGATGTCGAATTCAAAAATACGTTTTATTCCACATATTTGCTTCTAAACATCCGATTGAAAAAAATATTTTATCTTTTGATTCCATTTATGTCGAAGAGTATTTTAGATATAGAATAAATTATCAACGTTTTTTCACAATTAAATGTTTTATCCCAAGTGTGTAGTCTTGAATTATATATAATATTCTAGGTGTCAACCGGACCTGTGACTACATTTGGTGCGTAAGTATATTGATACAACTTGTACCGGGAGCCGCAATATAACATCCTGCTTTGCTTCAGTCTTGTGGACTCATCTAATACCGATATAGACTTTGTTTCAGGAACTTTAAAACCTAGTTCCTATCTTGATTATGACGAAATCTCTATCAGCGATAATCAACCGTTTTTCGAAGATGAGGATAAAGAAGTTCAAATTACTGAACCACTTAAACTTCTTACTTCGATGCAAGAGATGCCATATATTGCCAAATTTTATTTCCGTGAAATGCAACTTGGGACCTTCCCATAACATCAACAAAGCGATCTCTAATGCTTCGTTTGCACTATTAAGAGCTATTATTAAAGATACTAGGAAGGATATTGCAAACGTTGAGATTGAACTGTATGACCTACACCTATTGCTGGCTAAAACGTTATGTAACGTACCAGGAGATGTGACGTACCTGCCAGAAGGACGCACACGACATAAAGGCAGATAGGAATCAGAATAAAACGTCCGCGTAGCTTAATTGGTAGAGCAACTTATTCCGGAAGGAGTGGACCCGGGTTCGAATCCCGGCGTAGACCAAAAATGACGGAGAAATTTACTTCGTTATAATGGCGCCCGAACTATCCGGATGACCCGGCCGTTCAAAATCTCGCATTGGTGTGATGTTATTTCAACACCGCGAGATAGGAAAAAATTAGAGAATCCCTTCTCCAGTGCTTCGAAAAATAAATGTGTGTGACGTTGCATTCCACACACCAGATTGACGGGGAGTTCTCAAGTGCACGTTCTTCAGTGGTTGTCTGCCTGCAACGATTCATGGTCACGGCTGATCCGTGGGCCATGCCCCCGGCCCTCTTTCGGGGGGGGGAGATGTGACGTACCTGCCAGCAGGACGCACATGACATAAAGGCAGATAGGAATCAGAATACATGTCTGCGTAGCTCAGTTGGTAGAGCGACTTGTTCCGGAATAAGCGTACTCGGGTCCGAATCCCGGTGTAGACTAAAAATGACGGAGAAATTCACTTCGTTATAATGGCGCCCGAACTATCCGGATGACCCGACCGTTCAAAATCTCGCATTGGTGTGATGTTATTTCCACACCGCGAGATAGGAAAAATAAGAGAATCCTTCTCCAGCACTTCGCAAAAAAAAAAAAAAAAAAAAAAATAAGGGGGAGATGATGTAACGTACCAGGAGATGTGACGTACCTGCCAGAAGGACGCACATGACATAAAGGCATATAGGAATCAGAATAAAACGTCCGCGTAGCTTAATTGGTAGAGCAACTTATTCCGGAATGAGTGGACCCGGGTTCGAATCCTGGCGCGGATAAAAATGACGGAGAAATTCACTTCGTTATAGTTACCAGAATTTTCGGACCTGGACCGCAAAACTTGGTCTAGGAGTTCCAATATGTCGTTTACTCATAAAATGACATTAGAACGAAAATTTGAAAAACTATCGAATAATAGCAACAATAAAGGAAATTCTACTTCTCAAAGTGATGAAGTCTTTACGGATAACGAAGTAATATCTAACCTTTCTTCTTTTAACCCGAGCAAAATTCAAAAACTAGTTTTACATTACAATTCAAATTTCGCAATTTCAAAAAAGACACCAGTATCCAATATCGTTGCGTCAGTTGAAGATTCCCTGACAAAAAGCAATCTAAGCATTGATGAGAAAGAAACGATTAGACATTGTGTCAGCCTTGTAATAACGTCAAATTCCTTTCCATCTTTCAAACCCAATCTCAATAAGGAAGAATATAAAGCTTTAAAAGAATTACAGTCAAATCCTGATATCATCATTACTAAAGCCGATAAAGGAGGACAAGTTGTTATTCTGGACAAAAGACATTATGAGGCAGAGGTCGAAAAACTTATTTCCGAGGGACCGTATAAAGAAATTAAAAAAGATCCATCGGAAAAATATTTAAAAGAAGTTCGGAAAGTAGTAACAAGTTGCGTTACTCTTAACCAAAGCTCAAAAAATTATCTGAAACCCTCGTATGCCCGTTGTCCGCGTTTCTATGCACTTCCGAAGATACACAAGATTGGCGTTCCTTTCCGTCCCATCGTGTAAATATGCTTAAACAGCATCCATACAACGATCAGTTCATGTTATCCTTCGATGTGAAATCCATGTTCACAAGTATTCCACTAAATGTGGAGCCCTCGAATCTTTGAAAGCAAGTCTCATTGAACATCATTTCAGCCAACCGGAAGTAGAAGAAATTTTGAGATTAGTGGAAATTTGTATCAAACAAAACAGTTTCTTATTTCGTGGAAGATTTTTTCAACAGACGGAAGTCCTTGCAATGGGTAGCCCACTGTCGCCTGTTTTATGCGAAGTCTACATGCGTCATTTCGAGGACAAACTGTTTCAGCTCGTTACATTCGACCTGTGGATTCGATATGTAGATGATACCTTTGTCCTCTGGAAAGGCAGGAATTCCGAACTACCTAAATTAGTTGAACTTATCAATTCAATTGCTCCTCATATACAGTTCTCATGTGAGACTGAAAATAATGGCTGCTTACCATTCCTAGATGTCCTGGTATCACGCTCTGAAGGATCCTTTAGTACAACAGTTTATCGAAAGCCATTTGCTGTTTCCTTACCTCCACATGCAAAATCAAATCACCCATGGAAACAAAAAATGTCTGCTTTCTACACATACGTATATCGTGCAGTGCATATATGCTCAACTGAGGTTTCCTTACAGAAAGAGCTTGATTTTCTTAAACGAACTGCAGTACACAGAGGATATAGCCCTTCCGTGATAGAAAAAGCGGTCCAAAAATTTAGGAAACCGAAGCCCGTCTGCTCGCTCACGCCAGCAGACCTCCCAGTACGAACGAATTGGGCGGTTATCCCATTTGCTCCTCAGATTTGCTTCAGAATTTCAAAAATTTTCAAAAGTTTTAATTTCAAAGTGATTTTCAAACCCATAAACAAGATGAATTTTTACGGGTCAAAAGACTATGTCCAAGACATAGATTCCTGGGGAATTTATCAGATACCTTGTGAATGTGGACTTTCATATATAGGACAGACCCGTAGGGCTTTAAGTTTCCGTGTAAAGGAACACAAGACTTACGTACGGAACTATGAACTGAAGAAGTCATCAATAGCCCAACATTGTCACGAAAATAACCATAAATTTTTGTTTGGAAACGCTCTTCTTATTGATAAACCTGATTCGACTAACAAGCTTAATGTATTAGAAGCTTTCCACATATACCGGAATTCTTCACGACTTGTCAATGACATGACGTCTACGCCATTTCTTTCAAGCGCGTGGAAACAACTCACCAAAAACCGTGACCGTCAGAACTCTGATGATGTCACAATGATTTGAACGTTTACGCTCCATTCGTCCTGATGATGCCGAGCCAGACGCTCTGCGAAACTATAGTCGATGTTAATAAAACATTTAATTGTGAAAAAACGTTGATAATTTATTCTAAATGAACATCACAAGTGTGTAGTCTTGAATTATATATAATATTTTAGATATAGTTACTTTTTCAAATTACGCATAGATTTCCAGCTAGGGGGCGTAAAAGTAAATTACATTTTTCCCGATAATTCTTCTTCTAAAACTCCGATTTGAAAAAAAAATTTCAGCGGATACACCTCCTGATGGAAAATATTTTGCATGTAATTTCTAATTTTTGGTTAAGAATACTTAAACCACCAGGGGGCGTAAGTGTTGATTTTTGCTTCTGATGTATTTGTCATAAAATCTGAGCTTCTAAAATATCGATTGAAAAAATTATTTCGTGGACTGATGCCACTCACATCGATAAACCTTTTCGGAATATTTTCTTATTAAAATATTCCACAGTTTCTTCGCCAAGGGGCGTAGTGTATATCTTATTTTCGTCAATATCTCTACTTCTAAGAGTCCGATTTGAAAAATTTCTTCTTTACTGGAGGATAGTGTTATATGAAAAACATGTCAGTGTGACATGTTTTTCATATAATTTCAAAATTTTCAAGTAATTCATAGACTTTCTGCTAGGGGGCGTAGAGGCAAATTGCGTTTCCCTCTATATCTCTGCTTCTAAATCTTCGATTTGAAAAACTCTTTCTGCACCGGATACAGGTCCTGATGGGAAATCCTTTGCACATAATTTCAAATTTTTGAAAAATGGTTTGGCCACCAGGTGGCGTAAGTCTTAATTTCCGCTTCTTATGTATTTGTAGCAAAATATGAGTTTCTAAAATCTCGATTGAAAAAAAAAACGTCGTTTGTAGACCGATAGTACTCATGTCGACAAACCTTTTAGAAACATTCTCTTCTTAAAATAATGCATGGTTTCTACGCCAAGGAGGCGTAGATGTATATCTTATTTTTGTCAAGATCTCTACTTCTAGGAGTCCGATTTGAAAATTCCTTCTTTGTTGGATAGTGTTTCCGATGCGAAATGATGTTCATATAAATTCACAATTTTCAAATAAATCATAGACTTTCCGCTTGGAAGCACAAAGGTAAATTGCGTTTTCTGCGGTATTTCTGCTTCTAAAACTCCGATTTGAAAACTTCTTCCTGTATCGCATACAAGACCTGATGGAAAATATTTTTCACATAATTTCTAATGTTTCGCAAAGAATGGTTATGGTAGTTAAAGGGTTAAAATCCCGATTGAAAAACTTCTTTCTTCCGTCAGATACTATTGTGTTCCATACCGGTTCCGTTGACTTTGAAGAGCTTTGATACATTTAATTTGCTTCAGAATGGATTCAAAAGACGTGCTTATTGCACCCGAAAATTTGGTGTCATCTTTCTTGTTTTAAAAAGAATTCAGTCTCATTACTTAATTGCCACACTGTTTAAACTGTGAGACATCATTGGTCGAGATCTGTGCAGCGCATTCATTTACAAACGACTTGCTGATGATCAACTAACGATGTTCTTGGATACTAATAACGTGGAATTGGAATCTTGTAATTAGAACAAAAACTTAGCTGTTATCTGAAAGCGATATTCATGTGTAGTTAATATTTTCAGCAACGACGCGAACGACCGAGAAGAATCCAGGTAATTTGACCGAGAATAATCCAGGTCATTAAGCTTTAAGTGAAGTTAATGTAAAGTCCAATTCTACAAATCCAATAATAACGCTTCTTTCATAGCTACAAGATCTGACTCTCTGAAAATTTACACAGATCAATGAAACTGATGGTTTACCAAGTGCAAAAAGAATTTTATTCATGAAAGAAATACGGGATTACACCATATAATACAAATTTTGAAGATGACAATCCTATTTTTGGTGTAAATGTGACAAGGATTGAAAGTCATCTACATGAATGACTTTCAATCCTTGTCACATTTACACCAAAAATAGGATTGTCATCTTCAAAATTTGTATTATATGGTGTAATCCCGTATTTCTTTCATGATTTATCTGCTCCTGCGTGCAATCACGGGAAAGGATTCTTAACCTCCAGATTCGCTAAACATGAATGCCGGTTGCTTCGACTAGCGAATCCTGTGATGGTTTTATTCAAATTAATCGGAAACTTCAGACTTGGTGGTTCTGGGTGGTGTAGTGGGTAACATACCCTGGCGCTATCTGGGTCCCGCTCCAGGACGATGAAATTTTCAAGTTTTCGGATATTATCTGACTTTCCATCCTTGTCACATTTGCACCAAAAATCGGATTGTCATCTTCAGAATTTTATTCTAAAACAACATAGTATTCTGAAATGCCAGTTCATTCAGTGACCCTAGTAAAATGATTTGCAAAATTTATAAAGGAGAAAATCGGACGTCATCCAAATAAGTAGTTTCTCGTGGTCTATCAGGCACGCAAAGAATTTATCTACAGTTGAAATATCCATTGCACAATGTGATTTTCAGTCTCTCTGGTGAGAATTTATGAACTGTGTTGCAAATACAGTAAATCCTTTCTGAGATGGTATACAAGGTACTGGAACTATTAACTAATTTTCCGTTTTAAATAAGTTTCCGTCTTATACAGGTGCATCCATGGAAACCATTGAAATGTAAACATTTCTACATAATTAGTGATTACCTAAAAGAATGTATTGTTCGCAGTACCGTAATCAACTAAATATCACAAACTTCTATTCTTTTAAATAATTCAACATTAATTTCTGCACAGTAACACTTACAATATGACGCTCAGTAAGAGCACGTATGCTTCCCATTAACTGAAATAATTCAAAGTTGCCTCGGAGAAATGCAAAAACCGGAGTATCCTGAATATTTTGCAGTGCTTGATGTTAATAATTTTTGTATCCAATTCAAAATTCTTCCCTTTGATGTCTGACGCTTCACCACAAATTTCTTTGAAAGAAATGTTCCTCTTTCAAAAATTCTCTAACCATCGTTTTGAACCACGGAATTCTTTTTTCCAAGTTTTTTGGCTAAATTTCTTGCTCATATTTGCAGCATAGGGCCAGAAATTGGCAAATTTCTCGATCTTGAACTAACAAACCATTCCCAGACAATGTCGATCAATTGACTATCCCGGCTTCTTCATTTCCTGCTTTCCGCGTTTTTCTCTTCGTTGAGCTAATTATCGGTTGTACCGAAAGTAATACAAAAGTGGGCATAACTTTTTTATTAACTGATAGAGGTCGTTTAAATTGTACATGTTGGTAGAGTAACTCTTCCTCTATAGTAACCAGTCTTCTTCATTGTAGGTAAATAATGGATTCCAAGCAGAAGCAACGAGCCGTCATTGAGTTCTTGACGAAGGAAGGGTGCAGGCTGTCCGACATCTACAGAAGGCTACAGAATGCTTACGGAGATTACACCATTGACAAGAGCAATGTGTACAGATGGATGACAGATGGATGACAGATGGATGAAGAAGTTTAAAGAAGGGAAAGCTAACAATGTAGACAAACCACGCAGTGGAAAACCATCGTCTGCGACTACTGAGACGAATCGTGAGCGAGTGGATCAACTGATTCGCGCGGAGAGACGAATCACAATCCTTGAGCTTGTTTCACAACTGGACCGTGGCCACAATGCCATACAGAAAATGGTGGAAAACTTAGGGTATAGGAAAGTGTGTGCAAAGTAGGTACCTGGCAGTTGACACCCGATTTGAAGGAGAGAAGGGTGGAAGTCTGCTTTGATCTGATGGAAGCGTTTGAAACCAATGAAGACACGTTGTTTTCCGATCTGGTGACAGGGGATGAAACGTGGGCGTATTTTTACTATCCGAAAACAAAGAATCAATCCATAGAAGGGCGTCACACCTTTTCACCAGGGCCTAAGAAGTTCAAGTGCCAGCGATCAGCACAGAAAATCATGATGACTGGTTTTTGGGATAACAGGGGTGTGTGTCATTCTCCTTGATTTTCTGGAACGTGGTAGTACCGTGACCAGTGAGTGGTACATTGAAACACTCAAGAAGCTCAGAGAAGCCATAAGGAAGAAGCCGAACAAGGATCTGGAAAGGATCCACATTCACAATGACAATGCGAGACCACACACATCTTTGGCAACAAATCAGGCGATCGGCAAATTAGCCTGGTCGGTGTTCCCCCCATCCACCATACAGCTCAGATAAGATCTGGCGCCCTCCGACCTCCACCTGTTCGGTCCAATGAAGGACAGTGTCCGGGGAAAACGATTTAGTGACATAGATGAAGTGAAAGTGACTGTGAAGAAGTGGGTACAACAGTCCACACCTGAATTTTTTCAAAGAGAATTCGAGAGTTGGGTTCAACGTTGGCGCAAACGCATCGCTTATGATGGAGACTATGTTGAGTAGTACCTTTGTATAGAGAAAGAGTTACTCTACCAACATGTGCAATTTGAACGACCTCTGTGAGTTAATAAAAAGTTATGCTCACTTTTGCATTACTTTTGGCACAACCTTCGTACAGCTTTGTTATCTCGTCTTTTCGCTTTAAAATGTCATAAATTTGTACATTCCTGTCATTTTGTACGCTTTCTTTTTCGTACATTTCAATAACTTTAACTTTTGTATCCAAATAGAGAATGCTATTTATATTAAGGAAATACAACGTTTGTCGCAAATATTTTACTTTTTCAAGTCGAACAAGGTTTCGCTGGGCTCTGGCCTAGCTTCATCAGGACGAATGGCACGTAACTATTCAAATTGTACATAAATGGTGCTTATAGGCACGGGTTTTGGTTAGTTGCTTCCACGCGTTTGACAGAAATGGTGTGGATGCCATGTCATTAACAAGATGCGAAGAATTTGGATATATATAGAAAGCTTCCAAAATATCAAGTTTGGTGATTGAATCTGGCTTGTCGATTAGTTTTGCTCCTGCAAAGAGAAATTTATAGTCCTTTTCGTAACAGTGTTTAGCCATCGATGACTTCTTTAGGTCAAAGTTCCGAATCCAGAACCCAGCGAAACCTTGGTCGACTTGAAAAATATTATAATATTTGTGACAAACGTTGCATTTTCTTAATATATACAGGGTGATCCATTTAAACCAGTACCCGAAAAAACCTTACATTTTTGCAAGGGATCGCGCAAGGAACTTCTTCTTTTTTTCAATAGAAGCAGCAACTCCTGGAGAATGAAAACCGCCATTGTGAAGAAGATTGTTAACCGTAACTGTAACTCAGCTCGTGATTTCTTTGTTGTTGCGTTGTCATTCACTTGCGTGCATTCGGAAACATGCAGTACTGTGTTCCAGAGCGTGTTTTTTTTAGTGAAATCGTATTGGGTAACCAATTCTGTCATCAAAACGCAACGAGCATTTCGAAGAGAGTTTGGAGTTCGAAAAGTGCCAAGCAAGTAAACAATTCTGTCGATGGCAAAAAAACTGGAGCAAACCGGTTCTCTTCTCAGCGGTAGCGGTAGACATCACACTCCGATGCCCCAAACGCGTATGGACGATGTTCTGCAACGTTTACTTCAATCTCCGACGAAATCGTTGCGCAGATTAAGCCAACAGACAGGAAATTCATACGGAACTTGTCAAAGGGCAGCAAAAAAAGCAAATATTCGACCATTTAAAGTGCACGTAATCCATCAGCTCCAGGAACCGGACAAGGGAAAGAGAGTAAGATACTGCAAATGGTTTCAAAATTTTCTTAATTTGCCATCGGATATTCTCTCCATCACATGGTTTACGGATGAAGCCTGGTTTCATCTGTCAGGCTACGTCAATTCGTAAAACAGCAGATACTGGGCTGCTGAAAACCCACGCGTTATGTGTGAAACACCGATGCATTCACAAAAGGTTGGTGTATGATGTGCGGTTTCGTCTACGAAAATTAATGGCCCCATTTTTTTCTCTGAGACTGTCAACACTAACGTTTATTGCCGCATATTCAATGAATTTGTGGAACAACTTGATTACATTGAATTGATATTCGGCACTTTCAGCAGATGGCGCTACGTGTCACACATCGAAAGTCTCAATGGAACTCATAACCAGCTTCTTTGATGACAGATTAATTTCAAAAAACATATGGCCTCCCCGATCTCCGGACTTAACTTCCCCTGACTTTTTTTTATGGGGCCTACTTAAAGGATAGAGTTTACAAAACCCATCCAAAAACATTGGATGCATTGCGTGAAACAATCACGACTGAAATTGGCAATGTTACTGCTCGTACTCTACGTGAGACATCACTGAATATGGTGCGGCGTGTTCAATTGTGTTTACAAGAAAATGGAGGACAATTCCAACATTTGCTTTGATAAAATGATTCTCCAATACCACATGTATAATTCTCAACTTACTGTATGATTTTGTTGTTATTTATAAAAAAGTTATTAATAAATCACATGGTACTGGTTTAAATGGATCACCCTGTATAATAAAATACAACGTTTGTCACATAGTACCATGGTAAGAGGCAAGCGAACGAACGTAACTCGCAACAAGCAAAAGTTGTGAATGATCATCTCAATGAATAAGAGAATGAAATCGAAGCGTCTCTTTGAAATCCGCACGAAACAGACAGCTGCGAAGACTTTGAACTTTGCATCCAGCAAAGAGAGAAACACTGCTCACATAAACTGAACCTGAGTCGCGGCACTTGCTTAGGAGAAGCCAAACGATGAAAGTGCTGCAATTTGTGTTTGTGTAAACAACTCAAAGGCGATCTCCCTGTTTAATTATCTACAACTTCAAGCATATTTGTTCCGTGTGAATTCAACATTACGGTTTATCATGTAATCTATTTATTCAATTAAAATACTTGATGGCACGGGAACATCTGGGAACTTTCCATTGTAACCAGGTTAATTTACTCTCTTGCCATTCCCATCTCTGCGTTAACCAAGTTTCGTTTCAGTCAGATTAAATAGTACGTAATTTTTTATCTTTGTACAGGTTCCGTCTTAAACAGGTTTTACTGTATAATTGCACCAAAATTTATGTAGGCTAACTATAAGTACTATCACTCACGAATATTTTTTTTTTTTTAATCTTTCGAGACAAAAGTGTGCAAATCGGACGACGTCCTGAATTCCTGATTAATGAACAAGTTAGAATAAGTTATTTGATTCATTTCTGAACCCTAACTGTATTTATTTGAAGTGAATGTGAAATAATTAAGATTTCAGCAGCGACGAAAGACTGAGACTAATCCGGAAAAGCAACCTTTAAGTAAACCTTACGTAAGCTAAACCGTTAATCAGTGGTGGTGTGCTAATTGAAAAAGTACAGGAACGCGCGGTGCCTTTACATCAAGACCTTTCACTTTCTATCATCATTTCGCATCTCCCCTTTTTACTTTCTTATATTCATAGAATAAGAAATTATAAAGCAAGTAATCACTCCTGTGAGAAGGGGTGGGGCCCAAAGAGCTTGCTTTGGTTTCGTCAGGTGCTTTTTTTCAGTTCTAGCAATAAAACCACCTGTGTGAAAAAAAAATTGCACGACAGGACAGTTTTATTGCTTCAACGGATTTTTTCCGCCTGTTTGAAACGGGCCCCAGAGAGAAAAATAATTTCCTCTGCTTCCAGTGTAATTAAACGGCAGTTTTAACTAGGTTAAATTCAATGAGACTCACAAAGCTCCTTAAGAATGACTAGATTTAAATTCCCAATTACAATAATTTCCCCACTACAATATCTCCACCTCAACGTTCATAACAACAGTTGAACATCGAGTTTCATAGGACGGCCAGGAGAATGAATCTAGAGATTAATATAATCTCTAATCTATTTAGAGACTATGGAGAATGGATTTAGAGACTAACTCTACCTTCAAACAAACATGGGATGTTAATTCCACTAAATGTGCAGTTTTTTTGTTGTATTTTTTTATTGGAAAAGAATAACAGGACATTCGCATTTAAAAAGAGAAAACAAATTATGCTATATAAGGTTAACCGGAACGCGTGCCGGTTAGAAAAAAGTATCGTAACGCCGTTCCGTCCCCACTACACTATTGCCGTTAATGTATTTCAGTGTTCTGCAATAAAGCTAGTTTAACGTAAAAGCACTAAATCACCTTAAAGTTAACTTAAAGCTTTTGTTGTTTGACAGAGAAACTAACTTGAAGAATGAGAAGTTTCACTTAAACGACTAACACTACACTTAAAAAAAAATTACACACCCTGCTGCGAACTCGCTGTCGTTGGTTGTTTGCTACTGAAGCAATAAAATATCTTGATAAACAACAAAGGACATTCATTAAAAACTGTAGATGAGAAGAAGGTGATTGAGCTGAATTCAGAAACTGATAGCAACTGAGATTTCTTCTCGTGATTAATGACGATTCTTTATGGAAAGCCGTTTCCTCTGCGTTCCGTTGAATATTCCTTCTGAAAGAGTGCTTTCATTTTCCTAGTGATCTTACACAAGCATAAGATTAGTTTTTGATCTGGCGGCAACAGCCCTTCAGATATCAAGGCTAAGAGGGAAAGCATACGGAAACACTTTTGTTTGAAAAGTTCTGAAGCAAGGGCCGTATTTGGCCAAAGATCTCGGAAACACACTACAAGTACGTGCAGGTGTTGATAAGTATCTGGCAGAAAGAAAAGAAAGCTAGAAGCTACGGGATTAAAAAAAATATATTTATTCTATTTCTCCTAAGCTCCACACACTTATGACTTCGGTGTTCTAATTTTTTAACCCATCAAAAAAAGTTCTTTCCGTTGTGCTGCAAACCACTCGTGTGCAGCTACTGTGGCCTCCTCAATGCTTGAACTTTTTTTCTTCCCTTGAGGTGCTTTTCAGGTAAGGAAAGAGGTGGTAGTCCAAAGGGGCCAAATCAGGAGAGAAGGCCGGGTGTTTCAGAATTTCAGAGTGAAGGTCAGCCAATTGCTGCTCCGTAATGGCTGCTTTGTGAGGAGAGACATTGCTTTAAGGCTGTCTTTGAATGAGTGTAAGAAAAATTCTATCCTATATCTGCAATGTAAATTATTTTGTACAGTTTCTCGAAAACTATTACTTTGTAGTGTTTGAAATTTTTGAGAACAAATAAAAACGACCTATAGCTAATATGTGCCACAGTTATTATTCCGAAAAAATTGTTAGAATTTTTTAAAAACAATTCAATTTATCTGACTCGAAAGTATTCCAATTTGGGCGCTAGATGGCGCAATAAGTTGGCTTAGCAGTGTTTCTGTCTGGAATAAACGAAGTCTCTCATTTCTGTCTGACTTTTTTCAATTATCTAGGCCAAATAGATATAATTGAATGGGGCCAAAAGTGAGACTGAAATCTTGTCTCTTATAAATCATCTTAAATCCTACTGTACGTACATTTTTTGAAGAGAAAATGTGTACATTAGCAGAGAACCCTAAATTTGAGTTATAGAAACTCCGCCTACCTACTAAGCTCCATTCCCAAACAATATTATTGGTTAAAACATAACAGCTCGTATTTTGTATTTTCATTGTGGAGCCAACGAGAGACCGCTTCCATTCTGAATATGGCGAGGTCTGCAGTGATTCGGCGACGCCAACTTCTGAGACAGTCCCTCAAGACGTAAAAGCCACTCCCAAGGATTGATTTTTGCGCCATCTATCGCAGAAGAAGAACCCTAACACTCATTTAAAGACAGCCTTGAGAAACAAGATTACTTTTGAAAGCTTGCCTCAAAGTTTGGAGACCAGTCACTGCTTCAATTTGTCCAAAAATACAACGTAGTACTTTGCCGTGATGGTTGCACTCCTTTCAAGATAATCTACAAGAAAAATTCCATCGTTATCCCAGAAGACAGACGCATACACCTTGCTTGGTGACTTTTGTATCTTCAACTTCTTTGCACGCAGGGAACCACTGTGTCTTTTTTTTTTTTTTTTTTTTTTTTTTTTAGATTGGAGGTTTAACGACCACCGTGAGCAACTCAATGGGCTATAAGCAGTCGCCCGTCCCTAATTTAGAGTCACTGGTTCCAGGGAAGGGAGAGAGCCAGTGCCGTAAGACAAACACAACATCCATGCCTCACCGGGATTCGAACCCGGACCCCGTTCGGACGAATGATCAGAGGCCATCGCTTAGACCACTGCGCCACCGGGGCGGCCCACTGTGTCTCCATTCTTTGGATTGTTCTTCGCTCTCTGGATCATCTACGTATATGGGTCCATGTTTCATCCATAGTTAGGAGATGGTTCAAAAATCCCACAGGATTCCGCCGAAATCGATCCAAAAGGGCTTGTGAAGCAATCACTCGATCACGCTTCTGATCAGCATTGAAACATTTGGGAACATATTTGGCCAAGAGCTTTCTCGTGCCTAAAATTTCACAAATATTAGGTGTGCAACTTAATTCTCGGCCCCTAACCGCAAGCGATCATAGAACGTCGGCAAATGCAAATAGCCGTGTGCGATAATGGCTGATTGCAGCGCCATCCAACAGCTTTCCAGGCAACCGTAACCGCTCACAGTTGTAGTGACAGAAGGGACGAAAGGTGACGGTGAGAGCAATTTCGTTCGAGAAGCAACATTTGAGGCAGTGCCTCCTGTTCGCGCTTCAGCTGAAAAAAGGGGCCGCGGAAGCCCAGCAAATGATCTGTGCTGCTTTCGGTGAGGCTGCTGTGTCCTACAGTACGTGTAAGAAGTGGTTCCAGCTGTTTAAGCCGGGAAATTTAGGTCTCCGTGATGCAGAACGTCCGGGACAACCACAGAAAGTTGACGATGAGGAACTGGAACAACTGTTGTACGCGGATCCCCATCGCACACAGTCAAAGCTTGCCCAGGAACTCGGAGTAACACGGCAAGCCATTGCAAAGCGCCTGCACGAGCTTGAACGGATTCACATGGAGGGCTATTGGGAGCCCCACCAACTCACAGCTGCAAACAAGTCTAGGCGCTACGATGTTGCAGTGTCCTTGCTCTCCAGATTCAAGAAGAAGGATTTCCTCTACAAGATTTTGACCTGTGATGAGAAGTGGATCCTCTACGATAATCCTAAGTTGCGTAAATCGTGGGTTTACCCAGGTCAGCTTACCACCAGTACCGGCAAACCGAATATCCATGCCAGGAAGTTGTTACTGTGCACATGGTGGGATCAGCGCCGCGTCGTACACTATGAGTTGCCCAAACCTGGTGAAACGGTCAATGCTGAGCGTTATTGTCAGCAACTCATTCGTGTGAGTGACGCACTGGGGGCGAAAAGGCCATACACCGGCAAGGGCAGAAGGTCGGTCCTGCTGCTTCAGGATAATGCGCATCCTCACACCGCAAAATAAACACGATCACCGATCTGGGATGGGAGATTTTGTTCCACCCGGCGTATTCTCCAGACTTCGCCCCGTCAGATTATCACCTTTTTCGCTCCCTGCAACATCACCTAAGTGATACGCACTTCACTTCTGTCGAGGAGGTCCACACAAGTATTGATGACTTTATCAATTCGAAACAGCCCTCTTTTTTCCGCAATGGCATTCGGCAGCTCTCTGACCGATGGTTCAAATGTATCCAACACGACGGGTATTATTTCCCTGATTAGGTACGTATTCGATTTTCTATAATTTGCTGTCAACGTGTCGTGCCTGTGGCCGAGAATTAAGTTGCACACCTAATAATATAGCCCACTCGTTCTCAGGGAATCACCAGGATCTTTGCTACCTTTTTAGTTCATACTCTTCGATCATCCAGGATTATAGAATGAATAGCATCTGCGTTTTATGGAATTGTCACTTGAGTTGGGCTCCCAGGACGTTATTTGTCTTCGGGGCTCAAATGTCCTGTTCTAAACCTAGCAACCCAGTTCTTGACTGTGGAGTAGGAAGGGTACTTGTCACTTAATGTAACCGACATCCCATCATAAATTTGTTTGGCCGAGTTCCCTTTTAGTAGGAAAAGATATTTCATCACTGCCCTGCACTCTTTTGCGGTAAGATCTGTGCTGTTTCGCATCATTGTCTCTTCAGACCTGCGAAAAAAAAATCATGCTACAGTTATGATATTTGGTCAGACACATACATAAAAATCAATTTTGGTATGACAAAAGTATTTTCAGTTTAAGAGTATGTGAAATGGAAAAAGCCAAAGGCTTATCAGCCACCCTTACGTATGTACGAAGGTTGACTCATACTATGAGGACGTAAACCACCAATCAACAGGAAGAACAAAAAAAAAAAACACATGGCATTATTATAAGTTCGTCCAAACAAAGGTGTCAGAAATTAACAAAATGCCAAAGCAAATTGTTTCATCTATTAAGAGAGCAAGTAAGTCAAAATAAAACATTTACGGCATTTGATGTATTTAACACAACACAGCTTCAAGCGTTATAAACTTTTATGTATCTCCCATCTTCAGGTATGGCCATGTCTCTGCACCGAAATTATGAAAATGCTTTTTTATCTGCTGAGGAAAATATTAGTTTCAGAAATTTCCCCTCATAGATGGAAATATTACAAGTTTACATCTCCCTGCAAGATCATTTTCAAACTTTTAGTAAAAAATTTAGTGCTGTTTTAAAGGAAGCTTTATACATCTTTTTGAATGACCATTTCGTTTATGTTGAATGCACGGTGGAAATGACGCACAGCCTCTTTCCCATGCCTTTCACCTTGGACTTTACTTCGGAGATTTTAGGAAGCAGAAATACGATAAAATGCGTCAGGATAATTATGACACTGAAACCTGAATGTGAAGTTAATCTATAACCTCACTAGTACAGTCAAGCGCCAAACCGTTGCTTATGATATTCTCGGGTCTGGTACGATTCGTCCAACGACGATTGGTCCAATGCCGATTCGTCCTATGGACAATTGGTCCAAAGGTACGATTCGTCCAATGGTACGATTGGTCCAATGCCGATTCGTCCAACGGGACGATTGGTCCAATGCCGATTCGTCCAATGGACGATTGGTCCAATTCCGTCTTATCTGTCCAAAGTGCTACTCGTGTTATAAAAATCTCAGCTGTTATGATTTTATCTCCGATGTTATACGAAAGTGCCGGTAGTACAAAGAATGTAAAATAATGTTACATTTCATGCATAATATTGTGGTTACAGATTTTTTTTTATACTGTCCTTGCTGCCGTATGAAGTTACTGATGTACGAGCCGCTCAATTAACTTCAATGTTTCTCTTTTGCATGAAATAATATAAAATACTAGTTTTCCGTTTCTGTTTGTAGCATGCAGTGGGGTTCCGCCAATTGGCCAATGGAAACGTTCTGGTCGGGTTCGGACAGAGGCCTTTTCACAGTTTTTATTCTAGCGATGTCATATTCATAACGTTTACATATATCAAATGAAATTAATAATATTGCGCTTTTACTTAAGCACGAAATATTAATTCCTAAGACCTAGGCCTAGGCCTAGGCCTTTTTAATAGTTTTTATTCTACCGATGTCAGATTAGCAATGTTTACATCATATCCATAACGTTTACATATTAAATCAAATTAATAATATTAAGCTTTTACTTAGGCACGAAATATGAATTCGTAAGGCCTAGGCCTAGGCCTTTTTAACAGTTTATATTCTACCGATGTCAGATTAATAATGTTTACATATCAAATCAAGTTAATAATATTATGATTTTACTTAAACATGAAATATTAATTCATAGGCCCTAGGCCTAGACCTTTTAAAAAAAATTATTCTGCCGATGTCATATTCATAACGTTTACCTATCAAAGCAAGTTAATATTGAGTTTTTACTTAAGCAAGAAATATTAATTCACAGGCCCTAGACCTATGTCTTTTTGACAGTTTTTATCCTACCGATGTCATATTCATAACGTTTACCTATCAAAGCAAGTTAATATTGCGTTTTTACTTAAGCAAGAAATATTAATTCACAGGCCCTAGACCTATGCCTTTTTGACAGTTTTTATCCTACCGATGTCAGATTCATAACGTTTACCTATCAAGAAATTTACTAATGTTATGCTAGTATTTTTAACTTTACTTAAACGTTAGAATATGACATCAGTAGAATAAAAAGTGTTAAAAGACCCAGTCCTAGGTGCGTGTAAAGAGCTAAGAAATGATACGACGAGTGCCTTTTATTAGATTTTATAACATATTTACAAATACCAAATACCTAGGTTGTAACTTAAAGTCTTCTAAAAAGGCCCGCGGCCCAGGTGCCTGGTAGAGAGCTGAGAAATGATCCTTTGAATGCCTTTTATAAGGTTTCATCAAATGTTTACAAATACCAAATATCTAGGTTGTAACTTAAAATCTTCTAAAAGGCCCGCGGCCTAGGCGCCTTGTATAAAGGCCTGATAAATGATACGATGAGTGCCCTTTATTAGGTTTTATAACATATTTACAAATACTAAATATCTAGGTTGTAACTTAAAATCTTCTAAAAAGGCCCGCGGCCTAGGTGCCTTGTAAAGACCTGAGAAATTATACGATGAGCGCCTTTTATTAGGTTTTATAAAATGTTTACAAATACCAAATATCTAGGTTGCAACTTAAAATCTTCTGAAAGAGCCTGCGGCCTAGGTACGTTGTAAAGACATGAGAAATGATATGATGAGTGCCTTTTGTAAGGTTTTATAAAAGGTTTACAAATACCAAATATCTAGGTTTTAACTTAAAATATTCTAAAAAGTCCCACGCCTAGGTGCTTTGCAAAAAGCTGAGAAATGCTCCATTGAGTGCCTTTTACCAGGTTTATGTAAAATGTTTACAATTATCAAATATACGGAAATGATCTTTCAAAAGGATATAATGAGCAGAATAATTTAAATTCTTATTCCTTTCTGGAAAATAAAACAGTTTACCGTTGGTAAGATGATACCATTGGACGAATCGGCATTGGACCAATCGTACCATTGGACGAATCGGCATTGGACCAATCGTACCATTGGACGTATCAGCATTGGACCAATCGGGCATTGGACGAATCGGCATTGGACCAATCGTACCATTGGACGAATCGGCATTGGACCAATCGTACCATTGGACGTATCGGCATTGGACGAATCGGGCATTGGACGAATCGGCATTGGACCAATCGTACCATTGGACGAATCGGCATTGGACCAATCGTACCATTGGACGAATCGGGCATTGGACGAATCGGGCATTGGACCAATTGTCCCTTTGGACGAATCGGCATTGGACGAATCGGCATTGGACCAATCGTCGTTGGGCGAATCGTCCGGGACCGGATATTCTCGTACATAATTCCATATAGTGAGGTAACTTAGTGCAAAATGTGATACAGCATCACACTTAGCAGAACGTTAGGTAGTAAGGGATTTATTTTTTATATGGACCCCAAAAATCTGGCATCTAGTTTTTTAATATTGCATCGTAAAACGAAATGGCCACTGCTAGTACCTCTGGTAATTCAATCTGCATTATTAGGCTTTCAGAATATCGTTTTACAAGTTTTTCAGGTCAAAGATTAAAAAAAACATTAGTTTTGCATTTTAATGGACCCAAAATTTGCTAAAATCAATTTCTTGGGAGACAGGGTCGTAGATCTTTATAAATAACAAGTAGGTATTTCTAGGATACGTTTATGGTCTAATGCATTTGCTACATTGATTTTGTCGGTTAAGCAGCTCCACTAATAATTATGTTTTTATTTGCATGATATAAAAGGCTCATGTATGCATTACAAGTATGATACGAAAGAAATGTGTAATAAATTCTTTCTGTGAAAACGTTTTCTTTCTCGCATGATTAGTTTCAAGAAGAAGATCGTGGAGCGATGCTGAAATTGGTCTACAGTGCTTTGCTTTCTCGTGGTTTAGAAAAGTGAGTCATGCTATGTTTTCAGTTTAATTTTCCAACTGCTTTCATTGTACAGTGTTAGGCGTCTTCCTCTTTTTTTATTGTTTTCTTTCATTGCAGTTGCTCTTATACGCCTTTGTTGATTTCTTTCCCCTAGCTAATCTCAAAAGGGAGGCCGTGCTTGAGTCGTGGTGCGTCAAGATACAAGAATAAGTACAACTTTGATTCCGAGGGTAAGATCGAAGCCACACTACACTGTTAAAAATTTTATGGTAGGTTGCACCAAAAAGTAGTACTACACTATTTGCACCACTTTCTGGGTAAAGATACACTACTGTGTGGATCAAACAAAACCAACAACATAATGTAGTAACCTTGCACCATGTTGTTGGTTTTGTTTGCACCACATAATGGTGTATCTTTTCTCAGAAAAAGTAGTGCAGATAGTGCATTAATACCTTTTAATGCAACCTACCACATTTTTTTTTGCAGTGTTGTGAGCATCATGGCACCCGATCAGAGAAAGATCAGGAAAAAGCGATGGAAATAAGCTTTCCTTTCGTGTAGAATTGTGTACCCATGTGTCTGTTTCTCTGGGTAACAGGAAAGAAACTGATTGTTCCTAAGAAATCAAAACCAATATAATTTTGATAGTGACAAAGAAAGACGTTTACATTATTCCTAGGATGCAAATGTCTCTTCAGAACATAGGCCTTAAATGCCTTTCTGGGATTTTTGGTAGCTGAAACAAAGACTATGATGAACTAAAGTTCGAAAACACGCTAAAGTAAGATGTAGTGTCAGATACTTGGAGTCGCGGATTTTATTTTTTGAGTAGTACCATCGAAAATCTAACAACCACACAGCTAGTCGTATAGTCTCAGACTAGACAGCATATAATAACAGATCCACTATCGAACATTTGATAACCTAGAATATAACATATTCGTAGAAGTAGCAAACAGTGAAGTGAGCTAGAAGCCTAATCAGACTTCCAAGTTGCATTGTGCCTGAATTTATCAGTCAGCGTTACTTGATGGGCTGCCAGTCATGCCCAGTAAGAACTCGTAGAAGTTCAGGCGTAACATTTCAGTATGGAAAACATGACGATAAGCAAGCAAACTTTACATACTGTAAGTGAAAGGTCAGCTGAAGCCGAAAGCTAAAAACGCAGTGTACATCACACAAGCCCTGTCTATTTCTCGTTTACTGGTATATTTTGAAAATGACCTAATTTACCAACTTGGAGAATTTTGAAGAATGTATTGTGCCGTTGGACTTATACATTCTTTCCAAAGTTGAGGTGGAATCGTTTTTAGTCATACTGAACGAAGTCCTCGCTGCTGTCCATTCGCAATTCAAAGAAAGGTTGATGTTGATGCCTTCGAGCATTTGTGAGAGTGAGAAACTACATAGTTCAGCTCTGACGAGCATATTTTAGCTTCTCCAAATTCAAAAATCTATGACGTTTGTTGTAATTTAGTATATGCCATATTACACCAGTAAATAGCATGTACCATATTACACCAGTACTATTCATATACCATATTACACCAGTAAATAGCATGTACCATATTACACCAGTACTATTCATATACCATATTACACCAGAACTGTATATATATCGTATTACATGGGTAAGTAAATGGATATATACAACACTACAAGTGTTTTCGACTTGCAAAGTTTTGTGTACTCTGAATTGCCCTGTTTGTTATCTATTTGCTCTCGGTTTATTATTCCGACGATTTTTGCCCGGGCGATACCTTTGTGAAGGGACTGAAGTCTTCACAGCTCAAGCTACTAATAATTTTAAGGGAAGATACAGTTTCTGTGCCCAAGCAGTGCAAGTACTAACAATAACAACTCTACCTTTGGGAGGATGGGGAACTGCAGTTTGCACGGCTGCTATAATACGACACAGTTGCACAGCTAAACATAAAATGTATTCGCATTTTTCATCATCAAACGGGAGCATGCATAAACGCATCGGTTCTTATGACAGACTAAAAGAAGTCTGCTGCTGTTTTTTTATTTAGTTTTTTTATTTTCGAAAAATATGCACAATTCATACACGAGAGATCTCCAAAGTTCAGGTACACTTGACTGAAGCTTCGTTTTGTTAGTTTTCACGTATTCTTTACAAAGGAGTGTTTTTTCACTAAGTAAAAAATGATTCATGTTGATGTATATATTGCCGAATTTTTACGAGTTGGTGTATGACAGGTATGCCCATGAAAAATATATTTTTTGCAAAAAACACAAAAAAAAAAAAAAAAACGAAGCGGCCCCACCCCCGAGAAAGTCATTTGATCCTGATGAAACTCCGAATGCAAGTACCTCAGGACCGAATATGCAAATGATTAGAAAATAAGACCACTGAATAAAAAGTTGCCTGCCACAGCTCATGGGGACCGCGCATCAAAGAGGGTATATCAAGAGCAAAGCTCGCACGTAGGGACAATTCAATTGTGACAGTATGGAGGTTAATGCAGCCGCATTAACCTCCACGAACTGTGAGGATGCTTCGACGTCACATCCGTGCACACTACGAGCAGTTGAGTGAGTTTGAGAAAGAATGTACACTGAGTGGCCACTTTATTATGACCACCCCCTAAGTACTTCGTTGGGCCACCTTTTGCCTTTAATATTTGGTCGATTCTTCGTGGCATGGACTCCACGAGATGTTCATAGGTGGTTTGTGGAATCTGAGACCATGCTTGATGAATAGCACTTGTGTGTATAGCAGAAGTGTAGCAGGAGATAGCAGGAGTGTGAGATTGCAGGGTTGTGGATCCAGCTGTCTGATAGTTCGTTCAACTTCATCCCACAAATTCTCAATGGGGTTGAGATCTGGAGATTGTGGGGGCCACCTAAACAAAGTAAACTCACCGGCATGTTCCTGAAACCAATCCTGTACAATACGAGCACTATGGCAGGACGCATTATCTTGTTGAAAGTAGCCATCGCCATTGAGATAAACCATCTACATGACAGGATGCACTTGGTCAGCAACGATGTTTAGATATGATGTGCCAGTCAGACATTGATCAACACGAATTAAAGGGCCCAAAGCATGCCAGGATTTCCCAAACCATAACGTTGCCTCTACCAGCTTGAAGGGTTGTAGCAATGCATTTGGGGTCCATGCTTTCGTGCTGTTTTCGCCAAATTCTCACTGGGCCATCGGCATGGTGCAACTGAAAACGTGATTCATCGGACCACATAATTTGTTTCCAATTATCGATTGTCCAATCCTTGTGCTCCTGAGTGAACTGGAGACGTTTTATCTTGTTAACTGCAGACAGCAAAGGTGTTCGAACTGGCCTTCGGCTGCCATATCCCATCCGATGCAGTGTACGGCGAACAATGCGTGCTGAGGTCATTTGAGGGGATCCTTGATTAAGATGGTCTGTAATTTGCTGCATTGTTGCCTTTCTGTTGTCTGTTACCAGTCTGGACACTCTCCGTTCCGACCCAGCAGTCACTAGTCGATGACGACCACACGTTGCACGTAGAGACTCAGTTTTTTGGCTGACTTTAAACACTTTAACAGTTTTTCAGTTTTTTGGCTGACTTTAAACACTTTAACAGTTTTTTGGCTGACTTAAATACTTTTTCAGTTTTTTGGCTGACTTTAAACACTTTAACAAGAGCTGCTCTGTAACATTTCACGAATGCGGCGGTTTCGGTGATATTTGCTCCATGGCTCCGAGCTCCTACAATCATCCCACGTTGAAAGTCCGTCAAATCGCATTTTTTGCCCATCTCGTCACCCAAAAATCACTTCTACTGCTGTCACAAGCACTAAGCTTTCCCTTCATATACTAGCCTCGCCCTCTGGCTGCAGCAGCGTGTAGCCATAGCTCATTTGCTTAAAACTGTCAGGTGCTCATGTAATAAAGTGGCCACTCAGTGTATAATCGGGCTGAAAGAGGTGGTTGGTCAAGTCGCTGTATCGCCAGGCATTTGGATCAGAGCGATGTGGCAATCCGACGATGTTGGCACCAATGGGTCGAGGAGAGCACAACCCATCGGCACGTTGGCAAAGGACTGCCGAGGACAACGACAGAACCCGAGGATCGAGCAATTGTGAGTGACGCACGAACAGAACCGAATTCGTCGTCTCAACCATCTGTGGCCATGTTGCGTCGTCTGCAGGTACAGAAGTGGACATCTGGACAGTTACCAGACGACTTGCGGCACTGGGACTACATTCGAAAAGGCCACTCTGCCGCCTATCATTGACCAGCAAGCATCGCCGGCACAAGTTGCAGTGGTGTCGGGCCCGATCAACGTGGGATAGTGTCCAGTGGCGTCGTTTTGACTTCAGTGATTAGTCACTTGGCGCTTATGACTAGCGCATACGTGTCTGGAGACGTGGCGGCCAGCGCACGGACCCTGCCTTTACCGTGGAATAGCACACGGTTCGCACACCGAGAGTGACTGTCTGGGAGACATTTTCTCTGCTACCCGGACACCCTTGATAGTCTTCCGTACCACCCTCATGGCTCAACGATACATCGACGACATTTTACGACCTGTTGTGTTGCCATTTCTGTCGCAGCATCACCGAGCAGTTTTTCAACAAAATAATGCCCAAACACACACGGCACGGTTCTCCTAAGCCTGCCTCCTTAATGTTGACACATTTCCATGGCCAGCTCGATGCCCGACATCTCACCGATCGGACATATTTGGGACATGATATGACAACACCTACACCCATCCCGAAATGTGGGCGAACTGGCCAGCAATTCGGACACCATTTGGCATTCTATATCTCAGGACAATATCCATGAAATGTATGCGTCTATGCCACTCTGGGTAGCCGCTTGTATCCGAGCCAGAGGTGGTGCTACAACGTACTGACTTTCCATTCGTGTAGCTGTTTTATCCAAATAAATGGCCCAACAGCTCTGGAATTGTAATCATTTCCGTTTCTATACATGTACATTGCACATACCAATTTTTCATCTCGATTCTATTATTCCTTCTGAGAGCTTCGTTTTTATTTTTATTTTTTCGCAAAGAGTGTATCATGGCGAATCTAACGTTTTCTGAGGTTACGTAATATTAGGAAATTGTGCATTTAACTACAGGGTGATCGTAAACTCGCGCAACCCAAAGTTTGAATTTTCATAAATTGTTGCTAAATCGTTATAATCATTCTTTCTGCCACTAGATGTCACTATCATACTATTAGGAAGTATCAGTGAAGCCGAGGTCACTGTGATGTGTGCAGGTTGTTCGTAATGTAGTTTCCTTCGTTGTGGAGATGAAATGTCTTTTTCCCCTAAACACAGCGAATTTTCATTCTGGAAAGCTATTTCGCAACTCGTTCATACGGATGTGTTGCCGAGGACTTTCGCAAGAAATTTCCGGGTACAACAGACCCCAATATCGCGATTAGTGCAGCGTTTTCGGGACACTGAATCTGTTGCGGATAAAAAACGCTCCGGAAGACCCTCCATTTTGACTGACCATAAAGTGGATGAGATATAGCGAGCAATGCAGCGGTCGCCACGAAAAAATTTCGGAAACTCGCCGTGCAATCATCAATCTCATACGGTAGTGCTCATAAAGCTGCGAGATCGTTACATCTTCGTCCATATCGTATTCGCGCAATGCATGAACTCAAGGCCCCAGATGCAGGCAAACGAATACACTTCTCCCGATGGTTCCGCTCTTTCCTTGAACAACGTGGAATGCAGAGTCTGGATACAGTTTTCTTCAGTGACGAGGCCTGGTTTCACCTCGGAGGTTATGTCAATAGCCAGAACAATAGGATCTGGTCATGTGAAAATCCACATGTTTTTCTTGGAAAAGGTTTGCATTCGAAAAAACTTGCAGTTTGGTGTGCGATATTGCGCCGTCGCATAGTGGGAACCGATTTTTTCAAAATGACTGTCGATAGTTCCGTCTTCCAAGACATTATCACACAGTTTGTGGCACTTCTTGATGTCAACGAACGACATTGTTGTCTCCAGCAAGACAATGCCACATGCCACACATCGGCTAGTACTGTCAATTTTTTAAGAGATTTTTTCAGTGAACGCCTCATCTCCAAAGACCTGTGGCCTCCAAGATACCCAGATTTATCGCCGCTCTACTTTTTCTGGGGGGGGGGGGGTATCTCAAAGGAGTTGTGTACCACAATAATCCTCACACCCTGGATGAACTTATAATGAACATCACAACAGCGATTGAAAATATCAGCGTGGAGGTACTTCACAAGGTGTCATCAAACTTGGGAAAAAGAACGCGCGTTTGCATTCGCGAACATGGAGCCCACTTTGAACATATGTTATAATGAGGTTCCCCTTCTTTTGTTGTTATAAAGGTAAGATTGTAACCTATATTTGACGATGTTTATTTTTTTTAACAATTGTAATTAAGCTCATAAAAAAAATCTGGGTTGCGCGACTTTATGATCACCCTGTACATATATGTATACTCGAACACACAATGGTGCGCAAAAATTAAGGACGAAAAGGAGAAATTAGCATAACAGCGGAACGAGCAGGCAGAACGGACCGAAAGACCACTCAGGAGATAGACAAGGCTCCGGTACGGTAGGGCATGCGCATATATGCAGCATGACGTAGGAGGGGGAGTGCCGGAAGGGTATAAAGCACACAGGCTGTGTACGCTCAGCAATTCGGTGAAAGCTATTGCACGGTATACATCGGTTTGAACGACGTCGAGTTGCTGCCACCGTGTGATATGGCCAACAGGCAATCCAGTACACGACATGTGGATGACTTTACCCGAGGTCGCGCCATTGGGAAGTTGGAAGGAGGTCGAAGTGTGACTAGTGTGGCCGAGGATTTTCGGGATCGCTCACAGCATCGTTTCACGAGCTTGGAGAGCATTTCAAACGACAGGAACAGCTGTCCAAGAGTTTAGCAGTGGTCGTCCACGAGCAACTACGGCGACGGACGACCGGTATATTGTCCTACAGGCGAAAAGAGACAGACGACAGACAGCGGGAGAAATCACAAGACATATGCAACAGACAAATGAACGTCCGTTATCGCGTTTTACCGTGGCCAGGAGGCTGCACAAAGGTGGTCTATTTGCACGACGACCAGTACGGCGTGTGCCATTAACGCTTGCTCATCGGAGACGGCGGTTTCTGTGGTGCCAGGAACACAAGAACTGGACACATCAGCAATGGGGTCGAGTTCTCTTTACGGATGAGAGCCAATTTAGTCTGACGAGCGATTCTAGACGTATTCACATCTGGAGAGAGCAGGGAACACGCAATCACACCTTCAACATCATCGAAAGGGACCGGTTTGGAGGTGGCGGAGTTATCGTTTGGGGCGGTATCATGCTTGGTAGCCGTACTGACCTCCACATCTTCCAAGGAGGTTCAGTCACTGGTGTACGCTATTGTACCGAGGTTCTCCTGCCTCACGTGCGTCTGTTTAGAGGTGTTGTGGGTCCTGAGTCCGTCTTAATGGACGACAACGCTACACCTCATCGTACAGTGGCTGTCGCAGAGCTGTTGGAGTGAAGATATTCAACGCATGGGTTGGTCCGCAAGGTTCCCCGGACCTAAATCCAATCGAACACGTGTGGGACTATCTCGGGAGACGCTTGGCAGAACGTCACTAGCCGCCAACAACGATTCTGCAGCTGCGATTGCAGCTACAAGAGGAATGGGCTGCGAAGCCTCAACAGCTCCTTGACAACCTCGTCCTTAGCATGGACAGACATTGTAAATCCTGCAACGCAGTCAGGGGTGATCATATCCCCTACTAAAGACTGGATTTTTCTTGGCAGTCGCCTGTCACATGGACGTTTCTGTCTTCTGTCCAGTTGTGCTCGACGCTACCTTTTCAAAAAGTGCCTTTGCATCCATTTGGATTCCTTGTTTGGACGGTTTTGCTCATTTGACCCATATTCTTACATCTTGGGGATCTTATGGTATGATTTGAGTCGATGTGGAGCACTCCTGCACGACGTTATATTCGAAAAACCGTCTCGTCCTTAATTTTTGTACGCCAGTGTATACGTTCATCTTTCCGATTTTGTTGATCATGGGTTTTCAGTGTTTGTGCCTCAAAATCAAACACAGTAAAAAAGTACCTCAAGGAGTTTAACTCGATCGTTTTCGATCAGAATACAGTAACTCAAAAGCTTTCCTTCGTCGCCACGAACGAGACACAAAAGTTTCCGGAATCCGTAAACAAGCATCGAAATGAAGCAAACATAGTTTGGTGAATAATTCAAAATCAGTATTTTGACTTTTTGTTTCGAATTTTGTAAAGAGAAAAAATTACGTTTTCCTTATGTGAACATTTTTCTTTCTCACTGTAGGATTATAGAGGACCAAAGTGTGGAGCAGAAGCACTTCGTGTCTAACATTGGCGAACTACATGTCAGTCTTCTGTCTCTGCTTCTAACCGGAATGGCTACATCTTTTTTACACAACGGAATGGCCAGCGTCGGTGACGGTTTGTGTGTAAGTACGACTGTAGCTCATATGTTCCTACAATGACATAAGGGAAATTTTTATGTTTAACTCAAATTCCTATTCTGCACGTTATTCATCTACACGAGGGCTGCCAAAAACTCGTACTTAAGATACATTTGTTTTAAATTTTTAACTTTTTTCATAGCACATAGTTTGCTTTTTTTCCAATCCAGAACTTAACGCATCGTTTAGCATACAATTCAAAAGCGTATTCGTTGTACCAACAGCCAGGGCCGGAGCAAGCTTTTTTCATGGAGGGAAGGGGAAGGGGCTTGAAATTACGCCCCTTCGAGTTCAAAAGTTCTCCACTTCTACTCAGACTGAGAGAGCACACAGCTTTTATTTTCTCCTACCTCCGCTACAGGAAAGTTTTGATCGTTCAAAAATAGCATTTCAGGCTTTTGGCATAATTTTACAAAAAACGTGAAACCCGGGTAAGTACCTAATAGTAAAGTAAAACGTAAATGTTTTGTAAATACCAGCCGGAGGAAGATTTTATAATCTGGGAGAGCGAGCCTTGAAATTACGTCCCTTCGAGTTCAAAAGTTCCCGCATTCCAAACAGAGCAGTTTTTACTTCCTCACACAGCCGTTGTGGGAAAGTATTACGATTCTACCAAACTCTCACTTCCAGTTTTTGACATAATTTCTCTCAATTCTAAAAAAAAGTAACTGCCGCGAATTGTTTTACAAATTTCGCGACACTCGCGCGTTTCTAGCTAGCAGCAAAAAAAGTATTGAACACAGAAATATGAAATTTACATCGTTTGTAGAGAATTGTCTGGAGAACACGCTGAAATAAACCGTTTTTCGACTGTGGCGATATTTCAAGAGCCATTATATTTCAAAGGTAAGGTAAGCAAAAAAGTGCTATCAGTTCGCGTTCCGCACACACTAACAGCAACAGAACCACGAACCTTTGTAGGCATGTAGGGCCATGGCCGAATCTTTGCACCTTGTCGCTTTTTTTTTTTTTTAATTTCGATTTAGTTTACGAGAAATTAATTTTTTCAATTTCACAAAATTCTCTATTCGCGATGGGATCTGTATTAAAAAACGAATATATGACAAACTATAAATCATAACGCATTGCAATTTTTACAGCATAAACTTACAACTATCATCCCTCATTTACAAAAAAAAATAAAATAAGAAAAAATCATTTTCTGATTTTTAAGCATTTTTTAAAGAAGCAAAGGAAAGGAACGAGCGGCCAACTATGTCTTCAGAGTTAACCACACAGGAAAGTTCTGGTCCCGTCACCTGCTGTCATGGTAACACAGCTATTTTTAGCACTCTCTTCTCATTGAGTGAAAGGATAAGCTACTATCAAACTGGTAATGACGCAATGCTTAATGACGTAGCGATGCTTTTAAAGTTCGGCGTTTTCCATTGGCATACGTGAATAAGGGGCCGCGGGTGGCCTAGTGGGCAACGTTCGTGACTACCACGGAAAGGACCTCAGGTTCGATTCCAGGCAGGTACGAGCGCTCGATCCACTAAATATCCGCTGTGCGTCGGATGGGCACGTTAAGCCGTCGGACTCGGGTATTGCCCCCCCGGTAATAAATAAGGGCGTCTTCCTCCCCCTTTCTACTTCGCTTCCGTGTCCCTTTCCTATCGGGCACCCGAGCCCAAATCTCCTAGCTTCCTATTTCTAAGGGTTGTTTAAGACCTGGGGTCAGACACTCCCTTCCTAAAATCCTCTACATATGATCACATGATCACATATGATCACATGATCACATGGCATACGTGAATACCTATATAATTATAGGCTTTGGCCTCGTATATAAAGAGCAAAGAGGGAAAATGCCAGTGTGTTCGTTCGCGAATTGTTCGACCACTTTTAAATGACCTACAGATCTGAAAATTGGCATGCTGATAGGTCTTAAGGTGTCCGGATACCTAGAAAAGTCCGAAAAAAAAAAAAAAAAAAAAAGAACAGAAAAAATGGCAGCTTTGGAACTTTGTCTGCTTGAAATTTTCGCGAATTGTCAGACCATTTCTAAATAACCTAGAGATCTAAAAATTGGCATGCTGGGTAGGTCTTAAAGTCCGGATACTTGCAAATGCACGAAATTAAGAAAAAAAACCCAGCGCTTTGAAACATTAACTGCTTAAATATTTCTACCACTTCTACACTTAGAAAAAAGTCTGGAAACCAAAAAATTCAAAAGGGTGGCTTAGCTTTACTGTTTCAAAATGCTGATAGGTTTAAAGATAATTTTGTCAGAATCACTGAAATGCTTTGAAAATTTCAAATTTTGATTTAAAATTAAGGAGCGCCAAAGCCTGCTCCGTTTTACGTCAAACCGTATGCATTGACATCACGACGCTGTTCTAAATCGTAAAACAGCTGCGGATTTTAAATTACTTTTCTTTCCCTTAATTACTTTTCCCTTTCTTTAATGTTATGTTCAAAAAATGATTTTATAGATTCACATTTTCGGAGAACGGGCATGATTGCTAGTTACTAAAGATGTAAGAACTAGGCAAATACACAAAAGCCGACGGTTGTAAATGTCAAATAAAACGTAAAAGTTATGTGAATGTCGACAACACAACATGCTGCAGAAATGCAGAATGAAAAGTAAACTAGCACAGAACGAATGAGTATTAGAATGAAAAATTAGAAAGATGCTTTCGGGATAGGGCTTGGAAAAATTTCGTTCAAGATTGAACGCTTGGAAGAGCTTTCTGCGACCGAGCGCGAATAACTAATTAGCTCTTCATCCCCACAGCATGTTCGGAAAGGTCTGGATATTTGGCATATCCGTATATTATTTCATATGCCTCCATCTCGTGTTTCGGACAATTCCTTTTCAAGCATATGAGAGGTTCACACATTACAGTGTAGGCTACTCTGTACCCTGGTTAGCTGCGCGTAATAATGTATGCGGCAAATTATAAAGCCTTTGGAAAAGAAAATACTGAAGAGTACAACTTCTTTTTTTAGTTACAATTTTCAGTAAATTTATTCACATGTACTGTATTTCTATTTTTACGCCCCTCAGAGCATGAATTTGCGCCCCTGGTATGACCATTCTCGGAGGGAAGTCGCCCTCCATGCCCTCCTTGTAGCTATGGCCCTGGTAAACACCAAAAATACAGTATTCCGCAGAAATACAGAATGAAAACTGAACCAGCACAGAACGGATGAGTATCACATAGTGATGGCAACAATAGTAAGGCGCTTTCTATATAGGGCTTGGAAAAATTCCGTTGAAAGTTGAGGTGGTTCCACCTAAAATCTCTGCCTTATGTTTCCAATGGTAAAACTTCTTTACATATTTTCTTTGCAATTAATGTCCAAGGATGAAAATGTGCACATCGATAAAACTAACTTTAAGTTATAGCATGGGATATTTAATACTTGAAAAAACATAACCATAATTATATTAAAAATCATTTTTCTTTGAGTAATGTTCAGACCTGTTAGTAGATGGCCCGATCTGTACATTGATGACATCAATAGACAAACAAATGTTGGATTGCTTAATTATGGTTACGCTTTAGCAAGTATTAAGTATCCTATGCTATAACTTAAAGTTAGTTTTATTGATGTGCAAATTTTCATCCTTGGGAATACATTAATTGCGAAGAAAATATGTAAAGAAGTTTTACCATTGGAAACGTAAGACAGAGATTTTAGGTGAAACCACCTTACACGCTCAGAAAGGCTTTCCCCCATGGAGCAAAAATGACTGATTAGTTTTTCATCTCTTCTGCGTCTTCCGGAAGGATACGGAACTTTGGCATATTGCTCTATATGCCTATCTCTGCCGTTTTGGACAATTCCTTTGGTGCATATGAGTAGTCCACATCTCACAAAATGCACTGACGGAAAAAAATCCCAACACCAAGAAGGGGTTGTGTTAGATAAACAACAGTTGGTAGGCGGTGAGAGTACATCTGTAAGATGACGTCTATGCAAATTTCGCGCTCGGCGCATACGTGTGGCGCTACTAGTGCCCCTCGGAGCATGCAAAGCAGGTTTGCTGTAAATACGCGCTGTAACGTTCGTGAGCGTTAGTTATCGTTGAGATTCGACGTAGGGTGTTGATGTTAGTCAAGAATGCCTTTAAGAAGACGAAGAAGCCATTATCAACAGCTCAAAGAGTTTGAACGAGGTCCTGTAATAGGGCTACGAGAAGGTGTATTTTCTTTCAGCAATATTGCAGAACGACTTGGCAGGAATGTAGCCACTGTGCATGATTGTTGGCAGCGGTGGTCAAGGGAAGGTACTGCTTCAAGAAGACCGGGTTCCGGCCGGCCACGTGGTACTATTGAGAGGGAAGACCGCAGTGTACGGCGTATGGCCGTGGCGCATCGTACCGCGCCTGCGGCAGCAATTCGAGCTGCAGTTGCCACCACAGTGACACAACGAACTGTTACAAATCGGTTACTTGTAGGACAGCTCCGAGCCAGACGCCCTGTAGCGTGCATTCCACTTACTCCAAATCACTGCCGTTTGCGACGTCAGTGGTGTCAAGCTAGAGCTCATTGGAGGACGGAGTAGAGATCTGTTGTGTTTTCTGATAAAAGCCGATTCTGCCTGGGTGCCAGTGAGGGCTGTGTGTTGGTTAGAAGGAGGCCAGGTGAGCGCCTGCAACCAACCTGTCTGCGGCCGAGACACACTGGACCTACACCTGGAGTTATGGTCTGGGGAGCAATTTCCTATGACGGCAGGAGCACTCTCGTGGTTATCCCACGCACCCTGACGGCACAGTTGTACGTCGGTCTGGTGATTCAACCTGTTGTGCTGCCATTCATGAACAGCATTCCAGGGGGTGTTTTCCAACAGGATAACGCTCGCCCGCATTCCGCTGTTGTAACCCGACATGCTCTACAGAATGTCGACATGTTGCCGTGGCCTGCTAGATCACCAGATCTTTCACCAATGGAGCACGTATGGGACATCATTGGACGACAACTCCAGCGTCACCCCCAACCAGCATTAACCGTCCCTGTATTGACCGACCAAGTGCAACAGGCATGGAACTCCATCATACAAACTGACATCCAGCACCTGTACGACACAATGCATGAACGTTTGCATGCTTGCATTCAACATTCTGGCGGTTACACCGGTTATTAATGTACCAGCATTTCACATTTAAAATGGCTCTTCTCGCGCTTACAATAAGCTGTGATCTTGAAACCTTAATCGATTAAATATGTTACCTATACAAATGTATTGCCGCCATTTCATTCCTCTACAACTATTTTTTCGTGGTGTTGGGATTTTTTCCCCCGTCAGTGTAGGTTATTTCTGTACCCTGGTAAGCTGCACATAATACTACGCATGAATTTACGCCCCTATTATGACAATTCTGGAAGGATAACAGCCTAACAGCCTCACCCTGCTCCCGGTAGCTACGGCCCTGCCAATAGCTATTTGTTTATTTAAAAATCGACGAACCGCGATGAAAAGTTTTAAACACGGGCAGAAAAGGCTGTAAGAAAAACATCATGTCGACTGTGACACGGTGTTGTTGTTACGAGATGTCTTGCAGGGCAACAAGTTACAAATCCTCCAGAAAGTAGGGAAAATGTGTCATCTGGCTTATAATGACGCGTCAGACGTCGTCGATCCTACAGTATTACAGCTACATTTCCCTGGTTATATACACCGAAGGGCCAAACCATTATGACTTGAGACGATGTTGGTCCCCCCCCCCACATGCCGCCAAAACAACTCTTACCAGGCGAGTCATAGATGCTACAAGATTTCAAAAGGTGTCTTGTCGTATCTGCTAACAACACGTTACCAGCAGACCTTTAACTCTTGTAAGTTACGTGGTTGAGCCGCTGCAGATCGGATTTGCTGTTCCAACATAAACCACAGATGCTCAATTAGAGTGATATCTAGGGAATTTAATGGACAGGGCAATACCTGGAAGTCTTCCTCGTGTTCTGTGAACCACTCTCAAACAATTTGGTCAGTGTGGCATGGCGCATTATTCTTCTGAAAGAACGCACTACTAGAGGGGAATACTGTTGCCATGAAAGGATGTACTTGGTCTGCAGTGTTGTTTAGGTAGGTGGTAGACGTCATAGTTTCCTGCAAAAGAATTACTGGATCCAGGGTTTCCCATCAGAACATTGTCCAAAGCATTACACTACGTCAACCGGCTTGTTTTCGTCCCACGTAACATCCTAGTGCTAACATTTCCCCAAGTAAACGACGTCCACATGGTGCAATACGAAATTATATTCATCGGAGCAGACGACCTGCTTCCAGTCATTCAAGTTCCAGCTTTAATGCTGGTTGGTGTGCACATTGCAGGCGTTTTCGACAGTGAACGAAGGTTAGCGATTTATCAGATTGTATGGTTTCCATACTGAAAGTATAATACTGTAAATCACATGAGTCCGAGGTCGATTTACAAATACAAAAAAACTGATGTCTCAAGCTTATCTTTATATAATTAAATATAAAATTTTAACGTTTGATAGATGTGTGATACAATTTCAGATAAACAAGACATCTGCAAGGTTGAAGTTCCACGAGTAAAAGAATTGGTACACTTTTTTACAAATTACGAGAAAAAGCAGAAGGGGCAGGACACACAGGAAATTCAGTGAACTAAAAACTAGGCGTGGAATGTCGGCATTTTGAGGCGATATAACTCGCGGCGTCATCTGAATGCTCCACGAATTCGTGTAAAGTTGAAATCTGAAAGATACCACAAAACGAAGCATGTAAAAACAACATCACGTGCTGTGATCCAAGGCAGCGTATACTTCAGTCATATCTTACGGCATATGAGATGGTTAATCATCGTACTCCATTAGGAGCGTTTGTATATTAGTCGTACAGTGGAACCTTTCATCCAAAAACCGTACAGGCAGTCATTTGGTGTTGGCAATGGTATAGGGCAAGGCCATCCACAACTACCGACAAGGATCTGCTTGTGCTTGCCGTAAGAAAAAAGTCATGGAAGGACCGCAAGAAAAAAGTCATGGAGGACCACGGCACCAACGGCGAGGCTGTCGACTTTCATCAGAGATATTTCACCAGTTTGTGTCGCCCAGTATATCGGAGAAACATTTCCTGACGCACTGAAAATAGGTCTCTATAACATCTTCCATTGCGTTGTTTCCCACAGGCGTGCTATACCGTTAACAGCGCCTGGACTAGTGCTGGATTCGAGCAACTTGGAATGTGTGCAGTGGAAGCCTTAACGATGCATTTCTGCTTTATCTAGGAACCATATACACGTGTGAGAAAACTGCGGTCCACGCTTTGATTCACTTACCTCATTGGAAGATTATAATGACCGATCAACAGATATTATGATATGAGGTACGATGAGCTAAGATAACCAGTCATCCATGTTATGTAGTCCAAGCAATTTGGATCAAATAGCGATGCTTTAGCAACTTCCCGAAGCCCACAGGATTCCTCTTCATCGCAGGAATGTTTAACGTTCCATTTTTACCGAGATAACGCCAAACTACATAATCTAATTATAAGCAGAAAAAAGTGTCTAAGATCTCGACATTCGTAGCTAGCTAAATCCGTGTATTTATGGCTTAACGTACGTGCTTAGATCCTGGAAGAATGATATCTGAATACTCGTCGCAATTGGCGCAGATTGCAGTAGCCATGAATGATTACCTGAAAAGCAGTGGTCATGAGTGGGGCGTGTTTGAAGACGTGATTCAATGCTTAAACAACTTCACACTGCAATAGCCACGAATGATCACCTGAAAAGCAGTGGTCATGAGTGGGGCGTGTTTGAAGACGTGATTCAATGCTTAAACGACTTCACACTGCATCATGTAGTTGGAGTGTGTGCATGAGATACTTACAAGAGGTTTTGCCGCTCCGGTGGCGCAGTGGTCTAAGGCGCTGGCCTCTGATCATTCGTCCGTAAGGGGTCCAGGTTCGAATCCCGGTGAGGCATGGATGTTGTGTTTGTCTTACGGCACTGGCTCTCTCCCTTCCCTGGAACCAATGACCCTAAATTAGGGACGGGCGACTGCTTATAGCCCATTGAGTTGCTCACGGTGGTCGTTAAACCTCCAATCAAACAAATACAAGAGGCTTGTTATCTGTTAAGACTTGTAATTTGAAGACGTAATTCCATGCTTAAATGACACCACTCTGCGAAGTGTAGCTGTGTGTGTGTGTGTGTGTGTGTGTGCCACGAAGCAGAGATTTAGAAGAGATTCATTAGCTTGAAAGACGCCGCACTGCAGCGTGTAGCTGGGTGTGTATGCCACGAAGCATGAAAGGCGTAGAAGTGGTAAATAGTAACGTTATACCAGTGATCCGATTTATTGGAGTAGGAAATAAACACTAGTATAGTGTTACTATTTACTACTTAATTGGTGTACTGTTCCTCGTTATAAAGAAGTAGAAGTGGTTTACAAAATTAAGCGATGCTACACTGCAACGTGTAGCTGAGTATGTGTGTTACGAAGCATGAGAGACTTACAAAGGGTTTGCTATCTATTAAAACCTTGTAATCCGTCTCTATGTGAAATGGTTACTGCTTTGTTCTGCGACTGTATTCATGTTTTACTCAACCCGTCTTGTCTATATGATTTCCTATGATTCCAAACACCTCTGGGCAAGGCCACCTCAGTATCACAAAGTGTGTGATAATTAGTTGTATAGTGAATTATTATTCTCATATGAAGGTACAGAAGTTAGACCCAAGAGAGCAAATGGAAACTCACTTTGCGAAGTATCATCGAGAGCAATACAGAGCTCACACTATTTCTCAAACCCTGTATTTTTGGCTGCATGAAGAGGCATCGCTAGTCCAATCAGTTCAGAAGACGGACAGTCCCAATGTCGAAAAATGTTACCCTAAGATCGTGAACTCTAGGAGGAGCCCTCAGAGTGTCGTTCTTCATGCTTGAGGAATCCCGTATGTGCTCGACAAGATTCAGGTCAGGAAATCTGCGTACCAGTTCACACATTCGGTACCTTAACTTTCAACATATTGGTGCGCTAGGTGAACTCTGTGTAAGCAGACATTTATCATAATCATTATTAACCATTCTCAATGTACTGTTGGATGAAGGTCTCCCCTACAACTCTGCCTTGAGCAATTCTCTTCCATTTCATTCCGGCATGTTCGAATTTCATCCACCCATCTTCCACGTGGTCATTGTGGTCAATTAAACTGAAGCCTGAGCCGGCTGCAGCTGGTAAAGGACATTTGTAATGCTTAGAGGTCTTTTTTAATACCTCTGGGCATTCAGGATTCCTCTATCAAACACGTAATGGTCAGTAAATGCACTTGTGCTAAAGTCTATATAGACTGTCAAACCATCACCTGCATATTGGTTCCTGTTCTCGACATCAGAGGGAAAAGGTGAGGGACAGGAAAAAGTCTCTAGGAGAATTTTCTGCGAGAACCACTTTGCAAGCACTGTTGCCATTCATCCGCGAAGAGAATATTCGTCTACTGTTCCTGTGTAAAATGGGTATGTAACTAAGAGCAGTTCTGACCGTTTCTTCGATGGATAGGAGTTCAGGAAACATGTACCACTCTCTTTACTCAGCGTCTCCTCTCGCGAAGCCTTCAATGAATTGTTCGTCTGAAATACCCCTTCCTGAAATTTAGGGACCTCTCAGTTCTCTATGCAACATGGGAATTAAAGCCAGTACAGGTCATCTATGACTGTTCATGCTCAGACTTTTGAGATGGTCTTCTAGTAAGGCCATCGGTATCCCAAAACTGTCTCCAGAGCCTCGGCAATCATTCAAGATGTTTGCGGCTATTTCAATCCATCTGCAAGAAAATCTCCAATCTCTATTCTTCCAAAGACACAATACATACACTACCCTGATGAGTCATCTGAGCGATGCCTAAAAATGCACAGATCTGTTAGTGCCTTTTGTACAGCATCTTGTTTGCATGTTTGCTTACTTGGGCGCTAATTTTAGCGTATTTACCTATCTGAATCACATAAGCACTGAATATTTTCTTTCAATTAACTGAATCTTGAGGAAACACTTTTCTTAAGGTAAACAAACATAAACACTAAGTATAGAAAACTTTTACCAGTCGCTCCGGTGGCCAAATGGTCAGAGGGTGGTTTCTGGCAAGTTGTACGAGCTGGACCGGGGCGGGACCCCGAGATTAGTCATAGGCAGCGCACGCGCGCCCCACGGAACTAGCTTCATTTCCTGCCCGAAATTAACGCAACATTTTACGGACAAGTGACTTTTTTTTTTTTTTTTTTTTTTTTTTTTTTTGAATTAGCGGTTGAAGCCAGCGAGCTTATATTAGATGGGGACACCACTGACTCTGCCGCCATAGGTCACAGCTAATCTTTGTCGTAACAACTAAATTTTACAGTTGATAAAACAGTAAGCTTGTGTATAATTGATAAAGATTATTGAATTCCTCATTTTATCTGTTTATACGCCTAGAAGCTTTTATTCCATTGGTTTCAAAGCAGCTTCTCGTCTGCAGCTGCGTCGTGCCCTGATGTTACGTCACTTGCAGTACGGACGGTGACTTATGGCGGCCAGTGCTGCGTGGATAGGAGTGGTGTCTCCACCTAATACAGTACAAGCTCGATGGTTGAAGCTTGACCTCTCACTTCCACATAATATGAGACTTCAGTATCTGCCTTCTGACTCTCGGTGGACCAAATGGAACACAAACTCTAAGGCCACCAGCCTAGCCATTCTCCTCTACTAGTACGTTCTGATCTGCCTTCTGACTCTCGGTGGACCAAATGGAACACAAACTCTAAGGCCACCAGCCTAGCCATTCTCCTCTACTAGTACGTTCTGATACTGGGTTTCGATAGCCTGTCTCTTCTTTGCGTGTGCAGTTAAAATGCCCTATGTCTCCATACCCTGTTTATTCTTTGGTGTGTAGTTTTAAATGCTTGGGTCTCCATAGCCTGTCTCTTCTTTGCGTGTGCAGTTTAAAATGCTTGGACTTCCATAGCCTTTCTCTATTTTGGTGTGTAGTTTAAAATGCTTAGGTTTCCGTAGTTTGTCTCTTCTTTGCTTCTGTAGTTTTAAATGCCTGGGTTTCCGCATAGCTTGTCCCTTCTTTGCGTGGGTAATTTTAAATGCCTGGGTCTCCATAGTCTGTCTCTTTTTGGCATGTGTAGTTTAAAATGCCTGGGTTTCCATAGCCGGTCTCTTCTTTGGTGTGTAGTTTTAAAAGCCTGTATCTTCTTTGGTGTGTAGTTTTAAATGCCTGTATCTTCTTTGGTGTGTAGTTTTAAATGCCTGTATCTTCTTTGGTGTGTAGTTTTAAATACCTTGGCCTCCATAGCTTGTCTCTTCTTTGCGTGTGTAGTTAAAAACGTCTGGGTCTATATAGCCGGCCTCTTCTTTGGTATGTAGTTTTCAATGCCTGGGTCCAGTAGAGGATCCAACGTGGGGCGACTGGGTCGATCACCTCCCCTCTCCTCCCAAAGCAAATATTCCTTTTTAAATGGCCAAGATGCTAAATAATTAATGTATTTATTTTTGTAAAATTATAGTAGTAAATGCACAGCTTTTTGTTAAAACTTTTATAGCAATTTAAATTTGCTGTAAATTTGGAGATATCATGTTCTGTTCTAGCTTCAGCAGAAAGAAAAGGTAAAAGTTGGAAGTTCAAAAACAGAAAAAACATTCGAATAAAAGAGCTCAAACTTTATTGTGAAAGACTTTATCCAGAAGTTAGATTTTAAAAGCGTCAAACTCGTTTCTACGAAAAGAGAAAATGAGCTTGACGCTTTTAAAAGTAAATAGCGTCAAGCTCGTTTCCACGAACTGTATAGAAGGCAACTGAGCAAAATGAGCTGAGTACCGGAAGAATTTCTTTGTTCTGCATTACACCCTAAGAAACTGCAGAGCACTATTCTTTAGAACCATAATTACTGAAGATATTAATAACTCCTAAAGTCAAATTTCCATGTGAGACTGCCGGAATGCAAACTAGAAAATTCGAGTACATTTTCAAATTTAACATCCAGTTATTTATCACAAATTGCGATGAAATCGAAAATTTTCATACAGACACAGAATTTTTAAGAAATAGTTATGCCTTTATTAATTGTATATATTATTGCCTTTTTATCAGTTCAACTAAACAAAAAATTTTACAAGTTCATCAAAAAATCCCCTACGCATGCAAAAACTTAAGCAACTCTATTAATGTATATATAGAAGAAATACAGCTTTACAGTAAAAAACAATAGCATTTAATTGTTCTTTATGACATGTACAATTAAACAGCCAATTTTTTTTTAATTTATTTTACAGACTCTTCAGCAAGTTGGAGTTTGTTCTCGAAGTGAAATCGGTCTTCTTTATTACAAGAAAGGTGATGATTCCAAAGAGGTATTGGTTTATTTTTAAAATTTCTCCGAATTTATTTATGTAATTAAAATGAGTGATTCCAAGCAGTCACATTCTTACTGTATAAGAAAAACATCTAAAGAACCAATTGTCGAAATTTTTAAGTAGCTATAATATAACTAGGTGAAAGCCCGTCAATAATAACAGGGGAAAATAAGATATGTAGAGTATTTTTTAATAACCAGGTATTCTTTTTGTTTGCGATATCCAGATGTGAAAGCATGTTTCATGAACATTACAAAAATGAACATTACAGCAATAAAGACAAGTTATGAAAGATCATGAAAGAAATACGGGATTACGCCATATAATACAAATTTTGAAGATGACAATCCGATTTTTAGCGTAAATGTGACAAGGATGGTAAATCAGATAATATCCGAAAACTTGAAAATTTTCATCGTCCTGGAGCGAGACTCGAACCCACGTCTCCCAGAAAGCGCCCGGATATGCTAACCACTACACCACCCAGAACGACCAAGTTCCAACTTTCCGATCAATCGGAAACTTGCAACTGTTCAAACAAGCGTTCAAACAAAGGAAATTATATAACTGTTCAAACAAGCGTTCAAACAAAGGAAATTATATTTTTTGTGATAAGGCTCCGAACTTCGGGAATGGCATCTTATTACGGAGATTTTACAGCATCAGCTTTGTATGTGTGTAAGCACGTGGTCGTATGTTTAAACGAAAGGTCTCTCATAGGCCAGTTCATAAAAAAAAAAAAAAAAAAACGCACTGCGATCAACGATGGCTAAATTCAGCAATGGGGAAGATGCTCTGAAAGGAACTGATTCAGCCATCGCAGTACCAGAACACATTATCTGATGAAGGAGGATAAGAGACATCCTCCATCGGAGAAGCGGTAGCGAAAAAAGAAATTTTCTTGGCCGCCCCGGTGGCGCAGTGGTCTAAGGCGTTGGCCTCTGATCATTCGTCCGTAAGGGGTCCGGGTTCGAATCCCGGTCAGGCATGGATGTTGTGTTTGTCTTACGGCACTGGCTCTCTCCCTTCCCTGGAACCAGTGACCCTAAATTAGGGACGGGCGACTGCTTATAGCCCATTGAGTTGCTCACGGTGGTCGTTAAACCTCCAAAAAAAAAAAAAAAAAAAGAACTTTTCACCCTACTAAATATATGCCTAAAATATCATTTAAGTAAAATTCGAATATGCAGCTTTGAACAAAGTGCAGAACATCGATAATAATATGAGATAGCTGCATATATTAATATCCGAAGAAATGGAAAGGTTCAGTGGCAATTTTGCATACTTGTTGCTGGAAGGAAATTTTAAGGACATCAAAATCTTTGAACACGAAAGACTTCATTATTTGATCTGCGTCAAATAAGAGTGTGGCTCTATTTGACGCAGATGAAATAGAGCCATTTGATAAGCTCGGAAAAGGAGTCACTTCTAGATTAGTCTTTGTAGAAGAAAGAACCAAACCTCAAGAAATATATTGACACAACGATTGCTTGATTATTCTTATGTTTGGAGAGAAGAATAAATTTGCAGGTGTGACGTATACTTTAATTTAACCATCCTATTTAGTTCCTGTCTTTTTGTGTTAATTTTGGTTTATTTTTGTTAAGCATTTTTTAGTCGGAATGTTATCTTTCTCTCTCGCCGAATTTGTGTTGCGACAACCTGACGACAGGTCAAGAGAATGACGTGTGTGAAAATGGATGATAATGTTTTGAAATGTAATCAGTGTGAGTTGATTTGTACAGAGGCAGTTGATTTGATATATCACGAAGATTTGATTTATACGGAGAGAGATGATTTGCACGAGAGATTTGATTAGAGTCACTCACGCTGGATGTTTACGCTTCCTTATCGTATAGTCCAAATTGTTTGCCGAGCGTTAGCCAGACTTTACGATTACATTGTGTCACGAGCCCTTATTTTATTTTTTTTTAATGTTCGAAACGATAGCTGATTGATTAAGAATTGGAGTTTAAGTTGATGTTTAGTGTGCTCAAGTTTAATACCTGAACTCTGTGTATTGACGAAAGATATATGCATGCAAAGGACCAATGGAGAAATAGTGGACATACACTTGCAGAAAGTGAAAAAAGAACACCAAGAAGGAGACGTCTGATACCAACGAAATTTATACAGCATATTAACGGAATACAGAGGATAACGTGATCAAAACATTATGGCAAAATACAGCTGTATATTTGCTGGTAAACTGAAAAATAACATTTCCATGTAACATGGTTAGTACGAGGTTGAACCGCCATGAACTGCGTCACACTGTGCAATTCTGGCATGGAGTCTGTCGTACAGATGTTGCATGTAAGTTTGGGGTATTGAGTTCCAAGCATCCTCAACCTGGACGCGTAAATCGGGGATGGTCGTGGCTGGCCGTGGAGACCGGATAAGTCGTTGCCCCATAAAATCCCACACGTGCTCAATGGGGGACAAATCCGGTGAACGTGCAGGCCATGGAAGTTGCCTCACACCCTGAAGTGCATGTTGCGTTGCACGTGCCGTGTGTGGGCGTGCGTTATCTTGCTGGAAAACACCACGATGGACCGACCTTACAAATGGCACAACAACGGGATGAATTATGTTGTTGATGTAGGAGGTGCTGTTTAACGTACCAGGTAGAAACACTAGTTGTGTACGGGAGCGATAGCTGATCGCTCCCCACACCAGGAGACCAGGTGCAGGCCCTGTGTGTCGCTGGCGGATGCAAGAAGAGTGGAGACGCTCCCCCCTGTGCGTCTGCGAACACGCATACACGGCCATCGGAGGCTCCCAAGCAGAATCTGCTTTCATCGCTGAACATGACAGATCGCCATTGCGTTCTCCAGTGCAGACGTTGGCGACACCACCGCAGCCGTTCCTGACGGTGGGCTGGAGTCAGAGGTACACATGCCAGAGGCACACGTGCACGCAGTCCTGCATCCAGTAGACGGTTGCGGATTGTTCACACAGTCACCTCAGGTGTAACGGCAGCTCGGATTTGCGTCGCAGTGGATCGTCTGCTTGACAACGCCGCTCTTCTTATGTGTCGGTCGATCCAACAGGTATAAGTAAAAACAAAGAAAGTTATAGCAATCTGAATGCAGAAAGTGTCCAGAATGCCGAGCCTTGGCTTTATCAAGGACCAGCAAAACTCTGCATTTTCTCACTTCCACCAAGACCTAGTTGGAAATGGCATATATATAAGAAACACACTTTACATAATGCCACGTTGTTTTGCACATACACAGCAATTTTTTTTTCTTTCGACTCTGTTATTAAATGACATGAATCTCTGTTTCTTCGTCCCCGCAAAGAACACCTTTAGCTCATTATATTCTGAAAGATGCGTAGTTATGTGCAAACAACTGTAACGCATCTTATCCTCATTGATATAAAAATTTCATTCATTGAACTGATGTTTCTTTCACTTTCTCGTGTTAATACATGTATAGGAACTATTGCTGCGGCTGTGAAAGACCTCTAAAAGTAGCTGCTTTATCGTCTTCTAGTTTCTATGAACATTAAAACCGCGAAAATTACTTCTAAAAATTTTACTTATTTACTGCAGAAAAAAACAAAAATGGCTTTTCTTCTAATGCTTCATTCAAAGCTGCCATAAAAAAATGTCTAGCTATTTCTTTAACCAATTTCATTGAAGTTTCCGCAAAAAAAGTTGTCAAATCTTTTTATTGAGGTTAGATGCCCTCTCAGCCGTGAAGCTGCTCCTCAATAAGGGGGAGCCTCATCAAGGCAGTGCGAGAGTGGATGTCGCCAAGGGAGTGCGAGAGTGGGCTGAAATTTGTCTTCCCCACCCTACCGCCCACCTAGTTTGAGATGTGCCATTTAAATTTTTTTTAACTTAAATATAACCTGGAGTTTGCAAAGTAATAATAACACTGGTGTTCAAAAATTAAGGACGAAGAGGAGAAATTAGCATAACAGCGGAACGAGCAGGCAGAACGGACCGAAAGACCACTCAGGAGATAGACTAGGGTCCGGTAGGGTAGGGCATGCGCATATATGCAGTATGACATATGGGAGGGAGTGTCGGAAGGGTATAAAGCACACGGGCGGTGTACACTCAGCAATTCAGGGCCGCGGATGGCCAAGTGGGCAACGTTCGTGACTGCCACGGAAAGGACCTCAGGTTCGATCCCAGGCAGGTACGAACGCTCGATCCACTTAATATCCGCCGTGCTTCGGATGGGCACGTTAAGCCGTCGGACCCCGGGTAATGCCCCCCCCCCCGGTAATAAATAAGGGCGCCTTCCTCCCCCTTTCTACTTCGCTTCCGTGTCACTTTCCTATCGGGCACCCGAGCCCAAATCTCCTAGCTTCCTATTCCTAAGGGTTGTTTAAGACCTGGGGTCAGGCACTACCTTCATAAAATCCTCTGCATAGGATCAAGGATCTAGGCTCAGCAATTCAGTGAAAGCTATTGCACGGTGTACATCGGTTTGAACGCCGTCGAGTTGCTGCCACCGTGTGATATGGCCAACAGGCAATCCAGTAGACGACATCTGGATGACTTTAACCGAGGTAGGACATCTGGATGACTTTAACCGAGGTCGCGTCATTGGGAAGTTGGAAGAAGGTCGAAGTGTGACTAGTGTGGCCGAAGAGTTCGGGTTCGCTCACAGCATCGTTTCACGATCTTGGAGAGCATTTCAAACGACAGGAACAGCTGTCCGAGAGTTTAGCAGTGGTCGTCAACGAGCAACCACTGCGGCGGACGACCGGTATATTGTCCCACAGGCGAAAAGAAACAGATGGCAGACAGCGGGAGAATTCGCAAGGCACGTGCAACAGACAACTGGACTTCCGTCATCGCGTTTTACTGTGGCCAGGAGGTTGCACAAAGGTGGCCCATTTGCACAACGACCAGTACGGTGTGTGTCATTAACGCCTACTCATCGGAGACGACGGTTTCTGTGGTTCCAGGAACACAAGAACTAGACGCATCAGCAATGGGGTCGAGTTCTCTTTACGGATGAGAACCGATTTAGTCTGACGAGCTATTCTGGACGTATACACATCTGGAGAGAGCAGGGAACACGCAATCACACCTCCAACATCATCCAAATGGACCGGTTTGGAGGTGGCGGAGTTCTCGTTTGGGGCGGTATCATGCTTGGTATGCCGTACTGACTTCCACATCTTCCAAGGAGGTTCAGTCACTGGTGTCCGCTATTGTACCGCGGTTCTCCTGCCTCACGTGCGTCTGTTTAGAGGTGCTGTGGGTCCTGTGTTCCTCTTCATGGACGACAACACTACACCTCATCGTACAGTGGCTGTCGTAGAGCTGTTGGAGAGTAAAGATATTCAACGCATGGGTTGGTCCGCAAGTTCCCCGGACCTAAATCCAATCGAACACGTGTGGGACCTTCTCGGGAGACGCTTGGCAGCACGTCACCAGCCGCCAGCATGTATTCCGCAGCTGCGATTGGCGCTACAAGAGGAATCGGCCGCGATGCCTCAACAGCTCCTTGACAACCTCGTCCTCAGCATGTATAGACGTTGTAAATCCTGCAACGCAGTCAGGGGTGATCATTTCCCTTACTAAAGACCGAATTTTTCTTGGCTGCCGCCTCTCACATGGACGTTTCTGTCTTCTGTCCAGTTGTGCTCGAAGCTACCTTTTCAATAAAGTGTCTTTGTATCCTTTGCATTCCTTGTTTGGACGGTTTTGCTCACTAGTCGCATATTCTTACATCTTGGGGATCTTATGGTATGATTTGAGTCGATGTGGAGCACTTCTGCACGACGTTACATTCGGAAAACCGTCTCGTCCTTAAATTTTGCACGCCAGTGTAAGTCTTGTGCGTTTCATCATGTAGCCCTACATATTTTCTCCTCGGAAATACGTTGTTTAAGTCTCGTTAGAAAGATTATTAAAATAGCACCTGCAGTGCCGTGAAAATGCTGTTGTCTCCACTCTTCCAAATCCTTTGTTCAAGCCTTTTTTCACGTCGGGGCGAATAAAAAGGATGGATACGAATTCAGTGAGAGAGGTTATTATTAATTACTTTGCTGTTTGTTTATGCTACTAAATAGGGGATTTCCACACGTAAAATGGAGTCTGAAACTATACCATGCCGCCCCATTGGCGAAGCGCTCTTCCTGAATTATTCGTTCGAAATGGGTCAGGGCTCAAATCCCGGTGAGGCATGGATGTTGTGTTTGTTTTGCCGCAGTGGCTCTCTCTCCTTTCCTTGGAACCAGTGCCCCTAAATTAGGGACGGATGACTGCTTATAGTCCATCGAAGAGTTCCTCACGGTAGTCGTTAAACCTGCTAAAACAAAAAAATACTTTACCAGTGCTCTTAAATTTTTCCCGGGGGCAGCAGAACGGAATCGACGACTGCTTTGGTGTAGAGTAGTGCGATGTAAGGTCGCTGGTTAGAAGGAAGGGAGATATTACGTTGTTGTGGGGGGTGGGGGTTATCGATTACCGTGAGCAACTCGATTGGCTATAAACAGTCAACCGTTCCTAATTTAGAGACACAGGTTCCAGGGAAGGGAGAGAATCAAACACAACATCATGTCTCATCGGGATTCGAATGCACACGCATCTCGGACGAATGGACAGACGACAGCTCTTGGAGCTAAGCAGCGGTTAGGTGTTGTGTCTGCGTATCACGGCATTAATATTTGATTTAAGTAAGCAAAATGGACATTTCCCTTTGATTTTCCTTTGGAGGAATTGTTCAAATACAGTACTACAGTATTTTCATAAGCAAGTATTTTCATAAGCTAAAAGCTGAATTTTTGCAGGCTGGTTGAACTCATTGGGCTTAGCATTTTCACAAAAGTCCCCCCCCCTCCCCCGCTTGCTTCTACCCCCCCCCCTACACCCCCATGAAGGAGGAGAATCGGGTCTAATACTAATCCACTCGTAACTCCCGAAATAATTAGCGTACAGCGATAATTTCTTTTTAATTTATTCCTCTTGATATAATCTATAAATTTTGTTTTATTAATTTTTACTATATCTCCTGTAGTTTTGCTGCAATTTTCGAAAACCCACAAAATATCACCTTTTTTTCTCGACATTTTACCGATTAATTGCAATTACCGCTTCACAGAGCCAAAATTTCCGAAAAGGGCTCCGAATAAAAGTTGTAGCAAATTTTATAACCTTTACAACGATATATTATTTGTTTTATAGCAACATATAGTTTCGCTTACACTGTATCTAAACCATGTCTGCCTTAAGCACTTCTGTTGCCAAGAATTTGCGTCGCGGGAAGACCATGGTACTGATAGAGAGAGAGATCAGGGTCGTTGACTCACGCAATTGGTTTATATATTTGACACATAGGGATACTAAAATGCATTCCTAAAACTCTCCCACAGTCCACACATATGTCACAAAGCATATGGAATTAAGTTATCGGATAGGTAAGGAGTCCGCACGGGAGATTTGCTGAGTCAAAGAACGAAATGTAAGTTGATCGTTTTTTTGGCCTCTAAAAAGTAAAGCAAATTCTGAATACATTCCCGTACTGGTTTACTTAACTGAATAAAAATGGACAAATGCATGATTTGCCTTAACCGTCTCTGTGAGGGAGAATCAGTAGTTGTCCCCAAAGGTTTAAAAGGGATAACTGATTCTAGCCTGAAAAGAAAAGACAGTTTGCATGAAAAATGAGAGAATGTTACTTCTATTATGGTTCATCAGATTTGCCGGCGAAATTACACGCGAGAAAGTAGTATTAAGGCTTCACATGTTACAAGTATTTCTTCAGCATCAATGTTGAAGCACTATATCATTCCGAGTGCTACAGAAAATTCAGAAAAATAAAGCTGTTTAGAGCACCTGGCCGGCCACAAGATCAGAGCACTGAAACTGCTTTCTCGTTATTGTGTGACTACATTGAAAACAGATAAATGGCACTACACCCTAAATGCTTTATAAAATATCAAGAAATATCATGGCCTTTCTACACCCATTACTGATAAATATTTGAAGCAGTGACTGTTACAGCATTTCGGAGACAGGATAGTAATAACAAATATTTCTTTTTTTTTTTTTTTTTTTTGATTGAAGGTTTAACTATCACCGTGAGCAACTCAATGGGCTATAAGCAGTCGCCCGTCCCTAATTTAGGGTCCTGGTTCTAGGGAAGGGAGAGAACCAGTGCCGTAAGACAAACACAACATCCATGCCTCGCCGGGATTCGAACCCGGACCCTTATTGGACGAATGGTCATAAGCCAGCGCTTAGACCACTGCGCCACCTGGGCGGTACAAACATTTCTGGGAAGAAGAATATTGTATGTTAGACAGATGTTAGTCATAAATTGCTGACTGATCAGTGGTACAATGAGAGAAAGAAAGATAAAGTTTGAGAATGAAGAAGAGTTATTGAAGCAGCAGCAAAAATTATTAGAGAGGACATACAGAAAATGATTTACAACAGTAGCAAATATCCGAATACAAAAGCTATCAAGGAGAATTGATTAAATATTGTTCCCAAAATGCTGCAAATATTTACAGACATGGTTACATAAAAAGAAGCAGCACATCCGGGATTATTCGCAAACGAACTGTAATAAACCATGCTATAATATCTGCTGTAAGACCTAGATCATTTCTGTCAGCTGTTCAAGTCGGCATTACGTTGTATTTAAGCCGTAGATATAGTTCTAAACATTTAGTTCAATTGTTATCATCGATGGGTATGTGTTCTTCATGCTACAAAGCAGAACAATATCAAAATGCTCTAATTAGTGCAGGATTACCTTCTGTGAGTAATGAAGCCTTTATTAAGTACGTGTTTGGTAATGCAGAAGTGAACGTACGTACTTTAGATGGATTAAAGACTTTTCATTCAATGGAAGGAATTCAATACATTACACCAGCCATCTGTGTTGACAAGAAGGTTGATGTTTCACGACTGCAGTCTGGAAACATTTCTAAACCTCAGGTAAGCATACGGCATCGCGCTTATCCTGAGCAAAGGCTATTCGGCTTACAGGACAGAACAGTTCAAGACCTCAGTAACAAAAAGATGACAGATAGTACGCCAGCATCTTTAAAGACATTGTTTCTGTTAAATTGTGTGTGGCTAAGTTATTCTCCTATCCCAAGATATGCATCTTAATTTGCCAAGCCGTTTCACAGCAAAATGGGCCAAAGGCCCTCATTTTAATAGAAGTTTTGATTTCATCAGTCCAAATTCATATGAAAATCTATGGACTATTTTCTTTCCGTGAAAGACGATGCAAGTGGCTTTGTGGCTGTTTCGAAGGCTCGACCAGGCTGGAGTCAACAAGGACACAACAATTGTTCAAAAGAGTTATTTGTGTTTGTGACAGTCCTTTGAAATTGAAATCTTACTTCAGCTATGAACTAGTATCTCGTCCGCTAGCTTTTTTTGACGAAGTATCACTGCGAAAAGGTACGAAATCCTCTATAACTAAATCTTTCGTTGGTGGTATTGTTCAACAGGATAATATACCTACAGGTGCAGCTATTATAATAGTTATAATAAATGGTGGTTACCTCCTTCATTCAGTAATTTGGCCTAAACGCTCAACATTTGATCAAATTGTGCAAAATTATGTATATATATCATGTACTTTCCCATTATGGTACAAATTGCTACGTTATTTTTGGTGGATACCCTGAAACGCCAACAACAAATCTGGAAGAACAAACAAGATCTGCTGAAAGGACGTCAGCGAACATTATATTTACCAATAACATGGAGTGCACTCCAGCGCAGACTGATTTTCTATCTAATCCCCGCAACAAGAAAAGAATAATTGCAGCATTAAAAGAGAAATTCCTCTATGCTATTAATATCACGGTTCTCACGGCTAATAACGATGCTGATGTAGATATAGTTCGAACCTCTGTAGAAATGTCGAAACTAAACCCTACTGTAGTCACCGTAGGTACGGAAACAGACTTTATTGTCTTATTAATTGCGCTGTCGCTAGAAGAAACAAAATCTTTGTTATTTCTTAAACCGGGCGCTGCTGCAATCCTCCAATATTTTACAGCATTGAAAAAACTGATATCTATTTACAGCCATGTACGCAAATGCCTGTTATTCACGCATGCCGTTACAGGATGTGATACAACGTCCGCACTTTACGGACTTGGGAAACAAAAGGAAGTTAACCTAATAAAAAATTCTCAGGAGGCTCTGTCTCAAGCAACGGTTTTCAACCGTACTAATGCTTCAAAAGAAGAAATCTTCCAAATGGAGAAAGCTTCCATTTGGATTTATATGGTTTGAGGAAACGCGACAATTTAGATGATGCCAGATACTTTTATTTAAAAAACTCAATTGCGAAACTATCACTGAGATCAAACTTTGACTTGAGAAAATTTCCACCTACAGTAGCAGCAGCTCGACAGCATTCTTTGTGGGTATAATTTCAAGTTTAAATGTGGTCAGGGAACAAACTTGACCCCACCAACTGGGGTTGAAGTTAGAGGGTGGAAGACTAAAGCCAGTTACGACTACTTTACCAGGGGCACCAGATGAACTTTTATGTTTAATTTCATGCAACTGTAAGAAAGAATGTGGGATTTCCTGCAGTTTCCGAAAAGCCGAATTCTCATGTTCTCCTATGTGTGGACGTTGCAGTGGACTGCCATGCACAAATTACCTGATATGAGCGACGACACTTATCATAATTCTGCCACAACTGTGCGATATTCAGAACCACAGAACCCAATGGAAGACAAAATGTATATCATTTTAAAAGTCATAAAGTTAATCGCCACCGCTTTTGTTTGCAGCCGTTTCTTTTTTAATTACAGTTTTGTGCAATTTTAATCTCAGTTCATTTAGAAAATTTGAAAATGAAAATGTGTGTGTTTTTTTAAGTATTTTGAAATTGTAGAAACAGCAGCAGTCCATAGAACTAAATTCATACTTCATAACAAATGTATGAAGGAAAAAAAATGGCATTGTCATATTTCAATTCAGCATTGCGTTTGCACATAATAATCATTAGTCCCAACCCCTCCGGGAGGTTGGGGGTTCTGTGTGAAACATACAGGCAAGAGTCGGTTCCTTTTTTGCAGGCTGAGTTTTCCTTTCTTTTTTTTTAACCTATCGTTGAAAATTATACTCCCCGTAAAATTATTGCATGTTTTACCCGATGTTTTGTCATTTTAGGGCTACAATGCATTCGCAGTTTCGGTACAATAGAAGGCAAACTATAAAGTATATTAAGACAAATAATACATCGTTGTAAAGGTTATAAAATTTGCTACAACTTTTATTCGGACCCTTTTTCGGAAATTTTGGCTCTGTGAAGCGGTAATTGTAATTAATCGGTAAAATGTCGAGAAAAAAAAGGTGCTTTTCTGTGGATTTTCGAAAATTGGAGCAAAACTATAGGAGATATAGTAAAAATGAATAGATAATATCAAGAGGAATAAATTTTAAAAAAATTATCGCTGTACGCCAATTATTTCAGGAGTTACGAGTGGATTAGTATTAGACCCAATTCCCCTCCTTCATGGGGGTGTAGGGGGAAGCAAGCGGGGGAGGGGTGTGGACTTTTGTGAAAATGCTAAGCCCAATGAGTTCTGCCAGCCTGCAAAAATTCAGCTTTTAGCTAATTTGTTCCGGGGTCAAGTCCTTTATTTACTGGGCTACATAGCTAGAGACAAGTTGAAGGTGACATTCTACCAAGACTTGTATCTTACACCAGTGGCGTAAATTAATCAGATCCGTGTGTGTATGTGTGTGTTTCTCCAGGGGTGGAGTGGGGATCTGGTAGCCGAGAGTGAAAAGGTGCAAGTCTGGTAGCCGATAGTGGAAAGCATTAAAAATTCTTTCTTTGAGTGTTTCATAAATAAAGTTGCTATGAGACTTGCCTCGCCAAGAAGTAATACTCGCCTAACCCCGATGACTAAGTCTGGCGACATCCCTGGTTGCAGGGACTATTAGTACGCCTCTGCACTGAGGGACAAGTACATAAAGTTTTTATTACAGCGGTGCCTTTTCAGTCATTAATTTCGTTATCTTAATGGTTGAAATAACATTGCCTTAATTTACTTTCATCATTTAGGTCGGAAGTCGGATGAAAACTCCTATGTTTCCTGTGTGGGTGACAGTGGGCAATGATCAGTATGGTGTCCTATTTAATCCGAGCAAAGATCTTTTGAGAGACCACAAAGCAGAGCACATTTTCAATCTCCTTTACTACAGCAGTTCACCAGATCTCTCCGAGACAACTGTTCTTACCCTAGGTAAGTAATTTTCTTGTCACTGTGTTGACTAATTAATCCAACTGATACAAACACAGAAATAAAAAAAAAAGTATTGACTGTATAACACTGATATAACGAAAGTATCACCTTCTGTTCTTTGCGTATGAAGTTATTAACAACGTTCTCTAACTTCTTGACATTATTCGCAATTCTGATATAGCCAAGGGGATGGTCCTAGGGGTCCAGAAACCTCCCGAAATTTTTCACCCGCAGTATTTCTCTGATTGTTTTCATACATTCAGTTCAAAATACATACTTTTTACGACATAATTATATACAGTTTATCCATTGTTTTTCTCTTCAAGTTTGTACGATTAATCAGGTTAGCTTAACTCTCTCTATATATATACTCGTGGAGAACACAGTGGTTTCTGTGCAACAGGGACTGTAAAGTGTCGCCGGAACAAGTTAATTTACTGCATCACTTTCAGCTTTATTTTGGAAATCTGTGGTTCGTGCTACGGTTAAGTCAAAATATCTTACTACGGAGTGGAAAATGGGAACTGAAACAGACATCCGAAAAAATTATACCTGCCGACGTCACTAAAGCTCTTGTTGCCCGTGAACAGGAATTCTACCGAAGTAAAGTTTATTAAGAGCCTGTCAAGAGTTCTGAGTTAGCTCCCATTCTCAACGGCAAACAAACGGCACTTTTGGATGCCCAAAAGGATTATACACTGCCGGACAATTGCTAAGGACGGATGACAATAGCAACGATAGCAGCCATGAAATGGAAGGCAGGAAAATGTGGAAATTAGCATAAGTGCGGGATATAGTAAGACGTGTTGTGCGTATGCAAATTTTAGATTGCCGAACTTGTTCGTGACGTCATAGTGCTGATAAGAGATATAAAGGATTTGACGCGTATTGACCGTTGTTGTTCAAACGCAAAGTTGAAAGGGAAAGAATCAATTGACGAACTTGCAATTTTCAGTATGTCTTCCCGACATCACCTAGATGATTTTACGCGTGGCCGTATTATTGGCAAGATTGAAGAAGGGCAAAAAATAACAGATGTTGCCAGGGAGTTCGACGTCAGCCACAGTGTTGTTTTAAGGCTTTGGAAATCATTTCAAACAAATGGAGAGTGTAGCAAACGTCACGGGGGAGGTCGTGTTCGCAGTACGACACCTGCAGAAGATCGGTACATAGTGCTATCAACAAAAAGACACCGGGGCAGCACAGCTAGTGAGGTAGCAAATCAGTTTATGGCTGCTACTGGCAAGCGGGTCTCCCGAAAAACTGTCGCCAGACGTTTGCATGAAGGAGGACTATACGCCCGCCGTCCTGTTGTGTGCATCCCATTGTCCAGACGTCACCGTACCGCCCATTTGCAATGGTGACATCAACATCGCAATTGGACTGATAACGACTGGTCTGCTGTCCTCTTCTCGGATGAGAGTAGATACAGACTATCGTCTGATTGTCGACGACAACTGGTCTGGCGTGATAGTGGTACTGCATATTGTCCAGCAAACATACAGGAAAGGGACCGATATCCGACATGTAGTGTCATGGTATGGGCTGGCATCATGATCAATGGCCGTACGTCCCTCTATGTGCTTCCAACTGGGACTATGACTGGCCAACGATACATTAATGATGTTCTGCTACCTCATGTTCGCATGTTCCGTGGTGCTGTCGGTGATAGATTCATTTTCATGGACGACAACGCAACATGTCATCGAACAGTCACTGTCCAGGAGTGTCTTGAGAGCGAGGATATTCAACGCCTCGTATGGCCAGCACGTTCTCCAGATCTGAATCCCATTGAAAATGTGTGGGATGTTTTGGGGAGTAGTATTGCTGGTCGCTAATGCCCTCCAATAGACAAGGACACCCTTATCCGTGCACTGACAGAGGAATGGGATAAATTACCCCAACAGCTGCTTGATAATGTTGTGCAAAGCATGACACGACGTGTGGAATCTTGCATCGCCCTCCATGGTGGCCATATGCCGTATTGACATCTTACGCCGAAACGCCTGAGGACGGTAATTGCACTTTTTTTCACGTTTACGTATTCTGCACAAAATGGCCTGTTTGTTCCTTGAACAGGTTCCAAAGCCTTCTGGATTTCAGAGCACAATAAATTGTCTTTCTTGTAATGTCCTGGCATTCTGACATTATTTTATTTCACTTGGCATCCAACCACACTTACTTTTTTATGCGCTATATAGCCGTTTATGATCCGTCCTTAGCAATTGTCCAGCAGTGTATATGTGTTAAAGAACAATACTGGATAGCAATGCCTGAATGATCTTACTCTCCTTTCAGTGCATTCAAATGTTCATCTTACTGCAGACAAAGTCTTAGATGTAATGTCTCTCCACTCAAGGTATCTAGCTTTCCTTCTCCAATAAAATACTTGTATGGAGATGAAAAACTTCCAAATAATAATTACACAATAAAACATGAAATACTCGTACATACATGTTATGGGATACAGAACAAACCTATAGAACATCAGTTACTTCTGGTAAGTTCAACATCGCGCGCGCATACGTCTACTGAATACATATACTGTATATATATACACAGTCGAATCACATTATTGTGACCACCTCCTACTCTTGACGTCAACAGTGTGTAGCCAATGAAAGAAGGCACGTGTCGTGAGCTGGCTTGGAGGGTACATAGGTGTGTTGTAGGCATTTTGAAAACAAATCACTCGTTGCTGTCATGGATAAAAGGAGCGATTTATCAGATTTGCAAAAAGGGATGATTATCGGCTTTCGGACCCAGGATGGCAGTATTTCTGAAACAGCGCGGTTTGTGAACTGTTCGCGTGCTGCTGTGGTTAAAGTGCATCATGATTGGAGAAATGGCACCATTGCGAATAATCAACGTAGAAACTGCGGAGCACCACGTGCAATTGATGTGAGAGGTGAATGTCGGCTGCGAAGGTGTGTGATGGCCGATCGACAAGCTACAGTGGAGCAACTCACTAGCCGAATGAACCAGGAGGCTACCGGAAGTGTGTATAAAACGACAGTTCAGCGAACCCTGCTGCGTATGGGGGGGGGGGGGCTCCGATACAAACGGATGATCACTGCACCTCTGCTAACGAAGATGCATCGGCAGAAAAGGCTTTCATTTGCACGGCAGTATTGGAATTGGACCTCCGCTCATTGGATAAAGGATTGCCTTCTCCGATGAGTCACATTTCCTGCTTCATCGAACGGATGAACGTTGACGTATAAGGCGAGAAACATCGGAGAACAAACACTCCTCAATCATTGCTGGAAAAACACAAGCTGTTGGGAGCAGCGTTATGGTCTGAGGAATGTTTTCGTAGCATTCCCTGGGTCCACTCATACCTGGGGAAGTCAATATGGACAGAATTCGTTATGAATCCATCCTTGCATACCACGTACACCCATACATGCTGATTGTCTTCCCTGGGGCGGATGGGATCTTTCAGCAAAAGAATGCAACGTGTCACACAGCTAGAAATGCCCGAGAGTGGTTGGAAGAGCACGATGAAGACTTCAAAGTACTTCCCTGGCCCCCTAATTCCCCAGACTTAACCAAATTGGGCATCTGTGGGACCTCCTCGATCGTGTTGTTCGCTGTATGGATCGTTCACCACGCATTACGCACCCTCCAGCAGCTGTCAGATGCACTGCAGTCCTCATGGCTACACCTTCCAGCACCTAATTGGGTCACTCCCAGCCCGTCTAGCTGCTGTCCGCGCTGCACATGGCGGTTACTTTGGATATTAGCCGGTGATCACAATAATGTGACTCGACTGTGTGTGTGTGTGTGTGTGTGTGTGTGTGTGTGTGTGTGTGTGTGTGTGTGTGTGTACAGTAGAATTCCATTTATAAGTTTCTGGTAGGTCCAAAAATTCTGAATTGCCCTTAAAATGTTAAATTTTATCAATTGTACGTAAATCGAATTAATTTTCTTTTCATTTATACGTTAAATTGTGATGTCTTGGTTAAAATATTAGAAACTTAAACCACCCGAACTCCGTTTACCAAATTATTTTCCTATCCTTCTCCTTCACTGCAAATTGCATTTTCAATATTCACTCCTCCAACCCCCTCAGTCTTTAGTTCTCCCTACATCCCTTCATCTACCTGCTTTATGACTCATTCTGAGGAATGTCTGCTCCTGAGCTACCATTGGTCAGTTCAGTTGGCACCTCCAGTAGACACTCACTCTTCTTGAAGTTATCATAATGGGTTCTTTTCTTGTGACCATCTTTTGCATTCGCTTTCCAGAAGAATCTGCAGTCCAAGAAGATATCGATTCGCGATCTGATTGGAATGCTATAATTAAAGATGAAGATTTGATTAGCTCCCAAAATTACGTCAGCTGCGACGCGGATTTGGTGACGTCATCATTTATGATTCTAAATGAAATGATTGAGAACAAAAAGTGCAATGGAAACGTCACGTTTCCATTGAAACGATGTTTCCCAGTTAAGCTAATCAACACCCGTATTTAGCGATGCTCTGAAATCGTTCGGCGTCGTTAAGGACATAAGCAGCTCGACATTCCCCTGAAATGGAAGAAAGAGTTACCTACAGAGAGTGAGTCGAAGGTTTTGCAATATTTGCATAAACGCATGTGCTGCGGCAGGTATGTCACGGTTTAAACTAGTTCAAGTCGAGCACTGCAGTCACTCGAAAGGAATATAAAGTGGTAGTCGTTGCTGTGAACAGCATTGAATGTCGTCATTCTGTCTGTGGTTGGGACGCCTAAAAGATGAACAGCCACGACCGGCTAATTAGGGAACTTTTGCTTTACGAGTTTGAACTCGGTCATAACTCTGCACAAGCAACACTAAACATTTGTCATGCGAAAGAGGAAGGTTCCGTGAACCACAGCACCGCAACCAGAAGATGGTTCAAGAAATTTCGCTCAGGTGACAGAAACCTTGACGATCAGCCAAGGTCAAGTAGGCAGCGAACCGTGGATTCGGAGGCCGTGCGCCAGGCCGTAAGGGCAAATCCGACAACCAGCACTCGGAGATTATCAGGCGAGTTGGGTATATGACAGACCACGATGGTTCGTCACCTTCAGGACCTCGGCACGGTCTACAGGAGTTGCCACATTGTCCCTCACGAACTGACGCCAGCTGAAGAAAACTGCCGAGTGGAAGTGTGCACGAAACTCCAAGAAAACCCACGCGATGTACGTTTCATCAAGAGAATTGTTACGTGCGATGAAAAGTGGGTCTATTTCCATAATCCTAACACTCAACGGCAGTGGTTGAGCCCGGGACAACTTTCTTAACCTGCTGCCAAACGTGGGCGCTTCGAGCACAAGGTCATGCTCTGCGTCTGGTGGAATTTCGAGGGGATAATCCATTACGAATCTGTTCCAGACGGTCGGACCATCGACGCGAACCTCTACTCTGCACATCTGGAGCGGATGTATCCCGTTTTGGAGGAGAAGTACCCGGCACTGATGAACAGAAAACGCGCTCTGCTACAGTAGCACAGCGCTCCGCCTCATACCGCGCGAACGATCCGAACAAAACTTCAGGAACTTGAGAGCATCAAACTGATGCCACACCCAGCATGTAGTCCTAACCTTGCTCCGTCGGATTATTACTTGTTCCGGTCCATGGCCCACTTCCTTCGCGTGCGGTACTTCAACAACCAGGAGGAGGTGGCAGTTGGGGTGAAGGAGTTCTTCGCCTCGGACAAGAAACTGGAGCCGCCGCGGAATCGAAGAAGTGTCAGACAGATGGCTAAAGACGGCGCAACACGATGGCTTATACTTTGAATGCTAGTGAGCTTTCGTCGTAAAGGTACGTATGAAGACATAAAGTGGTACGTATGAGTTGTTGGTTCGAAAGATTTCGAGCGGGAAATTTTGACCTGTCAGACCATCCCAAGGCCGGAAAACCCGCAACAGTGGTTATAGACATGCTGAAGACTTTTTGGCCACGCGGGAATTGGCCGACCAGCTGGAGACTACACACACGAGCATTATCACGCACCTGCGTCAACTTTGGAAGGTGTACAAGAGGGAAGTTTTGGTACCCTATCAACTCATAGTTGAGTAAAAAGCAAATCGCACGAGTGAATGCGTTTCCGTGCTTTCACGTGACCAAGTGGAACAGTTCTTGGACCGCATTGTGACAGGTGACCAGAGATGGGTCCTGTATGACAATGTCAGCTCTCGGAAACAGGGGTCAGACCCCAAACCCATGCCAACCCCCAAAGCCGGTTTACATCCACGTAAGGTCATGCTGTCTGTTTCGTGGGATATGCTGAGTGTCATGTATTTTGAGCTGCTGCCGGACAACACCACTATCATCGCTGATGGGTACTGCAGTCAGCTCGACGATCTGCACTCATAGTTCACGTCGAAACAACCAGCACTGCTGAACCTCAAGGGCGTCCTCCAACAGCAGGATGGAGCTAGACCTCACACAGCACGAGTGACCGGCCACGAGATCAGGGACCTGGGATAAGAGCTGCTGACGCGTCCAGCCTATTACCCGGATATTGCCCCAAGCGACTACCACCTTTTCCGGTCGTTGCAGTATTTCCTAGACGGACAGCGGTTCACCAACCGGGACGATGTTGAACGCGCACTTATTCACTTCTTTGCGTCCAAGGCGCCATAATTCCACAGGGACGGTATCCCAAAGCTGCCTAGATGGTAGGAGCATGTTATGGCAAAAGATGGCGACTACATTTCGTACTTGTATATACGGTAATTAGTACTTTTCTGTTGCCTTTTACATTACTTTCTTTCCAACCCAATATATTGCTACACCGTAAAAACATCATTGCTACTACTATTGCCTCAGTCCACGTCCTGTGGGCATCACGTAACTCTGTTCACAGCAGTTATTGCTCTGACATGTGAGAAAATAAGCCCTTTTTTGCCGCTGGTCGGATTCGTACCCACGTGTCCTCGCTTCGGAACCACTTATTCTCCCGACTGAACTATGCTGACCTTGGCTTATCGCTGCAACTTGCCGCTGCAGGTCGTGGCTAACGATGGCTTCTACTCTTGAGCCACCCCAGTGATGCGTCACGTATTCCCCCCCCCACCCCCTGCCTTTGAGAAAGGGTTGGGACTTAAGCGTAGGTTTCCGGGTCAGCTGGCAAACCGTGCTTGAAGGAGCTTACTATCGAAGATGGAATGATGATAAATTCCAGACGATGTGTAAAAGAAGTATCGCACATTATTATCGAACCTCACGTCCAGCAGATTAATTTTTACGTTCGGGCGCCAATGTCAGAATAAGCCCATTTGCCGGTGGTGTAATTCGAATCCACGTCTCCTCGCCAGTTATTCTTCCTACTGGACTACACTGACTTTGGCTTATCGCTGCAACTTGCTACTTTAATTATTGCGTTACCTCAGTGGTACGTCACACATGCAACATTCTCAGAGAACCAAAAAAGTCACAAACCATTGCAAATACCGTTCAAAAGTTTTCCATACATATTCGAACATTATTGAATTGTGTTTGCTTTCTGCTTAGTAGTAAGGACAATGTTTTTCTGTTTCAGATACCCGCTCTGGCAAAGAACATAAAGATGAAGAACTCAAAAAGCACGTTTTAGAAAAGCTAATTTTATCAAAGTAAGTGATGGTGTTTATATTGCGCAGAAACATTAATAGCTTATTCATAAAGACTTTGTTTCCTAATTAAATACTTCGCTCTCTTGTATAGCAAATTTCCTTTGTCAATTCATTTTATTTTTTTCTTTCAATTTGTCTATTTCATGTTTTTTAGCTTTTAATGAATAACTTTTTTGACAGAAGTGCAGATTTTATCGAAAGGTTGGAAAGGACGTCTACCGTTCTGAAGCATTTAATTCCACTGATGCTTTAATAGCAAAAACGATATTTTAAAGAGAACCTATTTTTTGTCACTCTTTCCCTTCCTGCAGCTTAATGTACTACACCAGCTGTAATTTCTTTCTCTCTTTTGGGGGAGGGGGTGTAAAGCATACCACCCATTGTGTTGCGCATTAAACACAAAACAACAGAGTGCAAATTGCACCAATCATATTGGATACAATAACAGGGTATTATTGTGTTTCATGCACCACGAAACAATGTGGTGGCCACCCCGGTGGCGCAGTGGTATAAGCTATGACTTCTGATCATTTGTCCGCGATAGGTCTGGGTTCGAATCCCGGTGAGGCATGGATGTTGTGTTTGTCTTGTGGCGCTGGTTCTCTACCTTCCCTGGACAAGTGGCCCGGAATTAGGAACGGGCGACTGCTTATAGCCCACTGAGTTGGTCACGGTGATCGTTAAACCCCCAATAAAGAAAAAATGTGGTGTTAATAATCTAAAGCAACTTATGGGAATTTACTAGGAATTTTTTTCCATTTATAGCAAATTTTCGGAGAAAACTCTTCTCCTTCTTCAGGCTCTCTTAAATGGAAAAAAATTCCTAGTAAATTCCCATAAGTTGCTTTAGATTATTAATTCAATTAAACTAGGAAGCCATTTCTCAATATGAGCTTTATTCAAAGAATGTGGTGTGTTCAGAGCCTAACCACTAACCATTTAAGCGGCCGATGTACCTGAACCAAATGGTATCCCAAGTTTTCCGCGCTCCCCAAACAAAAATTCTCACATAGCCAGGGAGGGTCTATAGCCTAGGGGCCCACCATGCCCAAGAGCCCAGAAGACATGCCTGGGCAAACAATAAACTGATAGGTAGAGAGAGAGGTTTGTAAAACAGTTTTAGTTTTGTCTCGAACGATTTCTACTTGGTCAGAAACAGGAGCTGGTAGACAAACAGATTTCAAGGCAATGACTTACAAAGGGTAACGGTTTCATGTCGCTGTGTGCAGCGGGTCCGAGAAACAGTTTCAGCTTTTTCCTTACTATCCACTCACACCTCCCAATTTGCACTTGGAACCGTTAATGCTCGAAATCCCTTGTGGCTTCACATCGCATAATGAAAAAGATGCACCAAGCAAAACATACAGTGGTAAACCATAAAAAAAAATTAAGACAAAGTACAGGAATCTTAATATTTTAACTCATGTTCGTATGAGGACAATAGAAAATACAATGAGTTAGTATGAGAACTCTGCAGATAATTTATTAGTTTGAAGAATGCACTACGTATTAATAATTAATCAGAAGCATATTGCTAAAGTTTCGTGTTTTAACGGATTTCATAATGATTCCCCGAAATAATTCCTTGAAGGCCCACTGAGATGTTCTAGCTTTGGGGACAACTCAAATGTCTTACCCTAGGGGCCCACTAAAACCTTAATCCGGCATTGCACATAGCGGTCGGGTTTTAGGATAGTTATGACAAGACAACTTACCCCGTCTCATCTCGGAACAACCAACCATCATAAACTTCTCACTTGTGATAAGCGCTCTATTTATTCTCTGCTGCATAAAGCATAACCCAAGACATGATGGAGACATCATGCCACTGGGTAGAAACAAATAACTCAAAGCTCATCTCAATATACGTATATTTCTAAGGTTTGTCCCCATTGTTTTATACCTTTTAGCAGGCAATCAGTCAGAAATGAATACCATTAACCAGTCCCCTAAATCACCACTTTGAATAACAAAGCTAAGATGAAAGCAACGCTTTCTGATGCTTAAGTTTATTCCTACATATTCATTCGAGCTGATTTTAGCCCATTTTGCAAACCCCGAATTAATTCGTTCCAGCCGGTTAAAGGGTTCATTCAAGGCCACAGTACAAACACGTGATTATGATATACATATTTTATTAGTATGCAACAAATTAAATTTAATCAATTAGAACAAGTAATCAATTGAACTGTTTCCCTCTAAGCTGCGTGTGTGTGAGCGGCAGCCAACAATTGTAAATCATTCTGCGCATGATGGGGGGGGGGATGAAGCTTAGCTGTAGAACATCAGTTTAGAAAAATCTTCCGCAGCAAAAAAGCACAGAAAAACTTCAAAATTCCCCAGAAAAAACTATCGAGAACCTCTGCAATAAATAGCAATCGCCATTTATGCAGAGGTTCTCTCCCCCTCCCACACATAGCATAAAGCATAGCTTTTGCACAACAGAAATTTTAACTGCGTACAGGCTGTAAAATTTAGAAGAAATGTTGATACTTATGGAAAACGAAGGACGATCTACTGCAGGAGTGGCCAAACCGTGGTGCATGCGCCAAACGTGGTGCATTGGATGATTATAAGTGGCGCATTGCATCCTTGCGCCTACTTATTCTTTTGAAGTAGGCGCCATAACTGAATTTATCCATCTTCATATTTTCAACACCTGAGTGCTCTCAGTTCAATTCATACAGCCTTCTTACTCATCAGTTCAGCCGATTTTTTTGACAGTTTACAATTGAAGGATGTGAACAGTGTGTGTGTGTATAAGAGAGAGAGAGAAACTGCGTGAGTGAGATGTGGTGCAATTGAAAACGGTGCGATTCACCCAATAAAACGCTCTCGCAAAAACTCCTGCTTCAAACTCCACGCCGTGCCGTGGGTGACTGACCTTGGCAGGTCGCCACTAAACATCGCTAAGAAACATTACTTCAAAGCGCTTTTTCCCACGAGTGCTGCGCCTTCTGGCAGAAGAAACTGAGTGAGCCATCGTGGCGTGGAGTTTGAAGCAGGGTTTTTGCGAGAGCGTTTTATTGAGTGTACTAGCGTGGTTTTTGTATTGAGAGTGATTGAAAGACAGATTCAAGAATAAATATATATGACGTTTGTCGAAGAAGAGCGCCACTACCCACTACTGTTTCTTAACGCGAACATAGAATTCAAATCCCACATAATTGATATTCTGTGACTGTGTGATACGACGTACGCACTTGTGATCTATTTGTTCTTTTTCAACATTTAGATTTTTAGAGTTTTGTACTTTTATTTTTTATTTTTTTAAATACTTTTTATCCATCACAGAGCAAAAGAAAATGAGCAAAAGAAGCGCAGAAAGTGATAGTAAGCGTGAATTTAACGAACAGTGGGAAATGAGTTGTTATTTATAGCAAGTCCATCAGGAAAACCGTTTTGCATTGTTTGAGAAAGTACTCTTTCACATAATACAAGACATGATCTTAATAGACGCTATAAAACACAGCATCAGACTAACATAGAAGAAAAAATGAAGCTTGTTTTTGGGTCTGAGTTACGAAAAGAATAAGTGACTAAGAAAAAGGAAGAAATCCGAGGAAGACAAAATATATTTGCTAAAGTAAGTTGTGAAGACTTGGCGATGACAGAAGCTTCATATGAAATTGCTTTAGCATTGGCGAAAAAAAGAAACCTTTTTCTGACGGGGAAGAAATTGTGAAGCCTTGTCTCCAAATAGTTGCACGCCATCTTGGTAATAAAGGTATTGAAAGGAAAGCAGACGAAATTGCTATATCAAGGCAGACAGTTACGAGACGTATCAAGGAACTCTCTCAGGATGTATCTCAGCAACTGGAAGACCTTGTCCATTCTTGTACTTTCTGTTCTCTAGCTTTGGATGAATCAAGGGACACATGTGATGTTGCCCAGTTAACCATTTTTATAAGAGGAATTAATGATAATTTTCATGTTTTTGAAGAGCTTGCCAGTCTGGAGTCATTGCATGGTAAAACGAGAGGATCAGACATATTTGAAAAAGTAAAATCATGCCTAGAAAATCTAAAATTAGATTATAGAAAACTCATCAGTGTGTGTACGGACGGAGCGCCGTCAATGATAAGTAAAGTCAATGGCACTACAACTTTGCTTGAAAATTTTTTAAACCGTCCTGTATTTAAATATCACTGCATATACACCAAGAGCAACTGTGTGGGGAAACTTTAAATATGCAGCATGTTATGCTACCGGTTGTGAAATGTGTGAATAGAATTAGAGCGAAAGCATTACACAGACGAGAATTCAGAGAATACTCTCAATTGTTAGATTTGGAATATGGGGAACTTGTCCTTCATTGTGAGGTACGCTGGCTTTCTAAAGGACAGGTTCTGAGTAGATTTTGGAAATTGAAAAATGCTGTTTCTAATTTTTTAGAACAGGAAAATGAACTACCTGATGAAAGAACCCTATTATTGGACAACAACTGGCTATTTGATTTAGCATGTTTAGTTGACGTTACTAGCCATCTCAATTATCTAAATTTAAAACTACAAGGCAAGAATAAATTATTTCCTAGCTTAGTCAACAGCATCAGTTCATTTAAAATGAAATTAAAACTGTTCATCTCTCAGTTAGAAAATGAGGATTTGACTCAATTTCCACACTTGAAAGAGCAGAGTGAATGTGCTGCGGATAACAGCAATTTGACCAAATATATTGAAAAAATCAAGATATTGCAAGGGTCATTTGAAAGTCGTTTTCATGATTTTGCTAAAGAAGAAAACTGCATACTCGCATTTATAAACCCATTTTCACTTAGTGAACAAAACGTAATGCAGATGCCTAGTAACATACAAATGGAAGTGATTGATTTAAAAACAAATTCATTACGTATTAAAAATGAAATTTGATGAGCTTTTTCCGGATCAAAATGATTCTGACATAATTAATTTCTGGCGTTCATTACCCTGTGAACATTTCCCAGAGCTAAGAAAATTTGCAAAAAGTTATATATGTCGCTTTGGAACGACATACAGATGTGAACAAGCATTTTCGTCCATGAACTTGATTAAAAGCAAAACAAGGTCGCGAATAACTGATTCAAATTTGAAGAATTCTCTGCTGCTCTCAGTAACAAATTTAACACCAAACATTGAAAGACTAGCGAAATCCAAACACGCTCAAAAGTTTCATTAATGGTAAGTAATGACAGCTGTAATAGATATTGTTTTACATACAATAATTAAATCATTTTAAAATGTCGATTATGTCTGTAAACAAAAGAGATCATTTCTGACAATTGTAGATTGGTGCTCCCATAAACGTGTCTTTTGAACTGGTGTAAATTAATTAATTAATTTAATTGCGTGATTGAGTTATTCCTTTTCCTCCCCTAAGCGAAGAATGTCCTACCCCTATCCCTATTTTTCACCCCCAAACTTGAGTTGTATGGCGCATCTGAACTCATACTTGAAAAAATTGGCGCATGGTATGTAAAGGGTTGGCCAGCACTGATCTACTGGATCCTTGCCAAACAATCTGGGCATCACTGAAACGCCGCCCCTATGGGCGTAGTAGTCTAAGCGTTGGCGAATGACCGTTCGTCTGAGACAGTGGCGGCCCCAAGTACGGGCATACCGGGCCAGCGCCCAGAGGGGCCCCGCACCGCTGCCAATGAATTAGTAGTTATTGCCTGGCGAATTTAAATAAATGGTGAAAAGCAAGACAGGCGATGGTTGATTTATTCTGAATCAAAAGATGCGATTGCGAAGGGCCCCGTGAAGAGTCATCGTCCGGGGCCTCGCAAGGGCTAGGGCCGCTACTGGTCTGAGAGAGTCCTTACTCTCTCCTTTCCATGAACCAGTGGCCCTAAATTAGGGTCAGACGAATTTAGAGCAGCTCACGGTGATCATCAAAACCTGTCGAAAGAAATTCACTGAAAAAAGGCCCACAACAAAGTATCCCACTGAAGATATCCCAAGTCTCGAAAATATGCAAAGATGCCATCAGCTTTCCTACATACATCATCATCATCATCATCATCATTGTCAACCATTATTAATCCACTGCTGGACGAAGGTCTCCCCAAGTTTCCTCCACAACGGTCTGTCTTGTGCCAGTCTCCTCCATGTCACTCCCGCATACTTTCGAATTTCATCCACTCATCTTCCATGTGGTCTTCTTCTGGGTCTTTTCCTGTCCCTTGGAATCCAATCTAAAATTTCGGCTGTCCATCGATGGTCTGTTCTTCTGGCAGTATGTCCAGCCCATTGCCATTTCAGGGATTTAATTCTGATCATGATGTCTTCCACTCTTGTCATTTTTCGGATCCACGTGTTCCTCTTCTTATCTCTCCTGGTTACACCAAGCATGCACCTCTCCATGCTGCTTTGAGTTGTCTGCAGCCTTTGTATGTCTCTTTTAGCTAAGGTCCACGTCTCTGCACCATACGTAAGCACTGGAAGGATGCATTGATCAAACACTTTTCTTTTAAGACATAATGGCATATTGCTCTTGAAAATTATGCTGTTTCTTCCAAAAGCTCTCCAGGCAAGTTTTGTACGCCGATTAATTTCTTCACCAATGTGACCCTCACTTGATATCTGCTGTCCAAGATAAACGTACGTGTCTGTTATCTCCAGCTTTTCTCCATCAATCGATAAATCTTCATTTCTTGTGAAAGCATTGTACATGACTTTTGTCTTCTGAAAGTTCATTTTTAATCCCACTTCTTTACTCTTGTCAGCAAGTTTCTGGATCATACTCTGTAGCTCTGATGGGGTAGTTGCAAAAATGACTATGTCATCAGCAAAACGAAGGTGGGTTAGATAATCTCCATTAATCTTTATCCCTTTGTTTTCCCAGTTCAGTGATTGAAAGACATTTTCCAATGTGGCATTAAAGAGCTTCGGAGATATGGTGTCACCTTGTCTCACTCCTTTTCCAATTTTTATGTGTGTTGTATTTTCAAACAGCCGAATCTTTGCACTTGCATTTTCATAGATGTTATTAATAATATTAATGTATGCATCTTCAATACCGCAGGATTTCAGAGCCATTGCAACTCCTGATGGTTTCACCGAATCAAAGGCTTTTTCATAATCGTTAAAAGCCATGCACAATGGAAGCTCATATTCCCTCGCTCTTTCAATTAGTTCTCTCAGTACGTGGATATGATCTATTGTGCTGTAGCCACTCCTGAATCCAGCTTGTTCTCTCGGTTGAGCCATGTCCAGTGTCACCTTCAAGCGGTGTGAAAGAACTTTAGTGAAGATTTTATAAACCACTGATAGGAGGCTGATAGGTCTGTAGTTCCTGAGATCCTCAATGTCACCTTTTTTATGTAGCAAGATCATTGTAGCGTTGTTCCAATCCTCAGGAATTTTCCCTTCATTAAGGCATCGAGTGAAAATTTGGGCGAGTACTGTTTCGATTTCTCCACTTGCTTCTTGTATGATGTCTACAGTAATTCCATCTTCTCCTGGAGCTTTTCCCCGCTTCATGTTCTTGATTGCATGTGCAACTTCTGCTGGAAGGACTGGAAGAACTCTGGTACCTTTCATGATGTCTGGAGTACATGTATCATCCCTTTCATATAATTTGGAGTAGAAATTTTTCACTCTTGTCAAAATTTCGCCTCTATTTCTTGTTACAGAACCATCTTCTTTTCTCAGTGCCATAATCTGTTTTTTCCCCTTACTGAGATGTCCCTTTGCTATCTTTAGGCTTTGGTTGTTTTCAATTGCTTTCCTTACTAGTTCACAGTTGAATTTCCTTACGTCTTCAGTGATACTTTTTCGTACCGTCTTGCATAGCTCTATATATTCCACTTTGGAAGTCACATCTTCTTTAGTTGTCCTCATCTCTCTTCTTTTTTGCATCAACATTTTCGTTTTTCCTGATAATTTGTTTACATGCAATTTGTTCTTAGACCCAGCTAATTTTGTTGCTGTTTCCATAAGAGCTTTGGTTACTTTTCTGTTAACTTCAGAAATATCCACTTCTTCCGATGTTAGGCCTTCTAAAGCAGAGAATCTGTTCTTCAGTTCCAATTTGAAGGTATTATGGTGTTTTTTAAGGTTGGTTATGTCAATACATTTTGTTTGTCTTATGAGCTTGCTACGTTCGAGTTTAGTGTTGAGGTGCATCTTACATCTCACCAATCTATGGTCACTGCCTGTGTTGAACTTGTTTAGCACACTGCAGTCTTCTATGACGAATTTTTTGTTACACATAATAAAATCAATTTCACTTGTCGTCCCATTTGGATGTCTCCATGTCCATTTCCTGTGTGGCTTTTTCTTGAAAAAGGAGTTCAAGATGAAAAACCCTTCTGCCTCTGCAAACTCTACGAGAGTATTTCCACGCTGGTTTCTGTTGCCGTGACCGAATTTACCTACTGAAGTTTCATTCTGTTGCCGTTGCCCTATTTTTGCATTGAAATCTCCCATAATTATCTTCAAGTGCTGCTTACCTTTATTATTTAGATCACGAATTTCCTCATAAAATTCTTCAATTTCTTCTTCAGCATGACTTGTAGTGGGTGCATAAGTTTGAATAATCTGAGCCTGGTATCTTCTCGAGAGTTGGATAACGAGTCGTGCAGCTCTGTCAGAGGAACTTTCAACTTCTACCACTTTATCCTTCAGTTTCTTGTTTATTATAAATCCAACACCACTAGTTCTGCCAGTATCTGTCCCACGATAGTAGAAGAGATGTCCACTTTTCAGTTCAATGAGATCTTCTCCTTTTCTCCTTACCTCACTTAGCCCGACGATGTCCCACTTGATCCTTTGTAGTTCCTCTTCCAATTCAAGAAGCCTTGAATCAGAAGATAGGGAGCGTCCGTTGTACGTAGCTAAGGTCAGCATCAGATGGCAGCCTAGTCCGGTCCTCCGGGGATTCTTAGCACCCTCTGCCTTCATGTCGCACTGGCCGCTGCCTTGGCCAGGTACATTCCAGCTGCCGGAGACTGAGGGCCAAGATTTAAGTTGTGGAGTCATTTTGGAGGGGTATAGCCATAACTCACCACGCTGGCCAAGCGGGTTGGTGAGTGTGGGATAGCATTTCCTCTAATCCCGATGGTATAGTTATACCGCTATTGGCGGTCGTCAGAGCCCCTTTAGTGGGAACAGGATGTACCACGAGAAGGCGGGGTTGACATTTGTCAAGGAGAGGCTGTGATGTTACGCATCACCTGACCTTACATCCCACATACATAATATAAGTTAATATATACACAGAACGATCACAGAATTATGACCAACCCTATCAAAAGGCGATGCGGCCTGTAATTTCCGAAAACGCGTCATTAGTCGACCGAAGTAGCATATACATGGTGTGAATGGAGCAGTAGGTAGTAAAATTTGGAGCGGGGTGGGTAAACGGAAAAATTTATCTGGCTTTGAGAAAGGAAAGGATGTGGGAGCTCGGAGAGCAGGTACCACAATTTCCCAAACGGCTGAATTGGTGGGTTGTTCGCGAGCTGCTGTAGTTAGTATTTCAGGACTGTCATGAAATGGCCAAAAAACGACCCGGAGGCCAAACTACACAGGACAGCGAAAGGTTGATGTGAGAGGTGAGCGCCGGGTGAGACGACTTATACAGACCAAAAGACGCAGCACTGTTCAACAGTTGAGTACCCGACACAACAGAAGTCAACCCGAAACAGTGTCTGCCACGACCATACATCGCACGTATGGGCAGTAACAGCAGACGACATCCTCTCCTAACCACGGTTCATTAGAGCAAAGTACTCGCCTGGTGCAAAGATCATGCAAGTTGGATATCGGATGACTGGAAAAAAGTGTGCTGATCTGACGAGTCACATTTTTTACTTCCACTCCGTGGATGGTCGTGTACGTATTTGGTGCAAATAACGGGAGGCCCTCAATCCAACCTGCATGGCTTCCACAGTGCAAGCCGGTGCAGGCGGTTGTATGGTGTAGGGCATGTTCACCTGACAGGAGCTTGGACTCCTAGTGCATGTGAAACAACGTGTGACTGGCGCGCGCTATCGTGAATTACTTGCCGACTCTATACACTTAGCAATGTTTCACTTTTTCTAGAACGGCGACGTAATATTCCAAGATGGCAAATCACCGAGCCACAGGTCCAATGTTGTGCAAGAATGGTTTGAGAAACACAGTTCAGACTTCCAGCATATCAATTCCATATAACACTTGTGGGACACTATGGAACAGCATATCAGGCGTCTGGATACCCCAATCACCTCCATACCTGCACTGAAGGCAGCATTACACGCAGATTGGTTGGCCATACCTCCCAACTACTTCCGGCATCTTATTGAATCAATGCCACGTCGGATGGCTGCTGTACTGAGGGAGAAAGGAGCACTTACGAAGTATTAGGTAGGTGGTCATAATTCAGCGATCACTCAGTGTATATACGTATAATAATACTCTTCTCCGGATTTAATAAGAGTGATGTAACTTAAGAGGTTTAGGGATGTGGATCATACTTAGTGCCTGATAATTCCTTTTACATGCCTTTACAATACCTGCATTTGTTAATAAAATTTAGCAAAGAAAAAAGGTAGTCTTAACACATAGCAAGCGATCAAAAACTTGTGTGTAAGAATCCTAAACTCCTGTGTGTTTAAGAAATTTGAAAATATGCGCAATTACCATACTCTACAGAACTGCTGGAAATACGTATACCATATTAAGACACTTGTAACGAAGTTACAAGCACTTCTTTGCTATACATTCTGTGTTACTCAAGTGAGTTATCACAGGTAAAACTAATTTGCAGTGGCAACATCAGAATTTTATTTTCGGGTGAGGCGACGGTATAAAAATATTACTTTGCAAACATTATTGACTGAAAACTTTTATAGAACTTTAAACTTTTCCAAAAAGTTGGGGTTTTCTTTTTCAAAAAGGAAATTTAATGAATTGGCCTCTTTTCTTAAAAGAAGACATCTTTTGCATTTATTCCCAAAGAAAAACTTAGTTCCATGGGTAATTACACTATTTTACAAAAATTTCACAGTACATTACCGCGTTTTTTAGTTTCATCTACTTTTTTGTGGGCCGACCATGGCTCATAGATGCAAGAGGTAGGCGAAGGCAATTCCGTATGGTATGATCCAACAGAAGGGATACTGTGGCGCAAATCAACGGGCCGCCCCGGTAGCGCAGTGGTCTAAGCGATGGCCTCTGATCATTCGTCCGAACGGGGCCCGGGTTCGAATCCCGGTGAGGCATGGATGTTGTGTTTGTCTTACGGCACTGGCTCTCTCCCTTCCGTGGAACCAGTGACCCTAAATCAGGGACGGGCGACTGCTTATAGCCCATTGAGTTGCTCACGGTGGTCGTTAAACCTCTAATCAAAAAAAAAAAATCAACGGTAATTTGAATGCTGGTGACGGCAGCAATGTGTCACAACACATTGAGCCCTGCTGAAAATGGAGCTGCGTAAGCGCAGACCGCCCCGAGTAACCATGCTAACTTCGGTATGAGCTCAAAATATTTGTACAATGTGTACGGGTACATCAAAACTTGAATGATTGGTAGGTCGTCTGGTCCGATGAATTTCGTTTCCTGTTGCACTACGTGACGGCCGGGTACGTCTGCGTCATTTACCCCGGGGAAGTGCTGGCACCAGGATGCACCGTAGGATGAAAACAAGCCGGCAGAGGAAGTGTAATGCTTTAGGCAATGTTTTGCTTGGAAACCCTGGGTTCAGTCAGTCATGTGCAGGAAACTATGATGCCTAAAGATCATTTTTTTATTGGAGGTTTAACGACCACCGTGAGCAACTCAATGGGCTATAAGCAGTCGCCCGTCCCTAATTTAGGGTCACTGGTTTCCAGGGAAGGGAGAGAGCCAGTGCCGTAAGACAAACACAACATCCATGCCTCGCCGGGATTCGAACCCGGACCCCGTTCGGACGAATGATCAGATGCCATCGCTTAGACCACTGCGTCACCGGGGCGGCCTAAACATCATTGCAGACCAGGTACATTCTTTCATGCAACGGTATTCCCCTTTAATCGTGCGTTCTTTCAGAAGGATAAAGTATGGTGCTTTATCCATGGTGCTGTTCGAGAATGGTACGCGGAACATGAGGAAGACTTTCAGGTATTGCCCTGGCCTCCAAATTTCCCAGACATCAGTCCAATTAAGCAAATCCGATCCGCGGCGTCTTAACCATGCAACTTACATGAGTTAAAGGATCTGCTGGTAGCGTACTGTTAGATGCCACAAAACACCTTTAGAAATCTTGTAGGGTCCAAGATTTCATCTTGGACCTTTAGAAATCTTGTGGACCTCGCCGATTAAGAGCTGTTTTGGCAGCAGGTGGCCATAATGTTTTGGTTCTTCTGTGTATCTGCTGTAAAACATTTGAGGGATTTTTTTTTAATTTGGATCAATTCAGCCATTTGATAACTAATTGACGGAATAGTTCTCGAGAAAAAAGATTCCTTTATCCTGATCAACTGTAAGAATCAGTTCCAAATTTTGTGTTTCATTGTTCTTTTTTGAGGGATCACCACTATCTCCGATTCTAGCGGAAATTCTACTACAGCACATAGAAAATAAAGTGCTACAAGAATATCAACAACCTCCGTGCTTTTACATAAGATATGTTGATGATGTACTTCTCTTCTGGGATCACGAACCAGCTGACCTACGAACTTTTGCTGAACACTTATCATCCCAAATCCCGACCATAAAATTCTCCATTGAACAGAAAAATGAAGGTAAATTGCCATTCCTGGATTTTATGCTTGAACGAGATGCTGTTACTTGCACCTTGCAACACTCTGTATACAGGAAATCCACTTCTGTACCTACATTGATCCCGGCTTCTTCAGCACATCCAAAAAGCTATAAACTCTCCTCAATCTCTTTCCTTCTACGCAGAGCCATCACGCATTCATCTAGTTTCAGCAGACGTAAATGCGAAATTAACAAAATATTCAACATCACCCTCAACCATGGCTTTCCCACCTTTATCATAAAAAAAGCTCTTAAGAAGCTGCACCAAGAAAACTCAATTTCTCTCCAGAGGGACCAACAACCTCGTATATAGGTTCCATGGATTATTATTATTCAACCATAACACCTGTTCTCAAAGCCATTTGCAGAAACTTTCACCTGGAATTCGGAATACGTACTACAAACATTTTCCAGTTAATTAAAAAAGATCGAGACCAGGTAACAAAGCTAAACAAATTTGGCGTTTACAGCATCCCCTTAAAAAGTATTGATGCCGACACTCCCGATAGTAAATATATAGGATTTACAAAACGTACACTAGCAACAAGACTGAATGAACATAAATACGCCGTAAAGAATGGACTTAAAAATTCTGCATTGTCTCGACTCGTGTGCGATGGCCTGCACTATCCAATTTGGAATGATGCTTCCATCATCGTAACACCTCGTGCTGTCTCTTCATTGCTGTTCACCGAGAGCCTTGTAATTGCTACTCATAGACATTTATGCTGTAATGACTATGTTCCAGTATCTGTACCTACAATCTGGAAACTATTTACAGTTCCGAATAAGAGGCAAACTGAGGACGAAATCACTTAATCTCGATTTCTGCTATAGTGCTCTTTGTTGTGTCTCCTGATGAGAACAAAAAAATTATTTTATACCTACTAACCTTCTTTTATTTTTACAATGCAGTATTTTATGTATACCTGCATTCCATTTTCTTTATTTCATAATACATGCCACGTCGTTTGACAATTTGATGTCACGTGACATTATGTCATATATGATATCTATATTATGTTTTTTTTTTTTTTTTTGATTGGAGGTTTAACGACCACCGTGAGCAACTCAATGGGCTATAAGCAGTCGCCCGTCCCTAATTTAGGGTCACTAGTTCCACGGAAGGGAGAGAGCCAGTGCCGTAAGACAAACACAACATCCATGCCTCACCGGGATTCGAACCCGGACCCCTGACTGACGAATGATCAGAGGCCAGCGCCTTAGACCACTGCGCCACCGGGCGGCTATATATTATGTTCACGTAATACTTTATTTAAACTCATTCCTTCTTCTGTATCTGATGATGGGTTCTAGGGAAACCCAAAAGTTCTTGTACAATAAAATCTTTAAATTCAGCCAAATACTTTAAATTTGTATTGTGAGTGAATCTTGTTATTAAGATCGTGCATTGAAGGCAACTACCTCGATTACTTTGGACTATTTCTGCACGAATTTGAATTCTCCTAAGAGCTTTCTTTTATTCTAGTTTAGTGCCTACGATGGAATTAGGGACTTTGTAGCCACCAGCCAAGGCTCTTATTCCGTTTCAAGTTCCTTTGTCGAATACAGTAATTGTTATCTACTGGGTTGAGAGTTACGTGGGCTCATATCAGTGTTTGTTGTCTGACACAATAGAAAGAGCACATAAGTCTTTAGGAGTTACCTGCGGATTGGGTTTACAATTTGTGTTTCTTCAAGGTTTTGAATACTATATGACTACGTTTGGAATTCAGTATTTGGTTCTGTGATTTTTGTAGCTACTGGGTTTCATGTTATTATTGCTTCTTTATTTTTGGTAGTTTATATAAATCCGGATGGTGAGACGGCACATATCTAGAAAGCATGATTTTGGGTTTGAGGCAGCAGCTTGCTTGATACAGACACTTTGTTGATGTAATGTGGTTGTTTTTATTTACAGTAGTTTATTGATGACGGGGTTAGAAAATAGAAGGGCAGTATTGGGTACGATTGATTTCCAATTAATAGGAGATAAAATTATTTAGCTTTGTCAGCGCTGCTGATGGTTTTGGTAATGGTGGTTTATTTGTTGTTTTTTTGGTGATACCAGTGATGGTACAGAATTCAGAGAATGCCGTTTCTGCTTACGAGTGCGGGTTTGATCAAAGAATAGGCTCCCGAGTAGGGTTTTTTTTTTAATTTCTATTTTGTTTCTAGTGTTTTATGTGGAGATTACTCTTTTAATTCCTCTGCCTTTTGAATCAGTGAGAAGAGAGTGAATATTAGCGTTAGGGGTATTTAGGAGTGGGCAGAATAGAAATATCGAAGGCTTAAACTTGGCGCACTTATCTGACACAAGAAAAAGAAGCTTTAAGCAATTTCAATGTTAATGAAAAAAAGGGAAATCAGTCGTATTTTGATTTGCAATCAAAATGAAACAGAAGCATACTGGCTAGTTTTCAAAACATCATCTTCCATAGAAGTTTAAAAGCGAACCGAAGAAATCGTTATAGTGTTTTTGAAAGATTTCACATTTCTTCTAAAGAAGTAATTACTGTGTCTAGAACTGTAAAAAAAAAAAACAATGTCTTTTAATTATTTTTAATAATTGCTTGGGATCCAGCATTTCCACTTAATTTTTACTATGACTAAAATCTGCTACCCTAGGCTCGGGCCTAGTCGTCCTGTTCGAAAATCCATCTCTGGCTGTGTGAGAACTCTGTTTTTGTTTCCACAGGTGCATCTTAATTTGTGTATTTCTGAAATATTTTCTTTAAAAAACAACAACACGAATTATGTTTTGTTAGAGTTGCAGGCCAAAGGGCAGGATGACAAAGATATTTCTTTTCGTTCTACATTCATTACTACACGCCCCTCCCCCCTATTACATTTGTCATTTACAGCCGGACATGCACTTTCCAAATTCTCTGCTGCTTTATTCTGTACATTAGGTAATTAACATCCCATGTGTATTGCCGTAGATTGGTGAACAGATTGTGTTTCACAATTTTCTTATGAACCTTTTCTTCAATGATTTTTTTGAGAGACCCCCAACCCCACCCCCACCAGATTCTTCCAGAAATATCTTATGATGGCCACTTTTCATTATCTGGCAGGCTTCTGTGTTGACATCATTAGTAAGGCAAATAAAATTCCTTTTCTTGAATAAAACACACATGAACAACCTACAAGGCAGTTTTTTTTCTCCGAACAATTTTTGTTGACATGCATTTTACACACTGAAAAACAGAATAATATGAAATAAATACAACTAAGTTCAGAAAAATGCAATTAATTCATTACTTCAGCACTTTCTCGACCTAAATCAAGAGCTAACAAACAATGCTAAAATTTACAGTCACAGATTATGCTGATAAAAACAACAACACATCACTGACTTTTACCAATGTATCCACTTTTACCAATGTTGCCTGGTGATATCATATTGTTAGCTCCTGCAATGCTATCCAAAGTCCTGTGGGTGGAATGTCTCCTCGAGAAGATAGATATTCCACAAAACATTATGAAAATGTATGTTTTGCCGACTCAAATGTCATTTTTAATGAGTGAAGTTTGCATGACATGATGGTAATGATTTCGCAGGTAATTTTTCTCATGTTTTTAATTAAGACTGAAAGAAAAAAATGCTTGTAGTAGTAGAAAAGTATTTACTTCTTTTTTAGAAATTTGGGGCCTCCTAAAAATGGGGGCTTAGGGCCTGGTCCTATGCATAAATCAGGTCCTGTCTACATGGTTTACTATAGATAGCCAACGAAAGCATTCTTTTTTCAAATCAAATTACAGTAGATTCTGGTTAATTGAGACACATTGGGACTACAACACTTTGGACCAATAAAGCAGCTGCCCCAATTATGCGAAGCTGTATCCTAAAGATTTAATTTGGGATATTCTTCGAGAATTGTCCCAAATAAATGGCTGCCCCAATTAACCGGAATTTACTGTAATTGATGTGAGTCAATGTCTTCGGTTAACTCACTGTGAATACCAAAAAAAAAAAAAAAAAAAAAAAAAAACACTATGAAAAATAAAGACACCTCTGATATAACTATCTTTAATTTTCCTTTCCTTTATCTTAACCCAATAAATAATTAATTAGTTTGGCATAGTCCTTTTTTTTTTGCCAGAATCTCAGTACTTTTTTTTAAAACTGGCAACTATGAAGGTGTTACAAACAAACATATAACATTCATATTCCTTTGATAAAGTTTTTTGAGGCATATAAAACAACACAAATAAGTAAAGATTACAGGAAATCACTGATACAAAAAATCCAATGGATATTTATTGTTCTAGCTGCCAGTTTAAAAACAAATTCTAGTTATTCATAGTTAAGACAAGTATCCATGGTTTCATGTGAATATCATAAAATAAAGTAAGATTCTCTTACTTTAATAACACTGAACAACAATGGTTTTGCTACAAAGAAAACTTTAAAGGTTTGTGCTGAAACCAATTATGAAGTCACAATTGCTCTACTGGGCACCAATTTCTTGTAATGGAACTCTCTATAAGGGTGAATGTTGTGTTACTTAAAGGAATTTCCCTGTTTCCCAACAGAGACATCTGTCTACAGTCAGGATAGCTGCGTCTCTGAGAGCAGACATACTGGTGCCATTACTTCCTGTTGTGCAATTCTTTCTGGAAAGGGGGAACAAAGCAGAATTTTTGTCATTCGAATGCATTTAATTGGTATTGAAGGACATGCATTTTTTCGTGGTTTTAAAAAGTAGTAGTGTGGATTGTGCAAAGTGTACATTAAATAATGTTGTGACCGTTGTGGAAGAAACTTGGGGAGACCTTCGTCCAGCAGTGGATTGATAATGGTTGAAAATGATGATGATGATGACTTGTGTGAACCACCCAAACAGTTCCTGCAACATTTGTGGACAATTTACTTTAAAGTCTCAAAGGTGACATTTCACACCGTTGAATAGAAAATCATAAGAACTTTACTTCCAGCGCAAAATGGGTGATGAAGATAAATCTTAGGTGCCTCGTATTTGTTGTAACTCACGTCTAACTTTGTTGACTGGCTGGTTGCAGGGATCACGTCAAATGCCATTTGCAGTACCAATGGTTTGGAGAGAACCTGAAAGACCACTCAACAGACTGTTACTTCTGCATCACTAAGATATCTGGAATTACAGCTAAGACCAAAGACATGATTCAGTATCTCAGTATTTCTTCGGCCATAAGACCTGTTCCTCATTGTCCAGATCTTCCTGTTCCTGTACCTCCACAGTCATGGAGTTTAGATGATAGTAATACTGATGAAATAAATCCTCACAGCAAAGAAGATATTGAAGTACAACAACACCCTGATTTCTTGGAAGATTCTGTGCCTCACCTTATAAGTTGGGAAGAATTAAATGATCTGGTTCGCGACCATTTAGCAAAAAGTAAGGCTAATATATTGGCTTCAAGATTGAAGGGATGAAATCTTTTACAACCAAGTACAAAAGTATGTAGTCTTCGTCGACGACAGCAAGAGTTTGAACACTTATTTTTGAAGAGTGGTGATCTTGTGTACTGCAATGATATGGACTTATTGTTTGAAGCTTTAGGACAGTAACACAAACCAGAATGAAAACTTTTTATAGATTCCTCAAAAATAAGCTTAAAAGCTGTCCTCCTTCATAATAGAAACATATATCCATCAGTACCTGTTGTATATGCTGCATACATAAAAGAAACATATGCAAATATGGAATTGTTGCTTCAAAGTATAGAATAAAAAAAAAACCTCATGGAATATTTGTCGGCAATCTTAAAGTGATAGCTTTACTCCTTGGTCTACAACTTGGATACACAAAATACTGCTGCTTCCTCTGTGAATGGAACAGCAGGAACAGACATACATATTACATTAAAAATACCTGGCCTAAAAGAGAGTTCTTAATTCCAGGTAATAAAAATGCTGTTGCTGAGCCTTTAGTAAGTCCTCAGAACGTGTACTTACCACCACTTCACATCAAACTGGGTTTGATAAGAAAATTTGTAAAGGCATTGAATAAAGATGGAGAAGCCTTCCGTTTTTAAAGAACAAGTACCCCAAAATATCTGAAGCCAAAATAAAACATGGCATTTTTATTGGTCCACAAATAAGGGAACTTATGCGTGATCTTGCATTTGAAGGCACTTTGAATGAGACTGAAGCTGCTGCATGGAAGTCCTTTAAAGATGTGGTACTGAACTTTTTAGGTAACCGGAAGGCAGAAAATTATAAAGAACTTGTTACTGAGCTCCTAGAAAACTATAAGGCCATGGGATGCAATATGTCCCTTAAAATACATTTCCTTCACTCACATCTAGACTTTTTCACACAGAACTTAGGAGCTGTAAGTGATGAGCATAGAGAACATTTCAATCAGGACATATGTACCATAGAAAACCACTATAAAGGAAAATGGAGCCTTAAAATGCTAGCTGATTATTGGTGGACTCTAAAAAGGGATATAGTATAACCAAAGTACAGAAGAAAGTATAAAATAACTACTTTTTAAGGTAAGTGTAATTAATTGCTTGTAGCAAAATATATATGCCAAATGAAGGCTTATTGTACACTGAAACAACTAGGTTACTCAGAACTATGTCCGATAGCACAATGTAGCAAGCAGATTGTAATCAGCATGACAAATACTGTATGATTCGGCAAATGCAGTCTTTGTAACAAACAAAAAGTTTATTTTTGTTGTTCAGTGTAATTTTTTATCAGCATATATCATCAGGTTAATTTACAATGAAATAACGCACCATACCTATTAAAAAGGGGTAGCACTGAGCTAAGGAATCTCCGCAAAGTATATGTTGTTTTATTTTTGCTTTTGAGGGTACATTTTAATCAAACTTAGCAGTCAGTGATAGTCCATCCATAAGTACTGCTCTGCAACACTTCCTTTAATCTTTTAAAAAATGAAAGCTTTCTGCTGTAGTTCTGATGTTTGAAACACTCCATTTCTTTAGCTAAATAAGAAGCAGAAACCACACCTCAGCAGAACCACAGCTTTTTGAAGCAACAACCACACATTGTTGCTGCTACTCACATTACTTTCATCATCTCTCACTTTTGCTTTTTACTTTCCAATTAGATTACCCTGTCTTGTATCTCATATTTTTGTTTTTTTCAGGCAGTATTTCTTCTTCAGAAGGCAGGTAAACAGAGAACCATTCTGTTTTCTCCTTGAGAAAATACTAATGCTTCACAGCTGCTCCTTATTTCCACTGTGCCACAAATTACCTTAAAATTAAAAGAAAAGGGGGAAATGGCAGTCTATTGTTTATATCTCAGTGATCATATTTTATCATCAAGTATTATTAAGCCTTAAAAATTTTCAGCTTGTATAGCTTCTACCTAAATTTGACAGTATTATAATGATATTAGTCTCACAGTTTTTTTTTTTTTTTCATTATTATTTATACGCATCTTTCTTTTTTTGTAGGTGGGAAGGAGCAACAGTGAACTGGAATGGGTCACCTCCAACAATGTGAGTTAGTCAAGACAGTGAAAATCCTGTTTCCAATATTTGGAGTGCATGCAGAAGGATTTCACTCCTTCATATTAGTTAATACAGCACATTCTTGATGCTTCGTATAAAATAGAGTTCAGATGTACCAAACACATATAACATACTGCTATAAATTTTTTCGCAAAAGCAAATAGGTAAACTTGTTTTCTGGTGTGGCCTTTTGATGAATGAAAAAAAAAAAAGAAAAAAAAAAAAAGAAGATTTATTTATAGTTAGTTAATTGTACATGTTTTAACTCGCAAAGAAGAAAGCTACTTTGGTAATGCTCTTTTCACAGACCATGCGCAGTAGTAACATGAAAATCAATTGAGGAAAGTACAGAGTGTGAATCAAGCTTCTTGTCGTGGAGGGGAAACGTTTAGCCAATGTTTCCTGTTCCAACATGCTATGTGCACTGACATTTCAAAAGTAAGTAACATTTCCTCAAGATACGGACACATAAAATACTGCAAATTAGAAGCATGCCGCTTGGTACGCAAGGTATGTTAATGCCTGCAGTATCACCTAATGCTAGCTAGCAGATGACGTGCTTCGAATAGAAATCGACAGATTAGTTGTTCAATAAATTTGACAGAAATTTTTATCATGAACAACAGGCATAACAATAGTAAAATGCCATTTTAGTGCCTAGAGGCAAGAGAGGGGGAAAACAATTTTCCCCAGCAGAGAAAAATATTGCTAATATTGCTGTCATCAGCCAGGGACACAATTTTACGAGCCTGGGAATCCCCTTCCCCCTTCTCCTCGTTAATTTGCACACGGGGAAAGCACATTATGAAACAGAAATCGTAGCTGGAAAATCATCTTGTGTGACTTATATTTTTGGCTAATGAACTAAATAAATGAAAGAACTGTTAAATGTAAATTCAAACTGTACACTGTAATGAAATGAAAATTCATAATCGTAGAAATTAGGTAAAACTTTAGCAATTAAAGGGCACTTCCTAAGTTTGCATATTTCTTCTTCATTCCCTGCAACTGCCTTTTACTGCACAATGTGTTGAAAGTATTGTATTTTACTATTTTGATTAGCTAGCCATGAGCATGACTTAATTTGACGAAGAAGAGTAATAGGGCACGGAATATTTTCTGAAAGAAAAATATTATCTCATTGTAGTTACACTATTAAATCTATAAGACAGAAGCAACATTCCATTGATTTTCATCGTTTGATTCTGATGTAGTTTCCACACACTGTGAGTAAATCAGCTGAAATATAGGTAGTTTCTTACAACTATGAGAAGTGAGTTATGCATGTCATATTCTATTTTTAAGGTTTTGTAGAGATCAATGGCTACTGCCACATGTCAACAAGGCTTATTAAGAAATATTGTCTCTAAGATAAGGCTTCACTTAATGATAAAAATACAGAAATGCAGAAGAAACAGTTTTGTCAGTCTGACAGGTCAAAGTGTGAGAATTTATCGAAACCTCATAGGTCTTAACAACTTTAAGCAGATGTATGATTAAATAACAGGAATTCCTACACTCAAATTTATGTATCTGAATATTCTAACTCAGTTTTAAACAACTTTGTACTTCAGAACAACTTAAACAAAAGACTACATACATCACTAAGCTGTTCTCTGAGATTCACTCCTCAAAGAAAGTATATCTGCCAGATTAATGTTTAAACAAAAGAAGAAACCATTAATTTTAAGAACAAGTTTATCAATTCCTTAACGATACATTAATACAACAAAAAAAAAAAAAAAAACGGAAACCTGTCAAAGATTATACTGTATTTTATTATTACCCTTAAAAAGTTTAATCAACAAATATAAAATGATGCTAATATGAAGTACAAACTATTTAATCTTACTTCACAGGGATAAAATCAGCTTTCCTTAAGTCCCACAATATCTTAGTTAAAGAGCATGTATTTCCTCTGGCAGGAGAGTTATGAATAAAAGTAATACTATTTTTCTTCCAAATTTATCCTTCATTGTTTTTAATAAATTTTTCATTACTATGTTCCCTCAAATAGTCAAAGGTGACACCAGAAATCAGGCATGTAAAAATATATATGTTTTTAGGCTTCTGAAATGCAAGAGTGAAATTTTACATGTGCTTCAAATACAAGAGTAAATGTTTACATGTATTGCCAAAGCAACAGAGAAATAATCTCATTACACTTATGAGGAATTATTAACAATGTAAACATGTCTTTCTTGTTTTATCCCATTAGAAAAGTTTTCATTGGAAAAGTTACAAAATTTTACGACATTTTAACATACTACACAAACTATGAAATGATTGATTGTAAGTGAACGAAAATGAATGAGCATTTACTCAGTCATGTGTTCCATCACATGACATGTTCCTCTCTCTCTCTCTCTCTTTCTCTCTCTCTCTCTTTCTCTCTCTAGCGATGGAGACATGCCTCAATAAAATCCATATATGCTACAGTGAAAACTACTAATAGAACAAAGCTCTAAAAACTTCTAAAAGTGTTGGACAAAAGTTTTAAGCAGCAGCAAAACCAGAATATTTTTAAGATGTTCATATTTTGTTTCAGTATGTTAATATCAAAACAGAAATTTGTTCCAGTGCTTTATATGCGATTATGTAAATCAAATTCATGCGCCTCACTATAAGGCTCACTGCAAATGAAATAAATCCTAAGAAATTCTTTGCATTTTTTCTTTTAAATACATGCCTACCAGTAAAAAATGCATAGTATACGAGGTCAATGGTTCTCCAAACACGAAATTTACACCAGCAGGATGACACACTGCCCATTAATCAAAGGTTAAAGAGAGCAGCTGACTGACACTTTGGATGTGATCTCAAATACCAAGTGAGTCATAAATGTTGGATTCATAAATGTTGAATTTATGACTTCCGCACAGCAAATAATTGGCCCCCAGATGCAGGCAACCTAGCTAAGCTTTACAGTGACTTCACTCCATTCTTGAAAGGATGATAATGTAAGAATTTTGTTGGACTAATTAGTTTTCTAACTGATGGGGAACAAAATAAAACACATTTGAGCCCATAGTTTGAATGTGTTCCTTAGAAAGCAAATGCTCACAGTTTTTGTCACAGAATTATTTTTCTCGGTACTGATTGAAAACTCCAGGAATTGTTCATCTAAATTCGACAGATGAGGTTATGGGAAGAGAAGGACTTTATTTTTAAGTCATGTAATATGTACATAGATGATTTGATAGATGCACAAATTAACATCAAGTATTCTAAGGCCTATCTTGATTTTCAAACACACCAACAGTTCAACATACATCAGGATCTTCATCACAATAAAAAAAAAAAAAAAAAAAAAATAATAATAATGGAGCAAATTGTATGTTTCAAGGTTTTTTCACATAGTGTAAGATTAGGAGATTTACCTACACCTGTCATGGAATTCATAGTTTGTCACTAGCATGAATTATTAGAATATTCACGGAAATCATATAAACACTGAAAGCTTTTGTAGTTCTTAGTGGTCATCCATGTATGTGACCTGTAAGAACTACAAACAATTTCAATGCTTATCTGATTACTATGAATATATTCTAGTGAATTTCTCATGTATCTATGATGAATATTTCTTTCTTAATTGGAGTATGAATTATGTTCTTCAATTATTTAAAGTAGCATCCCTTGTAGCTATTTTTTTCTTATGCACATAATACTAACATCAAATGTTTTTCATTTTGATTTATAACCTACTCATTTCCCAATAGGGTCTTTTTTTCCTAAAGGCTAAATAGACTGCCTCAGTGCCTGAGTGTAGTGAGGAGTTGGCTTCTGACCATTCAACTAAGGTGGGCCTGGGTTTAAGTCCTGGATGAGGCATGGGTAGTGTGTTTGTCTGACGACACAGCTCTGTCCTTTCCCTGGAATCAGTGGCCCCAAATTAGGGATGGGCGACTGATTATAGAAGTTAGAATTGCTCCTGGTAGTCATTAAACTCTGGAGAAAAAAAAGAAAGAAAGAAAGAACGAACGAAAAAAGGAACTTCGCAGCTGGAAATGGTGGGGGAAAAAGTTATGCTATCACTTCTTTTCCACACATAGGGAACAAATTACATAGGTAATTTTAAGCAAAATTTGTCCCAAGCTATGTATATATGACATTACCTCACTCACCTGGAGAAACAACAGATTCACCATGGGAGGGGAGAGGGGGGGTCCAGTGCGAATGCAAAAAGAAGATCTATAATTGAGTAACTTCTGCATTAGATTTCTTATTATACAGTCAAATTTTAAATTTTTCTTTTCAGATCTTGTAGCAAAACCAAACTATTTCTCATTTAACATGAAGAAGTGTGTGTGTGTGGGGGGGGGGGGTGACAACATCTTTGTGATTAGGTTTACCAGATAAAATAATCCCTGGTTTATTGAATAAACGAAAATCATGAAGCTGTTTATGGACAAAGTAATTCTTTTAATATAATAAAAGACTTTTCAATATGTTGAAAATATTTTTTGCAGTAAAATGGCTATCTAAATCTAAATTACAAATGGTATTAAACATCAGAGGGCACCTGTGCCAGCTTAAATAGGTGGCAAAATCATCAAATGTGATAAAAACTAAGTAATATCAGTTGGACTGAGGCTAAAACAAAACCCAAGGTAACATTATTTCTATAATGCCCTTCTGCATTAAAACAGTTTACCAGACGATGATACACAACACCAGTTAAATCTTTTCTTAGCGATATGATTAATCACAGTACTACATTCTGAGAAACAATTTCAATTATCTTTGCCAATACAACAATACTCAATATACTATAAAAATGTCACATGCAAAACTTGTCTGCAACATTTGTTCAGTGACAAATCATTATGCAATTTTAAAATGTACAATATTTTGTACCACAAATGACTTTATTCAGAAACATAAGGTGTACTGGTGCAAAATACATATTCTTCATCTTCACAAGAGCTTTACTGATATTGAATTCTGGGTGGTCTTAGAAATGTGACTAAAACTGCAGTTTACATCCTTAATTGTCCTAACAAAAAACTGATTGAAAATGTTTATTGTGCTCATGGGTGCATATGAATATCACAAAGAAATTAAGAATAAAATTTCACAACTGCATCAGTAACAGATTGCACAGAATTGTACAAACTTACCCTATAAACTGTACTTTGTAGCACAATATTACACAGCAAAGAGTCTATATAATTTCTTACTAAAAACATGCAATCTCATGAAATGCAGCATTTAGCCATACTATGAACAGCAGTGAACTTTGTAGCAATAGGGTGCATACTATTAAATCAGTCAATATATACTCTTTTGGAGATTTCTTCCTCTCTGATTATTGTGAACATTCCCACAATAATTTGCATGGAAACTACAGGCCATGTTTCAACAATCATATATTCATGTCAAAAGCAATATGTACACATATTCAAGTCACATACATACGTTCATAATCTACATTTCTGCTTGTAGTGAAAAACATTTCATCAACAAAATGATTAAATGGAGTTAATATTTAGAATTGTTGAAAATAAATGTATGCACTAGTGAAAGGGTAATGATGTTGGTGAAGACCAAGAGGACTGATGAAGCACATAATTTTCATGAAGAGATGAAATTTTGACATTCAGTCATATTAATCCAGAGTTTGCAAAGTGTAGTGAAATGACACGAGTTCTTTGAATACTAGGATAATTAAGACTGTGGAAAACTAATTCAGTTCCTGAGGACTGGCAGAAATTAGTACTTGTGCTAATCCATGAGGAAATGAAAAGAAAGAAATGGTTTCCATTTTAGCATGTCTTTTGTAAAAAAAGAAGATCATACTCATGTTACCGGTTTGTCCGTCCGTCAGCTTGTGGATACCATACCTCTGCAACTATTAGTCCGATTTTAAAAATTCTTTTTGCATTGGGAAGCTTGAAATGTGCAAATGATGATCATTTATTTTGCTACTTTTTTACGATGAAAAATTTTGTTGCTAGAGGGTGTAAATGCAGATGATATCGAATCCAAAATACATTTTATTCCATATACAGGGTGTCCACAGAATTATCAAACCTGATTTCCCTGACCAAATATATAAGAAATCCCTGACCTTACACAAATAGGTTTATTTCAGTTTTCAATATATGTGCCATGATAATAAATAAAATTGAATTGGATAATTGAGAAACTTATATTATTTAAAAGTGTTTCCGTTTGACGTATAAAGTTTCCCAAATAACTGATTCATTTAATTTTTTTTTCTCTTTTTATCGGCCTCCACCTTCCCCATAGCCGTCGAACTCACACCTTTTTAATTTTAAGTTTACTCTTTTTTTCATGGTTTTACATTTATTGAAGAAACACTCAAACAAACCCATACACAATATTCAGAACAGTTACTATAAAAATATTACAGTAGGAACACAGTCACTGTTTTTATATTACACACCACTTTTCTTCTTTTCCCAATCTGAAATCTTTGCCTGCAATGCTGCTTCTTCCAACTCTAGTTCCTTCCATCATACTCTTTGTCTTTTTTCCTTCAATTCCTTTATTTCATGATCAATTTTTCTTTTTCCCTTCAGTTTTCTTTCTTCTTCATTTTGAAGAACACTTTTTTCTCAAGATAATCCTGATATATTCGTCTGGAGGCTCTTACAGAAAGAAGAAGCCTTCTATTGATGGCAATGTGTTGTACTCCTCCCACATTTTTAATGGCATCAGAAACTGTTCTCTGACAAATCAGGGATTCTTTCAAGAGATTTTCCACAAGAAGAGACTTATTGACAGAAAATCCACCTTTCACTGAAGCATTTCCATGAGACATAATGAGACCATCTGAATTTTTATTACATCCCAAAGTTCACCGAATTGTTTTTGGTTGTCAAGTAGAGCACTGTAAAATTTGTCTAATCCAATGGAATCATCATGACTGTCTAAAACTTCCTCAAACTGAGACTTTAAAGCAGATTGAGCTTCTACACACAATGAAGCATACTCTTTATTAGCTTTTTCAGCACAGTCATTTGAAATCCTGTTTGCACTAAGTAAAACTTAGAGCACAATTTTCACTCTATTTTTGCCTAGACTTGGCTGCTGCACTATAATATTTGGGTCCAAACAAGTTACCCCACGGACAAACTTAAATTTTAGTGGGCTTTTCTCATGAAGTTTTTCAATCATACTGGTCACAAGTTTTCTAAATTCAAGCTTAAACTCTAATTTCTCCATTTCTGAGCACTTAACTTCTTTTAATAGCTTTTTAGCACTAAATTCAATATCAACTTTCTCAATTGAGAGAAGATTTTCACTTTTTGATACATCTAAAGTTAACAGTTTTGAGACACTATCAGCTTCACTTAATTTGTCAGGCTTCAAGCTTCGTGCTATCAAATTTTTCATCAGATCCAGCAAATCAGTGTGTAAGAAAGGAATTAAAGGCTTTGGGCTCTGGAACCTTCTCAAAAAAGATCCACACTCTGAAGCTATAGTCCTAAATGTAGCCAAGTTGCATTTCAACAGTGGACTTTCCATGAATTCTGCAAGAAACATGTGCTGTTTGCTGGAAACCGATTATTGTTGAACATATTTCTTGATATGATCATAGACAAGCAATTCTCTGGTCAAACAATTAACGTTTTCCAACCACCTTACAGTGCAAAATTTCAAAAGGGAATCTTTACATCCAGTAATCATAGTATAATTTGCACAGCGAGCAGGACTATCTTTTAAAAGGTAGTACAAGTTACGCAGAAAGTGATGTATATACCATTTCACTGCTTCAAGTCCAGTTTTCATAGCTCCATTGACCACGTGAAGACCACATACTCCAATGTCAACTAATAATTTACCATCTGAAATTTCAGTTCTAAGTTTATCTTTCAGCTTTTGAAGAAAGCTGAGATTAACGTTAGGTCCATTCATTGACACTTGCAGTATGTTATCCAAGGGAAGAGGTGCACCTTTAATGAATTTCTCTAAAACGTCATTAGCTGTTGCCCATCCTAAAAACACACTACTTAAGTACCTAGTGGAAACTTTTTGCAGATTGACGTCCCAATAACGAACAAACTGATCCATTTGCCCACGCTGAGCTATTTTGTTTAGTGATTCATCAAATCAAATTACAAAGTCAGTGCACTGCTTCAGATCGTCCATTAAACACTCTTTGAAATGCGGTGCCAATCCATGGCTTATCACATAAGATGCTTTGCTTTTGCCTAAAGTAAATTTTGAAGCTATCGCACTGTCAGGAAACATTAACTGAAATGTTTTGTTAATCTGTGTACAAGAGTTCAGAGACATTCGCTTGTACAACACTTCCATGGCCCATATTATTTCCGACTTTGTTACATCATCTTTCACTACATAAGCATTAAGGTCACTGGGCTTCACATCATCTTTCACAACATAAGTATTTGAGTCATTAGACTTAATATTTTCTAGAAGTACTGATTCCACATTTCCTGAGCTTGTTGATGGCAAGCGTTCGTTATTACAAAGAGAGTTCCTTTTCACAGAGAAAGTGAAAGAAGCAAGACTGGGCTAAGACATTTTAGCACAGATGTTTTTCAAATGATTAGGGCCATTTCCGTGGCTGGAGACTGCCCAACGCCCCATGTTGGTAAGCTTGAAAGTTATAGAGCACACTTTACAAAATGCTGATTCATTATCGCCATTCACAGCAGCTATCCAACCAGAAAACTCAGGATTTAATTGTTCGTCCAACCATTGTTCATTAAACACACAACGCTTTGACATTGCTGCAGTCTTAATTGCCTTTTAACAAGGTATAACTTATATCACAATTTTTTTTCTACTCCTTTGACCTAAAACAAAAAGAGAAATGTTAACAAGTAATGTAACACAACTTACAATAATAGGTAGGAAATACAAGGTTACATTAGTAGGAAGGGGAAGTTAGTGACTGTCTGCAACACCAAGTGCAAGTGTGTTGGGCGATGAGGGTGTCACTCCGCGACTCCGGGTTAAAACTAGTTGTAGTCTAACTGTGATTGAAATTTCGCTGACTTTTTTTTAAATATCACTGATTTTTCCAGACTTTTACCAACATTTCAGGCATTTCCCTGACTTTCCAGAATGTGGACACCCTGCATATACTCTGATGTTCAAAATTAAGAAAATTTGCACATTTTGTCGAATTTCTGAAAAACTAATGGACACATTTTAATGAAATTTGGTATGGATACACAGTTATATAAGAGAAAAAATTATACCATACAACAGTCATGGTACGCACTCATGATCGTCAGTAAGGCTCATCAGCGCAGGAATGTCCAAAATCCACATTGCAAGATCAAACATAAAATTACTCTAATATGGGGTATGGTCCCCTCTCACAGTCACACAGCTCTCACAGCAAGACGTCATACTGGAAACGAGGCAGTTGATGAGTCCCTGTGGCAGTCATTTTCAGCTCCTGGATGGTTCTCGGAGGGGATGGTGAGCTGCTACAATAGCCCTCCCAAGAGCACCTCAGACATGTTTGATAGAGTTTAGGTCTGGCGATCTGGCTGGCCAATCCATCCGGCGAATATCCTCACTTTCAAGGTAATCATCGACCAGGTGAGGCCTATGTGGGTAAGCGTTGTCGTCCATAAAAAGGAACCGAGGGCCAACTGTGCCCCTGAAAAGTTGAGCATAGGGCTGTAAGATCTCATCCCTATACCTCTCAGCAGTCAGGGAGCCTCTGTCAAACACAAAGAGAGGTGTGCGGCCGTCCAACATGATGCCTGCCCAGACAATGACACCTCCGCTGCCATAGTGGTCCCTTTCCCGGATGTTGGAGGAAAGGTATCAGGTCCCAGATTCTCTCCAGATGAAGGTACCTCAAGAATCAGTGTCCAGGCTGAATCACAACTCGTCTGTGAAGAGAACGTTATCCAACTGAAGTCTGGTCCAAGGCTGATGTTGTCTGCACCATGCTAAACGCGCTCTCTTGTGTGCTGAAGTGTGCAGGACGCAAACAGCGAGTCTTCTGGCAAAAAGCCCTCTCTCATGAAGCCTTCGGGAAACAGTAACCCTTGAAACTCAGGTTCCAGTGGCGGCATGCAACTCCCGAGATAGCTGTGCAGCTGTAGCAGTCCTGTGGCGCCTCGCTGAAAGTGCCTAATAACGATCTTCATTGGCCGTCGTGGCTCTTGGACGACCTTGCCCAGGCCTTCTTGATATGGATCCGGTGTCCGTAAACTGTTCCACAAATTGCAGACGACACTGGGTGTTACACTGAGCTCTGTAACAACCTGCACTTGCGATTACCCTGCTTCCAATCTGCTGACGATTCTCCACCTGATTCCATCATCATGCGTTCGTAGCAACTCATTTTACCCGATTGCTTATGAAATTGAACCAACTCCTGCAAAAAACAACGAATGTCGCCGAGGAGTACGAGCGAACTAATCGCGGAAAAAGCCACATGTGCTTTTCATGCCTTCTGCTATCACAGCTCCGCCCACACGCACATGTACGCTTACGTATTCGACACTGCAAATTTGCGTTCTTATTTGGCGGCATAATTTGTACCTTTGGTTCCGTACATTTTGTGAAAATAGACAAAATGTGCAAATTCTCTTAATTTTGAACACCAGTGTATTTGCTTCTAAATATCTGATTGAAATAATTCTTTTAATTTTCGATTCCATTTATGATGAAGACTATTTTAAGTATAGTCACGTTTTCAAGTTATGCATATATTTTCCGCCAGGGGGCGTAAAAGTAAATTGTGTTTTCTTTGATATCTCTACTTCTAAAACTCCGATTTGAAAAATTCTTTCTGCAGCGGATACAGGTCCTGATGAGAAATCTTTCACATATATATTCTAATTTTTGATAAAAAATGGTTTGGCCACCAGGGGACGTAAGTGTTACTTTCTGTATCTGATGCACTTGCAGCAAAATCTGAGCTTCTAAGATCTAGATTGAAAAAATTCTTTCATAGACCAATACCACTCACACCCATAAACCTTTTCGCAATATTTTCTTCTTAAAATAATGCATTGTTTCTCCACCAGGGGCATAGATGTATATCTTATTTTTGTCAATATCTCTGCTTCTAAAAGTTTGATTTGAAAAATTCCATTTTTTGTGGGATAGCGTTTTTGGTGCAAAATTTTTCTCATATAATTTCAAAATTTTCATGTAATTCATAGACTTTCCAATAGGAGGCATTAAGGGAAATTGTATTTTCTCCGATATCTTTGCTTCTAAAACTCCAATTTGAAAAATTCTTGTATCGCATACAGCTCCTGATGAGAAATGTTTTGCACATCATATCTAATATGTGGTAAAGAATGACTTGGCCACCAGCAAGCATAACCATTAATTTCAGCTTCTGATGTATTTGCAGCAATATCTGAGCTCCTGAAAACTTGATTGAAAAAATTATTTCGTTGACTGATACCGCTCACATCGAAAAACCTTTTGAAAATATTTTCTTCTTAAAATAACACACAGTTTTTCCTCCAGGGGCATAGATGTATATCTTATTTTTGTGAATATCTCTACTTCTAAGAGTCTGATTTGAAAAATTCTTTCTTTATTAGAGTGTTTCCGATGTGAAATGTTTCTCAAATAATTTCAAATTTTCCTTAACGCACAAGTCTGCCACCAGCGGGCGTAAGGTCACATTTCCGTTCACAGCAATATCTGAGAGACTAAAAACCTGATTGGAAAACTTCTTTTTTGGTCAGATACTGCTAACTATGCAGATTTTGTTTACATATTTTCTTCCCAAAATAATGCACAATTTCACCACTAGGGGATGCAAATACTTAATATGTTTTTCTCAATATCTTTGCTTCTACATGTGTGATTCAAAAAGTCTTTCAACACAGGATACCATTTACCTTGTAGAACAATTGAGGCTAATATATGAGGAATTTTGTAGTTCACAGTTCTGTCAGTAGATGGTGTTTGCATACTTCAGTTTGCAGCTGTATCACCGCTTCTAAAAACACTATTCAGAAATTTCTTCTTTACTGTATGCCATTCACTACAATAGAGATGTGGAGCATTTTCCTCTTTAAATAATGTACAGATTTTCCTTAGCATCGCTTTTTCCATGAATAATATTTTTTGCCCATTTTCAACTTTTCCATTATGCAAAATTCTCCCACTAGAAGGTATTAGAGTTATATCATGTTTCCTTCTACATTTCTTCTTTTAACTGTTCGATTTTAAAATATCTTTGTCTCTGATACCTTCCTTCTTCTATGAGAAACTTTTGATGCACTATTTGTTAATTTTCATAACATGCTTTTTAGCCACTGGTGGAATTAAGTAGCTGTTTCTATTTTGGAATGTTTTATCGATTGTAGAAACTGGTTGATTGTTTTCCTAACCTGTCCCTTTGACTTTGAATAGCTTTGATAAATTTAATTTGTGTCAGAACAGATTCAAAAGATGCGCTCATAACAGTCGAAAATTCGGTGTCATCTTTCTTGTTATTTTTCTGTCTCAGGGTTTAACAAGAACCGCAAGCAACTTTTAGGGCTATAAGCAATCTTCCATCCATCATTTGGAGGCCCCTGATTCCAGGGCAGGGACAGAGCCAGAACCATGGAACAAAATGTGCCACCCATGTCTCAGTTGACACTCAAACACATGTCCAGCTTTGGCAACTAGCCAGAAACTAGTACCTTTGACCACTCTTCCATTGGGGCAGCAGAAAGAAATGAACTGTCATTGCACTTCTAATTAGTGCCTTCATAAAGTTAACATGCTAAATAAGAAACTTAGAAAGATTGTGGAAAATTAGGTGAGTGAAAGCCAGAGCTGTTTTAGAAGTGGCAGGGGGATCCAGGGTAATACACTGCCGGACAATTGCTAAGGACGGATGACAATAGCAACAATAGCAACCATAAAATGGAAGGCAGGAAAATGTGGAAATTAGCATAAGTGCGGGATACAGTAAGACGTGTTGTGCGTATGCAAATTTTAGATTGCCGAACTTGTTCGTGACGTCATAGCGCTGATAAGGGATATAACGGATTTGACGCGTATTGACCGTTGTTGTTCAAACGCAAAGTTGAAAGGGAAAGAATCAATTGACGAACTTGCAATTTTCAGTAAGGCTTTCCGATATCACCTGGATGATTTTATGCGTGGCCGCATTATTGGTAAGATTGAAGAAGGGCGAAAAATAACAGATGTTGCCAGGGAGTTCGACGTCAGCCACAGTGTTGTTTCAAGGCTTTGGAAATCATTTCAAACAAATGGAGAGTGTAGCAAACGTCACGTGGGAGGTCGTGTTCTCAGTACGACAGCTGCAGAAGATCGGTACACAGTGCTACCAACAAAAAGACACCGGCGCAGCACAGCTAGTGAGGTAGCAAATCACTTTATGGCTGCTACTGGCAAGCGAATCTCCCGAAAAACTGTCGCCAGACGTTTGCATGAAGGAGGACTATACGCCCGCCGTCCTGTTGTGTGCATCCCATTGTCCAGGCGTCACCGTACCGCCCGTTTGCAATGGTGCCATCAACATCGCAATTGGACTGATAACGACTGGTCTGCTGTCCTCTTCTCAGATGAGAGTAGATACAGTCTATCGTCTGATTGTCGACGACAACTGATCTGGCGTGATAGTGGTACTGCATATTGTCCAGCAAACATACAGGAAAGGGACCGATATCCGACATGTAGTGTCATGGTATGGGCTGGCATCATGATCAATGGCCGTACGTCCCTCTATGTGCTTCCAACTGGAACTATGACTGGCCAACGATACATTAATGATGTTCTGCTACCTCACGTTCGCATGTTCCGTGGTGCTGTCGGTGACAGATTCATTTTCATGGACGACAACGCAACATGTCATCGAACAGTCGCTGTCCAGGAGTGTCTTGAGAGCTAGGATATTCAACGCCTCATATGGCCAGCACGTTCTCCAGATTTGAATCCCATTGAAAATGTGTGGGATGCTTTGGGGAGGAGTCTTGCTGGTCGCCAATGCCCTCCAATAAACAAGGACACCCTCGTCTGCGCACTGACAGAGGAATGGGATAAATTACCCCAACAGCAGCTTGATAATGTTGTGCAAAGCATGACACGACGTGTGGAATCTTGCATCGCCCTCCATGGTGGCCATATCCCGTATTGACATCTTACGCCGGAACCCCTGCGGACGGTAATTGCATTTTTTTCACGTTTACGTATTCTGCACAAAATAGCCTGTTTGTCCCTTGAACACGTTCCAAAGCCTTCTGGATTTCAGAGAACAATAAATTGTCTTTCTTGTAATGTCCTGGCATTCTGACATTATTTTATTTCACTTGGCATCCAACCACACTTACTTTTTTATGCGCTATATAGTCGTTTATGATCCGTCCTTAGCAATTGTCCAGCAGTGTATATACAAAGGAAGTTTAATGAAATGAATCAGAATTTATAAATAGTGTTTAATGATTTAGGGACAGCTACTGACAGGGTACTTGAGAACTAGTTGTTCAATGTGTTTAAACAGGAATTTATATACATTTCCCACCATAAAAAATCTGTACCCTCCATTTGAAGGCATGTAAGACACACACACACACACACACACACACACACACACACACACATACACATAGTTTTTAATTATTAGCCCTTTTCATTATCATATAGCACAGCTGTCAATATCAGTTAGCATTTACATGAACTCTCCAACTTTACCTTAAAGTATCTTGTACCACAATGCAACAATTTTTCTATTTTTTTTTTTAATTTAAAGTCCATGTATACAGCAGTCCAATGTTTCTTTTTTTCGTTTTCCTCGCTGAAAGCATATCTTTCAAGTCAGTCATTGCAACCACAAAATGTATGTATATATGTCTTCATTTTAGTCTGTTACAAATTTTGCAGATATACTTCTGAATCATTTCAGCATGCACAAGATTTATGAAAATATCAATAGCTACTGTTTCAGCAGCCCATGTTAATACTTAGTTGTTTTTATCTTGTTTAAGGAAGCATTTAAACATGAGAGGTAAAAATTAAAAACAGCACAAGACAAAATAACCATGTGTAGTTTTGGAAAAGAGGTTCCCAGGTTTAAGCATTCTTAACTGTAAAAAAAATTAAACAGTTCTCCATTTTATTAAAGTTTCTCCATTTTTAATCCTAGGTGTAAAACCTGAATATTTCATTATAAAAACTTTCCGTGCTTGAAAAATTTGTTTTCATCTTCCCCCACTTTCACCATCCCCCAAATTTTTCAGCACTCACTAATTTGAAATTCCTGGATAAATCATTGTGTTTGGGCAAATGCAGAATAAGTTTACGAAGCTCATGCACAAAGAAAATGGATGCAGTGCTTTCTCCAAATGCTGAATAAAACTTACTATAATGATAAAATAAATACATCATGGTGAAGAGGATTTTAGCAAAGGAGTCTCTGATGTCTGGTCCTAAACAGCCCCTAGAGATAGCAAGGTAGGAGATTAGGGCTTGAGTACACCATAGGAAAGAAAAGAAAGTGTTAGACAATGAAGTGCAACTGTACAGACAGCTGACAGCTTCCTGTAAAGCAAGAAAAACCCACATGGACCAAACCAAGAGATGCCACAGCCAAATGGTCACATTCCATGCATTAGCAACCACTCCAGCAGATCCTGAAGGATGACGGAAGCATACACGGGAGCTTGACTCTCATAGAACTAAACTTTAACTCTTCTTTTTCTACCAGTGTACACATCATAATCCAACCCATCTTGCCTAAAGCACAGTTCCTTCTCACCAAAATGCCAAAGGAACTACGTAAAATCCTAAAGAACAAGGTGTCCATTAGATCTTCAGGACTGAATAGGGTGCCTGTTGACTGCTGTTAAGAGGTTCAGTTGTTTGGAGGTTATCCTTAATGTTAATCCTATGGTAGCTATTCTGTATGAACCAAAACTTGCCATTGCTCAGGGGTTACCATTGTTTGGAGGTTTCTGTTAATGGAGGTTTCACTGTATCACCTTTACTAAACAAAGGGAAATGCAGGCCACCAGTTTGTTGAAATAAAAGAATCGTGTTCCTAAAAACATGGAAAACGGATGACATTTTTTTTTTTAATAAATAAAAAGGCTGTTCCATAAAAACTGAAAGTAATTTTTTTTAGTTGGCAACAGTGCGAAGGGTGAAAATAACCATGCAGACGACTAACTGAATTAAGGAAGTATATATGGCAACAGTTATTAGCCATGGCGGATGATTCTGGTTTTGTTATTGCATAGTTGTTTAAGGTATGTCTGCATTATGCCAATACAGCTATGGAGGTGAGTGATTCAGAGTTAAGAAGTGAAATGCGCTGTATGACAAAATTTTGCTATCATTTGGGTAAAATAGATCCAAAAACAGTTGATTTAATGAAAAAGCTTACAAAGATAAATGTTTGGGTGGGCACACGGTTTTTAGATGGCTTCACGATTTAAAAAAAAGGGCGTTTGTCGGCAGAACTTGCTCCTACACCTGGTCGACCTGAAAGTGTTGTTACGGAGCATATTGTTAAAACTGTTTGGGCAATCCTGCAAGAAGACAGACGAATGATGTGTGAAGACATAGCGGCATCAACTAATATTTCAAAAACGGCGGCATTCTGAATTCTATGCAACAAATTACTGCTGTATTGTGTGTGTTCCATCACCTGACCAGATAACAATTGTTAGAAAGAGTTCAGGTGTGTCATGAGTGGAAACAAATTATTACAAAGGATCCAAACTTTCTAAACACAGTAATAACTGCCGATGAAACATGGGTCCACTATTTTGACCCCCTCATGAAGCGCACAATGAGTGTTTGGGAACACACAGGCTCGCCTCCTCCAAAGAAAGTCCACCAAACCAAATCAGCTGGGAAGATGATGATGATAATTTTCTTTGATCATAAAGGTGTAGTCTACTAGCATCCATTCCTCCACAGATTACTGTCAATGCTGAGTATTACATTTCAGTATTGAAGCATCTGCAATGACACATAGTGATTAAGTGACCGGAACTGGTGGGCAAGTGGACCCTACACTATGATAACACCAGCACACAAGTGGCTGCTTGTGTTTAAGTTTCTTATGAAATGCAGTATTGAAATCATGCCACAACCTGCCTACAGTCCTGACCTCACCCCATGCGATTTCTGGTTGTTTCCAACAATGCAGAAAATGTTTCGTGGTGCAATATTCAACACAGATGCTGACGTTTTTCAAGCTGTATGGGAGTTGCTAAAGGAGCTTCCACAAAATGCCTACGCCACATGCTTTGTAAAGTAAACTGAACGATGGGACCGTTGCATATAATCCGAGGGTAGATACTTTGAGAAAGAATAACATATATTTTGCTGTACCTATATTTCTTCATTTTGTGTGATTTTACTCTCAGTTTTTATGGAACGGCCATTGTATTTGACAAGTGTTAAAGAAAATGAACAGGATGCCAGAAATCTAAAGGTAAGGAAAAACATGAGTGCGTTAAAAACTGACAGTCTAGAAAACTGTAACAGCATAAGTTAGTGATAAAAAAATTGAAATGAAATTTAGCAAAAATAATGTTTTAATGCAATTTGTCCACCCCAAATCAAGTTGTGTAACTGCAATTTCATTTATGTTAATTACTTTCAAAATTTCCAAGACAGCTAAAACCAAGGATGCTTTTTTCTCAAGAGCTTGCATTCCTTAACATCCATGTTCATCCTTCTGCTTATTTTACCTGTATTGCATACTTCTTTTAGCAGAAATTTGATCAACTGCTGTTGGGCTCCCATATTTTATAGGTACAATAATATGCATCTGAAATGGCTTCACAGCAAACAACTGCTTAAAGCTTTATATGAATATTGTATGGAAATAATTGCCTGCAAGATATAATTAATGAACCTCAGTTCCAAGAGAGAAAAAAAAACAGGGAAAAAATATGGGACATGAAAAATTGTGGTTATTTAGGGTATAGTTAGTTATATGTTATGCAAAAGTAAAAACTCTAAACTTGTGAAATTATATTTCAAATTTATAACATCATTAAAATGACATAGCCTGTTCAAAACACCAGAATTATAAAACATTACTCTCTACTAGAAATATAAAGCATGATAGTTTGACTCCACAAATACATAAAATTAAATTAATTGTACATGACAAATAACATGAGCTTTTCAGTGAGTTGGCATTGGCAAAAAACTTGAAAATTATATCACCCTGAAACGAGAATCAAGCCCACGTCTCTCGATGTATGTTAAAGTACGCTACCATTACATCATGCAGGATAACGAAGTTCCAAGCAACTGAAACTAAACAGATGTAGCTTAGGAATCTGAACAAGATTCCAGATGTGTGCTAGTCAAAGCAATCCCTCCTTCACCATAGTGCCAACAACCATTTTTTATCCATGTATGGATAAAAATGAAGGTAAGGTATACCTTACCTTCAGTGTTTTGGATCACAAAAATCAATGGAAAGTGTGAATCCCCTGAAGAATTAATTCTTTGTAATTACATGAAAGATATACAAATATAATTATGGGCATATAGGTAACATATTATCTGCTGTTTTCCACATAGTATGTGATGTAATTTTCAAGTTTTCTGAAGGATGACCACATGAGAGACAGAGCAGATAATACCTACGTGCTGATAGTGATATTTATACATGACTTTCACGTAATGACTAAAACTTAATTTTTCAGGTTACTGGCTTCCCTTTTATTTCTATATAGAAATAAACAATATCAATGCTCACATGTAATTTTTTTTAAATTCCTCTAAAATTGCATAAAATATACATTCTATCAAATACAATGGCTAACAAATATTCAATGTATTTTTTATATAAACCTATCAAACACACAGCATTGATATTTTTTTCTTATGTATAAAGCCAAACCAAATACTGAACAGTATAATCAACTGCTAATGATGAAACTCCATTCTTGAAAATAATATAATACATTATTTATCAGATGATGCTTTTTACAGCTGTACTTTTACTGCACATTTACTTAGAAATATCTAACAGTATATATATTTATATATATATATATATATATCGAAAAGTAGAAAATAATTTTAATATTATTACATAAAGTTCCATGATTTATAGGCATGCATCTCTCCGTTTTCTTCCCTATATTGGAAAGCTGAGTCGCCGGCCAACCTCCATGTACCCACTCTGAAGCAACTGGACACATTCAAGTGGTTGGAAATGTTGAAGTTGCTGTCTAATAAGTTGACAAGAATCAATGATACCTAGAATGCCATTCAAAATATTTATTTTGAACGAAGTCACTCATAGAACTGAATTTTCCGTCACTTTCACATGAAGAAATAGTACTGCTCTTCACAAGTATGAGCAAAGTTTGATTACTAACGATACACCAATACATTTGCTTCTCATTATTGTTACATGGTTGCTGGAGCTCCTGACTTTTGCTACTGAGGATCCAATTAAAAATGTCCTTGATAAGACATGAACACTGTTTTTGTCCCCAAAATGAAAATAAGGATATTTACATAAATAAAAAAAAATCTTAAAATGTTGTCTCTGTATTTTTTTCCCCCCATTGAGCTACTTGTACAAAATGCCCCCCAAAGGTTTGGTGAGAATAATCAAATACTTAACAGACCAAAACAGCTCTACACATAACTCCTAAAATCAGCTTTACAAATATGTATATACATCATCATTGTTGTCAATCATTATCAATCCACTGTTGGATCAAGGGCTCCACAAAATTCTTCCACAACGGGCTGTCTTGAACCACTCTCCCCCATGTCACTACAGCCTGCTTTCGAATTTCAACCACCCATGTGGTCTTCTCTACTGGGTCTTCTCCTGTTCCTTGGTATCCAGTCTAAAATTCCGGTTGTCTATCTGTGGTCCATTCTTCTGGCAATATGTTCACCCACTGCCATTTTCTGATTATGATGCCTTCTACGTTTGCCATTTTCTTGATTCACGAATACCTATTCTTATTACCAGTCATGAATCTCTCCATGCATTTTTCTGTTGTCTGTAGCCTTTGTATGTCTTTTTTAGCTAGTCCAAGTCTCTACTCCATATGTAAGAACTGGAAGGTTGCATTGATTAAACACCTTTTTTTTAAGACATAATGGTACATTTTTCTTGAAAATTGCACTGTTTCTTTCAAAAGCTCTCCAACCAAGTTTTACATACCTTCATCTACCGGGTGTTTCACTGGGTAGTGACAAAAGAAAGAGACAATAAAGTTAAATTACTTCATTGGAAGAGGAAAAAGACGTTTACAGATGTAATAGTAAGCAAAAGGTAATCAATGGATGACATGTTCCCCATGATGACCATCCGCTGTCACGGCGTGGCGAATACATACTTCGAAGTTCTGCAATACCGACAGGAAGATGTTCGACGGGATCCACGCAATTTCCTGTTGGATGGCAGATCACAGGTAAGGCAGTGTTTGCGGGTTGTTCCGGTACACCCGATATTTCAGATAGCCCCACAAGAAGAAGTGGAGCGGCGTTAAATCAGGGTTGTACCGAGGCCAAGAGAGACCGGCTGAAAAACGTTGGGGAAATTGTGTGGTGATGACCCGTGGGCCATACTGCTGGTGAAGCAAATCAAGAACAGCATTTCTGGAGTTTGGCGGTGCTCCGTCCTGTTGAAACGTGCGGTTGTGAATCCAGTTTTTCTGGACCGCGGCAGGGAAAAAACGATTCTTCAAAAGGTCACTGTAGGTGGCAGCAGTAACTGTAGACTCCAGGAAAAATGGCCCAATGAGGCCATCACCACTCATTGCACACCAAACGGTTAGCTTCAGCGAATGGAGAGGCTTCACAACACAGACCGCCGCCGGCTTCTCACTTCCCCAGATGCAGTAATTTTGCCGGTTAATGCAGCCATCCAACCAGAAGTGCACCTCATCGCTGAAGACAATGATCTTCACATCAAAGTTGTGTTCATCGATCAGCAAACACGTTATCCACAAACTCATAACGCTGCTGGACGGCTGTTGTGCTCAAAGGCTGATGAACCTGGATTTTGTAGGGAAGCGTCCAAATCCGACGTCACAATGCGCCATGCGGGTGCTGGGCTAACGTCTAGTTGCTGCGCAAGTCTTCCTGTTGACATATCAGCTTTATCGCGCGGCTTCGATGTTTACCGCCACCCACGTTGTTCTTCTCTTCGTCGCCATGCTTGCCACGTCATCTGTGACACTGCCGGTTCGTTTAAATTATGCTACCAGTTTTGTCAGAAATGCACAGGATGGCTTACGACGATTCTTAAAGCTGTACCCCACTTTCATAACACCTTTGTGGGGTTTCCACCCTCCACATATCAATTTTTCACCAAGAAAACTCTTTCTTCCATGGTATATCGCTTCATGTCTGAAATCGCATGTCCACCGTCCCACTACTTCTTTACGAATGCCTGTCGCCTGCTGATCGACGTCTCGGACTTACAGCGTCAATTTATTCTACAGGAAAGTTGTCACTATGAATGCTTGTCGCCTGCTGATCGACGTCTCGGACTTTCAGCGTCAATTTATTCTACAGGAAAGTTGTCACTACCCAGTGAAACACCCTGTATGTAACCCTCACTGGGCATTTGTTGCCCATGATAAATGTTAGTATCAGTTACTTCCAGATTTACCCCATTAATCACTAAATTTTCATTTCTTGTAAAAGCATTGTATGAGGGTTGTACGGAAAGTAATGCAAAAGTGGGCATAACTTTGGTATTAACAGACAGAGGTCGTTCAAATTGCACATGTTGGTAGAGTAACTTTCTCTACACAAAGGTACTACTTAGGCTTAGGCTGATCATACATACCGTTTTGAACAGGACAGTACCGTTTTTTTCATATCTCCCGGCCGTGCCGTCGTTTTAATAAAAATGCCAATTTTGTCCCGTTTTTAATAAAAACTACACTGGTGTGCAAAAATTAAGGACGAAAAGCAGAAATTAACATCACAGCGGAACAAGCAGGCAGAACGGACCGAAAGACTGCTCAGGAGATAGACTTGGGTCCGGTACGGTAAAGCATGCAAACGTTTGGGGGTGGGGTCGGAAGGGTATAACTCACGTGGGTGGTGTACGCTCAGCAATTCGGTAAAAGCTATTGCACGGTGTACATCGGTTTGAACAACGTCGAATTGCTGCCACCATGTGATATGGCCAACAGGCAATTCAGTAGACGACATCTGGATGACTTTAACGAGGTCGCGTCATTGGGAAGTTGGAAGAAAGTCGAAGTGTGACTAGTGTGGCCGAGGAGTTCGGGATCGCTCACAGCATCGTTTCACGAGCTAGGAGAGCATTTCAAATGACAGGAACAGCTGTATGGAGAGTTTAGCAGTGGTCGTCCACGAGCGACCAGGGTGAGGGACGACCGGTATATTGTCCTACAGGTGAGAAGAGACAGACGGCAGACAGCGAGAGAAATCGCAAGGCACATGCAACAGACAACTGGACGTCCGTTGTCGCGTTTTACTGTGGCCAGGAGGCTGCACAAAGGTGGTCTATTTGCACGACGACCAGTACAGTGTGTGCCATTAACACCTGCTCATCGGAGACGAGTGTTCCAACGAAGCAGGTGTTTATGCCGTCCCTCTACAATATCCGGATGGCTCCAAGCGATTCTACACTGGGATGACTAAACGTTCATTTAGAATTAAGAGTCAACGAGCATAAGAGGGACACAAAGAACGGCAAATTAACCATGGCCCTATCCAGAGAAGTCCAGTTCAAGTCCGCCGATCCTATGTGGGATAACATAAAGAAATTAGCTGCCTACTCTACTCCTAAATCCACTGCCATTCGGGAAACATTTGAGATCATTACCAACGATGAGGCCTGCAATGATAGCGTCTCGCTAGAATTACCATGAATTTGGAACCAATTCTTCAAATAATGAATGCCTTTTGTTTTTCTCCACGGATTCCGCGTGCAATACCAACATGAAGTCTCGTGTTTTTATTGAATAATTACGTTCGCATCTCTTCGTTTATTGTCAAGTCAACTCACCACGTTCAAATTGTTGAAACGTTATATTATCCAGTTTGCAGTTACTGTCTACCTTCCTTGAGAAAGCCATCTGGTTGATGTGCGAAAGCTTGGAAACCTTGATTTTATATACGCCAATAAATTCGGATAACTAGTACAGTTGTACTATCTTATAAGCTCAATATGTTTAAGTAATAAAACTTTCTTTATCGTCGTACTTTTTTTTGTCCTGTTTTTGTCATCCCAATGTCCCGTTTTTGTCTCAAGGAAATGTGGTCACCCTAGTACTACTCAACATAGTCTCCATCACAAGCGAAGCGTTTGTGCCATCCTTGAACTCAACTCTCGAATACTCTTTGAAAAAATTCGGGTGTGGATTGTTGCACCCACTTCTTCACAGCCACTTTCACCTTGTCTGTGTCATCAAATCATTGTCCCCGGAGACTATCCTACATTGGACCCAACAGGTGGAAGTCAGAGGGTGCCAGATCTGGGCTGTATGGGGGATGGAGAACCACCGACCAGCCAAATTTGCTGATCACCTGATTTGTTGCCAAAGATTTGTGTGGTCTCACATTGTCATGGTGAATGTGGATCCTTTTCAGATTCTTGTTCAGTCTCTTCTTCCTTATGGCTTCTCTAAGTTTCTTGAATGTCTCAATGTACCACTCACTGGTCACAGTATGGCAACTTTCCAGAAAATCAAGGAGAATGACACCCACATTATCCAAAAAAAACTATCACCATGGTGCTGATCGATGGCTCTTGAACTTCCTAGGCCTTGGTGAAGAGGTATCACGCCATTCCATGGATTGATTTTTCGTTTCCGGATCATAAAGTTATGCCCATGTTTCATCCCCTGTCACCAGATTGAAAAAAAAAACATGTCTTCATTGGCTTCAAATGCTTCCAGAAGATCAGAGCAGACTTCCACCCTTCTCTCCCTCAAATTGGGTGTCAACTGCCAAGTTACCCACTTTGCACACACTTTCTGATACCTTAAGTCTTCCACCATCTTCTGTATGGCATTCTGACCACAGTCCAGTTGTGCAACAAACTCATGGATCATGACTCTTCTCTCCGCACGAATCAATACATCTATTTGCTGACAATTCGTGTCAGTGGTCGCAGATGATGGTCCCCCACTGCGTGGTTTGTCTTCAATGCTGATTTCTCATTCTTTAAACTTCTTCGTACATTTGTGCACATTGCTCTTGTCATTGGTGTCATCTCTGTAAACATTCTGTAGATATCGGACAGCCTGCACCTTTCCTTTGTCAAGAACTCAATGACGGCACATTGCTTCTGCTTGGAATCCATTATTTACCTGCAATGAAGGAGAAGAGTTACTATAGAGGAAGAGTTACTCTACCAATATGTGCAGTTTGAATGACATCTGTCAGTTAATAAAAAAGTTATGCCCACTTTTGCATTACTTTCAGTACAACCGTCGTACAACAATTTTGTTTTCTGAAGGTTCATTTTTAATCCCACTTCCTTACTCTCGTCAGCAAGTTCCTGGACCATACTTTGCAGTTCTGAAGGGGAAGTTACAAAAATAACTATATCATCAGCAAAATAAAGGTGAATTAAATAACCTCCATTTATCTTTATTCCTCCGTTTTCCCAGTTCAATGATTGAAAGACATTTTGCAATGTGGCACTGAAGAGTTTGGGAGATATGGTATCACCTTGTCTTACCCCTTTAAAATTTTAGTGGTGCTGTATCCTCAAATAGCCAGACCTTTGCACTTGCATTCTTATCAATGTTATTTATAATGCTAATGATGCATTATAACTGCTGATGGTTCACGCAATCAAAGGCCTTTTCATAATCAATAAAAGCCATGCATAATGGGAGTTTGTATTCCCTCATTCTCTCAGTACGTGAATGCGATCAATCCATTGATCTGTCTGTCTCTGTCCATCTATCTTTATATATAACACAATACACAGAGAAAATAAAGAATAAACTGCATACATGCACACAAATTGTTTACATGTAAGAACAATATTCAGACTGCCCAAACACACACAGAAAGCTTGCATATCCAGATGAAATGAATAATAAGAGTTATGATCTGCATATCAGATCTGAGGAAAACTTACTGATAAAACTGTGATTGCAGTGGATTGCAGAGAGATATTCTAAGGGTGGATAGCTTTTCAGGAAGCATAAAGACAGGGCTTATAATTGCATGCTAGTAATTGCCTATTCTCCCTATACTGTTAGTCTGAGATGTCTTCAACTGGCTTATGGTTTAAAACAATGAACAGGGGTTTAACAGGAAGGAGACATTACTTCTATGTAAACTGCAGTGCCCTGTTGCCAAAAAATTGAAACAGGAATCTGACAGAGGGATCATGAAACAGTACAATATCACTAGCACCATGATATTTGGCATGTTGACAAAACAATTTTAATAGCCCTTCGTAAGAAATACGGAAACTGATAATATTCGATACCTTGATACTTGATGCACCACCTTTAAATGCACGATGGATGCAACTGCACACATTTTCACACAGTAGATGACAATTAGTTAAACCAGTGGAATAATGCAGAACAAATCTAAACATTCACTGCAGTAAGTAAAAAAGACTACAAAACTTAAATGATAATGGACAGATTAATTCCCAAATCAAGCAACATTTGTGCAACCATTGAGTAAGTACTATTTCTGAAGAAATACCAAAAAATAATCAGTAAAGATTGATTAAAATAAATCAGGAGATCCTCGTTACATTTAATCCAGGAACTTCCAAAAGAAATTTAGAATTCAGAATATGCAGGTTAGATGCCTTCATACTAATAATATCTCAATTCAGAATAAACGGACTAGATGGCAAAGTGGCAGAGTGGTAAGCAGGGTCCTCTGAACTGGTTCCAGATGAGGTATGGGGTGGTGTACTTGTTTTAAGCACTGGCTCCCTTTCTATCCTGGAACCAGAGGCATTGAATTTAGGATGAGTGACTGCTTATAGACTTAAGAATTGCTCTTGGTTGTTGTTAAACACAGAGAACTTAAAAATATTAACCATAACAACATCACCTCAGCTGTGACAAGGATGGAACAACATGTCAAAAATTTATTTCCTAATTACTCCACATTAGCACGCTGTTGGTAACATCCAATATGTTCATCGAATATTACAGATCATAGTTAACATATAAATCTTTATTGAGAGAAAATTATTTCAGATGCTTCACATAAAGTAAGTAAAAAGTTCAGGTCTCACCAATCAAAAACTGAGAAACACTGCCCTAAATTGTTCACTGCCACCTTACAACTGGTGTTCAACAAGTAGCATGCATGAAACGACTCAGATGGTTTGGCATCCTGAAGAAGAAGAAGCCTTTTGGTAGGCTGTTCTGCATCCCTTGTTATGTGCAGGTACTATTGCAGATTGTCTCTGTACAGAACTCACAAAACAAGGAATAAAAAAAACATCTTCCTGGTTTTACAATGATTATGATGGGCATTTTAGTTTTAATTACTTTTAAAAGTTTTGGGTTGGTTTTCACCAAAGAAATCACTTCTCAGCTTAAAAATTTTAATTTAATATACTGTAAAATATTAAGTAATTGTATATTTACTCAAGCATTAAACACACGATCATAAAAACTTACATCATAAAATATTATTTATTACCATAGGAATGGTCCCATTATTCATTTTTGGAGGGAGGGTAAAAATTACCACCATGAGTCTTTAACATTATAAGCAGTCTCCTGTCCTTAATTTGGGGCAAGTGGTTCTATGGAGAGTAGAGAACCAGTGCAGAAGGACAAGTGCACCATCCATGCCCCATCCAGGACTCTTCCTGAGCCTAGCTTGGATCACGGAGACTGCACTTCTGATCACATGAACACAAGGGCAGCATCACTAATATCACAGATTGTCATTTAATATCACAATCAGAGGTGTAACCTGATATTTTGGCCCCCCTCATCTGTTTGTCTTTCTACCTTATATATATATATATGAATATACACTGGCATGCAAAAATTAAGGATGAGACGGTTTTTTGAATGTAACGTCGTGCAGAAGTGCTCCACATCGACTCAAATCATACCATAAGATCTTCAGATATAATATGGGACAAGTGAACAAAACCGTCCAAACAAGGAATCCAAAGGATACAAAGGCACTTTATTGAAAAGGTAGCTTCGAGCACAACTGGGCAGAAGACGGAAACGTCCATGTGACAGGCAGCTGCCAAGAAAAATCCAGTCTTTAGTAGGGGATATGATCACCCCTGACTGGGTTGCAGGATTTACAACGTCTGCCCATGCTGAGATGAGGTTGTCAACGAGCTGTTGAGGCATCGCGGCCCATTCCTCTTGTAGCGCCAATCGCAGCTGTGGAATCGTTGCTGGCGGCTGGTGACGTGCTGCCAAGCGTCTCCCGAGAAGGTCCCACGCGTGTTCGATTGGATTTAGGTCCGGGGACCTTGCGGGTCAATCCATGCGTTGAATATCTTCACTCTCCAACAGCTCTGCGAGAGCCACTGTACAATGAGGTGTAGCGTTGTCATCCATGAAGAGGAACTCAGGACCCACAGCACCTCTAAACAGACGCACGTGAGGCAGGAGAACCTCGGTACAATAGCGGACGCCAGTGACTGAACCTCCTTGGAAGATGTGGAGGTCAGTACGGCTACCAAGCATCATACCGCCCCAAAGGAGAACTTCGCCACCTCTAAACCGGTCCCTTTCGATTATGTTGGAGGTGTGAGTGCGTGCTTCCTGCTCTCTCCTGATGTGTATACGTCCAGAATCGCTCGTCAGAATAAATCAGCTCTCATCCGTAAAGAGAACTCGACTCCATTGCTGATGTGTCCAGTTCTTGTGTTCCTGGCACCACAGAAACCGCCGTCTCCAATGAGCAGGCGTTAATGGTACACATTGTACTGGTCATCGTGCAAATAGACCACCTTTGTGCAGCCTCCTGGCCACAGTAAAACGCGATAACGGACGTCCAGTTGTCTGTTGCATGTGCCTTGCGATTTCTCTCGCTGTCTGCCGTCTGTCTCTTCTCACCTGTAGGACAATATACCGGTCGTCCCTCACCCTGGTCGCTCGTGGACGACCACTGCTAAACTCTCAGACAGCTGTTCCTGTCATTTGAAATGCTCTCCTAGCTCGTGAAACGATGCTGTGAGCGATCCCGAACTCCTCGGCCACACTAGTCACACTTCGACTTTCTTCCAACTTCCCAATGACGCGACCTCGGTTAAAGTCATCCAGATGTCGTCTACTGGATTGCCTGTTGGCCATATCACACGGTGGCAGCAACTCGACGTCGTTCAAACCAATTTACACCGTGCAATAGCTTTCACTGAATTGCTGAGCGTACACTTCCCCCCCCCCCCACCCCCTTTGTCATGCTGCATATATGTGCATGCCCTATCGTACTGGGCCCTAATCTATCTTCTGAGTGGTTTTTCGGTCCGTTCTGCCTGCTCGTTCCGCTGTTATGCTAATTTCTCCTCTTCGTCCTTAATTTTTTCACACCAGTGTATATCATATTGTATTAGTAATAATGCCAGAGGCAATGTAATACACTTCTCAACAAAACAAAATTAACATCGTACCCCAACATTGTCTCTACGTAGGAGGCACAATCAAACTGCAACTGATTGTGTAGCTTTTCACAACTACTTGGGAGTTCGGACCTATGGTACCACATCAAATGAACCGAATTTTACTATTAGTAGCGGCTTGCAGCCACAGAAACAATCAAATAGCCCACAGAGAATCTATCCTTATCTTGCAACATACATGTAGTCCATCCAACTAAAGAAAAACGTGGGCCCCGTTGTTTTTGACGAAGGTCCGTAGTTCTTCTTTTGTTTGACAGATCATATAACTGCCCCTTCATTCTTGAATATAAACAACAAGAATCTTCTGAACATTTTGAGGAAGAAATTCCACTTTTAAGTGCACCAGAAACTGGTGTAAAAGTTACAATCCCATGTTTAATCAGACTGAAAGCAGTGGTTTTTGCATTTTCAGCAATATTTGCAGGACGAAAAACCCCAACTGAAAAAATTCTTTATTGGTCAGATACTACTTACTATGAAAACTGCTTTGGGTCTATTTCCTATCCCAAATAATGCCCAATTTCGTCACTAGGAGGCGCCAATGTTTAATCTGTTTTTTACAATATCTTCACTTCTTCATGTGTGACTTAAAAAATTCTTTCCACACCAGATGCCATTTACCTTGTGGAACACTTTAGGTTTTATTTGAGGATGTCTGCATTTTATAGTTCGTAGTTCTGTTGTGAGGTGTTTGTGTAGTTCTGTTTGCAGCTGTATCTCTGCTTCTAAAAATCCTATTGAGAAATTTCTTTTTTCCTGTATGCAATTTGCTACAATAGAGATGTGGAGCATTATCATCTTTAAATAATGTACAGATTTCCTGCTAGGGATTGTAAAGGTCGAAACCTTTTTCTCACTATCAGTGCTTCCAGGAGATATATTTGAATGTATTTTTTTCTTGTTCCTTATCACAGCTTTTTCCATGAAGAATATTTTTCACCTATTTCCAACTTTTCCAATATGCATAATTCTTTGGTTAGGAAGCTTAGAGTTATGTTTCCTTCTGTATTTCTTTTAACTGTTCAATTTGAAAATTGCTTTGTCTCCGATACCTTCCTTCTGCTATGAAAAACTTTTTGTGAGCCATTTGTTAATTTTCACAACATACTTTTTAGCCACTGGTGGAAGTAATTACGTAGCTGTTTCTATTTCTGGATGTTTTATTGATTGTAGAAATCCCCCCCCCCTTTTTCTAACCAGTTCTATTGGCTTTGAATAATTTTGATAAATTTGATTTGCATCAAAACAGATTCAAAACAAATGTTCATTACAATAAAAAATTTGGTGTCATCTTCCTTGTTTAGTACTGGAAATATTACAGCTGCCATTATGCCAAATGTTTCTAGTCACTAGGTGTAAAGTGCAAGCCAACTCTGCTGACTAACTTACATGAAACTTTTTAGAGATCATTAAAATGCTTTGATAAGACAAACAATACCTTTTGCTAATTCATTTCACTCCCTGTCTCAGGCATTTGCATTGTCTTTAATTGCCACTATATCAGTTACACTTCAAAAACAGTATCTGACATTAGGTGGATTGTATCATTGAGTCTGTTCTATTTTTTAGTAAAACCTCTACTACCTGTATGAACTGATTACCTACCATCCAGAAAAAATACTGTACTTGAGCTATACCAACTTTTTGGTTTATTTTTACTTATTTATTTTTGAAACAATGTCATTTGCAGAACTGCCTGAATTCTTGGGTACTTGCTCTCACCAATGTGCATGCCTTCAGTTTTCAAGAGTTAAAACCTGAGGAGACTTAAGAGAGATATTAAAACTACTTAGATCAAGAAAAAAAAAATCCTTCCATTATATCGTTTTCCAAACTGTCCTTGATTCTCAAACCTCTTCATCTTCATTCATGTGTTTCAGCCAGAGCACCTATCCACTATCTTTAAATCATTCCTTCACGACCCTTCCATCACTATGCTGCAATGTCTGAAATGAAGGCCAGTCTTTTCCCTGTACTCTGCCTTACATGACTTCATTTTTTTATCATCTGTAATTGGTCAAAGGTATATCAATGTCTGGAAAATATTGTAGATGGTGTCCATTGATGTCGTAAATTTTCTACTAAAGTGCTTTTTTTTTTTTCTTAAATTAATTTCTTCTATTGGGTTGGTGCGAATGAAATGTTCGGTGCGAACGAGTAGTGGAGACAGGCCCCCACCACAGTGGAATGGAACCACCCACATATGCTCCTCATATTATGTCACAAAGTTACTATAAAAAGCTAGCACATGTGTGAAGAACAAGGTTCAGGCTTGGCTTGTTTGGACGTAACATGGCTTGCAAAGGAAACATTCAGATGCCGGCTTTGAGAGTCATCTTCCTGTATGAATTTAAACTGGGCCATTCTGAAGAAATTGCCGCTCAAAATGTTAACAAAGCATTTAGGGAGAATACAGCCAATGAACAAACCATTTGGTGATGGTTTGTTAAGTTTCGAAGCGGAGATACGGACCTGCAAAATGAAGCACATGGTACCTGACCTGTTGCTGTTTCTGATTATGTTTTGTTACATGTGATTGAAGCGGACCCCCGAAAAACGTGTCGTGAGACAGCGGCAAAGGTAGGTGTCCACCACACGAGAGTTGTTCGGCATCTGGCTGCACTGGGTAAGGTCAAAAAGCTGGACATGGGGCTGTCGCATGAGTTGACAAGTGCCAACAAGACTAGGCATTTGGAAATCTGCATGTTGCTGCTTGCCAGGAATAAACAGGAACCTCTACTGCATTGAATCATCATATGCAATTAGAAGTGCATCCTTTATGATAATCTGAAATGATCTGCACAATGGTTAAGCAAGGCACAGCCTGCTGGATGGCATCCTAAGCCACCCCTACACACCAAACAGATGATGTTCATTGTCTGGTGGTCCACAGCCAGGATAATTCTTCAGAGTTTCTTGGCAAGAGGCCATACTATCACTGCAGGATGTTATTGTGCCGAATTACACCATACACACCAGAAATTGCTGTAGAAACAACTGGCTTTGGTTAACAGACACGGTGTTCTGCTCCAGGACAACGTCAGCCCTCATGTCACACAACAAACAATACTGACACTAAGTGCTTTGGGCTATGAAGCACTGCCTCATCCTGCCTATTCCCCAGACTTGTCTCCGACAGACTATCATCTGTTTCGTTGCCTGGATCACTTCCTGTCCGGGAAACAGTTCACGACAGACAACGACATTCAACGTGCAGTTGATAACTTCTTCGGGTCCAAGCCACAAGACTTTTTTTGTTCTGCTCCAGGACAACGTCCACCCGCATGTCACACAATGAACAATACTGACAGTAAGTGCCTTGGGTTATGAAGCACTGCCTCATCCTGACTATTTCCCAGACTTGTCTCCGACAGACTATCATCTGTTTCGTTGCCTGGATTACTTCCTGTCCGGGAAACAGTTCACGACAGACAATGAGGTTCAACTTGTAGTTAATGACTTCTTCGGGTCCAAGCCACAAGACTTTTTTTGTTCTGCTCCAGGACAACGTCCGCCCTCATGTCACACAATGAACAATACTGACAGTAAGTGCTTTGGGCTATGAAGCACTGCCTCATCCTGCCTATTCCCCAGACTTGTCTCCGACAGACTGTCATCTGTTTCGTTGCCTGGATCACTTCCTGTCCGGGAAACAGTTCACGACAGACAATGAAGTTCAACTTGTAGTTGATGACTTCTTCGGGTCCAAGCCACAAGACTTTTTTGTTCTGCTCCAGGACAACGTCCGCCCTCATGTCACACAACAAACAATACTGACACTAAGTGCTTTGGGCTATGAAGCACTGCCTCATCCTACCTATTCCCCAGACTTGTCTCCAACAGACTATCATCTGTTCCGTTGCCTGGATCACTTCCTGTCCGGGAAACAGTTCACGACAGACAACGACATTCAACGTGCAGTTGATAACTTCTTCGGGTCCAAGCCACAAGACTTTTTTGTTCTGCTCCAGGACAACGTCCACCCGCATGTCACACAATGAACAATACTGACAGTAAGTGCCTTGGGCTATGAAGCACTGCCTCATCCTGCCTATTCCCCAGACTTGTCTCTGACAGACTATCATCTGTTTCGTTGCCTGGATCACTTCCTGTCCGGGAAACAGTTCACGACAGACAATGAGGTTCAACTTGTACTTAATGGCTTCTTCGGGTCCAAGCCACAAGACTTTTTTGTTCTGCTCCAGGACAACGTCCGCCCTCATGTCACACAACGAACAATACGGACAGTAAGTGCTTTGGGCTATGAAGCACTGCCTCATCCTGCCTATTCCCCAGACTTGTCTCTGACAGACTATCATCCGTTTCGTTGCCTGGATCACTTCCTGTCTGGAAAACAGTTCACGACAGACAATGAGGTTCAACTTTTAGTTGATGACTTCTTCGGGTCCAAGCCACAAGACTTTTTTTGTTCTGCTCCAGGACAACATCTGCCCTCATGTCACACAACGAACAATACTGACAGTAAGTGCCTTGGGCTATGAAGCACTGCCTCATCCTGCCTATTCCCCAGACTTGTCTCCGACAGACTGTCATCTGTTTCGTTGCCTGGATCACTTCCTGTCCGGGAAACAGTTCACGACAGACAATGAAGTTCAACTTGTAGTTGATGACTTTTTCAGGTACAAGCCACAAGACTTTTTTTGTTCTGCTCCAGGACGATGTCCGCCCTCATGTCACACAACGAACAATACTGACAGTAAGTGCCTTGGGCTACGAAGCACTGCCTCATCCTGCCCATTTCCCAGACTTGTCTCCGACAGACTATCATCTGTTTCATCGCCTGGATCTCTTCCTGTCCGGGAAACAGTTCACGACAGACAAGGAGGTTCAACGTGCAATTGATAACTTCTTCGGGTCCAAGCCACAAGACTTTTTGTTCTGCTCCAGGAGAACGTCCGCCCTCATGTCACACAACGAACAATACTGACACTAAGTGCTTTGGGCTATGAAGCACTGCCTCATCCTGCCTATTCCCCAGACTTGTCTCCGACAGACTATCATCTGTTTCGTCGCCTGGATCACTTCCTGTCCGGGAAACAGTTCACGACAGACATCGAGGTTCAACGTGCAATTGATAACTTCTTCTGGTCCAAGCCACAAGACTTTTTTTTGTTCTGCTCCAGGACAACGTCCGCCCTCATGTCACACAACGAACAATACTGACACTAAGTGCTTTGGGCTATGAAGCACTGCCTCATCCTGCCTATTCTCCAGACTTGTCTCCGACAGACTATCATTTGTTTCGTCGCCTGGATCACTTCCTGTCCGGGAAACAGTTCCACGACAGACAACGACGTTTAACGTGCAATTGATAACTTCTTCGGGTCCAAGCCACAAGACTTTTTTGTTCTGCTCCAGGACAACGTCCGCCCTCATGTCACGCAACGAACAATACTGACAGTAAGTGCCTTGGGCTATGAAGCACTGCCTCATCCTGCCTATTCCCCAGACTATCATCTGTTTCGTCGCCTGGATCACTTCCTGTCCGGGAAACAGTTCACGATAGATAACGACGCTCAACGTGCAATTGATAACTTCTTCGGGTCCAAGCCACAAGCCTTTTTTTGTTCTGCTCCAGGACAACGTCCGCCCTCATGTCACACAATGAACAATACTAACAGTAAGTGCCTTGGGCTATGAAGCACTGCCTCATCCTGCCTATTCCCCAGACTTGTCTCCGACAGACTATCATCTGTTTCGTCGCCTGGATTACTTCCTGTCCGGGAAACAGTTCACGACAGACAACGACGTTCAACGTGCAATTGATAACTTCTTCGGGTCCAAGAGACAAGACTTTTTTTGTTCCATCATAATGGACTTGCCGGACAGATGGCAACTATGTGTTGATATTGAGGGGGATTATTTTGCCTAGGTAAGTTGTCCCACTTTTCCGTTCTCGCCATCCACGTGTGCTGGCCCTTTGCCAGTCATTTTATTCGCACCAAGCCAATACATATATGAGAGAATCATGTTTTCACTATGGTTGCTGCTTTTGTTTTTGGTTTTCACACTGACAGCATATTCTGCTATTCACCATCTAAAAAACTAAAAACACAAGCTGCAAGCACAATGAATATGTTCTACCATATCCATTGAAGGAATTCATTAAACTTTTCTTGGCTTTCCCCTGCCCTTCTCTCCTGCCACTTAGACTGAATATATGATCTTAGTATCTCACTACTCATTTTTTCAACATGGCCAAACCATCTCAGAATATTTGTCTCCATCTTGACATTACACATCGGCAACACATTTTCACTTCCCACGTTATCGGAATGTGTTTCGCCATAATGCCCCTGTAAGTAACGCATCTCTCCAGCACGCAAACAACTCCTATGTCTCTCTTCTGTGGGTTGATCCCCACACTGATGTACTTTTATGATTTTCAGGACTGAAAGAAAGTTTCTGAAGAACTCAAAAGTGTGAGATATGGTGGACCTATTCACACTTGAGAAGACGGGTTCACCATGGAAATGACCTGGAACACCAGTAGATGGGAGTACAAAAGCTGACATTTTTTTAAGTCCTTGAACATGTGCAAACACAAAAAAAAAGGAAGCCATATAAGTGAGAGTATAAAGAGAAGACTGCTCCCTCTCTGTTTCACACATTGTAACTGAAAGGCAGTTTAAAAATGGAAGGTGTGTGTGTCCTTACCAAAGCACATCACCTGCATAAAGTTGAAGAAACTGATGGCCAACCGCACTTAAAAATATGTAAGACAGGATATTTTATTTATTTATTAAGGGAGGAGGATGAAGATGAGGTAGTTTTAATCTCTCTTCTGAACCTCATAGTTTTTTTTTACTTTTAGAGGGGATATCACACCAGAATTCAGTAAGTTGATTATCAAAAAAATACTACAGTTCAAATACAGTTTCTCCTGGATAAATAATTTAATAAATTTCATTCAGGCACAGTGGGTTTTACTAAACGCATAGAACAGCATTAATACACTCAACTAGAAACCAAGTGTCAAATAGCATTTTTGAACAGTAATTAATACAGTGAAAAATAAGACTATACAAGTACAACTGCCTAAGAAAAAAGAATGAGATCTTAACGCAACTGGAAGTTACAGTTTCCTTTATTAATCATTTTAATCTTTCAGTCTTAAAAGCATTTTTATCGCCATTAATAAATAGCAACAAAGGGTACTACCACCCTGCTAATATTTTACAGGGAAATTAACATACAAAAATTACATGAGTTAAACCAAATTTTATTTCTGCAATGATACAAAATTAAAACCATTTTAATATAAAATATATATACTAAAGAAATTTTAGTACAATTCATGAAGTATCAATATTAAAATATTTAACTATAATTTCAATAACACAATCATGTTTTACATTCTTCTATTTGAATTAATTGAGAATTCTTGGAAACATTATCACCAACTTTAAACAGAATACTTTCCACAGTTCCTTCAGTAGGTGCTTTGATGATATACTAAAAATAAGAAAACATTTTGTTAAAATTAATTAAATATCTTACATTATCCATAAAGTAGATGACTTAGTTTATGAAAGAAATGAAATATCTCATAAAAATGGATCTTCACTTTTAAACACATAAAAATTTTATAATCTAAAAACACAAAAGTTTTTCAGATCATGTTCAAAGTAATCACAAAAACTTGCTGAAATGTACTGTTCGAATAATTCAACAAATTTATTTATGAAAAGGGGTTTGCAAGTTCAACACATTACATGAGAAGATTAAAACATTTCAATGGTCAAGTGAATCAGAAAATCAGATGATTTTGTCAGATTCAGAAATTACAGATCAGCTGAAACAAAGCTGAAATGAAGATTACATAAAGAATTCCCAGTACATAAGAATTCTTTACGGATCGTAACAACTTGAATCAACTACTGGGTTGTCGGAAAAGTCATGACGTATTTTAGCCATGTTTTGCAATGTCATTTATTGATAGAAAGAACAAAGATCAATCAATGATGTAATGCCCATTTTGTTCGATAACCTTTTGCCATCTTTCAGTGAGCTACAGAATGCCTCGTTCATAGAAGGAACTGTCTTTCGTGGTGAAAAACTGTACAAGGTGCTGATTTATAGCCTCATCTGAATTGAATGTTATACCACGCAAGGACTGTTGAAGAGAGCAAAACAAGTGGACGTCTGATGGCGCAAGGTCAGGCGAGTATGCTGAGTGTGATCAAACTTGTGTGTGGTCTTGCGTTGTCATGATGGAACACAACACCTTTACGATGAACGAGCTCTGGACGTTTCTGGATGATGGATTCGTTCAAACTGTCCAATTGCCGACAGAACACATTCGAATTGATTGTTTGGTTCCATGGTAGGAGCTCAAAAACAGGACACCTTTAAAATCCCACCATAATGAGACCAGAACCTTCCGCTGATGAATGTCTGCTTTGGATGTCGTTTGAGGCGAAGCAGCACGTCGGGACCAAGACCGTTTGCGCAGCACATTGTTGCACACAATCCACTTTTCGTCACCAGTTATCAGTCACTTCAAAAAAGGATCATTTTCCTCATGTTTAATGAGCATATCGCAGATGTTTAAAGGCGCCGTTGATTGAGCTTCTTTGAGTTCATGAGGAACCCACACATCGAGCTTGCTTAAGTATCCCAGCTTCTTCAGGTGGTCGTGAACGTTTGAATGATGGATGTGCAATGTGTCTGCAATCTCTCGTGTCGTGTAATGTAGGTTTGACTCGATCAATGCCTTGATTTGGTCGTCATCAACCTCGGTTGGCCTCCCGGACTGAGGAGAATCGTTGAGGTCAAAATCACCAGCATGGAATTTTGCGAACCACCGCTGGCACCAACATTCTTGTAGAGCATTATCACCATACACTTTACGCAACTTTTCACAAGCTGGACGCGCGTTTTTCCCTTTACGGAAGTAAAACAGTAAAATATGGCGAAAATGCACAGTTTGGTCTTCCATCTTCAACTTGATGTCAAATCTCTGCAAATCAACCAAATCGCTCACTATTCCTTTTAGACTGCAGCTAGAACTGGTACCTGTCGAATGCCATAGCAATAACAGAGCTGAGCATGCCTCCAGTACTTCTAAAACCGCCCAACCACTATCGGGTGCCAAAATACGTCATGACTTTTCCGACAGCCCAATATATTAGCTGATTTAAAAAGATATATATATATATATAAAGTTAAAATTTTCAGATTCTGTAGAATGAGAGCAAAAATGTTATCTCAGTTTGGGTGTGCAGACCTAATGCAGCAGCAGAAACTTTGAAATGATATTGCACACACACACATACATACATACACTAAAAGTTACTGTATATACACATTTATATGACAGCTGCCAATCACCCTATGAGTTTATATTAATGACACTTTTCCAGTCATGTGACTAATGAAGCCCCGGGGAGAGAGTACCAAAACATAATTTTGAGTAGAAAACGTGTGGTACAAACACAGGAAGGCAACAAAAAAGGTGAGGTACAAACATGAATTTTTGGGACGAAATGCATCCCTCAAATGCCGTAAAACTTGACCGTAGTATTCCTTACTGATTGTCTGGCCTGATAAAGCATATTCATGATATATAATTCTCTCATGATTGAAAAAACATTCAGCATCATCCTAACATTGCTGTCGCTCTGTACTGCTTTTTTCGGTCTGGAGGAGTTTCAGGTCTTCCACTGTGAAGACTGGGCCTCAGTTTCAGGGTCATATGCATAAACCCAAAATTCATCACCAGTATGATAGTTTTTAAACAGTTTTCATCATTTTTGATGCACTCAAGCAGTTACTATAAGCTGAAACATAGGCCTGTTTTTGCTCAACTGCGAGCAATATTGGCATAAATTTGGCTGAGATGCATCTCATGCCCAAATTGTCCATAAGAATCAACTGGACTGAACCGAACCTAATGTTGAAGTCTTGAGATAACTCACAAACAGTGATTTGACAATTTTCCCACACAGCTGTGTGCACAATTTTGACATGGTGTTTACTTTTGCTGGTTGCAGGGCCTCCCACACTGTTCATCACTTTCAACACTTTCATGGTCATCTTTAAAATGTTTCTACCACTCATAAACTTGTGCACAATTGTGTGCCAGAGTTGTATAAAAATATAATGTATTTGCGTACACAACCATTGAAACAGAAAACTTGCTGAAAACTGGCAAACCACGATAACAAATAGAATAAGATAATTTAAAGAAAAATTAACAAAACAATAAGTAATTATTAGAACATTACTGATTCCAATGAGGATAAAATTAGTACATTACAATTGAGTGAGCAGCAATGTGTGTGACATGGACCTTTATGGCAAAATATTAAAATACTGGACTATGAACCTCATAAAAACAAGACTAATTAAAGGAAATTTTTATAGCCAGAAAAACTGCTCCATTAATGGACCTTCAAAAATTATAAATATCATTTTCAACAACCTAAATTCGAAATAGTAGACTTACAAAATACATAAGGAAAATATTTTTATTTTATAACTGGCAAATGCAAGAGGAACCTGGCAATAAAATTTAAATTCTTTCCGTGTAAACGAAACTTTTGATACAGTTTCTATACTGAGAACAAGCCTTGATGAAATCTACAGGTCAGAAACGTTTGTAAAAACAAAAGAATTCAGAAGATGTGAAAAATAATTTAACATTCTTCAAGTTAAAATCGATTAAGTATATTAATCTGAGTACTGCCTTGAGTGTTTTAATTGCTGTAAATAACATTTTTATTTTTTAATCTACAAGCAAAAACTATCTGCAAAATCTGCTAATGATTTGGAAACTATCTGCATACAGCGTACGTGCATATGTCTATATTCTGCTACTCTGTTGTGCACAATCATATAATCCCTGCATAGACTTTCAGTAACTTTAAGTATGTGCTTTTGAAAGTTTCACCAAGTTTTTGACAAAATCTGACGCAAATTTGTTGATCATTTTTCCCGACATGACAAACAGCTTCACACACACACGTAAAAACAGAGCACTACTGAAAAAAAACACACAAAAAAATGGACATACAGGGGAGACATGACCCATTCACATGTGTAGTATGTTCAAGGCCACCTGTGTCAAACCACTTCCCATTGTTTGTGCAATTCTGAACTTAAGCAACCAGTCTGGATACTTTCTGATCACCCCTTGTAAATACTTAGGACAGAAAATCAGGCAGGATTTCCACTCTGTTTTCTTTTAAACCATTGTTTCTCACTTTATAAATTAATATGAAAGTTCATGAGATATATTTATTTGCTATCCAAATAATGAAACAAACATTTTATATGACAAGGGATAGTTACATTTTTATACCAAATTAAAACAAACAATTTTAATCTTTTCAAGGCATACCTCCATTTTCATGGCAATCATAACAACCAGGGGATCACCTTTCTTTACATTATCACCAACTTTGACCAGTATCTTCTCGATCACTCCAGGCATTGGAGCCAATGCCCTGTTTAGAGAATGGTCCACCAGAGAAGCTGACAGAAACTTAGGTGATGGGAGTGAGAGTTCATATGAGTAATCCTGAAAGGAAAAAAAAAATTCATACACAAGTGAATTAAACAGCAGACTTGGAGGTCTTTTAGGCTGCAGGAAACACAATTGCATCATAGTGCAAAAGCTTTAAAAATTCACAAACACATACTTTCTTAGGTTACAAAATGGCAGGTATATAGTGCAGTGACCACAACTTACAAGACTCAAAACTAGAAACTACAATATGAAGTAACAGATTTAGTGCAACTTACCATTCTCTGGTTTTTGCTCCATATTTCACATTTCCAGCACGTGAGAAACCTTGGGTGTTGGACAGGCGTCCAATATATGAGGTAATCTGGACAATATGAAGTATTACATGTAGGAATTACTGCTTATAAGAACAGCTTTGGCTGGGTATAAGGCTCTACAGACAAGTCACTTATTTCTGAGATTTGACTTTTCTGCTTTCATACATTAGACAACATTTGGAATTTTTAATGAACAAAACTGTTTTCAGTGCATTCACTGGGTTTTCCCCTTATAAAAGGTACTTAATTTTTTTTTTAAAGGCATCTGCTTTGGAAATGTCTTTTACTGAAGGACAACCATGTAAAAAGCCTTGGTTAACCCTGTTACCTTCAGTGACACTAGCTTTGAATCAAACCATAATTAGAAAGGATGGAAAGAGGATCACAACAAAGCTACTGAAAAGAAGGGGGAGGGGCTAATGTTCATAGCAAATTGCTCTTCCACTGCTTAGTTCGTGAAAACAGCAGAAATTCTTGTGAGATTGCCTGGAAATGAAATTTTCTAAATTCTTGGCACAGCAGAAATTCACTTACAGCACAGCAAAAGTTTTGTTGCCTATGGCCAGTCCAAAACATATATCATGGCAACAGGCAGCTTAAGTTGTACAGGAAAGCCTAAAATTTGTCTGAGAAGCAACCGATTCTGCAATTTGCCTTGAAAATGCAGTCAAGGGGATACTGGTTGTTCAAACTGAATGTTACACACACACACACACACACACACAACACCATGCAAAAGTTTGAAAAAAAAATACATAAATAAATAAATAAATAAATAAATAAAATGGAAATTTCCTTCTTTTGTATTTGCAGAGAAATGTGTCAACACTGATGCCATTTTATTACAATGGTCCGAGGAAGCAGAATTTATGAATGCCTCAATTACTAATTAAATACAAAAAAATTGATGTTTTCATAAAACTTGTAGAGAAAAAAATCAGAGCAGTTGATGGATGGCTGATGCGATGGCTGCTGACACTACTCATCACAGGAAAAAAATTAAGTTAGATATTTAAAAGGCATTATAAAGCTTCCTGGATATTATGAACCTTCAAACAATGAATGGATGACCAGCAAAACTTTCACTGAACACCGTTTTAAATGGTTTAAGGGATAACAGAAAGAAAATGTCATGCTGATGTTACTTCAGTTCATGTCAAAGTGTAATTTATAAACATGAAACTGGTTTTCCTGCCCCCAAACAAGTCTTCTCAATTATCCTGACTCTCAATTAAGAAATAGTCTCAAGGCCTTTAAAATGCATGACTCAAAGAACACAAGAAAAACTGTGGATGTAGTTGACACAAATAAGGAACTGGCATCAAAAACTGTCCAAAAGATCACTTTGTTAGACATGATTCACATTATTCCAATGCCTGGGAAAATGTCATGATTGGCAAACATTTGCAATTCTAATTGTTATTATATTTGCACTTTTAAGGTATTAACCTCTTGCAAAGTGCGCATAGTTTACGTGCAATTCATAAATGAAAAAACCATTAGGAAGAACCATTCACTCACCATAAAGATCATGGTAACCTCCAATGTCCTCACACTTCCAACACGTCATTCATCGTGATGTAACTGGGCTTCCACAGGTTTACAGACTTCTTGCTTACGCTTCTTATTTTCGGGTGTGAAACATCGTTTTTTTTTTTTTTTTTTTTTCTCTTTTGCCTTTTAAGATGTTACTATAATGCTTGTCAATTCGATAAAAATCACACATACAACTCATTCATACCAAGTAAAAACTATTTACATAACCTTACATTCACAGGTGATTAAACCTTGGTCAACTCTAATTATCAAGCTCCTCCTTCTGTTTCACAACCTCTGCTACTCCCACTGCAAGTGTCACACCCATTCAGCCCCACACATCCAATCCTCTAGTACTTTCGACAGGTCCCTGTCATCTTCAGGAGGCAGGTGTGTCTCACCCGCCCACCACAGCTCAAGTGAGCAGAGCCATCGAGGCCCGGGCTCCAGTCGCTATCTCTGAATCGTTGTGTCTCTGGCGCCATCTATTGTCCCTGCTGCTCTTTTTCCCTCTTTCTTTTTATGCTGCTGTTCAATTTTTATTAGGGCTTTCCATTGTTCGTTTAGGTTACTTGGCTCATTAATGTTGCATAATCTTGATCTGTTTTTTTCAATTAACACTGATTCTGCAATTCTTAACTGCTTTTCGTTTTTACAGCTCTTAATAATTTTAATATCTTCAAACCTTGGGCATTTTTGATTTTCCATACAGTATTGGGTCAATGCTGTCTTAGCTTCTTTTTATTCCAATTATTAATATGCTGGTTCAATCTATATTTTAATTTATTCTTGGTGCTGCCTACATATGACACAGGTGGTTGCTGGTTTATTGGGATTTCATAAATTCCTGCTCTATCTAATTGGCTAATTTTTTCATTTTTAATCACTAAATTTTTTACAGTAAGTACCTGATTTCCTACCTGTATGCCAGGTACTTACTGTAAAAAATTTAGTGATTAAAAATGAAAAAATTAGCCAATTAGATAGAGCAGGAATTTATGAAATCCCAATAAACCAGCAACCACCTGTGTCATATGTAGGCAGCACCAAGAATAAATTAAAATATAGATTGAACCAGCATATTAATAATTGGAATAAAAAGAAGCTAAGACAGCATTGACCCAATACTGTATGGAAAATCAAAAATGCCCAAGGTTTGAAGATATTAAAATTATTAAGAGCTGTAAAAACGAAAAGCAGTTAAGAATTGCAGAATCAGTGTTAATTGAAAAAAACAGATCAAGATTATGCAACATTAATGAGCCAAGTAACCTAAACGAACAATGGAAAGCCCTAATAAAAATTGAACAGCAGCATAAAAAGAAAGAGGGAAAAAAGAGCAGCAGGGACAATAGATGGCGCCAGAGACACAACGATTCAGAGATAGCGACTGGAGCCCGGGCCTCGATGGCTCTGCTCACTTGAGCTGTGGTGGGCGGGTGAGACACACCTGCCTCCTGAAGATGACAGGGACCTGTCGAAAGTACTAGAGGATTGGATGTGTGGGGCTGAATGGGTGTGACACTTGCAGTGGGAGTAGCAGAGGTTGTGAAACAGAAGGAGGAGCTTGATAATTAGAGTTGACCAAGGTTTAATCACCTGTGAATGTAAGGTTATGTAAATAGTTTTTACTTGGTATGAATGAGTTGTATGTGTGATTTTTATCGAATTGACAAGCATTATAGTAACATCTTATAAGGCAAAAGAGAAAAAAAAAAAAAAAAAACGATGTTTCACACCCGAAAATAAGAAGCGTAAGCAAGAAGTCTATAAACCTGTGGAAGCCCAGTTACATCACGATGAATGACGTGTTGGAAGTGTGAGGACATTGGAGGTTACCATGATCTTTATGGTGAGTGAATGGTTCTTCCTAATGGTTTTTTAATTCTAATTGTGTCTGAAAAGTGAGACTTAATGAAACAAATAACCCAAGTGTGTAAGAGAGGTAGGAAGAAAAACACAGAGATGATTTTGATCAATTGTTTTTTTAAAATTGCATTAATAAAAACAATAATTAATAATTCCAAATTCTCAGAAAAACATGGAACCAAGAGGATGCAGCTAAAAATCTTATGAGAAGTTTTATGAATTCGAATGTAAAGTAAAAAGTCTTGTTAGAAACTCATAGCAATAATCAACAATGGATAATTTTTTTGGATAATATGTACATTTTTTTTTATTTATAGCTCTTCTACTGAAAGCATTATACAATTCTGCTAAAGTAATTAAAAAAACATGTTGTATTACATGTAAGTATAAACTATTGGTCTGCATTGTTGATACATGTAATAATGTATAAAACACATATAATAATGCATACACTGAAGAGCAATTGAATTAGAGATACCTGTCTAGTAACGTGTAGCACCACCTTTCGCCCTGATGAGGGCGGCGATTTGTCTCGGCATGGACTCGACAAGACACCGGAAGCGTTGAGAAGCCATACGGATCCACGACCCCTGAACAAGCTCCCACAGTTCACGAAGATTTGATGGAGGGGGGTCAGAGCCTTGAACATCTCTCTCGATGGCATCCCAGATGTGCTCGATGGGACAGAGGTCAGGTGACCTAGCTGGCCAAGGAAGCGAGGTCACGTCGGTGGAGTGTTCATCCAACCATTCGGATACAATTCGGGAGCGATGGCACGGTGCATTATCTTGTTGTAGGATGAGGTCGCCAGTGGGATGTTGAAGACGCACAAACGGGAGCAAATGGTCGTCCAGGATATCCCAGTAACGTTGCCCTGTGAGGGACGATGTCACACGTACCAGGGGTCCCATTTCAGTCCACATAAACAGTTCCCAGACGAGAATGCCACCCCCCTCAGCTTGAAGAGTACCCTGCTGGCAAGAAGGATCCATCGCTTCATGTGGTTTGCGCCATACTCGTATCCTGCCATCCGCATGTACCAACGTGAATCTCAACTCATCAGTCCAGGCAATGTCTAGGGTCCAGTGGCGATGTTCCCATGCCCATGCTAATCTTTGCACCCTGTGATGTGCGGTCAGCAGCGGTACCCTCGTGGGACAATGGCTTCTGTACCCCATAGCAAGGAGATGGTTCTGGATGGTGTGGCTGCTTACACGTTTTTGTGCACCAGCGTTAAATTGCAGAGTGATTTCTTGCACTGTGGCCCATCTATCCGCTGTTACAATGCGAGCTAGCCGATGATGACCCTGCTCATCCACACGCTGTTGTCCACGGCAGTTGGCCCTTGCAGGGACGGTTTTACTGGATCCAATGTACTCACGGTGCACCCGTGACACAGTGGCTCGTGAAAATCCCAGTGCCTGCACGACTTCCAAGATGGAGTGACCCATTCGTCCGGCCCCGACAATTTGCCCACGATCAAATGCGCTTATATCCTTCATCTTACCCATACTGCGTCCGACTCTTACTGATTCCCATTGCATCACTCTTATATTGTCCGATCGCTGCATACATCATGTCGTTTCCGTTTACAGGGCTGCCCACAGCGCCACATTTGCTTAACGCCAGCTGTCTCTAATTCAATTGCTCTTCAGTGTATAATACATGTGCTAATGCATAAATAATGTATTTTACAAAACAAATTTCTATATTCACTTTTTTTAGAATTTCATCTTATTTTCTGAATAATGTTTCTTAAGAATCTGAAAAATTCTTATAACTGTAATGGCCCTAATACCTTTTTGCCATCATACATAAAAGCTGATTCCTTCTCAGTAGTCTCAGTAGCTCTTAAAGAAATGGACCTCTGGCCACCCTTTAGGGTGAGCACAATCGTTTTTCCACAATCCATTGCAGAGCACCAAAAAAAAAAAAAAAAAAAAAAAAAAAAAAAGCCTTCCAGCCATCTCTAGCCAGCCAATGTAAAAAGTCCCATCTCTGACTTCAAGACTATGCACATACGTTTGACCCCAAATGTGGATAGAACCACTAGAGCCCCTTTCCTTGCCAAAACAATGTTTTTATTTTTCTCCAAAGCCCAGGGAGGAATTAATTCCTCTACATAGCAGATTTCAATAAACGCTGACATCACCACAACACCACAACACACTTGGATATAATCAAGTTAGCATCTACTGCTATTCTGCCATGATACTAAGCCCCATTTCCATCAGGCGCTCTACATTTTTTTTTTTTTCGTCATTCCATGAATAAATAGTACTTGAACTACATTGTTACCATGCTTACAAGTGTTTCTAACCCCTTACTGTCTGGTGCTAGTTCTGTCTGGAACATCTGCCATTCTCACGGACACTGCATAAAATGCATACATGAGAATGATGAAAGGAAAAAAGCTGAACTTTTTAACCGTGTAGGTGAAAAATAAGAACGTGCTGCGAAACAACGTGAATATAACGCGACGTGAGCAAAACAAAAGTGTTCACTGAAATTTATTATGTAAATATTAAGCTAGAGCACATCACTGTATTCAATATATATATATATTTATTTACATTTAACAGCAATACAGAATAAATGTAACATCGCAGAGAAAAAATTACGACTACTGGCAAAGTCTACGCTCTTTCTGACTTCCGTTTTAGGAAAGTTTTCCTCCATTTTGAAGCTGCAAAACAAATATTTATGGAATAAAATTATATTTAAAAACACAACTGGGTAGAAGAAACATCACAAGAAAAAAGGATTACAATTACAGGAGAAACCTTCACTCCGTCTAACTTCTGTTTACGAAAATTTTGAAAGTCGGAATTCCACCCACCAACAGAAAATGACCCCACCACCAACCACCAATCCCTCCAAAATTTCTATTCAGTTCTGCATCGATCTCGAGAACCATCAAAACGACGATGGAAATGGCAGAATTCTTCAAATCCACTGAAGAATCTCATGCCTGAAGATCACAGGGAAAGTTTTGCGCCAACTTCCGTTTTCGGAATTTTTCTTCCATTTCCAAACTGAAATGCAAATATTTATGGAAAAAAATTATGTTTAACAATAATACTGCAGAAATATCGTGAGAAAAAGAAATCACGATTACAGGAAAAATTTTCACTCTGTTTAACTTCCATTTTCGAAAATTTTGAAAAACGAAATACCATCCTCACATCAAAAAACGACCCCCCCCCCCCCCCCCCAAATAATGGAAAAAAAAGCGTAATTTCTCGAATCCGCGGAAGAATCTCATGTATGAAAATGGTGCAAACAAAGGTACTTTTCAGAAAATTAAAACATATTCATACATTTAGTCATAAACTGGGTTTGAGAATCTTACAATTACTATAGACTATAAAGTATAATACAACATATACATATTTGAACATTTAAAAACAATGCTCAGCTTTTAAAATTCAGCCACTTACAGGACTCAACACAAGCAGTCACAAACATGATTCTTATAAGTGGTAGTCATTATATAAAATGTGCATAGTTCTCATATAATATTCACAAGTTTCAGAAAGCTTTTGAATGCAACAGAAGTCAAATTTGCTACATCCATAAGAGCCTCAATTCTGTATGACCAGGGTCGCCGTTAAAGGTGTGCAGCGCGTGCAATCGCACAAGGCCTCGTGCTTTGAGGGGCCTCGCGCTGGTGGATAAGTAAGATAAAATAAAACAAAAGAGAGAAAGAAAGAAAAATATAACATTTAGTACACAGACAAAAAAAAAAAAAATCTGACAGTTCAAAACATATGAATTACCATCCCACTGCTCCGCGAGTCCGCATACACAAACATCACAGTGATGTCATACATATGCTCAGGAGTTCTTATATATTACTGTTAAGGTGGATGTCTAGTGATTTTGCTTCCTATACTTCCAATGGGCAAACTTCTGTACACATTTTTTTCACAATTGATGCGTTCCCAAGGATGAAAATTTGAAAATTGATTAAAATAACTTCATATTATAACTTGGAATAACTTAATATTTTCTAAAATATAACCATAATTATATTAAAAATCAATAACTTTTTCTTTTGGTGGTGGTGTTGAGACCAGAAAATAGATGGCACAACCTGTACGTTGATAACCTCAGTAAACCAACAATATTAGATTGCTTAATTATGGTTATGTTTTAGAAAATATTAAGTTATTCCAAGTTACAATATGAAGTTATTTTAATCAATGTTCAAATCTTCATCCTTGGGAACACATTAATTATGAAAAAAATGTGTACAAAAGTTTGCCCATTGGAAGTGTAGGAAGCAAAATCACTAGACGTCCACCTTAAGAAGTCTTGTGACACTAGATGAAAAAGCCATGTAGAAAGTGTTAAACCCATTAGATACCAAGTAAAAGAAGTAAGGGACACACTTCTTGAAGTTACGTACACAGTAAATGGTCGTAAAATCAAATGTGAAGCTCACGTATTGGCAGTAGATGAACTTCAGAGTTATGAATTCCTATTGGGTATTGTTATATGGTATGACATACTCTTTTCTGTAAACAGTGTGAGCAAACCACTTCAATCAGAGAGCCTGCAGTTTGACATGGCAGAAAATATGTTTCAGGGGGTTATTAAATTTTTGAACCAATTTCGAAATGAAGGCTTCAGTTCAGCGATTCTGGCCACTTGTGAAATTTGTGAATAGTTAGGTGTTGAACAAAAATTTTCTGAGCATAGAGTGGCTTAAAAAAGAATAATCTTTGATTATGAAGTAGACGATGGGCCCTTGAGAAATACAAAATCTGCAGAGGAAGTCTTCAAAATAGAGTATTTTTATCCTATTATAGACACTGCTTTACAGTCTTTGAAATCTCGTTTTGAACAATATAAGGAGTTCAATGACAATTTTGGATTTTTGTATTCTCTACCAAAAATGAAACAAATGAATGACGAAGATCTAATGAAATATTGCAAAAACCTGGAGTTGATCTTTCGTACAGGATATTCGCGATATATGCGGAGAGGAGCTATTCACAGAATTGAAAATAGCCAGAGAACTAGTTTTGGATGACGTCAATACTGCCATCCAAGTATTGCAATTTTTAAACGGAATGCAAAATCCCTTCCCTAACGTAGCTATCATGTACAGAATCATGTTAACTGTGCCGATAACAGTCGCGAGTGTGGAAAGAAGTTTCTCTCGCTTGAAATAAATCAAATCGTATCTGAGGACAAGCATGTCTCAAGAAAAGTTAACTGCACTTGCTACATTGTCAATAGAAGACGATGTGGCATCAAAACTAAATTACGATTATATTATTGAAGATTTTGCTGGACAAAAGGCGAGAAAGGTCTCCTTTGCGTGACAGGTAAAACGTTAAGTTTTCCTTTTACGTACATACCAGTATATTCATGAAATACGATGACTGTTTCTCTAACTTTTAAAGGACATTTTTTTAATGTGTTACAATTCACTAGGAAGGTGATGTACCTATTTAAAACATTTTTCTTTTTGTTCCGCATAACCTTCTTTTTCTTTTATTTTGCAAAGGAGAACAACAGTTGAGCATAATAATAATAACAGCCGTTACAGTTACAAATTTAAGAAAAAATATCAGTTCCTTTTATAACAAATAAATGAGTGAAAAGTTTATCATCACCTCATCAGAAAATAAAAATATTCTATTGCATATGTGCGCAAAATACCATTAGCCAGGTTGATTTAGCAAAAATGATTAGTTAGCAAGATGGCCTCGCGTAAGCTTGCGGTGGCACTATGTATGACTTCAAAACTAACTAAACCATACATCTTTAGCTTTGACACATAAATGCAATCGGTAACTATCACTAGGCAGAGAACTTGATAACTAAATTATCCTGGATTAGAACCTGTTATATGCATCCTAGTATGTTTACCATATAGGTTGGTATACTTGAAAATCAAGAGTTAGTTTCTCACTCCAACATAGTTTTGTTTTAGATTTTCAAATTTTCTGAGGAATTCTCCACAAAGATGGCAGCTGGAAATTACAATTCCAAGATAAAAATTGTGCTTTTGATTTACTATGTATTTAAGAAATTAAAAATCAGTTCAGTTCTGTGATGTAATACCTGAGTTACAAATTAAAAAATAAAATTTTGCATGATGCAGATACCTGACAGCAACATAACTGTTCATCACAGACATCTATGTATAAAAATTACATAACTACTAAAATAGTTTTTTCTGACATCACAGGTTCATTCTAACAATGCAACATCTGGCACACAGGAGCTATGCTAAAGGTGAACTGCCCTGCAACACAACAAAATAAAATAGAACAATCTACTGATTATCGGTGCTTGTTAGCGCAGATATGTGCCATACAGTAGACTCTTGGCTATCCGACATAATGTGGCAGTCGGCCGGGTCGGATAGCAAAAAAGTCGGATATGCCGGAGTGATAGGCATATCAGCCCCTGCAAGGTTAATGACCGCCACCCTATTGCGTTGAACGTAATGTACTGTATGTATGTATGTATGTATGTACTTGTTGCTATTTGGAGACTTACGTCAAATTAATTTGTCCTTATTAATGACGTACAGTAATTACTGAATTAGAAGGAAACGAAATAAAAATGCGTACATACCTTTCATGAAACATTTATTTGAAGAACAAAACAAAATGTGTAATGAACAATAAGTTGAATAAATTTTACTATGAGTTTTCATTTAAAAGAAAGTTTTCATATTATAACCTAAAACTACATTGCCTAAAGGCTTGAAAATTTAGTCTGTAATCCAGATCTGCTTCTTTCCTCGCATTAATTTCCTTGCTGATATGTCCTTCCACTTACGTAAACATATGATATCTGCTGGTGTTGCCTCTTGTTGTTGGCCAATATACTCCAGTGCTATCTCGATCGCCTTCTGGCCTTCGGAATAGGTTATACGATCGGAGAGTTCATCATCTTTTTGTTCCTCTTCAATCGGCTGTTCATTTAACACCATCGCTACAATATCTTCGTCTGTAGTTTCTTTGATTTTGTCATTTGCCATCTATTCTGTGATGTCTTCCAATGAAGCTTCCTCACATCCGAGAACTTTTTCTAACAGCGAAACAATCTCAGTGTTATCAGTTGCATTTTCCACATTGAATTACTCTTCTACCTCTTCCCACTTATCACTGGCTCTGTGATCCAACTAAGTTTTCCATGATGCACAAGTGTTACAGATGAAATTTCATCCCATGCCTCGGACACCCATCTGATAACATCAAGCATGTCAACTGACTTTAATGTGACCGCAACTTCTGTATTGTTATCAATGGCCGCTATGATATTGCTTAGTAGCCTACGTCGATATTTCTTTTTCAAAGCTTCCAGCATTCCCTGATCCATTGGCTGACATACAAATGCAACATTTGCAGGCAAAAACAAAGCTTTTGTCTCTCCATCTCTTGACTGGTCATTTGCTGGATGCGAAGGAGCATTATCCAAAACTAGGATTGCTTTCCTTGGTAAATTGTTTTCAGCTAAATGTTTCTCAACTTTTGGCACAAATTCCTGTTCAAACCATTTTTTGAAAATTTCTCCATTCATCCACACCTTTTTTTTTTTTTTGGTGGGTATAGTACAGGGGCAAAGAATTTAAATCTTTAAGATTTTTAAAAGCTCTAGGCTTTCGAGATTTTCCAATCAAGGACAGTCTCAACTTATGGTTTCCGGTTGCGTTACTACTAAAAGTAGTAACGCAACTGGTTTCTGGTTGCGTTACTACTAAAAGTAGTAACGCAACCAGAAACCAGCTAAAAGTGTAATGCGGTCCTCACTCTTCTTGAACCCTGGTGTGGCCTTTTCCTGTTTAGACGCTAGTATTTTAGACGGCAACATCCGGTAATTCAACCCCGTCTCATCACAGTTGTACAATTGTTCTCCGGAAATACCTTCCTTATCAAGCAAGTCAAAAAGGTGTTTTTTAAAGTCAGGGACAGTGTCACTGTTTGCAGACAAAGCTTCACTGCTAATCGTCATCTGTCGAACACCAAAATGTTTCTTCCAGTGATCAAGCCATCTGTCACTGGCAGTAAATTCACCATTGTCTCCTTTGATCTGTTTTTTAAACTGAATTGCTTTTTCTTGGAGCAAGGGGCCTTAAACCGGCATTCCTTTCCCCCTCACATTTTCATACTACAGATATAAAGCCTCTTCAACTTCCACGTGTTTGTCATTTTGCATAGTTTTTCTAACTTTCACGCCGCTGCCACTTGCTTGCTTAGAACACCATTTTCCAATCTCTGCGCGATTTCTTCGCCAATCACCCACAGTAGTTTTTCCAACTAACTCCAATGCAATTTTCTTTGCCGATTCAACAGAATCCATTTGTTTTATTGCTTGCAGTTTTTCTTCCAAAGTTACTACCACTTTCTTTCGTTTGTCACCCATATTTCACTTAAAAATAAAAGCCACCAACAATACACTGGACTGTTTACACATTTAATAACATAAATTAACAATCCACGAATGACTGAACCGCACAGACTAACTTCTGGATACAGACCGATGGTGCACTTGCTACACGTTCATTTCTTGTCGCGACATGAATCAATCGGCGTATTAGCGGCTAGTGATTCACGCGTGCGTAAGCGCCTTCAAATACTTTAAGCAATAGTACACGGGCGCGTGGTGGGAAATTCCTTGGCATGACTTTTTTTTTTTGGCGGATCGGATACGCCGGAGGTCGAGTAGTCGGGAGTCGGATAGCTGAGAGTCTACTGTATTTTATTTTTTATTTATTTTGGTACTAGATCCAAACACTTTAGAAACTGCAGTGAAATGTGAACATAATCTCCTATCAAATAAATCAGAAGCAGATATGGAACATTAATTAGTCTGCACAAATATGTGTTGCAGGGTCATTCTGAAAAAAGAAAAATAATGATACCAATATCTTGCACCAAAGGGCATAATCATACACACATGAAAGAAAGCACTATAGATGAGTACATTCACAAAAACTGAATGTGTCTTGATGATCTGACAAAACTGGTGGCTCTTATTCATGAGCATCAGAAAGCTCAGTGCAAGCTGGGATAACAGCATGCATAAGCAATTCTGTAAAGTACAACAAGAATTGCTTGCAGGCACCAGCAAAAATGTATAAAAAGGGGTGCTATTTCTTAAGTTTCAAGGATCTTGTGAGAATACATTCAATTTTAGGCATGGAATAGGAGATACAACTTCTTAGAACTATAATTTATGTTAAAAATCAAAAAGTAAAAAAAAATATATTAAGATTTCTTAATGAGTCTTTTCTGAAAAAAAAAAAAGAACACCGAGGAGACTATTAAATTATCAAATTAAGATATGTATTAAAGACTAAGCAACATACTCTAGTAAATAAGCTGATGGAGTCATCTTCTATGACACTTCTGAAAGTCATTGTGATCTCGTCAACGGTGCTTATGATCTTTGTAGGATCTGAAGGTGATACAGATCCAGACACAGCATATTCCTGGTTCCCAGCTGTCATTTTATAAGTGCCATCTGTGAGGTATTTTACTTCCACTAAATGCTCTGAAACACAAGTACATCAAAATATTTTCAATTAAATGGAAAAAATTAGGCAATGATTCAATAAATATGTGAGAAACAATTTGCATATACATGAAATTAACTGATTTACATATGTTCACTTTTGCAACATTACATGTAAATTTGCAATTGCTCACACTATAAACTTAATGTTGTTTACTATCACACCACAGAAACAGCCACAGTAGCTTCCAGAGTTGAATATACTTCACCACTTTATCATGCATGCAATTTAGTTTTTTTCAATGGCAAGACAGAAACACTGTTGTGGGGATCTAGAGAAGCATTGCCACATTCTCACTATACAAGAATGAGTAAGAGTGCAAGGAAAAGTCCATTTCCAATAGCTACAAAATTGATCAGAGTCACCAGTGTAGGAAATACCTAAAATCACCAAAAGAAATGAAATTTGTTTGTTAATTTCTTCAGGATTAACAGTATCCAAATTCCATAAAGGTGTTACTTTTCACAAACTGACTTTGCGAAGGGGCCATTTTAGCATAAATGGCTCCTGAAGTTTCTTGTTTTTTTTTGTTTTTTTTTAATGAAACGGCTTTACCGAAAGGTATCGGCATACAACACAAAATTTTCCCTGAAAAGACCTCTGAACATAATAAAGGAAGCCAAGAACACAGACAGAGAAAAAGGAAAGATTAGAGATGACTGGTCCTTAAAAAGAAATTAGGAAAATACAGAAGTGTCAGAAATTTCAATACAAATAACACACCAGTACAAAAGTGAAGAACATCAAAATACTTTGTATACCTGTACAAAAGTGAAGAATAATGAAAATACTCTACCAGAAAAAACCACGTAAGAGAACACCAGTACAGGGTACAAAGTACACTGATGAGCCAATACATTATGACCACCCCCAGTCTAGAGAAATGAGCGCACCTAGAGACCAAACGGTGGCACAGGTGAAGTTCACAGAGCAGTATATATACAATCTGAGGACCGGCTTTTGGTTAGTCGAGTGTTCGGAGTCAGAATGGGAAAAGCTGCTGATTTATCAGAGTTTGATAAAGGACAAATTGTGATGGCACAGCACCTCAGAACTATAATCTTGGAAATGGCGCAGCTTGTGGGTTGTTCACGTGCCACTGTAGTGAGTATCAAAAGTGCACAGATGGCCAAACGACGAACCGTCATCCAGCTGTGTGTCGTCAGCAGCTCACTGATGCCAAAGGGGAGCAGAGACTGTCACGCACTGTTCACAGCGACCGCAGGGCCACAGTACGACAAATCCTCCACAGCCACAACAGTGGTGATTAAGGCAATGTGTCACAGCACACAGTTCATCGCAGCCTTCTACACATGGCTGAGGTCTGCATGGCTGAAGATCCAGTAGTGTCCCCATGCTCACTGCACGTCATTGCCAACAATGCATGAAATGGGCACAAGACCATCGAGATTGGACCGTGGATGATTCGAAGAAAGTGGCCTGGTCTGATGCAGATTTCTGGTGCGTCATGTGGATGGCCGAGCATGGATACGCCGATTACCAACGGAGGCTATGGCACCTGGATGCACCGTTGGGAGAAAACAGGCCGGCGGTGGTAGTGCTATGCTGTGGGCGATGTTTTCTTGGGACACTTTAGGCCCCCATTATCCGAATAGCACAGTTCCAGACAGCTGTCAGGTATCTGAACATCGTTACGGACCAAGTTCACTCATTCATGGCAACTGTGTCCCCCCTCTAGTGATGGCCAATACCAACAGGGTAATGCACCATGTCACGCTGCCAGAATCGTCAAGGAGTGGTTTGAGGAACATGTTGGTGACTATGATATATCACAACTGCTAACCAATGATAGCAAAAAAATCAGTTTTAAATTCAGCCGGTGTATATGCCATTCCCACCAAAAAAGCAAAAAATAACCAAGCAGATCTCTTATACATACGTAGCACAAAAAGAAGTTTCCAAACTCGCCTACGAGCACCTCAAAAACTAGAACAAAAAGGAAGAAAAAGACTCCTTTATTACAACACTGTGTGCAAAACAACGCTATCCCATGCTGGCATGAATCTAAAATCTTAAAACGCATGACACAGATAAAAAAACTTTTGACCGCAGAAGCAGTTTTAATTGAGAAAACGCATGAAAATAATTGCAATAATAACACTCCTGTTGAATTACCCTTTGCATGGAAATTCCTCATAGAGCAAGAGAAAAAACAAAAACATAAAAAGATAACAGAGAGTAAAAGAATTATGAAAAGATATATCCACAAAAAAATACTTTAATGACAATAAAGAACGATAGATGGTGACGCTATATATCGAACACTAGGAGAGACATTCGAACGTAGACGGCACCAAAACTATGAAAAAACATCGTCATTCAGGCTGCAGCTAAGCGCCTAATAACATCAAGTACTAAAATGATAACACAAAAACTCACTGAAGAAGGCTTATACTTTAAAAGCTGAAACTGGTATGAGAAATAATACTTTAAGACGATTTTGTGCTTCACATTCCTGGATTTCATCAAGGTAACCATTAACCGTTCTTTGGCTAAAAAGAGACACTTAAACCTCAATGACATCAAGAACCATAACTGTTAAGCCTATACCAAAGGACAGTAAATAATAACACCAAACTTGTGTTTATCAAAAAATTTCTGGAAATGATGAAGTACAACTTTGATTCTTGACAATTAAAACCAATATTAACGTGTGAAACAGTAAATTAAACCACGAGTATTTATACTCTGACAGTATATTAAAACGTAATGATAACCACGTAATCCAACAACGGCATTGAGTCGTTAATAACTACGGACTATTAAAATGCTGGTGACGTTCTGTTAATGCCCTGGCCTCCAAATTTACCTGATATGAACCCAATCGAACATTTGTGGTTCAACTTGGAAAAGCGGATGCGTGCTAAATCACCACCACCCCAAAATGTATAGAAACTGGAGGACCTGCTGTTGACATTATAGTACCAGATACTCCAGGATACCTATCACCACGTCCTGGAATCGATGCTTCGCCGAGTGACCTCTGTTTTGCTGGCTAAAGGGGGACTTACAGCTTATTAGGTAGGTGGTAATAATGTAATGGCTCATCGGTGTAGAAAGGGAGTCGGTCCTACAGCTTATTAGGTAGGTGGTCATAATGTAATGGCTCATCGGTGTAGAAAGGGAGTCGGTCCTACAGCTTATTAGGTAGGTGGTCATAATGTAATGGCTCATCGGTGTAGAAAGGGAGTCGGTCCTACAGCTTATTAGGTAGGTGGTCATAATGTAATGGCTCATCGGTGTAGAAAGGGAGTCGGTCCTACAGCTTATTAGGTAGGTGGTCATAATGTAATGGCTCATCGGTGTAGAAAGGGAGTCGGTCCTACAGCTTATTAGGTAGGTGGTCATAATGTAATGGCTCATCGGTGTAGAAAGGGAGTCGGTCCTACAGCTTATTAGGTAGGTGGTCATAATGTAATGGCTCATCGGTGTAGAAAGGGAGTCGGTCCTACAGCTTATTAGGTAGGTGGTCATAATGTAATGGCTCATCGGTGTAGAAAGGGAGTCGGTCCTACAGCTTATTAGGTAGGTGGTCATAATGTAATGGCTCATCGGTGTAGAAAGGGAGTCGGTCCTACAGCTTATTAGGTAGGTGGTCATAATGTAATGGCTCATCGGTGTAGAAAGGGAGTCGGTCCTACAGCTTATTAGGTAGGTGGTCATAATGTAATGGCTCATCGGTGTAGAAAGGGAGTCGGTCTTACAGCTTATTAGGTAGGTGGTCATAATGTAATGGCTCATCGGTGTAGAAAGGGAGTCGGTCCTACAGCTTATTAGGTAGGTGGTCATTATGTAATGGCTCATCGGTGTAGAAAGGGAGTCGGTCCTACAGCTTATTAGAGGTAGGTGGTCATAATGTAATGGCTCATCGGTGTAGAAAGGGAGTCGGTCCTACAGCTTATTAGGTAGGTGGTCATAATGTAACGGCTCATCGGTGTAGAAAGGGAGTCGGTCCTACAGCTTATTAGGTAGGGGGTCATTATGTAATGGCTCATCGGTGTAGAAAGGGAGTCGGTCCTACAGCTTATTAGGTAGGGGGTCATTATGTAATGGCTCATCGGTGTAGAAAGGAGTCGGTCCTACAGCTTATTAGGTAGGTGGTCATAATGTAATGGCTCATCGGTGTAGAAAGGAGTCGGTCCTACAGCTTATTAGGTAGGTGGTCATAATGTAATGGCTCATCGGTGTAGAAAGGGAGTCGGTCCTACAGCTTATTAGGTAGGTGGTCATAATGTAATGGCTCATCCGTGTAGAAAGGGAGTCGGTCCTACTGCTTATTAGAGGTAGGTGGTCATAATGTAATGGCTCATCGGTGTAGAAAGGGAGTCGGTCCTACTGCTTATTAGGTAGGTGGTCATAATGTAATGGCTCATCGGTGTAGAAAGGAGTCGGTCCTACAGCTTATTAGGTAGGTGGTCATAATGTAATGGCTCATCGGTGTAGAAGGGAGTCGGTCCTACAGCTTATTAGGTAGGTGGTCATAATGTAATGGCTCATCGGTGTAGAAAGGGAGTCGGTCCTACAGCTTATTAGGTAGGTGGTCATAATGTAATGGCTCATCGGTGTAGAAAGGGAGTCGGTCCTACAGCTTATTAGGTAGGTGGTCATAATGTAACGGCTCATCGGTGTAGAAAGGGAGTCGGTCCTACAGCTTATTAGGTAGGCGGTCATAATGTAACGGCTCATCGGTGTAGAAAGGGAGTCGGTTCTACAGCTTATTAGGTAGGTGGTCATAATGTAATGGCTCATCGGTGTAGAAAGGGAGTCGGTCCTACAGCTTATTAGGTAGGTGGTCATAATGTAATGGCTCATCGGTGTAGAAAGGGAGTCGGTCCTACAGCTTATTAGGTAGGTGGTCATAATGTAATGGCTCATCGGTGTAGAAAGGGAGTCGGTCCTACAGCTTATTAGGTAGGTGGTCATAATGGTTGGTTGGTTGGTTGATGGAGTTTAATGGCGCAAGGGCCATGGTTGGCCAAAGAGCGCCAAACAAAAGACATCAAACAAAACTAAAGCAATAAAAACGTACACAAGGTTAAAAACAGGCTGAGGTAGTAAAAAATGAAACATGAGAATGAAGAAGTTCTAGACGAGTTTATAAAAGTCAATTTCCCGTAAAAATGAAAACACTGCTCTCGTATCGCAGGCTTCACCGATAATAGTTTGCAGCGTAGCTGCTCCTTCGTCCAACAGATGAGAGTGAAAATGGCAAAACGATGAGCACAAAAACGAACACAAGTACACAAAACATGAAGGACGGTGAGACGACAGTCGCACGCCTCACACACCGGGACACTCTCGCCACACAGCAAAAAGCGGTGAGTAAAACGACAGTGCCCAATGCGGAGACGTGCAAGAACAACTTCCTCACGACGGTTCTTCCGCAAACTAGACTTCCATAGTTCGATCCGTGGTTTGATGGCATAGAGTTTATTGCTGCCCTGCTGAGACCACAGGGACTGCCACTCATCCATAACAAAAGTCCGGATCAATGGCCGATAATCTCGGAAAGACAGTGGCAGCCGAGCTGGCGACATGGAGGAAACAGACCTAGCAGAGAGATCTGTCAGCTCGTTACCCCGGATCCCAACATGGCCAGGAACCCAACAGAATCGGACCAGGAAGCCATCACCCTCCAAAGTTCCAAGAAGACGACGGACATCACGGATGACAGGTGAGTCCGTGTCCTCTGGAGAAGATAAAACATGGATGACGGACTGGGAATCAGAGCAAACCATAGCGCGACGATGTGACCGAGACTGTATGTGGCACAAAGCGAGGTGTACCGCACGCATCTCTGCCGAAAAGACGGTAGATTCAGGCGGAAGCCTCTCAGCATGGGAGGCATCGCCACACACGAAAGCGGCTCCAACAACCTCGCCGGATTTCGACCCGTCAGTAAATACAGGCACGAAATCCGGGAAGAGAGACTGTTTCTCGGCAAAGAGCTGCTGGTACACCATAGCAGGAGTGGAAGACTTTGGCCACACACAAAGGGAAAGGTCAGCCGTTGCTTGAACCGGCTGCCAAGGCGGTTCATTGTAGAACCGGGGCAAAACCAATCCTTGACAAGTCTAGACCAGCATCGCGCACTATGGCAGACATCCGAATCCCGAACGTCGGAACACAGGAGGGGCGGTTGGAAAATAAGCGGACACAGTCCGGTTGGAAGATGGAACCATACAGTGGATGATCAGGAAAGATTTCAGTTTTGTATAAAACTGAAGAGACAGCTGCTTACGACGGATGCATAACGGCGGCTCCATGAGCCTCCGCATACAGGCTATGCACGGGAGAGGTGCGGAAAGCACCAGTACATAGCCGCAATGCCTGGTGATGGACGGGGTCCAAAGGCTGTAAAACCGATGGACGCGCTGAACCGTACGTAATGCATCCGAAGTCGAACTTAGACCGAATGAGAGAGTGGTAAATGCGAAGCATTGAGCACCTGTCAGCTCCCCAAGATGTTCGGGAGAGGACCTTCAGGATACTCAATGACTTCGTGCACTTCACCTTCAAAGACTGAATGTGAGGCCGGAAGGTGAGCGCTCGGTCAAAAAGTTAGCCCAAGGAACCTGGCTTCTGACACCACAGGGATGGTAGAACACCCCAGACGGAGGCTGGGGTCTGGGTGAAGACCCCGTTTGCGGCAGAAATGCACGCAAACGGTCTTCTGCGTCGAGAAGCGAAATCCATTTTGGGAAGCCCAGTGAGAGATCTTGGTAATGGCAGACTGGAGCTGTCTCTCGATGGTGCGCATGTTTACGGAGGCGCAAGAGATCTGCAGATCATCCACGTACATGGTTCCACGAACCGTCGGAGGAAGTAGTTGGAAAATATGGTTGACACGAAGGATGAACAACGTAACGGAAAGAATGGAGCCTTGAGGTACACCCCTGTTCTTGCGGGTACACCGCAGAGAGGGTCGACCCGACGCGCACACGGAAACTCCGGTCCTGGAGAAATCCGGCGATGAAAGATGGTAAGTTTCCCCACAATCCGCACTCGTGCAGATCACGGAGAATGCCGTATCTCCAGGTACGGTCATAGGCTTTCTCCATGTCGAAGAATACGGAGACCATGTGCTGACGTCGGACAAACGCCTCCCTGACAGATGTCTCAAGGCGAAGATGATTATCGGTGGTGGATCGAGATGTGCGAAATCCACTCTGATGAGGTGAAAAAATGTGATGAAACTCCAGATAAAAAATGAGACGAAAATTAATGATACGCTCGAGTACTTTGCAAAGGCAGCTCGTCATAGCAATTGGCCGGTAGTTCAACGGGTTAGTGGGATCTTTACCAGGTTTGGGAACAGGAGCGACAATGGCAGTGTGCCAAGATTCGGGAAAGACATGCTCTTGCCAAATCCTGTTAAACAGGATTAGCAGACATTCAAGAGAGGACGGAGAAAGGTGCTTCAGCATTTCGTAATGGATGTTATCCGGTCCGACAGATGTCCGGCCGGACCGATTCAGAGCGGTCTTCAGCTCCACGGCAGTCAGCGGGCTGTTGTAATCTGTGGCAGAAAACGGTCCAAAAGAAATCCTGGACCGTTCAAGCCGCGGCTGTAACTGCCGGAACGAAGCAGGGTAATTGCTGCTGCTGGACACCGAAGAAAAGCGGCGCCCAGACAGTCAGCAATACCCTGAGCGTCAGCAACCGTCCCTCCACCACTCTCAAGAATGGAGACTTCCCCAGATGGGTACTGTCCCCGAATCTTACGGATCCTGTCCCAAACGATCTTAGGGCTGGTATTGGTGTTAATCCCGGATACATATTGTATCCAGGACTCCCGTTGACAACGCCTCACGAACCAATCGCGCGTAGGACTTGGCTTTCTTGAAAGCAAGTAGGTTCGCGTCAGTGGGGTACCGACGAAACCTACCCCAAGCCCGATGTTGGGCCCGACGAGCTGCCATACAAGTGGAATTCCACCAAGGTCTCGGGCAACGTGGAAGTTTAGTCGACGTCCTGGGGATGGCAAGTTCTGCCGCATGCACAATACAATCCGTTACCGCCGCAACAGCGTCATTGACTGTTCCCGAGGTCACCATTGCCGGAGTAATAAAGGCCGAAGCCGTGAATGTGTCCCACTTGGCACGATCAATATTCCATCTAGCAGGGCGAGAAGGGTAACGGTACCCGCCACTCGCCAGACGGAGGAAGATGGGAAAGTGATCGCTGCCAAGGGATCACCAGACACGCTCCAGGACCAGGCAGGATATAATGATGGTGAACTCAGAGACAAATCAATGGCTGAGTACGAGCGGGTGGGTTCATGAAAATACGTCACTGCCCCGGTGTTGTGGAGACAGAGGGACGTGTTGGAGAGAAGGGACTCAACAACACGGCCCCTGGAGTCACGAGTGGGAGAACCCCACAACGGATTGTGTGCATTGAAATCTCCTAAGATGAAGAAAGGAGGCGGCAGCTGGACAACTAAATCTTCCAGATCCGAAAGGCCTACAGCTTCATTTGGTGGTATGTACACGGAACACACCGTGAACAGTGTGTGCACAGATAGTCTCACTGCCACTGCCTGCAAAGACGTCCGAAGGGCAACTGCAGTGACAGGAACACCATGAGGAACAACGACGGCCACTCCTCCGCAGGCGATAACGCCGTCCTGGTGATCATTGCGGAAAAGGGAATGTCTCCGCAGCGAAGGAGTGTCCGTCGTGCGAAGCTTTGTCTCCTGGAGACAAACGCACACAGGTGTGTGCGAAGACAGTAAACCTTTCAAATCATCAATGTGTGAACGCAGACCTCGGCAATTCCACTGAATGAGCGTGACCATAATGAAAAATGAAATGACAGAATGAAGACAGACGACTAGAAGGTCTCAGTGTCGTCCATCACCTCCAAGCCATCCGCAGTGTCTGGAGGCAACACAGGGCTGTGCTTGCCCCCTGTGTTAGGAGGTGGTTTTTGCCTGCTCTGTTTCGGGAATATGAACCTGGTTTCATCTTCTCTGGCTTCTTCTTAGCAGTGCCCTGGGTCCCTGTGCTGACAGATGTTTTCGGCACAGGGGAAGGTTTCGGCGACGATGTTGATGTCGCCTTGGAAGCAATGCGGCGAGACTGCAGTGCTTCCATACCAGCAGCGACGATGTCCTCAAAATCATAAGGACACCGCGCTGGGATGGACGCCTCAGTCTGGACCGCCACTGAAGCCTTCTGAACCACAACTGAAGCATAGGACCGCCGGCCTGGTTGTAAAGGGGCGATCCGCCGTCTAGCCTCGGGATATGAGAGATGCTCAGTTGTCTTCAGGCGTTGGATTGCCTGTTCCTCTATCCACTTTGGACACTGCTTAGAAGAAGCAGGATGAGTCCCTTAGCAGTTGACACAATGATCAGACTCTGCAGAGCAATCCGCCAAAGAGTGTTCAGTGGAACCACAGCGGCCACACTTTGCAACATTACGGCAAGACTGCTGGGAGTGACCGTAATGCTGGCACCTGAAACATCGCAAGGGGTTCGGGATGTACGGTCGAACATCAAGCCGTAAATAACCTGCCTTGATGGAAGTAGGCAGGTTTGGGGAGTCAAACGTTAGGATGATGTTACGGGAGGGAATAGATTTCCCATCCCGCCTAAAAAGAATCCTTCGAACCCCAATGACATGCTGTTCACCAAGTTCCTCCAGCAATTCCTCATCGCTGCATTCAAGCAGGTCGCGGGAGTTGACAACACCGCGAGAGGAATTGAGGTAACCGTGTGGAGAAACCTGGACAGGAATGCCAAGCAAGAAAACGGTCGTTTCCAGCAAGGTGGCACTGTGGCGTGGATTAGAAGTTTCCACAAGAAGATCCCCTGAAGGGAGCTTCTTCACACTCTTTGGAGAGCCAGCAACTGCCTGCAGAGCCTTATTGATCCAGAAAGGACTCTTGCTACTGAGTGACTGTGAAGAGTCACCAGATTTGATCAAAAGAAACAGAGCATTGCAATTAGTAGAGACAAGTTTCTTTGTTGAGGAAGGTGGATCTTCCTCCACAGGGCGCTTTTAAATTTGTAGCATGGGAAACACTTTTGTGTTCCATGAAGAAGTGAAAGATTCGTCCGCCAACCTCCCCACCCACTACCGAGCCCAACGAGGGAGAGCCGGAGGTCCGCAAGCCCAAGAGGACGCAGGACACGGCTCTAGGGATAGTCAGCGGATATAGCAAGTTGGTAGGGCAGACACACGCTCAGCGCGCACCCAGACTTTCCCGTGCCCGGAGAACACCCCTTTGGCATGCCCACCCTACCCCCCAACTCACCCAGCCGAACAGAACGACAAGCCGCTAGAAGTCTGGACACCACTCGGCCACAGACTTCCTGACGAGAGTGGGGTTAGCTCCCAGCCTCCCGTTTAGGGTGAAGCAGAGGGCAAAGAGGAGTGTTGGCATCTGGAGACACTACAACCCGGCCCCCAAATACCTCAGCCTCCAGCATCCTCATTTCCACCGGTACGGGTCACCGCACACGGCAAACATGCAGGTAGGTCTAAGCTAACCAGCTCCGGAAAAACAGAAAATGTAACATAAAAAAAGAAAAGACAGGGAAGAGAACGAGGAACAAAACCCGGAGCTGGCGCCTCATCACAACCTCAGCAGCCTACAACTGAGGCGGGTACATGTCAAAATATGAACATAAGACGAAAAAAGCAAAACAATAAGAGAAAATCGGCTCGGGCCGTGGGGACGCCATCCCCCATCAGCTGGATGAACAGCTGTCCCTTCGGTGATGTAATCGTCCAAGCCGCAGAGGCAATAGAAACCGTCACAAGGTTAGCTCGGGCCGTGGGGGCGCCGCTCCCCAAATAACTGGAAAACCAGTTATCCCCGTGCGGGGGTGGTCATAATGTAATGGCTCATCCGTGTAGAAAGGGAGTCGGTCCTACAGCTTATTAGGTAGGTGGTCATAATGTAATGGCTCATCGGTGTAGAAAGGAGTCGGTCCTACAGCTTATTAGGTAGGTGGTCATAATGTAATGGCTCATCGGTGTAGAAAGGGAGTCGGTCCTACAGCTTATTAGGTAGGTGGTCATAATGTAACGGCTCATCGGTGTAGAAAGGGAGTCGGTCCTACAGCTTATTAGGTAGGTGGTCATAATGTAATGGCTCATCGGTGTAGAAAGGAGTCGGTTCTACAGCTTATTAGGTAGGTGGTCATAATGTAATGGCTCATCGGTGTAGAAAGGGAGTCGGTCCTACAGCTTATTAGGTAGGTGGTCATAATGTAATGGCTCATCGGTGTAGAAAGGGAGTCGGTCCTACAGCTTATTAGGTAGGTGGTCATAATGTAATGGCTCATCGGTGTAGAAAGGGAGTCGGTCCTACAGCTTATTAGGTAGGTGGTCATAATGTAATGGCTCATCGGTGTAGAAAGGGAGTCGGTCCTACAGCTTATTAGGTAGGTGGTCATAATGTAATGGCTCATCGGTGTAGAAAGGAGTCGGTCCTACAGCTTATTAGGTAGGTGGTCATAATTTAATGGCTCATCGGTGTAGAAAGGGAGTCGGTCCTACAGCTTATTAGGTAGGTGGTCATAATGTAATGGCTCATCGGTGTAGAAAGGGAGTCGGTCCTACAGCTTATTAGGTAGGTGGTCATAATGTAATGGCTCATCGGTGTAGAAAGGGAGTCGGTCCTACAGCTTATTAGGTAGGTGGTCATAATGTAATGGCTCATCGGTGTAGAAAGGGAGTCGGTCCTACAGCTTATTAGGTAGGTGGTCATAATGTAATGGCTCATCGGTGTAGAAAGGGAGTCGGTCCTACAGCTTATTAGGTAGGTGGTCATAATGTAATGGCTCATCGGTGTAGAAAGGGAGTCGGTCCTACAGCTTATTAGGTAGGTGGTCATAATGTAATGGCTCATCGGTGTAGAAAGGGAGTCGGTCCTACAGCTTATTAGGTAGGTGGTCATAATGTAATGGCTCATCGGTGTAGAAAGGGAGTCGGTCCTACAGCTTATTAGGTAGGTGGTCATAATGTAATGGCTCATCGGTGTAGAAAGGGAGTCGGTCCTACAGCTTATTAGGTAGGTGGTCATAATGTAATGGCTCATCGGTATAAAATATTAGGCGTGGTCAAACGAAACCCGTTCAAGTGGCGTTATTAAGATGAATGAAAAGATACATCTGCAGGTGTGGCAGAATTAAACAAAGCAATACACTGTATAAGGAAGCAAGAATGCCCCAGTGTTCATTAGAAGTCACCGTAGGCATTCAGGCACGCATCCCACTGCTTCGGGAGACAGTGGATACCATCCGCAAAGAAGGACTTTGATTGCTCCTTGAACCATTTTGTCACGGCAGCCATTATGTCTGCATCAGAGTGGAATCATTACCCCTTTAGAGAGTCACATGGTGACAGATCGGGGCAATACGCTGGGTGGTGCAGAACCTCCCACACTTTCCATGCTAATGCATCCTATCCTGCACAATGTTCACAATATGTGGATAAGCATTGTCGTGCAACAGAATCACACCCTGCAAAAGTATGCCAGGTCACTTATTTTTGATGGCTTTATGCAGCTTGTCGAGTGTGTCCATGTAGCGGTTGGCATTGATGAAGTCACCAACAAAAGCCCTTCATGGTAAAAAAATGTGGTCAGCATAACCTTACCGACGGAAGCCTTTGACTTGAATATTTTTTTTTTTTTTTGGTGATCCGGGATGTCTCTATTACATGCTTGCTGGTTTGCTGAATGGCTCTAAGTGGTGGCACCATGATTCATTGCCTGCCACTACGAGCGACAGAACTGCATCGCCCTCCGCTTCGTAATGCAGCAAGTGCTACAAACTCCAAGCCATCAGTTCTTCCTCATGGTGGTCGGGCAGGATCCATTGTGAACACACCTACCAATACTGCAGTGTCTTCGTAACCACAGTTTGAACTGTCCCAAATGACATAGTAAATTCCTCCCCTTGAACATAAGCTCCGAAGACGGTCCACCTGTATTGCTGCATCAATCTTGGTGATGGCTTCGTCTGTCACAACAACATGCACCTGGCCCGGCCGTGAAAGATCTTTCATTTCCTCATGTCCTTCCCAAAACATCTGCACTCAGTCTGTCACTGTTGTCTTCAACACACATTTGTCACCATACACCACCTACATTCTGTGATGAATGACAACCGGTCAACATCCTTCAGCTGTTAGGAACTGAATCACCACTCGCTGATCCACCTTGGACAGATTCAGAATAGCACTGGCTATGTTGTCAATGATCTGCAGCATAAATCACACGTGCGAGGAGAATGAACGCATGCTCGCTTATCGATTGGTCTGCGCTTATCACGCAAGCTGTGATCCCATCATGCTCCAAATGAGCTGGTCCACGTGACGCAGCATGAACAGGTTTCATTTTATCACACCTCACATATTGTAAAAAAAAAAAAGGTTCTGCTTGCATTTTCTTTAATTAAGAGTGCAATTGTGGCCAGAAAACCATAATTTTTTCCATTTTCACTTTCATTGTCCATTTGAACAGCAATTGTGAGGAAACATCCAAAACACAAATGCCATGTACCTGCCTTGTACAACATCCATAGTGATACATTTGCTCACTAAGTCACCCTTATTCTCTGACAGGAGTGAAGTGTATTCTTTGCAAACACAGAACCACTTAAATGTATTTTAAAAAATTAATTACATGACTGCATAGAAAACACATTATCTTATTTTTCAAAATACAAAGCATTTCCCTGCTGAATAATCTGTTACATTGAAGCACAAGCTAGCTAAAATTTCATGATTTGGAAAGCAAAAATGAACAGGAAAAAAATTCACTTTACCTTTTCCTTTGTATGACACAGTAATTTTTCTGGAGTGACAGAAGTTTGGTGACATTCCATCCATTAAATGAAAAGGTGAAAATGGATCTGTGGAGAAATAGCAAAGTATCAGTTACAACACAGCAATAAACTTTTGGGCTTGACTGTACGACAAAAGACAATAAAGATTTGAGAATGACCACCCCTTAGATTCCAACAAACATTTTGCAGACAGGAAGTGGGGGAGCTCACATCTTTAGCTAAGAGTTAACAAATAATTATTCAGTTTTTCCTCTCATGCATATTTATAACATAGATCAGTGTTCTGCAACCTTTTTCTACTCGTGGCACACCATAAATTATCCATGACTCAACACGGCACACCAAAATGTTAATCCCCTCAAAAACATATCATACGACACTATTAATATAAATACATAATGTAATCAACCTATTATTGCTATTATACTATTATTATACAGGGTGATTCATAAAGAAGTATACAATTTCAACGCACTATAAAACAAGAACAATGTCAAATATTTTATGTTGTCTGTAACAGAATTGTAGGGGAATGTTTCAAGTTTTTTAGAGACAGTCACAGATGTTCTATGTGTGCACCCTTAGGTCACACGACACACATCGAGCCGGTAATCCATTTCCTTCCCAAACGCTAGGTAAGATATCTGAATCAAGTGCAGTGATAGTGGCTGTGATACGCTTTGTATGGAATAATTTTCAGCTTCTTTCTCAAAATTCTCCAGACAGTGGGCTGTGAAATCTGCACTTCACGGCTCACCCTCCACGTTGATTTTCCCGGGCTTCATTGAATGGCAGCGCAAACACTATTGACGACTTCTTCCGATACATGCTGTCATCCAGGACTTTTAAGTTTGCACACACAGCCCATAGTTTCAAATTTTTTATGCCAATCATTTTCTGCTAGGAGGTTCTTTTCAGAATCGTGATTGAAAATGGCATTGCACAACACTTACAGATTCCGTTTTGCTCAATTCAAGAACACAAAACGCCTTCTCCACTGCAGACACTGCCATTTTGACTGACTAGTCACGTGACATGCACGCTATTCCCTCAGTAGCGGGACTTTATGAGTACATCTACCTAACGCTTTGCAGTTGCTGTCCATGTCTTCAACTGTTACTGTTTTACAGCATCTGAAAACTGTATACTTCTTTATGAATCACCCTGTATTATTATTCTATTCTATTATTATTAAACAGAACTATTCTATTATTATTAAACAGAAATGGACTCGTGCATTTATTAACAATTTAAGAACTTTAATTCGATGTACAAAATACAAGAAAATACACTTTTCTATTACTATTAAAGTAAATAATTCTACTCATACCTTCAATGTGATACTTGCACCTGCTTAGCTGCACACAGGCGGCTGATCCATGGAGGCATTGTTGACATTGCAAGTCTCATTTCTTCATCGACGGATCTGAGTCTCTCCCACTTTGATGTTTTAATTTCAGTCAACGTTGAGAAGCCCAGTTCACACAAATATGTAGTTGAAAATGGCAATAAATCATCAACTGCCATCTCGGAGATAGGCAGGTATTCACGCCTTATTGCCAACCAAAATGTGTCCAAATCTCTTCAAGAAGTTTTAATTTTAATGTTTTGTCCACTTTTAAATCTGTGAGTTCCTCTTGTACATTAATCAGAAGAGGTTTTGAATTCGCAACGAATGGATCACAAACCCATTCAAAATCTTGAACACTCTCTCCGAAATACTTCTTGAACTCCTGCTGCAAAACTTCTAAATGTTCTTTAATTAAGTCCATCACCACTGTATTGCCATCAGCAAGTGGCCATACAGTCAGGAACATCTCAAACAACCCATTTTCAATTCTCTGTATCCACAAATTCAGCTTATTCACAAATCCTTGAAACTTATCCATACTAGTCAGGATATTTTCGTTCCTTCCTTGCATTTTTCTGTTCAGCCCATTCAAGTGTACGAAAATATCGAAAAGATATGGCAATTTAAATACATATTCATCACCTGCAAATAAATCTGCCGCCCGGGTGGTGCAGGGGTCTAAGCGATGGCCTCTGATCATTCATCCGTAAGGGGTCTAAGCGATGGCCTCTGATCATTCATCCGTAAGGGGTCTAAGCGATGGCCACTGATCATTCGTCCGTAAGGGGTCCGGGTTCGAATCCTGGTGAGACATGGGTGTTGTGTTTGTCTTTCGGAACTGGCTCTCTCCCTTCCCTGGAACCAGTGGCCCAAAATTAGAGACACGCGACTGCTTAAGCCCATTGAGTTGCTCACGGTGGTTGTTATACCTCCAATAAAAAAAAAAAAAAAAAAAAAAAAATTTAAATAAATCCGAGTATTCATGCCCCTCAACAGTCAAAAATGCATGTACCTCCTCTTTAAGTTCAAATATTCGCTTAACACTTTTCCTTGTGATAACCACTGTATGTAGCAGGAGTGTGATGTGTTCTGATCGCATTTCCTGATACAAAGCGGAAAAAGGCCACGAATTTAGAGGCAGTGATTTGATGAGGTTCACAACTTTTACTATTTCGTCTAGCACAACTTTCAGAAAAGATGGCAAAGACTTAGCAACAATGGCTTAGCAACATTGGCTTCGCGGTGAATGAGACAAATGATCTCATCGTATGTTAGAATTTACTTCACGTACTTTAGCCACAAATCCTTTCACTAGGCCTGTCATAGAAGCGGCTTGGTCTGTACAAACACTAACACAATCCTTCCATTTTAATTCATTATGGAGCACATATTCATTAGTCACATGAAATATTTCTTCACCAGTGGCTCGCTCGGGAAGTTCTTTGCAAAAAAAGAAATTAGTTGCAATTACATCTCTATCGATGTACGAATGTAGGCAAGAAATTGTGCGTAACCGCTAATATCGGTGAACTCATTGATCTGAAGTGAGAACTTCTGACTGCTGTTGTTTTTCTCCTTCATAATGTCTTCAATGTCACTGGACATGTCACTAACTCTGCGACTGATTGCGTCAGCATAGAGAGGAATTTTTGAAATTTCACTAACAGCTTATGAACCCAGGACAATTTTTACCATCTCTTTACAAGCAGGCATTAACAACGTTTCAGCTATTTGTGTGTGGTTTTTTGGCCTTTACGATACGTTTGGCTACCTTATAGCTAGCTTCCTGTACTTTTTCCGAAACACGTACTGTCGCAGTCATGAACGTTGCTTGTTTTTTGTTTTGTTCCAACAACTGATGAAAACAATTGATATATTTGCTTGGCAGAGAAGAATGTTTTGTTGACAAACGTCATTTCAATTTACTGGGAACCATAGCAGCATTACTAAGTTTTTCACCACAAACGATATACTCGGAGATTGAACATATTTTATCACAACACCCCCCAAAAAATTTTAATATAAATAATAGTCACTATACTGCCGGTGCACTAATTTTTGTTTCTTTTTTTTTTTTTTTTCGGGCTCATGCTTTCACTACTTGAACTCGTGGATGGACCACTCTGTACATGGAACTTGTCCATCTTGAAAAAATAAAAAAGTTTAATAGCAATAGAAAAGCAAGACTGACTAGCAATCACAATTTTCGGACTACTTCAGAGCACAGCTGTGATAGAACTGAAATAATTGCAAGACGCGGGACTTATACTCTTCAAAGGGAAGAAGGGACACATATACCGACTTATTTAAAATAAAGTCTAACAATGGGTTGGTGTATCGGTAGAGGAAAAAAGTATAAAGTTGAAGAAGCACTAACAAACAGGAACAAATAGCAAAACAATGTGATAAAATAATAAAAGACAGGGAAAGTTTTGCTAATCCCCGCACCTTTAGGAAAAAGTATAAACAAGAAGATGCGGCAAGTGCAACAAAGAAGCCACATAGCGCAGCGGTAGAGGAGAGAAATACAAATATATCGATGAACAAAACTACGATATAACAACAACTGCAAGTAAATAATTTACATTTAATTTCTTAAAAGACATAAAAATTTGTGGCATGTAATTAATCAGTGCAGCAGCAGAGAATGAAATACAAGCATATGAAACACAGTAACTGGGTTAAAATTAAAAAATAAAATTCTTGAATTAATTTCTTACAATACGATCATAGGTAAAAGTTCGCGTTACACCTTTCACCTTGTGGGGGTACATTGGTGTGCCGTGGAACCGAAGTAGAAGGAAGCAAGAACTCCTGACGAAGATCTAGTGTTTAGATCGAAAATTTGAGAGGTAATGTACCTAATAAATTTATCCTCGATAATTCCCGTTAAATATTTATAATACTAAAAAAAGGTTTCAACAATTCTTACAATTTCTATGCAGGTGCTGTAAACACTTATGCGTTGTAAGAAAATAGGGAGACAAATATGAAACTGATTTTTTAAACAAAACTTTAAAACCCAGAATTTTAAAATCATACATTAGTTTTGAGCCAGAAATTGAAAACCCTGATGTTAAGAAAAGCCCATAGCAGAAAGTTCTTGATCAGTCTGCAACATATATCAAGGTTTCCCAAAATAATCTGTGAATGGTCACAGGGCAGAAATAACTACTAGATGCAAAAAAACACTAAAGTTAAAAGAAAACAAAAAAACAAGAACGAGAGCGAGGGGAGGGGGAGGGAGAGTGGGGAAAGGGAGGGAGGGAGGGAGAGAGAGTGGGGGGGAGGACTGACTGCTCACCATACATTTCTTCCATCTTGAAAAAAAAATCTAGCCTAGGTACTACAGCAATTGCAATGATATAATTATGACCAAGAACACTCTGTCCATTGTACCTAAAATTTTGCCTCCATTTTCAAGCTGGAACAGAAAGATTTATGAAATAAAACTATATTTAATAATAATACAGGACAGCAAAAAAAAAAAATGATTACGGGTAAAATCTTCATGTTGTCCTACTTCCGTTTTCTGAAAAAAAGTCTGGCTTCTTGATCTCAAATACATACATTCATTTATGTGATTAAATGTCTAAACAATAATACAATGCTATGAAAACACAGTAAAAGAAAATTATTACAAAAGAAATCTTTGAGGTCTTTAGCTTCTGCTGTGGAAAGCTTTTGCCTCCATTTTATGACTACAGGAGAAATTTCTGCTGCATCCAAAAAATGCCTTCCATTTCCAATCTTAAGTACAAACATTTAATTAATAAAATGATATTTAATAACCATATGGAGCAGACAGGACATTGTGAGGAAAAAGATTATGATTACAGGAGAAATCTTCATTCTGTCTAACATCTATTTTCAGAAAATTTTGAAAGTTGGAAAACTTGCATCCATGATCAGGAGTCTGCAAGAGGATTTAATTGGGTTCTGGGGATATTGTTTTTGTCTGCATGACCAAAATAAAATCTGTGACATATGTCGCCTGTCACTGCAACTCTGTTACAAGGAAGAAAAGTACACTAACTGAAAAAATTGACAACTCAAAGTTTAAGCAAAATGGAATACAGAATCTCTTAAATTTGTGCAACATTTATTCTTCATAAAATTATGACACAGTAGACATAGCAGTAAAAGTTGCAACTTATATTTCAACTTAATGTATGCTTAACAATTTGAATTAGATAATAGAAAACTGAAAAAAAAAAACATTAGGATGACAGTAAGTGCAGTTGAAGCCACTTCATTGACCCTCCAAGTTTCATCCTTCACAAAATTAAATAAGGCACAGAAGAAAGCCACTCTCCTGATGTCAAATATGTCTTTACTGTAGGTAATTCCTCTGGCATTATCAGTGTAAATGATTATTTAGATTTAGTTAGTTACATAGTGAATGTCTTCTCATTTAAAGGGAAATGATTAGTCACAGGAATAAGAATGAAATGAAAATTTTATTCACAAAATAAAAGAAGTAATATGGAAAGAGAGTTTCCAGTGGCATACATGTTTACTTCATGCAAAATGAGCTATAAAGCTCAACAAAAATGAACATACTTAGACACACACTTAAAAGGAAAATAAATGGAGCAGAATTGGTAAAAACTATAGAATTATAGTGAGAAGGATTAGGCAGTTAAGCATGTAACACACTAAACATTAAAAGAATCCCTAACATCCTCTTATCACGCATTGGTTACGTTATGGAACTGTAAATGGTGGAACGTTTCGGTAGTTGACTTCTACCTTCCTCAGATGTGGAATGAAACCTTCATTTTCGGTAGTTGATTTCTATCTGAGAAAGATAGAAATCAACTACTGAAACGTTCCACCATTTACAGTTCCATAACATAACCACTGCGTGGTAAGAGGATATTAGTGATTTCTCTAATCATAGAATCAGAATACAGACCAAACACCTACAAAAAACTCACACACTGAAGACCTTTCAAAATTTTACAATATGAGACTGATGATTTACATGTCTCAATGAACACTGAAATTTCTGGTATAGAAAGGCTATACTGAATGAAGAATTTCAAGAACAGGATATCAACATCCCATAAATAACATCAATAAATAAAGCTCATGCAGAAAACAAGCACAATTCTTACACACAAAAAAAGAAGAAAAAAGCTGAATAAAATATATATTACCAGAAGAAACAGCAGCAGCCTGCAAGGAATCTTGTTTCTCTTTCAGGATGAGACTTAGTGCTGCATTGCAAATCAGCAAATCAGAAAGTTCATGTTTGACAAACAACACATTCTTATGTAGTGGAATGAAGTCTGTGTGAACATTTCCAAGCAAAAATTCTTGATGATTTGCCAGATCCATGAGAAATCTCACATTTGTATTGAGCCCTACAACCTATAGCAGGATATAAACATATACAATTAGACAGGAACTGTATGAAAACATATCAGTGATATTCAATAAAAAAATAACAGAATGCAAGAAAATAAAGTATACCACCAACCAAAACAAAATCAAAACAATGATCAAAGAATAAGGCATTGTTGTCTAACATTTAGATACCAACATAGTGTTTAGGTATTATACTGTTGGAATGGATCATAAAAAAATGAAAAAGAAGAAAACAAATTACAAAAAATATACATATTTTTTGGTTTATAAAAGACTATCAATCTGTTTCAGTCCATTGCAATGCGGTCTGTCTCTAACTTATTGCTTTATAAAATATTAATACTAATTTTGCACTTTCATTCTACCTAGTACTAAGTTGGCCAGTTTATCTGCAGCTTGATACCAAAGTCTAACATTTGTCCTGGAAATCTTTCATTTTCCACACGACATATGTCCAAACAACCTCAATGTTACTCTACAGATTTTAAATATAATATGGGTTAATAAATAACTTAAGGTAAGTAAAAGTTACCTTTAATTCATTTACATATACAAGATGTTCTAATCTCTACCTATTTGCTCCTACAATGATGGAGGCATTAACAACACGTGGTTATTTGACACCAAAACTATATATTTACAGGATAAAAAACGAAACCATAAAGCACTATTACTATACATCCTAGGTCTCTTACAAATTAACATACTAAACCTTTAAACTGTTAAAATAATTAGTACTAAAAGCATGTAAAAACACTGTCACGTTGGATAAGGAAATGCTGCTCACAGTAACAATTAAGCTAGTGCTTTTATCGGTTCGTGGTCAGCATCATCAGGCTCACAAGATGTCACCTAAGGGACAACCTCGCTTGTGCAGTAATCTGAAGTCACTCTCCAGGGCAAAAGGAAAGGGGTGTGGCACTCTTTATTCTCACTGAACATCTCTTGGCCCTATTTATAATGCATTCCAAAGATTGTTAGTAAGAATGGTCCACAGTATTCACTTACTGATTTCTAGTATCATGTGGATGCAGCCACATCACCAGTAGTTCTTGTTTACACAGGAAAATAGAGACATTGAGTGCATGGTGTAGACAGTGAAGACCATAATATACAGATCTTATTTTGTTTTAGCTCTCTTGGAATATTGCAAGAGGCCTTGGATCTAGCAGAAGTACAATGAAATTAATTATGGGTAAGAAACTAAGAACCACTGTTGTTTTACATCTTTCATAGCTGTATCAGAAATTTCCAGATTTGAATCATCATGTTGGAAAAAGAGTTTGACCAACAGCCTTGCACCTCATGAACTTCAGCCCCTTGATGCAGGTGGGAATGTAGACTCAGAAAGTGTACATAATAAGCAAGATGACTTCATAAGCAAGCATACCTAAATCATGGGTTTTTCATCCACCCTGAGGTGAAGAACTTAAGTGGGACAGCTGTTATTCCAGTGTGGAAGACATTGCAAGACTTCAGAAGTGATATCTGACGACAGGATGGAATTTCGGCTGGCACCATGAAATTACCAACACCAATCACCTATTGATCAAAGTGATGCACTAGTATGGCTAGGGTTACCAGCCCATAACAATGATTTCACCACAAAAGGTTGTCAAATCAAGAGGACAAAATTATCAGATTCAGGAGTGTCTGCATGAGAAAAAGATTATGAGTATGAAGTACATAAGGTCTTGTGTACGGAGTGTGATGGATGTCAGTGAAGCCCAAGTTGTATGTCAAGATCGCTGTAAATGGAGAAGTTTAATACAGCAACAGTAAGTAAAAGTTATTTGGTAGTTTGTATTTCTTTGTGGAGCTAACCTCTGAATCTCAGAGAACAGCTTAGTGATATGTATGTATGTATGCACAACCTCAAAACATCAATTCTCCATATACAACATCTTTACTTTGCAATTACATACATGGAAATTAGTTAAAGTGTATTTATCACATAATAATCTTCACAATATCACTGATATTTATTTATATAAGAAAATGTAACAATACAGGCAAGTATTAAAGAGCAAAAAAATAAATAAATTGGGCAAAAATAATTGACAAGTGCAAGAAAGCTTTTAACCAGTATTTAACTTTTTCAAGCAAAAGGGTTTTAAGTGCTGGGGAGATCATAACATTATGCTTGGTTATCAGGTTTTCAAGAGAATTTCTAATTCACTGGAATAAAGAGAAAAGAATTCAAGTTAAATAGATCTTAAGCAATATATATTTTTTAAGCTATTGCAATCTAATTATATGTATTTACTGCATTTTTGGGGTATTTTTTATTTCTATGAAAAAACCATAGATGTTATAAATATTGTTCACTTACATTGAACTCAGAAAGACACTGATGAAGCTTTTGAAGTGCAGAGCTTCTGTCTTGTCCCCATACCACCAATTTTGCAATCATTGGGTCATAATGAACAGAAACTTCATCACCTAGAGAACAAATCAATCAGTTTAATGAATGAGAAGAGAATTTCATCTCCACATGTGCCTTTTAAATTAAATTTCATCCCCACATGTGTCTTTTTGTATTTACATGAAGTTATTCTTTACCACTGACCAGGCAAACAAGTTTGTACATTTAGGAAGCATGTTTGACAGACAGAACAAATTAAATGGTGAAATTAGTAGATGAGTGAATTCTTTGAAAGTCATTGCTGATTTAGGAAGATTTCACAGGAATGATGGTTTCTCAAGAGAAACCTGAATGGCTGTGTATGAAAGTGTAATTGTTCCTACTCCGATGTACAGTAATGAAGCCTGGATACTTCAGAAGAGATATAAAGAGTCATTTGTGTGCTGAAGAGATGCGTTACTTATGGGGAATTTGTGGCAAGACACGCTTTGATCATGTGAGGAATAAAGATGTATTGCAGATGTGCAATGTGAGGCAAAATGTTGTTAATAAGGTGGAGACTAATATTCTTAGGTGGTTTGGCAATGTTGAAAGAATGAGTCATGAGATGCTTACTAAGTGAATTTTCCGGCTCAAGTGGCAGGAAAGAAAGGTAGAGGAAAGCCAAAGGAATCATGGGAGTACAAGATTCCAGAATACCTGCTTGAGAAAGAGATTATGAGCATGAAGGGCATAAGATCTTGTGTGCGACACAAGATGGATGCCAGTGAAGCTCAAGCTATGTGCTGAGATACACATAGCTATAGTTCCATTAGTTAAATGTTTATCTGGCAGATTTCCTTTCTTTGAGGAGATAACCTCTGAATCTCAGAGAGCAACTTAATGATATGGGATGTAAGGTCAGGTGATGCGTAACATCACAGCCTCTCCTTGACAAATGTCAACCCCGCCTTCTCGTGGTGCATCCTGTTCCCACTAAAGGGGCTCTGACGACCGCCAATAGCGGTATAACTATACCATCGGGATCAGAGGAAATGCTATCCCACACTCACCAACCCGCTTGGCCAGCAATGTGAGTTATGGCCAAACCCCTCCAAAATGACTCCACAACTTAAATCTTGGCCCTCAGTCTCCGGAAGCTGGAATGTACATGGCCAAGGCAGCGGCCAGTGTGACATGAAGGCAGAGGGTGCTAAGAATCCCCGGAGAACCGGACTAGGCTGCCATTTGATGCTGACCTTGGCTACGTATAATGGACGCTCCCTATCTTCTGATTCAAGGCTTCTTAAATTGGAAGAGGAACTACAAAGGATCAAGTGGGACATCGTCGGGCTAAGTGAGGTAAGGAGAAAAGGATAAGATCTCATTGAACTGAAAAGTGGACATCTCTTCTATTATCGTGGGACAGATACTGGCAGAACTAGAGGTGTTGGATTTATAATAAACAAGAAACTGAAGGATAAAGTGGTAGAAGTTGAAAGTTCCTCTGACAGAGCTGCACGACTCGTTATCCAACTCTCGAGAAGATACCAGGCTCAGATTATTCAAACTTATGCACCCACCACAAGTCATCCTGAAAAAGAAATTGAAGAATTTTATGAGGAAATTCGTGATCTAAATAATAAAGGTAAGCAGCACTTGAAGATAATTATGGGAGATTTCAATGCAAAAATAGGGCACCGGCAACAGAATGAAACTTCAGTAGGTAAATTCGGTCACGGCAAGAGAAACCAGCGTGGAAATACTCTCGTTGAGTTTGCAGAGGCAGAAGGATTTTTCATCTTGAACTCCTTTTTCAAGAAAAAGCCACACAGGAAATGGACATGGAGACATCCAATTGGGACGACAAGTGAAATTGATTTTATTATGTGTAACAAAAAATTCGTCATCGAAGACTGCAGTGTGCTGAACAAGTTCAACACAGGTAGTGACCATAGATTGGTGAGATGTAAGATGCACCTCAACACTAAACTTGAACGTGGCAAGCTCATAAGACAAACAAAATGTATTGACATAACCAACCTTAAAAAACACCATAATACTTTCAAGTTGGAACTGAAGAACAGATTCTCTGCTTTAGAAGGCCTAACATCGGAAGAAGTGGATATTTCTGAAGTTAACAGAAAAGTAACCAAAGCTCTTATGGAAACAGCAACAAAATTAGCTGGGTCAAAGAACAAGTTGCATGTGAACAAATTATCAGGAAAAACCAAAATGTTGATGCAAAAAAGAAGAGAGATGAGGACAACTAAAGAAGATGTGACTTCCAAAGTGGAATATATAGAGCTATGCAAGACAGTACGAAAAAGTATCACTGAAGACGTAAGAAAATTCAACTGTGAACTAGTGAGGAAAGCAATTGAAAACAACCAAAGCCTAAAGATAGCAAAGGGACATCTCAGTAAGGGAAGAAAACAGATTATGGCACTGAGAAAAGAAGATGATTCTGTAACAAGAAATAGAGGCGAAATTTTGACAAGAGTGAAAGATTTCTACTCCAAATTATATGAAAGGGATGATACATGCACTCCAGACATCATGAAAGATACCAGTACCAGAGTTCCTCCAGTCCTTCCAGCAGAAGTTGCACATGCAATCAAGAACATGAAGCGGGGAAAAGCTCCAGGAGAAGATGGAATTACTGTAGACATCATACAAGAAGCAAGTGGAGAAATCGAAACAGTACTCGCCTAAATTTTCACTCGATGCCTTAATGAAGGAAAGATTCCTGAGGATTGGAACACCGCTACAATGATCCTGCTACATAAGAAAGGTGACATTGAGGATCTCGGAAACTACAGACCTATCAGCCTCCTATCAGTAGTTTATAAAATCTTCACTAAAGTTCTTTCACACCGCTTGAAGGTAACACTGGATATGACTCAACCGAGAGAACAAGCTGGATTCAGGAGTGGCTACAGCACAATAGATCATATCCATGTACTGAGAGAACTAATTGAAAGAGCGAGGGAATATGAACTTCCATTGTGCATGGCTTTTATCGATTATGAAAAAGCCTTTGATTCGGTGAAACCATCAGCAGTTACCACGGCTCAGAAATCCTGCGGTATTGAAGATGCATACATTAATATTATTAATAACATCTATGAAAATGCAAGTGCAAAGATTCGGCTGTTTGAAAATACAACACACATAAAAATTGGAAAGGGAGTGAGACAAGGTGACAGCATATCTCCGAAGCTCTTTAATGCCACATTCGAAAATGTCTTTCAATCACTGAACTGGGAAAACAAAGGGATAAAGATTAATGGAGATTATCTAACCCACCTTCGTTTTGCTGATGACGTAGTCATTTTTGCAACTACCCCATCAGAGCTGCAGAGTATGATCCAGGAACTTGCTGACAAGAGTAAAGAAGTGGGATTAAAAATGAACTTTCAGAAGACAAAAGTGATGTACAACGCTTTTACAAGAAATGAAGATTTATCGATTGATGGAGAAAAACTGGAGATAACAGATACGTATGTTTATCTTGGACAGCAGATATCAAGTGAGGGTCACATTGATGAAGAAATTAATCGGCGTACAAAACTTGCCTGGAGAGCTTTTGGAAGAAACAGCATAATTTTCAAGAGCAATATGCCATTATGTCTTAAAAGAAAAGTGTTTGATCAATGCATCCTTCCAGTGCTTACGTATGGTGCAGAGACGTGGACCTTAACTAAAAGAGACATACAAAGGCTGCAGACAACTCAAAGAAGCATGGAGAAGTGCATGCTTGGTGTAACCAGGAGAGATAAGAAGAGGAACTCGTGGATCCGAAAAATGACGAGAGTGGAAGACATCATGATCAGAGTTAAATCCCTGAAATGGCAATGGGCTGGACATACTGCCAGAAGGACAGACCATAGATGGACAGCCGAAATTTTAGATTGGATTCCAAGGGACAGGAAAAGACCCAGAAAAAGACCACATGGGAGATGGGTGGATGAAATTCGAAAATATGCGGGAGTGACATGGAGGAGACTGGCACAAGACAGACCGATGTGGAGGAAACTTGGGGAGACCTTCGTCCAGCAGTGGATTGATAATGGTTGACAATGATGATGATGATGATGCACATATTCTTTACCATACTGACCTATTTGTCCCTTGTGCAAGATTCAGCACATTTCTCACAGTAGTAATCAGTGAATTCTTCACTGAAAGGAACTATAAGCTGATTATCCCCTTAGAGGCAATACTCCAAGTCATACATAATGTAAACATACACATTCGTTTGTCCAGTTCAGTAAGAGTCACATCAAATGAAGCTGACAAGAGAATGATCTCTTACATCTTTGTTATGGGCTACCCATGCCAAATTTGATTGAGTTTTTTATTCTTCCTGTTCATACAAATTTTGAAAAGTCAATTCTTAACATGTTCATAATGTCTAACAGTTTTTTTCAATTATTTTTGTTTTCTGAGTTATTGATAACCAGCTTCTTAAATATGTGACAAGCTGTACTGCCATCAAGCATGTTACAAATTATTAGTAAAAGTGCATTCCTCCTAGAAATTGCACTTAAATACACTTTTTTATTCATTTCATTTATACATTTTACACAGGAATATCTTGAAATTATATACTGAAAGTACAGTTGACACACACACACACACACACACACACACACACACACACACACACACACACACACACACACACACACACACACCTTGTTTTCAAGTAAAAGAAGTCATCTTCCAGAGGCTTAGGATCCCTACTGAGGTCACCCAGGACAATGCCTCATCAACATAGTAAAAGTGATTGTCACATCAGAGGAATCCCTCTTCAACTCTTCAACTGAATAGAAGATACAAATAAGATAGCCAGGACACAGAGTAAGAAGATGGGCACTCTTTGAGGAGATAAACTCCAGCAATAACAACCCCAGATCCTGGCAGGAGGGGCACATCATCAGTGTATATATCATCTTTTATTGTATCATACCATTGTCATCTCTTGTCTTAACCTGTTTTGTAAAGGGTGTGAACTAGTGTTTGTAAATCCGACAGGGTATATTTCACACTGAGGTCACCCAGGACAAGGCCTCGCAGCATTTAGAGCCTTCATAAAATGAGTGTATACACACTCATCCAACAAAAGAAAAAAAAATCAAAAGGAGATTCAAGTGGATAAAGAATATCGCAACAGAATATGGATATCATGATCATAATGTGATTATAGATTTACTTTAAAAAATAGATCCAAGATAGTTACATAATACTGTGATATGGACAGCTGAAAAGACCACATACTGCAGTTCTCTACCATACTTACCAAATATTACCAACACTATGAAAAATATTTGCAAAAAGGCCAAAATGAACATAGGTATTAAAACTAAGGACACTGAAACAATCTTAACACAAAATCACGAAAAAATACCCTTGTTCCAACAATCTGGAGTATATTGTATTCCAATCGCAGATAACCAAAGCAAGCTGATATCATACATCAGAAGTATGAAGTGTAAGCTTGGAATTCAGTTGAGTGAAAACATTAAGAATAAGAATAAGCTAAAAAATAAAAGTGCATTAATACATTATTGCATGCAACATGATGCTACCCTCAACTAGACAGATGTAGCAATTCTGGTATAGCATAGAACATGGATTGAAAACTTGGTAGCAGGGTCTGTCTGTATCAACAAATTTTCTGATTTTGTATGCAATAATAACAGCCCCATAGATCTACCCCATGCTTGTAGACATCTCATTTACAGAGAAAAAACGATCCATAAGAAGAAAGCTAAACAAAAATATTAAACTTCCAGTTGATGAATTAACTGATAGATGGTATGTAGCACTCCCGCCAGGACAGAACATGTTATCGTGACATACCCTTTGACCCGCTGCTTGTGTGACATCGACCTCCTTCAACTTTGAGTTCATCTTGGCCGAGGATCCATTGCATTTTCTGGCTTGAGAATGCCTGCACAGGCCAGGCGAAACGTGACGTTAGTACCAACATCAACCTTTGCATTGTGTTATGCAGAATAGAATGTCACTTGTTTTTACTCTTGTCAAATCTTTTTAACTGGGTCAACATTATTTCACTATTTTATTCTCATCACTTTTTTTCTTTCTTTGAGGAGATAAACTCCAGCAATAACTTTTTCAAGGAAAAAGAACTTCAATGGATAATAACAATAGCCAAAAAATTTGGATATACCACCGCAGAAGTAAAAAAAATAATGTACATGTATATACATCCTAAAAATAAAACCAAGCAAAATATAAAATATTGTGGCAAATTTCAATACATAAAACAGGTTACAAATGTAATAAAAAAGGAATGCAAAAAACAACATCTAGATATTGGAATTTCAGTAAAAGACTACAAGAATATAATAATCAATAACAGAGAAAAAAACAAACTATTGGACAGTGCAGCAGTATATAGCATTCCAATTAAGCCAACCAACAACAACAATAGAGTGAAATACATAGGAAGCACAAGAAACAAATTAAAAACAAGATTGACACAACATATGAAGAACTGGGAAAAAAGGAGGAAAAAACAGCACTTGAACAATATTGCATAAAAAATAACACAATGCCAGAATTTGAAAATATCGAAATTATCTGCAAACAACCAACCGAAAAGACCATCCGTTTCGCAGAAGCAATCGTAATTGAAAAAAAAAAAAAACTGCAACATTAGTAGTGAAGTAGAAATACCAATTCCATGGAAGATACTGATAGAAGAAGAGAACAAAAAATGGGAAGGCAAACAGAACAGAAACAATGTAAGCACGCAGATATAAAAAAATTAAAAAAAAAAAAATCCAGTCTTCAAATCACAGGAATGGCAACGCAACACATCCGATGACGTATAACACACAAAGATTCCCAAACTGAGCATGTTGCATATTCAACGTAAACTGCAGAGAGAATGGACGACCAGATGTCTCAGAAGATGGCAGACTGATCTGCCGAAATGCATCGGACAATACATTCAAGAAGTCCGACGAAGTTTTTTGGTGATTGCAATTCCTCATGCGAATGTTTTTACGAGTGATTCATTTTTCCACTTTTCAAGTTCTCCAACGTAATTTTCACATCTCCTTTGTCTTCATGTGCCTCCCGTAGTTCAACTAAAAAAGTATATCCTACTCAAGAAACGTGCAGAATTTTTGAAGGAATTTAGTCAAAAAAAAAAAAAAAAAGCCTACACCAAGAACCTGATGAGAGCAACAGTGCAAAGATTTGAACATCAACCACCTACAACCGAGAGGTACGTGAAAGATTTTTCCTTGAATCACATTTGATTACTGCGATATATATTCGCAGCAAATATTAATAACTTCCAACCGAGAAATTGCTTTCCACTAAAAGGAAATATAACATGTAAAAAGTTACAGCAGTTAAAACCACCATTAAATGGTTCTACCTGAAAAAAAATCACTTTTTTAGCAAAATCATCGTTATTTAAAATTTTCAACTTGATTGAATCTTGAATGTTCTTCTTCCTGCTACATTTTGATTCCATTGTGTTTATAATTCAGTGTTTTATTAGGCCTCTTCATATGTCCTAGACATTTCTACAGAGTTTAGTTAGATTATATGCAAGACTCATCACAAGGGATTATTCAACGAAGGTACGTGATTTTTCCTTCTGCATAAGACTTGCTATAAAACGTGTTGAACAGAACTTATAAAATAAGGTTATTGATGATCATTATTTACCCAATTGGGGTATAATTCATTTGAATTGTGAACACTGCATTTGTATTTTTAATGAATTAAAGGATCACTCTAGTCCAAACGAAAAAGGAATTTGTTTGAGGGGCAAAAAATCTGCTAGTCATACCCATCTCTTTAGCCCTTTGCCCAAAGCACATCACACAATGGGCTACGAACCAAAAATGTTTGATGAGGGTCCCACTGTGGTAACAGCAGCCAGCTGGCTACCCAGCTGATCCATGCAGGGAATGCAAATATGCACCTCTCTGAAAGGATTGCTGTCGCAATACCTTCAATAATAATTTCATGATTGAGTATCATTTATCCCTGCAGAACAAGTGAACTGGTGAAGCAGGTAGAGACATCAGTGCATTACACATCCATCTAATAACGTGTGGGTTGACCTTTAGCACTCACAACATCTGCAAAATATCATGTCATGGATTCTACCAAGTGTTGGAAATATTCAACTGATATGATTGGCCCATGATTTCCAGGACAGCCATCTGTAAATTGTTAAGAGTTGCTGGTGGTGGAGTTTTGGGCTCAAACACATTGCTCCATTTTGACCCAAAAATGCACACCTGAATTTGAATCTGGAGAGTGTGCGGGCAATTTGAAGGTGTGAACTCACTGGAATGCTTATCCAACTAGTCCTTTCCCAATCAGGAATGATGTCAGGGAGTGTTGTCTTGTTGAAAGAAGGCATCCTGCTGTGAGAAATGGATAGCCATGAATGGGTGCAGGTGGTCAGCCAGTAAGTTAACATAGTTTTTTGTGATGATAGTGACATCAATAGGTACAAGGTGGCTGATGCAAACACCCCCCAGAATATCACAATGCCTTCACTAGCCTGTAATATCCCGAATTGACAGTCCATGGCCTCGTGTAGTCAAAGCTACTATACCACCATCTGTCATCTTGTTGTAGTTGGAAACTTGATTTGTCTGAAGAAATGACCCATTTCCAGTCTTCCACAGACCATTGGTGATGTTCCTTTGTGCACAGCAGTGGCAGCCTCATAGCCAAGTGATATGCTGTTAATAAAGGTACTTAATATGGGCATCAGCTGCTATAGCCCAGTCATTCCCCATCATACGTTGAATGGTCTTTGCACAAACCTTCTTTGTACAGGACTACTGTTGAACACTGATATTATTCTCTCCTCTGTGACCTTTCTTTTTGATATTGCAATATGGGGGAGGCAACACCCATCTCAAACATCAACAGTCCGTTATATTTTCCCTGGGGGTTACCAGTTTCACTGGTTTTCATGCAGTCTTCATACAGACATGTTTGTAACACAGGAGAGCTCATATTTTCCACAGTTACAGAGAGAGATGAAACCACTCCATCTTCCTCACACCGATTATCTGCCCATGACTAAATTCACTTAAATCACTGTGTTTACCCATAACCACAGTCACAGACATGCAATACCTCAGGTAGGTACCTAGCATATTTATAGAATGCTAGGGGTTTGGGCTGCCTACATTATTGTGGTGGGATAGGGCAGGTTTGTGGATGGGTGCAGTATGTATAACAAATTGTGCTTCTAGGGTATACTTTCAATTGTTACTTACATAATGACAAGAATGGCAGAAATCCACAAAACAAGATGACAATAGAGAGATTTGTGAAATATTCCTAATATAATGATACAAACAAAACTATATGCTTTTAAGTTACACATAATAAAATTATCAGATGAAACATTTCGATAGTGACTGAGTTCCGTGCCAGCCATGGAATGTACATGAATAATGTGAGGCCAAAAAAGGTGATTCATATGTTGTCAGATTTGAGAATGGGTTTCCAGTGATGTGAATATGACATGGTGAATCTGTGTTATGAGTGTTATGGAAAAAGTAAATTTTGATACTTTCATAGTGCCTAAGAGATTTCTGGGAGAAATTTTTAGTCACTACTGAAATGTTATTGGGTATATAAATAAGTTTTGAGGGATTTGAGGTGAACAAAACACGTTGTTGGAGAACAGAAACAATATTTTAATATTAATCGAAGTATGCTCCCTCTGAAGCTACAACTTTACCCCATCTTTTGGGCAGTGAACGTATGCCCCAAAGAAAGAATTCCGGTTCCTTGGAAGAGATCCAGTTGTCCAGCCAATTTTTGATGTCTTCATAAGAACTAAACCATTCTCCAGAAAGTGCTGACTGCATCGACCGGAACAAATGGTAATCCGATGGCGCAATATCTGGCGAATATGTTGGGTGGGGTAGAACTTCCCAGTCGGATCCTTCTAAGTACTTTTTCACAGGTCGAGAAACACGTGGTCTTGCATTGTCATGCTGTAAGATGATTTTGTTGAGTCTATTCTCCTATTCTGGCCGTTTTTGCTTGAGAGCTCGTTTTAAATGCATTAATTGGATTCAATACTGATCACCAGTAATAGTTTCTGATGGTTCATAGTGGACCACACTCTTCTGATCCCAGTTCATAGTGGACCACACTCTTCTGATCCCACCAGATACACAGCATTACCTTTGAACCATGGATATTGCATTTTGACGTTGAAGGACCTGGTTCACCTGTCTTCACCCATGCTTTCTGCCGTTCAGGGTTATCATACCATATCCATTTCTCGTCGGCAGTAATAATACGATGAAAAAAAAACTTTCTTTTTTTGCCTTTGAAGCAGCAATTTGCAAAAGATTTTTTGACGTTCAAGGCCTTTTTCCCGCATAGCATGTGGAACCCAATTCCCTTCTTTTTGCACCATTCCCATGGCAGCTAAACATTGTGAAATGCATGGTTGACTAGCATTTAATGTGGCTGCTAGTTCTTTTGGGTCTGGCACGGATCCTCATCGAGTAAAGCTCCCAATTCAGCATCAGCAATTTTTTGGGGTGGTCCAGAACGTTCTTTATCACTGACATCGAAATCGTTCCTTTTGAATCATCTAAACCAATACTCACATGTTTTTATGGATGGGGAATGTTTGCCATAGATTTCTGAGATTAAGCGATAGCAGTCGGCAGCCCTTTACTTGACAATAAAGTAATTCACTAACACTTCCCGCAAATGCTGTTTTGTTGGGACGAAAGTTGCCATTTTCCATTGAGTAAAACAAATACGTCTTCGCACCTCAATCGAACATTGTATACTGACTCTAACCGTTGGCGTCTCGTACTGCGATATCCAGACCTCAGTACAGACTTCATTGTAAAAAGTAGTGAGAAAAGTGACTTTTTTGGAGAAAAAAGTGAGAAAAGTGACCAATTTTTTTTTTTTTTTTTGTTTTTAGTGACTAAATAGTGACTGCTCAAATAACTGAAAACCAGACTAAACTGTTTAAAATGACAGAACACACACACATACAGTATATGGATAGAACATATAATTTGCACTTTGAACGGATTTACTTTATTCTTTGCTCAACAGTGAACAATTCACTTTATATTTTGTGATAGAACATATGTTAATCAATGTGATCTGTTGTAAAAAAAACCCAACATATTGGATGGGCAGGTGATTCCTTTCAATATTTTTTTATACACTAGTGTTTGTGAAAATTGCAATACGAAGAAGGAGGTACCGTGCGATTCGAATGAACTTTATACCAAATATTACTGATATGACTTTACATAAGTGATTTAATTTTTGGAACAATACAACAATTTTTACGTGCAAAATCAGCATCTTGCAATAAGATCTTTGAGACGGGTTGGCATTGAATCGAAAAGGCGTTGGATGGTGTCCTGGGTAATTGCTTGCCAGGCAGCATGTATACGCAGCCACAGATCACTGGTACTGACCGCTGGAGGACTTTGATGGGCCAGTTGCCAAGTGACCATATCCCAGACATGTTCAATAGGCGTCATTTTTGGTGAACGTGCAGGCCAGGGAAGAAGCGGTATCTGCCGCGCCTCGAAGAGGGCTTGAACATTCCTGGCAACATGAGGTCAGGCATTGTCCTGCTGGAATATAGCACCTGGAGTGCCACGAAGGAAGGGTATGACTTCTGCCTGTACAACTTCCCTGATGCAGTGGTTGCTGGTGATATTGCCCTCAAGTCATAGCAGCCAAAATTGCGAATGTTACACAATGGGACCCCACACCATCACACTTGACGTTCAGCCTGTATGACGCTCAACAATGCATGCTGGAAGAAGGCGCACACCACAATACTGTCTAATGCGTATGAGGCCATCATGGTAGTCCAAATTGAATCGGGACTCATCCGAAAACACAATACGTTGTCAATTAGCACGCCATTGTCTGCACTGAAAACCACATTGCAGCCTGAGGTGTCCATGGTTCAGGGTCAAAGGAATCTGCCACAAAGGGATGCGTGCAACCAGTCCTCTGTACAACAGACGCATCTAACTGTGGAGGCAGACAATGCCACACCTGTTTCAGTGCTCCACTGTTGTGCTAACACTTGCGAATATGGACGAAATGTCAGCCATCCGCAGTGTCGTCAAATTTCTAAGTCCACTGTCGGATTGTCGATGCACCTGGTTCTCCTCGGTCCACTGCCGCCACACGCACATCACTATCATGGTGTTATGTCTTGTCCGAGCCGGAATTCCACGGTACGAAAATGCACCTTCACGTAGACCAATCATTCGTCCCTGTTCAAACTCTGTCGTATGGTGATAGTGCGCCCTTCATCGTTGACAAAGCATTATTGAATCCTGGAGACACTTTCACAACTCGCTGTCCGCGATGCACTACTGGTGTGTAACCTAAACAGCCCTCTCTTTATATCCCTCACTCGACTATTCAGGCAGCACTGCTGGGTCAAGGCATGCACAATGGCTTTGCATTTCTAATCATTTGCCTGTCCTACCATGCTCTTCATATCCTGTAAGTTTCATGTGATTACCATCATTCCTTCATGGTGTTGCAATTTTCACAAACAGTAGTTTATTTTATCAGCATGATGGCATTTGACGATTTATATACTGCACTAGCAAAATAAGTATGCTCTACAAACTACAATAGGTTTATATAATGGAAGACTAATAATGAAAAATGAATGTAATGTTTAAAAAAAGTACAGTAACCCTTTGCATTTTTAACTCTCCACTGCCTGCATTTTCTTACAATTATAATAAATTCAATATTCAACAATGTTTCGACAAATTTGCCTGTTTTAGTTAGATTTAAATGAATTTTTACTTGTAAATTACTCATACACACACATTTAATCAAACCTTTAATTTGTTAGCAGATGTGTTTTACAGTCTAACACTGGTTAGATACCTATTTCAAACATCAATGCAATCAAAAATGGAAGCACAGAGCAACATAGCAATAAAAAATGCAATTCTGCAGATTTTAGATTTAAAAAAAAAAAAATGGTGAGCTCTTCACGATTTAGTCCCCCCCCCCAGGGAATCTCGAACCAGAAAATAAAATTAAAACAAAAACAAACAAAAATAATGCTGAAAAAAAGACCATCAGATTTACCCACTATTCCTGCATTTTTCAACAGAAATTTTGTTTTTTGAGCTTATATTAAAAATGATGCCGATTCAAATGAAGACAGCAATTCCACAACTTTGCTGACCACCCCAGGTCACGTGGTAAGCAACGTTTTGGTGGTTTATTTTTGAAGGATCAGTTTGGAATAGGAGATGATGGGTTTGATTCCCGTTGCTGACTACCCTTGTCCACTGGTTTTCCAGTGTTTTCCTTCAACATCCTTGCATGAATAGGAAGGGGGGTAGTTCCCATTGAAGTCAGCCCTGGACACACCCAGACCCTCCTCACCCAACACACTACCATGTGCAATAACCGTGCCCGGTTGGGTTTCAACACAAACATTAGAACTTTCACAATATTTTATATAAGATTGCGTCCGCCAAATTTTTATGCAGAGGGGGGAGGTCAATTCAAATTTCTGCGCTTCCGCCAAAAATAAAACAGACAGTGAAAAAAAAATCGAATAAAATTCCACTAGTTCGCATAAAAGTTAAAATAATATGAGGGTTGTGCTGAAAGTAATGCAAAAGTGGACATAACTTTTTTTATTAACTGAGTGGATATAACTTTTTTATTAACGTTCAAATTGCTCATGTTGGTAGAGTAACTGAACATAGTCTCCATCACAAGCAATGCATTTGCATCATCGTTGAACCCAACTCTCGAATCCTCTTTGAAAAAATTCAGGTGTGGACTGTTGTACCCACTTCTTCACAGCCACTTTCATCTCATCTGTACCATCAAATCGTGGTCCCCAGAGACTGTTCTTCATTGGACCGAACAGGTGGAAGTTGGACGATGCCACAGCACGGCTGTACAGTAGATGGGGGACCATTGACCAGCCTAACTTGCTGATAACCTGATTTGTTCCCAAAGATATATGTGGTCTCGCATTGTCATGGTGAATGTGGATCTTTTTCAGATTCTTGTTCGTTCTCTTCCTTCTTATGGCTTTTCTAAGCTTCTTGAGTGTCTCAATGTACCGCTTGCTGGTCATGATACAGCCACGTTCCAGAAAATCAAGAATGACACCCCTGTCATCCCAGAAAACAGTCACCATGACTTTTCTGAGCTGATCGCTGGCTCTTGAACTTCTTAGGCCTAGGTGAAGAGGTGTGACACCATTCCATGGATTGATTCTTTATTCCAATATTACGGATTATAAAGATACACCCATGTTTCATTCCCTGTCACCAGATCGGAAAAAAAACGTGTCTTCATTGGCTTCAAACACTTCCAGCAAATCAGAATAGACTTCCACCCTTTTCTCCTTCAAATCGGGTGTCAACTGCTGAGGTACCCACTTTGCACACACTTTCCAATACTCTAAGTCTTCCACCATCTTCTGTATGGCATTGTGACCACAGTCCAGTTGTGCAACAAGCTCATGGACTGTGATTAATTTCTCTGCATGAATCAATCCATCCACTCACTGATTATTCATGTCACTGTTCACAGATGATGGTCTCCCACTACGTGGCTTGTCGTCAATGCTGGTTTCCTCCTTTTTTAAACTTCTTTATCCATCTGTGCACATTGCTCTTGTCAATGGTGTCATCTCTGTAAACATTCTGTAGGCTTCTATGGATGTCGGACAAAGTGCACCCTTCCTTCCTTCCTTTGTCAAGAACTCAATGATAGCATGTTGCTTCTGCTTGGAATGCATTACTTCCTGCAATGAATAAAAAGGGTTACTATAGAGGAACAGTTACTCTACCAACATGTGCAATTGAACGACCTCTGTCAGTTAATAAAAAAGTTATGCCCACTTTTGCATTACTTTTGGTACAACCCTCGTAATTAAAAATGTTAACTGCAAGTAAAAATATGGATGGCACTAAGAAAAAATTAAGACTTCTTCAAGATCTTAATTTTTTGGCATCGTTATATGCTTTTGACTGTCCATCTTTCCGCTATAATTCAAGCCGATGCTGAACCTCACAAAAAACACTGTGCACGCACATACATCATCCACGACCTTAAAAAAAAAATGGCTACTGATGGTTTGGAATTTCCGAATGATTTTCTAAACGAAAGTCATACCAACGCAGAATGACACTGGAAACAAACTACCATTTGCAACCGCCCTATACCTGCCAACTTCCAAAGATCAAAATAAAGAAGATTTTAGAAAATTTTCCCTAAAATTCAGAATTTAAAGTTTAAGATTTAAAAAAATGTATATAAAAAGGTTCTTTCTTGATGTGTACTACTGTATACTGAAGTGAACCATAGTACAGTGTTAAAGTTTACTATGGTATACTATGCCATTAGCTTTAAAAATATATGTATTTTTTTTTTAAATTTGTAATATAGAGATCATTTACTTTAAACAGAAATCTAAGAAGAATAACAAAACAAGGTGATATAAAATAAAGGGTGTATCTGAAATAATTTCACTCTTCAAATATCATTTATTTTTCAAATAAATTTTAGCAATTTACTTTGAAAATCAAATGTGTAAATTGTAAATTACTTTTATGCTTCTTAATGAATAACAAGAAAGATGACACCGAATTTTCGGATGTAATAAGCATGTCTTTTGAATGCATTCAGATGCAAATTAAATTTATCAAAACTATTCAAAATTGATGGAACCAGTTTGGAAAACAATCAATCGGTCCCAACAATCGATAAAACATCCAGAAATAGAAACATCTACTTAGTTCTACCAGTGGCTAAAAAATATGTTACAAAAATGAACAGATAGTGAACAAAAAGTTTCCCATAACACAAGGAAGGTACCAGAGATGAAGAGGTTTTCAAATCAAACAGTTAAAAGGAGAAATATAAAAGGAAACATTATATAAGTCTATGTCTGCTAGCGGAAAAATTTTGCATAACAGAAAAATTTAAAATTATTCTGCATGGAAAAGGTTATGCTCAGGGAAAAGAACTTTTCAAATATGTCTCCCAGGAGCAGACATAGTAAAAAAAAAAAAAAAAGAAAAAATAAAGAAAAGGTTTCGACCTTTACGCAGCTAGCTGGAAATCTTTGTGTTATTTAAAGAGGATAATGCTCCACATCTCTGTTGTAGTGAATGGTATACAGTAAAGAAGAAATTTCTCAATAGCATTTTTAGAAGCGGCGATACATCTGCAAACTGAAGTACATAAACACCACCTACAGAAAGAAATGTGAACTACAAAATTACACATATACTAGTCTAAAGTGTTCTACAAGGTAATAGCATCCGGTGTTGAAAGAATTTTTTTAATCAGACATGTAAAAGCAGTGATATTGAGAAAAACAGATTAAGCATTTGTGCCCCTAGTGGCAAAATTGTACATTAGTTTGGAATGAAAACACACACACACATAGATAGTTAGTAGTATCTGACCGAAGAAATAATTTTTTTAATAGGGTTTTTAAGTCCCGCAGATATTGCTGTAAACGGAAATGTGAGCTTATGCCCTATGGTGGCAGCCTTTTGTACTAAGAAAAATTTTAAATTATATGAGAAACATTTCGGCGTGGAAACGCCCTCCAACATAGAAAGAATTTTTCTAATCGGAGTCTTAGAAGCAGAAATATCGAAAAAAATAACATATGCGTTTACTCATACTGGCGGAAAAACCATGCATTATTTTAAGAAGTATTCTTAAAAGGTTGTTCGATGCGAGCGGTATCAGTCCATGAAAGAATTTTTTCAATCGAGTTTTCAGGAGCTCAGATTTTGCTGCAAATACATCAGGTGCAGAAATTAACACTTACGCCCCCTGGTGGCCAAACCATTCTTTATCAAATATTAGAAATTATATGCAAAGGATTTCCCATCAGGAGCTGTATTCAGTGTAGAAAGAATTTTTCAAATCGGAATTTTAGAAGCAGAGATATCGGGGGAAAACACAATTTACCTTTACACCCCTTAGAGGAAAGTCTATGCATTACTTGAAAATTTTGAAATTATATGAGAAACATTTTACACCAGAAACGTTTTCTAACAAAGAAGGATTTTTTTCAAATCCGACTCTTAGCAGAAGAGATATCGACAAAAATCAGATATACATCTGCGCTCCCTGGTGGAGAAATCATGCATTATTTTATGAAGAAAATATTTTCAAATGTTTATCAACATGAGCGGTATCGGTCCACGAAATAATTTTTTCAATCGAGCTTTTAGAAGCTCAGATTTTTCTGCAAATACCTATGAAGCAGAAACTAACTCTTACACCCCCTGGTGGACAAACCATATTTTATAAAAAAAATTAGAAATTACAATCAAAACATTTCCCACCAGGAGCTCTATCTGGTGCAGGAAGAATTTTTCAAATCAGAGTTTTGGAAGCAGAGATATCAGGGAAAGCACGATTTACCTTTACTCCCCCTAGCAGACAGTCAATGAATTACTTGAAAATTCTGAAATTATATGGAAATCATGTCGCGCAGGAAACTATCCAACAAAGGAGAAATTTATCAAATCGGATTATTAGAAGTAGAGATATTGACAAAAATAAGATATGTGTTTACACCCCCTGGCGAAGAAACCATGTATTATTTTAAGAAGAAAATATTCTGAAAAGGGATTTATCGACGCGAGTAGTATTGGTCCGCGAAAGAATTTTTTCAATCAAAATTTTAAAAGCCCTGATTAGGCTGCAAACATATCAGAAGCAGAAATTAACACTTATGCCTCCTGGTGGCCAAACCATTTTATACCAAAAATTAGAAATTACATGCATCAGGAGCAGCATCCGCTGCAGAAAGAATTTTTCAAATCGGAGTTTTAGAAGCAGAGATATCGGGAGAAACACGATTTATTTTTACACCCCCAAGCGGAGAATCTATGCGTAACTTAAAAAACTGACCATACCTAAAATAGCTTTCGACAAATAGAATCAAAAGGTAAAATAATTGTTTCAATTGGCCGTTTGGAAACAAATATATGGAATAGAATGTATTTTGAATTTGGCATTTCTGCATTTACACCCCTGGAGGCAAAATTGTGATTGGTGAAAAACAACAACAACAAAATAAAGGATCATCATTTGCACATTTCAAGCTTCCCAATGCAAAAAGAATTTTTGAAATCAGGCAATTGGTTGCAGATATATGGTGTCCACAGACGGACGGACAAACCGATAACATAAGCACAATATTTTTTACAAAAGACGTGCCAATAAGAGCACACACAAAATGCTTAGCTACCACTCAAAACTAGAGCATGAAAAGACTGCCGGCTTTCTTCCTTCCTTGGCTCCCAGCAACAGCGCCTCCTCGCTTTAGTTTTCCCCATGGCAGGACTATATATATAAAAACAAGAAAGATGACACCTAATTTTCGGGTGTAATTAGCAAGTCTTTTTAATCCATTGTGACGCAAATTAAATTTATCAAAACTATTCAAAGCCAATCTAAACCGATATGGAAAACAATGGTATCTGACGGAAGAAAGAAGTTTTTCAATCAGGTTTTTAATCCCTCAGATATTGCTGTTAACGGAATCATGAGCTTACGCCTTCTGGTTGCAGACTTGTACGTTAAGAAAAATATTAAATTATATGAGAAACATTTTGCACCGGAAACGCTCTCTAACACAGAAAGAAGTTTTCAAATCGGACTCTTAGAAAATGAGATATCGTTAAAAATAAGATGTGACTTTACGCCCCCTGGTGAGAAAACCATGCATTATTTTAGGAAGAAAGAATTCACCAAAGTTGTTTTTTTCATATGAGCAGTATCAGTCCAAGAAAAAAAATATTTTTAGTCGAGTTTCCAGGAGCCCAGATTTTGCTGCAAATACAACAGAAGCAGAACTTAACACTTATGCCGCCTGGTGGCCAAACCATTCTTTACCAAACATTAGAAATGATATGAAAAATATTTTCCATCAGGTGTTGTATGTGATACAGAAAGAATTCTTCAAATTGGAGTTTTAGAAGCAGAAATAACGCAAAAAAAACACAATTTACCTTTGCGCCCCCTGGTGGAAAGTCTATGATTTACTTGAAAATTTGAATTTATATGAAAAACATTTCGCATCAGAAGCACGATCCAACAAAGAAAAAAATTTTCAAATCGGATTCCTAGAAGTAGGTATATATTGACAAAAATAAGACAAACATCTATGCCCCCAGGAGTAGAAACACCATGCATTATTTTAAGAAGAAAATGTTCCTAAAAGGTTTGTCAGCATGAGTAGTATCGGTCCACAAACGACTTTTTTTTTCAATCGAGATTTTAGAAGCTCATATTTTGCTGGAAACACATCAGAAGCCGAAATTAAGACTTTCGCCCCCTGGTGGCCAAACCATTTTTTTACAAAAATTAGAAATGATGTGCAAAGAATTTCCCATCAGGAGCTGTATCCGCTGCAGAAAGAAATTTTCAAATCTGAGATTTAGAAGCAGAGATATAGGGGAAATACAATTTACATTTAGGCCCCCCAGCAAAAAGTATGAATTACTTGAAAATTTTGAAATTATATGAAAAACATGTCACACTGGAAACTATCTAATAAAGAAAGAATTTTTCAAATTGGACTATTAGAAGCTGAAATATTGACAAAAATAAGATATACGTCACCCCCTGGTGGAGAAACCATGGAATATTTTAAGAAAAAAATACTCCGAAAAGGTTTATCGACGTAAGTGGCATCGGTCCACGAAAGAATTTTTACAGTCGAGATTTTAGAAGCTCAGATTTTATGGCAAATACATCAGAAGCAAAAATTAACACTTACGCCCCCTGGTGGACAAAGTATTCTTTATCAAAAATTAGAAATTATATGCAAAAGATTTTTCATCAGGAGCTGTATCCGCTAAAGAAAAGGTTTTTCAAATCAGAGTTGTAGAAGAACAGATATCGTGGAAAATGTAATTTGCTTTTACGCCCCCTAGCGGAAAATCTATGCGTAATTTGAAAAAGCAACTATTCCTAAAATACTCTTCGACATAAATGGAATCGAAAGATAAAATATTTTTTTCAATCGGATGTTTAGAAGCAAATATATGGAATAAAATGTATTTTCGAATTCAACATCATCTGCATACGCCCTCTAGCGGTGAAATTGTACATCATAAAAAAAAAAAACGAAATGAAGGATCATCATTCGTATATTTCAAGATTCCCAACGCAAAAAGAATTTTCCAAATCGGACTAATAGTTGCAGAGATATCGTGTCTACAGACGGACGGACAAACCGATAATATAAGCATGGTCTTTTTTTACAAAAGTCGTGCTAAAAAAATTAAGAAAACTATTTTTCCGAATTCTTCACGTAACTGGCTGAAATTTGTACATATACTATAATTGGCTAGGAGATGGTGACCTTAAAAATTTCAAGTGAATTGGCAAAAATATTTTTGAATTAGCCGTAAAATGCCGATTACAAATTCTGGGCATCCCAGCCACATGATAAAGAGCAAATAAAAAAAATTATGGCCCGTTTAAAAAGTTTTTAATTGATTTAAGCGAAATTTGGAGGGCTCATTCCTATTAGCAATTTATGGCATTGATCAAAATTTCAGAGATTTTCATGAAAAACCTTTCATCAGTTTTATTCCACTTAGAAAAAATCCTTGAGAGAACCAGCAGGCTGCTGTGGGCGGGGCTACAAGGAGAGGTGCAGTGTGTGCGTCGCCGGCTCTTGCTTCGTTACGAAGCTCTTACGAAGCTCGCGCTCTTGCTTCTGAGGTGAGTGGTGAGGTCGCGTTTACAACTCGTGACCCCAATCACCTGTTTGACAGGGATGGGTGTTTACAAAACAATTTATTTTTGTTTCAGCATTTCTTTTTTCATCTGACAAAAAAATCCCCTAGATATAAAATACAACAACACAAAACTATAGCTAAATTGAAAAAAAAATACTGGCACACTTAAGAAAAAGGTGAGAATAGTGACAAAATTTTAAAAAAGGTAACAAAAAGTGACAAATTTAAAAATAGGTGAAAAATAGTAAGAAAAGTGACTTGCGACGAGATCTGGATATCGCAGTGTTGCCAACTTAAAATACATGCGAGCAGTAATAAGTACGACACCGAACGGAAATCCCTCAAAACTTATTTATATACCCAATACATCAGATAATTTTATTTTATGTAACTTAAGTGCTGAATTTAATTTCTAACATTATGTTAGTTATACTTTCATGAACCTTCTCTATTGCTTACTAACATACACTGCCGGACAATTGCTAAGGATGGATGACAAATAGCATCGATAGCAACCATAAAATAGAAGGCAGGAAAATGTGGAAATTAGCATAAGTGCGGGATACAGTAAGACGTGTTGTGCGTATGCAAATTTTTGATTGCCGAACTTGTTCGTGACGTCATAGTGCTGATAAGAGATATAAAGGATTTGACGCGTATTGACCATTGTTGTTCAAACGCAAAGTTGAAAGGGAAAGAATCAATTGACGAACTTGCAATTTTCAGTATGTCTTCCCGACATCACCTAGATGATTTTACGCGTGGCCGTATTATTGGCAAGATTGAAGAAGGGCAAAAAATAACACATGTTGCCAGGGAGTTTGACGTCAGCCACAGTGTTGTTTCAAGGCTTCGGAAATCATTTCAAACAAATGGAGAGTGTAGCAAACGTCACGGGGGAGGTCGTGTTCACAGTACGACACCTGCAAAAGATCGTTACATAGTGCTATCAACAAAAAGACACCGGCGCAGCACAGCTAGTGAGGTAGCAAATCAGTTTATGGCTGCTACTGGCAAGCGGATCTCCCGAAAAACTGTCGCCAGACGTTTGCTTGAAGGAGGACTATACGCCTGCCGTCCTGTTGTGTGCATCCCATTGTACAGACGTCACCGTACCGCCCGTTTGCAATGGTGCCATCAACATCGCAATTGGACTGATAACGACTGGTCTGCTGTCCTCTTCTCAGATGAGAGTAGATACAGTCTATCGTCTGATTGTCGACGACAACTGATCTGGCATGATAGTGGTACTGCATATTGTCCAGCAAACATACAGGAAAGGGACCGATATCCGACATGTAGTGTCATGGTATGGGCTGGCATCATGATCAATGGCTGTACGTCCCTCTATGTGCTTCCAACTGGGACTATGACTGGCCAACGATACATTAATGATGTTCTGCTACCTCATGTTCGCATGTTCCGTGGTGCTGTCAGTGATAGATTCATTTTCATGGACGACAACGCAACATGTCATCGAACAGTCACTGTCCAGGAGTGTCTTGAGAGCGAGGATATTCAACGCCTTGTATGGCCAGCACGTTCTCCAGATCTGAATCCCATTTAAAATGTGTGGGATGCTTTGGGGAGGAGTCTTGCTGGTCACCAATGCCCTCCAATAAACAAGGACACCCTCATCCGTGCACTGACAGAGGAATGGGATAAATTACCCCAACAGCTGCTTGATAATGTTGTGCAAAGCATGACACGACGTGTGGAATCTTGCATCGCCCTCCATGGTGGCCATATCCCGTATTGACATCTTACGCCGGAACGCCTGCGGACGGTAATTGCATTTTTTTCATGTTTACGTATTCTGCACAAAATGGCCTGTTTGTCCCTTGAACACGTTCCAAAGCCTTCTGGATTTCAGAGCACAATAAATTGTCTTTCTTGTAATGTCCTGGCATTCTGACATTATTTTATTTCACTTGGCATCCAACCACACTTACTTTTTTATGCGCTATATAACCATTTATGATCCGTCCTTAGCAATTGTCCAGCAGTGTATTAAGTGTGCAACTTAATTCTTGGCCCCCTATTGGCAAGATAAAATCAATGGCAGCTCCCTGACCAATGGCTCAAATGTATTCAACACGAAGGGGATTATTTCCCTGATTAGGTACATATTCGATTTGCTATAATTTGCTGTCAACATGTCGTGCCTGTGGCCGAGAATTAAGTTGCACACCTAATAATTATTATCAGCACTATCAAAATAGTTACGAGTGAATAAATTTTTAATGTGCTAAATAGAAAAACTCATGAATACATCTGAAATAAAATAAATTATTTACCTTGCCTCACTCCTGTTTCAATACGAACATGCTCAGATGCTGATGGAGTAGAAAAATGTAGCAAAGGCCCTGCACCAGGCATAAAATCACTGTCTGGATCCTCGGCATATATTCTAGCTTCAAAAGAGTGCCCGTTAACTTCTAAGTCTTTCTGAGAAAGAGGAAGTTTTCCACCAGAAGCTACCTAATATTAACCAATAGAACATATTTTCCATTACAATGTAGAAATGAATCAGAATTTTATGTATGGCAAAAAATTACATACAAATCAATTTTTCATTAAAACAGTGAGATGAAATAACTGATAATATTAACCAATAGAACATATTTTCCATTACAATATATAGAAATCAATTAGAATTTTATGTATGGCAAAGAATTACATACAAATTAATTTTTCATCAAAACAGTGAGATGCAGGGTGTAGCCATCTTTCAGAAAAAAAGTAGGAACAAAAGTAGGAATTCCACAAAAAAAAGTAGGTAAAAAGTAGGAATTTTCAAAATGTACCGCAAAAGCAAATTAATGCATACTAGCTCAAACCAACTATCAGAAAGTATATTTATCACTATGTAGTATGCTATGCATAAATATTAGCCAATTCCCTTTGAGAAATGTTCACTCTAGAATTTTTGAAGAGTAAAAATATTTGAAATCCTCCTTTTCTGAAGTATCTCCCTCTGAAAAGTAATATCAATGATTCATCAATAATAAGCAGTTGCACTTTTATTAAAAAGTTTAGCAGTCTCAATCTGTTGCAGTCATGCTATGTAAAACAAATATCTTAACATGCCATCATCAATATCCAAAAATGTAACATATTGTCACTGAAATTTGAAAACAAACTTATATATATATATAACACTTAATAAGATTTTATTTAAAAAATGTCATACCTTTCATTTTGCCCCAATTCGCTGATGTCCTGGTTGAACATGAAGTCCCTTTTGTTTACCAAAGATGGATGCTTTACAAAAGCAGGTATTGAGCTGAGTTTTTAGAGTTGTTTCCGTTAACAGTTTTTTGGTTGGATCTCAGAAGCTTGCCTTAGACAATTCCATTACAATCCCACCACTAACAAAGCATAACCTCAAGCTGAGCTTTGGAGTAGGAATTAGAGTTTGTTCTGCTTCACAATATTCTTTTTTTGATTGCACATCATTGTACAGGGCACACTTTTAATAACCAATAACCTCTCTGCAAGATGGCGTGCATGATGCATGCGTTCTAACCTGATCACACAAGTTCTTTTAGGACAAATATTTTGGTACCCAAGTGCTACAAATAATTATAATAATAATAATAATAATGACAAGTTAATGAATGTGCTGTAAGCCATTTGCTGGTGAATTGCGAGTTTCTCACCAATTTTGGCATTTTCCAGAGGTCTGGCAAGGATAATATTGAATGATGGTTCACAATTCACTGACAACATTGGGCCATCCAAATAGTGATTCATCCTCTAAACTGAAGTTTCCAGAATGGAATTTGGTAGACAGTTTGACATGTATGAACTGTAACAGTGTTTTCTACAAACACTTCATATAAGTTTTGACTTGTGATCATTGCATTGTTTCCTTTCTGGAGCTCCTGAAGGACTTTCTCAAATACACTTTATGCAAACATATTGAATACACAGGTCCATTTTACACTGAATAGTTAAACTGAATGCGTAACCAACATAAGCCACAACCTTATCTCGAGCTGATTTGCATAAATGTGCACAAGCTTGGTTTGCATGCCGTAAACACACATTAGTGTCCGTCAGAAAAACGACAGAATTTTTGCTTAGACACAATATGATCCTTAATTTTTTTAAATTTGCTTATGTTTTATTAATTTCTGATCCAAGTTCAGTCTCAATATCTTTTAGCTTCTGCTGAGTTTCGTCCATAAGCTCAATATTTTCTCTCAATTTCTTTGTACCAGCTTCCATAATTGAATTTGCAATAGATGTCTCTTTCATATTCTTAGCAATTATTGCCTTCTTGAGTCTTTCAGTTCCTTCATCAAGAATTTTTGCCCTAGCTGGACTTCAACCTTAAGCTGACCTTCTTTTACAGTTAATTTTTTAATTTCCAACTCCAAATATATCTTTCTTTTCAACTGCACATTTTTATTTTTTTCTTTAATTTCAATTTCTTCTGCCTCCTTTTGCTTCCTGGCTTGCTCCACACATTTTTTCTGATATTCTAAATCAGCTTGATAAGATGCATGAGCTTCTCTAACAAATGTCAACATTAGCTGAGTAATTGGAATATTAGAAATGCAATTCCCACTTCTTCTGATTTTGTCCTTCACAATTCTTACACCCACAATGGTTTTTTCATTTAACTGACATCGATCTTTGGTTAGTAAAGCATTATTCATGGAAAAGCCACACTCTACATCAGCATTCCCATGGGAAAAGGTAAGACAAGTTGAAACAAGTTTGACTAAATTTTCATACTTTGGTTTCCCGGTATAAGTATCTACGATCTGAAAATTTTTGCCTCAGTATAATGTCAGCTTGCTGGTATTTCACATTTTGCATTGGCACACCACTGATAATCTCTTCAGAATTTGATAAAATAATCATCGATCTTCTCTAATTTGTACTTTCTCCATTCTTGCACAATGGCATCGGTTTCACTGTTAGTCAGTTTCAAAGGTTTTAAAGTTACACACAGCCTACTAATGGTGTGCTCTGTGTTCCTTCATTGATGGATTCAGAACTCGAAGATCTTTTAGAATCTGACAGTCAAGTGGCAATTTTATTTTTAGATATTCTGCCATTTTGGAAAAACACTGTCGGAAATTGCGCAGCACTTTTTGAACTTGATTTTCTGAAAGAGTATGCAACAGCTTCTTAGCTCCTATTCCAACATCCATCTTCCTTAAGGGAAGTACATTTTCTTGTTTTGTGACACCTATGTGCTGTAACTCTGCACCCTCCTTGTTTGTAATAACATCATCTTTCACAAATTTTCTTAAAATACCTAACAATAGATCACTGGCTTTGCAGAATAATACAGGAACTAATGGCCCTTCTGTTTGGAAGAGAGCAAGAAATTCAACATAGATTGGCATCAGAGATCAAATAAACCTGAGATACACCAACGTTGTTGAATCCTGGAGACAACTTCGAATTCTCCTACATCAGGGGGAATTTAGAACATCCTTAGACCCTTTCTTTTCAATCAATTTGAAGTATTCTTTCAGTACATCAAACTGCTCCACAATTCTGTGGACCACAGGTTCTAATGTCAACCAGCATGAGTTAACATGATGAAGAAGGAGGTGCTGCTCAACATCCAAAAGTTGCTGAATAGATTTGAAATCCTCTCGCCATGCTGCACTTGTTTTAAAGAAAGAAAATGCGTCACTTGCAAATTCCTCTACATTTAGATCTAACACAAACAAACCTTGAGGAAAGGCATTATAAGCAGTATGTAATGGACAAGTGCCGATACTAACAAGATCTTCAGCACCATGCAGCTTCAACTCTTCATTCACCTTCCTTTGCAGTGCTTTGTTCACATTTGGCCCATCCATTGAGAGCATAAGTAACTTATATAAAGGCAGTTTTTTTGTTTCATAGTACTGTCAACAGGCAATGCTTAATAGTCTCTGCATCTGCATGGCCTAAAAATTCACTTGATAAATATGCAGTTTTGACCCTGTTTTCTAAGGCCCAAAATTTAACAAAGGCATCAAATTGTTTTTTCACCTGAATGGTTGTTGTTTCATCAAAGGCGATGCTGTACATACCTTTATTATCAGTACATTTTCTTATTTCACTTGTTAACTCTTGATCAAAGTATTTGGCAAGACCATGGGAAATTATGAAGGAAACTTTCCTTTAACTAAGACACATTTTCCCAGCAATAGGATCATTGGGAAACATCATGTGGAAGACATCTGTGCAAGAAGCAAATGAAAAGTTTGACCTTGCTACTTTTAAACACCAAATGGCTTCAGCCTTGGTAATCTGTTGGTCCAGGCTGAACTGCAAACACAAACTAGATGCAGTACCTACCTGCTTATGTGTGTCCAGTAACAAACATGTTCCTTTAACTGCATTTCTCTTCTGAATATGTTTCTGTTTCGATGAATGACTTATTATCTGATGCCTTCCACAATTTGCTATGGGAAACGGTGTCTTACACAACAAGCAGTATGCTTCATATTCATTAGTCCCTTGTGTACACCAGGACACAATTTTATCTTTGTTGAAATCATCAGTGTTCAACCAGGATGTCTGAAACTTTAGTCTTTCCATGTGGCATTTCACTAAAAAGAGGAAGAAACAAAGGATATGTAATCAACTGTCAGTAATACCACAAAAAATATCAAATAATATCATTTTTTAAACATGTAAAGAACATAAGAAAATTATTGCAACAGCAATAGTAAATTCGGGAACATTAAAAATATATATGGATTCTGGACTACACTGCAAAAGTTCCGGCCAATGAATGAATGCGCTGAGGGTTTAGTGTAATTTTACACTTGACTGTGAAATGCTTTTCAACATGCCAGAAGAAAGCCACAGAAAACACCTTGCTTTTGGGGTGGGGAGGTTTTAGCAGACAGAAGGACAAGTTGTAAATAATGACTGAAGGTAGACAGTAATAAGTATCATATGTTATATATTTCTGTTACTACTTCATTAAGCATACGTGCACCAATAATGTAATATAAAATTTAATTGAAATCAGACTTGTTTTACCGAAGTAATTGGGTAAAAGTATGTTAACTAAAAGCCAGAGCATAAATGCTTCAACCTACAGTTGGAGCAGTAGCATACTGATAGGCTCCGCAACTCCCACATCGTGGGAGGGCCTCTGGCCTCAGCTGAAAAAAAAAAAAAAAATTCTTTGGAGAAACTTTATATGAAACTGAAGAGAATAGCCCAGAATTTCGCCAGCATATTTTTTTAAATATACTAAAAAGAAAAGCACTTTGCTTTCTAGATTTTATTTTCAATGAATAAGTAAAATCTTCAGCAATCATTTTTGCGGTTTTAGAGTTTATATTAAAAAACAAAATCAAAGAAAACCTAATTTACTCTTACGCCCCTAAAGGAAAATCTATGTGTAATCTGAAAAAGTTACTATACCTAAAATAGTCTTCAACATAAATTGAATCAAATGGTAAAGCCATTTTTTCAATTGGATGTTTAGAAGCAAATATATGGAATAAAATGTATTTTGAATTCAATATCATCTGCATTTACATCCTCTAGCGCCGAAATTGTGCATCGTAAAAAACACGAGATGAAGGATCATCATTTGCACATTTCAAGCTTCCAAAATTGGGGAGTCAAGGGCTCGTCAGGCCTTTTTGGCCTTTTCCCTCTGCATCCCAGTTATTGCAGAAAATATTGACTGTCAAGATGTGAAACTTAATTAATTTAATATAATGATTACGCATGAACTCTGTAACAACTAAATTGCATTAATAAAAAAAAAGAATTTTTCGATGTTTTTAGAATTTTACGATGTTTGGTAAATGCATCATGATTCATTTGCTGTGGGAGCAAATGCTTTACTCTCCATGAATGAAGTATCTGCAGAAAACTCACTAGCAAAATGTGGGAGAAGGTGCAGGCGCATCCTCGGAAAAGAATTTTTTTTTAATTTATTCACAAGATAAGTAGGTATACAAAAACTGCAGATATTCACATAAAAATCGTGGGGTTGACTTAAAGACACGGGATATAAAAAAACTGCAAATATTCAGATAAAAATCAAGGGGTTGACCTGTACATGAGTATATACGGTAAGCACGATCTTTTTTTAAAAAGAAATGCTAGGAAGCTTGAAATGAATGCAAAAACTTATGGGACTGGTGATATTTAACAACGCAGGAGAGCGGGAACATTACGCGCTTGGGGGTACGGGAAAAATCTTTGCTTCGTCCGACTTTCGGTTTTGAAAATTTCCCCCTATTTTCATGCTGAAATGCAAATATTTATGCAGTAAAATGTTATTTAACAATCATACTGGACAGAGGCAACATCGCGAGAAGAAAGAAATTACGATTACGGAACAAATCTCAACTCCGTCGACCTTCCATTTTCGAAAGTTTCGTGAAAATGAATTTCGTCCCCTGACGAACACCCTGCCCCGTCACCACCAACTCCCCAAAAATTTCTGTTAACTTGTGCATCAATCACGCAAACGTCCAAAATAATAATGAAAAAGTCGGAATTCTTCGAATTTGCAAAAGAAGGTCATGAAGTTTTCACGGCATCTAACTTCAGTTTTCGCAAATTGTTGCCTACAGTTTTAAGATGAAATACTAACATTTATGCAATAAAATGATATTTAGCAAGACAAGATCTTGCCTTCGTTTCCTTGTTTAACAAGGCAACATAGGGAGAATAAAATTACAATTATAGCAAAAACTTTTACTCCGTTTAACTACCGTTTTCGGAAGTTTTGAAACACGAAATGCCTTCACAAGACGGAAAACGACCCCCTCCCTTCAATTCTCTTTAGTTTTATACTGATTTAAAAGAACATTTAACAAGAATACTGGGCACAAAAACACAGGGAGAAAAAATATATATATTACGGCAAAATTTTTTACTCCGTTTAACTACCACTTTCCAAAGTTCTGAAACACGAAATACCGTCCCTAGAAGGTATTTTTTCATGTTATTTTGTAATAGCAATATATATATATAAATGAATATTTATCGATTGATGGAGAAAAGCTGGAGATAACAGGCACGTACGTTTATCTTGGACAGCAGATATCAAGTGAGGGTCACATTGATGAAGAAATTAATTGGCGTACAAAACTTGCCTGGAGAGCTTTTGGAAGAAACAGCATAATTTTCAAGAGCAATATGCCATTATGTCTTAAAAGAAAAGTGTTTGATCAATGCATCCTTCCAGTGCTTACGTATGGTGCAGAGACATGGACCTTAACTAAAAGAGACACACAAAGGCTGCAGACAACTCAAAGTAGCATGGAGAGGTGCATGCTTGGTGTAACCAGGAGAGATAAGAAGAGGAACTCGTGGATCCAAAAAATGACAAGAGTGGAAGACATCATGATCAGAGTTAAATCCCTGAAATGGAAATGGGCTGGACATACTGCCAGAAGGACAGATCATCGATGGACAGCCGAAATTTTATATTGGATTCCAAGGAACAGGAAAAGACCCAGAAGAAGACCACATGGGAGATGAGTGGATGAAATTTCAAAGTATGCAGGAGTGACATGGAGGAGACTGGCACAAGACAAACTGTTGTGGAGGAAACTTGGGGAGCCCTTCATTCAGCAGTGGATTGATAATGGTTGATGATGAAGATGATATAAAATAGGGAAGATTCCTGAGGGTTGGAACAACGCTACAATGATCCTGCTACATAAAAAAGGTGACATTGAGGATCTCAGGAACTACAGACCTATCAGCCTCCTATCAGTGGTTTATAAAATCTTCACTAAAGTTCTTTCACGCCACTTGAAGGTAAAACTAGACATGGCTCAACCGAGAGAACAAGCTGGATTCAGGAGTGGCTACAGCACTATAGATCATATCCACGTACTGAGAGAACTAATTGAAAGAGCGAGAAAATACGAAATTCAATTTTGCATGGCATTTATTGATTATGAAAAGGCCTTTGATTCGGTGAAACCATCAACAGTTACAATGGCTCTGAAATCCTGCGGTATTGAAGATGCATACATTAATATTATTAATAACATCTATGAAAATGCAAGTGCAAAGCCTCGGCTGTTTGAAAATACAACACACATAAAAATTGGAAAAGGAGTGAGACAAAGTGACACCATATCTCCCAAGCTCTTTAATGCTACATTGGAAAATGTCTTTCAATCATTGAACTGGGAAAACAAAGGGATAAAGATTAATGGAGATTATCTCACATACCTTCGTTTTGCTGATGACGTAGTCATTTTTGCAACTACCCCATCAGAGCTACAGAGTATGATTCAGGAACTTGCTGACAAGAGTAAAGAAGTGGGATTAAAAAGGAACTTTCAGAAGACAAAAGTGATGTTTAATGCTTTTACAAGAAATGAAGATTTATCGATTGATGGAGAAAAGCTGGAGATAACAGATACGTAAGTTTATCTTGGACAGCAGATATCAAGTGAGGGTCACATTGATGAAGAAATTAATTGACGTATGAAACTCGCCTGGAGAGCTTTTGGAAGAAACAGCATAAATTTCAAGAGCAATATGCCATTATGTTTTAAAAGAAAAGTGTTTGATCAATGCATCCTTCCGGTGCTTACGTATGGTGCAGAGACGTGGACCTTAACTAAAAGAGACATACAAAGGCTGCAGACAACTCAAAGCAGGATGGAGAAGTGCATGCTTGGTGTAACCAGGAGAGATAAGAAGAGGAACTCATGGATCCGAAAAACGACAAGAGTGGAAGACATCATGATCAGAATTAAATCCCTGAAATGGCAATGGGCTGGACATACTGCCAGAAGGACAGACCATCGAATGGACAGCCGTAATTTTAGATTGGATTCCAAGGGACAGGAAAAGACCCAGAAGAAGACCACATGGGAGATGGGTGGATGAAATTCGAAAGTATGCGGGAGTAACATGGAAGAGACTGGCACAAGACAGACCGTTGTGGAAGAAACTTGGAGAGACTTTCGTCCAGCAGTGGATTGATAATGGTTGACGATGATGATGATATATATAAATAAATAATAATAGTAGTAAAATAAACAAAATGAAAATTCATAGAATCCGTAGTTTTGACAGTGAATTGCGTAGTTCCGTAGTCAAACAGCTAATCTGTAGAAACTACAGGCATTCCGTAGTAGTTGGAAGGTATAGGTACATTTTGATTATAAAACATCTTACTCACTATAGGCACACGTTTTACAAGTAGGGGGAGGGGAATTCTTTCTCAAAGAGAGAAAGGTTTGGTCTGTTCCGTTTTAAAAACGAAGCAAAGGAAATCTTTCAGTTACCCATCAACATCCACGATAAAATATCGATGTTTCCGACAGTACTTACAGAACATATACCAATTTCATGAAATGACAACTTTCACACACAAAAACTTCAATCACTCTCATTTTATAACACAATCAATAAAATCCAAATTGTTTATAAAGAAAAGTATTTACCTTTAATTCCATGATCTTCAGATTACAAACAGTTCGTCATCGATTAGTCCAAATGCGCGAACCTACAGTTGAGAAAACAAAGCATAAAACTTTCCAGAACACACATCACAAGCCAACGTTTTAGTTTCGATTAAGACTCCTCCTCTCTCAACAAACTGTCAGTGATTGGCTTCAGCAGTTCAGCTCCCGGAGTTCGCCCAGCAGAAACACATTGCGTCATCGGCGTTTTGCCAACGACATACGCGTAACCTGATGGCGTGGCAGCCAGAGCAATCACGTACAAAAAAATTTCAATGAATCAAGATGGTGAAATAGGTCGTAAAAAAAAACTGTCTTTTGCTTTGCGAAAAAGTAGGAAAATAAGGTCAGGTTTCGAAGTAGAAAAAGTAGGAACGCTGTGATCCCTGGAGATGAAATAACTGAGCTAAAGCTGCAAGCACCTGAAATAAGGAATAATCAAAAATGGCAATTACTGATTAGGTTTACATACTAAGTAAGGTGCAAGAAAATTACTTCATCTTATTTTTTTTAATGTTAGGCTTAAACATTTTCTTTTAGGAAACCATGTTTGTCTACCGTTGTTACAAGAATGCTCTAACAAATACATATACTGCAAGTTTATATAACAAGATACAAATGAAAAAGGAAATCTATTTTTTTTTTTTAGGCAAGTAAGCACTTAAAAAGGAGGGTAAACAAAAATTTAAAAAAAAAATCCATATTATTAAATAAATCTGCCCTTTTCAAAAACACACATTCTCAGAAGAATGATTTTTGACAAAGCCACTTTTAATTTTAGTGAAATTTCCAATGTTAGTTCCATCATCAAAGAAAGGGAAGCTTTTTGCAATTTGCTTATTATTTATGAATCATGCATACCATTACAGTTTCAGAAAAATGATATTTCAGTTAAAAATTTAGACACTTCATAAAATGACTTATAAAGTTGGTCATATATATCATCATCATCATTGTCAACCATTATCAATCCACTGCTGGACGAAGGTCTCCCCAAGTTTCCTCCACAACGGTCTGTCTTGTGCCAGTCTCCTCCAGGTCACTCCCGCATACTTTCGAATTTCATCCACCCATCTTCCATGTGGTCTTCTTCTGGGTCTTTTCCTGTCCCTTGGAATCCAATCTAAAATTTCGGCTGTCCATCGATGGTCTGTTCTTCTGGCAGTATGTCCAGCCCATTGCCATTTCAGGGATTTAACTCTGATCATGATGTCTTCCACTCTTGTCATTTTTCGGATCCACGTGTTCCTCTTCTTATCTCTCCTGGTTACACCAAGCATGCACCTCTCCATGCTTCTTTGAGTTGTCTGCAGCCTTTGTATGTCTCTTTTAGCTAAGGTCCACGTCTCTGCACCATACGTAAGCACTGGAAGGATGCATTGTGGTCATATATATATATATATATATATATATATCATCATAATCATCAAACATTATCAATCCACTGCTGGACGAAGGCCTCCTCAAGTTTCCTCCACAACGGTCTGTCTTGTGTCAGTCTCCTCCATGTCACTCCCGCATACTTTCGAATTTCATCCACCGATCTCACATGTGGTCTTCTTCTGGGTCTTTTTCTGTCCCTTGGAATCCAGTCTAAAATTTCAGCTGATCGTCGATGGTCTGTCCTTCCGGTAATATGTCCAGCCCATTGCAATTTCAGGGATTTAACTCTGATCATGATGTCTTGGACTCTTGTCACTTTCCTGATCCACGAGTTGCTCTTCTTATCTCTCCTGGTTACACCAAGCATGCATCTCTCCATGCTTCTTTGAGTTGTCTGCAGTCTTTGTATGTCTCTTTTAGTTAAGGTCCACATCTCTGCACCATACGTAAGCACTGGAAGGATGCATTGATCAAACACTTTTCTTTTAAGACAATATAGCATATTGCTCTTGAAAATTATACTGTTTCTTCCAAAAGCTCTCCAGGCAAGTTTTGTACGCCGATTAATTTCTTCACCAATGTGACCCTCACTTGATATCTGCTGTCCAAGATAAACGTACGTGTCTGTTATCTCCAGCTTTTCTCCATCAATCGATAAATCTTCATTTCTTGTAAAAGCATTGTACATCACTTTTGTCTTCTGAAAGTTCATTTTTAATCCCACTTCTTTACTCTTGTCAGCAAGTTCCTGGATCATACTCTGCAGCTCTGATGGGGTAGTTGTGAAAATGACTACGTCATCAGCAAAATGAAGGTGGGTTAGATAATCTCCATTAATCTTTATCCCTTTGTTTTCCCAGTTCAGTGATTGAAAGACATTTTCCAATGTGGCATTAAAGATCTTGGGAGATATGGTGTCACCTTGTCTCACTCCCTTTACAATTTTTATGTGTGTTGTATTTTCAAACAGCCGAATCTTTGCATTTGCATTTTCATAGCTGTTATTAATAATATTAATGTATGCATTTTCAATACCGCAGGATTTCAAAGCCATTGTAACTGCTGATGGTTTTACCGAATCAAAGGCCTTTTCATAATCGATAAAAGCCATGCATAATGGAAGTTCATATTTCCAGGCTTTTTCAATTAATTCTCTCAGTATGTGGATATGATCTATAGTGCTGTAGCCACTCCTGAATCCAGCTTGTTCTCTCGGTTGAGCTGTGTCCAGTGTCACCTTCAAGCGGTGTGAAAGAACTTTACTGAAGATTATATAATCCACTGATAGGAGGCTGACAGGTCTGTAGTTCCTGAGATCCTCAACGCCACCTTTTTTTATGTAGCAGGATCATTGTAGCATTGTTCCAATCTTCAGGAATCATCCCTTCATTAAGGCATCGAGTAAGAACTTCGGCAAGTACTGTTTCAACTTCACCACTTGCTTCTTGTATGATGTCTATGGTAATTCCATCTTCTCCTGGAGCTTTCCCCCATTTCATGTTCTTGATTGCATGTGCAACTTCTGCTGGGAGAACTGGAAGAACTCTAGTACTGGCACCTTTCGTAATGTTTGGAGTACATGTATCATCCCTTTCATATAGTTTTGAGTAGAAATCTTTCACTCTTGTCAAAATTTCACCTCTGTTTCTTGTTACAAAACCATCTTCTTTTCTCAGAGCCATAATCTGTTTGCTTCCCTTACTCAGATGTCCTCTTGCTTTCTTCAGGCTTTGGTTGTTTTCAATTGCATTCTTCACTAGTTCACAGTTGAATTTCCTTACATCTTCAGTGATACTTTTTCGTACCGTCTTGCATAGCTCTATATATTCCACTTTGGAATTCACATCTCCTTTAGTTGTCCCCCTCTCTCTTTTTTTTTGCATTAGAATTTTGTTTTTTTCTGATAATTTGTTCATATGCAACTTGTTCTTAATATCAGCTATTTTTGTTGCTGTTTCCACAAGAGCCTTGGTCAGTTTTCCGTTAACTTCATAAATGTCCACTTCTTCTGACGTTAGACCTTCTAGAGCAGAGAATTTGTTCCTCAGTTCCAATTTGAAAGTATTATGATGTTTTTTAAGGTTGGTCATGTCAATACAATTTGTTTGTTTTATGAGCTTGCCACGCTCGAGTTTAACGTCGAGGTGCATCTTGCATCGTATCATCCTATGGTCACTACCTGTGTTGAACTTGTTTAGCACACTGCATTCTTCCATGACAAATTTCTTGTTACACATAATAAAATCAATTTCACTTGTCAATCCATTGGGATACCTCTATGTCCATTTGCTTTGCAGCTTTTTCTTGAAAAAGGAGTTCATGATGAAAAACCCTTCTGCTTCTGCAAACTCTACGAGAGTATTTTCCTACTGGTTTCTGTTGCTGTGACTGAATTTACCTACAGAAGTTTCGTTCTGTTGCCGTTGCCCTATTTTCGCATTGAAATCTCCCATAATGATCTTCAAGTACTGCTTGCCTTTATTATTTAGATGACGAATTTCCTCATAAAATTCTTCAATCTCTTCTTCAGGATGACTTGTGATAGGTGCATAAGCTTGAAAATCTGAGCCTGGTATTTTCTCGAGAGTTGGATAACTAGTCGTGCAACTCTGTCAGAGGAACTTTCAACTTCTACAACTTTATCCTTTAGTTTCTTATTTATTATAAATCCAACGCCACTAGTTCTGCCAGTATCTGTCCCACAGTAATAGAAGAGATGTTCACTTTTCAGTTCAATGAGATCTCTTTTTCTCCTTACCTCACTTAGCCCAATGATGTCCCACTATACATATATATCATCATCATCATCATTGTCAACCATTATCAATCCACTGCTGGACGAAGGTCTCCCCAAGTTTCCTCCACAACGGTCTGTCTTGTGCCAGTCTCCTCCATGTCACTCCCGCATATTTACGAATTTCATCCACCCATCTCCCATGTGGTCTTTTTCTGGGTCTTTTCCTGTCCCTTGGAATCCAATCTAAAATTTCGGCTGTCCATCGATGGTCTGTCCTTCTGGCAGTATGTCCAGCCCATTGCCATTTCAGGGATTTAACTCTGATCATGATGTCTTCCACTCTCGTCATTTTTCGGATCCACGAGTTTCTCTTCTTATCTCTCCTGGTTATACCAAGCATGCACCTCTCCATGCTTCTTTGAGTTGTTTGCAGCCTTTGTATGTCTCTTTTAGTTAAGGTCCACGTCTCTGCACCATACGTAAGCACTGGAAGGATGCATTGATCAAACGCTTTTCTTTTAAGACATAATGGCATATTGCTCTTGAAAATTATGCTGTTTCTTCCAAAAGCTCTCCAGGCAAGTTTTGTACGCCTATTAATTTCTTCATCAATGTGACCCTCACTTGATATCTGCTGTCCAAGATAAACATACGTATCTGTTATCTCCAGTTTTTCTCCATCAATCGATAAATCTTCATTTCTTGTAAAAGCATTGAACATCACTTTTGTCTTCTGAAAGTTCATTTTTAATCCCACTTCTTTACTCTTGTCAGCAAGTTCCTGGATCATACTCTGCAGCTCTGATGGGGTAGTTGCAAAAATGACTACGTCATCAGCAAAACGAAGGTGGGTTAGATAATCTCCATTAATCTTTATCCCTTTCTTTTCCCAGTTCAGTGATTGAAAGACATTTTCCAATGTGGCATTAAAGAGCTTCGGAGATATGGTGTCACCTTGTCTCACTCCCTTTCCAATTTTTATGTGTGTTGTATTTTCAAACAGCCGAATCTTTGCACTTGCATTTTCATAGGTGTTATTAATAATATTAATGTATGCATCTTCAATACCGCAGGATTTCAGAGCCGTGGTAACTGCTGATGGTTTCACCGAATCAAAGGCTTTTTCATAATCGATAAAAGCTATGCACAATGGAAGTTCATATTCCCTCGCTCTTTCAATTAGTTCTCTCAGTACGTGGATATGATCTATTGTGCTGTAGCCACTCCTGAATCCAGCTTGTTCTCTCGGTTGAGCCATGTCCAGTGTTACCTTCAATCGGTGTGAAAGAACTTTAGTGAAGATTTTATAAACCACTGATAGGAGGCTGATAGGTCTGTAGTTCCTGAGATCCTCAATGTCACCTTTTTTATGTAGCAGGATCATTGTAGCATTGTTCCAATCCTCAGGAATCTTCCCTTCATTAAGGCATCGAGTGAAAATTTGGGCGAGTACTGTTTCAATTTCTCCACTTGCTTCTTGTATGATGTCTATAGTAATTCCATCTTCTCCTGCAGCTTTCCCCCGCTTCATGTTCTTGATTGCATGAGCAACTTCTGCTGGGAGTACTGGAAGAACTCTGGTACCTTTCATGATGTCTGGAGTACATGTATCATCCTTTTCATATAATTTGGAGTAGAAATCTTTCACTCTTGTCAAAATTTCGCCTCTATTTCTTGTTATAGAACCATCTTCTTTTCTCAGAGCCATAATCTGTTTTCTTCCCTTACTGAGATGTCCCTTTGCTATCTTAAGGCTTTGGTTGTTTTCAATTGCTTTCCTCACTAGCTCACAGTTGAATTTCCTTACGTCTTCAGTGATACTTTTTCGTGCTGTCTTGCATAGCTCTATATATTCCACTTTGGAATTCACATCTTCTTTAGTTGTCCTCATCTCTCTTCTTTTTTGCATCAACATTTTGGTTTTTCCTGATAATTTGTTCACATGCAACTTGTTCTTAGACCCAGCTAATTTTGTTGCTGTTTCCATACGAGCTTTGGTTACTTTTCTGTTAACTTCCGAAATATACACTTCTTCCGATGTTAGGCCTTCTAAAGCAGAGAATCTGTTCTTCAGTTCCAACTTGAAAGTATTATGGTGTTTTTTAAGGTTGGTTATGTCAATACATTTTGTTTGTCTTATGAGCTTTGCCACGTTCCAGTTTAGTGTTGAGGTGCATCTTACATCTCACCAATCTATGGTCACTAGCTGTGTTGAACTTGTTCAGCACACTGCAGTCTTCGACGACGAATTTTTTGTTACACATAATAAAATCAATTTCACTTGTCGTCCCAATTGGATGTCTCCATGTCCATTTCCTATGTGGCTTTTCTTGAAAAAGGAGTTCAAGATGAAAAATCCTTCTGCCTCTGCAAACTCAACGAGAGTATTTCCACGCTGGTTTCTGTTGCCGTGACCGAATTTACCTACTGAAGTTTCATTCTGTTGCCGGTGCCCTATTTTTGCATTGAAATCTCCCATAATTATCTTCAAGTGCTGCTTACCTTTATTATTTAGATGACGAATTTCCTCATAAAATTCTTCAATTTCTTCTTCAGGATGACTTGTGGTGGGTGCATAAGTTTGAATAATCTGAGCCTGGTATCTTCTCGATAGTTGGATAACGAGTCGTGCAGCTCTGTCAGAGGAACTTTCAACTTCTACCACTTTATCCTTCAGTTTCTTGTTTATTATAAATCCAACACCACTAGTCCTGCCAGTATCTGTCCCACGATAATAGAAGAGATGTCCACTTTTCAGTTCAATGAGATCTTCTCCTTTTCTCCTTACCTCACTTAGCCCCACGATGTCCCACTTGATCCTTTGTAGTTCCTCTTCCAATTCAAGAAGCCGTGAATCAGAAGATAGGGAGCGTCCGTTATAGGTAGCCAAGGTCAGCATCAAATGGCAGCCTTGTCCGGTCCTCCGGGGATTTTTAGCACCCTCTGCCTTCATGTCGCACTGGCCGCTGCCTTGGCCAGGTACATTCCAGCTGCCGGAGACTGAGGGCCAAGATTTAAGTTGTAGAGTCATTTTGGAGGTGTTTGGCCATAACTCACCACGCTGGCCAAGCGGGTTGGTGAGTGTGGGATAGCATTTCCTCTGGTCCCGATGGTATAGTTATACCGCTATTGGCGGTCGTCAGAGCCCCTTTAGTGGGAACAGGATGCACCACGAGAAGGCGGGGGTTGACATTTGTCAAGGAGAGGCTGTGATGTTACGCATCACCTGACCTTACATATATATATATATATATATATATTCTATTAAGAAGATACCTAAGCAAAAAAATACAGATATAATTTTGACTCACACCAAGTACAACATAGAAAAGGTTATGTATCTACCTGTGTGAGTAAAAGGAGAAAAGATAAAAAAATAAAATAAAACAACTGAATGTAGAAGGTGTCGAGAATACTGAGCCTTGGCTTTATCAAGGACCAGCAAAAACTCTGCATTTTCTCACTTCCACAAAGACCTAGTTGGAAATGGGTTTCTGCAAGGCCATAGATGCAAGTAACATTCCCACCTAAAATTGTTTTAAAAAATATATATATGTTATGTCCTCCGCAGAGTTGTATGACCTAGCACTAGTTAACAATTTCGCTTGCATCCATTAACCTTCCTGGCCCGACCCATGCTCTTCATCTGTTACTATTAAACAGAGAGAAGAAGATTAAAGAGAACTCAAGCTGTGAGAGTGACATAATAATTAGAAATAATTTTCAGCTATAACGAAATGCCAAGTTCGTTTGAGAGAGAATTTAAACCTGAAAATCAATGCAAAAGAAATCCAAATTTTTACATTGCAATTAAAAAAGGAAATATTAATTTTTAAAAAACAGATTTTTGAAAGAAAACTTGAGTCTAAAACCCCTACTCTACAACTTATGACAGCACGAAAACGAGAATAAGTTAAAGACAATAATTAACTAAAGAAAACTTTGTGAAAGTTATATGACTTAAACAGTCAGTTGCAATATATACAAAGTATTTCAGCAGTGCTTTAAGTGCATAATTAATTAGTTATTAAGAACTTAACTACTTTGAAAATACAGCGCATAGAAAAGGAACAAGCTTAGCCATCTTCTGTTCCTAGGTACCCCAAAAGACGCGCAAAGTTACAAAGAAAAGAAAGAGTTAAAACCCTCAAAAATGTTAACAGACAAGCCAGTGCCTAAAAGCTGAAAAGCTAAAAATCAACAGAGAAAAAGTACATGAAGTACAAACATTGAACTTATAAAACCTAAACCCAAATACAAGAAAGAGAGCTTACCTCTTGTGTGACTAAACTTTCTCCTCACAAGAGTAAAACATGGCTGACCTCTTCCGCCACTCCCTAGTCGCTGGGGGGCAGTGAGGGTTGGGCTGATGGCCTCCTCATACAGAAAGAAACCAACTCGCGGAGATTTTAACCAGAGAAAAAAATATATAAACTTAAGACTGTGGATCTGTATGATCAGAAAGAGCAGAATTAACTCTCCAGAATACATGAGAAAATATTATAAAATACACGAGTAGTGTATTTAATAATCTTTGCATGTATTAAATCACCTAAGTGAGCTTCTATAGATTAATCAGAATCTTATTAATTTTAATGTTGGTTTTACTATTTTTAGTATAGCTATCCTAGTGATGAATAACTAGTTTTCTTTTTTATTTGTTTTTATTTTCTTTTATAAACAGATTTTTAAGCTTTTTTTTGTGATTTTGTTTATATTATTTAATTTTTTGTTTTAATAGGACCTTCATATCCATAGCACTAAGGTTCCTTTAGGTAGTTAATAGGCATCCTCTAGCCAACTTCCTTACGGCTTTGATTGGTCAGAATCATATTATTAACTGTGTAGAAAATTAAAGCAGATCTCTGCCAACCTTACTCTATTATTCAGAATAATTTTTCTTAAAGTTCTTTTGATGAAAGAAGAAGGAATTTCGTTCTCCTAGAAAACTATCTAATAGTATATTAATATATTAATGTGGTAATTGAAGTCCAAATTGTTTATACTCATCAAAAATGTAAGCTTTCCTGGTACTCTACATGTCATCATCATCAACCATTATCAATCCACTGCTGGATGAAGGTCTCCCCAAGTTTATTCCACAATTGTCTGTCTTGAGCCTGTTTCCTCCATATCACTCCAGCAAACTTTTGAATTTCATCCATCCATCTCTCATGGTGTCTTCTTCTGGGTCTTTTCCTGTCCCTCAGAATCCAGTCTAAAATTTCGATTGTCCATCGGTGATCCATTCTTCTGGCAACATGTCCAGCCCATTGCCATTTCAGTGATTTCACTCTGGTCATGATGTCGTCCACTCCTGTCATTTCCCTTATCCACAAGTTCTTCTTCTTATCTTTCCTGGTTACACCAAGCATGCATCTCTCCATGATTCTTTGAGTTGTCTGCAATCTTTTTATGTCTTTTTTAGTTAAGGTCCATGTCCCTTTTCCATATGTAAGTAAGCACTGGCAGGATGCATTGATTAAACACTTTTCTTTTAAGACATAATGGCTACTGTTTCTTCCAAAAGCTCTCCATCCAAGTTTTATACGCCAATTAATTTCTTCATCAATGTGACCCTCACTTGATATCTGCTCCCCAAGATAAATGTAGGTATCGGTTGTTGCAAGCTTTTCTCCATCAATCGATAAATCTTTGTTTCTTGTAAAAGCATTGTACATCACTTTTGTCTTCTGAAAGTTCATTTTCAATCCCACTTCTTTACTCTTGTCAACAAGTTCTTGGATCATACTCTGCAACTCTGATGGGGTAGTTGCAAAGATTACTACGTCATCAGCAAAACGAAGGTGAGTTAAGTAATCTCCATTAATCTTTATCCCTTTGTTTTCCCAGTTCAATGATTGAAAGACATTTTGCAATGTTGCATTAAAGAGCTTGGGAGATATGGTGTCACCTTGTCTCACTTGCTTTCAAATTTTTATGTGTGTTGTATTTTCAAACAGCTGAATCTTTCCACTTGAATTTTCATAGATGTTATTAATAATGCTAATGTATGCATCTTCAATACCGCAAGATTTCAAAGCCATTGTTACTGCTGATGGTTTCACAGAATCGAAGGCCTTTTTTTATAATCAATAAAAGCCATGCATAATGGGAGTTCATATTCTCTTGTTCTTTCAATCAGTTCTCTCAGTACATGGATATGATCTGCAGTGCTGTAGCCACTCTTAAATCCAGCTCGTTCTCTTGGTTGAGCCATGTCTAGTGTTACCTTCAAGCGATGTGAAAGAACCTTAGTGAAGATTTTATAAACCACTGAAAGGAGGCTGATGGCCTGTAGTTCCTGAGATCCTCAATGTCACCTTTGTTATGTAGCACAATCATTGTAGCATTATTCCAGTCGTCAGGAATCTTCCCTTCATTCAGACATCTGGTGAAAACTTGGGCGAGTGTAGTTTCAATTTCTCCACTTGCTTCTTGTATAATGCCCACGGTAATTCCATCTTCTCCTGGAGCTCGTCCCCATTTCATGTTCTTAATTGCATATGTAACTTCTGCAGAGAGGATTGGAGGGACTTTGGTACTGGTACCTGTCGTAATGTGTGGATTAGATGTGTCATCCTTTTCATATAGTTTTGAATAGAAATATTTCATCCTTGTCAAAATTTCGCTTCTATTTCTTGTTGCAGTACCATTTTCTTTTCTCAGAGCCATAATCTGTTTTCTTCCCTTACTGAGATGTCATTTTGCTTTCTTCAGGCTTTGGTTGTTTTCAATTGCTTTTTGCACTAGTTCACAATTGAATTAGTGATCAGTGATCACCTTTACTCTACATATAACTCAAGTAAAATATATCTTAAGACTATTCATCTATCAGAAATGTTTTCATGATTTCTTTAAAAATGAGTCTGCAAATGTTCAAAGAGACTTAATTTCAGAATCACAAAGTCTTCTTTAGACCAAGTAAAAATATCAAACACAGGAATTGATTTGATTATACTTGAGGAAAAATGTTTAACAGATGAGATAAAGCTTTAACATTATGGATTGCAGATTCTTTGACATCAATGTTAATCATCTTTTGGGGGGATCTATTTTTATTAGAGTCAATTACGTATTTCAAATGATTTAGTTCAGGAGCCATCTAAAGTATTAACATCCATTAAAGTTCAGAAACTTAACAGCCTCAAGCTCAGAAAAGATTTCCAAAGAGAGTTTCAGAAGGTTATTACTCTAAAATTGAAACAAAACTTTGTTAAAACCCTGAAGTTGAGTACAACATGTTTAATAAATGCATACATGTGTTTGCAAGGTAAGCCTGTGTGGTAGCAACACATGAAGATGGGAAGACTAGAAACCCCTGAACAGTACTGCTATTAAAAAAAAAAAAAAAAAAAAGAAAAAAACACGTAGTTTTTAAGCTGTAGGTCATGGGTTAACTAAGAGGCTTATAAAAAAAGGTATGTCTGAAGGCAAAATCGAAGGTGCAGTAAAGTGAAGTAACTGTGCAGTTTATGGTAGTACAAAGACAATAACTCCCAAAATAACCCAAAAGTGTTTTTGAGTTTTGTTAAAATGTCTGAGAAATAAAACAAGTTAAAGGTTTACTTGAAAAAAAGGTCAAGCTCTTAGTACCTGTGGGCTAGGGGATTTAGAAAATAAATGGAATAAATTTAAAATCTCAAATGAAAATTCAGAGACAAGTAAACTAGTAGTGAATGATTATTATTAAATTTTTAAATGAATGAAAGTGTTTAAACAAAACTGTTGAGCATGAGAACTGGAGAATTACTAGGGTGCATAAAGTAAAAAAAGGATGCTGCTCTTTCTCTGAGCAGTGGCATAGCTGCAGTTTTGATGAAATTACTTCAGAATTAGTTAAGTACATAGGAACAATGGACATTTTTTAATTATGCAAGATTGTTCAGTTGACATGGGAAACTAGCTTGGCTTCTGATGACTGGCACAGGTCAATAACAGTACCAACTTACAAGGAAGAAGAAAAACTGTAACAACAACAATTAAGAATCTCACCAATTAATGTGCTTTGCAAAGCGTCGTGCATGCATATCAGGTAAAATCCAAGGAAAATCATTTGAATGAAGAAGAATATGGCTTTAATAATGGTAGAAGCCAAGATGATATACTAGATGTACTCAGACAGTTTTCTGGAAAATGTATGTCTTTCATGAAGTAGTTTTGTACTTTTTTTTTCTTTTTGATTAGGTTTAATACCACTTTGAGCAACTCTACGGGCAGTCACTGATCCCTAAGTTGAGACCACTGGTGCAAGGGAAGGGAGAGGGCTAGCACCGTAGGACAAACACACTAACCATTTAAACTAATTTTTTTTTGGTCAGTGGAAACTGAATTTTAAATTTATTACTATTACAGAAGCATGAGAAACACTGCTTTAAACTTACTTCAAATCTTTCGAAGGAGACCAATTTCTGCACCATAGTCTTAATGAAATTTCAGTTGCTCATTTATTTACAGGAAAGTAAGAAACAAGAGAACATTTGGCCACAGAGCAACTTGCAATTATGCTTACTTAAAGAATGCTCAAATTACCTGTACCTATGTAATACTGAAATATGGAAAATTTAGTTCTTTATTTATGTGTGCTATTAGTATATGACATTCCATCAAAATTGTGACATTGCTATTAAGTTGGCCCCAAACGACCAAAAGAAGTAAAAATCAGTTATATTATCAAAAATTTTGGGTCATCTGCAAAGAGAAACTACACTGGTGTACAAAAATTAAGGACGAAGAGGAAAAATTAGCATAACAGTGGAACGAGCAGGCAGAACAGACCGAAAGACCACTCAGGAGATAGACTAGGGTCCGGTATGGTAGGGCATGTGCATATATGCAGCATGACATGGGGGTGGGGGGAGTGTCGAAGAGTATATAGCACACGGCCGGTGTACGCTCAGCAATTCGGTAAAAGCTGTTGCACGGTGTACATTGGTTTGAACGACTTCGAGTTGCTGCCACCGTGTGATATGGCCAACAGACAATCCAGTAGACGACATCTGGATAACTTTACCCGAGGTCGCGTCATTGGGAAGTTGGAAGAAGGTCGAAGTGTGACTAGTGTGGCCGAGGAGTTCGGGATCGCTCACAGCATCGTTTCACGAGCTTGGAGAGCATTTCAAATTACAGGAACAGCTGTCCGAGAGTTTAGCAGTGGTCGTCCACGAGCAACCACGGCGGCGGACGACCAGTATATTGTCCTACAGGTGAGAAGAGACAGATGGCAGACAGCAGGAGAAATCGCAAGGCACATGCAACAGACAACTGGATGTCCATTATCGCATTTTACCGTGGCCAGCAGGCTGCAAAAAGGTGGTCTATTTGCACGACGACCAGTACGGTGTGTGCCATTAACGCCTACTCATCAGAGACGGCAGTTTCTGTGGTGCCAGGAACACAAGAACTGGACACATCAGCAATGGGGTCGAGTTATTTTTTACGGATGAGAGCCGATTTAGTCTGACGAGCGATTCTGGACGAATACACATCTGGAGAAAGCAGGGAACACACAATCACACCTCCAACATCATCGAAAAGGACTGGTTTGGAGGTGGCGGAGTTCTTGTTTGGGGCAGTATCATGCTTGGTAGCCGTACGGACCTCCACATCTTCCAAGGAGGTTCAGTCACTGGCGTCTGCTATTGTACCGAGGTTCTCCTGCCTCACGTGCATCTGTTTAGAGGTTCTGCGGGTCCTGAGTTCCTCTTCATGGATGACAACGCTACACCTCATTGTACAGTGGCTGTCACAAAGCTGTTGGAGAGTGAAGATATTCAACGCATGGATTGGCCCGCAAGGTCCCCGGACCTAAATCCAATCGAACACGTGTGGGACCTTCTCGGGAGATGCTTGGCAGCACGTCACCAGCCACATGCAACGATTCTGCAGCTGCGATTGGCGCTACAAGAGGAATAGGCCGCGATGCCTCAACAGCTCCTTGACAACCTCGTCCTCAGCATGGACAGACGTTGTAAATCCTGCAACGCAGTCAGGGGGATCATATCCCTTACTAAATACTGGATTTTTCTTGGCAGCCACCTGTCACATGGACATTTCTGTCTTCTGTCCAGTTGTGCTCGAAGCTACCTTTTCAATAAAGTGCCTTTGTATCCTTTGGATTCCTTGTGTTGGCGGGATTCCTTGGTTGGGCGGTTTTGCTCATATTCTTACATCTTGGGGATCTTATGGTATGATTTGAGTCGATGTGGAGCACTTCTGCACGACATTACATTCAAAAAACCGTCTCGTCCTTAATTTTTGCACGCCAGTGTATTAACGAATTACTTGCATAGTTCATAAACTACATACCTGAAGTTGCCACTCTACTAAATCTGTACCAGTGATCATTTCTGTGACTGGGTGTTCAACTTGTAAGCGTGTATTCATCTCCATAAAATAAAATTTATGATTTTTGTCCATAATAAATTCTACAGTACCTATTATGAAAATACAGATAAAAAATGAAATGTGTAAGTAAGTGTAAGGCAAATTTACAGAGCACATTCTATTTCTAAATTGATCTACAACAAAGTACAAGGAATTCCTTATATATGAAATGCTTTTATTTATGTATTTTTTATTTTTGCACAAAGAACAAGTGTGCTTTTATCTTTTACTTCTTGTCATCGGCTCTTTTGATGGCTACTTAATGAAATATCTACATTTCTTCCAGCAATGTTGCAGAACTTTTGAACAAGATTTGATTTACAATGACAATTTTTGTCTCAAATCTTGAGAAAATGCTAAAGTAAGACAAATTATCTAACAGCTACTGACTCGAAATGATGGCCAAATGTAGCAGTAACATCTCACATCATCTAGACTTCTTGACTGTGCAACTAAGTAAGAATTAAATGTTAAAAATGCTTAATACTGAATTTATTATATGGAGATACTTTATAGCTATTATCTACTAAAGTATCAGAGAATTTTTATTTATATCTTATCTTAAAAAGTCTCTGAAATAAATAAATAAATGAATTTATTTATTTATTTATTTATTTATTTATTTATTCATTCATTCATTCATTCCTAAGAACTTTACTGGCATGTAACTAGAGGGTCTGAAATCACAACTGGTTTACTTTTGTAATTCAAGTACACTGGTTGAGGAAATTCCATTCATTCTATTGCTGTATCATGCACACCTTCATCAGGACACATAACACAATGCATACATATGCTGTTGATATATGTTTCTTTGCATATGCCATCTAACATAACATTGCCAACCACAGGAAATGGATATACCTAGCATGTAAGCAACACAAGACTTTTCCAGATTTGTGCAAACAATGAACAATTAATGACAAGCTGGAAATTCTTCATGAAATGAAACTTGAACATTACAAATAACTGATGACTTTGTGGGAATCCATAGCACTCCCTTTGCTTTTAGTCCAGAAGCCTGGATATGATAAATATCTATGTTTTCCCTATGTATGGGCAACAGAGCCCATAGTTAGCACAGGATAAAACAACAGTGGACAACTAAACAGCAAACTCAGCATATTAACTTAGGGGGTTTAATGAAGCAATTCATTATGGCCTTTAGACAAGGGAAGTGCATGCTTCAAGTATTCCTGCAGCTGATTTACAAGTATTTCAGATGTGAAACTCAAAGGTATTTTGTAGGACTAGAAATACAAAAAAAACACTAACTTTTAATAAACATTCAGAATGAACAAATCGAATAACAAGAACAAATATCATGGACAGGTTTCAAGAATACAACAAGTTTCCTAAGAAAAACAAAGATCCACATTTCAAAAGCATAGTCATAAATATGGTTAATACATTTAAACAATTAGAGAGCAGCCTGAGCCTGAAGATTAATGTCTTGTCAACTCAATAGATGGTGCTCTAATTTTCAATCAAATGAGAGATAGGGGCATATTTAGTGGGAAGGGGGCAAGAGAGGGGTTGCCCCCTTCCAAAAGTGTTTAATTTTTTGTTTTTAGTTAAAATGCAGCTTACATTTTAAAAAATGCCTTAATTTAATGAAAAATGCATCAAGTTTAATAAGTAGGAACTGTACACCAAATTATACTCAAAATAGTATAACTATACTAAAAATCCGAAATTTCTTGGAGTAGAATACAAATAAAACTTTCCAAGCTGATCCGAAGCACATCAACCAGATGGCTTTCTCAAGGAAAGTAGACAGCTAATTGCAACTGGATAACAAAACGTTTTCAACATTTTGAGCTCGGTGACTTGACTAGACAATAAATGAATAGGAGCAAACGTGATATTTTGAAGAAACGAGGTCACGTTGGTTGGGCAAGCGGTACTTTGGTAGAAAACTCAGCATTATTTGAAGAATTGATTCCAAATACGTGGCAACTCCAGAGAGACGCTATCATTGCAAGCCTCACAGCTGGTCAAGATTTCCAAGGTTTCGCGAATGGCGGTAGATTTGGGTGTGGAGTATGAAGCTAATTTCTTTACATCACTCCATATACGATCGGCGGACTTGAACTTGACTTCTCTTGATACGGCAGTGGTTATTTTTTCATCTCTTTTATCCCGTTTATGTTCACTGTTTCTAATTCCAAACGAACGTTTGGTCATTCCGATGTAGTGTCGTCTAAAGCCGTCCGGATATTTTAATAGGATAGCATAAACACCTGCCTCATTGAGAAGAGGGGGCTTGTCAATATTTCTCTCAAGCACGGCATATAAAGATGCCGGAGACCTTATGCAAGAGACAGAAAAATAACCACTGCCCTATCAAGAGCAGTTAAGTTCAAGTCCGCCGATCCTATATGGAGTGATGTAAAGAAATTAGCTTCACACTCCACACCCAAATCTACCGCCATTCGCGCAACCTTGGAAATCTTGAACAGCTGTGAGGCTTGCAATGATAGCGTCTCTCTGGAGTTGCTACGTATTTGGAATCAATTCTTCAAATAATGCTGAGTTTTTATCCATAGTACCGCATGCCCAACCGTGACCTCGTTTCCTCGAAATATCACGTTTGCTCCTATTCATTTATTGTCTAGTCAAGTCACCGAGCTCAAAGTGTTGAAACGTTCTATTATCCAGTTGCAGTTAGCTGTCTACCTTCCTTGAGAAAGCCGTCTGGTTGATGTGCGAAAGCTTGGAAAGTTTTATTTGTATTCTACGCCAAGAAATTTTGGATTTTTAATATAGTTATACTATTTTGAGAAAAATGCATTGACTTACGTTAGAAGAAAATGCTTTGACTTACATTAGAAAAAAATGCTTTATTTTTTCTTGTATTTTTCATGAGCTGGGTAAACATTTTAACTTGGGTGCAAAGGAGATTAAAAAAGGCATTGAGATAATGGCAGATTAATGCCAGTGTTTCACATGGGACATTCTTCTATGTCAACTTTGACAAAAAGCCATCTTTCAGAACTTTCAGTTTTTGTCTCGTCTTATGTATTATTTCGCACAATAAAGGCAATAATGTCCTATCAAATAAGATTAATTAATTACGTTACAAGTTGACAATTAGTAGTTGATGATTTAGATATATGCTATGAGCATGAGGACTAAGAAACCATTTAAAGCCTAAAAGGCAAGAGACAGCATTTTTCTCTGAAGGGTAGTAAAACTGCAGGTTTTCATGAAATTTAGGCACACAATTAGTTTAATACACTATCTACCAACAAGTAATTGGACACCTGTGATAGCTAAGGAAAACAAAGTTTATTCACCTTCAATAGTTGGTGGAGCCTCCATGAACGGTGATTACAGCTGCGACCCTCCGGGGCATACTCTCAACCAGGCGTTGTACGACGGCTAGCGGTATTATCTTCCACTCGGCTTGGAGAAGACAGGTCAGTTCTTTCATCGATTTCGGACGGTGGGGGCACCCCTTAAGTCGACGCTCCAACTCATCTCAGAGGTTCTCGATAGGGTTAAGGTCCAGGCTCTGAGCAGGCCAGTCCATTCGATTAACCCCATTGTCACCATACCAAGCCATGGTGGACCTCACAACATGACAGGTGGCATTGTCATCCTGAAAGTAACATGGGTCCACCCCATAAAACTGCCACAACATAGGAAGCGCATGGTCATCCAAAATGGTGCAGTAGGTCTCGGCATTGAGTCTACCAGGAATTGTGACCATGGTTCCTGTGCCATACCAGGAGAAACACCCCCATAGCATAATTCCACTGCCGCCGAACTTCGCAGTTGGCACAATACATTCCGGTAGGAGGCGTTCTCCAGGCAGACGCCAAACCCAGACCCTGCCATCCGAATGGTAGAGGAAGAAACTTGATTCGTTGCTCCAGAGAACCTGTTTCCACTGTTCAACGGTCAGCTGTCGACGTTCTTTGCACCACGTTAGCCGAGCAGCGCTATTAGACTTGGTGATCAAAGGCTTGTGGGCGGCAGCACGTACATGACAACCGGGCAGATAGGCTTCCTTACGGATGGTATTCATCGAAAGAACACTCCCAGATGACTGTTGAAACTCCTCACGGATGTGCTCCATCGATTTGGTGCGATTCTTCCGAATTTCTCTGGCCAGCACCCGTCGGTCTCTAAATCTCAGTTTTGTGGGTCTGCCCGGTCGGGGCACATTCCGACCATCACTTCTCATCTTCCACTTGCCAATCACGTAGCCTCACTGTCAATTTTGGGTACTTCAACTTCATGGATATGTCACGTATGGATCGGCCATTTCTGTGATACCCGACGATTACATCTTTCTCGAAATCAGAGAGCTCCGAACTGCATGCGACTGGTTGCGTTGTTGTTTCCCACACAATATTTAACGGCGGCGGCCGTGACGTGTATCAGGACCACAGATATCGTCGATTGCAGGGGTGTCCAATTACTTGTTGGTAGATAGTGTATAATGGAATATCAACTATTTTTGGTTATGTATGCTTATTCAGTATGTACAGGAAACTCACTTAGTTCCTGATTACTGGCAGCCATGAATCACAGTACCAGTGTAGCAATCTAAAGTGCTTGGTTGCTGACCAAGAGAAAAAGATACAGAGCAAGGTGGATAGATGGTGTTAGATGGGTCATAAGTGACAGAAGTAGTAATTTATCAGAAACAGGAGATTCTGCACAGGACCAAAAAAGATGGAGAAAGTTTTTGGATAATCAGCATTAATTTTTATTTAATTTTTTGTTTTCTTGATCCATGTTCATGTGTTAGGTTCGTGAGGCAAACTCGCTAAACTGAATACCTCCAGGTATGCAGGTGTGATATGACAATACATGGATTTTCAAAGTCAACATAGCAAACTTAGCTTAAATAAGTAATTAGTATATGAACCCCATTCCACAAGCTTCAAAATGTGTGGCAGTATGTTCAGATACAGAAAAATAGGTCTCATTCTATTCAGTTGAAGAATTCATGTAATTCTCCTTTTTCTCTGAGTTTTTGCATTCTAGCAGAAATTTTTGTCCTTTTGTGGAGTGTCAGAGCCAGTTAAAAATTATTGCACATATATTTTTGCTGTGTTATACCTGAGATTATCCTTTTGTGAATGAATCCATCTGTGTGTCTTGTGTTAATATGTTATTTATTGTACATTCTATATTTAATTTCTGTCGGTGTTTTACAAAGCTATCAAATTTTAGAGAGCTCCAAAAAACAAAAAAAAACAAAAATCACCGAAAGGTCAGAAGCATCTGCTAACACACACAGAAAAAGAAGCAAATTCTTCAAAGAATATACTTTGCATACTTGATTAAAGCCAAAAAAGTAAATGTTTTTGTAACACAGGTCCACTAGCTGTGAATAGTAAATTACCAGTATCTCAAACGAAAGAAAAATAAATCATAAAAAAAATAGAGAGAGAGAATGTGGCTTACATCTGAAGATTCAACTTTTAAGTTGATAATTTTGTCACTGAAGACAGGTGGTTGACAATTTCTATTCTCTTCAATACCCCCAACAATCACCACTGGATTTTCATACTTGGTCTTTTCCTCAGAGGTAACACAAAAACACACACAAAAGCACACAAGTCCATATATGTTAGGAGAAGTGAATACATACACTTAAAGCACAATTTATTATACACACTGCATCCATCCACAAACCTAAGACAAACTAATGACCCCCCCCCCTCCAAAGCTATAAAAATATCATATATTGCATAGCTCACCTGCAACTAGTTTGATTGGTAAACATAGTGATCTAAGTGAATTTGATCATGGTCAGATAGTCAATGCCAGTGAAGTCTGGGAATTTCATGTCCAAGTGTCACGTAAGTGTGCAAGAACTACATCAAAACAAGCAAAACTGGTAGATGCCAAAGAGAAATGTGGCAGTAAACAGGCTGTTTATATTCAAGGTAAGTATTGGCTCTCCCATATCATAATATCAGAGCTAAGGGACCACAGTGGAGAGGATAAGTGTGGGCATTTAACAACAGGGCACCTGCAAAAGTTTGTGCAAAGACCATTTGACATATGATAACATGACAGGCGTGTGGCAGCTGAACCCCTTGTTAACAGAACATCAGTGGGCTATAAGGCTGCAGTGCGCAAAGGAACATAGCCACTGGGTTGTGTAAAACTGGAAATTGGTTGTTCAGTCCATTAAATTGAGGATCCAACAACAACATGATTACAAGGATGCATTTGTGACTTAGAACACATAAGACTATGGACCCCATCCATCAAGGGAGGCAGTGTACTGCTCTGGAGCATGTTTATGTGCATCACCTTGAGATCCCTGAAACCTATTAAGACCACCATCACCACACAAGGATGTGTGCTGACATACTTTCCATTTTACATAGCAAAATGCCTTCTTTTATCAGGACAATGCACTGTCTGATTTCTCCCATTTGGTAAAGGATGGGTTGGAGGAGCATTCCAGTAAGTTCTGCAACACCTCAACTGTTTTCCTGTTTTATTTGTTTGGAGGTTTAACTCCATCGTGGGCAACTCAATGAGCTATAAGCAGTCACCCAATCATCCCCTAATTTAGGGTCACTGGTTCCAGGAAAGGGAGAGAGCCAGTGCTCTAAGATAAACACAACATCCATTCCTCAACGGGATTCAAACCCGGACCCATCTCAGATGAAGGGTCAGAAGCCAGCACTTAGACCACTGTGCCTGGTACCAGGGCAGCAAACACCTCAAATACCCCCCCCCCCCTCCTCTTTGGATTTGAACATAATTGAGCACCTGTGGGACAAAATGGAGTGAAGCATTTGAGCCAAAAACCTGCCACTGGCAATGGCAATTCTCTGTGTTTTATGAATGGCTGTCCTGGAATCAAGGGCCATAATACCACCTAACTTTCCAAGCACATGGTAGAGTCCATGCAACAACATGCTGCTGCTGATTTGAGGTGAAAAGTGAGCTCATGTGTTATCAGGTGGGTGTGTACAATAAATTGTCCTCTTAGTGTATATATACTGGAGATGAGCGTCTCAAATTCCACTACAGAATTCCTTTACCAGGATGCATGAAATGCGAGAAAGAATTCATATATATGCCTCTGAAGGCAGTGAGTGTTTCCAACACTGAATATAATGATGTAATTCATTTGTGATTTCCATACAATGTCATCATCATCATCATTGTCAACCTTTATCAATCCACTGCTGAACGAAGGTCTCCCCAAGTTTCCTCCACAATGGTCTGTCTTGTGCCAGTCTCCTCCATGTCTGCCCTGTATACTTTCGAATTTCATCCACCCATCTTCCATGTGGTCTTCTTCTGGGTCTTTTCCTGTCCCTTGGAATCCAATCTAAAATTTCGACTGTCCATCGATGATCTGTCCTTCTGGCAGTATATCCAGCCCATTTCCATTTCAGGGATTTAACTCTGATCATGATGTCTTCCACTCTTGTCATTTTTCGAATCCACGAGTTCCTCTTCTTATCTCTCCTGGTTACACCTAGCATGCACCTCTCCATGCTTTTTTGAGTTGTCTGCAGCCTTTGTATGTCTCTTTTAGTTAAGGTCCACGTCTCTGCACCATACGTAAGCACTGGAAGGATGCACTGATCAAACACTTTTCTTTTAAGACATAATGGCATATTGCTCTTGAAAATTATGCTGTTTCTTCCAAAAGCTCTCCAGGCAAGTTTTGTACGCCGATTAATTTCTTCATCAATGTGACCCTCACTTGATATCTGCTGTCCAAGATAAACGTACGTGCCTGTTATCTCCAGCTTTTCTCCATCAATCGATAAATCTTCATTTCTTGTAAAAGCATTGAACATCACTTTTGTCTTCTGAAAATTCATTTTTAATCCCACTTCTTTACTCTTGTCAGCAAGTTCCTGGATCATACTCTGCAGCTCTGATGGGGTAGTTGCAAAAATGACTACGTCATCAGCAAAACGAAGGTGGGTTAGATAATCTCCATTAATCTTTATCCCCTTGTTTTCCCAGCTCAGCGACTGAAAGACACCATCCAATGTGGCATTAAAGAGCTTCGGAGATATGGTGTCACCTTGTCTCACTCCCTTTCCAAATTTTATGTGTGTTGTATTTTCAAACAGCAGAATCTTTGCACTTGCATTTTCATAGATGTTATTAATAATATTAATGTATGCATCTTCAATGCTGCAGGATTTCAGAGGCATTGTAACTGCTGATGGTTTCACCGAATCAAAGGCTTTTTCATAATCGATAAAAGCCATGCACAATGGAAGTTCATATTCCCTCGCTCTTTCAATTAGTTCTCTCAGTACGTGGATATGATCTATTGTGCTGTAGCCACTCCTGAATCCAGCTTGTTCTCTCGGTTTAGCCATGTCCAGTGTTACCTTCAAGCGGTGTGAAAGAACTTTAGTGAAGATTTTATAAACCACTGATAGGAGGCTGATAGGTCTGTAGTTCCCGAGATCCTCAATGTCACAGGTCTTTTTTATGTAGCAGGATCATTGTAGCGGTGTTCCAATCCTCATGAATCTTCCCTTCATTAAGGCATCAAGTGAAAATTTGGGCGAGTACTGTTTCGATTTCTCCACTTGCTTCTTGTATGATGTCTACAGTAATTCCATCTTCTCCTGGAGCTTTCCCCGCTTCATGTTTTTGATTGCATGTGCAACTTCTGCTGGAAGGACTGGAGGAACTCTGGTACTGGTACCTTTCATGATGTCTGGAGTGCATGTATCATCCCTTTCATATAATTTGGAGTAGAAATTTTTCACTCTTGTCAAGATTTTGCCTCTATTTCTTGTTACAGAACCATCTTCTTTTCTCAGTGCCATAATCTGTTTTCTTCTCTTACTGAAATGTCCCTTTGCTATCTTTAGGCTTTGGTTGTTTTCAATTGCTTTCCTCACTAGTTCACAGTTGAATTTTCTTACGTCTTCAGTGATACTTTTTCGTACTGTCTTGCATAGCTCTATATATTCCACTTTGGAAGTCACATCTTATTTAGTTGTCCTCATCTCTCTTTTTTTTTTTTGCATCAACATTTTGGTTTTTCCTGATAATTTGTTCACATGCAACTTGTTCTTAGACCCAGCTAATTTTGTTGCTGTTTCCATAAGAGTTACTTTTTTGTTAACTTCAAAAATATCCACTTCTTCCGATGTTAGGCCTTCTAAAGCAGAGAACCTGTTCTTCAGTTCCAACTTGAAGGTATTATGGTGTTTTTTAAGGTTGGTTATGTCAATAGATTTTGTTTGTCTTATGAGCCTGCCACGTTCAAGTTTAGTGTTGAGGTGCATCTTACATCTCACCAATCTATGGTCACTACCTGTGTTGAACTTGTTTAGCACACTGCAGTCTTCTATGATAATTTTTTTGTTACACATAATAAAATCAATTTCACTTGTCGTCCCATTTGGATGTCTCCATGTCCATTTCCTGTGTGGCTTTTCCTTGAAGTAGGAGTTCAAGATGAAAAACCCTTCTGCTTCTGCAAACTCAACGACAGTATTTCCACGCTGGTTTCTGTTGCCGTGACCGAATTTACCTACTGAAGTTTCATTCTGTTGCCGTTGCCCTATTTTTGCATTGAAATCTCCCATAATTATTTTCAAGTGCTGCTTACCTTTATTATTTAGATGACAAATTTCCTCATAAAATTCTTCAATTTCTTCTTCAGGATGACTTGTGGTGGGTGCATAAGTTTGAATAATCTGAGCCTGGTATCTTTTCGAGAGTTGGATAACAAGTCGTGCAGCTCTGTCAGAGGAACTTTCAACTTCTACAACTTTATCCTTCAGTTTCTTGTTTATTATAAATCCAACACCACTAGTTCTGCCAGTATCTGTCCCACGATAGTAGAAGAGATGTCCACTTTTCAGTTCAATGAGATCTTCTCCTTTTCTCCTTACCTCACTTAGCCCAACGATGTCCCACTTGATCCTTTGTAGTTCCTCTTCCAATTCAAGAAGCCTTAAATCAGAAGATAGGTTGCGTCCATTATATGTAACCAAGGTCAGCATCAGATGGCAGCCTAGTCCGGTCCTCCGGGGATTCTTAGCACCCTCTGCCTTCATGTCGCACTGGCCGTTGCCTTGGCCAGGTACAGTCCAGCTGCCGGAGACTGAGGGCCAAGATTTAAGTTGTGGAATCATTTTGGAAGGGTTTGGCCATAACTCACCACGCTGGCCAAGCGGGTTGGTGAGTGTGGGATAGCATTTCCTCAAATCCCGATGGTATAGTTATACCGCTATTGGTGGTCGTCAGAGCCCCTTCAGTGGGAACAGGATGCACCACGAGAAGGCGGGGTTGAGATTTGTCAAGGAGAGGCTGTGATGTTACACATCTCCTGACCTTACATACAATGTACTTCTTACTAAATAGTACAGATATTATAAATGTGTTGAGTTACTTTTTAACCGTCCTTTAGCATTTCCTGTTATAAATAAGTATATTCTTCCGTAAACCTTCGAAATAATGCTAACCTACATCATTTATTCTCAAATGTTCCCAATTTATGTATGCAGAAGGCCATATTCTGATACTTGTTGACTCACTGTTTAATGTACCAGAAGTAAAAACTTCAATTGCTTTGTTTGATCAATCACTGCCAAAGAATAAATGCTTCTATCAATATCAAAAGATATGTATACTTGACATACCCACATTCAGTTTAAAAAGGGAAATTAATACAGGGAAAAAAATGTATAACACAACTCCCAAAACATGTAATGTATAACCATTCTATATATGAGAAAAATACACACCAGCACCCACATAATTCACTGCCCTAGCAGCCCTTACTGCAGCTTCACCTATAGATTTTCTCACTTCTTCATTTATACCTGGCTTTAAAAGAAATTTAAAAACATTTTGAAGTAACATCTACATGACAATTTAAAAAAAATAATAAAAAGGTAAATAAAAAAATAACTAAATGAGGAGCACTGCTGTATTTTCATATGAAAAAAGTGACATAGATCTAAAACAATAAACAAATAAAAAAAAATATTTTCACTTGTGCAGAATTTCACTATTAAATAGCTGTTACATTCCAAAATATTAAGTATAAGGATTTTGCATTTTGTTACAAACAATAAGCATTTCATTTATGTAAGATGGTATATTTTTGCCTTTTAATTTTGGAGGGCTTTATTTTTCTCTCTCTCAAGAATTTCACTGCAAAACATAAAATTCATCATGAAAGAAATACGGGATTACGCCATATAATACAAATTTTGAAGATGACAATCCTATTTTTGGCGTAAATGTGACAAGGATGGTAAGTCAGATAATATCCGAAAACTTGAAAATTTTCATCGTCCTGGAGCGGGACTCGAACCTGCGTCTCCCAGAAAATGCCCGGGTATGCTAACCACTACACCACCCAGAACGACCAAGTCTCAAGTTTCCGATCAATTTGAATATAACCATCACAGGATTCACTAGTCGAAGCAACCGGCATTCATGTTTAGCGAATCTGGAGGTTAAGAATCTTATCCCATGTTTGCCCGGAGAAGCAGATAAATCATGAAAGAAATACGGGATTACGCCATATAATACAAATTTTGAAGATGACAATCCGATTTTTGGCGTAAATGTGACAAGGATGACATTTACGCCAAAAAATCGGACGCGGGTTCGAGTCCCGCTCCAGGTCGATGAAAATTTTCAAGTTTTCGGATATTATCTGACTTACCATCCTTGTCACATTTACGCCAAAAATCGAATTGTCATCTTCAAAATTTGTATTATATGGCGTAATCCCATATTTCTTTCATGATTTATCTGCTTCTCCGGGCAAACACGGGATAAGATTCTTAACCTCCAGATTCGCTAAACATGAATGCCGGTTGCTTCGACTAGCGAATCCTGTGATGGTTATATTCAAATTGATCGGAAACTTGAGACTTGGTCATTCTGGGTGGTGTAGTGGTTAGCATACCCGGGCGTTTTCTGGGAGACGCGGGTTCGAGTCCCGCTCCAGGACGATGAAAATTTTCAAGTTTTCGGATATTATCTGACTTACCATCCTTGTCACATTTACACCAAAAATCGGATTGTCATCTTCAAAATTTGTATAAAATTCATGTTTATTAATGCTTTGTTTTTTGTGAAAGTAGGTACAAAAATTACAAGCACAATGCCAAAATTTCATTGGTGATATACAAATTCATTTACCTGCTTTTTGTTTGTTTGTTTATTTCTCTTCTCTGATTAATTAGTAACAAGGAATTGTATACCAATTACACATTAAAGTAGTATTACTGTACTAGTAATCCAAATTTCTTGGCATAGAATATAAATCAAAGCTTCCAAGCTTTTGCACATCAACCAGATGGCTTTTTCAAGGAAGGTAGACTGCTAACTGCCTAACTAACTGCAGTTAGCTGTCTACCTTCCCTGAAAAAGCCATCTGGTTGATGTGCAAAATATTATTGTTTTAGATCTATGTCAACTTTGATTTATATTCTATGCCAAGAAATTCGGATTACTAGTATAGTTCTCTTCTCTGCCTGACTGCATGATTCACAATATTTAATCTGAACATTTCTCACAGAGATTTTAATTTTAAAATACCATGTTTCAAGATTAAAAAAAATAAATTTCTTTTACCATTTTCAGTACATATTTTTGTTCTGCTATGTAAGTAGTATTACTAGATATACGGCATTTCTTTTTTCTTTTTTATTTTAGTGTGAGGAAAGAAGAAGCATTTGACATACTGCAATTTAACTATTCCCTTTTTATATGGTAAAGCATTGTTTTCCTTTATTTTAATGATTACATACATCCTCACAATTAAATAGGATTGGATTTCAACTGAAAAGTTTCCTATACCGCAACCATACACTATTTTGTATATTTTCTGGTTTCACTATCCTTCTCTGGGTAAAACTGCATGTGTCCTGTTTTAAACTAAGAACAAACAGCCACTGAAAATTATTTTTGAAATTACTTGCACCCAACTGGCTTTGCAACAACTAAGAAATAACACAATCTTCGCAAGTGCAACAAGAAAAAATAAGACTGATGCCATCAAAGCTTTATTGTAATGAGAAAGCCTTTTGACAAAAAAAGGTTCAAAGTCAGAATATTCAACAATATTCAACAACCAAATGGAATCATTCAAAATTCAAAGGCAACATACGTATTTTGTCAATAATTTTTTCTTTTTTATTTTATTTTAGCATGTTTGTTTTGTTTTTCCAACTATGTTACACATACCTACCACCACCTACAGAGAAATCTCTGTTCTCGGTGATAATTCTTGCCTTATACTACAACACAGAGATGTTAAATTATCACAGACATATGCAGAAGAATAACAGATCTAATGGTTAGCAGATTCAGTACCTAGAATGGCACCATCTCCATGGTCATTATTTTCCACGCTTGATCTCTGAATGTTCTTGATATCTGCAAACTAATATGTTTTCAATTCAAAAATGTAAACAACTGTACTTTGATTTAACAAGGCCATCTTACTAATACATGCATATTAGGTTTGTTTTGTTTTGTTTTTGTTGCTATTGCTGTTTTTTATGACAGGAGGAACTTTCGTGGGGGGGGGGGAGTACTGTATTTTGGCATGATTTTTTTTAAAAATAAAAACTTCTTTCATGGAATCTTATTCTTTAACTTTGATGGCTTTTATAAAATTATTTTCTTTGCACACATGGTCCATTTTTCAACAATTTGTACAATATATACAGTACAATTAAGTGCAGTGGCACACCCAGGAATTCTTGTTGGAGGGGGCTGTATATACTTGTACAGTATATAGTATAGTACACAATGTGTGTACATATATATAGTGTATGCCTATAGTTTATACATGGTTGTGACATACGTCGTTCTTAATTTCTTTGGGGCTTTGGGAAGAAGAAACCATGTAATAGCAGACACAATGTAATTTTTTGAACACGTAAAATAATATTTTTGAATGTTTAATTTGTGACGTCTGTCGCTCTTAATATCTTTGGGGCTTTGGGGAAAAGACCCCATGTAATAGAAGACACTATGTAAGTTTTTGAACATGTAAAATAATATTTTTGAATGTTTAATTTGTGATGTATCGTCGCTCTTAATCTCTTTGGGGCTTTGGGAAGAAGACCCTGTGTAATAGAAGACACACTATGAGAGACTATGTAATTTTTTGAACATATAAAATAATATTTTTGAATGTTTAATTTCTATCGTACGTCATTCTTAATATCCTTGGAGGGGGCTTAAGCCCCCAAAGCACCCTCCGTGGGTGTGCCAATGATTAAGTGAATTCATATACATGATAAAAAAACAAAAACATTTAAAGTAGTCATTAACAAGTTTTTGAAGACATAAGCTTAGAGATGTGGCAACATTCATAAAATTTAGCCCTGAGTTTCATTTTATGGTCATGGGCAAATAAATTTAACTAATGTAACTGCTCATTTACACAGTGCTTTAATAAATGCTAAAACAAAAAGGTCAGCATTCTTTTTTTCTAAAACTACACATTTTGCCAGGTACACAAAAATATTTGCATGTCTACAATGCTTAAATAACCTAAATAATAACAATAATAAAAAAAAAAGAATCATTACTTTACTCCTTGTAATTACATAGCCACATTAGAATGATTCTGGGGTAATATCAGTGTTTTCCGATTTTATAAATGAACTATATAGAACTAGGTACATTTCAAGCAGAAACACATACACACACACAGTTTTTCACCCAATATTTCAAAAAGTATTATCATTTTTTTAATAAACACTGTTTCTAATTAATGAAATGAAATACTTAAACAGAACTACAAAACTTACAGAATAACAAATAAATGAATGAAAATGTAAAACATTAAAAGAAAGAAAAACTTTGTCATCTGAATTGCACTTCAAGCATAGGGCTACTAAAAATCAGCTTACAGCAGGAGCCTCTTCAATTATCTTCTGGTGTCTTCGTTGTACGCTGCAGTCACGCTCAAAGAGATACACATAATTTCCATACTTATCACCAAATATTTGAACTTCCACATGCCTGAAACATGAGGACATAACTGCTTTTACCATTAAGTTTAGACAAATATCGGAAGGAAAACTTTTAATAAACACTGTTTCTATTGAAATAGAATACTTAAACAGAGTCAGCAGAACTACAAAACTTACAGAATAACATGAAACTCATTAAAAACAGGGGGAATGGGAAAAATGAAAGCAAATGGCATAGGGAAAAAAGCAATTTATGTCCCAAAAAATATTTAACAGGACTACCACACAAAAATCACTCGTAAGTTAAAGTTATTCTATTACATTTTGATTTAACTTTCAAACAATTCTGTTTAAAACAACATCTTATGGTAGCAGATGAATTGAGAAGTGTTTTTACAGTAATTATGCTTACATTCTGATATCTAAATGCCTCAGATCAATTTTAAAATACCCTGCAAGAACTCAGCATTTATTCTCCACTTTCTTAATCTTTCCATATTTATTTTACAGGAGTGACAATAGTAATTATCATATTTAAACTGTGCTACTGACAGTTCTTTTTTTTTTTTTTTTTTGATTGGAGGTTTAACGACCACCGTGAGCAACTCAATGGGCTATAAGCAGTCGCCTGTCCCTAATTTAGAGTCACTGGTTCCAGGGAAGGGAGAGAGCCAGTGCCGTAAGACAAACACAACATCCATGCCTGACCGGGATTCGAACCCGGACCCCTTACGGACGAATGATCAGAGGCCAACGCCTTAGACCACTGCGCCACCTGGGCGGCCTACTGACAGTTCCAATGGTATTGTTCAGTTTCTAGTAACAACTGAAAAAAAAAAAAAACCTTATCAGAGTTATAGCACTGAAACTTGATGCTGTGTGTACATTCAGTGAAGGAAACATCAGTAAAGATGATGTACTTGCAAAATTAAGCACTGAACTAATATTAAACATGGGTAAAGCCCTGAAAAAGTAGGATACTGAAAGAGTTATATATCATGTGATTCTATCATAAAGTTCACATACCATTACGAGACCACAAGGTTCTTCAGGAAGACGCTTTGACGTCTGTAAGTTCTGTTTTACACATTCTGTAAAGTGGATACAGTCTGTGGTGGTGCATTAACTTATTCAATTAAAATATAAATCGGTTAAAAGTCCTAAAAATGTTACTCACGGAAGTGCGTGTTCAGTCCGACGTCAGTAGTTATTGAGAGTTTCTTTGTCCAAAGTTGTATCTTGCTTCAATATGGTCAGTTGTTAGGGTTAGCTTGAGAGTCATTTCATCATAAGTTGTACCCTACTTCGGTTATGTCCAGATGTTAGGGTTAACTCCGTTCTGGCTGTGTCGACATCATATTGAATGGGTAAAGGTTTTCAGATAATAATTAAATATTTTTGAGTTAAGAGTTACTATTTACATACTACTTGAAGTTCCACATCGTAGTTGGCCATTAGGGCTATCTCGTCAATGCTGCACTCTCGTACAATTGCTGAGGAAATCTTCAAGTTAGGTCAGGTTCATAAAAAATTTAAAAAGCTTTAAAAGATTCCAGTTAAAATCATTATATACACCACCTCATACCGTCCACAGTCCGTCTACAGTGGTGTATATAATGATTTTAACTGGAATCTTTTAAAGCTTTTCAAATTTTTTATGAACCTGATCTAACTTGAAGATTTCCTCAGCAATTCTACGAGAGTGCAGCATTGACGAGATAGCCCTAATGGCCAAGTACGACGTGGAACTTCAAGTAGTATGTAAATAGTAACTCTTAACTCAAAAATCTTTAATTATTATCTGGAAACCTTTACCCATTCAATATGATGTCGACACAGCCAGAATGGAGTTAACCCTAACGTCTGGACATAACCAAAGTAGGGTACAACTTATGACGAAATGGCTCTTGAGCTAACCTTAACAACTGACCATATTGAAGCAAAATACAACTTTGGACAAAGAAATTCTCAATAACTACTGACGTCGGACTGAACACGCACTTCAATACTAAACTGAACAATGCTGTGATAAGTATCCTGAAACACCACATGTTGAGGAAGGGAGGCTTCGAACACGCCTTCCGAAAGTGGATAGAAAGATTGGACTGGTGCATTCAGGTAAAAGGAGAATACTTTCAAAGTACGTAAAAGTAACTATGTTTACTGCATTGCACTTCTGCCCCATGTAAAATCAGTCTCATTACTTTTTGAACAACCTTCAAACTATAGGTAAAAGGGGAAGACTGATACATTTCATGGTGAGCATATGATTGACATGAGGTGAGTTAAAGTACACTAAATGATTTTGGAGAATTTGAATATAATTTATAGTTTTAAGGGATTTAAAGAATCTTAAGTGCAATTATGGAGCATTGAATAATAATCTCAAGTTTGCAAAAAAAGTTAGTTGGAATTGTGTATTGAGTGCAAGAGGCTCTTTCTCAAAGGTGAAAATGTGCAACAAATAGGGAAAAGGTTTCCTACAATAAAGTGGTGTAAGTTATGATTGTATATATATGATCGTTGACTTACATAGTATTAAGTATCATATCTAGTTGGCTTTCTTTAAATCCAAAGGAATGGCATTAAGCCAAAAAGGTAATCACACACTTCACACACTTCTCTTTCTCTCACACACCTTGACAAAGAAATGAATAATCTTGAAGTAGCGCGCGCATGCGCACTACTTCAAGATTATTCATTTCTTTGTCAAGGTGGTTCAAAAGTCATTGCCATTTTGAAGAGTCTTCTTGTGTCAGGCAATTACTTGGTGCAAATGCACTATGCAGATAAGAACAATGGGTGACCAGAAAACCAGTATAATCTAGTTGGAATAAATAAGAGCACACACTTGCTGTGATTTATTGGAAACTTTTCTGCTGTGAAAAGCTATGGGCAACAAATACACGACCTGAGTGCTGTTACGGTTTTTCTTTGAAAAAGTTGACCGCTGCAGCAAGGGAAATTTGTGCTGTGAAAGGTAAAGGAGCAGTATGAACCATCACAGCCCTATGGACTTCAATACTATCCATGCTGTCATTTAACTCATGTGCAAAATTGTACATTAACAATTATAAAAGGCAACTTACTCCTATAGAGCTTCCTTCCTTTAATAACATTTCCCACACATACTTTCTGAAGCCACGTGTTACATCTTGCGGGCTGGGGGGTCTTGTTCTCCTTCCTATGTGCCAGTGTATGCATGTCTGTATTGGTCAATGATAGTGGCACTTTACTTGCTGGTCAACTATTCACATTGATGTCGTTATTGCCATGCTCTTGAGATAACATTTATTCGAGAACACTTTCTTAAAAAAAAATTCATAAAAAGAAAACTAACAATGAACACTCCATAAACAAGTGGCTTTAGAAAGTACATGTAGAAAACGTTATTAAAGGAAGGAAGCCCTATAGGGGTAAGTTGCCTTTTATTATTGGTAAAAGAGCAGTGTCTGAAATAATGGCAAGATTTTGGTTTCAGCAATTTAGAAATGGGGACTACAGCCTTGAAGACAAAGCATGGGCTGGAAGACTTTCAACAGTGAATTCTGAAGCTGTACACCAAGCCATAGAGTCAAATCTGTGCACAAGCACTAGACAACTGTCAAATGAGTTGGGAATACTTCAGCCCACAATTGTTCGTGAACTGAACAAGCTCAGCAAGATGTACAGAAGCTGCTGACAAGTAAGTACCTCATGAACTGCCTGCTGCTCAAGTTCAGCGGCATGTGCATCACCAGTTGCTGGAAAATCTCCAGGACAACTGTTTTCTTAGAAAAATTGTGATATGTGATGAAAAGTAAATATTCTTCTGGAATCCTGAAATGAGAAAACACTGGTTAGATCCCAAAAGCCACCAGAACCAGTCCCAAAAAGGGACGATTTGAGCAAAAAGTTATGCTATGAGTATGATGGAACTTTGAGGGCCCCATTCATTGGGAATTGGTTCCAGACGACCAAGGCATTAATGTGCAGCTATATTGTAGACAGTTGATGTATGATGCTTTAAGTCGGAAGTACTCTGCTCTGGTGAACCATAAATGAGTTATCCTCCGACATGATAATGCTCCTGCTCATTGTACCCAGTCAACTAAGAAAAAAAATATAGGAACTGAAGGGTATTGAGCTAATACCCCCATCCTGCTTATAATGCAGAACTTGCACCTTCGGACAACCACTCATTCTGGTCCATGGCACATTTCCTATGTAAGAAACACTTCCAAAACATCCACGATGCTGAACTTAGTAGGTCCAAGACTTTTACACCTCAAAACCAAAGGAATTTTTTTGCATGGGAATTCAAGATATGGCATCCCGATGGTGTAAAACTATCAAGCATGATGAACTTTATTTCGAAGATTAAACTTTTATGCTTATGCATTAATACACATTTTCATCAACTGCCAGAAAATGCCAATAACTTTTGAATAACCCTGGTACAAGTACAACATAAACCAAATTCAATTCATAAGTTAAAATTACTTCAGAAGGTACTAAAATCCTAAAAATAGAAGAAAACTAATCTCATTCTGAAGGAGACTTTTTTTGTTGGCCACTTGAGATCAGGAAGTTTGTTTGTCTTTTCCCCTTGTCTGTATCAAGTAGAATAGCCAAATAATGTTCATTTCTTTCTCAGGGTTCCCACTCAAAAGTAATAAAATAATTCCCTGACTTTTCCAAGTTCTCCAGGTGGTTTTTAAAGTTTTCCAGAGTGGCATGTTGCAAAGAATTGTTACATTTCATTCCATTCCATTCATTTTTCTCACCAAGGCACACACTTTTAAATTCTTTAAGTAATTTGTCTTTATAAAATTACCTGCTTTTCATTAATAACAACTAATTGTGCACATTATTTTCTGTACCAAAGTTCCGTGAACTTTTGTATATACATTCCCATAGAAGGAATTTGTAAATACATTCCCATAGAAACAGGTCATATGTAAAAAAAAAAAATCTGTCAGTTGAATAGTTAGTTTTTCTATAACACAATGCAGCTAAGCTTAATGATGGAATGGCTGTGTTCAAAGAAACATGTTTCAAGAGAACCAACAGACAAAGGACTTTGATCCATAATTTGGTTGGTTCTTTTGTGAAGTGTTTCTTCAAGCAGGAGCCATTGTGCCAAATTGCTTCATGTTATGCCTGCAAAAATTGAACAAAAGCTTAATAACTGGCAATTTTAAAAATTCAATTTTGCATCTTTTTTTAGAAAATAAAGGAAATACTTATTATAACTGACAGTAATATCTACCAAATTCTAAGCAGGCAAAGTTTGAAATCTTGAAAACATAAGTTTTTTTGGCAAAATAAAATATCAGTTGATTTTTACAAAAAAAAGGGTAATTTTCCCTGAGTTTTCCCTGATTTTTACAAAAAAGGGTAATTTTCCCTGAGTTTTCCCTGATTTTTGGAACCATTTTCAAATTCCCTGAGAATTCCAGGTTTTCCCTGTTTTCCAGGTTGAGTGGGAACCCTGTTTCTTCTTCCTCAAAGAAAATCTTAAAATGTGTAATGATTTTCAAGTAAATAAAGATGTTAAAAAGACATAAAGAAAAGAGGCATACATTATACCATAGTTCTTCATAACTGAGAAGTTATTTATGTAAAATCACACATATCTTAAGAATTGACAAGTTGTTCATACCTTGGGTTTTCAACAAACTGTTCAATCAGCATAGCATCATCACCAAATGATTTGAGAGCTTCTCTTCTAGCCGATTGTAACTGAGGAGCAAATTCTTCCTCTGACATAGCTATACGCATGCCCTGTTTAATAAGGGTAACATTTTAACTTTACAGCACATATTTTCAATAATTAAATCACTTTGTTTAATGAAACTACATGCAATTCACACATAATTTAAGCAGTTCCAATCACATGAAATATAATGGAACAGGGTAAAAGGGGGATGTCAAACTTAACTATACCATATTAGTGTGTAAAGTTAAGCTCAATGTTAATTGAATTGAATGCTACTGCTATGAAATAGATAAACAAGGGTTGTTCTACAAGTAACACCTTTTTGCTAATAACTGCTGTAATTTTGAAAATATTTACATGAAAAGTTGTATACATCTAGACTGACCTTCTGAGAAAATGTACACATATCTGTGTTCAGATTAGTCAGTGCAAAAGATGAGCTTTGCCTAAGGCAAAGAGCTACTATTGAGTTTTTAGAAATGGAAGGTTGCAAGGCAACAGAGATCCATATGAGGCTGGAAAAGGTTTATAAAAATGCAACAATTGACATCAGCAATGTCAGAAGATGGGGATGAATATATATGTATACATATATGGGATGCAACATCAGGTGATGCGCAACATATCCTAGCCTCTCCTTGACAAATGTCAACCCCACCTTCTCGTGGTGCATCCTGTTCCCAGTAAAAGGGCTCTGACGACCAATGAATAGCGGTATAACTATACCACTGAGATTAGAGGAAATGCTATTCCACACACACACACCAATCCACTTGGCCAGCATGGTAGGTTATGCCCCCCCCCCCCCCCCACACACACACACACCAAAGATGCTTACACACTTTCAAATTTGGCTCTTAGTCTCTGGCAGCTGGAATGTACCTGGCCAAGGCAGCGGCCAGTGCGACATGAAGGCAGAGGGTGCTAAGAATCACTGGAGGACCGGACTAGGCTGCCATCTGATGCTGACCTTGGCTACATTCAATGGACATTCCCTATCTTCTGATTCAAGACTCCTTGAATTGGAGTAGGAACTCGAAAAGATCAACTGGGACATTGTGGGGCTAAGCGAGGTAAGAAGAAGAGGAGATCTCATTGAACTGAAAAGTGGACATCTCTTTTACTATCGTGGGGCAGATATTGGCAGAACTAATGGTGTTGGATTTGTAATAAACAAAAGACTGAAGGACAATATTCTGGAAGTTGAAAGTTCCTTGGACAGGGCTGCACGACTCGCTATCCAACTCTCAAAAAGATACCCAGCTCAGATTACTCAAGATTATGTGCCCACCACAGGTCCTCCTGAAGAAGAAATTGAAGAATTTTATGAGGAAATTTAGAATCTAAATAACAAAGACAAACAGCACTTGAAGATCATTATGGGTGATTTCAATGCAAAAGTAGGGCAACAGCAACAGAATGAAACTTTGGATGGTAAATTCGGTTATGGGAACAGAAATCAACGTGGAAATACTCTCGTAAAGTTTGCAGAAGCAGAAAGGTTTTCCATCATGCACTCCTTTTTCAAGAAAAAGCCATACAGGAAATGGACATGGAGACATCCGAATGGGACAACAAGTGAAATTGATTTTATTATGTGAAACAAAAAATTCATCATCGAAGACTGCAGTGTGTTAAACAAGTTCAACACAGGTAGTGACCGTAGAATGGTGAGATGTAAGATGCACCTTAACACTAAACTTGAACGTGGCAAGCTCGTAAGACAAACAAAATAAACTGACATAAACAACCTTAAAAAACATCATAACACTTTCAAGCTGGAAACTCACGAACAGATTCTCTGGTTTAGAAGGCCTAACATTGGAAGAAGAGTATATTTCTGAAGTTAACAAAGAACTCACCAAGGCTCTTTTGGAAACAGCAACAAAAATAGGTGGTACTAAGAACAAGTTACATATGAAAAAAATTCCAGGAAAAACAAAAATGTTGATGCAAAAGAGAAGGAGATGAGGACAAATAAAGACATAACTTCCAAAGTGGAATATATAGAGCTATGCAAGACAGTACAGAAAAGTATCACTGAAGACATAAGGAAATTCAATTGTGAACTAGTGATAAAAGCAATTGAAAACAACCAAAGCCTGGTGAGAACAAAGGGACATCTCAACCAAAGCCTGGTGAGAACAAAGGGACATCTCAACCAAAGCCTGGTGAGAACAAAGGGACATCTCAGTAAGGAATTACGAACTCCCGATCCTAGATGCACATTTTTCATCTTTAGACTGAATTCTGCTTTTCAAAACTTTCAGAAAATGGAAGTTGAATGGAGTGATGTTTTCTCCCGTAATGTTTTTTTTTTTTTTTTTTTTTTCCTCTCACGATGTTCCCTTTGTGCTGTATGGTTGTTAAGTATATTTTTATTACATAAATAATAAAAATAGTACTTAATAATAAAAATAGTACTTAAGATTCAAAATAGAGGAAAAATTTTTGAAAAAGAAAGTTGGAAGAAGCAAAAATTTCTTCCATAATCATAAAATGAAGGTGAAAAAAAATCCAACAATGGATGCTGAAGGCAGTGAAGATTTCTCCAAAATTCGTTGTTTTTCTTCAAGTGGCGTTTTTCCCTGCACCATATTATCATTTAAACATCATTTAATTGCATAAATGTTTATGTTTAGGATCGGAAATGGAGAATTTTTTTCCCAAAAAGGGAGATTTCACCCATAGTCGTTTTTTTCTGTTCCAATTTCTCAGTTGTTCTCTCCCTTTTCCTTCTCTCTTTTTTAATGTCTAGCTGTGCAAATTTTTATTGTTTCTCGCCTTTATTGTAGCTATCTTGGCCAGTAAACTACCTGCCTATTATTTTATGGCACCATAACATCTGTTGCAGACTGATCAGGAACTTTCTGCTATGGGGCTTACTTTGGCTGATCTTGCATTAAGTATTAACAGTTCCTCACTCAAAAACCATAACTTTGGTTTTTCCCTTATTTATACTCAGTTTGGATTTCATACACACTTGGTACATCAGGGACAATATACTCTGCAACTCACAGGACTGTATCATAGCATGCTGCAACCTGCACACACAGGAATTACTGAGATATAAGTCAGTATTGTCTATTTTGGCATCATGCATGCATCCATAAATACTGTGTATACCGAACATAGTAACATTACACAACCTTGTGTGACTTCTGCACCAATAGAAAACCATTTCAATAAAATATTGTTCAAATATAAATACAATCTATTGCCACCATATGTGGCTTCCACATATTCAAGCAGAGTGTAGAGATTGTTGAAAATGGAGACATTTGATACACCAACAGTAAGTAAATTTCAGTTCTACCAGTTAAATGTGTACTTGGTACATGGCCTTTCTTTGAGGAGCTAACCTCTGAATCTCAAAGAACAGCTTAATGACATGACATGACATGACATGACATGACATGACATGACATGACATGACATGACATGACATGATATGATATGATATGATATGATGTGATATGATATGATATGATATGATATGATATGATGTATGTATGTATTTATTTAAGACATTCTACAGAAGCACTGTTTTTTCAGTCATAAACTTTCTCCAAATCTATGAAGGCTGCAAAAACTTTCTTACCAACAGACAGATACTTTTCAATCATCATACTTCATACATAATGCAAAAATTTGTTTAGTGCAGCCCTTACCAGGCATAAAACCTCGCTGTACATCCCACACCTTCTCTGATGTTGGACTTCGTGCCTTAACAATAGCAACCTTTCCAAACACTTTTCCTGGTGCACTTGGCTGGCTGATACCATGATAGTTCTTATATTTAAAGTGTGTTTGTGTGATTGTGTGTGTGTGTGTGTGTGTGTGTGTGTGTGTGTGGTGTTTTCATCTTTTCCCTCATACAACAGAACAATTATAACAACCCTCCAATTCTAACTCCCAACACAACTGGCAAATTTCAGTTAACCAGTCAATTACAGAGTCGTCATCATACACCCTGATTCATAAAAAAGTATACAGTTTCCAGATGCTGTAAAACAGTAACAGTTGAAGACACGGACCACAACTGCAAACCGTTAGGTAGATGTACTCATAAAGTTTGTGTCCCGCTACTGAGGGAAGTAACGTTGGCGATAGCGTGCATGTCACATGACTAGTCAGTCAAAGTGGCAGCGTCTGCAGTGGAGAAGGCGTTTTCTGTTCTTGAATTGAGCAAAATGGAATCTGTAACTGTTGTGCAACGACATTTTTATCCTGATTCGGAAAAGAACCTCTAACCAGAAAATCTATCTACGATTGGCATAAAACATTTGAAACTACAGGCTGTTTGTGCAAACTTAAAAGTCCTGGATGACTGTGTGTATCGGAAGAAGTTGTTGATAGTGTTTGCACTGCCATTCCACGAAGCCTGGGAAAATCAATACGGAGGGTGAGTTGTGAAGTGCAGATTTCACAGCCCACTGTCTGGAGAATTTTGAGAAAGAAGCTGAAAATTATTCCATACAAAGCGTATCACAGCCACTATCACTGCACTTGATTCAGATATCTTACCTTGCATTTGGGCGGAAATGGATTACCAGCTAGATGTGTGTCATGTGACCTAAGGGTGCACACATGAAACATCTGTGACTGTCTCTAAAAAAATTTGAAACATTCCCCTACAATTCTGTTACAGGTAACATAAAATATCTTACACTGTTCTTGTTATATAGTGTATTGAAACTGTATACTTCTTTATGAATCAACCTGTATTTTAATAACTCAGTAGTCACGCGTTCTACTGCCAAAGCCATGGGCGTCGGGCAGGGGTGGGAGAGAGATGTCCCCTCCAATATTTCTGAGTACCTAGAACATTGAAATGCTAGACCGTTTGCTGATAGTTTGGCCAAACTCGTCATGTAAAGCAGAACACAGTTTCATTGCCTTACGTCGCTTGAAAACTTACCTGAGGAGCACAATGACTCAGAAGCGGTTAAACCACATTGCACTGTGCCATATTCACCAAGATAAATTGGACAAAATTGAAATGGACTTCATTGCATCAAAATTTATCATACCAATGATAAGAGGAAACAAATTTTTATCCTATAGTGTAAGGTATAGCCCTTTTTGTTCCCATTTGAAAGATCTTATAAACACAAATACAATACATGATGCCTGCCTAAGTTATAGTTTGTATCTAAAAAAGGAAAAAAAAATTTCAGTTTTTAATTTTACAAAATAAGTGCAATATGCATCTAAAAATTATTGCAATACATTCAGATATGCATTTATTTAATACACTTAGAAGATTTGCTATCCCCAGTACATTTTGAAAAAACTTTTTAGAAAACAAAGAAATTGGCAATTATTACTGCATGCTTGCATCCCCCCCCCCCCCAATTCCTATTTTCCAGCAACACCCATGCCCAAAGCCTTACTATTTTGAAAGAGACTTCAGCACTTTACTGACCTTATTCCTTAAGATCCCTGCTGCACTTCCTTCTCGCACTGTGGAATCATCTGCTTCTGCTTCAAAATCATCTCTTTGATTTCATGTTATAATAATACACAGAAGTGTATGTATCCCATATTCCACTTAACTCATTAAGCTCCCATACTATTTCTCCAATTCTATTTATTTTTCATACAACTTAGAACTTTATTTTCCCAATTTTTCCTATGTCTAATGAACTTCCAGAATGATTTCCTATCTTTCCAAAAAGCCATTCTAGAAGAGCTAGCTGAAAGACGGTAGGAGCATTTTTATCTGCCAGTGAACATCTTGCAATGATTACCCCTAAGAGGATCCCTGAACAGTTACTGTGAATGGTATTATACTACCATGTGTTTGCCCAAAGTATTCCAGTGATAAAGGAGTGAAGGCTAAAAATGGAACCCCACAGAATATTATTACACCAAGACAATGCCTGTTCCTACACTGCAATAAAAACATTTGATTTTCTGCAGGAGTCTGGCATCCAATTAGTGAACCACCCACCAAATAGTCCTGACCTAGCTTTGGTGTGACTTTTTCCTGTTCCCAAACATGAAGGGAAAATAACATGGACATTGTTTTGAGATCCAGAATAGGCTGTTGCTGCCTACAAAGAACAAATTCAGACCATCCCAAACTAAACATGGTACCAGAGTTTTAATGACTGGTTTTGGAAAATGCATCTTTGCATAGAGAGCTGTACAGAGTTCTTTGAGAAACTGCAACTGACATTATGCTTTAGATCAAATAAATTCTGAGAATCAGAAAAATTTAGTAGTTACATGTACACTTCTGGCATTCTTCAAATAAAATTAATCCTGCCAGATACTTGAAAGTGTGTAAAAGATTAGTGGTCAGATTGCCAAGCATGTTCCCAAACATTTGGTACTCATCACCAACTTCTTTTGCTTCACAGCATTGGCATTTATAACATGGTGGTTTAGCAGCAACAACTCTCAGTGGTGGCTATGTAACCACTCAGCCAGTAGGTGATAAAAACTATTCTTCAGCAGGAAAAGCAAAAAGAACAGAACTTGTGGTATCAATGGTAATTACATGAATTGCTGGAGAGAAAAAAGTCCTGATAATAATTCCTGTAAAAATGAAACAACTGGGAAGTCATATAGCTGCCTTGGGAGATTTTCACAAGAATGATGGGTTCTCAAGAGAGTCCCGCACAGCTGTGTATGAAAGTGTAATTGTTACTACTCTGATGTATGGCAGTGAAACATGGGTACTACAGAAGAAACGTAGGAGTCATTTGTGTGCTGGAGAAATCCGTTACTAATGGGGGGGGGGGAGGGCAAGACACATTCTGATCATGTGAAGAATGAAGATGTGTTGCAGTTGTGTAATGTGAAGCAAAATGTTGTTAGCAAAGTGGGGACTAATATGCTTCAGTGGGTTTGGGCATGTTGAAAGAATGAGTGATGAGATGCTTACTAAGAAATTTTTTTAGCCCAAGTGTCAGGAAGGAAAGGCAGAGGAAGCCCAAGGAAGTCGTGGGAGGATCAGGTTCAGGAGTGTCTGCATGAGAAAAAGATTATGAGTATGAAGTATAGAAGGTCTTGTGTACGTCGTGTGATGGATGACAGTGAAGCCAGAGTTGTGGGTCAAGATCGCTGTAAATGGAGAAGTTTGATACAGCAACAGTAAGTAAATAATCAGTTAAAAATTTATCTGGTAGTTTGTATTTCTCTGTGGAGCTAACCTCTGAATCTCAGAGAACAGCTTAGTGATATGGTGAAGATGATGAAACAACTGGTACATTTAATGTGAATTGCATTTCACTCATCGAATATGTATTAATATCAAAAGAGAACAATGTAATTTTGCTTAATAAGCTTTCATTTTACCTTACCACCTCCACCACGAACAGCTTTAATCATGACAGGAAAACCAATATTTATTGCTTCAGTCTTTAATTTTTGATCAGACTGATTGTCTCCATGATAACCTTTAACAACAGGCACTCCTGCAGCTGACATGATAGTTTTTGAAGTGCTGAAATAGTACCAAAGAAATAAATACTACTTGAAAAGTGTGAAAAACAAAAATGTAAGTAATATCTAAAAAGGTGCTAACATGAAGAAATAATAATGTGTTGTAACACTGTAAACATTTCATTTCAATCTGCTTGGTGGCCTACTTCTTCAGCATTAGCAATACCATTTTCTTTCAATAGAGAAAAACTGGTTGTTTATGTATGTTGTCAAGAAAATGGGCTTTGTTCAACATTTTTTTTTTTAGATTTTTATGCAAGAGTGTGGTTTTATCCACATATGTGAAATATCAGCTATTTTTCTTTTGGTTACACCATTTGCTTATGTTGAGTACAGGTCTCACATTCAGTGCTGTGTTGAGTGCATTAGCTTTCAAATTCTAATTCATTGTATTCCCTACCATTGTCAGTTCCCATTGCTGAAAGTTGTTTTAAATTGTTGCTTGCTACTCCAACATATTACTTCAGTTTTTCTGTGACTTCATATTTGTTGCTTATTTTGTGCAAGTCAGCTAATCAATGAAATTAATAAAATTTCTGGAGCATCTTTTGTCTCCAAACCTTACACAGCTTGGCACACAGCTATCCATAAGTTAAAATAGCTACTGTGCTTTTAACTGATGGATATGTACACTTCCCCTGGGATATGTTTTTTCTACTATTTTCTTATAAACAATATTTTTATTGCATTTCATTTTTACAGCGAAGCAAATTGAATTTTCTGGCTTATATCTATTTTTTCTAATAACAATAGGATCACTGAGTCACCTGTGCCACAGATTTGAGCAATCTAATTTTTCCCAATGGGTTAACTGTTTTGGCTATATAGCTTCTGCCACTTTATTTTCCATGCACGAAACTGATGAAGAAAAAAACTGAAATATTTAAACAGGTAAAAAATCAAGCAGTGAAAAAAGTGTGAATGTAATGCAGCATGAGCAAGACGTAATTGTTCACTTTATTTTTATAAATATTAAACTGGTATATTCACAACACAAAATTACTGAATTCAAAACAAAATAAATGGTTTTAAAAGATATTGTTTCCACCACAGTTTTTCTCATGTTTTGTTATTTTACTTGCTAGAACAACAGCTCAAAGTTCCCCTTACGAGCAAGTCTTGCTTTCTTCACAGCAAGTTCCATGGCAATATTTCTCTTTCATTGACTCTGGAGCTGCACAACATCACTGATTAATTTTTCTTTGTGCTGATATCTTTCCCTTTCTATTTCTTCATTGTTGCTTTCCTTTCTTTTCCTTTTTATGCCCTTAGATGACAATAACTTCATCCATCATGCTAAAAAAAAATTTCAGCACAAAGACCATGAATGCATGATATCAAAGCTTTCACTATTTTTGATAAATTTGATTTTGTATGAATACTTCTGAACATCATGTACCAGTTCTTATAAATTTTCTAACTTCATCACTTACATTTCCAGAAATTTATCCCTTGTTAAACTGAAATGCAAACAATTATGGAGGGAAAATGGCATTTAACAATAACACAGAATAGCAGGAACATCGCGAGGGGAAAAAAATTATGACTGCAGGAGAAATCTTCGCTTCGTCCGATTTCGGAAATACTTCCTTCATTTTCAAGCTGAAATATTTATGGAATAAAATGATACCTAACAACAAGACTGGACAAAAGAGAGGGGGAGGATTATGATTACGGGAGAAATCTTCACTTTGTGGCATAAAATGAGCCCAAAACCTCCTGCCCTACCAATCCACAAAAAATTTCTTTTCAGTTACGCATTGATCTCAAGAATAACCCATGTGATGATGAAATTGGAAGAATTCCTTGAATGTATGGTAGAATCTCATGCCTGAAGGTTACAGGTGAATTTTTGTTCCATCTAACCTTCCATTTTTGGAAATCTTTGCTAACAGTTTCAAGCTGAAATACAAACATTTATGGAATAAAAAGATATTTAACAGCAATCTGGAGAGAGAAAAAAGAATTACAATTATGGGGGAAAGCGTCACTCCGTTTAACTTGCATTTTCAAAAGTTGATCTCAAGAATAAAAGATAAATAAATGATCTCAAGAATAAAAAAACTCAGGAATAAAAAAAATAAAAGAATAAATACAAAGTTTTGAAAGATGGAATACTGTCTCCAAATTGAAAATGATGACCTCTTTCCACACACACACACTAATTCCCAAAAAAGTTCTCTTCAGTTTTGCATCAGTCTTGAGAATGACCCAAATGATGTTGTAAAAGCGGAACTCTGCAAATCTTCAGAAGAATCTCATGCCTCCACTTTATGATACAACAGCCTTTATTACTGTAAACAATATCAAAGCCTTTTTCTGCTATTTTTCTTACCAAACAGAGGTCACTTTCCATCTCTCGCAAGTAGATTACTTCCTGTAATTTCTTTTCATTTATTTTCCCTTTATTATTTCCACACTCTAGATATCCCATTCACATTCCAGATGAATACATTTGTGCTTCACCTGTAGTAGTAATGTTTGGCTTAAATAATTGATATTAGCCAAATGAGATGCAACACCCAAGTTTACAAACTACTACTTTTAATTTTCAGTTTTAGATATTTCAATTTCAAATGTGACTGTTATCTCTTTTTCTTCCTTTCAGCATAGATTTGATGTAAATTTCTTTTTTTTAAAAAAACGAGTAGATTTTGTTTCTATGCTTCTATTTCTTTTGTGTTTTTAAAACCCAGGCTTCACGCGACAATAACACATAAACATAGAAAACGAGCGAAAACACACAGTCACATATGGTAAAAGATTCGTTTAGCGGTAGCTTTCGGTCATCCTATGACCATGATCACCTGCGATCGACTGGGAGCTGAAAGAATCTGCTACGCAAATAAGCTCTTTCATAACATCATCTTTTTTACAACATCATTTGGGTCATTCTCCCAATCAATCGCGGGTGATCAAGGTCGTAGGACGATCGAAAGCTACCGCTAAACGAACCTTTTACCATACGTGACTCTGTGTGTTTTCGCTCGTTTTCTATGTTTATATTCTTTTGTGTTCCCCACTCATTCTGAATGCTGTAGTACTGTGTGTGTGTGTGTGCACATTTATATTGTTACTTTTCTAATGTTGTATTCATTAATCAAACGTTTTAACACATTCCTGCATCTGTTCATATACTACATAGCATTATATCTGTCAGTTGCAAATCAATGATCTCATCACCCATGGCTCTGAGTTTATTTACAATTTCTTGTACTTGAATAATGTGCTTCTGCAGATGTTCAACCTCATGATATATCTTACCATAAAGCTTTCTCAGCTGGAAGAATCTGCTACTCAAATAAGCTCTTTCATAAATCCACCTCAGGGCTAACCACATATTCCTCGCTGTCACTTCATTAAAGTATACAGGTGGTGAATTCAAGATTGACCTGGACTTTTTTTCTTTGGCACAAAAGAAATGAATAGAAACACACTTACCAAAGTATGAGCCCTTCTCAAGGTATTCTCCCTTAGCATTAACACACTTGTTCCATCTCCTCGGAATACTCTGTATTCCAGCAATGTAGAAAGATTTGGGTTTCTGTAGTAGCCACAGTGCGGACATTTCCATTAGCTATTCATCTGTAGTAAACTTCTTCCCTCCTAAATGTTCCTTAAGTGGACCAAACAGGTGGAAATCACTAGGATCCATGTCAGAGTGTTAGGGAGGATGGTTGAGTATTTCCCAGCCATGCCACAGGTGTCTTTATCAAGTAGGCCATGTGTGGCCTACAGTTGTCATGCAACAACAATTCTCCTGGTATCTTCATGCAGATGGTGGCTCAAAGCTTCTCTTTTATGAGGATAGCATAATACTGTATATTCACTGTTGCTACCCATGCAAGAAAATCAAACAGGAGTACTCTGTTTGCATCCCAGAATTCAGTAGCCATTGGCTTTCCTGCACATGATACTGCCTTAAATTTCTTTGGGCATGGGGCTCTTATGGTGCCACTCACAATTTGCCAGCTTGGTTTCTGGAGTAAAATAGTTAACTGAAGTCTTCATCACAGGCCATGATCATCTGCAGAAATGCATCTCCCTCAGACTTAAAATGATGTAAAAGCTCTGTGCAGATGGAATTTTTTTGTTGTTGTTTGTTTAGGAGTTTAATGATCATTGTGAGCAACTCAATGTGCTATAAGCAGTCACCCATCTCTAATTTGGGGCCACTGGTTCCAGGTAAGGGAGAAAGCCAGTGCTGTAAGGTGAACAGAACATCCATACCTCACCGGCATTCGAGCCCGGACCCATCTCAGACAAATGGTCAGAAGCCAATGCTTAGACAACTGCGTTACCAGGGTGGAGCAGATGGCCGTACAAAGTGATGTCTGATCAAATGTTGACATCTTTGTTACCTAATGTGCAGAATAGATGATTTTTTACATATTACCAACACTGCAATTGAATACTGCAGCTATATCAGCCGTCACAGGTCCATGAGGTTCATTTGCTACTCCTTCTCAGCTCTTAAAAAATTGTTGCACTAATTGCAGACACTTGCCTCTGACAGTGTTTTATCCCCATACTTTTTGCAATCTATGCAAATTTTCAGAGGGTTTCACTTTCTCCTTCATACGAAGTTTCACACACACACATTGTGTCAGTGTGTGTGTGTGTGTATGAAATTTCAGAGGTGTCAGCGTGTGTGAAGTTCCACACACACACACTGACACCTCTGCAGATTCCATGCTTCCCACAACGCACCTCATACGTGCTGCATGGATGACAGCACTACTGATATAAAGGAGAGGTTCACACATATTTAACATATGGATTTTGTCACAATTTGTACAGTACAAGGAGAGTTACAATAATAAGTGTAGGTCAACCATGAACCACCCTTGTAAATGATCTACTGGGTCTCTCTGCAAGTAAGCTTTATTTTGATCTTGCATATCCATTTTTCTAAAACAATTAACCTTTTTTCTCTTAAAAAATGAAGCTGCATATATATTCTCAAATTAACATTTGGAGCTTGATTTCTTTTCTTTGATTTCATCTTATGGGGATTAAAACTATGTATTTGTTTTTGATTGAAATTTGCTCAAAGATAACTGAACACTTATCTTGTGTGACAGATTCAATGCAGTTCAATGATGAACTTTTATGATTAAAATGTTAGCAATTTTTATCCTTTCACTATATGAGGCTTTTTCTTTCCTATTTTTTTTTTTCACTATGACACATCAGTCACATAATTTTATCTGTTGTATATGTTTTAATGCAAAATTACCTGAATGAAAGTTAATAATCAAATGTTAGTTTGTATTTCTAAATGCAATGCAGTGGCAAAGCCCTCATGCATTACTTTGTGCACAGCAATATTAAAAAGGAACTCAATAACAAATGAATTAGAAGGCTCATACTGATGATGGCACACACAGATAATATTAAAAACTCATAATATTTATACTTACACAACATTCCATCCATTTTGTGTGAGAGCACACTATTTATCTAGCAGATAGTGATCTTGTATAAACATCACTTATTAGTAATACTTTGTATGAATATCATAGAAACTGCATAAAAAAAAGATCCCTGTATAAATATCAAAGAAACTCCATTAAAAAAAAAAGAGTTAAAAGTTACACTTACAGAAAATAACTAATTATCCTTCTACCGTAACTGACAAATTATTTAATAAAAAAAGCACATTAAATTGAAAATAGTCAAGGAATAATATTAAGTTAACTGTGAAAGTTACCTACCATAAAGGTTTATTTCAGAAAACGCCAAAGAATTTGCAAAAAATATTCTGGATGGACTATGTGATTGTGATTGTGATTGGAGGTTTAACGACCACCGTGAGCAACTCAATGGGCTATAAGCAGTCGCCCGTCCCTAATTTAGGGTCACTGGTTCCAGGGAAGGGAGAGAGCCAGTGCCGTAAGACAAACACAACATCCATGCCTCACCGGGATTCGAACCCGGACCCCTTACGGACGAATGATCAGAGGCCAACGCCTTAGACCACTGCGCCACCGGGGCGGCCCTCTGGATGGACTAGTTCGAGACCTATAAACTATAAAATTAAAAAAATTCTTCTCCCCATAAAGCAAAAAGAAGACAATGTCCAGCTACAAGAAGGAGTAGCCCACAGTGTAAACTGCAATTGTGGGGAAACCAATGTAGAAGAAACTAGGAAACAAACTTAGGAGGACCTGTGTTGCACAACATAAAGTCACTATAAAAAACGTTACTGCCAAAACAGACTTGACAGACATTTAAAACACCGGATATTCAATTTAAGTGGAACTCCATAAAAATTCTATTGCTCAGCAGCACTTTGTGAAAAGGAAGTAGGAAGAAGGTGAGGGAACTGAAAGAAGTGTCACAGATAACAAACAGAGAGGATGGGTATTACCCCTAACACCTACTTTCTTAAGTCAGTCTCAATGATAGGAACACGAAAATTTTACAAATGCCAAAAAAAAAAAAAAAAAAATTATCCTAGTCATCTCCATAAAATTAAGTTTAAACATATCCTTAAATTAACCAGGACAGCACTTTACCAAGACGCACTGATTAGATAACACTACCTGCAGCTGTTTCAGATATTTGCACTGAGCTGTCTAAATGATATACCTCCCCAATTATGGCATGATATGTGATTCCAAACTGATGCAGGCACTAATCAGGCAAACTGAATTATTCATACACAAACAAAAACAATTACACAAACATGGCACTAATCAGGCAAACTGAATTATTCCTCTGAGTAAGAGCCTGACTGATGTGGTCGCCTGGAATGGCCACCACAATTGTGTAACATTACTGTGCATGATATGGTGGAACTGTGGAAGAATGGTGGTAAATATAAAAATCATGGAAAAGTAAGAATTTTGAGAATTGTGGTGAAATGGTCACAATTCTTTAACCTAACTGTGTATGATATGGTAGCCCCATGGATTGGCTACCATAATTATCTAATCTAATTGTGTCTGATATGGTGGTCCTATGGAATGGCCATCACAATTCTTTAACCTGTGTAACAGTGGGATGTATAGAAATTTTTTTTTTGGGGGGGGGGACAAAAATGGAAGTTTCTGAAATCCATGAGGGCAAAATAAAAGTTAATGAAAAACTGATGAAGAAATAATTAAAGCATTATTTTCAAAGGTAAGTTGATGCATTTCATTTTTATTAAATTAAAGTATTTTTTTCTAATTAATGTAAGTGGTATTTTAACAAAAAAAAAAAAAAAAAAAAACACTTTTGGGAAGGAAAGGCCACTTGGACCCTCCTCTAAATATGCCCCTGTTGTGCATCATTTCACTTTTCATGGTTATCTCAAAAACTAGTAGTGAATCCCATACAACTGCAGAATCTAGAATACCATATCAGTTGTTAGATGTGAAGAAAACCTACTTCGATGGATAACGATATGCATAGCAGTGGAAAGAGAGCATGTAAACGGGCGTATTGATAGGCCCCACAACACTCACGTTACAGGGAGGGGAGGGGAGGCTCGCAGCTAAAAAAGCCTCTAACATCAAAAAAAAAAATTACAAAATTTTATGCATCAGTCACATCATATGAAACTGGTTAAAGAAATATCCAGGAATTTTTGACAGAAGCTTTGAATGAAGTATTAAAAAGAAAAGCAAGTTTTGGCAGGGGTTTTTTTTTTTTTTTTGTTGTTGTTGTTGTTTTTTTTTTTCAGTAAATATATAAAATCTTTTGAACTAATTTCAGTGGTTTTAGAGTTTATAAAAACTGGATGACAGGAAAGCTACTAACTACTCCAGAGGACTTGAAGCCCCTTTTCACAATCATAGCAATAATTCCTACACATGCATATTAACAAGAGAATGTGAAAGAAACATCAGTTCAATGAATTAATTTTTTATAGCAATTGGGAATAGGTAACATCTACACATTTTTCAGAATACACTGAACTAAAAGGTGTTCTTCATGGGAATGAGGAAACAAAGATGTGTCTCTCCATTTCTTTTTATGACAGAGTCCAGAGGGGAAGGGGGAATTTACTGTGTGCAAAACATTGAGAGAGAGAGAGAGAGAGAGAGAGAGAGAGAGAGAGAGTGTGTGTGTGCCTGTGCTGTGACTGCCTGTGCGTGCGTGCGTGCGTGCGTGCATGCGTGCGTGCATGCGTGCCTGTGTGTGTGTGTGTGTGTGTGTGTGTGTGCGTGCCTGTGTGTGTGTGCCTGCGTGTTTCAATAGTAAATAATTTAAGTACCTTTACTCCTTTTTTGTGCCACAACTCTTAATTATCATGACCACTGTGAGCAACTCTAAGGGTTAAAAGCAGCTGCCCGTCCCCAAGTTGGGGCCACTGGTTCTAGGAAAGGGTTTGCACCAGTGCCTTAAGATGACCACACCAAATATGCCACATCCAAGACTTGAACCCAGGCTCACTCTGATGAATGGTCAGAAGCCAGTGTTTAGACTACTGTGCCACAAATAGTGCAAAGAAGAGTTGTCAGAATAGCTTATATCGGCTCAACACCAGAAAGCTTGAAGATACTGTCACATGGCAGTTACATGTTTTGTGACTGTGATCGTCAGGCATTTTAAAGAGGTTGACCTTTGTTTCTCTATACAATATAATTTGGATATATGATTAACTATGGCTAATTTTGATTTTACAAAAACTATTTGTAGAATTAAAATAATTAAAATGCCCAGAAAACCTACTTAATGATATGGAATTCAAAAATTTCAGCAACTGAAAGCTAACGAATTTTCCCAAAAGGGTCTCGAAGACATTTTTTGCTGGGTGAAGAGGGGCAGTTTTTTCAGTATGCCACTGCGTGTAGCATATGTGTACCCACAACAGAACATATCATTTTCATTGCATAGGTAACCATTTCTTGTTGTTGTTTTTTTGCATTAAGCTTTCTTCTGCAAAGTTGATGATCATTGTTTATTCAACCCTAAATCCAACAACACTGCTAACAAAAAATATCAGTAATGCCCCTGAAAGTCAATGTTTTCCCCATAGTTGTTTTTAGTGATGTTTCTTACTATTTTGGTGTTGTACCTCAATTTTCCGGTTTGAATTTTTTAGCCAGCTGTCATAGTGTAGAGATAGCACAGGTAACTTCAAAAATATGCCACGGTAACTTTAGAAATATGCCACTAAGAGTGCTGTGAGTGACTGTGTCACTTATTTTGCAAAATTCATTTAGTATGCCTACAAACCCTTAGTCTTCCAATGACTCATCTCTGAGATAACTACTAGCATAGGGACTTGCTTATTACATCATGTGCTCCTAAAAAGAGAAAAATTATTATGAGTACAATGTCTTCACCTTTTTATGCCCATATCACGAATTGCTGTGGATGGAGGTCCTACAAATGTTATACCAGCCTTTTGACAATCCTCAGCAAACTCAGTGTTCTCTGATAAAAATCCATAACCTGGATGCACAGCTTGTGAACCAGTGTTCTTTGCAATCGAAATAATTTTGGCCTTATTCAAGTAACTTTCTTGTGATGCAGCTGGCCCAAGGAGAAATGATTCATCAGCCTGAAAACAAAACAGAATGATTACAGTATGGGGGGAAAGAAAAAGAAAGAAAGAATAATAATAAAAAAAGAAGCATGCCAAGGTTTGAAACAATATCTTAAAAAGTTACATTGATGCTAAGCTGGGCATGTGTAAAAATGCCCACTATTCTTCACCAATAAGTTTTTACATACAGAAGGTAAATAAACAATGTAACAAATAATGGAAAATAACTACCACAATAAAAATGAAACTTTCACCTATGTAACAAAAAAAAAAAAAAAAGCAATGATGGGCGCTTTCAAACTATACATCTAGTCTTCTCAACTCATACTGTCTCTTTTTCTTCTTCTTTTTTTTAAGTAACATAAACAAGAATTAATTTTTACTGCTGTATTTTTTATGTTTGTGTATTTTTGCCCATTTCTCTCAATGGCAAATAACTAAATAACAATACCATAAACTGAAGAAACAAATCATTCTATATATTAAAATTGTACTGCATCAATATATATACGGTCAGGTGATGCGATATATAAGGTCAGGTGATGTGTAACATAACAGCCTCTCCTTGACAAATGTCGTCAACCCCGCCTTCTCGTGGTACATCCTGTTCCCAATAAAGGGGCTCTGACGACCGCCAATAGCGGTATAGCTATAACCATCGGGATTAGAGGAAATGCTATCCCACACTCACCAACCCGCTTGGCCAGCGTGGTGAGTTATGGCCAAACCCCTCCAAAATGACTCCACAACTTAAATCTTGGCCCTCAGTCTCCAGGAGCTGGAATGTACCTGACCAAGGCAACGGCCAGTGCGACATGAAGGCAGAGGGTGCTAAGAATCCCCGGAGGACCGGACTAGGCTGCCATCTCATGCTGACCTTGGCTACATATAATGGATGATCCCTATCTTCTGATTCAAGGCTTCTTGAATTGGAAGAGGAACTACAAAGGATCAAGTGGGACATCGTCGGGCTAAGTGAGGTAAGGAGAAAAGGAGAAGATCTCATTGAACTGAAAAGTGGACATCTCTTCTACTATCGTGGGACAGATACTGGCAGAACTAGTGGTGTTGGATTTATAATAAACAAGAAACTGAAAGGATAAAGTTGTAGAAGTTGAAAGTTCCTCTGACAGAGCTGCATGACTCGTTATCCAACTCTCGAGAAGATACCAGACTCAGATTATTCAAATTTATACACCCACCACAAGTCATGCTGAAGAAGAAATTGAAGAATTTTATGACGAAATTCGTCATCTAAATAATAAAGGTAAGCAGCACTTACAGATAATTATGGGAGATTTCAATGCAAAAATAGGGCAACAGCAACAGAATGAAACTTCAGTAGGTAAATTCAGTCACGGCAACAGAAACCAGCGTGGAAATACTCTCGTAGAGTTTGCAGAGGCAGAAGGGTTTTTCATCTTGAACTCCTTTTTCAAGAAAAAGCCACACAGGAAATGGACATGGAGACATCCAAATGGGACGACAAGTGAAATTGATTTTACTATGTGTAACAAAATATTCATCATAGAAGACTGCAGTGTGCTAAACAAGTTCAACACATGTAGTGACCATAGATTAGTGAGATGTAAGATGTACCTCAACACTAAACTCGAACGTAGCAAGCTCATAAGCCAAACAAAATGTATTGACATAACCAACCTTAAAAAACACCATAATGCCTTCAAGTTGGAACTGAAGAACAGATTCTCTGCTTTAGAAGGCCTAACATCTGAAGAAGTGGATATTTCTGAAGTTAACAGAAAAGTAACCAAAGCTCTTATGGAAACAGCAACAAAATTAGCTGGTCTAAGAACAGGTTGCATGTGAACAAATTATCAGGAAAAACCAAAATGTTGATGCAAAAAAAGAAAGATGAGGACAACTAAAGAAGATGTGACTTCCAAAGTGGAATATATAGAGCTATGCAAGACAGTACGAAAAAGTATCACTGAAGACGTAAGGAAATTCAACTGTGAACTAGTCAGGAAAGCAATTGAAAACAACCAAAGCCTAAAGATAGCAAAGGGACATCTCAGTAAGAGAAGAAAACAGATTATGGCACTGAGAAAAGAAGATGGTTCTGTAACAAGAAATAGAGGCAGAATTTTGATAAGAGTGAAAAGATTTCTACTCCAAATTATATGAAAGGGATGATACATGTACTCCAGACATCATGAAAGGTACCAGTACCAGAGTTCCTCCAGTCCTTCCAGCAGAAGTTGCACATGCAATCAAAAACATGAAGCGGGGGAAAGCTCCAGGAGAAGATGGAATTACTGTAGACATCATACAAGAAGCAAGTGGAGAAATCGAAACAGTACTCGCCCAAATTTTCACTTGATGCCTTAATGAAGGGAAGATTCCTGAGGATTGGAACAACGCTACAATTATCCTGCTACATAAAAAAGGTGACATTGAGGATCTCGGGAAATACATACCTATCAGCCTCCTATCAGTGGTTTATAAAATCTTCACTAAAGTTCTTTCACACCGCTTGAAGGTGACAATGGACATGGCTCAACCGAGAGAACAAGCTGGATTCAAGAGTGGCTACAGCACAATAGATCATATCCACGTACTGAGAGAACTAATTGAAAGAGCGAGGGAATATGAACTTCCATTGTGCATGGCTTTTATCGATTATGAAAAAGCCTTTGATTCGGTGAAACCATCAGCAGTTACAATGGCTCTGAAATCCTGCGATATTGAAGATGCATACATTAATAATATTAATAAAATCTATGAAAATGCAAGTGCAAAGATTCAGCTGTTTGAAAATACAACACACATAAAAATTGGAAAAGGAGTAAGACAAGGTGACACCATATCTCCGAAGCTCTTTAATGCTACATTAGAAATGTCTTTCAGTCTATGAACTGGGAAAACAAAGGGATAAAGATTAATGGAGATTATCTAACCCACCTTCGTTTTGCTGATGACGTAGTCATTTTTGCAACTACCCCATCAGAGCTGCAGAGTATGATCCAGGAACTTGCTGACAAGAGTAAAGAAGTGGGATTAAAAATGAACTTTCAGAAGACAAAAGTGATGTTCAATGATTTTACAAGAAATGAAGATTTATCGATTGATGGAGAAAAACTGGAGATAACAGACACGTACATTTATCTTGGACAGCAGATATCAAGTGAGGGTCACATTGATGAAGTAATTAATCGGCGTACAAAACTTGCCTGGAGAGCTTTTGGAAGAAACAGCATAATTTTCAAGAGCAATATGCCATTATGTCTTAAAAGAAAAGTGTTTGATCAATGCATCCTTCCAGTGCTTACGTATGGTGCAGAGACGTGGGCCTTAACTAAAAGAGACATACAAAGGCTGCAAACAACTCAAAGCAGCATGGAGAGGTGCATGCTTGGTGTAACCAGGAGAGATAAGAAGAGGAACTCGTGGATCCGAAAAATGACAAGAGTGGAAGACATCATGATCAGAGTTAAATCCCTGAAATGGCAATGGGCTGGACATACTGCCAGAAGGACAGACCATCGATGAACAGCCGAAATTTTATATTGGATTCCAAGGGACAGGAAAAGACCCAGAAGAATACCACATGGAAGATGGGTGGATGAAATTCGAAAGTATGCGGGAGTGACATGGAGGAGACTGGCACAAGACAGACCGTTGTGGAGGAAACTTGGGGAGACCTTCGTCCAGCAGTGGATTGATAATGGTTGACAATGATGATGATGATGATATATCTTCCATATGATGATGATATATCTTGAATCTTCCCTTTATTAAGGCATCAAGTGAAAATTTGGGCGAGTACTATTTCAATTTCTCCACTTGCTTCTTGTATGATGTCTACAGTAATTCCATCTTCTCCTGGAGCTTTTCCCCACTTCATGTTCTTGATTGCATGTGCAACTTCTGCTAAGAGGACTGGAAGAACTCTGGTACTGGTATCTTTCATGATGTCTGGAGTACATGTATCATCCCTTTCATATAATTTGGAGTAGAAATCTTTCACTCTTGTCAAAATATCGCCTCTATTTCTTGTTACAGAACCATCTTCTTTTCTCAGTGCCATAATCTGTTTTCTTCCCTTACTGAGATGTCCCTTTGCTATCTTTAAGCTTTGGTTGTTTTCAATTGCTTTCCTCACTAGTTCACAGTAGAATTTCCTTACGTCTTCAGTGATACTTTTTCGTACTGTCTTGCATAGCTCTATATATTCCTATTTGGAAGTCACATCTTCTTTAGTTGTCCTCATCTCTTTTCTTTTTTGCATCAGCATTTTGGTTTTTCCTGATAATTTGTTCACATGCAACTTGTTCTTAGACCCAGCTAATTTTGTTGCTGTTTCCATAAGAGCTTTGGTTACTTTTCTGTTAACTTCAGAAATATCCACTTCTTCCGATGTTAGGCCTTCTAAAGCAGAGGATCTGTTCTTCAGTTCCAACTTGAAGGTATTATGGTGTTTTTTAAGGTTGGTTATGTCAATACATTTTGTTTGTCTTATGAGCTTGCCATGTTCGAGTTTTGTGTTGAGGTGCATCTTACATCTCGCCAATCTATGGTCACTACCTGTGTTGAACTTGTTTAGCACACTGCAGTCTTCTATGACGAATTTTTTGTTACACATAATAAAATCAATTTCACTTGTCATCCCATTTGGATGTCTCCATGTCCATTTCCTGTGTGGCTTTTCCTTGAAGTAGGAGTTCAAGATGAAAAACCCTTCTGCCTCTGCAAACTCAACATGAGTATATCCACGCTGGTTTCTGTTGCCATGACCGAATTTACCTACTGAAGTTTTATTCTGTTGGCGTTGCCCTATTTTTGCATTGAAATATCCCATAATTATCTTCAAGTGCTGCTTACCTTTATTATTTAGATGACGAATTTCCTCATAAAATTCTTCAATCTCTTCTTCAGGATGACTTGTGGTGGGTGCATTAGTTTGAATACTATGAAGTTGTACGACTCACCAGGGCCATAATATTAATAAAATAATCATCCCGGTTTCCGACCTTACGTGTTTACTGTCATTATTTTTATTATTACGGCTATTTTTGTGTATATTTATGACAGTTCAGGTTTTGGTTTATGTTTGTTACTTTACAAGAGGTTTGGGGGTTTCCTTGGGGAGTTCTTTGTTGATTGTGAGTAAAATTTTGCTTATATATATATATATATATATATATACACTGAAGAGCAATTGAATTAGAGATACCTGCCTAGTAACGTGTAGAAACACCTTTCGCCCTGATGACGGCGGCGATTCGTCTCGGCATGGACTCTACTCTACAAGACACCGGAAGCGTTGAGAAGCCATGCGGATCCACGACCCCTTAACAAGCCCCCACAGTTCACGAAGATTTGATGGAGGGGGTCAGAACCTCAAACATCTCTCTCGATGGCAGCCCAGATGTGCTCGATGGGATTGAGGTCAGGTGACCTAGCTGGCCAAGGAAGTGAGGTCACGTCGGTGGAGTGTTCATCCAACCATTCGGATACAATTCGGGAGCGATGGCACAGTGCATTGTCTTGTTGCAGGATGAAGTCCCCAGTGGGATGTTGAAGACGCACAAATGGGAGCAAATGGTTGTCCAGGATATCCCAGTAACGTTGACCTGTGAGGGACGATGTCACACGTACCAGGGGTCCCATTTCAGTCCACGTACACAGTCCCCAGACAAGAATGCCAACCCCACCAGCTTGAAGAGTACCCTGCTGGCAAGAAGGATCCATCGCTTCATGTGGTTTGCACCGTACTCGTATCCTGCCATCTGCATGTACCAACGTGAATCACGACTCATCAGTACAGGCAAAATTTTTGCACATGTCTAGAGTCCAGTGGCAATATTCCCATACCCATGCTAATCTTTGCACCCTGTGATGTGCGGTTAGCAGCGGTACCCTCGTGGGAACGATGGCTTCTGTACCCCATAGCGAGGAGATGGTTCTGGATGGTGTGGCTGCTTACACGTTTTTGTGCACCAGCGTTAAATTGCCGAGTGATCTCTTGCACTGTGGCCCGTCTATCCGCTGTTACAATGTGAGCTAGCCAACGAGGACCCCGATCATTCACACGCTGTTGTCCACGGCAGTTGGCCCTTGCAGGGATGGTTTTACCGGATTCGATGTACTCACGGTGCACTCGTGACCCAGTGGCTCGTGAAAATCCCTGTGCCTGCACGACTTCTGAGATGGAGTGACCCATTTGTCGGGCTTCACAAGTTTGCCCATGATCAAATGCGCTTAGATCCTTCGTCTTACCCATACTGCATCCGACTCTTACTGATTCCTGTCGCATCACTCCTTATATTGTCGGATCACTGCATACATCATGTAGTTTCCGTTTACAGGGCCACCCACAGTGCCACATTTGCATAACGCCAGCTGTCTCTAATTCAATTGCTTTTCAGTGTATATATATGCAGAAGCTGGACAAAATAATGGAAATACCACTGACAAGAACCACCATTTGCTCCTTCTTGAATTCTGCCTGGAAAACAGATATAAATAAGTCCTGAACAGTCACTAGGGGGATATTACAACATCTTTCATGCAGGAAAGATTTCAGTTCCACGTGAAGAAGATAGAATATCAGCCATCATTACATCCTCAAAAAGAGACAATTATGTTTCAATGATATTTAAATTGGATGACTCTACAGCCCATGAGAAGTTGAACCTAGTCTTCATATTTTCTACATGACTTGATATTTTGGGTTGTGAGAACTTGGCATTATAATCTTGAAAGATGGCATTATATGTAACATCATGTCTCATGTTATGAGGGGGCAGTTACTATCCAATATTTTTTAATGTGAATGAAATCCCCTTCACCCTGTGACAATCTGTGCCATTAAGTGCTTTAAAGGTACAAACACACAGTATCTCTAAATATTTGGAAGTGGAATGTGGCAGAATAGCCAAATGCATGTATGTTAAATTCAAAAACATTACGTAAATTTTCTGCAGTAAAAAAATTTACAAAGGACAGCCAAAGTGGCACTTTGTATTGGGGAACAAACATTCCTTGGGCTGTCACTGTTAGGGCCACTGGTGTTTGTAAAAAGTGGTTTAGCAACAGTAACTGTGCCATAAATTGTGGCTTTATGCAATCCTCTACAATGTTCTCAGTGATGGAAGAGGAAATAAGACGAAACCCTGACAGGTCACACTGTCTTCACCTTTTTTGTTGTTGTAAAGAGGTGTATGGATTCAATGTTTCCAAAAAGAACTAGTGCACCATACTAGAACTTACCATCACCCACACTCCCCCTTGGTTTTGCTGGTAACTGGATCATTAAAACGTAAACTGAGTCTGATGATCATTGTACCACCATGGTGATGTGCTTTATGTTGCCAATGTCATCCTGTCTTTTTCAGTGAATTTAGATTTGACCACTGTCCATGTGTGTGTGAATCTGAGCATCTTGTCTCTTGTATTCTTGGACTTGAAACAGTGTTGGTGGTGCTATTCAGAATCAATACCCATCTGAAGACTTGGACCATTTGATCTCCCTGAGTGGACTGCTACTTTCACAAAACATCCGTCCTATACTGTGATAAGTGTAACAATATTTTTTGTTCTTGTTTTAAAATCACTGCCATGATCCTGGTAAAAACTTCACAACACTGTTTCTGCTTCATAGGCACTAACGTTATCTTCTCAGGTCCAATGAAGTAATCCCGGCAGTTTTGCCAGTTAGTCATAAGTCAGATGTTTGCTTTGAATTTCATCTTCTCTATCTTTGGAAAAATTTTGCAAACTTGCACCTGGCAAAGAAATGATGATATGATAATATGAATTTTCACTTTAGTATCATACCTGTCCATGAATGCGCTAATGAGAGCTGTTCAGCTCAAATTTTGCATCACTGGACGAACCACACAACACTACAGACAACATGACGTCATTTGATGGAAGAACATTGTCACAGTTCTGTCATGAAGCAGAGTGCCATGTTTCCTGTGACCTTGGTTTGTGGTACAGCAGTTGTGTGTAGTTGGAGTCGCAACAATGTGTGGAAACCTTCCTGTGAACACATGTCAAGATGACAAAATTTGCAGCGAGATATTCTGTCTGCGTAGCTCAGTTGGGAGAGCGACTTACTCCAGAGTGAGGGGACATGGATTTGATGCCCGTCATGCACTATTGGGTGACAACTGGTGCCTGGCCCAGTCCATTTGTCTGAAGGGGGGGCTCATAGGAGACTTTATGGTAGAAGGGACAATGTCACATAGAACCAGAAACACAATTGCTAAGAAGGAAGTTTGGACTATGAAGACACAACTATCCAAATGACTGATACAACACATATATGAAACATAAACTGTGACTTCCAGTGCATGAAAAGCAATGCAGCAGTCATCATTTTCTATGCACTCGCAGCCACACTTTAAGTGCAATAACTGACAGCTGAAGTGTAATGCACAGAAGGCAAAGAATAACACAAAAACATTTTCCTCTGTTTCATACTGTACATACAGCTGTAATAATAAGCATGAAGGCAGGCCACATAAATGGCTAAGTGAACAATGAACAAAGATTTTTTGATGCTTCATAGGCATTAACATTATCTTCTTGATGGTTCATATGCACTAACACTAAAGAGCAAAACACATTTTGAGAGTAATGACTTTATAAGCAATGTTACATTTATCTGTCAGCAGCACTGTCTAGCTATGTACGAAATAATAACACTGCCTAAAACACGTATCATTAGCAGCATATATTCACACTGAATTCTTCAACACAAACTTATGTTTATTCCAATCCTGATTCTGACTGAGAGCCTAACTTCAGCGCTTCGGTATGCTTATATTCACATCTTTTGACAAGAAAATTTTTGTTTGCATGCTCAGCTTCATTATCCTTTTAAAAATAAGTGCTTAAAAAATACCTAAATATTGAACAGAAATTGAACACAAATGATCGAAGAACTGATAAAATTAGCAAAAAACAAATAATGAAATGATCTTACACACACATAAGAGCAAAATCATAATACCATTGCCACATGCATTGCATGTCGGTCAGCATCACTGTAAACTGCAACAGTTTGTAAACCTAATTTCCTGGCAGTTCGAATCACACGACATGCAATCTCCCCACGGTTGGCGATCAGGACTTTCTTGAATGGGGTAACACATGCTATAAAAACATAAAAATCAATCAAGAAAATTTGAAGTTGATGCACATTATTCTTTAAGTAAAAGCAAGTTTTTAAGGATTTATAGGCCATTTTACTTTTGCTTATTTAAAATATCTGTGAAAGAAGTAGTTCCATTTTCTGATAAAATTAACAAACAATGAAGTTGCAGAGCATTTTGTACAGGATGAACAAAGTATGCATGAAATTCAAACCAAGTATAAACACGGGAAATACTGCAAGTCACTGTTTTGGGAACCTTTAGGACTGAATGCAAGATCAGTCTAAAGAGTACAGAGTTGCACCAGGTAAATGGGTTTGTGTATTTAGGAAGCATGTTCAACAGAGGAAACAGATTATATAGAGAAATTAGCAGGCCAGTTGTGACGGTCCAACCCTGCCTAACTCTTCCTCCCAATCCAGGTTAGCTCAATTCTGCAAGAAGGACTCTCTCAAGTTAAGTTGACATGTACATTAAATCAAATTTGGATTCAACTGTTTAATTTATATTCAATATATTAGTATTTATACAGAGGACAACATTTACCTTGTCAAAAGGTCTCACAGTCACATCCGTAGAACTAGGACTGCACTGTTTGAACCACATCCACATCCAGACAATCATGTAGTTTCAACCATCAGATTAATGTATTTCTACTAAACAAATAACAAAAACATTAGCAGAAGAAATTTTAAGACAGCAGTTAATACCAGCAAAAAACAGCTGAATACGATAGTTTTGCACTGGTCAGACATCACTCCATCATCGCACCTGGTAGTCAGTCACGCTTTGTTGCAAATCATAGTCCAGAATGGCCCCACCATATATATTTTGCTCCACAGACAACAGCAACACCAGCAGGAAACAGTAGAGTACGATAATCCTTACCAGTCAGACACTTGGTTGGAATCATAATCCAGAACGACCTGAGCATATATCATCGCTCTGTGTCAAGGCATTGCACTCACACGCATCCACCCAAGAGCTTGGGTGCTTAATGTTCAAATAACCTTTGGCAGCAAAATGTGACGATCCAACCGACCCCTAGCAAGATAAGACAGTCCAGCTGACCTGCGGCTTCAAGCTAGTAACAGCAAAGAGCAGTCACAGAGAGCACCTTGTGCAACAAAAAACAACAAGATCTCAGCAACAGTCCTTTTTATCTTAGCTTGTGGCATAGCAAAGGAATGTCCACCCAGTATTATGCAAATATTTCCACACAGATATGCAAATGCAACACCAAGACGATAAATGAAGAGGATTCAAGAAGTACTTGAGGCCTTTAGTTATCACTCAATATCAGACAATGAATGAACAACCCTGTTGTCACCTCAGGTATTGAGAATGCAATCCACTGATAGTATCTATTACTTTTATACTATATCCCAAAAATCTGACACAGTGAATTTAGTTTTGAAAATCACAGCTGATTTAGAAAAATTTCACAAGACCAATGGATTGTCACAAAGGCTGCAAATGGATATGGCAATTAATAATTAATAATTGCCATATCCATGTTACTGTTCCTACTCTGATGTATAGTAGTGAAGCACAAGAGTTGTTTGAATGATGAAGAGATGTGTTACAAGAGGTTTTGTAGCAAGCCTTGTTCTGATCATGTGCAGAACACAGATGTATTGCAACCATGTGAAACAAAATGTTGTTAGTAGAGTGCAGACAAATATTTTGGGGTGAGTTGGTCATGTTAGGGGCATATATGGATTTTTGGAGGGTAGGGAGGGGTGACAAAATATGTAAGTTTTTGAAATTCACCAAGACAAAATAAAAGTTCATGAAAAATAGAAGAAAAAAATCAAAGCATTTTTTTCTAATGTAAGTTGATGCATTTTTTTATTAAGTTGAAGCATTTTTTTCTAATGCAAGTCTCATTTTAACAAAAAAATTAACACTTTCAGGAGGGGGTAAGGTCTTTCCTGAAAGTGTTTCATTTTTGGAGGGCCAAGGCCCTTTGCCTCCAGTGTTTAAAATTTAAATTTGAAATGGAAGGGAGTTTTCCACCAGTGTTTGTAATTGGAGGGGACTAAAAATCTCTGGTGGGGAGTTTTAAATATGTGACTAAGAATTATTCTGGGAAAACAGCAATAATTTTTCAAACAATATGAGCTACACTTGGTTTCTCAAACAAACAAGTGAATTAGATAAAATTTCCTTCAGTTTTACATTAATTCCAAATGATATTTAAATAAAAAAAAAACAAAAAAAAACAGGATTTCCCGAATTCAAGAAAGAATCTTGTGCCTGATTTGACACAGTCTGTGATATGCAAAATGAACTGCTCATACCACTACATATGGAAGCCAATTCACACGTCCATAAACTGATTATATTCTCGACAAGAACGATGTATTCGACTGCAATTTTCGGAACTCTGTGAAAGGTCTGTTTCTAATGCACATAATTTTACGAAGGATAAGTTTTTAAAGCTCGGATTTTGTGAGTGGTCAAAAAACGAACACAGATTATATATATATATATATATATTTTTTTTTTTTCTCTTAAAATTTTGTAAGGTGGGAGACTCCCTCCTAGTGACTTTATTTCAACAGGAGTTTTAAATTTTGGGTAGGATCCTGCCATCCCACTCTGAATTTTAGGTCCTGTGCACCCCTCTAAATATGCCCCTGGGTCATGTTGAAAGAATGTGTGGTGAGGTGCTAATCAAGAGAATTTATTCAGCCCAGGGGAGCAGGAAGTAAAGATAGAGGAGTGCTGAAAACATTTAGAGATGGCCAGATTCAGGAACACTTGAAAGAGAAAAAGACAGTGAGCATGAAGTGCAAAAGTTCTTGTGTGATGGATGCTAATGAAGCTCAAGTTGTGAGCTGAGATCGCTGAAAATGGAGACCTGTAAAACATTACATCATGAGTAACTTTGATTTGGCAGATAGTCTAACTTTGAGGACCTAATTTCTGCAACTAAGAGAACAGCTTTGTAATATGTATGGAAAACAGCTAGGTAGGAATGATGATTCCATAGAAATTTCCAGTAATATTAAAACAACACAGACTATGACCCTAATTGTTAGTTGGTTTCAAGTGCTGCATGTGTCCCCTTTACTGTGGCCACTCTCTTCACTCATAATGCTGGTGGTCTCCACTTTCCCCATCCTCTCAGTTCTCTTTCAATTTTCAGATTAAAAAAAAAAAAAAAATCTCCATCTTCATGGTTCAATTTCCAGGTAAGAAATAAAAGTGATGCTTGAAAAGAACGTTTGCAGGGCTATGCTAGTATGAAGTACATCCTCCCTGGTAAGCAAAACATTTGCTCACCCACCATAAAACAGAGTTGTACAGGCATCTTATAAAGTCCTATGGCACTAGCCATCAAACTTCATCATGATGGCATCTCAGGACACCTACTATCAGAATTGGTTGATGCAGAGTTTTGAGGTGTGATCCAAGAACATCCCAGATAGGTTCTATCAGTGACATATCTGGGGATCAGTTTCGACAAACTACAGGGTGTCCTACTCACTACTTTACCCAAGTTTTTATTACTAACATCATCAATAATTACAGTAATTGAATGATATTTGGTAAAACCATACTTTCATCCATGGAAAATAGAACCATATCATAAGGGATATTGAAAGTGTCAACCCTGTGCATCAAGAGAGACTTGAACACAAGACTCCATATTTCAGAAAGTTTGCGCCAGTTGCTCTGGCATAATTGCTGCCACTGCCTCGCAGATGCTGTTCTTCAATTCCTCAAGGGATGTTGCCTTGTTTTGAAACACCACTGACTTGGTATACCCACAGAGAAAGAAATCAGGGGATGTTAGGTCAGGAGATCGAGGTGGCCACATTCTTTAGAAATCATGTGATCTCCAAAGAATGACTCAATTTCAGTCATACTCACATGTGATGTATGGCAAGTTGCCCCATGTTGTAAATATCCAGTGGTCAGCTCTTCAGGGTGCAGTTGATACTTCTTTATCGACTTACTCTCCCAATAAATATGGACAAGAAACACATGCTTGGGTATGGTTAACCAGGAGAACATTGTTAGCGCATACGATCAGCCTCGAGACAAACAAACAAATGAACTAAAACCCTCGGGAATCACGAACCTGAGACGCGCGATGTCCAAGGTCACAATGAGTGCACCAACCGGCACTGAAGAACAACATCTGCAATATTTTAAATAATAATCTCTTCTGGTCACATTAGTCATCCATAGCTGGGTTTCCATTATATTGTACACCGGGAGGCATTGTATGCAAAATTAGGATCAAAGGAACTTGAGGCCACAGTTACAACAAAAACTCTTTACTTAATTGTTTTGTGGGCTCTAAATAAAAAACAATTCAAGTCACCATTAAATGGTGAAGACCCAAGGCATGCTGATTGGTCATGTATGACAGGCAATGTGCAATAATGACTTAGTTGGATCATGTACTTGATGAATTTTGAAGGTGTTTAAATGAAATTCAAATGTTTGAGAGAGAAAAAAACTGAATTATTTTCTTAGCTAGTAGATGTAACATGACTAATTTAACTTTATCACTTTTCAGCAAAAATTCATTGCATTTAAATAAGCTGAATATTAGATTACAACATTTGATGTAATGAAAGCTTTTGAAGATGGATAAACATATGCACTTTATATTACATAAAATTTACTTCTAAGAGCACAGTTACCTGTTTAGCTGTTATAGCAAGAGTGAGTGTTGTGATGACTTAAGAACAAGTGCATGAGATTCACTTTCACATCAGTGATGCTGAAAGAAATGACCCACAATTTTAAGAAGTTCTCATATGCCATTTCTTCAAATCACCATCTGGTTTGATCTATTTTGTGCCTTGCTTCACAAAGTACTGCACCACCCTTTCTTAGAGTTTCACTTCAGCTTTCAATGATGCAATTCATACACATGATTGCATACTCACAAGTCACAAGCCACACTTTGCTGTAGTCTGTATCATCATGGTAAATTGTTTCCATTTCAAATGCCACCATAAGGCAAAGCATGAAAGCTTCTAGTTTAGAAGTGTGCCAATTTTCTGTTTAGTTAAGAGCTGAGTAGGGAAATCCTTGCTGTCACTTTATAATTTCAAACACTGCTCAAATGGAAATCTACATTATGAGATATAATATATTTGTTGAACCAGTTCTTTAGAAGCGTAATCAAATGATTACCATGTCAACAATCACGCCAAGATAATCTAAGTTTAAAACTAGTAAAGAGATCAAAGCAAACACCACAAACATTCACAACATTAAAAAATTCGTGAAATGCTCCACAACGATATGACAGCCACTGGATATTACTGTACTTGATACTGGAACAGCAACATAAGTTATAATCAAGCCTATTTTTATTAGGATTGTATTATTAGTAAAAAAGAAAAGAAAAATTAAATATGGAACCTACTTTGGTTTTATTTCAAAGTTGTGTAACCTGTCTACATAAGAACACTTTTAAAAAATATGATTATACTTAGATGTGGTGATCATGAATTGTGAATTAAAAGAGTTCCTATGGTGTTTCTGTAGATCACGGATGCATATTCTTTGTGATTTTTAAATTCTATTTTGAGTTAAAAAAAGCTTTCAAATATTCTTCATATCTTCTGAGTTCTTTTATATTTTCAGACATTTTTGGCATCCAGATCTTTATCAAGGACTGTTGTTCTCAATTATCGGAAACTCTATCAAAAAGGGATTTTTAGGATTTTTTTTTTTTTTTCGATGTTCCATTGTTTGAAATTTTTAACCCAGTTACAGTCAACAGCCTGATGCTATGTCATTTTTTTTAAGAATGAAAATCATCCTTATGTAACATTTCTATGAAAAAAAAAAAACAGCTGGCTTTTTCAGCATGTATAACACCTGATACAACATGTCTGGCAATTTGTTGCAGAACCATATGCATAATGCTCATTCAGTATTGGGATTTTCTGCTCATTTTAAAGTTTCCAACTTACCTGTCCCACATTCTGTCTGCAAGCAAAAAGATTGAATGTTGTCATCTTTCTTTTATAATATCCTTAACTTTTGCTTTTCTAAACAAACACTCCAATGTTGTTTAGATATGCTATCACCCTGTTACAACTTTCATGAGGTTTCACACTTAACTTTTAATGATAAAGTGGTATGTTTCCTTTTTAAAGACATTTTAAAGTACAAGTTGAAGTAATCTCATAACTATACAGGTGTGAAAAACACAACAGATGACCTTGTGTCTACTGCAGTGAACTGCAGAAAGGTGGAGATCAGGAAATACCTATTAAACACATATTACTATGGTGAATAGAGGAGAAGGAAGTTGTCTGTTGACCTTGTTTGGATATTCACATGATTTGGACTACTAAGGGTTGATTTATCACGATCATACTGCATGTGAACAAAAAAAAATGTGAAATATAATTTCTGCTGTCTTTAAGTTTACTAAGTAACAAAATGAAGTAAAATACCAAAATGGATGAACTGGGTTATTTAAAATTTATAGAGCAAGTCCATCAATCTTCCAAAACATGGTACTCTAATGTTTTTATTCATTTCTTTTTTTTTTTTTATTGAGAAGAGATTATCCATGTTCCATCAGGCCCTAAAGAATTTTTTTTGAAAAAGAAAACTCAAAATGCAGGCATAGAAAACCATTACAAAGTTTTCTGATGCTCAGCAAATTACGCAGAACTAGACGAAACCCGTCGGAATCGACAGTACGTTTTTTTGTTTTGTTTTTAAATAATAAACTCATATGAAAAAACAAATGTAAAATTTATTTGATTGACAAATTAAGTCAACCACTTCAGTAAAGACAATAGTCCAGGTCCATGATTTTTTCTTTTTTTTTTTGTGACTGAAGATTTTACAACTACCGTGAGCAACTCAATGGGCTATAAGCAGTCACCTGTCCTTCATTTAGGCTCACTGGTTCCAGGGAAGGGAGAGAGCTAGTGGCGTAAGACAAACACAACATCCATGCCTCACCGGGATTCGAACCCGAACCCTTCGTGAACGAATGATCATAAGGCAATGCTTGGGCTATAAGCAGTCGCCCATCACTAATTTAGGGTCACTGGTTTCAGGGAAGGGAGAGAGCCAGTGCCGTAAGACAAACACAACATCCATGCCTCACCGGGATTCGAACCCGGTAGATGAAACCCGTTGGAATCAACAAATAATTTTGTTTTTTTCCTGGTAGACGAAACTCGTCGGAATCGACAATTAGTTTTTTTTTGTTTTTTTTTTTTGCTTTTCTTTTTAAAGAATAAACTCATATCAAACGTTTATTTAAATCTTTACATAATGGAAAACATCTTACTTATATGAATAAACTGGATCGAATGAATGTTAAATTGTATATATACATCACACAGTCCAATGGCACAATGCAATCAGGTCTTCGAGTGTTCGTTGTTCCGATAAGAACTTTCAAACAAATTTCTGCTAGCGTTGTTTTGCACAATGGTTCGCTGAGAAGAAAGACCGGACTTTGGACTATCTGAGTCCCTCCACACTTCCGCCTTCAACAGTGTGTGGGTCAACCGCAGGTGATCGGATGTCAACCGTATGCTTATCCCATTGACTTTACATGGGAACTTTGCCACACCACAACACCCGAACCGTTGCCCCAATCTCCTTTTTCTCTTCGACTGGCACATCTACATGGTAAGACCTTTATTTTGATACCTCAACCATATGTTTATGTTCAGCCGTTCTCTCACAACTGGTCTTACAGTAAAAAACCTTATAGAATTAATATATAGATGATATGGAGAATGGATATTTTCTTTGACTTTTTGAACTCTGTGCTGAATGTCCAAGTCCTGTTTTTAATAATCATAATTTAATTCTCATTTCTCATCCCAATTTGTAACTTTCATTTTTAGATAAAGCTTTCATCTCTTGCATTTTAATCTATCCACTTTTTCCCTCCACCTTTCCAGACTTTGTGACGTTCCAGTAGGGTTTGCATCCCGGGGTCATTGACTGGAGTTACGTAATTGTATTAAAAGGATAGATTATTAGTTTAGAATAACATTAAATGTTAGTTAAAATTAATTCGGATTTTTTTATTATTATTATTATTAGGGTAAATAATAAGTACTTTTAGTGGTGGCAGAAGCTCATGTGCTGGGGCTCCGGGATTATGATTGTATAATTCATTTCCCTTGTGTGGGTTCATTTTCAGAGGTTGGAATTGTTATTGTATATTTTCTTGTTATGTAAATGTCATTTACATTGCTGTGTTGTTGTAGATAAAGAGTTCTGGGTGGAAGTCTGCTGAAGGAGAGATACAAAGTCATCGGGGTCTGAGGCTTGCTTCACTATTTAGGTTGACTTTCATGGATCATACTGGGCCTTTTTTTGTGTTACAGGTGTTAAGTTTTTGGCTTCAGGCAGCGAGGCTGCAAGCTTCAGGCAAGGTTTCATGTTTCGGGCTTAATGTCTGGATTCCATGCGACGTCTTGGCGGTGTGATGAGAGCAATAATATTGGCTACATGTTATAGGTGGTGATTTTGGGTCATACTTGCTGTCAAATCATAATTGTTCGTTGATTTGTTCCTACCGTGCTACCATTGAGCTAGCTGAACATGGTTCTCTGTTGACGCTGCTAAGGATGGATCCAGAACTATGATTCTTGATGGGACTGATTTGTTACATTTCCGCAAAGAGGCTGGTTTCTGCGGACTCTTGCTGTGAGTATTGTTTTTTGCTGCATGATTTCTTCTCGATGCTCTACTCGCTGTTAAGCCTTGATTGTTCATTGATTTGTTCTTACCATGCTACCATTGAGCTAGCTGAACATGGTCCTCTGTTGATGCTTCTAAGGATGGATCCAGAACTATGATTCTTGATGTGCCATGTCTTGCTGGGACTGATTTGTTATTACATTTCTGCAAAGAGGTTGGTTCCTGAAGACTCTTGCTATGAGTGTTATTTTTGCTGCATGATTTCTTCTCGATGCTCTACTCGCTGCTAAGCCTTGATTGTTCGTTGATTTGTTCCTACCGTGTTGCCATTGAGCTAGCTGAACATGGTCCTCTGTTGATACTTCTAAGGATGGATCCAGAACTATGATTCTTGATGTGCCATGTCTTGCTGTGACTGATTCATTACATTTCTACAAAGAGGCTGGTTCCTGCAGACTCTTGCCATGAGTGTTGTTTTTGCTGCATGAACTTTTATCAAGGCCTATTTCCTGATCAAGGGCAAGAGCAAAGTGCCAGAAGTCTTGGGAGTTATTGCCAGTAATGAATGGTGTCGACTGTGGGGAAGTCTCCTATGTTATGAGTGACGACATTGCATTAATTATATCACTGTTCTTCCGCCCAGTCACGAGAGGAGAGATGTTCATGTGAAATGGATTTACGGATTGCAGTGTGTGAGTTATGTTTTGTTTACATATATTAGTTCTTAATAGTTACTGACAGAGGGTAGTTATTGCTATCAGGGGAATTTAGGGTGTGATTTGAATTGAATTGTAGTTGGCTGTGGAGAAAATTTGTGAATCTGTGTACAGTATGACTTCAATTCTTTCCTTAGTATTGTGTTGTTGTTATGACCTTATTAATGCATAAATTTCTAACGAGAATTTGATAGATGGTTAGTTGAAGATATCAAGCACTAACTAAGTTGAGTTCTGTTGGGCAATTTTTGCACTTATGTTGATGCTGGATGTATATCTAAAATAATTAGTGCTTAGTTGCATAAAGACCCTGTTGCAGAATCGCGGCGACGTACATCAAAGATTTATTTTGGTCCTACAGACAAAAACGACATCTCCAGAACCCTATCAAACCATCTTGCAGGCTCCCTACAGTATCATAGATGCAATTTTTCTGACTTTCAAAATTTCCGAAAACGGAAGTTAGACAGAATGAGGATTTCTCCCGTAATCGTAACTTTTTCTCGTGGTGGGCGACGAACGCCGCAGATTTATTTTGTACTCATCCTCGTAGAAGAATCGCGGCAATGACCGACATACAACACAGATTTATTTTGTACTTATCCCCATAGCAGAATTGCAGTGACAGGCGACGTACATTGCAGATTTATTTTGTACCCATCCCTGTAGCAGAATCGCAGCGACGGTGGACATACATTGCAGATTTATTTTGTACTCGTCCCCGTAGAAGAATAGCGGTGACAGGCTACGTGCATCGCAGATTCATTTTGTACTCAATGATAAAGAAATTATAAAGATGGTTTTTGTGTATGAGTAATTGTTGAGTTAATTATTTGAGGAGGAGGAGAAGCCTGTCTAACCGCATCTTACATACTAGCCTTTTCGAACCCTTAAGAAAACTTTCAAACTCTTCCTGTCTTCTGTGAAATTGTACAGAGATCTTTGAGTTGGAACTCCACTGTTCTGCATCCACTATAAATCCATACAGGAAAATGTAAACATGCTAACAGCTTTTTGTTGAGTTTAATATATATCAAATACGTGGAGATAATGTAAATGGACGATGTAATCGCTCTTTCCACGTTATTTTTTAAACAACGCATAGCGACTGAAAAAATTGTATTTTGGCACTGCTGGGATCGAACCCCAGAACTCTCGATAACTAGTCGAGTGCGTTCAAATTTACGCTACAGCGCCAACAATTCTCAGCGCAATGCGTGGTTTATCAGTCAGCATCTGACTATACGAATGCGTATTGATGGTCTCAGCAACTGAGATGTCGTCATCTGGTGGCATTTAACGCAACAGCTATTTTAATTGTAGCTGATAAATTCAAAGGGCGATAGAAATGTTTAATATATATCAAATACGTGGAGATAATGTAAATGGACGATGTAATCGCTCTTTCCACGTTATTTTTTAAACAACGCATAGCGACTTTTTGTTGAGCCTTTATTTCAACTAGTATAACACATGTTCTACCTAGATAGACATATTTGATATATCTTCAAATGATAAAAAGAATGGTGAAACATTTTGCAGGTTAATACACAAACTGTTTATGCAATTCAAGGAAATAATAAAGCAAATATAAAATACACTTACTGTGATTTCCACTTGAGTATTGCCTGATAACAGCAAACCTATAAATATGATTGTGCAATTAGATTTTCTATTAGACAATGACTTTTTTTTTTTTTTAACTTAAACAACAGATATTGGAAGCAATGAACATTTTGTTAATAGCATGGAACCGTGTTTTGTCACAAGTAATACTCCACTGTTTCACAAAAGCTAAATTTTAATATTTGAAATTTGCATGCAGGCTTCCAGACAATTCTATACCCCAAAAAGACATCAATATGCAATCTGACTAGAATGCTATAATTAAAAAGGAAGATGAGTTTGGCTTGCAAGATTATGCCAGTTGCAGTGCAGATCTGGTAATGTCATCACTTATGACTCTAGATGAAATGACTGAGAACAAAACATGCAATGAGAACATCTCCAGTGACAAGAGTGATGCCAATTTTCAGGTAAGTGCATCAACACACAAATTTAGCGATGCATTAAAATCATGGTGGAGAAATTAGAAAGACGTGGAGATAATGCAAATAAACGATAACATCGCTCTGTCCACATTATTATAACCAGCACATAGCAACTGAAAAATTGTTCATCTGACACCGCTGGGATCGAACCCCAGACCCACTTGGCTAGTTATCGAGAGTTCTGAGGTTCGATCCCAGCGGTGTCAGATGAACAATTTTTTAGTTGCTATGCGCTAGTTATAATAACGTGGACAGAGCGATGTTATCATCTATTTGCATTGAAATCATTCAGTGTCATTAAGGACTCCTTTTACAGATATAATCAGGGATACACAAAACCCCAAATTTTTCAGGTACCAGCTCCATTTCTTCTGGAGCCAGCATATTTTTCAGGAGATATGAGAAGAAAATCAATATTGATCTAAACAAAAATCACACATATAGAATTGTGACTAACAGTCAAAATTAATGTACTATTTTTAGATATTGTTCAATAATTCAGTGCAATATCCACAACCATAACTAGGGAACATAAAGACACCAGACAAAAAATTAGTCACCTGCAGCAATATATGTAATTGTTTAATATGATATAATTCTGTGGTTATAATTACAATGTTATTTAAATATTTCTGGGTTATATAACAATAAAATATGTGTTATTTCTTTCTACAGGCAAAATTTTATGCTGAAATTTTTGAAAAATTCAAAAAACAATAAGCCAAAAGACAGATGTAAGTGACTGGCAAAAAGATGTCATAGCTTTTGGCTGGTCAAAAGGACACAGCATCAAAAAAGTTGCTGAATTTGCAAGTGCTAGCAAAAGAACAGTTCTACATGTTTATAAAGATTGGTATAAGTCAAACTTGACTGATAGTAAAAGTAAACTGTGAACGAAACACCGTTTTGGCAAATCGTGACCTGAACGATGCAGAATTTCTGTCAACAAAAGCAGATTTCTAACAAGGCAGGAACTCCTCCAATCTGTTAATAATGGACCTCATAAGTCTATACCTGAGTGAACATTGTAGGGAATTTCATTGAATGAATGTCTGAAATAGAGTTACAAGACTGAAAACAACGTTAACTTCAGCTCACAAAAAAGCTTGATTAGCTTGGGCCGGAGCTCACAAGGCATGGACTGCTGATCAGTGGAAGACTATCATACGATCTGATGAATCCAAATTTTGCCTTTACTTAAATGATGCAAGGTGTAGGGTGTCAACAAGAGGTCTAAAGAGACATTCGATTCTGAGTGTGTTCAAAGAGTTCTTGCCAAAGGCAGTGGGTCTGTAATGCTGTGGCCTATGAGGTTGTTTAATTGTTGCAAATTAGGCCCACTAGTAGAGGTGAAGAATATGATGAATCAGCATACTAACAGAAATTTTAGACAATCATGTGTTTCCTTTGGCACAATATTTGCAGGGTTCTCATTAAGTGACTTATCCGATTTACCAGGATGACAATTGCAGGATTCATAGAGCTAAAACAATTATGGATTGGTGTGAAAAGCATGATACAACTTTGGGACATATGGACTGGCCAGCTAAATTGTCAGATTTAAATTCCTATAGAGGATTTATGGGACTACCTTCAACTAAGTGTAAAAACCAAACTTCAGCATCCTAGGAACCTCAATGAACTGCAAGACAAACTGTTCTTAGAATGGTCAAAAATTGACACAAGGTATTTAAATAATCTGTTTGAATCTCTTCAAGCAAGAATTTATTGTGGAATAACTTTTTTACGGGTCTTATAGAGGTTATTTTTAATGAAAGTTATTTTTTCATGAAACTTTCATGAAAAATAACCTCTATAAGACCCGTAAAAAGTTATTCCACAATCACTATGACTAGAGGTGCCATAAATGAATTTACAACAAAAATTTATGTTGTGATTTCTGCACATGGTGATGTAACTAAGTCTTAAAAGTCAATTTTTGGAGGTGACAAATTTTTTGTCAAGTGCCTGTGTAACACTTGTATTAATAGTTACATTTCAGAATAGGTTTTCATTTCAAAAAGTTCAGCTTTGTACTGTAGTGTACAATATTTAATAAAACCAATAATGAATAAATACACATATAAGCACCCATCTTAAAATCATTGTCATAGCTACCGACATCTCTGATGCTTAGTCTGCATGTGTGCTTGGATCTGTCTTGAATTGCACTCATGGAACTTAAGTTTGAATCTTTACTTACTAACTTAATTCTTTTCATTCCACCTGGAGCATAGGTCTTCCACCACTACTTTCAATCAGACTCTTGTTTTTTTGCTTCTGTTTTTATTTGGTTCCATATTTTATTAATATTTGCTATTTCTTTCATTATTGTTATTTTCCATGTTTCTCTTGGTCTTCCATGTTTTCTTTTACCCTGTGGCTTCCAATCAAAAGCCTGCTTTACTATTAATTTATCCTCTTTCCTCAACACATATCCCATCCACCTCCATTTCGTTTTCACGTATTTGTTTCAATATAAGTTTCTGGTTTGTTCTCTGCTATATTTCTTCATTTGATATTTATTTTGGCCAATATATTCCCAGTACCACTCTTAAACATTTGTTTAAGAAGGCCTGGACATTATTAACTATCTTTTTGTTTAGCATCGATGTTTCTGATCCATGCATAAGTATTGCCTTTACATTTGAATTAAATATTCTCATTTTTATTTTTCCAGATGTTTCTAAGTTGGTTAAATGTTGAATAAGCCAATTGCTTCCTCCTATTTGTCTTCAACAGTACCTCCTTTTGTCGATACTATTGAACCAAGGTATATAAATTGTTCTACTTCTTTTAGTGGCATATCTTCTACTGTCATTTGTTTATTTTGATTTCATCAACATTGTTTTATTTTTATTTATCCTTCATCAAAATTGTTTTATTTTTATTTTTCCTAAGACCAACCTATGCAAGTGCTATTGATTTTTGTTCTATATGTTAATGTTTCTGTGAAAGTATGCAAAATCATCTGCAAAATCCAAATTGTGAAGTTGGTTTTGGAGTAACTATTGTATTCCTGTATTTCCAAGGGTTACTTTTCTCATCACCCAGTCTATGGTAACTAAGACCATAGTAGGGAAGAGTATACAACCTTGCCTGACTCCTCTCTTTGTTAAACTTGAATCACTGCTGCAAAATTCATAGCTCTGCTGGAGAGAGTGCCAAAAGTACATATTGACATCTTTATTATTCTGATTTGGTGGTAAGTCGTAAGTAGTATACAAAAAATACAAAACACAGAAAAAATCCACATATTGTACTTGGTGTTTTCTTAAAGAGATAGAAGCTTCATAATAGAAATCCAAAGTTTGCAGAATACAATTTTCAAAATAGAATTTGAAAACTGAGGAGCCAGGTGAAAATTTTCAGGAGCCTTGGATTTGTCTACCCTTGGCCATAATAATGATGTGAAAACAATGCAGGTTACCATAAGCTTGAAAATGCAATGTTTCAACTTAAAATTAAAGAACAATAAAAAATTAAGAATTTTTTAAACCACATTAATGTACACATATTTTTTATGATATAATACATCATATCTCCTAGTGTAAAAAATAGTCATGAATGAATTTGTAGTAATGATTTGTATACTATGTACATGCACTATGCATTGTAATTACAAGTGCTGTAACTCTATGCACTGTCAGGGTCTATCAAATTTTGAAAACACAATTTCATGACCAATAAAAACTTTTCATGACCACTTTTAAAATATTTCTCTCTTTCTCTCTGTGCATGTGTGTATATATTACAACCCTATCCACAGCAGTGGTGAAAGTATATACGTACAAACACACACACACACACACACACACACACAACACTTACACAACACACACACACACACACACATATTACAGAGGGGGAACACTAAGCCTCCCTTTTCCTATGGAAAAGTGTCTCAAAAAATCTACTCATCATACTTTGAATGCATTTTTAAGTAAGTTGAAAAACTGACCATATTGTACTACAAGATTTCATTATACACCTTTCTTTTTAACATTCATACCTGAAAAATGTCCTAACTCCTTATATAAGCAGCATAATTTAAATTGCTAAATTGATCTCAAAATTTTGTAAACAACATTATGTGCATGTATTTCTATGTTAAGATTTTTTTTTTTTTTTGCTTTATCAGTTTTCTTTGTGCTTTTTTTTATACTTGAATTGTTTGATTGCCTTATGTGGTCAGTGCATGGAGAATTGCTTAAGATTTTTGCCATAAAATGAAAAATTGCTAAAAATAAAAAGGACTTCATGTCCCCTTAGCAAAATTCAAGACTTTTTCATGACACTTTTCTGAATTTGTGACTTTCATGATTTTCATGACCAGTAGATATTCTGAGTGTAACTAAAATCAATAGAGTTGACAACAATCCAAGCTGTGAAAAACAGGGTAACTGAAAATACCAGTCCATTAGAAAAAAAAAAAAATACTACATACTACTAGAGCCTGGTGTGATAACATTAACGACTACAACCTATGTTGCAGAATAATGTGCTGTTATCTAAGTATGGAAATGTGGCCTATTTTGTTTAAAAAAATTTTCAATTATATGTTAATTTTACTTGGTCCCCAGAGAAACATATAAATGGGGTTCCACTATATATTTCATTACTGAGAATTTTTCCAGATTCATTGATATTCTTATTTTATCATTCTGTCATTCCTATAGTGAGATACACGGCTACATAATTATGTCTATACACAGAAGGCCTAACATCGGAAGAAGTGGATATTTCGGAAGTTAACAGAAAAGTAACCAAAGCTCTTATGGAAACAGCAACAAAATTAGCTGGGTCTAAGAACAAGTTACATGTAAACAAATTATCAGGAAAAACCAAAATGTTGATGCAAAAAAGAAGAGAGATGAGGACAACTAAAGAAGATGTGACTTCCAAAGTGGAATATATAGAGCTATGCAAGACAGCACGAAAAAGTATCACTGAAGACGTAAGGAAATTCAACTGTGAGCTAGTGAGGAAAGCAATTGAAAACAACCAAAGCCTAAAGATAGCAAAGGGACATCTCAGTAAGGGAAGAAAACAGATTATGGCTCTGAGAAAAGAAGATGGTTCTATAACAAGAAATAGAGGCGAAATTTTGACAAGAGTGAAAGATTTCTACTCCAAATTATATGAAAGGGATGATACATGTACTCCAGACATCATGAAAGGTACCAGAGTTCTTCCAGTCCTCCCAGCAGAAGTTGCTCATGCAATCAAGAACATGAAGCGGGGGAAAGCTCCAGGAGAAGATGGAATTACTATAGACATCATACAAGAAGCAAGTGGAGAAATTGAAACAGTACTCGCCCAAATTTTCACTCGATGCCTTAATGAAGGGAAGATTCCTGAGGATTGGAAAAATGCTACAATGATCCTGCTACATAAAAAAGGTGACATTGAGGATCTCAGGAACTACAGACCTATCAGCCTCCTATCAGTAGTTTATAAAATCTTCACTAAAGTTCTTTCACACCGCTTGAAGGTAACACTGGACATGGCTCAACCGAGAGAACAAGCTGGATTCAGGAGTGGCTACAGCACAATAGATCATATCCATGTACTGAGAGAACTAATTGAAAGAGCGAGGGAATATGAACTTCCATTGTGCATGGCTTTTATCGATTATGAAAAAGCCTTTGATTCGGTGAAACCATCAGCAGTTACCACGGCTCTGAAATCCTGCGGTATTGAAGATGCATACATTAATATTATTAATAACATCTATGAAAATGCAAGTGCAAAGATTCGGCTGTTTGAAAATACAACACACATAAAAATTGGAAAGAGTGAGACAAGGTGACACCATATCTCCGAAGCTCTTTAATGCCACATTGGAAAATGTCTTTCAATCACTGAACTGGGAAAACAAAGGGATAAAGATTAATGGAGATTATCTATCCCACCTTCGTTTTGCTGATGACGTAGTCATTTTTGCAACTACCCCATCAGAGCTGCAGAGTATGATCCAGGAACTTGCTGACAAGAGTAAAGAAGTGGGATTAAAAATGAACTTTCAGAAGACAAAAGTGATGTTCAATGCTTTTACAAGAAATGAAGATTTATCGATTGATGGAGAAAAACTGGAGATAACAGATACGTATGTTTATCTTGGACAGCAGATATCAAGTGAGGGTCACATTGATGAAGAAATTAATCGGCGTACAAAACTTGCCTGGAGAGCTTTTGGAAGAAACAGCATAATTTTCAAGAGCAATATGCCATTATGTCTTAAAAGAAAAGTGTTTGATCAATGCATCCTTCCAGTGCTTACGTATGGTGCAGAGACGTGGACCTTAACTAAAAGAGACATACAAAGGCTGCAGACAACTCAAAGCAGCATGGAGAGGTGCATGCTTGGTATAACCAGGAGAGATAAGAAGAGGAACTCGTGGATCCGAAAAATGACGAGAGTGGAAGACATCATGATCAGAGTTAAATCCCTGAAATGGCAATGGGCTGGACATACTGCCAGAAGGACAGACCATAGATGGACAGCCGAAATTTTAGATTGGATTCCAAGGGACAGGAAAAGACCCAGAAAAAGACCACATGGGAGATGGGTGGATGAAATTCGTAAATATGCGGGAGTGACATGGAGGAGACTGGCACAAGACAGACCGTTGTGGAGGAAACTTGGGGAGACCTTCGTCCAGCAGTGGATTGATAATGGTTGACAATGATGATGATGATGATGATACACAGTGCAGCAATTAAGTAATAAGACAGTTTTTTTTAAACTTGATAAAACACATGATAGGAAAGACATGGTTTTTTTATGTCATTTATCAGCTATGCGGTGGCAACAGCATTTGTGTGAGAATTACTCTCATGATTATTTAAGCTGTGTGAGACGTCATTCGACGGAAGAGCATTGTCATAACTCTCCTGTGCAGCAGAAAGCAAATATCCAGTTCTGTTTGAAAATCAGTAAAGCTGCATCTGAGACAGTTGAATTGTTGTGTGATGCATATGGGGCTAATTGCCTATCTTGTGCACAGATATTCTGATGGTACGCATGTTTCAAGGATGGGCGGAAAGATTTGGAAAATGACGAAAGCCTGGGCACCTGATTTCAATGCACATGTCTGAACTCATTGAAAATGTTCGCAAAAGGATAAGTGATCGTTGTGTGATCTTGAGGATGGTGGAATGTGAGCTTAGTTTTAATAAGGAGATGATTTGTCAAATTTTAGTGCAAGATTTGAAGGAGAAAAAAGTTTGTCATTTTGTTCCACATGCTTTGTCAGACGACCAGAAATATGCACGCGTGGAGACTGCAGAAACAATGCAAAATTTCCTCCAGCGCATTGTGGCAGGTGACAAGACAGGGTGTTTTCATTATGATCCTGAAACGAAGCGTCAGAGTGCTCAGTGGAAGTCACCACAGTCACCCAAAGGAAGGGAGATCAGGTTACAGAAGTCCAAAATCAAGACAATGCTGGTGTGCTTTTAGGACAGCAAAGGAATTCTGCATTACGATCTCATTCCTGAAGGTACAATTGTCACAGACAATGCTAACACATTCATTTTGGAGCGATTGTGGAAGAGAATTGTTCATGTCAGGACTGAGTACAAAAATGGGCAATGGTTCCTTCTTCACAATAACACACCTGCACACATAGCAGTCAGTCAGTGTACAGCAATTTCTGACATGAAAAAAGTCTGTGTACTCAATCATTCTCCCTATTCTCCAGATTTGTCACCACATACTACTTTCTATTCCTTAAATTAAAGCTGCCTTTAAAAGGAAAAGTTTTTCAAGACACTGAATGCATACAAAGAACTGTGACATCAGCTCTTCACTTCATTCCAAAAGATGACCTCTGCAAGTCGTTCCTTTTGTTAGCTGATTGTGCCACTCCTTGTATTAACATAGGAAGAATGTACACCAATGAGCCATTACATTATGGCCACCCCCAACTTAGAGAAATGAGCGCATTTGGAGACCGAACGATGGCGCAGGTGAAGTTCACAGAGCAGTACAACCCGAGGACCAGCTTTTGGTTAGTAGAGTGTTCGAAGTCAGAATGAGAAGAGCTGCTGATTTATTGGAGTTTCATAAAGGACAAATTGTGAGGGCACAGCACCTTGGAACTATGATCTCGGAAACGGTGTGGCTTGTGGGTTGTTCACGTGCCACTGTAGTGAGTATGTATCAAAAGTGGTGCACAGATGGCCAAATGATGAACTGTTGTCCAACCGTGTGCTGTCCGCAGCTCATTGATGCCAGAGAAGAGGGGATACTGTTGCGTATTGTTCACAGCGACCACACGACCACAGTGTGACAAATCACCAGCAGCAATAACAGTGGTGATCAGGGCACTCTGTCACAGCACACAGTTCATTGCAGCCTTCTGCATGGGCCTGTGTAGCCGAAGACCCAACCAGGTCCCCATGCTCACTGCACATCATCGCCAACAACGCATGAAATGGGTTCAAGATCATCGATATTGGAAGAAAGTGGCCTGGTCTGTTGAATCAAGATTCCTAATGCATCACGTAGACAGCTGAGTGCAGATATGCCGATAACCAATGAAGGCTATGGATGTACTATTGAGTGGAAACAGGCTGGCAGCGACGTTATGATGTGGGCGCTGTTTTCTTGGGACACTTTAGACCCCATTATCCCAATAGCACAATCCCTGATAGCTATCAGGTACCTAAACATCATTGCACACCAAGTTCACCGATTCATGACAACTGTATTCCCTACTGGTGATGGCCATTACCAGGGCTTGACAACTCCTGGAAACCAGGTCGCCCAGGTGCCTAAAATTCAGGCCGTGGCACCTTATTTTCTTCTAACTAAAGATTTTGTAATTTGCAGTAAATACCATAATTTTAATTTCTGTAATCTGTTAAATAATCTATAGATTATCTATTAAAAAGTTAGAAATTTAAGTACTGCAGATACAGGTAAAAAAACAACAACAACAGTACAGAGTTTTAAAAAGTCTGTGAGGTAATTGTCAGGAGAGGCGGTATTATTCAGAAAGTACCGAAAATGGGGTAACAGAAAAAATGTAATGTAACAGCGAGATAGAAGACCGCAAAGAGACTGTAAAAATATATATATACATATATTTTGGAGGGGTTTGGCCATAACTCAGCATGCTGACCAAGCGGGTTGGTGAGTATGGGATAGCATTTCCTGTAATCCCGATAGTATAGTTATACCACTATTTGGCAGTCGTCAGAGCCTCTTTAGTGGGAACAAAAATGTGCCACGAGAAGGCGGGGTTGACATTTGTCAAGGAGAGGCTGTAGTATATTGCGCATCACCTGACCTTACATCCCTTTATGTCTTAAAAGAAAAGTGTTTGATCAATGCATCCTTCCAGTGCATACATATGGTACAGAGACTTGGACCTTAACTAAAACAGACATACAAAGACTGCAGACAACTCAAAGAAGCATGGAGAGATGTATGTTTGGTGCAACCAGGAGAGATAAGAAGAGAGGAACTCGTGGATCAGAAAAATGACAAGAGTGAAAGACATCATGATCAGAGTAAAATCCTTGAAATGACAATGGGCTGGACATATTGCCAGAAGGACAGACCATCGATGGACAGCTGAAATTTTAAACTGGATTCTGAGGGACAGGAAAAGACCCAGAAGAAGACCACATGGGAGATGGGCGGATGAAATTCGAAAGTATGCGAGAGTAAATGGAGGAGACTGGCACAAGACAAACCGCTGTGGAAGAAACTTGGGGAGACCTTTGTCCAGCAGTGGATTGATAATGGTTGACAATGATGATGATAATGATGACACACACACACACACACACACACATATATATATATATATATATATTTTTTTTTTTTTTTTTTTTTTTACTTACAAGCATTTTGACAGAGAATATGATGCAAGAAAGGCGTTACTATTTGATTGTGCAGAAGCCTACGTAGTGTGAGAATCTGTGACTCTCAGGAATCCCACAGAGCTATTCCATAGCATGTAACCATTCTGCGAATCGCATTGCCTAGTTTTGGTGTGCTAATTGTATTAGTTAAGGTTTTTTTTTTTTCATTTTTCGGTATTCAGTTGAAATGCATTCAGAAAAAAGAAAAACTACGGACTGTCGGCAATTTCAACGGATTTTTTAGTCCAACTAATAAACTACGGTAATGCTGCAACAGCTAGCAATTTCAGTTCTTTATTTACTTAAAAGCAACACAAAAGTACTTCAAAATGACAGTTACTTTTTCAATAAGACGATAATTTCTTTTTTACATCTTTGGATTTCTGAGTCGATCCTGTGAATCGCAGAACTTTTTCTGTCGTAAATTACGATTCATGATTAACGTGATAGTTGCGGATTATACGACTGTCATGTATGCCAATTACTATGGAATGTCCGTAGTTTCTAAGGATTCAGTTGTCTGACTACAGAACTCACTTTCGAAAATACGAATTCTATGAATTTTCATTTTGTTTAAAATAATTTTTATTTTGCGATATACAGATTTTTAAGCAGATTCACGTAATTCCATGGGTTTTTTCCTTTTCTTTTTGGTCATCATTTATTTAGATCATTCTCAAGATTGATGCAAAACTGAAGAGGGTCATTTTCCGTCTGGGGACGGTATTTAATGTTTCAAAGCTTTCAAAAACAGTAGTTAAATGGAGTAAAAAGAATTTACCCTAATCGTAATTTTTTTCTCCCAATGTTGCGTTTGTGTCTAGTATTCTTGTTAAATATCATTTTGTAACATATATGCTCATATTTCAGCTTGAAAATGTAGGCAAGAATTTGCGGAAATGGAAGTCAAACGCTGCAAAAATTTTCTCCTGGTCTTCGGGCTTCTGCAAATTCAAGAAATTCCGCCTTTTTTCGTTATTTTGGCCACTCAAGAGATCGATGCACAAGTACACAAAATTGGGGAAGGGGGGAGATGTTCACCGGAGGACGGAATTTCATATTTAGGAAACTTTCAAAACAGAAAGTCGACAGAGTTCAGATTTTTTTCTGTAACCGTAAATTCTTTTTTCTCGCAATGTTGCCTCTGTCCAGTAATGTTAAGACAGTATCATTTTAATGCATAAATTTTTGTATTTCAACTTAAAAATAGGAGAAAAATTTCCAAAACTGGAAGTCAGACGGAGCCAAGATTTTTCCCGTAATCAACCCCCCACCGATGTTCCCAGCCTCCAGCGCTGTTATCCCCCACCGCATAAGTTTTTGCATTTAAAAGCTTGATAAGGTGATAAGGTAGGAAGAAAATTCCCGAAAACAGAAGTCACGAAGTTGGAAAATTTGTAAAAACTGATGCATGGTTTTCAAAAGTACTCATATTCCCAAAGTTACACCATTTTTATCTAAAATAGTTGAAACTTTGATATCATGCACACATGGTCCTCACTCCTCAGGCTGATGGTTATCAGAGGGCATAAAAAACAAGAAAAGAAAGAAAAGCGACAATGAAGAAGTAGGGAGAGAATGATATCAGCAGAAAGAAAAATTAAGCAATGGATGCTGTGCAGCTGCAGAGTCAACAAAAGACAAACTGACAGTAGTCCGCATTCTTGCTATCTTGCTGTCTGTTTTGATTTTTCACTAGTTAAAATGTTCAACTCTTTTTTCCCCCTTTGGTCTCATCTTGTCTTAAACTGCAATTTTAGAGGCAGTATGATCATATTTGTAAGTAGAGGTTCATGCACTGCACATCCACTTGCTTGGATTTCCTGTCTGTCAAGCATTGTAAAATTTTGAATGCATCTTACCGATTTTTTACTGGTGGAAGTTTCGAACTTAAATCTCGCAATCATACCCTTCCCAGGGAATCAACTTTGTGTTTCGCACGTGTTGAGTTTTTTTCATTAGAGTCCTTGTCTGTTGGAAAGTTTTATTACGGCTCATATTTGTTTTTTTACAAAAAGATGAACCATTTCATAAAAGTAAAGTCTATGTGTGTCACGCAATACTAGTAACAAGGCTCTTGCCAATGTTGGCAGGTATGGACTGTCGTTTTTTTGTTTTTTTTTTTTGCTTTTTTTTTTTTTAATATCATGGTCTGAGACATGCTGCCATGGAGATGTGAAGGAAAAAAACTGTTTTTCTCAGAATTTCATGATCATATGCCACCACATGCCACCGCGGATCATATGTGGAATATTTTTTTTCACAACCTTTGGATTATCCACCCTTGCAAATCTCACGAAGGAAATGTTTTTCTGACTTTTATGGTCTACAAATTATACAAAGAAAAAAATATGGTACTTTGAATTAATATGTACAAAAAATGACATCCGCAAATAGTATTTTAATAAAATCGAAATCTGAAATTTTATTTTTTTTGAGATCATCTACTGAAAGAATGAAAAATGAAAATTATAAAGCAAATTCGAACTTTATTCTGAAATAAGTGGTTTGGGGTAAAAAAAAAAAAAAAAATATGGTTTACCACTTTTTGTGACAGCGTCATAACCAAACATGTTTTTGTTCATGCGTTATTGACTTTGTTTCACCTGGCCCCTAAATTTTGGGAGCTGACTCCTAGATCTAGAACATATTTGTCGAGCCCTGGCCATTACCAACAGGCTAATGCACCATGCCACACCACCAGAATCGTCAAGGAGTGGTTCGAGGAACATGCTGGTGACTTTCTGTTAATGCCCTGGCCTCCAAATTCACCTGACATGAACCCAATCAAATATTTGTGGTTCGACTTGGAAAAGCGGGTTCACGCTAAATCACCACTACCCCAAAATGTACAGGAATTTGTGGACCTGCTGTTGACATTACACATTATGGTACCAGATATCCCAGGATACCTATTGCCACCTCATCAAATGAGCAGCCACTGTTTTGTGGGCTAAAGGGGGTCCCCTACAGCTTATTAGGTAGGTGGGCATAATGTAATGGCTCATTGGCATACTTTGAATAAAATATATTCAAGTAACTTTTCCTGCTTTTCCATTTTTTTTTTTATTTAACTTCATTACTTAATTGCTGCACGGTGTAATCACATATAATTACCCCTGAAGCAGAGTGGTTTGAGGTAATGGACTCGAACAACTCGCCTGGGTTTGAGTCCATGATGAGGCATTGGTGGTGGCGTGTGTGTGTGTGTAATGGTGCCAGCTCTGTGCATGCCCCATAAACAAGGAACCTAAATTAGGGATGGGTAACCGCTCATAGCCCTCCGAAAATCGCATGGTGATCGTTAAACCCAGAAACAAAAATAATGATTAGCTCGGGAATAACACCCAAGATGTTATTTGGTGGAATGGAATTCATATTAATTTTTTTTTATTGCTGTTCTTCATTACATTTCTAAGGTCGTATACTTTGATACTGTTAATAAAATGTATCTAGCATATAGTTTCTCAGTACTTATGATACTTTTATCAATTCTGGTTTTGTTTTAGCACAATAGAAATCTCAGTTTTTTGTTTTGTTGTCATTGTTTTGACTAATCAGCCACAGGAGCCGCATTTTTAGGGATGGGGATAAATGACCACTGTGAACAACTGAAGACAAACATACCACAAGACAAACACACCACCCATGCCTTATCTGGGTGTCAAACCCATGCAACTAGCCAGAAACCTATGCCTCTAACAACTTGGTCAACGGGGCAGCTTTTCAGAGTTGAATACATTCAATTTTTAAGAGATTTAAGGGTCACAAACTATGGCACCTACTTTAGGCAAAACTGATAAAAAGACAAAATATTCTAATTTTCTAATTTTGCCCCCCCTCCCCCCACTTTTAGTACCAATGATTTACAAATGTTATCTTTGCCTCTTATGAAAAAATGTTTTGCTACGGATGTGTAAACTACTTGAATAAACTGCAACATAAACCTAAGCATGTACAGGTTTTGAAGGATACTACAGATCAATATGCTAATTAAGTGGCAGAAAGGCTTCTCCAGAAGCATTCACTGCATCTGATGCTGCCTCCAGTAGCTTATCACGAATTAACATAACTTCTGATACTGAAACTTCATTGTTTCTGAATTACGAATACTGTGCATTTGCATTTCACCCAAAAACAAAATTACTAGTTCTGCTGCCCTGATGGCCATGCAGTATGAAGTGTTTTCTTTCATTCATTTATGCAAATTGGACAAGGAGATTAGAGCCTTGCTTGAATGTCGACTAAGGCATATATCGTATGTGTTTGTGCCATGGCCCAGTGAGGCCCCCATCTCAAAGCATAATCCTTCACCATTGTATAGCATTGGAAATATGTGGTATACGCAATATATAGATACGGTAGAGTGTCAAAAATCCAAACTAATTGGGACCACGGGTAGTTTGGATTTTTGATGTGTTCAGATTCACTGGGGAACACAGTTTTCGTTGACTTAGATCTGACACTTATTTTTTACTAACTTTTGGGTTGTGAATCCAAATATGACCTCAGCTTTTTTCTACCACATCAACTTTTTACGATACAGGGTACCCTCCATGTTCCTCGAAAAACATACAAATTTCATACATAGAATGCAAAAGAAAGAAAAAATAATTTACCTGAATGTACTTTATTTACATCTGTTTTGTTCATACAAAGGATATATTGCTACTGTCCGACAAATTGTGTGCAAGTCGTAGCAGTTAAGATAAAAATTTGCGCTTATAGCTTTTCCTGGAGTGTTCAATTTGTGGATAAAACCCGCCGAATGCTCCAGCAATATTCAGCCAGCATGTGTTCATCCCATCTACCCTGATGCCGTCCTTCCATGACCTTCAAATCTTGGTGGAATCGTTCTCCTTGTTCATCACTGCTGGCACCAAGATTTTCCGGTAATGTATCAAGATGGCTATGCAGAAAATGCACCTTGATGCTCATGTTGCAGCCAAGCATTTTGTAGGAGTCCAAGATTTTCTGAATAATTTTGGTGTAATTCTTTGCTCGTGTATTTCCCATAAAGTCCTTGACAATTGCCTTGAATGATAACCAAGCATTATTTTCCAGTTCTGACATTGTCCCGATGAAATGTTGATCTTTGATGAGCTGCTGAATTTGTGGACCATCAAATACACCGGCCTTTATTTTTTCCAAAGACAGGCTAGAAAATGCCGTAATGAGGTACTTGAAACAGTCTCCTTGAGTTGGCAAAGCTTTAACAAACTGCTTCATGATACCTAGTTTCATGTGCAGAGGTGGGAATATTATGTTTTTTCTATCAACAAGTGACTCATGTAGAATGTTTGGATCACCAGGTTTGAGGGAAGATCGTGGAGGCCAATTTCTTTCCACCCAATGCTTCTCACATGCTCTGCTGTCCCACATGCACAGATAACAGGGATATTTTGTGTATCCACATTGCTGACCAAGAAGGAAGCCCACCATTTTAAGGTCAACACATATGTCCCAATTGTGTGTGTGATATTGCAACAACTCAATGACTTTCTTTATGTCTCCATATTCTTCACAAAGACAAACTGAATGACCAATTGGGACTGACCCAAATAAATTGCCATTGTGAAGAAGGACACACTTAAAGCTCCGCTTTGACCTATTGATGAACATTCGCCATTCAGTTGCGTTATACTTTGCAATTCCCAATTCCTCCATTAAACCTTGTATGTTATGGCAATATACAAAGCCACTATCACTTCTAAAGTACTGCACAAATTCACTTTCTCTGGTTCAAAAGTACGACACCTTCGTTCCTTTTTCAAGCAAGTTTTTCTCACGCAGTATTGATGCTAGGAGTTCTGAAGCCTTCTTTGACAGTACCAAATCACGTGCCAAATCATTTAACTCATGCTGATCAAATCCCTTATGAACAGAGTCATCTTCAATTACAAAATCGGCATCACTGTTGTCACACACTTCATCACAATAATCATGTTCTTCAAAAGAGGGTAGTGTAACGAAAATCGGCACTGGGATTTCAGCTGAATGAGGCTGTGGGTATATAGCTGATGGTAGACTAGGATACTCTATGTTACATTTATTTTTCTTGTTATATCCTGATATTTTCACTATGCAAAAATAACAGTCAGTTACATGATCTATTGGCTTTCGCCAAATAATAGGTATTCCAAATGGCATCTTATCATGTGTTCCCTTCGTCCACATCTGTAAACTCTCCACACATTGCTTGCACACCTTATGAGGCGATCATGACTTATCCTGATCGCCCAGTTTAACTTTGAAATATGCAAAATAGGCTTGCTTTACAAATGCGCTGATGTTCGCCCTTTGACTGGGAATCATGAAACTTCCACAGATAAAACAAAATGAATCAGGGTTGTTTATGCACTTCCGACGAGAAACAGAAGAAGCAGACATCATAAATTAAATATGTGTTTATAAAATAATAAAATTTGCTAAGCAAGTTATGAAAAATAGCTAACAGTGAATTTCCATTTATATAGAGCGGCACACAACCTCTCACCACGCTGTCGTGCATGTAACTGAATAGCCCAGACAACTAACAACCTTTCGCTGGTCCACAAGGTCGTCCTCCACCCCTCCCTCCCCACTCGATGGAGGCGGTTTGCTTTCGGCCAATAGGAGAACACTAGTGCTCTCCTCCATCCCGGCAACAGTAATCGCATGCAGATAAGCGGTAGAGAAAAAAACCTGACGTGATAGAAGAAAACTAGCTGCCGTTACAAAATCAGCATGCATATTTCAGTCAAAGTCAGCTGAAAAAACGAAGTCAACAAAAAACATGAACTGCTCCTATTTTCCTTCAAGAATAATTTCTTCCAGTTTGGAAAGAAATATTACAGACAAACTTCAGGACTTGCAATGGGTTCTCCACTAGCACCTCTGCTAGCAAATTATTATATAAGTAAACTAGAGGCAAAAATCCTTATACAACCCTCCTTGTTTGCTCTCTATGTAAGGTACATGGATGATGTCCTAATTATAGTAGATACTGTGGACCAATCTCTACCCTCTCAGTTTCTGGAAGAATTTAACTTACTAGAGAATACCTTGCAGTATACCCTAGAACAGGAAAGAGACCATAGCATCAATTACCTAGATTTAACCTTGACCTCAAGAGAGGGAAAAATATTCACTCAGCTTTTTAGAAAACCCACCAACACAGGGAAGATGTTAGACTTCTGCTCATTCCACCCTGATTATATTAAATCGAATACGGCGAGACAATTTTTGGAAAAGATTGAAATCCTGGTCTCTTCAGCTACTCAGAAAGATCTTCACAAAGAAGAATTAAAGGAAATATTGGCAGAAAACAATTACCCCTCCCCATATGTTGAAAAAATATTTAAACAAGTGCCAAAAAAGAAGCAGGAGAAAACCAACTTCAAATTCACCAGCAAAATTACGTACCACAAGGGACTTTTCGAGAAACTGAAAAGGATCGGAGCAAAATATAATATCAGGCTAGCTCCAGATCTTAATAACAAAATAAAGAAATTCCTGCCAGCTTTAAAGCAGAAAGAATTGGACTTCCAATTGCAGGAAGGAGTAATTTACTGCATCGACTGTAACTGCGGACTCAGCTATATAGGAGAAACAGGGAGAAGTATTAAGGTCCGAATGAAAGAACACCAAGCAGCTATTAGGAACATTGGGAACAAAACAGGGCTAGACAGACATATACAAGCAAGTGGACACTCCATAAATTGGGACTCAGTGAAAATAATCGCCCACCAGTCAAACTTAGTAAAGAGGAAACTAGAAGAAGGGATCGAAATAGCAAGAAGAAGAAGTACCACAATTAACGATAATTGCGGATGGACTCTTCCAATTGAGTGGCAGCAACTACTCCAGTGACATAGTCCTGATGACGAACTAGGCTTTAGTTCGAAAATTTGACAACCAACTTTGAAGAAAAATAACCTCTATAAGACCTGTAAAAGAGTTATTCCACAATCACTATGAATAGAGGTGCCATAAATGCATTTTTTATGTGTGTTGTATTTTCAAACAGCCGAATCTTTGCACTTGCATTTTCATAGATGTTATTAATAATATTAATGTGTGCATCTTCAATACCGCAGGATTTCAGAGCCATTGCAACTGCTGATGGTTTCACCGAATCAAAGGCTTTTTCATAATCGATAAAAGCCATGCACAATGGAAGCTCATATTCCTAAAAAATATGTTCAAAATTGTTCCCTAGTGATCAAACATGTAAAAAAATATAAATATGCTAACATTTCTATATTATAGCATCCAAATACATGTACCAAAAATAAGCAACTGTATACAAAAAAAATTACATTTCAAAGATTTTTTTGTTTTATGCAATATGAAAAAGTTTGCCAATTTTACTACTGCTTTGAAATTTTTAAACATAAAGTACAAAATTCCAAAACTTGCAATCATAACACATTTGAAGAGCATATTTACACTGGGTTTAAAAATAAGTGCTGAAAAAAAGTTCATGCAATTTTGTTTTTTTTAGAAAAAATAATCTTTAATTTTTTGTTACACCATTTCCGAACTTTGCTTTTTTGCCACTAAATCCCTGATTCTTTTCAATAAGAGAAGTTGAGTTGAACAGCACTCAGTTTGTTGTTCAAATCAAACTATGGCAGTTTTTTTTGTTTTTGTTTTTTATTGGAGGTTTAATTGACCACAGTGAGCAACTCAGTGGGCTATAAGCAGCCATTCGTTCCTAATTTAGGGCTACTGCTTCCAAGGAAAGGGAGAGAGCCAGTGCCATAACTCCACAAGACAAACACAACATCCGTGCCTCACCGGGATTCGAACCCGGACCCATCTCGGACGAATGATCAGAAGCCATCGCTTAGACCACTGAGCCACCGGGGCGACAAACCATGGCAGTCTCCAATGGAGTGAATGCTTTAGCATGAGTAGGAACTGTGCTTTATGCTGAGGGCAGGGGGAGTAACTTTCCTCCCGGCTAACAGTGAACAATGGGGCTGAGGGATGAAACAAGGGGTGGTACTGCTGTGGTAATGGGTCATAAAATCTTAGCCCTGCAGGGATCAAGTGACTGGGGAAGTTTGCATTATTTCTCTTCGAGTAACAGAAATCACCTCCACCTTCGACACATCTTCCCCAAAATGCTTGCACCCCAAAATTAGGCGATTTCATTATCATCAAGTGCAAAGTTAAAATGAACAGACTATACTTAAACTTTCCACAACCACAAAAAAAAAATAACAAAAAAGAGGAGGGGAGCTTGTTTGGATTTTTGACACTTCACTGTATATGATTATGCATAGCAAATTTGATTATGTAATAGTGGAAAAATACGAGAATTTGATTCAGTGGCACACCCATGAATTCCTGTTGGAGGAGGCTATACGTACACAATATGTGTTTACATATATATAATCTTAAGACAGAACAGATGAAATATGGCCATATCATTGTGACTGCGTAGTGGGGGTTTTATCGAATTAAAAATTCATAAAGATGTCCGCATTATATATAAATATGAAATGTAAATATATGATTTTGTTTGAAAATATCATTTCACACCACTACTTGTTCCCTATAAATATTGCTCTCAACACACTGAGGCATCGTTACCATGCATTTACTACTAACTACTAATATATTTAATATTATGCTCACTTGATGTTAGGTATTTTATTTCTTGACTTGTGCTTTTTTCGAAAGGAAAACGGGACTTGTCAGGTCATTTTGGACTTTTTTCTGATTGATCTCCCAAGCTATTATATATCTATTAATTTGTTACTTCTAATGAGTGTTTTGTATGTGTATGATTGATAACAGCTAAACTAATAAATCTAATTAAATTGAATTGAAAATATATATATATATGTATATATATGATGTAAGGTCAGGTGATGCGTAACATCACAGCCTCTCCTTGACAAATGTCAACCCCGCCTTATCGTGGTACATCCTGTTCCCACTAAAGGGGCTCTGACGACCGCCAACAGCGGTATACCTATACCATCGGGATTAGAGGAAATGCTATCCCACACTCACCAACCCGCTTGGACAGCGTGGTGAGTTATGGCCAAACACCTCCAAAATGACTCCACAACTTAAATCTTGGCCCTCAGTCTCCGGCAGCTGGAATGTACCTGGCCAAGGCAGCGGCCAGTGCGACATGAAGGCAGAGGGTGCTAAGAATCCCCGGAGGACCGGACTAGGCTGCCATCTGATGCTGACCTTGGCTACGTACAACGGACGCTCCCTATCTTCTGATTCAAGGCTTCTTGAACTGGAAGAGGAACTACAAAGGATCAAGTGGGACATCGTCGGGCTAAGTGAGGTAAGGAGAAAAGGAGAAGATCTCATTGAACTGAAAAGTGGACATCTCTTCTACTATCGTGGGACTGATACTGGCAGAACTAGTGGTGTTGGATTTATAATAAACAAGAAACTGAAGGATAAAGTTGTAGAAGTTGAAAGTTCTTTTTTTTTTTCTTTCTTTTTTTTTTTTGATTGGAGGTTTTACGACCACCGTGAGCAACTCAATGGGCTATAAGCAGTCGCCCGTCCCTAATTTAGGGTCACTGGTTCCAGGGAAGGGAGAGAGCCAGTGCCGTAAGACAAACACAACATCCATGCCTGACCGGGATTCGAACCCAGACCCCTTACGGACGAATGATCAGTGGCCAACGCCTTAGACCACTGCGCCACCGGGGCGGCGAAGTTGAAAGTTCCTCTGACAGAGCTGCACGACTCATTATCCAACTCTCGAGAAGATACCAGGCTCAGATTATTCAAACTTATGCACCCACCACAAGTCATGCTGAAGAAGAAATTGAAGAATTTTATGAGGAAATTCGTGATCTAAATAATAAAGGTAAGCAGCACTTGAAGATAATTATGGGAGATTTCAATGCAAAAATAGGGCAACAGCAACAGAATGAAACTTCAGTAGGTAAATTCGGTCACGGCAACAGAAACCAGCGTGGAAATACTCTCGTAGAGTTTGCAGAGGCAGAAGGGTTTTTCATCTTGAACTCCTTTTTCAAGAAAAAGTCACACAGGAAATGGACATGGAGACATCCAAATGGGACGACAAGTGAAATTGATTTTATTATGTGTAACAAAAAATTCGTCATAGAAGACTGCAGTGTGCTAAACAAGTTCAACACAGGCAGTGACCATAGATTGGTGAGATGTAAGATGCACCTCAACACTAAACTCGAACGTAGCAAGCTCATAAGACAAACAAAATGTATTGACATAACCAACCTTAAAAAACACCATAATACCTTCAAATTGGAACTGAAGAACAGATTCTCTGCTTTAGAAGGCCTAACATCGGAAGAAGTGGATATTTCTGAAGTTAACAGAAAAGTAACCAAAGCTCTTATGGAAACAGCAACAAAATTAGCTGGGTCTAAGAACAAATTGCATGTGAACAAATTATCAGGAAAAACCAAAATGTTGATGCAAAAAAGAAGAGGGATGAGGACAACTAAAGAAGATGTGACTTCCAAAGTGGAATATATAGAGCTATGCAAGACAGTAAGAAAAAGTATCACTGAAGACGTAAGGAAATTCAACTGTGAACTAGTAAGGAAAGCAATTGAAAACAACCAAAGCCTAAAGATAGCAAAGGGACATCTCAGTAAGGGGAAAAAACAGATTATGTCACTGAGAAAAGAAGATGGTTCTGTAACAAGAAATAGAGGCGAAATTTTGACAAGAGTGAAAGATTTCTACTCCAAATTATATGAAAGGGATGATACATGTACTCCAGACATCATGAAAGGTACCAGTACCAGAGTTCTTCCAGTCCTTCCAGCAGAAGTTGCACATGCAATCAAGAACATGAAGCGGGGAAAAGCTCCAGGAGAAGATGGAATTACTATAGACATCATACAAGAGCAAGTGGAGAAATCGAAACAGTACTCGCCCAAATTTTCACTCGATGCCTTAATGAAGGGAAAATTCCTGAGGATTGGAACAACGCTACAATGATCTTGCTACATAAAAAAGGTGACATTGAGGATCTCAGGAACTACAGACCTATCAGCCTCCTATCAGTGGTTTATAAAATCTTCACTAAAGTTGTTTCACACCGCTTGAAGGTGACACTGGACATGGCTCAACCGAGAGAACAAGCTGGATTCAGCAGTGGCTACAGCACAATAGATCATATCCACGTACTGAGAGAACTAATTGAAAGAGCGAGGGAATATGAGCTTCCATTGTGCATGGCTTTTATCGATTATGAAAAATCCTTTGATTCGGTGAAACCATCAGCAGTTGCAATGGCTCTGAAATCCTGCGGTATTGAAGATGCACACATTAATATTATTAATAACATCTATGAAAATGCAAGTGCAAAGATTCGGCTGTTTGAAAATACAACACACATAAAAATTGGAAAAGGAGTGAGACAAGGTGACACCATATCTCCGAAGCTCTTTAATGCCACATTGGAAAATGTCTTTCAATCACTGAACTGGGAAAACAAAGGGATAAAGATTAATGGAGATTATCTAACCCACCTTCCTTTTGCTGATGACATAGTCATTTTTGCAAATACCCCATCAGAGCTACAGAGTATAATCCAGGAACTTGCTGACAAGAGTAAAGAAGTGGGATTAAAAATGAACTTTCAGAAGACAAAAGTGATGTACAATGCTTTTACAAGAAATGAAGATTTATCGATTGATGGAGAAAAGCTGGAGATAACAGACACGTACGTTTATCTTGGACAGCAGATATCAAGTGAGGGTCACATTGGTGAAGAAATTAATCGGCGTACAAAACTTGCCTGGAGAGCTTTTGGAAGAAACAGCATAATTTTCAAGAGCAATATGCCATTATGTCTTAAAAGAAAAGTGTTTGATCAATGCATCCTTCCAGTGCTTACGTATGATGCAGAGACGTGGACCTTAGCTAAAAGGGACATACAAAGGCTGCAGACAACTCAAAGAAGCATGGAGAGGTGCGTGCTTGGTGTAACCAGGAGAGATAAGAAGAGGAACTCGTGGATCCGAAAAACGACAAGAGTGAAAGACATCATGATCAGAGTTAAATCCCTGAAATGGCAATGGGCTGGACATACCGCCAGAAAGACAGACCACCGATGGACAGCCGAAATTTTAGATTGGATTCCAAGGGACAGGAAAAGACCCAGAAGAAGACCACATGGAAGATGGGTGGATGAAATTCGAAAGTATGCGGGAGTGACATGGAGGAGACTGGCACAAGACAGACCGTTGTGGAGGAAACTTGGGGAGACCTTCGTCCAGCAGTGGATTGATAATGGTTGACAATGATGATGATATATATATAGGGATATAAGGTCAGGTGATGCGTAACATCACAGCCTCTCCTTGGCAAATCTCAACCCTGCCTTCGCGTGGTGCATCCTGTTCCCACTAAAGGGGCTCTGACGACCGCCAATAGCGGTATAACTATACCATCGTGATTAGAGGAAATGCTATCCCACACTCACCAACCCGCTTGGCCAGTGTGGTGAGTTATGGCCAAACCCCTCCAAAATGACTACACAACTTAAACATTGGCCCTCAATCTCCGGCAACTGGAATGTACCTGGCCAAGGCAGCGGCCAGTGCGACATGAAGGCAGAGGGTGCTAAGAATCCCCGGAGGACTGGACTAGGCTGCCATCCGATGCTGACCTTGGCTACGTATAATGGACGCTTCCTATCTTCTGATTCAAGGCTTCTTGAATTGGAAGAGGAACTACAAAGGATCAAGTGGGACATCGCCGGGCTAAGTAAGGAAAAGAGAAGATCTCATTGAACTGAAAAGTGGACATCTCTTCTACTATCGTAGGACAGATACTGGCAGAACTAGTGGTGTTGGATTTATAATAAACAAGAAACTGAAGGATAAAGTTGTAGAAGTTGTGAGTTCCTCTAACAGAGCTGCACGACTCGTCATCCAACTCTCGAGAAGATACAAGGCTCAGATTATTCAAACTGATGCACCCACCAAAAGTCATCTTGAAGAAGAAATTGAAGAATTTTATGAGGAAATTCGTCATCTAAATAATAAAGGTAAGCAGCACTTGAAGATAATTATGAGATATTTCAATGCAAAAATAGGGCAACGGCAACAGAATGAAACTACAGTAGGTAAATTCGGTCACGGCAACAGAAACCATTGTGGAAATACTGTCGTTGAGTTTGCAAAGGCAGAAGGGTTTTTCATCTTGAACTCCTTTTTCAAGAAAAAGCCACACAGGAAATGAGCATGGATACATCCAAATGGGACGACAAGTGAAATTGATTTTATTATGAGTAACAAAAAATTCGTCATAGAAGACTGCAGTGTGCTAAACAAGTTCAACACAGGTAGTGACCATAGATTGGTGAGATGTAAGATGCACCTCAACACTAAATTCGAACGTGGCAAGGTCATAAGACAAACAAAATGTATTGACATAACCAACCTTAAAAAACACCTTAATACCTTCAAATTAAAACTGAAGAACAGATTCTCTGCTTTAGAAGGCCTAACATCGGAAGAAGTGGATATTTCTGAAGTTAACAGAAAAGTAACCAAAGCTCTTATAGAAACAGCAACAAAATTAGCTGGGTCTAAGAACAAATTGCATGTGAACATATTATCAGGAAAAACCAAAATATTGATGCAAAAAAGAAGAGAGATGAGGACAACTAAAGAAGATGTCACTTCCAAAGTGGAATATATAGAGCTATGCAAGACAGTACGAAAAAGTATCACTGAAGACGTAAGGAAATTCAACTGTGAACTAGTGAGGAAAGCAACTGAAAACAACCAAAGCCTAAAGATAGCAAAGGGACATCTCAGTAAGGGAAGAAAACAGATTATGGCACTGAGAAAAGAAGATGGTTCTGTAACAAGAAATGGAGGCGACATTTTGACAAGAGTGAAAGATTTCTACTCCAAATTATATGAAAGGGATGATACATGTACTCCAGACATCATGAAAGGTATAAACTATAAGTTTATATACACATCATCATTGTCAACCATTATCAATCCACTGCTGGACGAAAGTCTCCCCAAGTTTCCTCCACAATGGTCTGTCATGTGCCAGTCTCCTCCATGTCACTCCCACATACTTTCGAATTTCATCCACCCATCTCTCTTGCGGTCTTCTTCAGGGTTTTTTCCTGTCCTTCGGAATCCAATCTAAAATTTCGGCTGTCCATCGATGGTCTGTCCTTCTGGCATTATGTCCAGCCCATTGCCATTTCAGGAATTTAACTCTGATCATGATGTCTTCCACTCTTGTCATTTTTCGGATCCACGAGTTCCTCTTCTTATCTCTTCTGGTTACACCAAGCATGCACCTCTCCATGCTGCTTTGAGTTGTCTGCAGCCTTTGTATGTCTCTTTTAGTTAAGGTCCACGTCTCTGCACCATACGTAAGCACTGGAAGGATGCATTGATCACACTTTTCTTTTAAGACATAATTGGCATATTGCTCTTGAAAATTATGCTGTTTCTTCCAAAAGCTCACCAGGAAAGTTTTGTACGCCGATTAATTTCTTCATCAATGTGCCCCTCACTTGATATCTGCTGTCCAAGATAAACGTACGTGTCTGTTATCTCCAGTTTTTCCCCATCAATCGATAAATCTTCATTTCTTGTAAAAGCACTGAACATCTCTTTTGTCTTCTGAAAGTTCATTTTTAATCCCACTTCTTTACTCTTGTCAGCAAGTTCATGGATCATACTCTGCAGCTCTGATGGGGTAGTTGCAAAAATGACTACGTCATCAGCAAAACGAAGGAGGGTTAGATAATATCCATTAATCTTTATCCCTTTGTTTTCCCAGTTCAATGATTGAAAGACATTTTCCAATGTGGCATTAAAGAGCTTCGGAGATATGGTGTCACCTTGTCTCACTCCTTTTCCAATTTTTATGTTTGTTGTATTTTCAAACAGCCGAATCTTTGCACTTGCATTTTCATAGATGTTATTAATAGTATTAATGTATGCATCTTCAATACCGCAGAATTTCAGAGCCATTGTAACTGCTGATGATTTCATTCGAATCAAAGGCTTTTTCATAATCGATAAAAAGCCATGCGCAATGGAAGTTCGTATTCCTTCGCTCTTTCAATTAATTCTCTCAGTACGTGGATATGATCTATTGTGCTGTAGCCACTCCTGAATCCAGCTTGTTCTCTCGATTGAGCAATGTCCAGTGTTACCTTCTTAACGGTGGGAAAGAACTTTAGTGAAGATTTTATAAACCACTGATAGAAGGCTGACAGGTCTGTAGTTCCTGAGATCCTCAATGTCGCCTTTTTTATGTAGCAGGATCATTGTAGCGTTGTTCCAATCCTCAGGAATCTTCCCTTCATTTAGGCATCGAGTGAAAATTTGGGCGAGTACTGTTTCGATTTCTCCACTTGCTTCTTTTATGATGTCTACAGTAATTCCATCTTCTCCTGGAGCTTTTTCCCGCTTCATGTTCTTGATTGCATGTGCAACTTCTGCTGGGAGGACTGAAAGAACTCTGGTACCTTTCATGATGTCTGAAGTACATGTATCATCCCTTTCATAAAATTTGGAGTAGAAATCTATCACTCTTGTCAAAATTTCGCCTCTATTTCTTGTTACAGAACCATCTTCTTTTCTCAGTGCCATAATCTGTTTTCTTCCCATACTGAGATGTCCCTTTGCTATCTTTAGGATTTGGTTGTTTTCAATTGCTTTCCTCACTAGTTCACAGTTGAATTTCCTTATGTCTTCAGTGATACTTTTTCGTACTGTCTTGCATAGCTCTATATATTCCACTTTGGAAGTCACATCTTCTTTAGTTGTCCTCATCTCTCTTCTTTTTTGCATCAACATTTTGGTTTTTCCTGATAATATGTTCACATGCAACTTGTTCTTAGATCCAGCTAATTTTGTTGCTGTTTCTATAAGAGCTTTGGTTGCTTTTCTGTTAACTTCAGAAATATCCACTTCTTCCGATGTTAGGCCTTCTAAAGCAGAGAATCTGTTCTTCAGTTTTAATTTGAAGGTATTAAGGTGTTTTTTAAGGTTGGTTATGTCAATACATTTTGTTTGTCTTATGAGCTTGCCACGTTTGAATTTAGTGTTGAGGTGCATCTTACATCTCACCAATCTATGGTCACTATCTGTGTTGAACTTGTTTAGCACACTGCAGTCTTCTATGACGAATTTTTTGTTACACATAATAAAATCAATTTCACTTGTCGTCCCAATTGGATGTATCCATGCTCATTTCCTGTGTGGCTTTTTCTTGAAAAAGGAGTTCAAGATGAAAAACCCTTCTGCCTTTGCAAACTCAACGACAGTATTTCCACAATGGTTTCTGTTGCTGTGACCGAATTTACCTACTGTAGTTTCATTCTGTTGCCGTTGCCCTATTTTTGCATTGAAATCTCTCATAATTATCTTCAAGTGCTGCTTGCCTTTATTATTTAGATGACGAATTTCCTCATAAAATTCTTCAATTTCTTTTTCATGATGACTTTTGGTGGGTGCATCAGTTTGAATATTCTGAGCCTTGTATCTTCTCGAGAGTTGGATGACGAGTCGTGCAGCTCTGTTAGAGGAACTCACAACTTCTACAACTTTATCCTTCAGTTTCTTGTTTATTATAAATCCAACACCACTAGTTCTGCCAGTATCTGTCGTACGATAGTAGAAGAGATGTCCACTTTTCAGTTCAATTAGATCTTCTCTTTTCCTTACTTAGCCCGGCGATGTCCCACTTGATCCTTTGTAGTTCCTCTTCCAATTCAAGAAGCCTTGAATCAGAAGATAGGGAGCGTCCATTGTAAGTAGGCAAGGTCAGCATCAGATGGCAGCCTAGTCCGGTCCTCCGGGGATTCTTAGCACCCTCTGCCTTCATGTCGCACTGGCCGCTGCCTTGGCCAGGTACATTCCAGCTGCCGGAGACTGAGGGCCAAGATTTAAGTTGTGGAGTCATTTTGGAGGGTTTGGCCATAACTCACCACACTGGCCAAGCGGGTTGGTGAGTGTTGGATAGCATTTCCTCTAATCATGATAGTATAGTTATACCGCTATTAGCGGTCGTCAGAGCCCCTTTAGTGGGAACAGGATGCACCACGCGAAGGCAGGGTTGACATTTGCCAAGGAGAGGCTGTGATGTTACGCATCACCTGACCTTACATACCATAGTTTATATACGGTGGCGTAAGTCATTCTTAATTTCTTTGGGACTTTGAGAAGAAGACACTATGTAATTATTTGAACATATAAATTAATATTTTTGAATGTTTAATTTGTGTGGTATGTCTCTCTTAATCTCTTTGGGACTTTGGGAAGAAGACACTTTGTAAAAGAAGACACTATGTAATTCAGGGATGATTGTGAGGTGACACAAGAAACCCTGAAACTCTCAGCTCAGTGCTAATATACACTATCTACTAACAAGTAATTGGACACCCCTGCAATTGACGATATCTGTGGTCCTGATACACGTCACGGTTGCTGCCATTAAATATCGTGTGGGAAACAACAACGCAACCAGTTGCATGCAAGATGCCACGCAGCTTAGAGCTCTCTGATTTTGAGAAATGTGTAATCGTCGGGTATCACAGAAATGGCCGATCCATACATAACATATCATGCGAGTTGAAGTATTAAAAATCGACAGTGGCCTACGTGATTGGCAAGTGGAAGATGAGAGGTGACAGTCGGAATGTGCCCCGACCCGCCATAAAACTGGGAGTTAGAGACCGACAGGTGTTGGCCAGAGAAATTCGGAAGAACCGTAACAAATCGATGAGCCACATCTGCGAGGAGTTTCAACAGGCATCCGGGAGTGTGTTCTTTCGATGAATACCATCCGTAAGAAAGCCCATCTGCTCGGTTATCATGGACGTGCTGCCGCCCACAAGCCTTTGATCACCAAGTCCAATAACGCTGCACAGCTAACGTGGTGCAAAGAACATCGACAGTGGACCATTGAACAGTGCAAACAGGTTCTCTGGAGCGACAAATCAAGGTGCACCCTCTACCGTTCGGATGGCAGGGTCTGGGTTTGGTGTCTGCCTGGAGAAATATATTGTGCCAACTGTGAAGTTCGGCGGTGGTGGAATTATGCTATGGGGGTGTTTCTCCTGGTATGGCACGGGACCCTTGGTTGCAATTCCTGGTAGACTCAAAGCCCAGACCTACTGCACTATTTTTGATGGCCATGCGCTTCCTACGTTGTGGCAGTTTTACGGGGTGGGCCCATGTTACTTCCAGGATGACAATGCCACCTGTCATGTTGCGCATGGCCTGGTGTGGTGACAATGGGGTTAATCGAATGGACTGGCCTGCGCAGAGCCTGGACCTTAACCCTATCGAGCACCTCTGGGACGAGTTGGAGCGTCGACTTAAGGGGTGCCCCCACCATCTGAAATCGGTGAAGGAACTGACCTGTCTTCTCCAAGCCGAGTGGAAGAAAATGCCGCTAGGCGTCGTACAACGCCTGGTTGAGAGTATGCCCCGGAGGGTCGCAGCTGTAATCGCTGCTCGTGGAGGCTCCACCAACTATTGAAGGTGAATAAACTTTGTTTTCATTTGCTATCACAGGTGTCCAAATACTTGTTGGTAGATAGTGTACATATAATGCATATTACGAATATTTATATATACAGTATATTGCGCACATATAAACTAGCTACACAACAAATACGCCCTAGTGCTTTTGCAGTTAAACTTCGCATCTTTTCTTGTACCCAATTTTCTTTCACTGTGCAAAATCCTTCAGGTATTGCATCATTAAAATCAAATTTTGTACTTCATATTATATGTTAATTGAGCAGTCTATGTGGTTCAGTTTTATTGGAAGCCTAGAGTGGATTCCATTCAATTTCTAAAAGTAGCTCATTGGATTAACTGAATCTAATATAATCAAAATCATTTGAAGTAGATGCAACTTTCAAAATAATGAAAAAAAAGAGCCTTCCTTTCAGCAGGCTGTAATCTTGAGAGCTTGTTTGAAAACAAAAGAAACACTCAAGGTGTCACAAATCGTCTACATTCATCATCCACACGAGCATGCGGTGTTTTTTATCAAACATGGTGATTCCCAAAGAAACTGGAACTTGAACTTTTAGTTATCATCTCACAGCATTTTTAGAAACGAAATGTCCGAAGCATCTGAAATTTTTCTAAAACTTAAAAAACCCGGATTTAAGGGTTTGGAATGTGACAAAAACCCAGAGTTCTAGGCTACACCCAGATTACAAACAGGTCTGGCAATTTTTTGAACATGTAAAATAATATTTTTAAATGTTTAATTTGTGTCGTGCATCGCTCTCAATCTCGTTGGGACTTTGGGAAGAAAACACCATGTAATAGAAGACACTATGTCAGACACTTTGTAATTTTTTGAACATTTAATTTGTGACATATGCCACTCTGAATCTCCTTGGAGGGGGCTTAAGATCCCAAAGCCCCCTCCGTGGGTGCACCAATGATTTGATTGATCTTATAAGTCTAGAGTAAAATTTCAGAGAAGGATTTTGTGAAAATTGAAACTGTTTGTGTGTGTGTGTTTGGGGGTTTCAAGATCACCGTGAGCAACTTGATGGGCTATAAGCAGTTGCCCACCCCAAATTTAGGGTCACTGGTTCCAGGAAAGGAAGTGAGACAATGTCATAAGACAAACACAACATACATGCCTCACCAGGTCCCACTTGGACAAATGGTTAGAAGCTAGGGCTTAGACCACTGCATCACCAGGGTGGGCAAAACTGAAACTGCTCCTTCAATGAAAGCATTGGTGATTGACCGGCGAGAGGATGCTAGAAAGAAAAAAATTACTTTCACGGTAATAATATTAATGTCAATAATAACTATGATGACAACAATAAGGAAATGAAATTCAGTAATGATTAAGTAATTTCTACATAAGCATTTTTAAAAGAGGCCTGGACCCAGTTGGCCGTTACGTAATCAGGTTTTGCCTACGGCACTGGTGGCGCAGTGCTGTATGCACTTTTATCAGACCATTCGTCCACGATGGGTCCAGGTTCGAACACCAATGCGGCACAGATGATGAGTTTGTCCTACGGCACTACTGGCTCTCTTCCTTCGCTAGAGCCAGTAGCCCCAAATTTGGAACGGGCGACTGCTTATAGCTCATAGAGTTGGTCACGATGGTCATTAAACCCCCAAACAAAACAAAGATTCAACGGGTTTTCTTGAGAAATAGGCATTTCTACAGCGTCCTCCCTTGTGCCGTTTAAACACGAATATACTACTTACTTAATAGAATTTCTGATCAACAAGCTACCCTGAAGAAATAAAGCCATGACTTTACAAGACGCACGACTCAAAAATATTAATAGAAAATCGGAGTTTTCACAATTTTTTTAATTCATTATAACCAGTATCTAAAATCTTATACTGCCTTCACATGATGCTAATCGTACACAGTAAACACAACTTTAAATTGATCTTCGGACTCGGAGTTCAGATTCAGAACACTTTTTTTTTTTTTTTTTTTTTTTTTTTAATTAATAAGAAGATGAGGCTTATAGACAAAGCTTTGTGCCTCACAGCAACTAGTTGGCCATGCGGAAATAGCTAAAATATCTCCTGATTAGAAAGACACGAAGATGCACGACCAGCCACAGAGGAGAACTTCCTTGCGACCAGCACGTGAAGTCACAGTAGCAGCACTAAAGTCCATCAAAGGGGCACGCTCATGAGAAGGAATGTTAGAACAGGAGCGTCCTCACAGAGAAACGTCTTGAGAGAGTAATAAATTTCTCCAAGGCCCGAACTTTACGTTTCGCCACGGAAGCGTCCCGAAAGTCCAACAAAGAACACAGTTGAGCAGAGACGGAGGTTGAGGAATGAGAGGTTGGCACTCCAAAACAAATCCTCCGATATGCACTGTACGCAGGGCAGGAGAGGAGGAAGTGAGGAACAGTCTCTGGCCCGGAGCCACAGAAGCACATCGGGGAAGAACGTTTTCGAATCAGAAAGAGGTAGCTGTTTAAAGGTGCCGTGTCCGTGCGTAATTTTTGAATTATGATTGCTGAGGAGCTGCGAAAACAGTGTTCGCTAGGCTATCTGTGACGGAAACTGATGAACGGATACAGCTCTGCCCACCCGGATGAAAGCCAGGCTGATACAGAAGCGGTGATGAGCATGTTACCACTGTGCCGAGCAGCGTCGGAGGCTGTAACTGGGGGAAACAAGGCCAGGCCCTCAGCATGGCCCCGTCGGGCGGCAGCGTCAGTGGCCTCATTCGCTGGAAGACCAACATGAGCCGGGCACCAAACGAGCATAATGTCCTCGTAGAAAGAACGGAGGCGTTGAAGAGAATCATGCAGAAGAACGATAATGTCTGGAGATTTGCGATTTAATGCCAACAAGGCCTGTAGAACAGAGCGACTATCCGTAAGCAGCAAGAGGCCACTGCACGGGCCGGGAGCAAATTCAAGTGCTGATATTAGGGCCCATGCTTCAGCCGAGAACACTGAGGAAATAGTCGAGAAGGAGAACGAACGGCTGGATTTGTTCCGTGGAAAAAAATGCCCGATCGCCACCGAGGAGTGAATCTTCGAAGCGTCAGTAGCAATGATTTGGTGTGACGCCGAGAACTGGGCCAAGAACACCCCAAAGCAATGTCTGATAAGCATCGGATGCAGATATCGTTGTTGAAAAGGGAGACCCGAGCAAATAATCGAGTAGCAGGGTGCAGACGAAACAGGAGGGGCCGACAGAGCCTGAAGAAGATCGCTGTTGACGAAAAACGGCTCCTGTCGGAAGCGACTGAGCACGATTCCAAGGGGAAAGCCATGGGATTTCCAAGCGTAGAATGACAAGGCGTCCTCTTCCAGAAGAAGATGAGCGATAGGCGAACGCTGACCCATCGACAAATGGCGGTACAAAAATCGGACTGTCAGGAGGGTGATTCGAGAACGCACGCTAGCGATTCCACATTCGGCACGCAAGACTCGCCACAGGCGTCGAACGAGGGAGGTGAATGGCTGCACGGAGTGCATGGTTGAGCAGAACTTCGAGAGCGTCGTAGAGATAGGTGGGGGAGGCGAACAGGACCGGAGCCGCATATTCCAGAATAGGCCGAATCACAGCAACGACAAAGGCGAGAGCGTTGGGGAAGCCAAGACCCCACCGGCGATGACAAACAACTTTAACAGCAGACAAGGCTCGGAAGACTGACTTCTTGACGTGCGTGAGGTGAGAAGACCAAGTCAGGGAGGAGTTAAACCAGACCCCTAAAATCCTGATGGAGGACTGCCAAGTCACTGAGTCAGAGCCCAGCAGGAAAGGAGGGGCAGGCGACCGGCGCTTACGAGAAAAGTCAACCGCGAAGCTTTTAGAAGGAGAGAGACGTAAATCCCAGGATGATGCCCACTGAACAATGGAATCCAAAGAGGATTGCATATAGCTAAGGCCGCCGCCCGGTTGGGACTATAGGAAACAATAAAAATATCGTCTGCAAATAAGAACATATGCGCATTCGGATGACAGCAAGCAACCACATCATCAATGTATAAGTTAAAAAGGATAGGTGAAATGGAGCTACCCTGAGGAACACCTCGGCACTGCGGAAAGGAGGAAGACACCGTTCCCGCCAACGAACGCGAAATCTGCGCCGAGCAAGGTAGTCAGCCAGCCAACGGAGAAGACGACCACGAACACCCAGAGACGCCAATTTCCCTAGGAGAGCAGGATGACAGACCGAATCATATGCCGCCTGAAGGTCCAAAGACACCAGAAAAACATAATTATGTCTAGCTCGAGCCACCAGAAGATGACGTTGGATCGACAGAAGGCACGCCGATGTGGAACGTCCAGGCAAAAATGCGAATTGCAGCTTGCTGATCCGTTGGTGAGAGATAATGAAGTCTGTTAGGCGAGAGACCAAGACTTTCTCCAAGATCTTCGAAAAAACTGAAGTGAGAGTGATCATTCGGTACGATGATAAGTCGAGAGCAGGTTTGTTAGGCTTCTGTATCGGAATCACCCAGGACTCTTTCCAGCATGAAGGATGAACGCCGGCTGACCAATAAGTAGGTCAACCAGCCAAGACGAATTCCACCTCCATATACGTCTCACCAGTTCGTAAGTGCATCCATCAGGGCCGGGTGCAGAGCGTCGAGGCGATCCATTAATAGCCCCGGCAACTTCACTGGCAGTAAGTAACGCATCCATCTCAAGAGAAGAGTCATCATGGTCAATAGAAAAGGAGTGCACCGAACAGCCAGAGGCAGTGGAAAAGAGTTCACCAAACGCCGAAGCCTGCTCCGCCGGATCAGCAACAAGGAAATCGCCAATCCGAAGTAGCAAGTGATCCGGGCTCGAACCAACATGAGATTTCAGACGGCGCAAGAGGGAGAAAACGAATCCTGGCCTCGAGGTGTCGTTGCATTGTGCCCTCCAGTAGGCACGTCTCTTAAGAATGAGGAGGTGGCGAAGATTCCGTTCTTCCTGCCGATATAATGACCAAGCGAAGAGGCAGCCGGATGACTTAGCAGAGCGAAGGAGGCGGCGTTTCTTGCGAAGCCGCTGAGCACAATCAGAGTCCCACCAGGGAGACCAACGTCGACGCTGACCGCTGAGCCGACGAGAAGCGTGGAGAATCAGGGAAATGCGGTCCAGGATCCTAGCGGCACCGTCAGGAGTGGAAGGAAGTTCACCACGGATAATCTTCTGGATAGAAGGCCAAGCCACTGACCAAGCAACTGGTTGTAGACCCAGAGCAGGAGGGGGAGGGCAGCCAAACATCCCTGCCTCCAATGTTGTAATGACAGGATGATGGGTGCTACCGTAGAGGTCACTATCCACAGACCAGGAGCAGTACGGAACCAGCTGAGGAGAGCACATGGTGAGGTCCAAAACAGAACAAGTTGAACCCCTGCAAAAGTAGAGGCCCCCGAGTTTAGGAGACAAAGATCTTGCGAGCAAAGCCAGTCCACGAACTCAGTACCTCCCCGGCTCGGAGAAGTAGAACCCCAGCTAGGGTGATGAATATTGAAATCACCAACCACCATACAACAATCAGTGAGCAGTTGTTCGATCCGTCCAAGCAAGAGCGCCGAGAGGGAGGAGAGGGAATGTATAAATTAATAATCCTGAGCGTGGTGTCGCCGGAGAAGATATCCGTCGCAAGAAGCTGCTCGTTCGAATCCGAGCTGAAGATGTCCACCAATCTGGAAGAGATATCCGACCGAATTGCAGTTAAGAGGCCACCCCCCGACCCTGCCCCCCTATCACTCCTATACACCGTACTGGCCGGAAGGGAAAAAGAGAGACCAGGAGATAGCCAGGATTCTTGGATAGTCAAAATCGTGGCTGTAGAAAAAATAGAACTGTCGGTGAAATAAGGTCTTTTGGAGCGAAGGGACTGCGCATTCCATTGGACCAGCGACCAGCTATTCATGAAGAGAAAAGTGATCCGCTAGGCCAGATGCCGTCTTGAACCGCATGGAACAGAGGCCACAAAGAAACTTACCGTCGTCACGATGAGCTTTCAGGTGTGACAGCAAGGCTGGACGAGAAGAGAAAGATATGGCGCATGGAAGACACGAGTAGGTTCTGGAGTGAGAAAGTTTGACGGATTCCGCAGCAGACTCTACATACGGAACCACAGATTTTTCGCATGACAGGAATTCATCGGCGCTGAGGCCAGTGTCAGAAGGTTGCTCAGTAGGCACTGAAGAAGCTGGGCACGCTGCAACTGTAGTAGGAGGATTCTGCAAATTTCAGCCTGTGGCACCTGTGTAACGGATGATGTGGAGCCAGCATGTAGGGAAGGAGGTGAAAGAAGATTCGTCAAGGAGTCCAATTTACTGGTGAGTTGAGAGATAATGTTCAGAAGCTGAGGGAAGGCAGAGGAGCAAGCACACGGAGGTTGAGCCTGAGTCGCCGCCGCCGCTGCATATGAGGCCTGGTGGACTTGACGCACAGAGTCCCGAGCTTCTGGATAGCTGAGATGCTTCGAAGCCATAATATCTAGGATCTGCTTTTCTCGGAGGTAAATTGGGCAGTTCGTATCAGAAGCAGGATGAGAGCCCTTGCATAACACGCACTGGAAGCTCGACGCCGAGCATACCGAAGAGTCGTGTCCTTCACCACAACGAGAACAGCGAGCGGCACTACGACAGGTTGACAGCAGATGTCCAAAACGCTGACAGTTTTTGCACTGCCTAGGCGAATCCAAGAAGGGTCTGACCGCACATCTGGAATACCACAGATAGTGTCACGGTTCGTAAAGCCCAGTTCTTCCACTAGGACCGAAGAAGTAGGGACCCTCGAGGAATTTACCGAACGTCGGAACCGAACAACACGAAGACAGTTCACACCACGGTTCAACAATTCTGAAGCAATTTCATCAACAGGGGCTTCAGTGTCCACATCTCGAACTAAAAACTTTGTTGTCAGAAGCTTAGTAAGAACCTGAGTTTTGACAGGTACCTGAAGAAAATTAGAAAGTTGACAAATTTCCAGCAAGCAAATGAGATTCGAGGAACGCACCAATAAGTCACCCGAACGTAAAAACTGAACGTCTGAAATCGAGTCATGCATGGAAATATTGTCCACGAAGAACCTCTTCAACAACATGGGACGGACTCTGGGTAGCTTCCAGAAGTCGCAGAAATAAGTATTTCACCACGAGTCACTCCGCTCTCAAATGCCCTACGCAGCAATTCCTGAGGAGACCATTGAATCGAACAAACAAAATCATTAACTGGAACTAGCAAACCACCCAGCTGAGGAAGCTCATCACCCGGTGAAGAACGCATTCTTTTAGCCGGAGTCGAGGAATCAGAGTCCCCCATCCCCGCCGGACCCACCGGCGGCAGCTAGGGCCCACCCCGAATCAACAGACCACAACAGACAAGAGCATGCAAAGACAAGAATCCTACCTTGGATATGGAAAGAACCAACCGCCTGCAAAACTTTAGCAGGAAAAGAAACGAAAATAGAAGAGGAAACAGCAAGCCGCTGTTTCAAAATGCAACGAAACAAGAACGCTTTCGCCAACGACAACACACCCAAAAACAGTACCCTACGGGGTTGACCGATTAGAAACAGGAGAGCCAACTTCACACCAGCCAACCGTTGCCGTTGCCAACTTTTTCTCCGAATCCAGATCACTTTGGGGGTTACGGTCACGGTTAAGACCAAATGTTTACATCCTAACACGTGGTTTTGGGGAGGTTTTTTGTTTTGTTTTTTGATTGGAGGTTTTCTTGTTTTGCTTTTTGATTGGAGGGTTTTTTTTTGTTTTGTTTCTTTCATGCTTTATTGGACCATGGCGTTCTGCGATTTATCGTATAATACAAGACTATGCCAATTGCGCCGATCCTACAGGATTCCGTGTACGAGCATCAACGCCTGTTCAGTACACGGGGGCGCCAAGTCGCGACCCCAAAACATCAATCTTCACTGTTGATTTCAGCTGAGGATTTTTTTTTTTTTTTTGAGGTTTAACGACCACCGTGAGCAACTCAATGGGCTATAAGCAGTCGCCAGTCCCTAATTTTGGGTCACTGGTTCCAGGGAAGGGAGAGAGCCAGTGCCGTAAGACAAAAACAACATCCATGCCTCACCGGGATTCGAACCCGGACCCCTTTCGGACGAATGATCAGAAGTCATCGTTTAGACCACTGCGCCACCGGGGCAGCCAGCTGAGGTATATCACATATGGGTAAGTAAATATTTATTTGGGTTATATTTTTGGAGATATTGGAAGTGTTAAAATAAACTATTTTGAGATTTGCAGCATACTGTTCGTTTGTGTCATTTCACTGTTGTAAAAAGGTGTAGTGATAGGAATAAATTACTGTGCATTTCCTGTTGATGAACATTAGTGAGTTACCTGGATTAAATGCCATATCTCGACATAAATTGAAGGTATAATAGATAATTTTTGCAGTATTGTGCATTTCAAAGACTTTGTTGCCAGTCTTAAAGTATGACGTTTGAAAAATAGAGCAGTGTTGCAAACATTTCCGCCGCGTTTTTTTTTTTTTTTGGTTGGAGGTTTAACGACCACCGTGAGCAACTCAATGGGCTATAAGCAGTCGCCCGTCCCTAATTTAGGGTCACTGGTTCCAGGGAAGGGAGAGAGCCAGTGCCGTAAGACAAACACAACATCCATGCCTCACCGGGATTCGAACCCGGACCCCTTTACGGACGAATGATCAGAGGCCAACGCCTTAGACCACTGCGCCACCGGGCGGCCCGCCGCGTTATTCATCGTACAAGATTCTAGAAATTGCAAAAAATTATTTTTAAAAACCACGGACATGAAATACTACTACCAACAACAACTATTCGGTGCATTAATGTATTTGCCGCCCCGGTGGCGCAGTGGTCTAAGGCGTTGGCCTCTGATCATTCGTCCGTAAGGGGTCCGGGTTCGAATCCCGGTGAGGCATGGATGTTGTGTTTGTCTTACGGCACTGGCTCTCTCCCTTCCCTGGAACCAGTGACCCTAAATTAGGGACGGGCGACTGCTTATAGCCCATTGAGTTGCTCACGGTGGTCGTTAAACCTCCAATCAAAAAAAAAAAAAAATTAATGTATTTCTGAACTAACTTTCATTATGTTTTGGCACGAAGTTTCCGTGATCCAGTGAAAATATGGTTTATTCCTCTCCTACAATGTCAGATTAAATTACCGATTGATTCTACGGCTGTTGTGTTTGTTCTCTGTGAACCATATTTTAAGATCAGGCATCATCAGTATATACGATATCACTACAATTTATGCCTCGGCGAGTAGCAAAATTCATTCCATGCTAATTTGGCAATGTAAACCATTTTTTGTCACCATAAATGTTTTTGTGGTTTTTTTTCTCTAGAAATTTTGTCTTTACTAGCTAACCTGTTTTGTCCATAAATGACAGGCAAGTTGCACATTCCCTTTTTGTGTTGCAATTTTAATTTCACTGAGTGTACATTTTTTGGTTGCAAAATTTTGATTGGTGTGGTGTCAACCATTTTAGTGCAAAACATGGACACAGCTGCTTCCACGTATGTCTGCCTCCGGAAAGACTTGAGGATTTCAGTGAAGATTTGGACTTCCACTTTATTTTATTCAGTTTTTTGTGTGTGTACTTCATAATGTGTTCGGAATTATTAATGTTCTGTGTGTGTGTGTGTGTGTGTGAGCGCTCGTGCATTAATGTAATCAAACTGTTGAACTTATAATATTTATAGGTTAAATTTTTGGCTGCAAGAGCGTGTAATGACCCATGATAAGCAATACGTGGATTGCTGGCTGCTGATATCATGACAAATGAATTGGCGGCTAAGTATCAGTGGGCTGGCCGTCTCCCAAAGAGGTCATTTAAGTCCTTAAAAGCCGCCCCGGTGGCGTATTTCACAAGTGAATGTAGGAAATTCGGATTAGAGCCATTTCTGCCACACGATTGGTTCAGAGCTACTTTGGAGATTGCGATTGGGCGGGGCCTATGAGAAGAGTCATGTGACAGGAACAATATCTTTTTATCTTGGGAAGTCCTGTTTGCTAAGAAATTCATTGTGAGGTTACTTTTTTTTTTGATTGGAGGTTTAACGACCACCGTGAGCAACTCAATGGGCTATAAGCAGTCGCCCGTCCCTAATTTAGGGTCACTGGTTCCAGGGAAGGGAGAGAGCCAGTGCCGTAAGACAAACACAACATCCATGCCTGACCGGGATTCGAACCCGGACCCCTTCTGGACGAATGATCAGAGGCCAGCGCCTTAGACCACTGCGCCACCGGGGCGGCATGTGAGGTTACTTAACATATGTGACAAATAATTCATACTGAATTATATCGGCCGCCCCGGTGGCGCAGTGGTCTAAGGCGCTGGCCTCTGATCATTCGTCCGTAAGGGGTCCGGGTTCGAATCCCGGTGAGGCATGGATGTTGTGTTTGTCTTACGGCACTGGCTCTCTCCCTTCCCTGGAACCAGTGACCCTAAATTAGGGACGGGCGACTGCTTATAGCCCATTGAGTTGCTCACGGTGGTCGTTAAACCTTCAATCAAAAAAAAAAAAAAAAAAAAAAAAAAACAAAGAATTATATCGTAGGAAGTTCTGTTTCCTAAGAAGTTCACTGTGAGGTTACTTAACATATGTGAGAAATGACCATATTGAATTATATCGTGAAAAGTTCTATCGTGGGAAGTTCTGCTTCCTAAGAAATTCAGTGAGGTTACTTAACAGATGTAACAAATGATCATATTGAATAATCATCATCATCATCATCATTGTCAACCATTATCAATCCACTGCTGGACGAAGGTCTCCCCAAGTTTCCTCCACAACGGTCTATCTTGTGCCATTCTCCTCCATGTCACCCCTGCATACTTTCGAATTTCATCCACCCATCTCCCATGTGGTCTTCTTCTGGGTCTTTTCCTGTCCCTTGGAATCCAATCTAAAATTTCGTCTGTCCATCGATGATCTGTCCTTCTGGCAGTATGTCCAGCCCATTGCCATTTCAGGGATTTAACTCTGATCATGATGTCTTCCACTCTTGTCATTTTTCGGATCCACGAGTTCCTCTTCTTATCTCTCCTGGTTACACCAAGCATGCACCTCTCCATGCTGCTTTGAGTTGTCTGCAGCCTTTGTATGTCTCTTTTAGTTAAGGTCCACGTCTCTGCACCATACGTAAGCACTGGAAGGATGCATTGATCAAACACTTTTCTTTTAAGACATAATGGCATATTGCTCTTGAAAATTATGCTGTTTCTTCCAAAAGCTCTATAGGCAAGTTTTGTACGCCGATTAATTTCTTCACCAATGTGACCCTCACTTGATATCTGCTGTCCAAGATAAACGTACGTGTCTGTTATCTCCAGCTTTTCTCCATCAATCGATAAATCTTCATTTCTTGTAAAAGCATTGAACATCACTTTTGTCTTCTGAAAGTTCATTTTTAATCCCACTTCTTTACTCTTGTCAGCAAGTTCCTGGATCATACTCTGCAGCTCTGATGGGGTAGTTGCAAAAATGACTACGTCATCAGCAAAACGAAGGTGGGTTAGATAATCTCCATTAATCTTTATCCCCTTGTTTTCCCAGCTCAGCGACTGAAAAACACCCTCCAGTGTGGCATTAAAGAGCTTCGGAGATATGGTGTCACCTTGTCTCACTCCCTTTCCAATTTTTACGTGTGTTGTATTTTCAAACAGCCTAATCTTTGCACTTGCATTTTCATAGATGTTATTAATAATATTAATGTATGCATCTTCAATACCGCAGGATTTCAGAGCCATTGTAACTGCTGATGGTTCACCGAATCAAAGGCTTTTTCATAATCGATAAAGCCATGCACAATGGAAGTTCATATTCCCTTGCTCTTTCAATTAGTTCTCTCAGCACGTGGATATGATCTATTGTGCTGTAGCCACTCCTGAATCCAGCTTGTTCTCTCGGTTGAGCCATGTCCAGTGTTACCTTCAAGCGGTGTGAAAGAACTTTAGTGAAGATTTTATAAACTACTGATAGGAGGCTGATAGGTCTGTAGTTTCCGAGATCCTCAATGTCACCTTTCTTATGTAGCAGGATCATTGTAGCGGTGTTCCAATCCTCAGGAATCTTTCCTTCATTAAGGCATCGAGTGAAAATTTGGGCGAGTACTGTTTCGATTTCTCCACTTGCTTCTTGTATGATGTCTACAGTAATTCCATCTTCTCCTGGAGCTTTTCCTCGCTTCATGTTCTTGATTGCATGTGCAACTTCTGCTGGAAGGACTGGAGGAACTCTGGTACTGGTATCTTTCATGATGTCTGGAGTGCATATATCATCCCTTTCATATAATTTGGAGTAGAAATCTTTCACTCTTGTCAAAATTTCGCTTCTATTTCTTGTTACAGAACCATTTTCCTTTCTCAGTGCCATAATCTGTTTTCTTCCCTTACTGAGATGTCCCTTTGCTATCTTTAGGCTTTGGTTGTTTTCAATTGCTTTCCTCACTAGTTCACAGTTGAATTTCCTTACGTCTTCAGTGATACTTTTTCTTACTGTCTTGCATAGCTCTAAATATTCCACTTTGGAAGTCACATCTTCTTTAGTTGTCCTCATCTCTCTTCTTTTTTGCATCAACATTTTGGTTTTACCTGATAATTTGTTCACATGCAACTTGTTCTTAGACCCAGCTAATTTTGTTGCTGTTTCCATAAGAGCTTTGGTTACTTTTCTGTTAACTTCAGAGATGTCCACTTCTTCCGATGTTAGGCCTTCTAAAGCAGAGAACCTGTTCTTCAGTTCCAACTTGAAGGTATTATGGTGTTTTTTAAGGTTGGTTATGTCAATAGATTTTGTTTGTCTTATGAGCTTGCTACGTTCAAGTTTAGTGTTGAGGTGCATCTTACATCTCACCAATCTATGGTCACTACCTGTGTTGAACTTGTTTAGCACACTGCAGTCTTCTATGACGAATTTTTTGTTACACATAATAAAATCAATTTCACTTGTCGTCCCATTTGGATGTCTCCATGTCCATTTCCTGTGTGGCTTTTTCTTGAAGAAGGAGTTCAAGATGAAAAACCCTTCTGCCTCTGCAAACTCAACGAGAGTATTTCCACGCTGGTTTCTGTTGCCATGACCGAATTTACCTACTGAAGTTTCATTCTGTTGCCGTTGCCCTATTTTTGCATTGAAATCTCCCATAATTATTTTCAAGTGCTGCTTACCTTTATTATTTAGATGACAAATTTCCTCATAAAATTCTTCAATTTCTTCTTCAGGATGACTTGTGGTGGGTGCATAAGTTTGAATAATCTGAGCCTGGTATCTTTTCGAGAGTTGGATAACAAGTCGTGCAGCTCTGTCAGAGGAACTTTCAACTTCTACAACTTTATCTTTCAGTTTCTTGTTTATTATAAATCCAACACCACTAGTTCTGCCAGTATCTGTCCCACGATAGTAGAAGAGATGTCCACTTTTCAGTTCGATGAGATCTTCTCCTTTTCTCCTTACCTCACTTAGCCCCACGATGTCCCACTTGATCCTTTGTAGTTCCTCTTCCAATTCAAGAAGCCTTGAATCAGAAGATAGGGAGCGTCCATTGTAAGTAGGCAAGGTCAGCATCAGATGGCAGCCTAGTCCGGTCCTCCGGGGATTCTTAGCACCCTCTGCCTTCATGTCGCACTGGCCGCTGCCTTGGCCAGGTACATTCCAGCTGCCGGAGACTGAGGGCCAAGATTTAAGTTGTGGAATCATTTTGGAGGGGTTTGGCCATAACTCACCACGCTGGCCAAGCGGGTTGGTGAGTGTGGGATAGAATTTCCTCTAATCCCGATGGTATAGTTATACCGCTATGGGCGGTCGTCAGAGCCCTTTAGTGGGAACAGGATGTACCACGAGAAGGCGGGGTTGACATTTGTCAAGGAGAGGCTGTGATGTTACGCATCACTTGACCTTACATCCCATTGAATAATACGGTAGAGTAATTTCGTGCACGATATCATAAGGAATATCTGCAGTTTCTCAGATGAATACAAGTCGAACTCTATCGTAATATTGAAATTGAGGACGGCTTTAATAACTAACTAGTTGAATACCATACTCCGTATCGGCCAATAGATGGCAGCACGTCAACTACCCAATACAACCTGTGCTGTTGTGAAAGTGCATATATAAGGATACTAAAAAGTATCCTTTTAAAGGTCCTTTCTACCTTTAACAAGAAAGTACGTCTCCACAACGAAATATTTTGACGATCAATTTTTTTCCTCATGAAAGTGAGGAGGTCTAGTTAGAAAAAAAAATCAAATAGAGTGATCTTGCATTAGCAAAGAACTACGTAATGGCACGAAGTACGACCAGTGATGTATTCAGGCATCTTTCCGGGGGGCAAGACCCCCGAAAATCAATGGAGGCCACCCCTCCGTAAGTTTTTGAGTGATCACCCTTTATATTTAGTCTAATTTTTTGTTTATTGATGAAAATTTGGAGAAATTAATTTTAAAAATTTAAGAAAACGGGGGAAAATATTATAATAAGAAAAACTCATTCAGATGGACTTCATATCTCAGTAGCATTAAGATAATTTTAAGTATTAAATTAATTTCTTTGTTTTACACACTAAAACTAAAATTACCATCGGCATGTATATTTACGTTTTCTAAATCCGCCAATAATGTATACAATACCGCGAGAAAAAAAACGGAATTTCTGTTGTTAATTACAGCCATAAATGACTTCACAAAGTGTTAACATTTTAAATAACTTTTTTTTAAATGTAGCACTGAAATCAAAATAGTTTTAAAAAAATATATACTCTATAGAAAAATTTGTTGCTCTAGATGAGAATGCTTTTGTAAATTTGTTTACAAATGGAACAATTGTCCATGTTAAAAATCTATTATGAAGTCCTACCAAAATTACTCAATACTTTCTCCGGATAAAAATCAGAAGGGTAGAAGAAGACCATTTCATCTTGATCACATATGCAAGAGAGGCAAACAAGAAAAACAAGCATTGTTTCACAATTCGGTAAATTTTTTAGAGCCTTTGTATTTGATAGTTAAGTTTTCTGTGGATTTGTAATCACTAACGGCATGCTGCTTGCACTGCAATACATCATCAAATTTTGGAAGCTGGTATTCAGATTTATTTCAGTCTATATAAATAAAGCTGAATACCAGCTTCCAAAATATGATATTTAGTCTTACAACGACCGTTTTTTTTAATAATAAGAAAACGCTTGTTGTAAGACTAAAATATTTTCGCCACTCCTAATGTGTAGGGGGGGGGGGAGAATTTTCTCCAGCACAGCAGCGTTATCTTATTTTTTTTTTTTTTTGATTGGAGGTTTAACGACCACCGTGAGCAACTCAATGGGCTATAAGCAATCGCCCGTCCCTAATTTAGGGTCACTGGTTCCAGGGAAGGGAGAGAGCCAGTACCGTAAGAAAAACACAACATCCATGCCTGACCGGGATTCGAACCCGACCCCTTACGGACGAATGATCAGAGGCCAACGCCTTAGACCACTGCGCCACCGAGGCGGCAGCGTTATCTTACTAGCATCCTTAATATTTTACACCACCGCAGCATGGTGAAGTCCGTGGTGCATTACTGAATTAAAATAAAGGTATAACTCTTTTACATTTTTAATCACTTGCATGTGTAGATTTCAGAAATTTTTTTATATGTATTAATGTATATATAAATAATATAATATGTATAAATAAATAACAAATAATAACAAGTTTGAGCCCCCTCAAAATTTGCGATTGACCCCCCGGAAAAAAACTCTCTGAATGTAACGCCGAGTATGACCTCAAGCAATTCCGTACATTCACTTGTGAAATACGCACGCCGGTGGCGCAGTGGTCAAAGGAATGGCCTCTGATCTTTCCTCCGAAAGGGGTCCGGGTTCGAATCCCGGTGAGGCATGGATGTTGTGTTTGTGTTACGGCACTGGCTCTCTCTGTCTTTCCCTTCCCTGGACCCAGTGACGTTAAATTAGAGACGGGCGACTGCTTATAGCCCCTTGTGTTGCTCACGGTGGTCATTAAACCTCCAATAAAAAAAAAGTCCTTTAAAACCACGTAGCTTGTTCTCTGTAAATATTACAGAGAACAGTAAGTATTACATTTTATTCTCTGTAAGTATTACAGAGAACAAGCTACATGGTTTAAGGATGAAATTAAGTTTTTTTGTGTTTCTGTAAGATATATTGCTTAATATAGAAAATACTGTACTATGAAGTATCTGTAAAAGTGTCATGGAAATTGTTGGACATATGTAGGCAGTCGAATTATTTTAAATGATGCAGTTGCAAACTAATCCTGTGATGGGTTCATGATCAATATGGCTGAGGTTGGTCATCCTCACTTGATGCAGGGTTTCATCCTGGGTTTGTGCAGTACTGCATCAGAGTGATCTGTTGATGAAAACTCTTGTAAGGAGTCTACGACATGACATCGCAGGTCAAATCATCGCACGACATATGATCGCAGGTCAAAACATCGCGGTACCATAACATCGCAGTACTAAAACATCGCAGGTTTGCCGCCCCGGTGGCGCAGTGGTCTAAGGCGTTGGCCTCTGATCATTCGTCCGTAAGGGGTCCGGGTTCGAATCCCGGTGAGGCATGGATGTTGTGTTTGTCTTACGGCACTGGCTCTCTCCTTCCCTGGAACCAGTGACCAGTGACCCTAAATTAGGGACGGGCGACTGCTTATAGCCCATTGAGTTGCTCACGGTGGTCGTTAAACCTCCAACCAAAAAAAAAAAAAAAAAAAAAAACATCGCAGGTCAAAACGTCGCGAGCCGCCCCGGTGGCGCAGTGGTCTAAGCGATGGCCTCTGATCATTCGTCCGAACGGGGTCCGGGTTCGAATCCCGGTGAGGCATGGATGTTGTGTTTGTCTTACGGCACTGGTTCTTTCCCTTCCCTGGAACCAGTGACCCTAAATTAGGGACGGGCGACTGCTTATAGCCCATTGAGTTGCTCACGGTGGTCGTTAAACCTCCAATAAAACAAAAACAAAAAAAAAACGTCGCGGCACAATGACATCGCAGGTCAAAACATCGCGGCACCATGATATCGCAGGGAAAAACATCGCGGCACCATGATATCGCAGGGAAAAACATCGCGGCACCATGATATCGCAGGGCAAAACATCGTTGTACCATAACATCGCAGGTCATAACATCGCAGTAATCCCTAAATAAATTGCTTTAGATAGATTGATGAATTGCAAAAAGTATATTTAAGGGGAAAGGGGTCTTCATAGAAATTGATGTCCTGATTAAATTTTGGTAGAAATCGGGGTTCCCCGTACCGTTTTTCCAACATTTCCGACGCCCGGGAGCGTATTTCACAAGTGAATGTACGGAATTGCGATTAAGGCCATTTCCGCCACGCCATTGGTTCAGAGCTACTTTGGAGATTGCGAGTAGGCGGGGCCTATGAGGAGAGTCATGTGACAGGAACATTTTTTTATTGGGGGAAGTCCTTTTTGCTAAGAAACTCATGTGAGGTTATTTAACATATCTGACAAATGATCGTATTGAATTATATCGTGGGTATTTCTGCTTCCTAAGAAATTCACTGTGAGGTTACTTAACATATGTGACAAATGATCATATTGAACTTTTGTGCACGATATTATAAGGAATATCTGCAGTATCTCAGATGAATAAAAGTCGAAATATGTCTTAATATTGAAATTGAGGACGACTTGAATAAGTAGCTAGTTGAATACCATACTCCGTATCGGCCAATAGATGGCAGCACGTCAACCTAGTATCCACGATTCGTGCTGTTGTGAAAGTGCGTTTATAAGGATACTAAAATGTACCCTTTAAAAGGTCCTTTCTGTTATCCTTAAAAGGACCTTTAACAGTGAAAAGTACGACGAGGCATCGGGAAGCTTCCCACGCACAGGTCCGGCAGCACAACACACTTTCACTACTTACACCCCGCCATCGGTGCACCCTTCTTATAGTGCTTCACCGAAGCGTGCCGGGCGCATATGATTTGCATATGCCCTGCAATGCTAATCATTTGCATGTCCTCTCGCGGGCGACGCATGCTGCGAATTTCGGGCCAATCGGATGCTTCCTTCTTGGTGTTGCATTTTGGGTGGGCAGCAGTGTGCTTTGCATTTTCCCTGATGAAGATATGCCAACTGAAAAGACTTTGCAGTGCCTTTTGTAGGCCAAAGGTGTGAAACATTTAAAAAAAATCTTCATTTGGTATATAGATGGGTGAGCTTTCTGATTATCATAGTTAACTCGTACATATAGTGATGCAGAGAGTGCAAACAGAATTCCATGTGGTTATCAGCGTACAAGCTAATTCCTGATGTGCTCTACTGATGCTTTAACATTCTCGTATTATATGCCATCATTGATTTATTTAATATATCAGTGCAGTTATAAACTCGAGAACTGCCAAGTATTGATTTAGAACGTTAAAGCATCAATGATGCTTCTAAACGTTAAAGCATCAATTATGCTTTAACGTTCTGAAACAATACTTGGCAGTTCTTGAGTTTGCAAGTGCACTGATATATTAAATAAATCAATGTAGGCATATTTAATATGAGAATTCAGTTCAAGATGTTCAACCATCTCTACATTCTGTTATAAGGCATTCGGACGTTTCGTAATACATCATTCGACGTTTCATTAAGTGATATTAGATTATATCTAGACGTTTCATTAGGTGATATTAGACTATATCTCGACGTTTCGGATTACCACATTCGATTATTTCTCGACGTTTAATAATACGCTATTCGACTATAGCTTGACGTTTTATAATACGGCATTCGACTATAGCATGGCCTTGCAGTAAGCAAGGAGGTTATGTATAAACACTGCTTGGATTTGCGTTGTGGAGCGTTAAAGAAGATGGTGTTATGTGCTATTTTCGGCTGCGGTAACCGAAGTGGAAGAGATAATGATATGTCCTATTATAGATTACCATCTGAGTGAATGAATTAGGATCAGAATTATAAAAAAAATTATTCAGAAGCGCCAAAATTTGTGGTTATCACGTATTGACATTGATGACCGGAAACGAAGAATTGACATTGATGACCGGAAACGAAGGAACATTAGAGTGTGTAGTTTACATTTTGTAACAGGTATGTTCAGAAATTTACTAATGCGTTATCTACAAAAACTCTATGAAGATCTTTAGACTGGAATTAACCTTTCTTTATGAATGACTTGCACGATTTGATTTGCTCGGGAGTGAAGGCGTTTGTGCAAAAAACGAAATAATTAACAATATCGCCGTGTTCTATTCGTGGCAAGACCTCAATATTCTTCAGGAAAAATTGGTATGGAATTACATATGGGTCACCACAATTACCCAATATCTTTAATTTATTAGAATAAAGCTATTTTTGATCGCCAGATAACCCATTTACGTAGCCCATGTGATGCCTCTTTTATCTCACTTGTACACCAGTGTTTTTACAAGAAAGCAGCAGACGAAAAAGTGACGCGAACCGCGGTATCGTGACGTCAATGCATGCGGCAAGTAAAATTACTGACAAAAGAATCAGTCGAGGTAAAAGTTTCCGGCAAGTTCCGATACTAATATTCGGAGCCGGAGTACATTGTCCCAAAGAACTATTTGCTTTAAGCTTAAGAAAAGGACCATAACATGGATTGAAAGTTCAAAGAAAGAAATAAAATTTTTGCGGACAGAATAATAAGCATCGCTCTAAAATAAACTCGTATTAAAATATTTCAAATTTATGGGTTTTACTAAGTAATAATGAGATTTTTAAGTCAAATTTCATTGGTAGAACTCCCACTCTTTCTGGTTATTCTTGGAACTGCAAACCTTGTGTCCGTTAATTATTTAATTTATTTTGATTACAAATTGGCTGATAGATGGCAGCACGTCCCAAAAACACTGATATTTTTATTTACTTGAAATATGAAATTTAAGTTTCTGGTTTACAACCAAATTGTTCAATATATAAAAATAGTAAGCCACAAAATAAAATTTAGTTTGCTATTTCACGAATCGGTTCATATTGGAACAAAAATTGTCACTTCTTGTCACCCTAATTTGAGCCCCAGTCGATATTCAAAAAATTACATCAACGTCAAGTAGCAGTCAGTTAGTTTCTGCATTTAAATCTCCTAGATGAAAGTATTACCTTGATTGGTAGCAATATTTGGTACAAAAGGAAATTAGTTAAGCTATTAGGGGGTGATGCCTGAACAGCAGCGACCAGCGAGAAAGATGAGTTACGTCACAGACTGTCAGCCAATCAGCAAACATCTTTGGATCTCCTAAGAGATTCTTTGCAGGTTTTGTGAACATGTGTGCAGTAAAAACTTAAGGCTACCTCTTTCGATATCAGTTGAGAACTTGAGATGTTCATCGTTATCGTATCGTAACAAAGTAAACAGTTCGCACTTCGCAGTTCGCACTGCATATTCTGGACATGCGTTCGCACTCGCAGATTTTTAACATGGTAGTTGGTACTTGTTAGTAGTTTGGTCCATTAGATATATCTAAAGACCTTGAGTTTGGTCGCTGGTTATGTAAGAAGTATAGTATGTTGTTTTTGTACGAAGAACGGTACGTGGAAATTGATATTTTTTTGTTAAAAAAAGTAGCGTTGCAGCTTGATTAATACAGCAATCTGTTTTTGAAATGAAATCCGTTGGCCTGTTTTCTAAAGCCGAATTTCATGTAGGAAATGATTTAGCATCAACATAAATTAATCCAGATTATTGCATTAAACTTGAAAAAGTAAATATGCCATTGATTCACAATTGCAACAGTTTTCACTTGTGGGTTGAATAGGAGGGTTGGGCTACAGAAGAAAAGAAAACTAATTGTAGTTTGTGTTCTTCCTCAAGCAGTTCGAATGTATTCAGTTTCTGATGGACATGGTGCAATCTAGTTACGTTGTCAAACCATAAAGTTGATTTCTAAACAAATGTTCAGCAGCCTAACTAAAATATTTTTTAGTTTTGAAAAATTTTTTTTTTTTTTTTGGTTGGAGATTGAACCGATCACTGTGGGCAACTCAATGGGCTATAAGCAGTCACCCGTGCATAATTCAGAGCCACTGGTTCCAGGGAAGGAAGAGAGCCAGTGCCGTAAGACAAACACAACATCCATGTCTCACTGGGATTCGAACCCGGACCCCGTTCGGACTAATGATCAGAAGCCATGACGTAGCGCCACGGAGGGAAGGGGGTGCTTTAAAACCTAATTTAGAAGTGACAGCTATGATTGATTGGTTGTTATAATCATGGAAGAGAGGATTATTGTGCTGAAAAAAGTAAGAACTACTGCATATATCGGATTTTACTATAATTTCCTTAGTTCTCTTAATTTGTACATCCTTGAAATTGCATTATTCACAAGTAATGCAGTTACAGGCGTGAATGTGTGTCCTGTTATTTTTCAGGAGTTAATGTGCTGCTACATTACTCACTAATGTTCATAGTATGTCCACTTAGTGCTGCCCCGGTGGCGCAGTGGTCTAAGCGATGGCCTCTGATCATTCGTCCGAACGGGGTCCGGGTTCGAATCCCGGTGAGGCATGGATGTTGTGTTTATCTTATGGCACTGGCTCTCTCCCTTCCCTGGGACCAGTGACACTAAATCAGGGACGGGCGACTGCTTATAGCCCATTGAGTTGCTCACGGTGGTCGTTAAACCTCCAATCAAAATGTTCCTAATAGCTGCTTGGTGTTCTTTCATTCGGACCTTAATACTTCTCCCTGTTTCTCCTATATAGCTGAGTCAGTAGTTACAGTCGATGCAATAAATTACTCCTTCTTGCAATTGGATGTCCAATTCTTTCTGCTTTAAAGCTGGCAGGAATTTCTTTATTTTGTTATTAAGATCTGGAGCTAGCCTGATATTATATTTTGCTCCGATCCTTTTCAGTTTCTCGAAAAGTCCCTTGTGGTACATAATTTTGCTGGTGAATTTGAAGTTGGTTTTCTCCTGCTTCTTTTTTGGCACTTGTCTAAATATTTTCTCAACATATGGGGAGGGGTAATTGTTTTCTGCCAATATTTTCTTTAATTCTTTGTGAAGATCTTTTTGAGTATCTGAAAAGACCAGGATTTCAATTTTTTCCAAAAATTGTCTCGCCGTATTTGATTTAATATAATCAGGGTGGAATTAGCAGAAGTTTAACATCTTCCCTGTGTTGGTGGGTTTTCTAAAAAGCTGAGTGAATATTTTCCCCTCTCTTGAGGTCAAGGTTAAATCTAGGAAATTGATGCTATGGTCTTTTTCCTGTTCCAGGGTGTACTGCAATAAGACCCGTAAAAAAGTTAGTCCACAATCACTATGAATAGAGGTGCCATAAATTCATTTACAACTAAAATATGACAGTTTTAAAGGAAAACAATCATAGACTATTTGAATATTTCACTCTTTCCAATCTGTAAGTGCTTGAAAATATTTCTATTGAGTGACATCCAGAGGCAGAAGAGAAGGTATTAAAATCATTGCTGACAATATGATTAAAACTTGAATTGAAATTTTTGCATCAGTTTCTGTCCCAGTCTCCCACCCTACTTTGTCATTTATCCATTTACAGAATTTGCTTATGATATGTTTCAGTAGCCATGATACTTTAAAACTTGTATTTCGGGCCGAAAATATTCTGGGGGGGGGGTTAGTTGCTCACATTCATAAATGAAAGTGTGGTTGCATCTATGTTGGTTGCTAGATGATGTTGTTTTTCACACTGCTGAAGATTCTTTAGGAGTTATTTGATCAGTACTGTGGGCCATATCTTCTAGCTGCATTCGATTCATTTGATGTGGTTTTGAACTCCGAAGTGGTTGGATAAAGCTGTACATACAATCAATTTGATAGTGTCTCCCACATAGAGCCAACTAACATCTTGTGACATTTATTTTATTGGGTAATTTCCATACGAAATCAACCAAAAAATATAAATTTTGAAATTTGATGACATGGATGTGTCTAATTTGGAAGATATTTTTCTATTAGCATCTCAAAAGTAAAAAAATAATTTTTTTAGATTTTTTCTGTTGCTGATTTTTGAGTTATTTAATTTTTAAAATTGCCAAAATATCTCAAAAACTGCTTGCCACCAGAACTTTAAAGGCAATTTGCAAGAGACCTATTTCAACTACTGAGCTGAGTATCGTCTCATTTTTAAGCTTATGATAAGAGCTTTCATTTGATATATTATAACATGCATTGCCTTTGAGTAAAAAAAAAAAAAATTGCCGTTTTAAAAAAATTTTATTTTTTAAATTTCCAAAAAACGAAATGTTTTTAAAAAAATTTTTCACAAAATTCACACACGTTGGTACATATTTACTCTAGTCTAAATTGGCTCAGTGAAAATTTCAAGATGGTACCTCTCTGGTATATAGATTTATTTTATTTTTTTTTTTTTTGCAGGCATGCAACCATTTAAGTTTACATATCTAGCTAGCTCTGCATTATTAATACAGTTATACACATACCATTGTGTTACTACTTAGTGATACATAAATTCATTTTTCTTTGATAAAATATATGATGCTTGTGTTATATCTCTTTTTGATTCAGGCTAATATGTTCTACCTATGGCTATTACTGGATCCACCTTACAAAGGATGAAAGTTTCCTGGCATTGTAAGAATATCAGGTTTTCTTGGATAACTAAATGAGGATGTTGGCCCCCAAGGATGTAAGAAAGAAATATCCACATTCTACATGATCTTTTGAAAGTACACATCCCACCCACCAAATGGCATCATATGCACGGGCTACGAAACCTGCGATGTGTTCAAAGACCACATCTGAACTAAATCTAACACTTTCTTCAGATTCAGAAAACACTTTTTAGTCTCCACTTTTTGGGAACTTACTGGTATGAATGCATGAAACTTCTGAGTCCCTGTTACAGTTTCACCAAACCAAGTCTCTCAAAGTCTGTCTCCTTCCAAGTATTCATCATTTGTCATGGAAGGAATGTTCTCCTTTCCCCATCGAAACGGCTAGAGAGGTGTCATGATTTGGCTTGAAAGAGAGTTCTAGAAGCTAGTTTTGGCTGCCAACCTCTTTACTGTCCCTCCAACACCATCACACACTTCTTTGGCTTGCGCTGTTATGTAAAAATGCCACTTAGCATCAATGCCATCAAAATCTCCATGATGATTGCACAAATTTTCACAGTTCTTGCAGTTTCTTATATTGCACTGCTGAACCATCAGGGAAGTAATATACTTTCTTTAAGTTTGACAGACAATCTTTCAGGAAATCTAAAAGCTTTCTTCACCACCCAGGATAATAAAATCCCAAGTCATCCTGGATGGTGTAGCGCTCGAATTGTAATAGGGAGATGCTGGTTCGATTCCCACTCCAGGGCGATGAAATTTTCAAGTTTTCTGATGTGATTGATATTACACGAGAAACAGTAAATACAGTCAATTCCGAGATGTCTGATTGCTGTGTTAATTATCATGGCATATTTTCCATGTATTATGAGGAGAATATTTCTTCCACATTACTCTTTCACTTTTATTTGCAGTTTTAAATCTGTTTAAGTTGCTCAAGGATTTCTGAATTGTTGCATTGATATTCATTTCCTTCATATTTATAACTCTGCATTAAAAAAGGATTTGTTATATGAACTTTTTATTTTCTCAATCTTTTCTCAGCAATACTTTTTAGAACTCTTAATTTTCTTTCTAACTGGAAACTCACCAGGAGAGGTCAAAGAGGCATTCAAGTAGTTTAACACTGTATCTACACCCATAAATTCTGAATCATGGTTACTACAACTAGGACCAGCATTATTACCTGGCTCTGAAGGATTTTCTTTTCAGGAACACACTCACCTCATGTTGCTGTTCCTTCCCCTAACTGCAATCTACAGGAAGTGTAAATTTGCATGTTTTCTTCAGTGTCATATTTTAAAGAGGTCATCCAAGTTGTCACATTCTCAAATATTTACTAATTCAGTTTCCTCTTCTTGTTTTTTTAGCACGTCTTTTGTAAAAAAAGATTGTGCTTATGTTATCGGTTTGTCTGTCCGTTTGTACCTATGATATCTCTGCAAATATTAGTCCGATTTGAAAAATTCTTTCAGCATTGGGAAGCTTGAAATATGTGAATGATGATCCTTCATTTCGTTTTTTTTTTTTTTTTTACGATGTACAATTTCGCCGCTAGAGTGCGTAAATGCAGATGATGTCGAATTCAAAAATATGTTTTATTCCACATATTGCTTCTAAACATCCGATTGAAAAAAATCTTTTATCTTTTGATTCCATTTATGTCGAAGAGTATTTTAGATATAATTACTTTTTCAAATTACACATAGATTTTCCGCTAGGGGGCGTAAAAGTAAATTACATTTTCCCCGATAACTCTTCTTCTAAAACTCCGATTTGAAAACTTTTTTCTTTAGCGGATACATCTCTTGATGGAAAATCTTTTGCATATAATTTCTAATTTTTGGTAAAGAATACTTTGGCCACCAGGGGGCGTAAGTGTTAATTTTTGCTTCTGATGTATTTGCCATAAAATCTGAGCTTCTAAAATATCGATTGAAAATTTTTTTCGTGAACTAATGCCACTCACATCAGTAAACCTTTTCGGAATATTTTCTTCTTAAAATATTCCACAGTTTCTCCGCCAGGGGCGTAGATGTATATCTTATTTTTGTCAATATCTTTACTTCTAGGAGTCTGATTTGAAAAATTCCTTCTTTGTTAGATAGCGTTTTCAGTGTGACATGTTTTTTTATATAATTTCAAAATTTTGAAGTAGTTCATAGACTTTCCGCTGGGGATGCAGAGGTAAATTGTGTTTCCCCCTATATCTCTGCTTCTAAATCAATCTCCGATTTGAATAATTCTTTCTGCACCGGATACAGCTCCTGATGGGAAATCGTTTGCACATAATTTCTAATTTTTGTAAAAGAATGGTTTGGCCACCAGGGGGTGTAAATCTTAATTTCCGCTTCTGATGCATTTGCAGCAAAATATGAGCTTCTAAATTATCGATTGAAAAAAAAGTCATTTGTAGATCGATACTGCTCATGTCGACAAACCTTTTAGAGACATTTTCTTAAAATAATGCATGGTTTCTACGCTAGAGGGCGTAGATGTATATCTTATTTTTGTCAATATCTCTACTTCTAGGAGTCTGATTTGAAAAATTCCTTCTTTGTTAGATAGTGTTTTCAGCATGACATGTTTTTCATATAATTTCAAAATTTTCAAGTAATTCATAGACTTTCTGCTAGGGGGCGTAAAGGTAAATTGCTTTCCCCCTATATCTCTGATTTAAAAAATTCTTTCTGCACCAGATACAGCTCCTGATGGGAAATCGTTTGCACATAATTTCTAATTTTTGTAAAAAATGGTTTGGCCACCAGGTGGCATAAGTCTTAATTTCCGCTTCTGATGTATTTGCAGCAAAATATGAGGTTCTAAAATCTCGATTGCAAAAAAAGTTGTTTGTTGACCGATACTACTCGTGTCGACAAACCTTTTAGGAACATTTTCTTCTTGAAATAATGCATGGTTTCTATGCCAGGGGGCGTAGATGTATATCTTATTTTTCTCAATATCTCTACTTCTAGTAGTTCGATTTGAAAAATTCCTTCTTTGTTGGATAGTGTTTCCGATGTGAAATGTTTTTCCTATAAATTCAAAATTTTCAAGTAAATCATAGACTTTCCGCTATTGGGCGCAGAGGTAAATTGTGTTTTCTGCGTTATTTCTGCTTCTAAAACTCCGATTTGAAAAATTCTTCCTGTATCACATACAAGACCTGATGGAAAATATTTTTCACCTAATTTCTAATCTTTGGTAAAGAATGGTTTGGCCACCTGGGGTCATAAGTGTTAATTTCTGCTTCTGATGTATTTGTAGCAAAATCTGGGCTCCTGAAAACTCGAATAAATTTCTTTTTCTTGGACCCAGTACCGCTCATATGGATAAACCTTTTGAAAACAATTTCTACCTAAAATAATGCATGGTTTTCCCACCAGGGAACGTAAAGTCGCATGTTATTTTTGTCATATCTCTGTTTCTAAGAGTTCGTAAGCTCGCAGTTCCGTTTACAGCAATATCTGAGGGATTAAAAATCCGATTGAAAAGCTTCTTTCTTCTGTCAGATACTATTGTTTTCCATACCGGTTCCATTGACTTTGAAAAGCTTTAATAAATTTAATTTGCGTCAGAACGGATTCAAAAGATGTGCTTATTACACCCGAAAATTCGGTGTGATCTTTCTTGTTTTTATGTAGTTTTAGATTCTTCCGGCTTTATTTTTGAAAGGATTGCAACAGCGAATGGACACTTCTTGCCATTTATATTTGAAAGTAAAACTTGTCTGATCTAAAAAAATTAACAGCTCTGATTAATCAGATTTAAAAAATAAATAATTCACTGCAATGAGTTAATTGAGATCTACACACCCTGAGAGCTACACCACAACTGAATTACTTGGGCAAAGAAGTGGGGGAGAGCATGAATGAACATGTCACTGTATAGGGAAAAAATGACTCACACTTAACTGTGTCTAACTCATGATACCATAGCGATACCATCTTGAAATTTTAACTGAGCCTCCAGTAAATGTGTATCAATATGTGTGAATTTTTTGAAATTTTTAAAAATTTCATTTTTTGAAAATTGAAAAGATTTTTTTAAAAATTTGCGAAAAAAATTTTTACTCAAAAACAATGCATGTTATATATCAAATGAAAGCTCTCTTCATAAGCTTTAAAATGAGACCATTTCCAACTCTGTAGCTGAAACAGGTGTCTTGCAAATTGCATTTAAAGTTTTGGCAGTGAACAGTTTTTGAGACATTTTGTCAGTGTTGAAAATTACACTAGGACAAGCCACCAACAGTAACTGATAACTTGGGTACAGTTGGCAAATTTTGAGCAAAGCTATTGCAAAATCTAAGCTCATTAAGGCGTATATTATAACAAATTCTAAAAAACGAACTCGTAAAATTTATGACTTCCAGAACAGAAGTATGAAACATTCTAAAAAAGAAATGCCTAAAATTTATTATGAACTACTTTCCTTCACGTTGATTGTGATAATGTTGCATGTAAACAAAGCAGAAAGACACACTTGGATCAGGGACCACGTTTTTCATTTTGTATCACGAAAGACAGACACATACACAAACTTCCTTTTATTATTATAGATTAAGCAAGTGTTGAGCTAACAGATGCAGTCTCCATTTCTTTTGTTTTTTAATTCAAATGATTTTTTAAGATTAATGTTAATGAGCCGACTTTTGTGAAACGGTTCAAGTAAAAGGCCATCTAGTTTTAATTGAAATTCCTCAATGATACGGAATTTTGGGAACCAGAAGACATCAAAACCTGATCATAGACGATGTCCAATCGCATGCCAAAAAACATGGCGATCGGATGTGTCATGTTGTAGCTATGCCCGACCAACTAATTGTCCAGAGTCTTGTATGGAGAGCAGATTTTTTCAATTATTATTAAAATTGGTCAGTTTTTTTTAATGGTCATTGTCTTTATACGACATGACCAATCACCATGATACCAACCCCATGTCCCTCACCATGTCTTTCCCTTTCTCTGTGGCAAGTGTCACTGCGATCAGCTGAAGATCTTTAGAGGAGATAGGTAACAAACGAGCCCTTCTCAAAACCAGGAACAACTGCTAAAAATGCAAGTTTTTGAACGATTATTCCTCAATGACACGCAATTTCGGGAATCGGAAAGCGTCAAAATCTGACCATGGATGATGTCCAATCGCATGCAAAAAAATCATGGTGATCGGATATGTTATGTCGTAGCTATGTCTGAACAACTAATTGTCTCGAGTCTCATAAAGAGAGCTTCGCTCAGCATTCGGCCTCACTTTGTTCAATAACTCAAAAATCGGCAACAGGAAAAATAAAAAAAATTTTTTTTTTTCACTTCAGATGATAAACAAATATCCCCAAAATTAGCCAAATCCATGACATCAAGGGTTTATGCACTGGTTGATTTGACATGGGATTACCCTACTTTGTCCAGCAGTGTCTATGTGTGTGTGTGTAAGATAGACAGCCGTCTCGGTGGCACAGTGGCCTAAGCACTGGCTTCTGACCATTCGTCCGATGTGGGTCTGGGTTCAAATCTTGGTGAGGCATGGATGTTGTGTTTGTCTTACGGCATTGGCTCTCTCTCCCTTCCCTGGAACAAGCTACTCTAAATTAGGGATGGTTGACTGCTTGTAGCCTATTGAGTTCCTCACAGTGGTCGTTAAACCCCCACATAGATAGAGCAGAACAAAAAGACTGATGAAGGTGCAATATTTTGTGTCATGCTCAAGGCATAGAAACATTTTCTAGGCATTTCTCCAGGTATAGAAACATAACTAGGCATTTTCCTAGTTACATTTCTATAACTAAATGCCTAGTTTTTGTTTCTATAACTTAGTTACTCCAATTTCTCAGGGGAGCATTCCTAGTCAGCACCTGTGGACCTAACAACAACATCCATTGTTAGGTCCACAGGTGCTGACTAGGAATGCTCCTCTGAGAAATCAGAGCCTGCCCAGATTTTTCCAAGAGCTACCTAAATTATCTTTCAGCAACTATTTGTGTTTGGTAATTAGAACATTTTAAATAAGATGTTTCTATCAGTTGACCTCAGCCAAAGATTTATATTAAAAATCAAAATTTATGTACTGCATTTCCTTTTGAAATGGTGTGTGTTGTGTATATTATTTCAGCATAAATATGTACATTCTATGATGTGTTGTGTGTCAGTTATAATTATATGCTGAATTCAATGTAGCAAACATTTCTGAAATCTACTTGGAAATGAAACAATGATTAAGAAAAATGTAAAGGAAAAGAAGAATATTTTTTCAGGTTAAAACATCTATAGCAGAAGCCACAGTTGTTTTTAATTTATGTGCATACAATTATAATAATAACAAGGTTGCTTACCTTTTTTCACATTTCACTGCATGTTTTATTCTTTTTGTTGTCATGCTTGGTTCAAGCCTTCGGTGCGGTGTTCTATTTTTGTCTTCAGGTTCTTTCAAATGTTCGACGAATGCCCAAGTCCATGAAGTGCATTGCTTTCTAGGTTCCAAAAGTATTTTCTCCCCTCCCCACCCTTCCCACCAGCGTGTAAAACCCAACCTTCGTTGGTAAAAATTATGCCATAAATATGGAATTCAGATGGGAAACAAAGTAATGACTATTGGAGATATGATAATTAATAACACTGAAAAATGTAGTATCTTGGAAAAAGCAGGTGTGTACGAAATATAGGTATTTCGTGGAATCCCACCAATATCATATATTGGAAGTACCAAAAATCAGTTAAAACATCGCCTACAACAACACATTAAAAATTGGCAGAAAAAAGAAGCAAAAACAGTACTGATACAATACTGTCTGGATAACCACTCATACCCAAATTTTGAAGAGATTAAAATAATAAAATCATGTTGCAATGAGAGACACCTACGCATTGCAGAGTCTGTATTGATTGAAAAAAATAGAGATCGAATTTGTAATAATAACGATCCAAGTATCCTTAATGAAAAATGGAAAGAACTAATAAAAATTGAACAAAAAAACCAAAAACACAGAAGAAGAAAATGAAGAGTTCACTAAAGTCAATAACAGATGGAGCCACGGTTGAAGTTTTACGTAGACGACGTTGGGGCGAGGAAGACGAACGCATCGCTCACTCTGACTGCGGTGACAGAAGAGAAAGCATCTAGAACACCTCCTGAAGATAACCCTGCAGGGGGTAGAAAGCACTTGAGGCAGTCTGCGTTGGAATGGCTTAGGATGTGGTGAATGAATGTTCTGGTTGTTCGTGAGGTGCTGAGAAGGGAGTTGAAGGAATAAGATAAGTCGTATGTAAATAGTTGTATATACGTTTTTAATATTTTTGTTTGGCATTTTGTATGTATTTTAAATAGGCAGTTTGTGTTCATTGATAATATCAAAAGGTTTTGAGTTCAAGAATTGGAGTTTTTACCAACGAAAGTTGGGTTTTACACGCTGGTGGGAATTGTGGGGAGGGGAGAAAATACAGTTTTAGGACCTAGAAAGCAACGCACTTCATGGACTTGGGCATTTGTCAAACATTTGAAAGAACCTGCAGAGAAAAAATAGAACACCGCACCGGAGGCTTGAACCAAGCATAACAACAAAAAGAATAAAACGTGCAGTGAAATGTGAAAAAAGGTAAGCAACCTTGTTATTATTAGAATATTTTTTTATGGAAATATATTAATTTAAGCATGAGCAGAGTCGCAGAATATAGACATACATGCATACGCCGTAAACGGATAGTTTCCAAATTATTGGCAGATTTTGCTTGTAGATTAAAAAAATAAAAAGGTTATTTACAGCAATTAAAACACTTACTCAAAGCTTTACTCAGATTAATATATTTAATTCTATCTTAACGTGAGAATGTTCAACTGTTTTTCACATCTTGCGATAGTGAGTTCTTTTGTTTTTACAAACGTTTCTGGCCTCTTGATTATATCAAGGCCTGTTCTCAATATACACTGGCGTGCAAAAATTAAGGACGAGATGGTTTTTCAAATGTAACGTCGTGCAGAAGTGATCCACATCGACTCAAATCATACCATAAGATCCCCAAGATGTAAGAATATGGGACAAGTGAGCAAAACCGTCCAAACAAGGAATCCAAAGGATAAAAAGGAACTTTATTGAAAAGGTAGCTTTGAGCACAACTGGACAGAACACAGAAACATGCATGTGACAGGCAGCTGCTAAGAAATATCCAGTCTTTAGTAGGGGATATGATCACCCCTGACTGCATTGCAGGATTTACGTCTGTCCATGCTGAGGGCGAGGTTGTCAAGGAGCTATTGATGCATCGCGGCCCATTCCTGTTGTTGTGCCAATCGCAGCTGCGGAATCGTTGCTGGAGGCTGGTGACGTGCTGCCAAGCCTCTCCCGAGAAGGTCCCACATGTGTTCGATTGGATTTAGGTCCGGGGACCATGCGTTCAGTATCTTCACTCTCCAACAGCTCTGCGACAGCTACTGTACGATGAGGTGTAGCATTGTCATCCATGAAGAGGAACTCAGATCCCACAGCACCTCTAAAGAGACGCACGTGAGGCAGGAGAACCTCGGTACAATAGCAGACACCAGTGACTGAACCTCCTTGGAAGATATGGAGGTCAGTACGGCTACCAAGCATGATACCGCCCCAAACAAGAACTCTGCCGCCTCCCAACCGGTCCCTTTCAATGAAGTTGGAGGTATGATTGCTTGTTCCCTGCTCTCTCCAAATGTGTATACGTTCAGAATTGCTCATCAGACTAAATCGGCTCTCATTCGTAAAGAGAACTAGACCCCATTGCTGATGTGTCCAGTTCTTGTGTTCCTGGCACCACCGAAACTGCCGTCTCCGATGAGCAAGCATTAATGGCACACACCGTACTGGTCGTCATGCAAATAGACCACCTTTGTGCAGCCTCCTGGCCACGGTAAAACGCGATAACAGACGTCCAGTTGTCTGTTGCATGTGCCTTGCAATTTCTCCCGCTGTCTGCTGTCTGTCTCTTCTCGCCTGTAGTACAATATACCGGTCGTTCGCCACTGTGGTTGCTCGTGGACAACCACTGCTAAACTCTCGGACAGCTGTTCCTGTCATTTGAAATGCTCTCCAAGCTCGTGAAACGATGCTGTGAGCAATCTCGAACTCCTCAGCCACACTAGTCACACTTCGACCTTCTTCCAGCTTCCCAATGACGGAACCTCGGGTAAAGTCATTCAGATGTCGTCTACTGGATTGCCTGTTGGCCATATCACACGGTGGCAGCAACTCGAGGTCGTTCAAACCGATGTACACCGTGCAATAGCTTTCACCAAATTGCTGAGCGTACACTGCCCGTGTGCTGTATATCCTTCCACCCCACCCCACCCACCCCACACCTCCATACACACATCATGCTGCATATATGCGCATGCCCTACCTCACCGGACCCTAGTCTATCTCCTGAGTGTTCGTTCCGCTGTTATGCTAATTTCTCCTCTTCATCCTTAATTTTTGCACGCCAGTGTATAAGAACTGTTACAAAAGTTTTGTTTGCACAGGAAGACTTTATTTATGATTTTTGAAGATTCATTAACCGTTTAAGTGGCCGATGAATCTGAGGTAAATGTTGCTCCTAACTCTCCACGTTTTCAAAACAGAAATATTCACATAGTACTCGGGTTGTACGAAAACTGCCGCGCAACAATTTCTTTCCATCTCTCGTGTGATCAATACTGACCATGAACTTATCACCGTTGATAGGCATCTCACTGACCTATAGTGGTATGCATCCCAGTACTACTTGGTGATAGTCCTTCGTGATTGGTATCCCAATAATCCTTGCTTGGTGATATAGGCATTCAAAGTTCTTTATTCTCAAGAAATAATGGGGACATCATATCACTAGGTAGTAACGAGTCACTCAAACACCTTTTCTCTTTTTTCTTAGGTTCTTTGCTATTGTTACACCTTTTTAGCAGGTAATCAGTCAGAAAGGATTAGTGTCAATCTTCTCCCTTAATGACCACTTTGAATTATATAGCTAAAGAGGGAAGCAAAGCTTTCTCATACTCAAGTTGACTCGTTCCAACCACTCGGTGAATATATCCGTGCGAGCTGATTTCAGCCCATTTTCCTGAGCCCGAGTAATTTCATTCCAGCCGGTTAAAGGGTTAACGGAACTGCTTTTCTAGATATAAAAACTTTCTTTAATTAGTCCCTTGTTTTTATGAGGTTCAGTGTCCAATATTTTAAAGTTTTGGCCTTAAGGTCCATTTTACACACATTTTTGCAGATTCAGTCATAATGTACTTTTGTCCTCTCTGGAATCTGTAATGTTCTAATAATTATTTATTGTTATATTAATTTTTCAATTCTGGATAATTATAAAAAATTATGCATTTTTATTTATTTTCTTATTCATTTAAATGCCCTTGTGTGTGTGGGTGGGGGGGGGGTTATCAAGCATGCCCTGAGATTTACAAAAACTACACCTATGGTTAGGTCATTTATTGTAACAGGCTGTTCTACGTGGGCCATTACTCTCATCAGTTATATAGCTGTTCTGTAGAATAATGAGCTAAGCAAGCTAACAGCTAGCTATCGTGGGGTAGGTAGGGGCCTTTCTTTTTCAAAGTGCTACAATGTGAATCATAATTAAACATTTTCTAATAGAGTGGCCACATGATGTAGAGACTAGACTGTGTGTGTGGGCTCTGTGGAGGCATAGTTCAGGCCATTTAACAAATAGAACAGATATATGTATATAGGATGTTCACACATTTTTAGAATGTAATTCATTGTTTGAAAAGTCTCAGTATTACCATAACCATTCGGAAGTTTACGTGCCTACAATTACTTTAATGAGAGTAACAAGAAACTTACCTTTACTAGAAGGTCTGTTCTCATTTGAAACAGATACATTTCTTTGCACGTTTTTTCCCCATTTTGAGTTCTACAGTTGGTTTGGGCTTCTGGCGCGGCAGTTTTATATTGTCTTCAACTTGTTCTTTATTTGACAGAATGAGTAATTCTTTCAGCTTGTTCTTTATTTGACTGAATGAGTAATTCTTTAATTCTGTACTGTGCCAAAATGGGGAAAAAATGTGCAAAGAAATGTGAAATGTATCTGTTTCAAATGAGAACAGTCCTTCTAGTAAAGGTAAGTTTCTTGTTACTCTCATTAAATTTTTAGAATGATTTTCCAGCAATATAATTAATGTTTAAAATAAAATTATTTGGTTAGTGGTATTTTATTCCACTGCTTTCCATAGTGCAATAATTGTTTTAGGTCTACATTTTGAAAGCGTTCTTTTTAGCTACCAAAAGACACAATATTCCATTGGTGACACATCAGGGAACTTTCCAGGAATATGAGCAAAAGGTGTAGACTTGATATCCATCTCTTTTTTCATTTTTTTTTTCAAGAAATAGAGTGCTGGATTTGGATCTATGACTGGTAGCCTTATCCTGAGGGAGTTCTACCCTTTAAAGGCTCTATGAATAAAGGAATGTTTCCTCTCTAAATATTGTAGTTAAAGCATTATTTTGATAATATGTAGAATTCATTTTTTAACATTCTTTTCATCTTTTCTTAAGTTTAATTTCCCATTGTACAAGAAATTAGCAACAATCATACATCCTTTATTGAAACTTCCTTTGAATTCTTGAAACCAAGTTTGTAAGCCTTTTTCTTCTCTTTTGCAATAATAAATTGACCTATTTTTTGTTAGTCATTTAGGTAGATTAATGCTTCATCAATTTAGTCACAATAAATTTCCATCTGTCTCCAGCTAAGTGATTTTCACGAAGTCTACCCCGTGTTCTGCACTCAGCCATGTACAAGACTTAGCTATTGCTCTTTGGGTCAGTGGATTTTTTAAAACCAGATACCTTACTTTTGAAATGGTCATAAAAGTACATACCTTCTTTGGATATTCGTTTGGTATACTTTTTCCTGTTAAAAGCAATGCTTGACAATTTTTCTCTTTATCTATTATTAATAATATTGCTTATTTTACATTTAGAAATGCTAATTCCATGATTTTCACAGCATTTTTTTTTATTACAGAATATGAATATTTCTCTTCGTAAAGAGAAAAACGCAAAACCTTCTATCCACATCTTGTTTACGTGGGCCATTTTCTCAGCAGACAATATTTCTTTCATGTTCATCTAACAAGCTGTTGCCAGTTTCAATTCTTTGAACTTCTTTTATTTTCTGTAATTTCGGATAAAAAATGTTCTAAAAATGTGGACATCTTCTGTAGGAATGAGATCCATGTTTTTTTAATCTTGTTAATTCAACAGAATTGTTTTACAGTGACACTAATATCAGGGTTGTACCAAAAGCAATGCAAAGTGAGCATAAGTTTTTTATTAACTGACAGAGGTTGTTCAAATTACACATGTTGGTAGAGTAACTCTTCCTCTATAGTAAGCCTTCTTCATTGCAGGTAAGTAATGGATTCCAAGCAGAAGCAACATACTGTCATTAAGTTCTTGACGAAGGAAAGGTGCAGGCTGTCCAACATCCACAGAAGGCTACAGAATGTTTACGGAGATTACACTATTGGCAACAGCAATGTGTGCAGATGGATGAAGAAATTTAAAGAAAGGGAAACCAGCATTGAAGACAAACCAAGCAGTGGGAGATCTTTATCTGCAACCACTGACACGAATCATCAGCAAGTGGATGAATTGATTTCCGCGGAGAGAAGAGTCGCAATCCTTAAACTTGTCGCACAACTGGACTGTGGTCACAGTGCCATGCAGAAGATGGTGGAAGACTTCGGACTGGATAGTGTGTGCAAAAGTGGGTACCTCGGCAGTTGACACCTGATTTAAAGGAGAGAAGGGTGGAAATCTCTGATCTGCTGGAAGCGTTTGAAGCCAATGAAGACACATATTTTCCAATCTGATGACAGGGGATGAAACGTGGGCGTATCTTTACAATCCGGAAATGAAGAATGAATCCATGGAATGGCATCACACCTCTCCACCTAGGCCTAAGAAGTTCAAAAGCCAGTGATCAGCACAGAAAGTCGTCATGGCTGTTTCCTGGGATGACAGAGATATCATTCTCCTTGATTTTCTGAAACCTGGCTGTACCGTGACCAGTGAGCAGTACATCGAGACACTCAAAAAGCTTAGAGAAGCCATAAGGAGGAAGAGACCAATCAAGAATCTGAAAAGGATCCACATTCACCATGACAATGCAAGACCACACACATCGTTGTCAACAAATCAGGCCCCGCACGGGGATAACTGGTTTTCCAGTTATTTGGGGAGAGGCGCCCCCACGGCCCGAGCTGACCTTGTGACGGTTTTTTGCTTTCTTGTTTTTGTGCTTTCACGTTACCGCAGGGACAGCTGTTCATCCAGCTGATGGGGAGTAGCGACCCCACGGCCCCAGCCGACATGTTTTGTTTGATTCTTCCCATTACAACTTTGTGTTGCCACCACCTTGACAGCACCCGCCTCAGTTGTTGGTTGCTGAGGTTGTGATTATGCGCCAGCCCTTTCCTTTCCTCTCGCTTTCCTCTCCCTTTCCTGTTTTTACTTTTTTCTCCACTACCTGTTCTTCTTTTCTTCTCCATTTTCTACTTGACTTGCTTCTCCATTTTCTGTTCCTCTCTTGTTTTTCCGGGCTGGTTTGCTAGACCTACCTGCACGTTTGCCGTGTGCGGTGACCCGTAAGGTGGAAAAGGGGATGCTGGAGGCTGAGGTTTCTGGTGGCCAGGCTGTTGTTGTCGCCAGTCGCCAACACTCCTCTTTGCCCCCTGCTTGACCCTAAACGGGCGGCTAGGAACTAACCCACTCCTAGTCAATCGGCTTGTTGTTTCGTACAACAGGGTGAGTTTGGGGATAGTGCGGGCATGCCAAAGGGGTGTTACCAAGATCTGGGAAAGTCTCGGTACTCGCTGAGCGCATGTCTGCACTATCAACATGCTATATTCGTTGCTTAACCCTAGAGTCTGGGAAAGTCTCGGTACTCGCTGAGCGCATGTCTGCACTATCAACATGCTATATTCGTTGCTTAACCCTTGGGCTTGCGGACCTCCGGCTCTCCCCTGTTGGGCTCGGTTGTGGGCGGGGAAATCGGCGGACGAACTTTTCACTTCTATTCATGGCTAACCAAAAAATTTCCCAAGAACTTCAAACAAAGCGGCCCATTGAGGAAGGGTCACCCCCTCCCAACAAGAAACCTACACCTGATTCTGCCAATGTTCGGTTCTTTTGCATCCACTCCTTGGACGCTTCAAACCCATTAAACACCAGAAGCCCCTTCTGGATAAATAAAGCATTGCAATCAATTGCCAGCTCTCCTAAGAGCGTTAAGAAGCTGCAATCTGGAGATCTTCTTGTCGAGATGTCGAGTCCCAGATATGCTAGTGCTTTTAAACACTACCTCTTTTTTAGATTGTCCAGTAAAAGTTACCCCTCACGGCTACCTCAATTCCTCACGAGGTGTTATCTCTTCTCAAGACCTTCTGGAGTGCAGTGACCAAGAACTTCTGGAGGAACTGAAAGACCAACAAGTGAGTGGAGTCCGGTGCATCCTATTTCAGCGAAATGGCCAATCTGTCCCATCTCGAAACATCATACTGACCTTTAACACCCCATCCCTGCCAACATCAATCAAGGCAGGGTATCTACACCTTGAAGTGCGCCCAAGTCAAGTCCTCTACGATGCTTCAAATGCCAAGCATATGGTCACTCCCAGCAGTCTTGCAGGAGCACTGCTCGGTGTGGGCGTTGTACTGCAACAGACCATACTTTGCAAGATTGCCATGCCGAAGCCGAGCTGTGCTTCAACTGCAAGGGATCTCATGCAGCATCATCGAGAGACTGTCCAAAGTGGAAAGAGGAAAAAGATATCCAACGCATTAAGACCTTTGAGGGAATCTCCTACCCAGAGGCCTGAAGAAAGGTCGCTCCAAATCAATCAAATCGGCGATCCTATGCATCAGCGGTTGTTGCAAGGACTACAGTCGGTACACAGACTGATAGCCAAATCCCAGTGAATTGTCCCTACAAGCTAGACGACATCATAGCTGCTGGTCTGGCAGCACTGCAATCCCGAGCTAGGGACGCGAAAGCTCCAACAACCACTGTGCCTAAACCTGCTGCAACTAACACCAGCACCAACAGGACTTCAACAACCCCGGGAGGAAAGAGAAAGGAAAAAGAAAAGGAGAAGAAATCTCCAAACTCCCATCATAAGAACCAGGATCGGGCAAGATCATCTGCGACACAGGAACCAAAATACCGCCCCATTTTACCACCAGAGACTGCAGGGCGTCGGACAAAACAGTCCCAAGCGCAAATGGACATTGCTGACGAAATGATGGAATCGGACAACTTTTAGTTGTCCCAGTTTTTCTCGGATTTTGTTTTTCGTTTTTCTTTTTCTCATTCACCACACTTCAAACCATGGGTCAAATCGTTCAGTGGAACTGTCGAGGCTTTCGGACAAGACATGACGACGTGAAACATCTGCTTTCGTCATACTCTCCGGTGTGCCTTTGCCTCCAGGAGACAAAACTTAAACCATCAGACCTCCTTTCAGTTCGAGGCTACAGTGCATTTCGGAAAGATAATGTTTCAGGAGATATAGCTTGCGGGGGAGTTGCCATCCTTGTCCCCCACAGTGTTCCAGTTTCTCCCGTTTCGGTCTCAACATCTTTACAAGCCGTTGCGGTGCGTATCTCCATGCCTGTGCCTCTAACTGTTTGCAGCGTCTATCTGCCGCCAGATGAGGACGTGAGCGTGTCCGTTCTTGAGAGCTTAGTTGAGCAGCTGCCGTCACCTGCTCTTCTTCTGGGTGACTTCAATGCTCATAATCCATTGTGGGGTAGTGTCAGAACAGACACACGAGGCCGTAGGATCGAATCTCTTCTTTCCTCGACCTCTTTGTGCCTGTTTAACACCGGTGCTGACACTTACTTCCATAAGCCTACACGAAGTTTCAGTGCAATCGATTTAACTTTGGGTCAACCATTGGTTATGGCCGACTGGTCGTGGACGGTGTGTGACGACCTCCATGGAAGCGACCACTTCCCAATTGTACTTAGGTATAACGTGAGCGTGCCATCTTCTGCCTCCCGCCCTCCTCGTTGGAGGATGGATCGTGCCAAGTGGGAGGTCTTCACACCGTCCGCAGTGATATCTTTTGCCATGGTGACCCGGGGGTCAATTGACGCAGCTGTTACTGATGTCACAACGTGTATCATTCAGGCAGCAGATTTCTCTATCCCCAAAACATCAACGACGCTCCCAAGACGTCCGAAGCCTTGGTGGAACCCCGATTGCGCAGCGGCTAGGAGAGTTCAACATAAGGCCTGGTGTACTTTTCGGCGTTATCCGACCGATGCTAATCTTGTTAAATTTAAAAGAGCAAAATCTTACGCTCGGTTGGTGCGTCGACGAAGCAAGAGGGAGTCTTGGATGAAGTACGTTTCATCTATCAGTTCACGTGCCAGTTCAAAAACTGTTTGGGAAAAAGTTCGTAAGATCCGAGGAAACTATAGTTCCCGCCAAATTTCAATTCTTGAGAATAACGGCTGCACGTATGCTGAAGTAGGGGAGATTGTGGATTGCTTGGGCGAAGCGTTTGCCTCAGTTTCTGGTTCTCAGGCGTATCTCCCGTCCTTTCAGAGGATTAAAACAACCGCGGAACGCCAGAAAATCTCCTTTGCGCCTTTTTATAACACTGATTATAACTGCCCCTTCAGCATGGTTGAACTACAGGTGGCTCTGCATCGGTCCGGTGCAACATCTGTCGGTCCCGACGGCATCCACTATGACATGATCCGTCATCTCTCGCAGTCGTCTCTCCAGAATCTGTTAGTGCTTTTCAACCGCATTTGGTTGGAGCACGGTTTCCCGGACTCTTGGCGAAGAGCTTTTGTTTTACCTTTTCCCAAGCCTGGCAAAGACCCCAAGTCTCCCTCTAGTTATCGGCCAATTGCCCTCACTAGCTGTCTGTGCAAAATCCTTGAACGAATGGTAAATTCCCGGCTAATTTATTTTCTAGAAGAACATCAAATACTGTCTCCATCACAAAGCGGCTTCCGCCGTCATCGTTCAGCTCCTGACCATCTCTTGCTCCTTGAGACGTCTGTTCGTGAGGCGTTCGTACGTAGGCAGCACCTGGTGTCTGTATTTTTTGACATCGAAAAAACTTACAATAGAGCGTGGCGTCACGGTATCCTCCGTGACCTCCACGAAAATGGTTTGCGTGGAAACCTCCCAACATTCATTGCCAGCTTCCTTCGTAACCGCGTGTTCCAGGTGCGCCTGGGTACGACGCTCTCTGCCTTTTTCCATCAAGAACAAGGTGTCCCTCAAGGCAGCACTCTTTCGGAGACTCTGTTCATCCTCCGCATAAACTGTCTGCTCAAAAATCTTCCTCCAGCGGTTTTGGCTACCATTTATGTTGACGACCTTCACATCTTCTGTTCGTCATCCAGCAAGCATTTCGTTGAAAGGCAGCTGCAATCTGCAATTACCCAGATTGTTAAAGCGGCTAACAATAATGGGTTTGTTCTTTCTCCCAACAAGACAGCCTGTGTCCATTTCTGCCGGAGGCGTGGCCTCCATCCTGATCCAGAGCTCTATTTGGACTGTGCAGCCATTCCAGTTTTGCCGGAAACCAAGTTCCTTGGTTTGACCGTTGACCGTGCTCTCACCTTTCGCTCGCACGTTCGACGGCTAAGGACTTCCTGTCTGAGAGCCTTGTCAATCCTTAAGATCCTTGCCTCAGTCTCCTGGGGTGCAGACAGGACTTCCTTGTTCCGTATTTACCATTCTCTCATTCGGTCTAAGCTGGATTATGGCTGTATGGTGTATGGCTCTGCGCGTCCTTCCGTTCTCCGGCCATTGGATACCATCCACCATCAAGCGCTGCGTCTTTGTACGAGAGCATTTCGCACGTCACCCATTCCCAGCCTTTATGCCGACGCGAACGAACCGTCGATTCATTTACGCCGTCTGCAGCTGTCTCTTCAATTTTACCTGAAACTTAAATCTCTCTGAGACCATCCTTTATACGATTCAGTTTTTCATCCCCAGCATGCTCGTTTGTTCGAGATCCGTCCCTCATGCATTCGACCCTTCGGTCTTCGTATGGCGGCCGTAGCTCGTGATGCAGGGCTCGACTTGTCACTCGTTGGAGAGACCAGGGGCTTTGAGGATCCCCCATGGCATCCTCTTGGTGTCATGGTTGATACCAGCTTTACATCTTTTGACAAGTCCTCAACCCCTGCGTCAGTGTTCCAGCAGCTCTTCGCTGAACACTGTTACGTCAATGCAGACTTTATTCCTGTTTTCACCGATGGATCTAAGGCGGCTGGTGTTGTTGGATCCGCTGCCGTCTGCGTTGACGAAGTTTCTGTTGCCCGCATTCCTACTGAGGCCACGGTGTTTTCGGCGGAGATGCATGCTGTGTATCTTGCACTTGTTCACGTGCAGTCGAGCTCTCATCAGCGTGCTATTGTGTACACTAATTCGTTGAGTGTTGTGCAATCATTGTCATCTTTGGATTTCACTGGCCACCCACTTCTTTTTACCGTACGGAGACTTCTTCGTTCTTTGCTCGAGGCTGATGTCCAGATTCGGTTCTGCTGGATTCCTGGGCATGTTGGGATCCCAGGGAACGAGCCTGCCGACGCTGCTGCTAGATCTGCCTCCTCTTTGGTCGTCACACCCTTGCCACTGTTCCACCGAGATTTTCGCTTTCTTGTTCACGATCATATCAGACGAACGTGGCGGCGTCTGTGGGACCAACAGGTGGAGAATAAACTGCACCGTGTTAAACCTATCCTTGGAGTCTGGAAATCATCATGTCGCCGGAACCGTAGGGAAAAAGTTGTTCTTGCGCGTCTCCGCATTGGGCATTGTCGCTTCACGCATAGCTATTTGCTCTGTGGCGACACTGCCCCGGTGTGTGAGACGTGCGACTGTTTACTCACCGTCTCTCATGTTTTGTGCAGTTGTGTTCGTTTCTGTAACCATCGGTTTCACTATTTTCAGTCTCATCTGCTGGATGACGGCGCAGCTACGCTGCAGAAGCTTTTGGGCGATCACTGCGACACTTTCGCAGTATTTTCGTTCTTAAAGCAGATTCACGTTTTAAAACTTATTTTTAAAAAAATTAATAATTATAACAGTGAATTAATAAATTTATATATAAACCTATTTAAACTAACTAGTCTTCACAGCTTTCATCATTCTCTTTTCTAACTTTTACCAAGCCTGTCTGCTCTTAATCATTTCACCCCACTTTTAAAATTCTTTAACTGATAGTTCTGTGTCTGGCGCTCTTTGGCCAAACCTGGCCCTTGCGCCACTAAAATCAATTAACTAACTAACTAACCAACAAATCAGGCAATCAGCAAATTAGGCTGGTCGGTGGTACCTCATCCACCATATAGCCCAGCTCTGGCACAGTCCGACTTACACCTGTTTGGTCCAATGAAGGACAGTGTCTGGGGACAACAATTTGATTACACAGACGATGTGAAAGTGGCTGTGAAAAAGTGGCTGCACCTGAATTTTTTCAAAGAGGATTCAAATGTTGGGTTCAATGATGGCACAAATGCATTGCTTGTGATGGAGACTATGTTGAGTAGTACCTTTGTATAGAGAAATAATTACTCTACCAACATGTGCAATTTGAACAACCTCTGTCAGTTAATAAAAAAGTTGTGCCCACCCTTGCATTACTTTTGGTACAATCCTCATATTAATCCATTAGTGAATGATGCTAAAGTGTTACACAATTACATGTGTAGGATTTGAAGTTACTAAAATTTCAACAAGTAATGTCTGATGCCAAGTTACAAAGATGGTGTTATTATAGCCACATACAATGCAATTATGGCCATAGGCATCCATGAGGATGAGCGAGAGGGGGCACTTGCCCTCCCCTGGAAATCTGACTGTCGTTTCAGTTTTTCAGAGGCACTGCAAAGATTTTCACCGTAACATTAATTCTGATTGCAGAGTTCCACCAAAAGGCAGAATTCCGCCTTTTGGAAGTCATCTGGGGAGTTCCACACATTGATGCAGAAATGCAATAGTTGCACTAAAACAAATTAGATCAATGTAAATATGGGATTGACATTATTGGTTTGATGTAAGCATGTTGACTTAAAATAAAATTGTTATTCGTTTCTAAAGAAATGTTAGACAATTTTATGGCTTTTATATATGCATATATGGTGCTTAGGGTAGTTAATAAATGCTGAAAGGTTAATTATTTTTTGCATATTCCTATGTGGGGACAGCCTTTTTCTGCCATGACCATTTTCATGCCGGTGATTGCTAATTTTTACACTGAACTTCTAGAGTTGTGTGCACATTCAGTAAAAACAGGAATTTGCAGTAGTAATAATGAAATTTACCAATGCATGTTCGAGCACAACACATGTGCATATAGTATGAAGCAGTGTGAAAGACGAAGAAATGAAAAACATATCCTTTACAACAGCTATTTACTGCTGGACAAAGTGTTCTGCAAGTTTCTTCCAAAACTTTGTCTTGGGAGCCGTTTTTTTCGCTCTCTCTTCTTGATCAATTGTATGATCATGGGTTGTGGGGCACAAGTGGCCAAAAGGCACAAGGTTCAGAAGAACAACGAAAAATTTTTCTTATTGTCCCAACATGCTATCAAACTTCATCTATTTGTCTTTTTCTCATGTGCGGTTTTTGAGTCTTGTTTTCAGTCAAATTTATCTAGGGTGTGTGTGTATGGTAAGAATGATTAGGAGATGTAGGTGGCAAGGTGGAAGTTTACATATGATGTTTGTTTATACTATCTGTGTTCAGAATTTTTATTGCCCCCCCCCTCCCTCCTGAAAACTAAGCTACGAGCATCGGTGAATACAGCAAAGAAAAAGAACAGATATCTTATTTTGCTACATAATCACCATATTTGTTACAACACTTGCCCTGATACACCAACTTTTGGAAGCCTTGCACCAAAAGTTTGGCTTCAAGCGTCTGCATCTAGTACTAAAAGTAACATTTGCATCTGCAGTGATAAAATTCACCCCTCTGTCTTCCTGCACCAGAGCCTTCATTCACACCCCACGTTGCTATCTGTTGTTGATATTGAGGGCCTGCTACTGCATTTCTCACCCATCAATGCATTGCACCTGTGTGATAATTTTGAGCACCATTCTGACATGCTCTGAGCACTCATGACTTGAGGACCATAGACTTCTTGCAGTTGGCAATGGACTTCCACTGTTGTTGTTACCCATAGAAACCTATTCACCACATGTACCTGCGTTTTTTCAAGTGAGTTATCATTTTTACTTGTTGGGTCATTCCACGTCACTTCATCCAGGCCATGTAACCCACCATCTCAGATTTTGATGAAATTTGGCATGGAGGCATACTTCATCAAGATATAGAAAATGACCAAATTTTAACTTCCTACACCTCATAGTTTCTGAGATACAATGCTCTAAAGTTTCTCTGAACATCAATCTCGCATGTAGAGCGACGAAGTACCACTTTTCACAAAATGCTGCATAACTGTAGTGCTATTT